>JADMNL010000023.1:200215000-202615000 GCA_016271365.2 Neoceratodus forsteri | reverse complement strand
CAGAGCAACTCTCACAAGCACAGTAGGACTAGGAAATTTTTTTTTTCCCGATAGATGGATCAAATTTCAAATAAGCAGTGCAGTCTAATCCCCAGTGATGGTCCAGTATGGAAAAATCCATAAGCTGTAGTCCCCAAATCCACACCCACAGCCAGCCAAAGGAACAGGCCAGCAGAAACACGGGCTGACTCCACATCCAGCACAGGACCATGGACCTGAAGAAGGAGAACTGACCCTTCCCTAAGGGGGAATTGTCACAGCGATACCCTCTATGCCTACACTCCACCGGGAAGGTCACGACAGGAACCAGGACACCACCGGGCAATGGTAGGCCCCCTTGTATGATGTTGAAAGGGGCACCTACCTGCACAATTTTAGGTCCTTGGCACTGACCGTACCAATGGATGGCAAGCTCGATAGGTCTGGGGCCTGCCAGGAGGGGTATCCACAATCCAGTAGACCCCTGTGAGAGAGAGAGAGATGGCACCCAATATCAGATGTTTCTCTCCACTTGGCACAAGGCTGAAACTGCGGCCACTGCAGGACACCAGGTAGCCCGGAAGACAGGAGTTGTCATAGAAACATAGAAACATAGACTTTGATGGCAGATAAGGACCGCTAGGCCCATTTAGTCTGCCCATTTCCCTACCTACAGGATAGGCCGCAGATCCTAGTTAACCAACAGCCTATATCTTCCTGCCCCCCACAAGAATTGCCTTATGTCTGTCCCATGCATTCTTGAATTCTCCCACAGTTTTAGACCCCACAACTTCCTCAGGAAGGCTGTTCCATGCATCCACTACCCTCTCTGTGAAATAATACTTCTCACATTGCCCTGAACCGCCCTCCTTCTATCTTTAAATTGTGTCCCTTGTTCTTGCAAGTCTCTTTTCTGAAAGATGCTACCCTCTTGGACTTTGTTGATTCCTTGAGGTACTTGAAAGTTTCTATCATGTCCTCCCTCTCCTTCTTTCCTCAGGGTATACATATTAAGTTCCTTTAGTCTCTCCTCATTGCTGCTTCTCTTGCAGACCCTGCAGCATTTAGTTGCCCTCCTCTGGACTGCCTCTATCCTGTGTATGTCCTTGCGGAGATGGGGTCTCAGAACTGGACACAGTATTCCAGATGGGGTCTCACCAACTGTCTGTACAGAGGGATAACAACTTCCTGTTATCTGCTGCTGATGCCTCTCCCTATACATCCCAGTATACCCCCGGCCCTCCCTACTGCCTTCTCACATTGCTTGCTAACCTTAAGGTCATCTGAAATGATTACCCCCAGGTCCCTTTCCTGTTTTGTTGCTGTTACTACCTCCCCACCCATTGTGTATTCTTCCCCTGGGTTCTTGTTTCCCAGGTGCATTATTTTGCACTTTTTTGCATTGAATCCTAGCTGCCATATGTCTGACCATTCCTCCAACCTTGCCAAGTCCCTTTTCATCCTTTCCACACCTCCTTGTGTATCAACCCTGTTGCAGATCTTTGTGTCATCTGCAAAAAGGCATACTTTTCCTTCCAGTCCCTCTGCAATGCCACTGATGAAGACATTAAAAAGGACTGGACCCAATACTGAACCCTGCGGTACCCCACTAGTAACCGCCCTTTCTTCAGAGTGGACTCCATTTACAATTACCTTCTGTGTCCTGTTGTCCAGCCAATGTTTTACCCAGGCTACCACCCTGGGACCCACTCCCAGGCTTGTTAATTTGACTAATAATCTTTTGTGTGGGACTGTGTCAAATGCCTTGCTAAAGTCTAGGTAGGCCATGTCCACAGCCCCTCCCTGGTCTACTACTTTGGTCACCCAGTCAAAAAATCTATTAGATTCGTCTGACATGACCTTCCCGCTGTGAACCCATGCTGCCTTGGATCCTGTGCTCCACTGACCTCTAGGTACTCAACTATTCTTTCCTTCAGAAGTGACTCCATCACTTTCCCTACCACAGAGGTCAGACTGACAGGTCTGTAGTTTCCTGCCTCTGTCTTGGTCCCACTTTTGTGAAGAGGTCACATCCGCTTCCTCCAGTCCTCGGGTACCACACCATCCTCCCATGATTTATTAAAAAGAGTAGCCAGTGGTTTCACTAGTTCCTTCCTTAATTCTTTTAGAATTCTGGGGTGAATTCCATCAGGACCCATTGCTTTGTCCACCTTCAGTTTTAGGGTTCTTGCAGAACCCTTTCTTCTGTGAAAGGACTGGGATCGAGCACCCCTATCAAAAGTGCTTCTGTTAATTGGATTAGGCACTTCCCTCCTCTTTTGTGAATACTGAGCAGAAATATTCATTCAGTATTCCTGCTTTTCACTGTCCCCTCTGCTCACCCACCGTTCATTCTATTCAGCCTCACTATCCCTCCCTTTGTCTTTCTACGCTCACTGATGTACCTATAAAAGGTTTTATCCCCCTTCTTAACTGAGTTGGCTATCTTTTCCTCAGTTTGGGCCTTTGCTATTCTGACTTCCCTTCCTGCTTCTTGCTTTAACTGGTACAGCTCTCTGTCCTGCTCCTTCTGTGTTTCATTATACTTCCAGAATGCTATCTTTTTCTTCCTGACTTTCACAGCCACCTCTCTTGAGAACCATAGTGGCTTTTTCTTTCATTTTGATTTGTTTATTTGCTTCACACAAAGGCTTGTTGCCTCTGTGATGGCAGTTTTGATAATTCCCCATTGTTGCTCACACTCCTTCTAGCCTGTTTGCTAGTGCTTTACTGAGACACTCTCCCATCTTGGAAGTCAGCCCTCCTAAAGTCCAGTACCTCACTTTTGTATGGCTTGACTCTGTAGCTGAGTTTAACGTGAACCACACTGTTTGATGGTCACTTGTCCCCAGATGGCAACCCACTTCTAGATCTGAGATCCTCTCACTGCCCCTGTTTCAGAGTAAGAGGTCTAAGATTGCTCCCTCACGAGTGGGTTCCGAAACTAGCTGTCTAATGCCTGCCACCTGTAGGGCGTCAAGAATGGCCCTGCTCTTGGACGTGGCTGCAGCAAATGTGCTCCAGTTAACATCTGGCATATTCAGGTCTCCCATCAATAGTATCTCCCCTTTCTCTGCCATTCTAAGAATGCCTTCCATCATATCCTTGTCCAATCCTTCCCCCTGACATGGGGGTCTGTACACAACCCCTGTGCGGATTGTGGTGCCTTTTCCAGTCTCCAAGATGACCCACAGTGCCTCCTCTCCTCCCGGTTTACTCTTTTGTTCAGTTGCTTTTATCCCTTCCTTTACATAGAAGCTACTCCTCCCCTCTTCTCCCCTGCCTGTCTCTCCTGAGGTTATGTACCCTGGTATGTTAACATCCCAGTCATGGTTCTCTGTGTACCATGTTTCTGTGACTGCTACGATATCCAGACATCCCTCTTCCATTAAAGCCACCAGCTCAGGGAGCTTGTTGCCTAGACTACGGGCATTGGTACTCATTACCCTCAATTTCCTGATGGCCTTACCCCCTTTTGCCCCATCCCTGTCCTTCTTGCCTTTGTCACTTTCTCCATTTACCCCTGCCCTTCTCCCTATCGACACCTCCATGTTGGTGTTTGCCACACTTACTACCATGATTGTTTGGGGGGGGCTGGGATTTTCCTGCTCCTTTCCAGTGCCTCCCCCCCTTGGCTAGTTTAAAAGCTTGCCAATGAAGCATTTAAACCTATCATTTAAGATCCTGGTTCCCCTCCCGGATAGATGCAGCCCATCATGCCAGTATAGGCTTGCATCACTCCAGGTGGACCCCCAGTCCCCAATGAAGCCAAATCCCTGAGCTCCACACCAGCTTTTCAACCACTGATTGAATCCCATGATACGGAACACCCTAACCTCTCCTATGCCATAGATGGGTAGCACCTCGAAGGTTACACGTGCATGCTACTTGACTAAAGGCCCTCCCAATTCCATAAACTCTTCCTACTTCTCTAATCCCTTTCTTAGCCAGGTCATTTTGTCCCTAAGTGGACAATGACATCCAGCTCCCTCCCCTCATGCGCTGCTCCCAGAAATCCTGAGGATTCGCTCCCTGTCCCTCCAAGCCATGGCGCCAGGCAGGCACCTTACCTCCCTCTACCCTTCCTTGCCCAGTTCTACCTTCCTAGCAATGGAGTCCCCCACCAGGAGTTGTTTCCTTCCCCTGCAGGGTCCCCTGCCACCCTCCTGTGGGTCTTCTTTGTGGAGGTTCCCAGCATCCTCCTTGGTCTCCACTGTAGGTGCCTCCATAGAGGAACCACACTTTGCCAGAATGGCATAGGAATTGTGGAGAGGTACAACTGGAGGTATGTGCCTCTGTTCCACCACCCTCAGCTGTCAGCTGTCAGGAAGTTCCACTGCAAGTTGCACCCTAAGGTAGGAGTACAGTGGGGACCACAACTCTACCTAAAAAACAAAAAAGCTAGATTCTACCACTTCCTCACTAGAAAAGCCCTGCCTAACACTAAAAAGCCTTACTAAGCCCCTAACTCACCAGAGCTGTTAATTATTTTTTTCTTTCCCCAGATCTCCAGTCAGAAACACTTCCCGTCAAAGCACTTTCCAAATTCGCTCTCCACAAAGCTACGAAAGTAAAACAAAGCTACGAAAGTAAAACAAAATGAGCTATGGAGATAAAATAACCCAGCAAACAGGAGGGGTGTGCTCTCCACTACAGAGTGCTGCAGAGGCTAGCACAGCCCTCCATTTTGTAAATGTGGTAGGCTGATGAAGATGCTCTTAAGCACATTATCTTTGAGTGCCCAATATATAACAAGGAAAGGACACTTCAGCTGGAATTTTTTTTAAGGAGATCCTAGCTCAAATTATGATACATTGTATGCCATTTTCATTTGGAAACAATATCCTATATGTAGAAAACCTGCTGGTATAGACCACAGAGTCAGTTGAAAAAACAATTATGACTGACTTACAACACATTATGATTGATTTTTTCAACCAGTTTAAAATTTATGACTGCAACTGAATAAAGAAACTTCAACTAATTTTTTTCAACTTCCGCCATTCCACTCTCAAAACTGAACATCCTACAGAAGCAGTTGGACCACTCTGGATAATACAGTATTCAGGTGTTAAGTTACCCACATCCCCATGGGTCCCCTCACTATGTGGGTCATATTACAACTGCATGCACCATAGACCCCAGAACAAAGCTCTCCCTACTCTATGCTGTGAAACTTGCTAAGAACCAAGATCTTATTTCAAACAAGGTACCAGGGTAAAGAATAGTAAAGAAAATAATACCTTAGGCCAAACACATGTAACCACCCAGTCCCCTGGGGTTACTAGAATCCCATCAGTATTAGACCAGGTAGGGTCTCCGGGCAACTTGATGATTTTTTTTTAGAAATCCTCTACTCACAGCTCATTGTTTGCTTAGCTAGGCTAGGTAAAAAAATAGTGATGTCATTTAGAACTCTTGCCGCAGCATAACCCTTTGCCAGCTGCAGGGGAGGGAGTTTAGAATCTTGGGTTCAGTTGGTCAGTGTGTAGTGTCCAGAGTGGAGCTCTGAGTGTAGAGGTGCCTGCCAGCTTCCCTTATCCCTTATTGTAAAACAACTGGATAACAGAACGTGATGGTACATTAATTCATTTTAAACATTCTATTTAGAATGTTTCAGAACTTTGCCATTGCCATTTTTTTTAGCCCGCTAACGTTATGACAAGAAAGCAACTTTATATTTCTTCTTCAGCAGGCAGGTGGCAATTCTCTACCCCTTTTGTTGATGATTTTAGTTGAGACCCCCGGCCCCCAAACAGCAGGAAGAACATTTTTTGGGGGGGTTTCTAATCAAATGTGCAGACACCAGCCCACTTGCTTGTAGAGAGCATGACCTTAATTGGCCACCGAACAGAGCAGTGCCTTGCTTCACAGTTTTCAAAACTGCCACCTTCTCCTCTGTGGTAACAAGTTGTTCAGTGACTGTGATTATCAGACTTACAATTTTTTTTAATTACAGTAGTGAGACGAGGGCGGTTGATGAGTCAAGTGGGTGGAAGTGTCAGGGTGCCTGACTTCCCATTTTGTTTTAAAGGAATTGCAATATATGTTTGGTTCACTATGTGGCTAAAACTGCAAGCAGCACCAGACAATGGCAGACCTTTGCTCTCTAATGTAAACTACTCCTAAAGGGATCTATTTTGTCTCCATAAAGGTGGTCAAACAGTCTTTCCCTACCAAAGCAATTAGATAATTTTTTTTTAAAGCTGATTCGAAAACCACTGCTCAAAGCAGCCCGCTTGACTCATAGCGCGAGTATCCCATAGCAGACACTGTACAAAACAACTTCCCACTCCGCGGTTTTCTAACCGCTAAGCTCTGCTCTGTTTACTGGCTTTCTGTCTCTTTATGCACTGCTCTATCTTAATGTGAGCGAGTCAGGCAAGAACAGGGAGAATGAAGTTGATGGACTTGTCAGTTAGCTCTGAGCCATGCTTCTAAACTTAGGGCAGGATAAAACACTGTCTTAACTGAGAAAAAAAGGGAAAATAAAAACATGGCCTGATATTTCACGGATTGTCAGGGCAGGGTAGGAGACACAAACAGTATAACCTATCAAACTAAAATAAAACATCGACTACTAAAACTAAGATGGTTTAATCACTGTCACTATTAATACTATTATCATTACTGTTACTAATTATATTGCTAATTTAAGCTAGTAATAGTAGGCGGAAGGACTACTTTATGTTCACTACACATATTAACTTTACATTTCTACATGTTTAAAAATGCACTTCTGAATAAGAAAACAGCTTTTAAAATAAAGGGTCATTTTATAAGTGCAATAAGACACTCCGGGGTGTGCATTACAGTGTGATAACCACACTCCTGTGGCGACCAGCACTCGGCCTTCGGCCACGTGCCTAACTACGCCCCTAGGAGTGCGGTATCACACCGTAATGCACAGTCCACTGTGTCTTATTGCTTACATGTACTTCCAGTGCTGTTATTAACCTCTTGTGTGTAATCCCTATTCTATGTAATGACTCTGTAAATTGGTATTCCTCTTTATGTATTGTTCATGTATCTTGCCCAGGTCCATCTCGAAAATGAGCTTGCTCAATGGTGTTCACCTGGCTAAATAAAGATTTTGATTGATTGATTGATTGATAAGTCTTTTATCACATTAATGCATTAGCAGCCATTGTGGCTCTGACCAGAATTTGTTAGCAAGGAAGATCAGTTATCTCTTTTAACTGACCCTGCTTCTAGCATTCATCCTGGTAGGGCACCACATCAAGGTCCTGTATGACTGCCTACCCTCATGGTAGGAGAAGGAAAGCACCACAGTCCAGATTGTTGAGTGATTGTTCATCAGAACAATTTCTGCATGGCTCGTACTATTTCAATTCCAGAAACATAAAAGGTCCACAGGTTCAGTGTAACAGCTGCTCAGCCATCCAGATCATTGAGGAGGGTGCTCCAAAGAAACTACTTTAACGCCAGAAAGCACTAAGGGCCCTACCCTGCATTAGTTAATAGTTAGACAATAACTAGTTAGATACAGTACCTGGGCCAGTCCTGCACAAATGTAGAAACTGGTAAGCAGACAGCTGTCATAAAGTACTGTACATCTACAATTGACTATGGGTTACGTTTAAGTTTTTCTGTGACCCCTAACTATATTTTCTCCACCAGTACCACACTGTTTGGATTCCTATCAGGCCTGCAACTGTTGTCACAAGTGTGCTCATTAAAGACTGTGGGTGCTCTGATTAGAGATTTTGAAACTATTGAAGCAACAGTAGGGAAGATTTGTGAGGATAAATATTGCCTTTTGGTGGGAGATGGGGGGATAATAAAGGAGCTTTCTAATTGTTGCATTGCCTTAACCTTACTCCTTTCCTTCTCTTGATCTAGTACCTGCCCCCACCAATAAAGTCCTGTTACATTGTTTGTCCCATAATTTATGCTTCTCTTGCCATCTTTCAAGCACGTTTGTTTACTGCATTTCCTGCTATAGTGCACAATAGTTAAGTGGGGAACTTTGGGAATATTATTTGGGTCGTGAGCATATAATGTCTGTCCCTTGCCACTGTGCGAGGGATCTGGGTTTTTTTCCAGTGGGGCAGCACCCTCAGAGCTTCTGTCAAAAGGATACCCACAGGTGGTGGTATCAGGCCACATCTTAGTCTACATACCATCCCAACCTAGGCACCGCCAACCAGAAGGCCTAAAGACTCAGCCACTCTTGTCCAACTGCAAGGTTTTGTCACTCACTTTGTGGGTGGGGGTGGATGCAGGCTATCAGTTTTATATGTGTGTGTTTACTGCTTGACTGTACAGTAACAGCAGTAGTAGTCCTTCTGTCCCTTAGTTCCTCTCCTAGATAACTGAGACATTCAATCTCAAGTGATTTATCTTTATGACCATAATTGATATATATTATAGTGGCACAGTAGTGCCACTATAGTTAGGGTTGAGTGGGGTATTCAGTGATAAACCCCTAACTTTGTACATTAATATCTTTGGCACCCTTTGATGACATGAGCTGAAATTTTGCATGTCTCGTCTAGAAGGCAAGGTCTTGATCTTTGGAAATTTTTGTGATGGCTGCTTGTGTGGGTTCTGACATCTGCATGTATCATTATTTTGTGAATGTCTAACTTTTTTCCTATACTTAACATGTTTTTTTTTGCTCTCCCCTACAGCCTACATGGAATGGAATTTTTATTCCAAACTTGAAGGGGGCATGTGCTATGTCGTAAGGTAATGCCTTTGACAGGTCTGGTGAAAAAATATCAAAGGGTTCCAGAGTTATAAGGCTTTAAAATTTAGTGGTTTCAGACCTGTGCATGTGCAGTAAGGTTTGTGAAATAATGTTCTGTAGTGAGAGTGAAAAGTTGACGCAGCAAATGCACATTATTGATTTCATGCCACTTGCTTGGCACTGTACCATACATGTTTTGTGTCGTGTCAACCGCCATCTGTTGATTTTTTCCACAAACTAATAAATGTTGAAAATACATAAAAATGCCAGGGTTTTAAAAAACAAGCATCAGAATATAGCTAAATGGGACTCGTTTATCTAGATTCTGATGTTTGTTTTTTAACATAATGACCTCAAATATGTTTTCTGGGCACCCCAAGTCTTGGGTGCACAGCTTAGTGAGAGGAGTGCTTCCCCCACATCTTCTGTATGAGAACAGCAGGAATTTCTTGTCTTCTGCAGCAGCAGCTGAACTCGTGCTGCCAGCTGCAGTGTGAGCTGTGAGCTGCCAGTTCCCTGGTGCTTGGTGGCACCCCAACACTCCATTGCCATCCCTGGCCATGTGTGATTTTGCCCTGGTGTCTACTGGTACCCCCACCCTTATGCTCACTGTCCCCTTATAAATATATTCCTTGGTGTCTAGTGGTACCCCCCACCAATGAGTCACTGTTCCCAATTTCCCTGGTGTCTAGTGTCACCACCCACCCGCCGATCACCATTCCTGATTTCCCTAGAGTCTAGTGGCACCCCAATAACAGATCGCCCTCACCATTATTATCCTATACAGTATATTCCCTGGTGTCTAGTGGCACCTTCCCATTTCAGGCACAACCTGAAATGAAGAAAACATTTCCTTGATGTTTTTTTTTTCAACAAACCTGTAAAAAAAGTAAAACAGTCCCTTCGCCAATCAGCCCCCAACCCCATCTCCCATTCAGCACCTCCACACTACTTCTGCCCTTGTTCATGAGGTGGGTCATAAGAAGGCTATAGTGACAATTTGGGGTCAAAATATGTAAAAACGGCAAACTTATGACCATTCATTGCAGTTTCACTATGAATGCTCTTAATTTTGGAAATGTAAAAAATGTTGACCCCAGATTTTCAGCATAGCCTTCTTATTACCACACCTAATGTATGTAATAGCTGCCATTTTTCAAATCCCAGACAAAATGTGTTTTCGCACCTGTGGTGCTGAATGGCATTACAGCTGTGTGGAATTATATTTTAGTAGGGATTCACAAATTTTCTGTACTGTCTACATGAGGTGGGGTAATAAGATGGCCATGCTGAAAACTTGGTCACTGTTGTCCTATAAATAAAAGCACAGGTCCAGAGAACCCTGTGCTTCGGACCATGTGCTCCCACAGGCAAATAAAGATACAATTATAGTATGGGATCCATTTAAAACACTGAAATTTGATTTCCTGAGTTACATTTGCCTGACATGAAAAGCCCAAAACACGGATGCCTGACACCCCAAATTTACCTGTGGCAGAGTTTGTTATAAAAGTAAAGGGGGAAGGTGCGGGGGGCAAAGCCCCCTGAAACATTAAATAAACTCTGCTGTTGGGAATTTTCAGTTGTTGGGCAACCATGCTTCGGGCTTTCCATGTTGAGTTGCTGAAACTCGGGAGACCGAGTTTCAGCATTTCATAATATGTCCTTATAGTATCTCAAAAAGTAAGAAAAGAAATTGCAAAACACTTTGTTAGTGCTCTAGTTATGGTTGAAATCAGAAAAGTAGGGAAATGTGGCATTAGAGTATCCAACCCAAACACCCCTCCCCCACCATGCACACACCAGCAGTCGTTGGGGGTGTACCTAGAGGTCGTCATCCTTAACGCTTACCTCATTCTCCTATACTGTACTCATCTCAGCTTATTTACTTATGGAATGGGGTGACCATTAGGGCTGATGACCCCAAGGTACACCCCCGAGGCCTGTTGGTATGTGCAGGGTGGGGGTGGGGTGTTAGGGTTCGAAACCCTAATGCCACATTCTCCTACTTCTGTGGCTTTAACCCTAACTGTTAAAGCTAGTGAACCCATTTCAAGATTTCCTTAACCAAACATTAACTTAGTAACAGAGGATCCTTTTTCTTCTTAACTTGGCCATAATCCTTCTGCTGTTAATCTTACATCTCCCCACATAAGGATACCGCTTGATAGTTATATTTAAAAAGGGATATTTCTTACCAAGTTCTTAATACATACTGTTACTGGAGAACAAACAATGAGCAGTTATTTCTGCAATTGTAGTGCAGTTTCAACACTGTTTAGGAGACAATATTTTTAGTGTGGCATTTGCAGATAATCTAAAGTCCACACTCAATTTCCTGGAGACATGCCTTTTTATTAATGCATAAATGTTCACCCCAAGAATCCTGACAATGATTTCTGAAATCCTTGCTACATACAGTATTCATAGATTAAATTGTTTACTCCCTTACTATTATACTGCAAAACCCTTGCATTTAAATATCACAGTTGGTCCCCTTTTTTCTGGAGTGCCTCAGAGTCAGCACACATTATCTTTAAACACCTGAGAGTAGACAGCATGCTGCTTATTACCAAAACGCATAATGTAACTTTTCCATCAAACTTTACTAACAGCGGGATTTTTAACAATAGACACACATAGCCCATAAGTACTTTAAGTGCATTTTTAAAGCTAGCAGGACTCCCTTGTGTATGGAAAGTAGGGGAATGGTTTAATAAAATGTAAGATGGACTTGTGCAATCAATCAATAATTCAAGCAGCTGGCTTGCAATTATTCAAAGGGGCAGTTACACTCCCAAGCAATCCATGCAGTAAACATGTGGCCACAAGTGCCTTTCAACCAAGAAGGGTTTTTTATGTATAAGCCCCTCTCCCCGCGTCTAGGGGTATCCAGATGGTAAATGCCCTGGGGAAGGGGCACAGTACAACCATGAAAACACAGTCCAAGAAATAAGATAGGAAAAACAGTACCTGGATTCCCTCTTGTGTTGCTGGTGATGGGTTAGTTCCATCTGGGGTGCCCTTGGACTCTCTGGGTGATGCACTAGCAGGATGATGCAGACCTTCACCTGCCTGGCCTTGCCAGCTTCACCCACAGGCCTTTGTAGACAGTCTTCAGCAGATAGGCCTATTGACATCCTCCTCCATGGAGCGATGATTCCCTGGGACCAACCCTGGAACACACTGGTGGCTGGCTGTGGAGGCAAAGTTCTTTTAACAGCAGAACAGTTTCATCCAGAAACAGGAGGGAAACACCAGAACTGTAGAAACAGGGGATCCCATTTAATGAACAGTTGATAAAACAGGAACAGTCATGCCATAGAGCGGGGGGGGGGGTAAAGAATTCACAGAAGGGTTACTTTACAGGTAGGCACCTGACATTTGTTCTGCAACAATCTTTTTTGCCAATAAACTGATCCAGCTTGCAGACGTTCCCTTGAGCTGAAAAGGCTACATTCCTAACAGCAGCAATATGGTGGGCCGAAACAGGCTGCACTTAGGAGCATTCCCAATTCAGCAGCACTTTCATTTCACGTTTCCTCCACTTCATTCCATCTTCACATAGGCACTTGTTTACTCTTCCATTCTCTGAGTCTCAGCATAACTTAAACTGAGATAGAAAGTGTGACAGCATGAGACGTTTCCATGGTCCCAACCCAATTTCCTACTTTGCCTTGCTTTTACCCTTCTATACCAGGGAATGTCATACAATACAGGGAGCCTTCTCTTCACTTTAAGGTCTTACACAGTCAAATTGGTGTTCCTTAGCAAGAACTGAACCACTGATGACCTTCCTAATACCCAATCACTGATGGTATGCACCAAACTGTTCTCCCTTGCAGAGTGCTGCACATTCCTAGACCTACAGAGACCCAGAGGCACTATCTCCTCATGCAGTGATTCCAATTTCTGGACTGCATTCATCCAGTGGACTGCTGCTTATGCCACATGGAGCACCCAGATGGCCTGCCATCCTGCCGGGATCCCAGCCATCCATTCCCCATGGACCTTTCCTTGCATCCAAACACTGCACCTCCTGAGAGCCCAAGCACTGCAGCAGCCACCACTACACCCTCAACAGTCCAGGCTGCTGCCTCTGAACTGTGCCCCAGGCCCAAACTGCCACAGCTGGCCCACCCACAGAACACACACACTGGCTCCCAGGGTGTACTCACCCACAGGTGAGACTACTTAAATTACAGGGCCCCTCTCAGTTCTTACCCTACCAAGGAGTCAGAGATCACTTGGCGGGCCTCCATCCTTCTTCTCTCTCACAGGCTGTGGCTCCCATCAGCACTAAAAGGACCAAGGCTTGTTGGTCCACTACTCTCCATCAAAAACAGCCCAAAACACCACACTTCTGCATATGTGGGTCTTTGAGGGAGGCGGTCCGGGGTGGCAAGCAGCCCACCCCAGCCTTGCCATGGCCCTCTGGGTGAACTGCGGGCCCAAACTCCCAACTCTTTCTCTTCTCTCCCTTCTCCAAGCCATATGCCGATCCAGCAGCAAAACCTCTACAGCCATTGTGTTGATGCTGACAGCATTAACAAATCACTGTAAAGTCCACCCAGGACCCTGGCACTCTTTCCCCCGGTCCTGCACCCCCTTCCTGAATCAACTCTGACTTGGAGTTAATAATCCATAAGTCTCGGGATGCGGGGGGCGGAGCCCCCTGCATGTGGAGTTTGGGGGCGACGCCCCCTGAAAAACACAGACAGGTTTCCAGACAGATTTATGCCAACTGTAATTTGCTGTCAACATAAATCCATCACTGTAATGTCGTTCAACAAACTTTTTGTTGAACCGGCATTGTAGAGCCTCTCCAAGCAAACTCTCTCAAAATCTAATCACTCTATGGTTTATACATTCTGAGATGGGGCCCCCTGCCAGCAGCAAGCAAGCCTAAATCCCAGCCTACCAGCATCACCTCTCTCCTCTCTGCCTAGCCACACCTAGCAACTGAAACTAACTGGCAAGATCCCAGAGTGCTTACACACGCAAGGAGCACCTATCAACACTTTTGCACATCCTCTACAACCAAGGAAGAACACACTTATCAAGAAACCAGGAAAGAGTATCAATAAATATTTCTACATACATTAGAGACAAATGGAGAGGGGTTAGGAATTATTTGGACTCAGTAGTTCTAACTCCATTGATTTTTAGGTCATGTTTTTAAAGTTCATGGTTGGACCTAAACAGGCATGTATTCAGCCTGAATTAGCCTGGAGGTATAACCTCACAGATAGGACTAGTACAAGTGGGGGGGGGATTGCTGACTATCACAAGGGAAGAAAGGGATTTGGGAGTGATCATCACAGATGACCTGAAAGCCTCTAAGCAGACAATAAAAGCAGTAGGAAAGGCTAAAATGATGTTGGGGTGTACTGGTAGGGATATCACTGTCCATAGGAGGGAGGTAATGCTTCCCCTCTACAAGACACTGGTTAGACCCCATCTGGAATACTGCATGTAATACTGTAGGCCACACCTATGCAAAGACATTGACAGGATGAAGAACGTCCAGAGAAGGGCAACTAAAATGGTGCAGGGGCTACAGCACAAGACATATGAGAACTGATTGAAGGATCTCAATATGTACACCCTAGAACAGAAGAGGGATGGGGTGACATGATCGAAACATTCAAATACCTCAAGAGCATTAACAATGTGAATGGGTTGATCATGTTTCAGCTCAAAAGGAACAGTAGGACAAGAGGTCACGACTTGAAAATGGAAGGAGGCCATCTAAGGGGAAATGTGAGAAACTTCTTTTTCACAGAAAGGGAGGTGGATGCATGGAACGGCCTTCCCAAGAAGGTAGTGGAAGCTAGTACAGTACAAGGCTTCAAAGGGGCTTAGTATAGGCACAAGGGAATCACAGAGATAGGTAGGAGTATACAGTTAAAGAACTAAGAATGGTCTTATGGCACATGCATCAGATTGACAATATGGGCAGACTGCATGGGCCTGGTGGTCCTTATCTGCTGGCAACTTATAGGTTTCTATGTTTCCTAGGCTGCTATTGTCCAGTCATGGACTTTAAGAAATTATCCATTAAATGCAATTGGGTAGAACAGGAGAAGTCATGTGTGCATGTGCATTTCTTGCTAAAAACTAGCAATGCTTGGATATTTTGTGGACATTTCCAGATGTTGTAGTAACTTAGATTTATATTTCTGTAGCAGACCTCCAAGAGCTAGAGGTAAAGGGTGCATCACAGTAAAAGGCATTATTGATCATCCCAGAAGCATTTGCAGATCAAAGCCATTGGTGGGTGGTTTATCAGGTTCACATTCACAGCTGTGACTTGAAAAGAGAGAGGGAGACAGCTGTTGTTTTTTTTTCTGAGATTTCTGCAACCAAGCCTTTGTATTGACATTTATTCAATCCAGACAGGGAAGCAAAGGAAAGGAAGGAAGGAAGGAAGGAAGGAAGAAAGAAAGAAAGAAAGAAAGAAAGAAAGAAAGAAAGAAAGAAAGAAAGAAAGAAAGAAAGAAAGAAAGAAAGAAAGAAAGAAAGAAAGAATTGGTTCCGACTGTGACTTAGGGGAGGAGGGACTTCTACAGATTCCAAAATAATAAATAGAAATAGTAAGAAGTTCTAGGACTAGAGCATAGTGTTGGAGCATGTTTTGATCATTCTTTTGGCTTTTTGTAGTCCTATGTTGTTGTTTGTCCTTGTTGCCACAGCAGTGTTTAAATGTTGCATATAATGTTCAGAGTCAGCTTGTGACTGTTTCAACAGCTGGTAGAAAGATCAAGATCCAGTTGGAATTTTGTATTTTTACATTCGCTTGTGCGCATGCGCAAGGAACATCTTGGGAGAATAGGACACTTTGGAGGTGTGACTGTCCTGTGCAATCCATTGCTCCGTTGAGCAGGTGTGGCAGTCCTGCACCAATGGATGCAGGTGCTGTGTATGACAGCAGTGATCTTCACTTCAAAGAAAACCACCGCTGCGATCAGTGCTGGCAGCACCTCTGTATGAGCTGCCGAAACTGTTATAACCGATGGGGGTGCCCAATCCCCCATCGACTTCAAGTCTGCACGCCCCCCCAAAGCTTTGGTGTCCCACTGTTTTGGGGTGTGAGGTCTCTGTACCTGATGGTGGTGCAATGTGGGGGTGGGGGAGGGCTGCAGTGGCAGTGCCCTCATGACCTCCGGGGCTCCCAGCTGGTGGTGGTGCAATGTGAAGCATGGGGAGGGCTGCAGTGGCAGTGCCCTCACAACCTCCAGGGCTCCCAGCTGATGGTGGTGCAATGCGAGGGGTTGAGGGGGGGGGCTACAGTGGCAGTGCCCTCATGACCTCCAGGGCTCCCAGCTGATGGTAGTGCAATGCGAGGGGTTGGGGAGGGCTGCAGTGGCAGTGCCCTCATGACCTCTGGGGTTTCAGCTAATGGTGATGCAATGCAGGGGGTGGGGGAGGGCTGCAGTGGCAGTGCCCTCATGACTTCTGAGGCTCCCAACTGATGGTGGTGTAGTGTGGGGGGTGGGGGAAGGCTGCAGCAGCAGTGCCCTCACAACCTCCGGGGGCTCCCAGCTGTTAAGGAACAATCACATCTTCCAGAAAATTTCTTTGGACATTTCATCAATATTGTTAGGAAAAGTTTCCTGTGACAAAAATATTTTCCCTTCAAAACAATTTTTAAACTGAAGGATGCCCTAATGCTTTCAAACAAAACTTAGTCAGTGAGCACTCTTGCCTTAGACAGAAAATCATGTACTTAAGTTCAAGCCACATCATCATTTTGGTGACTCTGACACTGCTCAACATATGTTTCTAAATGCTGGTTCTCCTTCTTCCCTCCTACCTATCTGCCCTCCTCTCCCCTGCCCCAGTGAATTCATCATGAACTGTTCTTGAGCCTCCATGAAATATTCAATAACAGTTCATGAATTAAGTCCATGAAAATGCATAAAGGTTCAGCAATCATGCTCATGAATGTTCATGAATTTAGAAAGAACGATAAATGAACAAACTGTTACTGAACATTATTAAAGATAAAGATACATAAAGGTCTGTGAAAGTTCATGAAATTCCTACACTGAACTGTTATGGATACAGTGCATATACTGTACTGTACATCAGTATTTGTGCTGACCAGTAGTGCTGCACAGAAAGTACAATTCTGCCAGAGAAATTACCACAAATGTTGGAATTTCACCTCTGCAATATTTCAGAATGCACTTTCTCAACTTTCACAAAACTACAGCTTAGAACAGTGGAATGAGTGTATGAATTTCATATTAATACATTAAACTGCAGAATGAAATTCAGTAAAACTGATCATCACTGAACTGTGGAATGATTGCATGTATTGCGGACTGATGTATTAAACTGCAGAATGGAATTCCGCAGAACTGTCATTTTGCAGTTCATATCTATCATTCCACAGATCGTCCACAATGTTTCACAGAACCAGACAAAATATCACCTAACACATTCAGAGGATATTACCAAAGTCAGATGAAAATTGCATGAAATTTCATGAATTTTCTCTGATTCAAAATGTGCACTCTGCCAAACACTAGTGACCCAAAATACCCGATTTTAACAATATTGGTTAATTCATCGGGCAACTCTGCTTTTGCACTAGTCTCCAACAATTTTTTGCACTCTGTACAAACTAGAGTAGGACCCATTCAAATTTAAGTTTTATCATGCAAACTAATCAATTTATCATGACAATTTAATTTATTTAAAAGTCTCAACACTGTCATTTCTAATGAATGGCTTTTCTTACAAGGCATTTTAGAGTTAGTAACTTACTGTACCTAATACTTACTTGTTATCTCTTGTTCTTCGTTCAAATGGAATCACTGTTCTTCCATTCATAATTAGAAAGGTCCAGTTGCTATTTATATGCACAGAATTTGCAACTTTTTAAAAATGTTGTGAGTTTAAATCTTAATCCTTTTGATTTCTCAAATAGTTAATTGCCCTGTACAGCATATATTTTCCACTCCTAAACTGGAAAAAAAAATCAGATTTTATTATGCTTTGTAACCTTTACAGTGGAGAAACTGTGTATTCTGATGTGCAAATGTGCCATGCAAATTTATTTTTTGTCTTGGTTTATCATACTCCATGGCCCTTTAAAGGTTCAGCAACTTGACACACATTTTATTGATGAACTGAGTTAAAGAACAGTTGCAGAACTTTGATGAATGTTCATGAAATATTAATGAATGCTTATCAAAGTTCATGAGTTAATGAACATCTCTTCACTTTGCCACTTCTCTTCCTCATACTCCATCCACTTTTCTGAGGCTCACTCCCTTTCTATCCCTCACTGTAAATGTCTCATAGCCAGTCTCCTTTTCTCCATTTGCTTCCTTTCTCTGTAGAACAGCCTCTCTCTACCTGTCCATCACTCCACCTCTATTTTATCCATCAGATATCTCCTTCATGATGTTTACTCTCTTCCCCTTTATTGATTTTTTTACCAGTTGTCATTAGTTTTGATTTTGGTTACATTTGTAATTTATGCACATTATTGTTTTGTATATTTTTCTCTGCATCCAGGGGTGCTTTGTTTTGCACTTTTCCATATTGTTACTAAACGCTGCTTATTTTGCCGTAGAGTTGTTGTATTCTGTATTATTTCCTTTGCTCCTCTTCCAGGTCACATCTAAAAATTAGATTTTATTCAGCATCTCAGTCCCAATTACCAACATTTAACCAGTTAAGTAAAAACATCAAGACATAGGCTGATACTCAATGCTTATACTAAATGCTAAAACAGCAGTGCAATTATGGAGGGAGAAGATGTTCTATACTATCAAAGTTTGAACCAATAGTCTCACTCACTAAATTGATTTAAGTTTCAAAGACACGTTATAGCTCCAGTTAATTCAATTTTATTTTGTTTATATAATTTAAGGCAGCAGATCAACAAATGGTCCACATTTCACCGCTCTCACAGCTTCATTGGAATAATATGATCTATATCAAATGTTCAGAATATATATTTACTCTTCATATTTTTGCTTACATTGAGGTCATACTTATTGTATAATTTATATACTGTCAATGTTAAAGCCAAAATTGTTGGTGTCTTTAAATAAGACAGCACTGAGTTAGACCATTCTATCACAACAATATATTTTATTATAAATATAAATTTACTGGACTAAGTTTATTTTACCTGCTAGACTTCAGTTTGATGTGTATTGGATCAACCGGGCTGCAGCCACAGCCAGAAGCAGAGGCATCCTTTATGAAGGAAACTGTCCTAAAAGAACTTGAGAATCTTTTTTTTTTAACCAATTATTTTACCAGGTGAGACACACTAAGCTGAAAGCTTGTTTACAGGTGCAACCTGGGAGCACTAGGAAGTTAAGTGACTTGCTTAGGGTCACACAGTATGCACCTAGGGGGCTGTGAGATTCAAACCCAGGTCTCCATATTTGCAGCTCAGAGCCTTAACCCACTGCGCCATACTGCCTCCCTATCTGAATCTGAAAGGGGACAAGGCTATGGGGCAAGATGGGATACTTTCCAGAATTTTAAAAGAACTTAGAGAGGTGCTGAAAACACCACTAATAGCCCTATTCAACAAATCAATATATATGGGGGTGGTTACAGGGGACTAGAGGATGTGAGGAAGTATTTTTTTTTTTTTGCATGTAGAGGGTTGTGGAAGCATTGAACAGCCTTCCTGAGGAGGTTTTAGATTCAAAAATAGTGGGGGAATTCAAGAATGCATGGATCAGACATAGATCCAGAAGCAAATGATTTGATACCTTTTAATGGACTAACATAGATGTAATCTAATTTACATCTATGTTGATCCATTAAAAGGTATCAAATCATTTGCTTCTGGATCTATTCTTGCAAGAACCAATACGGCAACTACTAAATCTAGATTGGGACAGACATGTAATTACAAATGTATTACAAATGTAATTCCTCTTCACAAAAGTGGGAAGTGGGAAGAGGCTGGAAACTACAGGCCAGTCAACCTGACCTAGGTGGTGGGGAAATTAATGGAGTCACTGCTAAAGGAAATTATTCTGATATTTCTTGAATCTAGCACAGCACAGGATCTAAGGCAGCATGGATTCACAGCTGGAAGGTCTTGTCGAACAAATCTGATAGATTTCTTTGATTGGGTGACTAGGGAGGTAGATCAGGGAGGGGCAGTGGATGTGGCCTACCAACATTTCTACAAGGTCTTTGACACAGTCCCACACAGGAGGATAGTAAATAAGTTGGACATCCTGGGAGTGGGCCCCAAGGTGGTAAATTGGGTAAGAAACTGGTAGAGTAACAGAACACAGAGGGTGGTGATAAATGGCATTCAATCTGAGGAGAGAGGGCTTGACCAGTGGGGTGCCACAGAAATCCATACTGGTGCCAGTCCTCTTTAATGTCTTCATAAGCAACATTGCAGAGGAGCTGGAGGGGAAGGTATGTCTCTTTGCAGATGACACTAAGATCTGCAACAGGGTTGACACTCTGGGGAGAGGGTAGAAAATGAGAAAGGACCTAAATATGCTTGAGAAGTGGTCAAGAGTGTGACACCTAAGCTTCAGTGCAAAGAAGTGCAAAAGCATGCATTTGGGGCACAGAAATCCAAGGGAGGAGTACAAGATGGGAGGGAAGGTACTGATGGCCACCAATCAAGAAAGGGACCTGGGGGTAATCATGTCTGATGACCTAAGGGTAAACAAATAACGTGAGAAGGCTGTGGGGAGAGCCAGTGGAATGCTAGGATGCATAGGGAGAGGTATCACCAGCAGAAAAAAGGAAGTGGTTATGCCACTGTACAGATCACTGGTGAGACCTCATCTGGAGTACTGTGTCCAGTTCCCGAGGCTGCATCCCAGAAGGACATAGACAACATAGAGGCAGTCCAGAGAAAGGCAACAAAAATGGTGCAAGGACTGCACCAAAATTCATATAAGAAAAGACTAGAGGACCTCAATATGTATTCCCTGGAGGAGAAGAGAGAGAGGGAGGATATGATCGAGGCATTCAAGTACCTCAGGGGTATAAACAAGGTAAAGGAGGGTAGCATCTTTCAGAAAAAAAGATGTACCTGAACAAGGGGCATGATATGAAGCTAGAGGGGGGTAGGCTCAGGGACAATGTGAGGAAGTACTTTTTTCACAGAAAGAGTAATGGGTGCTTGGAACAGCCTCACTGTGGAGTGGGGGGGGCAAAATAGTAGAGGAATTTAAGAATGCATGGGATAGACATAAGAGTACTTTCACAATAGGGAAGAGAGGGTAAGCCGCAGATCAACTAGGTTCTGCGGCATTGCACTAGGTAATGAAAAGAGGCAGACTAGGTGGGCCACACGGTCCTTATCTGCCATCAACGTCTTTGTTTCTAAGTTAGTTTTTATGGTATTAACTTTCTGCTATTATGATCCTCTTTCACTTGACATAATTTGGCCTGAAATGCTATTTTATATGTAATTATCCATAGCTCTTCTGCAAAATGGGTACATTTTACAATAAAGTGAGACAAGAAAAGCGGCATTCCAACAAAGACCAATTATAGCAGCTAAGAAGTGTAGCACACTCAAAGACAAATTATGCCACACAGTGCACAAACCACCTATAAAGGAACAAAGGACATTTTTGGATAACTTCACAATACTGAGAAGTCACAAGTGTGGGGCATGCAGTTGCTGTAGCGATACTTATAAACTCAAACAGATCATCATTGTGGCAGCAGCAGAAAAATATAAAAATCGAAGACTTTATTACATGTACATTTGATAACATTATATATATTAAGTGCCCATGTGATCTTGTTTACATTGGAAAGACACTGAGGCAGTTGAGAGAAAGGATAATTGAACACAAAACAGCTATTCAAAGAAGGGATGAAACATCAGCTGTAGCTAGACTTTTCATAGCATTAAAACGTCCAGTATGAATGATGTGGGGTTTTTTTTGGTTTTTTTTGGACTAGAAACCATTAAGAAACCAGAAAGGGTGGGAATTGGGATAAATTATTATCAATGAGGGAGGCATTAGGGGTATGCCAGTTTAAAAGTGCTGAAGCAAAATATGGTCTAAATGAAGAAATTGACTGGGCTGTAATTTTATAGAAATCATAGTAATAAACAAATATTTATAGGCGGTAACCTGAATATTAAGTTACATTTAATATGATTTATATGATATAACTATGATCTATAGCTCATTGTTCATATTTAGTCTAAAGTCCCCACCGCCACCCCACCCGGCCGTCTACAATTCTACTAACGTCACTGGATTTAACTGTAACAGCCCGACCACTTAAGATATCACAAGTAACATACTGTAGATATACTTCACAAGAAGAAGAAGAATGGCTTAGCAGTAGCAGTTTTGTGTTCCCTTATCTATAGATTTATAACTAAAAGTGTGAAGAGATAAATTTCATATAGGAATGTAATGATATTTGTATTTCACTTTGGTTGTAGTTAGATGGTTATTGTATTGGTGAATCAGTATTACTTGAGGCAGAATAACTGGATTTAATAAAAGAACAAGTGAAACATAGAAACATAGAATTTGATGGCAGATAAGGACTGCTTGGCCCATCTAGTTTGCCCATTTCCCTACCTAATGGATAAGCTGCAGATCCTAGTTAACCAATAGCCTATTTCCTCCTACCCCCACTAGAACTGCCATATGTCCCATGCACTCTTGCATTTCCTCATTGTTTTTGACTCTACAACCTCCTCAGGAAGGCTATTCTATGCATCCACAACCCTCTCCATGAAAAAATATGTCCTCACATTACCTCTGAGCCATCCCCCCCTCTATCTTCAAATTGTGCTCCCTTGTTCTTGTACTTCTTTTTTTCTGAAAGATGCTGCCCTCTTGGACTTTGTTGATTCCTTTGAGGTACTTGAAAGTTTCTATCATGTCCTTCCTCTCCCTCCTCAAGGGTATGCATATTAAGCTCCTTTAGTCTCTCTTCGTGTGTCTTCAGGTGCAGACTCTGCACCATTTTGGTTGCCCTCCTCTGGACAGCCTCCACCCTGTCTATGTCTTTGTGGAGATGGGGTCTCTGGAACTGCACACAGTACTCCAGATGGGGTCTCACCAACTCTCTGTACAGAGAGATAACAACTTCCTGTTTTCTACTGGTGATGCCTCTAACTATGCATCCCAATATTGCCCCAGCCCTCCTTACTGCCTTGATCATATTGCTTGCCCACCTTTAGGTCATTTGATATAACTACTCCCAGGTCCCTTTCGATCTTTGTTGTTGTCAGAATCTCATCCCCCATTGTATACTCTTCCCCTGGGTTTTTTGTTTCCCAGTTGCATTACTTTGCACTTCTTTGCATTGAATCTAAGCTGCCATGCATTTGACCATTCCTCCAACCTTGCCAAGTCCCTTTTCATCCTTTCCATCCCACTTTGTGTATCAACCCTGTTGCACATCTTTGTGTCTTCTGCAAAGAGTCATACTTTTCCTTCCAGTCCCTCTGCAATGTCACTTACAAAGACGTTAAAAAGTAGTGGAGCAAGTACTGAACCCTGTGGTACCCCACTAGTAACCCCCCTTTCTTCACTGTGGACTCTGTTTACTATTACCCTTTGCATTCTGTTGTCCAGCCAATATTTTACCCAGTCTACCACCCTGGGACCCACTCCCAGGCTGGCTAATTTGTTTATTAATCTTTTGTGTGGGACTATGTCAAATGCCTTGCTAAACTCTAGGCAGGCCATGTCTACAGCCCCTCCCTGGTATACCACTTTGGTCGCCCAGTCAGCGAAGTCAATTAGATTCATCTGACATGACCTTCCCACTGTGAATCCATGTTGGCTTGGGTCCTGTGTGCCACTGGCCTCTAGGTACTCAACAATTATTTCCTTCAGAAGTGATTTCATCATTTTCCCTACCACTGAGGACAAACTGACAAGTCTGTAGTTTCCTGCCTCTGTCTTGCTCCCACTTTTGTGAAGGGGCATCACATTCACCTTCCTCCAGTTCTCAGGTACCACACCATCCTCCCATGATTTGTTAAAAAGGGTAGTCAATGGTGTTACTAGTTCTCCCCTTAGATCTTTTTGAATTCTAGGATGAATCTCATCAGGCCCAATTGCTTTGTCCACCTTCAGTTTTAGGAGTTCTTTCAGAACCCTTTCTTCTGTGGAAGGACTGATATTGACCCCTCCTGTCCAGAGTGCTTCTATTGACTGGATTAGGTACCACCTCCTCCTCTTCCTTTGTGAATACTGAGCAGAGGTATTCATTCAGTATCCCTGCTTTTTTACTGTACCTCTCTGCCCGCCCACCCTTCTCTTTATTCAGCCTTAGTATTCCTCCCTTTTTCTTTCTTCACTCCCTAATGTGCCTATAAAATGTTTTATCCCCCTTCTTAACCAAGTTGGCTATTTTTTCCTTGGTGTGGGCCTTTGCTATTCTGACTGCCTTCCCCACTTCCTTCAGCTTTAACTGGTACAGTTCTCTCTCCTGTTCCTTCTGTGTTTCCTTATACTTCCTGAATGCTATCTTTTTCTCCATAACCTTCCCCGCCACATCTTTTAAGAAGCATAGTGTTTTTTCTTTTGTTTTGATTTGTTTATTTGCTTTACACAAAAGCTTGTTGCCTCTATGATGGCAGTTTTGATGTTTCCCCATTGTTGCTCCACCCCTTCTTCTTGCCTGTTTGATAGTGCTTTTATGAGGCACTCTCCAATTTTGACAAAATCAGCCCTTCTGAAGTCCAGTACCATCGCTTTTGTATGGCTTGACTCTACAGCTGAGTTTATCGTGAACCACACTGTTTGGTGGTCACTTGTTCCCAGATGGCTACCCATTTCTAGATCTGAGATCCTCTCTCTGTCCCCATTTGAAAGTACCCAGTCTAAGATTGCTCCCTCTCAAGTGGGTTCCAACACTAGCTGTCTGAGGCATGCCCCCTGTATGACATAGAGAATGGCTCTGCTCTTGGATATGACTTCTGCAATGGTGCTCCAGTTAACATCTGGCAAATTCACATCCCCATCAGCAATTTCTCCCCTTTCTCTGCCATCCTAAGGATGACTATTATCCTTTCCTTGTCCATTTCCTCCACCTGAGATGGGGGTCTGTATATAACCCCTGTGCAGATTGTGATGCCATCTTCAGTCTCCAGGGTGTCCCACAGTGCCTCCTCTCTTCCCTGTTTACCCTTTAGTTCTGTTGCTTTGATCCCTTCCCTTACATAGAGAGCTATTCCTCCTCTTCTACCCACCCTGTCCCTCCTGTAGATTGTGTACCCTGGTATGTTGACATCCCAGTCATGGTTCTCTGTGTACCATGTTTCTGTGACTGCCACAATATCCAGGCATCTCTCTTCCATCAAGACCTCCAGTTCAGAGAGCTTGTTACCTAGACTACGGGCATTGGTACTCATTACCCTCCATTTTTTTGATGGCCTTACCCCTTTTTGAAAATAATATTTAGTATTTAATATGCTTAGGAAACATTAAATGCAAAACATGTTGATCCTTTAATAACAGATAATACCAAAAATATGCAAAAAGAAAAGAGATAGCAATGCCTGAAATTTGACAAGTGAGCAGTCAGAATACAACACAATGATAACAGTATTGTTAAATAAAACTATGACCATATTCTGTGCCAGAGCATCCTTTCTCTGGCAAGAAACAGTTTACAGCAGTTCAACTGGAGCTGCTACATTAGCAGATTGGGAGTCAAGCATGTTGAGGATTACCAAGACAGTACACACTGACATCATGATGTGTGCACCACCAGGTTAATGTCACATGCAGGTCTTCCTGACTCAGCTCCACCCATGAGCAGGAACAATTTAAAAGGTGTTTAGAAAATGCCAAGTTCTCTTATACCAAGCACATGGAGGTTGAACACACTAGATAGATTGTTAAGACATTTTTGAATGGAGCCCATGGAAGGAGCAATCTTTTCTTAAATACAAGGTTTGCAACACAGTAAATTTCTTATTAATTTTCAGAGAAAAATTAAAGTAAGCATTAAGATGACTAAAGAGAGGCTTGCCATATAAAACTGAAACTCCTAGTTCTAGAGGCAAACAAAACCTTATTATACAATGGCAAGAAAGAATACTAGCCTCTGATTGGTCAAACTGGGACCAGACCCATGATGTTATCCCAGTACAACATCATGAGTCTAGCTCCAGCACACACACCACAGCAACTGTACAAGAATCACTCCACGCACCCTCATGTGGCATGGCAGAACGCTTCACTAATTCCGACTCAGCAGCCGCTGTCAGTAACCCCAACTTACTTGCTGCCAGATGCCAGCAGCTCACACAGTGGCAAGAAGCTCCTATCCCTGCCCTCACAACATGGCTCAAACAGAAAAATCTTTTCAATAAAAAAAAGCTGTCATCTTTGACGATATTTCGATTCCCGTGCAGCAGTAGCTGAAATGCATTTAACCAGCCATACTTGTCACTGCCTGGAGAAGCCGTTCACTTCCGACTAGGTGTTTCTGGCTGAAAAAAAAAAATTCAGTGTAAAAAAACAAACAAAAGGAAAGCAAGGCAGTCATTCCTATTAGCTTCACAATCGTGAGTCCCCACTGCCCCATACATTAGCCCTTGCAAGTCTCCTGCTCTGCTGCTCACATACGTGCATGAGCAAATCTATTTGAGCACAAGACCTCCAAATCAGTGCCAACAGTTTTGGATTGTCACAGATAGCAGCCTTTCCTGACCCTGGAGGGGCAGAGTTAACCATTTTAAACAGCACTAACCAGGACTGCATAACACGGGAGCGGGGCTCACAAGGCTAAATGGAACCATCCAAAATAAAAAACAACTATAGATAAAAATAAGACTAATGAAACAGCTGACATAGCCTGCTCAGTTAAACTTGATGTAAAAATTAAAAATAAAATGAGTGTGTGTCTGTGTGTATGTGTGTGTGTGTGTGTTGGGGGGGTGAACAGAAGAAACAATTGCAGCACCACCACCTACTGACCAAACAATAGAACAGCACTATTTTTTCAATATGTATTCCTTCTCAACAAAAAAAATCAGTAAAACAACACATTTTAAACATATTTTCAATATATTTTTATTTCATTTTACGAATGAGCCATTATATAATAGCAATAATGTACTTCAGGGTGTGTACTGTGCTGGGATAACATCACGCCTATGGTACTGACCACACTCGGCCTGTGGCCTCATGCCCAATCACCTCAGGCATGATGTTATCCCAGCACAACACACACCCTGTCATGCATTATTGTCTTTATTAAGGGATAAAATTGATTTACTTATTCTTTAGAGTGTGTGAGAGACTATATGGTGAAGATAACACAGTTACCATTAACAAAGGAAAAGGATAAGTCGAAATCTATTTTATGTCTGAACAGATATTTTTAATGAGTGAGCTGAAGTACTAAAAATAGTACAATGTTGCTAAATAGGTTAAAATTATATGACTAATAATATTAGAGTATAAATAATTTAGTTAAATTTTACTTTGTGAACTTATTTGTCATTCCAAAAGTGAAAGCAACTAAGAAAAAAATGGAAACCTAGAGTGTAAAAGGGGATGATACTATCCTTTTATTATGATTTTTGAACAGATAAAATGAAACTGTGATTCCAAAGGAGCAAAAGAAGCTTTAAAAGTTATTTAATTAACTTTACTTTGAAAGGTATAAATCATAAATGAAATAACAAAGACATGTCATAAAATGTTTAAAGCTTGTAATAAGTAAAATAATATGCTAAAGAAAAGAAGTTTGGATTTAATTACATATAAAATACCATTTCAGGCTAAATGATGTCAAGCAAAAGTAGATCATAACAGAAAACTAATACCATAAGGTAAAAGCTGCTAACATAACCTTAGTCAAGTAATATCTTTTTTAATAAAATATTGTGGCGATAGAATGGTCTAACTCAATGTCATATTATTTAAAGATACCAAAAATGTTGGTTTCAGACATTGACAGTGTACTAATTATACAATAAGTATGATCTCGATGTAAGAGAAAATAGGAAGAGTAAAAATATCTTGCAGATTTGTTATAAATCATACTCACCTGAGCACCTGATGAAGCTATGAGAGTGGTGAGACATTGACCATTTGCATGATCTGCTACCTTAAATTAAATAAATAAAATCAGTTTGAATTACTTGGACATATAATGTGTTTTGGAAACTTAAACTGATTTGATGAGTGAGACTATTGGTTCAAACCGTGAAAGTATAGTTCAGATTCTGCTGTTTGAACACGATTCCTTTCAATTTTTTTTTTTTTTTTTTTTTTTTACCTGGCAGGCACTTAAGGACTAGACTGGTGTATCTATCTGTTGGAGGTGATGTTCTGCCAGAGATGGAGTTCTCTTGACACCATGGTTCTGTATACCAAGGGGTGGGAATTAGTTAGTGTTATGGGCAAAAATATTCTGCCTCAACAAAACAGGTTGTAATACATTTGCCCATCACTGAGCATGTGAGTTGCTGAATATGTTATGGAACTTATTTCAAGGTTTGTTAATTTAGCAAAAGATGAAATATGGCTATTTGAGCCAAGGCTCATTTACAAATGGTCACATATGTTATTAATTCATAAATGAAGTACTCAGCATATTCTATTATAACATCCTTATACACAGAAGAATAAAAAAACAGCAACTTAAAAAAAAAAAAAGGATGGATCTGTGTTGCATATCTAACATTGTTAAAATAATATTTCATATAATTCCTGAATGTTTGCCTGTACATAGTGAGTGCACTACCACTATGAAAGTAAGTGCTTTGTAAAACACTTTAGATGGTCTGTAAGTGAATCATGCTGTATAAAACCAAACATAAATCCTAGTATGCTTGCATAATGGAAGCCAAGGTACACTTAATATACTCAAGACCTTAAAGCTATGAATGTGTTTGCTCCGTTCATTAGATTCAGATGGGCAGCATCAATGAATTTAGTAACCCCTTGGGTGAAACTGAGCTGTTGCTGTTTACAGATCGGTGAAATCCGCAAATTTCTTTTTGAGAAATATTTCATGAAATTAGCCCATTTTGTGAAATATTTCATTGGTGCGCAATGTGAAATTCCGCCATTCGAGGGCCAAATTCTGCAATTCACACACACAAAATATTTCAAAGAATGTGTGAATTTTGCCAAATATTTCATGCAACGGAATTTCTCGATTTTGATGGAATTTCACTGGTGAAATTAAATTTTACTGCATCATTATTCCTGTTGTTATGGTTGGGTCTGTGTTTCTAAATAAAAGTATGATTTTGGAAAGCCCATAGCATGATCATCCTTAAAGAGCACCTATCCAGCCTTTTAAATGGAACTAAAAAACAATTATGAAATTCTTTAACTGTATGGGAGTTCATCTAAGGCAGTTGTAAAATTTCTAATAACTACTGCTTAGGAAGGGAAGGGAATGGATCATAAATAACTCCCAAGAGGCCAGGTGCATGATCCTTTCCATTTACCTGTTAGTCAGTTCCACCCCCACACTCCGATGTTTGGTGGCATTTGTATAGGGAGACACAGCCTATGGAGCATTTCTTAATGTGGTTTTCTATATTTTAAAAGGACTTTAGATGCTGGCCCAGTGGCGCTGAGGGTTGAGGCGCTGGATGCCACACTCGCGTCATGCCAGCAACCCGGGTTCGGGAATGAACCCGGGCCATCGGGGGTCGACAGAAGAGGACTGGGATTGAGCATCTGCAGACTGCTCTCCTAGTCCTGATGTGGGCTGGGTATATTTTACCATGCTGTAGTGGCCCCTAGGGATACCCGGTGGCACTACCAGCAGTAGGTGATACTAGAGGGAGGAGTGCAGTGGACGTCGGCACATTGTGCCCTGACGTCATTGTACATCCACGCTCCATGGGCTAATCGGAGGAAGAAAATGCCTGGGCATGACTGTGCAGCTTGATCGCTGCCCGGAGGACTTTGACAGAGTCCTGTCGGGGAGGGGTCCAGGGCTGTCCTGGCTGGCAAAGGCAGAGGGGGAGCCTTCCAGTGGGATGACATGACAGCCACTCTGGATCCTCCTGGGTGCAGTTTGAACTACCCAGCTCTCTGGGCGGGCGGAGCCGGCAGCTGGATGCCCCAAGCTGGAGTGCGCCGCAGCAGGGAGACAAAGTATTATATATATATATATATATATTAAAAAAAAGGACTTCAGATAAAAACCAAAGCCACATCTCAACTAACAAGATTGTTATTAGTTAAACACTGGATTATATTGTAGCTAGAAGTTCATCTAAAATATGTTCAAATGTCTGTGTGCAGAGACAGAAATGATGGAAATGGAATGGATCACACCACCTACCCCTCAGGAGCAAATTACAGTCCCTTTCCTTCCAAAGGGGCAGTTAATAAAAATTCTACAACTGCCTTAGAGCTCCCATAAACATCCTCCTACTCTGAAGGCATCACACAGCCCCCATGGCAGATATCAGAGCCAGGCTGCAGTCATGGGTGATTGCCAGTAATGCAACTTGGAGTTTTTCTGCTCTGAAATTTTGGTCACTGGTCCTGTTGTACTCTGATAGCTAAGGAAGGTTCACCTGACTCATACTTGGCCATAGTATTACAGTAAGACTGTCAATTGATGAATTAGACTTTAAAAATGTTTCAAGATGCATTGCTTAGAAACATAGAAACACAGAAGGGAACAGCAGAAATAGTTACATCCAGTCTTTCCATCCTACCTAGCTACCCTGTTAGGGCCCTACAGAAAATAGAATCCCCTGTGGCTGCAGTGTGGCTCTGAGATCAGCCATAGGGGGTTGTGGAATTCCTCCAGAGTGATGGGAGATTTGAAATGTTTGTTCTGTAGACAGCAGGATCAACCAAATACAGAATGTTTTTCAATTTTAAAACCAACAGTAAGGTAAAAAGTTACACTGAGCACATACTGTGCTAAATGGGGAGGGGCAGCCCCACCCTTAGGAGTGAGATTTATACTAATGAGACTTCCCATTTTACTATTGGCCTATCTTAGTATTACATCTGACATATCATGCTAAAGTTATTAAAAGGTTAGCCAGCGGGCTAGTTTCTACAAGAAGACAGAATGTTTCTTTCCATGTAGTAAGGTTTCCCATAACCTACTCAAGCTGATAACATCTGCAACAGCTGCCTGCCCTTGAACAGGGCTGCTTCAGCTCCCCCACAGTCGGATGGCACTCAACCAGCCACTGACCGAGACCAGGACGCCCACCTGCAGCTCCTTGGAAGCTGCCTGCCCTTGAACAGGGCTGCTTCAGCTCCTCCACGGTCAGACGGCACCCAGCCAGATGCAGACCGAGACCAGAATGCCCAACTGCAGCTCCTTGGAAGCTGCCTGCCCTTGAACAGGGCTGCTTCAGCTCCCCCACGGTTGCACAGCACCCAGCCAGATGCCGACCAAGACCAGGATGCCCACCTGCAGCTCCTTGGAAGTAACCTGCCCTTGAACAGGGCTGCTTCAGCTCCCCCACGGTCGGACAGCACCCAGCCAGATGCCGACCAAGACCAGGATGCCCACCTGCAGCTCCTTGGAAGCTGCCTGCTCTTGAACAGGGCTGCTCAGCTCCCCCACAGTTGGAAGGCACCCAGCCAGCTGCTGACTGAGATCAGGATGCCCACCTGCAGCTCTTTGGAAGCTGCCTGCCCTTGAACAGGGCTGCTTCAGCTCCCCCACGGTCGGACAGCACCCAGCCAGATGCCGACCAAGACCAGGATGCCCACCTGCAGCTCCTTGGAAGCTGCCTGCCCTTGAACAGGGCTGCTCAGCTCCCCCACAGTTGGAAGGCACCCAGCCAGCTGCTGACTGAGATCAGGATGCCCACCTGCAGCTCTTTGGAAGCTGCCTGCCCTTGAACAGGGCTGCTCAGCTCCCCCACAGTTGGAAGGCACCCAGCCAGCTGCTGACTGAGATCAGGATGCCCACCTGCAGCTCTTTGGAAGCTGCCTGCCCTTGAACAGGGCTGCTTCAGCTCCCCCACAGTCGGACAGCACCCAGCCAGATGCCGACCAAGACCAGGATGCCCACCTGCAGCTCCTTGGAAGCTGCCTGCCCTTGAACAGAGCTGCTTCAGCTCCACCACGGTTGGATGGCACCCAGCCAGATGCAGACCGAGACCAGGACACCCACCTGCAGCTCCTTGAAAGGTACGGTGACAGCGCAGCCAATCGGAACACGGGCGCTTCCAGCAAACCCACTTCGATTGGCCAGGATTTTTTTTTCCCCTGCTTTTGCCACCTGGCGCTTTTTACGAATAGATTTAGCTGCAACTAAGCAAAATTCAAGTGTCTCATAGAAGGATTTCAACTGTATTAGCTGGATTGTAATTTCTACTACTGTTTTAAAGTGCTTACAGCTCTTCTTTTGTGTCCTTGCTCCTGCAACACCCCCCCCATCCAAGCACTCTGCCTTGCAGCCGCAAAGTCTCACTCTCCTTTGTCTTGCTAAACTGCTCAATCTAAACCTGTCCTGCCTCTACGCTATTTAACCCCTGCTATTTTTTATCTCTCCAGCTGACTGCCTTTGAACAGGGCTGCTTCAGCTCTCCCACGGTTGGACGGCACCCAGCCAGATGCTGACTGAGACCAGGATGCCCACCTGCAGCTATTTGGAAGGTACGGCAACAGCACAGCCAATTGGAACATGGGTGCTTCCAGCAAACCCACTCCGATTGGCCAGGACTTTTTCCCCTTGCTTTTGCCTCCTGGTGCTTTTTACAGATGGCTTTAGCTGCAACTAAGCAAAATTCAAGTGTCTCATAGAAGGATTTTCGGCCCTCCTTCCCACCCCACCCCCCACCCCTTCACTGATTAAATACACCTATTGCCCGCCCACATTCCCTCTCGCTCCATCATTGGTTAGTAAGCCTAGCAGCAGTCTCTCCCTCATTGGCTAATAAGCCTAGCAGCACTGTTCACTCCCTCATTGGCTACCTAAAACCCTCATTCCCTCTGCTCCCCCATTGGTTCCTAGTCCTTACAGGTCCCTCTCATTTCCCTGCCCCTGCATCTCAGCCCTCCACCTTCTCCACTAAGTAACTACAGTACCTACCTTCCCTGGTAAGTAACTACAGCAGTAGGGTCCTCCTAGCACATGATCCATGCCATGATCCTTCTACCAGGCTACCTGACCCTGCTCATCCCTGTTCTCTTCTCCCTCCCTCCCTTCCTTTCCAACATGCCACCCACCTCTCCCATGCCCCCTCCCAAATCCTGCCAAACCTTGTTGAGCTCTCCCACCCCTCCAGCCCGGCGTCCACCTCCCCTTTCACCCAAGCATGGACACACTCTGCCACACATCCTAGACCATTTCTTTTCAACCCATTGCTCCCCATGGTAATTTTTCAGCTTATTCCCCTATGCCCAACTCATATACGCCATCAATCTAAGACACGACCACTCGTAGTCAGTCATATACAGCTACTTGCTCACTACCTAACTCTCGCTCTCCTGCTCCTTGCAGCAGGTGACATCCACCCTAACCCCAGCCCCAATACTACCCCCCCATGCCCCTCTCCATCATTGGCCTCTTCTTCACCTCACTCTGGGGACCTTCTCCCACATGGCCTGTGCCTTCTGCACCTAAATATAAGAAGCCTTGTCCACAAGCTTGACTCCCTTCAGGTTCTTGCCATCCACTATGCTCCAGATATCCTCACCCTGTCCAAAACCTGGCTCAACAAAAACATCAACGACTTCTCTGTCACTATCCCAGGGTACACTATGGCCAGCCAGGATAGAGCCTCTAAAGGTGGTGGAATAGTCATCTACATAAACTTCGGACTTGCACTATTCAGTGGTCCTGACCAAGTCCGAATCAAAAGTCCTTGAAGTAATACTAATTCAGCTTGTCCTTCCCTTCTCGCTACCAATTTACATTGCTGGGATATACTGCCAACTTGGTACACCAGCTTCTGCTGTAACTGACCTCCTCAAGCAAATCTCCTACCTAACCACGACAGGGGAAACTCTACATTATGGGCAATCTTAACCACAATTGGCTAGCTCCTGACCTCAACAAAACCAGGACTGAAATTTCCACCTTAAACCTCTCACAAATCATTACTGAGCCCACCTGGCTTAACCTAAAATCTGGTAACCACTCGCTCTTCGACTGGGTCCTTACCACACCCCCCCCACTGGGTCAAACAAGCCGGTATTCTTCCTGACTCCCTCAGCAACCACTACATAACTTTCTTAGTGCATAAAATCCACAGCCCAAAATCCGCCATTAAATTTGTAGTTCAACGCTCCTATAAATCCCTCAATCTAGCCCCTGTATTAGATGACCTTGCGCTAGCAAACTGGGCCCCTGCCCGTCCTACGATCTCCATTGATGATGCCTTCCTACACTTTAAAAACACATTCCTCAGTGTCTGGAACACACATGCCCCACTGCATTGTACAAGAGTATGAGGAAACCACCTACCTTGGATCACCCAAGAACTGATTGCATGTCAAATCGCATGGGACAAAGCCTGGAAAATGCATAAATCCTCACGCCTCCCACAACACCTCTTCACATACCGCATGCTCCGTAACAAGTGCACCAGAGCCACTCGTCTTGCAAAAGCAGAGTACTTCAGCAGCTCCCTCCAGTCAAACCTAAATAAACCCTCAAAATTCTGGAATGTCATTCACTCCCTTTTCACCCCACCGGCTGCCAATCCCACTCCAATGCTAAATGTTAATAACTCTCTCCTAGCAGAGCCCATAACGGTCACCACTGAGTTCAATGTGTACTTCTCCACTTGTGCTGCCACCCTCCTCTCTTCCCTGCCTAACATTACACCTCTCGCACCGCCTACAGACATAAAGACCCAGACTGGGCCTCACTCTTTTTCCTTCAAAGACATCTCTGCAACTGAGGCCCTAGATGCATTACTTTCTCTCAACCCTTCACAAGGCAAATCCCCAGATGGATTAGACCCCAAACTTCTATACCTCTCCGCCCCCACTATAGCAACTCCACTTGCCAAACTCCTAACCAATCCTTTGCTGTCACTGCAGTCCCCCATGCATGGAAGAAGGCCATTGTCATCCCTCTGCCAAAAGGAGGTACCCCTACCTCCCCCACTAACTACCGCCCTATCTCCCTCCTCCCAGCCCTAGCAAAACTACAAGAGCACTTTGTGCTCACCCAACTTATCTCCTTCCTCACTAACTCCAAATTCTTCACATCATTCCAGTCTGGCTTCAGGAACCTCCACCACCTCCTCCCTGATAAGGATTACAGACACTATCCTGAAAGGCATGGACAGTAGACTGATCACCTCAACCATTTTTGTCGACCTTGCAAAAGCCTTCGACACTGTCTCCCACCCCATATTGCTCTTGAGTCTCGCTGAATCAGGCCTCTCTGTTGCAGCCACAGACTGGTTCAGATCATACCTCTCTGATAGAACTCAGTCCGTTAGAGTCTCAAATGCAGACTCCATCCCCCTTCCCTTAACTAGCGGTGTCCCACAGGGGTCGGTTGTTGGTCTCATTCTGTTCTCTATATTCCTAAACAACCTGCCACTCATCTGCTGTACTTCCTCAATCCACATGTATGCAGATGATACTGTACTCAACTACTCGGGCTCCGCCCCGATGTGGTACAATCAAACCTCCAAGCTGACTTCAACAAGGTACAGCAATGGTTTAGCTCACACCAGATCTCCCTAAATGAAAAAAACCTGTCACTATGACCTTCGGCACACAACAACACCTAGCCAGACTCCCCTCCCTTCCCTACTTCGCCACCCTGGATGACCAAAAACTTGAAGATGTCTCCTCATTCCATTACTTGGGGGTCTGGCTTGATAGCCATCTCTCCTTCTCTGACCACATCGATGCTATCTCAAAAAACTATGCCCCATGCTCAGTGCACTATATAGGAACTGCAGCAGCCTCCTTCCCCGAGTACGACGTGAACTGGTCCTGAAGATGATACTGCCCTCCATTGACTACTGTGACATTGTATACAGTGCAGCCCCTAAGTCCACCCTATCTAAACTGGACACACTTTATAATGCCTTCTGTCGCTTTGCTCTCAATGCCTCCCCCCTCACCCACCACTGCTACCTCTACTGAGCCTTGGCACTACCGTTCCTCGAAAACTGTCACATCTCTCACTGTGCTAAATTTGTCTCCAACCTATGGCTCGGGTCCATCCCCGCTTACCTTGCCACCGTGCTCATAGATGCCCCACCCCCCTTCCATTATCTTCAATCCAGTGACTCCCTCCAACTTTCAGTCCCTAGGCAGAAGACCTCTGCCAGTCAAGCTGCCTTCTCACACCAGCTACCCAAGCTCTGGAACACCCTCCCACCACAAATTCGACACTCCTTCTCTTCCTACTCTCTGTCTACTGCCCTAGCAAACTTCCTTACTACAAATTGCTCCTGTCCCTGAACCTGCCATGCCCCACTATCCCCTCCCCAATGCCTGACCAGTGGCCTTAGCCTTGCTACAGAAGCTGGCATATAACCCCAACCTTGCACTTATGTCCTGGGCCTATTTTGCCCTATGTATTTATTTATTTATTTATTCACAATTTGGATTTACAACCTTTGAGTCAAGGACTCATTTACAAAGACACCTCATCACAGGGAGGGGAGACAACATATTGGTGGAGCAAAACAGTGGGGAACAATACAGGTGAGATACAAAAGAGCATACCAAGCAAAGCTATTTCAGGGAACAATACAGGTGAGATACAGAACAGCAAACAAAACTAAGCAATTTCTGTGACACAGTGGAGCATAGCAGGGTTACAGTGCGTGGTGTACAGACTACAAGAAGCTATTCTAAATAAACTAGTACATATGTAATACTATAAGAACCCTAGGGGTACTAGGTGGTGGTTACCTGGGGAGGTCTATGTCTGTGGATTAGCTCCAAGCGAAGCTCTCAATGAGGCCTATTATAGTTATTTACAGCTCAGTGCCAGTGAGGTGTTTGTGCAGGAGCAATTTGAAGGGCCGATTTTTGAGATGTTAGTGATGTGAGTGGGGAAGGAATTATACCAGGGGGTGCTCTGTAGTGGAAAGACCTTTGGGCGAGCGAGGTCCTAGCTCTCGGCACCAGGAAGGTGGCTTTGGTTGGATTTCAGGTGACGACCGAGTGGGTGGCCCATTGAAGGGATGTAGCAACTCCTGAGGAGGAGAGCCCAAGTAGAATTGGCCAGTATACAGGTGTGGTGTTGCAGGTGCTCTTCAAAAGTGAGTAGGTTCAAGGTGGAGTAAAGCTGGCATGTGTGTGTTCTGCTGGGGGCACCAGTCAGGAGCCTGCAGGCTTTGTTGATAGAGGTCTGGACTTTGGTGAGGGCAGTGGGGTCAGCAGCTGCATAGATAGGGAGTCCATAATCCATTCCACAGTATAGGCCCCCACCATCTTCCTCCTCCCCCACCAGCCAGGCACACCACTTCCCACTCCCCTCACCCCTTATTACCACTACACCTGAATTTAATGTATAGTCTGATTAGACTGTATCCTTAGACTGTGTGTATACTGAATATTCTATGTAGTATCCTAGAGTGTGTGTATATTGAATATTTTTTATGTATCTATGTAAATTGAACCTTGACCTTACCAGGTCCATCTTGCAAATGAGCTGTGCTCAACTATGTTCGCCTGGATAAATAAAGATTTGATTGATTGAGTGATTGATAATCAACCAAAGACAGGATGGAGGATGTGATAATCAGCCATACGGCAAACTCAGGGAGGCAGTCTTTGTGGTGGTAGAGGAGTCCAGTCCGGGCATTCATGGCAGAGGATGGCGAGTTAAGATGGGCATGGAAGGAGAGAGCCGAGTCAAAGGTGATGCCCAGGTATTTGTATGTTGATACCTGTTCAAGGGGGTATAGGATGCTAGGGATGATGCGAAGGGGAGCATTTCTAGAGTTACTTTGGCGGTGTGCAAAAATCATAGATTTCATCTTCTTGTGGTTCAAACCCAGACAGTGGCCGAGGAACCATTTTTCAGCTTGACTGAAGGTGAGTTGCAAAGAGCTCTGGAGTGTGCGTGGCTCAGGGTGATAGGTGACGAGGACTGCATCGAAGGCGTATAGAAGCATTTTGCCTGAGCAGGAGCTGGGGTGGGTGTTTAGAAAGAGACTGAACAATATGGGGCCCAGGATGGAGCCTTGAGGGACCCCAGAGTGTACAGGTAAGGCAGCTGATAGGATACCATTGATTTTGACCCATTGGGATCTGTCACAGAGGTAGCTGGAGAACCAAGCCAGAGGGCCAGATGAGAAACAAAGCTGATGGAGGGAGTCAAGCAATAGGGGATGACACACAGTGTTAAAAGCTTCGGATAGGTCAATGAACACTGCCCCGGTGATCTCCCCAGAGTCAAATGCAGAGTGTATTTGGTGGGAGAACTCCAATAGGGCTGAAGTGGTGCTGTGACCAGGGCGGAAGCCATGCAGCTGTGGGCATAATATGTTGTACTTACTCCTAAGGATCGCTGAATTAATTAATAATCAAAGTAGTTCCCATCCCCTTATTTCTTCTTGTAACAAAATGAGGACTTTTCCATCAAAGTTACCCATTTACATTTATCATAAGGGGAATAGTGCTATATATACCTACAAGAACCTCTTTAACATGGGGGTGCTAACCTCCTATTGTATTTCTAGTGGTCACGTTTCCTAAATATCTCAACAATATTTACCAGGATCAAAGTTATCTAAAGTGTGATTTTTGAATTCCCCAGTCATTATAGTGTAAGAATAACACAAAACATCTCCAGTGTCCGTTCAATTGTTTGTAGGTCTTCAGTCACTAACATCAACATGTCGAGGGCCTGTATAAAATTATTTTAAGTGACTACATAATCTCTCATTCCAAGTGTAAGTCTTCCTAAATGAAGAAAAAGAGCATGAGCAAAGGTACCTTACCACCTCCTAATTAGAACTCCTCAGACCACATTTCCTTCAGTCACCAAAGGGGTAATGAGCAGGCAGATAAAGTATATATTATATGTCTCACAAACATCACTTGTTCTTGTGGGTCTCCAATTAATGTTTTTAAATGTGCTTTCCTCTTCACTCCTCTCTGAATCTTTTCCCTGGATCACTATGCCATTGTATTGGCGATTACAATCTAAAACATAGAAACATTGTAAAAGCAGAAAAAGACCAACGGTCCATCAAGTCTGTCCATCGGGCCCTATAAAACCCTACAACCTAGTGTAGATACAGGGTTCTAACCCTCCCCATCAGTCTTCCTATTCCTTTCCCTGATTTTGCCTCTACAAATGACTCCTGTTCCTTTTGCCCTGCCTCAAGACCATTTGAAGCCCTTCACAGTTTTAGTTCCCACCACCTTAGCTGACAAGCTGTTCCATGGTTCCACCACACTTTCAGTAAAATAATACTTTCTTCCAACCCTTCTGAACCTTCCTCCTGCCAGCTGCTGTTGTGCCCTTGTGTTGTCAAACCAGTGTTCTGCTAAATAATTCTTCATAGTTCACTTTGTTTATACCATTCAGGAATTTGAAGGTTTCTATCATATCCCCCCTTCTTTCTGGTTTCCAGCAAGTACATTTTCAATGTTCTAAGGTGTTCCTCATACTGTAGAACTTCCCCTGCAGGCCCAGTATCATCTTTGTCCCCCTGCACTGTACCACCTCTAGTCTATCCTTGCCATTTCCAAGATGAGGGCTCCATAACTGGGCACAGTACTCCAGGTGTGTCCTCACCAAAGATCTTCTTTCTTTCTGCTATCAGTACCCCTGCTGATACGACCCAGCATCTTGCTTGCCTTACTACAAGCCTTGTTGCATTGGCTAGCCTGTTTAAAGGTGTCACTGATGATGGCTTCTAGGTTCCGCTCCTCAGCTGTGGTGCTAAGTTTAAAGCCTCCCAGCCAGTATTATGTGCTTGGAATCTTTTTCCCTAGGTGCATCACCTTATACATCATTCTGTCATTGAACAGCAACTGCTAGACATTTTACCACCTCTTGAACTATTGTAAGTCACCCTGTATTTCTCTAATTCACTCAGTGCTATGCATCCTTCCACAGACTTTACTATTGTATGCTACCGTAGATTCATTTTCCAATGTCACTGATGAACATGTTAAAAAGGACCAGGCTATGGACAGATCCTTGTGATACCCCACTCATGACTTCTCTCTCCTCTGATTTAATACCATTTAACACAACATGCTGCTGCCTCCCCTTTATCCAGATTTATGTCTGTCTAACTATATCCCTAGCCACCCCCAGATGCTTCAAATTCTTCAGCAGGTGTCTGTGAAGCACGGAATCAAAAGCCTTGCTGAGGTTGTGGTAAAGTAGATCCATGCTGTGGCCTTTATCCAGTTCCTTTGTCACTCAGTCAAAGAAGACTATTAGGATAATCTGAGAGGACCTCCCTGACACAAAGCCATGCTGTCTATTATCCTGGAGACCATTATCTTCCAGATAGTCTACGAGGTGTATTTTGAGCAGCGACTCCATCAGTTTCCCCACAATAGAGGTAAGGCTGATAGATCTATAGTTTCCTGCTTGTTTCTTGTCCCCCAACCCCTTATTGAGTGGAATCATGTCTGCCACCCTCCAATCCCATGGCATAAACCCCCATCTGAAGTGAGCTATTGAATAGGATTGCCAGAGGCTCAGCTTATTCATCTGAAAATTCCCTTAGCACCCTCGGATGTATCCCATCTGGATCTGGAGCCTTGTCTGCCCGAAGGGCTGCTAGTCCTTTTTGGACCCCATCACTAGTAAATACTGGTTTCTGCATCTCAGGAATCCCTCTTATGGTCACTTTGATGCCACTCTCAGGGAGAGGACCACTGTCCTCCCTGGTGAAGATGGAGTAAAAGTAGTCATTCAGGACTGCAGCCTTTTGCTTGTCATCCTCTACCACCCTGCCTCCATCTAATAACCTATTCCCCCACCTCGCTTTCTTTTTTCACTAGTGGAAAAAAAATGTTTCTCCGTGCTTAACCCCCTCAGCTCTTTGAACCTATGTGTCTGCTTTTGCCTCTCTAATCACCTTCTTTGTTTCTTTATTTCTCTGAATGTATTTCTCCCATTTTACTTCCCCCTGCTTCTCTTTAAACCTGTGGAAAGATTTCCTTTAGGCACAAACCACTTCCCCGACCCTTGCCAAAAACCACAGTGGTCTCTTAAGTTTATTTCTTTTGTTTACTTTTTGTCAGTATAGCTGCGAAGTTTCATTGATGGACCCTTTTATTACCCCCATCTCTCTTCCACATTTTCTATGCTGACTACCCCGTCTAATGTGTCCTGAACCAACCTTCTGAGTTTGCTGAAATCTGCATTTCTGAAGTCCCAGACCTCAACTCTTGTGTGCATTTTGTCACTGTTTGTGAGTGGTTCCCTGACTCTTACTGCATTTACTTCTTCAGAGTTGGCAAGCACCATATCCAGAATGGGTCCCTGTCTGGTGGCTCTCTTACCAGCTGCAGCAGTAGACAGTCCTGAAAGGTATCTAGGATAGTCTGGCTTCTAGTCTGGTAAGTTAAAATCCCCTACCACCACAACATCTCCCTTAGTGTCTGCCCTTCTGATTTCCTTACTGAGCTCTCTGTCCTCTTCTACGCTTTGACCTGGCAGTCTGCAGAACACCCTTAAGCATAGTTTATTACCTGCTGCCACTCTGAGATGAACCCACAGAGACTCAGTCCCTTCTGTACCATTCTTAATATTGAAAAAGGAAAACACAGCACCAACACTTCCACTTGAATAAACTGTATTGTGCTCAACCATTTAAAATGCCACACAATGCAGTAACGGCATGCAAGGTCAAAACAGCTCTGACAAAGGAACGTCCGACCGGTTTCGTGCCAAAAACAGCGCCTCCTCAGGGACACATACACATGATACCATACACCACATTATAAAGTGATCAATTAAAGTGACAGTACACCGATAAAATCAAAAATGTATGAAAAATTCCAATGCCGGGTATTGTCAAAATACAGACAGCAAGATAATATCTAAACATATTTAAAATAAATATAATACAACAGAATTATTTTTAAATATGACACGTTCACAATTTTATCCTGGATGGAAAAAGAGAAGCATAAGATTAGATCTACCACAAAAATCACTAGCTTAAATATTAATCGATGCCTAGTAACTAAATAATAATAATATCTTATCTTAAAAAAGGACCTATATCAAATGAATCATTAAGCCCTGGATGAGATAAAGCATTCAGGGCATGGATCCAAAAGGCTTCCCTCCGTAAAATTTTAATGTCCACATCACCCCCGAGGTCCATTAACAATTCTCTCTATTGCACAAAATAAGAAACTATGAGAAACTGAATCAGAACTCTGTTGTATGTGCTGCACCAAGGCATTTCTTACATTTTGACAATGGATATCACTCAAATGTTCACACACCCTGGATCTGAACACTTGTGAGGTCTTACCCACATAAAATGCCCCACAACAGCATGTTGCTAAATATACAACTCCCACAGAGGAACAATTAATAAACTGTTTAATATCAAAATATCTAACTACATTCTTCATGGAAAATGATTTAGTTTGTTGCATAACATTACAAAATTTACAGTGACCGCAACGAAAAAATCCAACTGGTTGTGTTGGTAGCCAGCCGGTCCTATCAACCTGAACATGTTGATAAGAATGTACCAATCTATCAGAAATATTTTTCCCCTTCGATAAACAAATTTAGATGAGTTTGTATTACATCATGTAATGCAGGGTCTGTACTTAAAATCGACCAATTTTATTAACAATTCCCTAATGGAGCAGCATTTTGACAAAGTGGTCACAAAATTCAGTGGTGCCTCATTTTGATGTTCAGTTTGTTCATGGACCCGATACTGAAGCAAGCTATCCCTTGGCATCCGCCCGTACTTGATCCATACTATATTCAACCCCACCCCTCGCACCTAACCTCTCTTGAGAAATCTGTCTATAATACTGCATAAATCGATTCAAAATTCACATTGTCACTACAATTTCGCCTAACCCTCATAAACTGGGACTTAGGAATATTGTTGATGGTGTGGCGGGGGTGGCAACTAGAGGCATGTAAAAGCGTGTTTCTATCTGTGGATTTTCGATAAATAGACGTACTTAAAGTACCATCTGGTAATTTTTTAATATCCAAATCCAAAAACTCCACACGCCTCATATCAGCCTGAAATGAAAATCTCAAATGTTCATTTGTTGAATGTAAATACATTACAAATTCTTCTAATTCAGATGCTGTTCCCCGACACACCATCAGCACATCGTCAATAAAACGCCTCCAAAAATCTATTCTATCATAAAATTGATTCCTTTCACGATCAAAATAAATTCTGTTCCCAGTATCCCAAATACAGGTTGGCGTAGTCGGGGCAAAAGTAGCCCCATTGCAGTGCCCTTAACTTGATGATAATATTTCCTGAAAACAAAAATATTGCATGTAAGTACAAACTCAGATAATTTAATCAAAAATTCAATTTGATTAGTACCCAATGTTGTTTTAAGAACCAACCAATAACGTAAAGCCTGTAACCCCCCCTGATGTGGTATGTTGGTATATAGTGATTCTATATCCATAGAAACCAAGAACCACTGTGGTTCTAGCTGCATGTCCCCCAGGAGACCCAAAGTCTGCGTAGTGTCCCTTAAATACGATGGTAATGTAAAAACTATATCTCGTATATGTGCATCCACAAATTGTGATAAAGGTTCAGTTAAGAACCAATACCAGACACAATAGGTCTCCCAGGGGAACTGCAGGCTTTTATGAACCTTAGGCAAAACATAAAAGTCGGTCTCACGGATACTCAACAATTAAAAATCAAAAGAGTCTTTAGTCAGTATACCAAATTCAAGTGCATGTGATAGAGTAACGTCTATATTCTTCTTAAATTCTAAAGTTGGATCTTTTTCCAAAGCGTTATAGAAAATCTCATTTTCAATTGACATTGAACCTCTATACGTGATCATAGTGTTCATAACTACCACAGCACCTCCTTTATCAGCTGCCTTAATTGTAAATTGACTGATTAGTTTCCAATTCAATCAATGCTTGCCTCTCTTCCCGAGTCAGATTATTATATCGAGACTGTTTCCATTCTTCGAATAGAACATCAATATCATTAAGGCATGCTGTCTCAAATGTCCAAATTGCTGCAGACGGTGGTGGGTTGAAAGTAGATGCATCTCTAAAATGTAACAATCGTCCATCTCCTTCCGATGGAGAAGTTAAAGTACTGTCACTATCTATTATGGAAGCATCCACATGTTGACCACGCTTTCTATTAAAGAATGACTTTAAGCTTAATTTGAGGGTAAACCTTTTTATATCAAGAAAGACATCAAAACGAGAGGTATTGCATGTAGGCACAAACTTAAGTCCCTTTTCCAAAATAGATACTTGAGCTGATGTAAGTTGAATATCAGACAAATTAATTACATTTGTGGCATCGACCTCCCTCTGTTCTTCTGCGTGCTTCTCTGTGTAAAAACTTGTCTTTTGCCCCCAGGGATTTTTATTCTTGCGTCTTCTCCTTCTGCCCCCTCTGCGGGTGGTCACATTGGGAGTCTGTGGTTTTTTACTTTCACTGCTGACTTTCTCTCAAATATGTCTTCTAAGCTAGAAGATGTACGTGCTGGAAATGATGGCTCTTCGACATTCAGCAATTTTCTTTTTTCCGGTGTTGGAGGTTCGAATCCATTCATTGCCCCTGAATCAGCCTCGGCGGTGTCAGTGGATGCTTCTATATGGATGGTGGATTCTTCTGAGTGTGAACCAGTGGCAAGTATTTTTACAGCTTATTATGAACTGGAAAAGTTAATTTTGAAAGCGCGAAGAATCTATTGGAACTTGACTAGCCTTGAGGCATATGTTTTAGTCAATCGAGTCCGGAGGGGTCTTCGTATTATTAAATGGCCTGGGTATGGCATGGAGCATCCTGAATTTAAGGAAGACTGGCTGAAACAATTGCAATTTGCCTCTATGATGTTGCAAGAATGTTTAATAAGGGATTATAAAGCTCAAAAGGCAGCAATTGAGCCGCTTGTAAAGCAGAAAGAAACTGTCTTTGTGAAATACAGTAATGAATTAGAATTTAAGGATTTGGAAAATAAACTAAAGACAGCTATCAGCAAACAGGATGCTCGCCTCAAGGCTATTAAAATAAAGAAATTTGAACGGGATAGACTCGATTATGCGCTTAATCGTGTGTTTACCTGGAAGGGTTCTGAGAGTATGGGTAAGAATAGACGTGGTAATTATAAAAGCAAAATGGATGGCAATAGATCCAAGTCTATACTGCGAAATAACAGCAATGCAGAGAGCAGTTTCTTTTCCACCTCAGAATCCTCTGATGACCCTTTGGTGGAACTTGGCGGGGGGAACAACAGCCAACCGCGCCACTCAGAGAGGCTGGTCAGATTTGAACCAGAGCACGGACCCACAGAGGGGGCAGAAGGAGAAGATGCAAGAATAAAAATCCCTGGGGGCAAAAGACAAGTTTTTACACAGAGAAGCACACAGAAGAACAGAGGGAGGTCGATGCCACAAATGTAATTAATTTGTCTGATATTCAACTTACATCAGCTCAAGTATCTATTTTGGAAAAGGGACTTAAGTGTGTGCCTACATGCAATACCTCTCGTTTTGATGTCTTTCTTGATATAAAAAGGTTTACCCACAAATTAAGCTTAAAGTCATTCTTTAATAGACAGCGTGGTCAACATGTGGATGCTTCTGTAATAGATAGTGACAGTACTTTAACTTCTCCATCGGAAGGAGATGGACGATTGTTACATTTTAGAGGTGCATCTACTTTCAACCCACCACCATCTGCAGCAATTTGGACATTTGAGACAGCATGCCTTAATGATATTGATGTTCTATTCGAAGAATGGAAACAGTCTCGATATAATAATCTGACTCGGGAAGAGAGGCAAGCATTGATTGAATTGGAAACTAATCAGTCAATTACAATTAAGGCAGCTGATAAAGGAGGTGCAGTGGTAGTTATGAACACTTGCGATTACGTATGCGAGGTTCCACGTCAATTGAAAAATTAGATTTTCTATATCGCTTTGGAAAAAGATCCAACTTTAGAATTTAAGAAGAATATAGATGTTACTCTATCACATGCACTTGAATTTGGTATACTGACTAAAGACTCTTTTGATTTTTTAATTGTTGAGTATCCGGTGAGACCGACTTTTTATGTTTTGCCTAAGGTTCATAAAAGCCTGCAGTGTCCCCCGGGGAGACCTATTGTGTCTGGTATTGGTTCCTTAACTGAACCTTTATCACAATTCATGGATGCACATATACGAGATATAGTTTTTACATTGCCATCGTATTTAAGGGACACTACGCAGACTTTGGGTCTCCTGGGGGACATGCAGCTAGAACCACAGTGGTTCTTGGTTTCTATGGATATAGAATCACTATATACCAACATACCACATCGGGGGTTACAGGCTCTACGTTATTGGTTGGTTCTTTAAACAACATTGGGTACTAATCAAATTGAATTTTTGATTAAATTATCTGAGTTTGTACTTACATGCAATATTTTTGTTTTTCAGGGGAAATATTATCATCAAGTTAAGGGCACTGCAATGGGGGCTACTTTTGCCCCGAATTACACCAACCTGTATTTGGGATACTGGGAACAAGAATTTATTTTTGATCATGAAAGAAATCAATTTTATGATAGAATAGATTTTTGGAGGCGTTTTATTGACGATGTGCTGATGGTGTGGCGGGGAACAGCATCTGAATTAGAAGAATTTGTAATGTACTTACATTCAACAAATGAACATTTGAGATTTTCATTTCAGGCTGATATGAGGCGTGTGGAGTTTTTGGATTTGGATATTAAAAAATTACCAGATGGTACTTTAAGTACGTCTATTTATCGAAAATCCACAGATAGAAACACGCTTTTACATGCCTCTAGTTGCCACCCCCGCCACACCATCAACAATATTCCTAAGTCCCAGTTTATGAGGGATAGGCGAAATTGTAGTGACAATGTGAATTTTGAATCGAATTTATGCAGTATGATAGACAGATTTCTCAAGAGAGGTTATGCGAGGGGTGGGTTGGAATATAGTATGGATCAAGTACGGCGGATGCCAAGGGATAGCTTGCTTCAGTATCGGGTCCATGAACAAACTGAACATCAAAATGAGGCACCACTGAATTTTGTGACCACTTTTGGTCAAAATGCTGCTTCCATTAAGGGGAATTGTTAATAAAAATTGGTCAATTTTAAGTACAGACCCTGCATTACATGATGTAATACAAACTCGTCCTAAATTTGTTTATCGAAGGGGGAAAAATATTTCTGATAGATTGGTACATTCTTATCAACCTGTTCAGGTTGATAGGACCAGCTGGCTACCAACACAACCAGTTGGATTTTTTCGTTGCAGTCACTGTAAATTTTGTAATGTTATGCAACAAACTAAATCATTTTCCACGAAAAATGTAGTTAGATATTTTGATATTAAACAGTTTATTAATTGTTCCTCTGTGGGAGTTGTATATTTAGCAATATGCTGTTGTGGGGCATTTTATGTGGGTAAGACCTCACGAGTGTTCAGATCCAGGGTGTGTGAACATTTGAGTGATATCCGTTGTCAAAATGTAAGAAATGCCTTGGTGCAGCACATACAACGAAGTTCTGATTCAGTTTCTCATAGTTTCTTATTTTGTGCAATAGAGAGAATTGTTAATGGACCTCGGGGGGGTGATGTGGACATTAAAATTTTACGGAGGAAAGCCTTTTGGATCCATGCCCTGAATGCTTTATCTCATCCAGGGCTTAATGATTTGTTTGATATAGGTCCTTTTTTAAGATAAGATATTATTATTATTTAGTTACTAGGCATCGATTAATATTTAAGCTAGTGATTTTTGTGGTAGATCTAATCTCATGCTTCTCTTTTTCCATCCAGGATAAAATTTAGCGTGTCATATTTAAAAAAAATTCTGTTGTATTATATTTATTTTAAATATGTTTAGATATTATCTTGCTGTCTGTATTTTGACAATACCCGGCATTGGAATTTTTCATACATTTTTGGTTTTATTGGTGTACTGTCACTTTAATTGATCACTTTATAATGTGGTGTATGGTATCATGTGTATGTGTCCCTGAGGAGGCACTGTTTTTGGCGTGAAACCGGTCGGACGTTCCTTTGTCAGAGCTGTTTTGACCTTGCATGGCGTTACTGCATTGTGTGACATTTTAAATGGTTGAGCACAATACAGTTTATTCATGTGGAAGTGTTGGTGCCGTGTTTTTCTTTTTCTATGTTTGTATTTATACACAGGCACAACTGGAATTTGGAGCCGCTATTTTTTGTTTTTGTTTGACCATTCTTAATATTCCCATCTTCTGTCACCTCAGTGCCCTCCCTGATATAGAGGGCTACGCTATCTGCTGTACCAGTTCCTCTGTCCTTCCTTAACAGTAAGTACCCAGGCACTGTCAGGTCACAGTCATTTTTATCTGTGGCCCATGTTTCAGTGATGGCCGAGAGGTCCATTTTGGTGCCTGCCATCACTGCATGGAGCTCACTGGTTTTACTGCCTAGACTTCTGACATTGAGGCATACTCCTTTGCAACTACCCCCTGAACGCTTATTATTTGTCTGAATTTTACTCATTTTTTTCCCTGGCTTTTCTGTTTTTGTGTTGTTTGCATCACCCTTTTTATGCATTCCTCCTACCTCATTTTGGGTCTGGGAAAACAAAACAAAGAGATTCAATCCTCTGAGCACTGAATCTTTCAGTAAATCAAAATGGAGAACCACCCCAACCATAGTCAAGGTTGTTATACCTATTATAAAAGTAAAAAATGTATTGCAGCACAAACAGTACATTTATGTGCTTCCTCCATTCTTTGCCATGGGGACTGACTCCAGTATAGTCAGGGTAAAACCTTATCTTGTCCCTCAGTCCTCATGTCTTCTTCTCCATCTTGATTTCCAAGTTTTCCAGGTTCCAGTACTAACAATTGTGGGAGTTAAGTCCTGAGGCACTCCAGTTCCTTACAGCTAGGGTTGTGTTGTCCACCTGATAGGCGTCAATGCACATGTGACATCACAGCTGAAATCTGACCCAGTAAGGAGTGGTCTGGCTAGTCTGGGTCAGTTTCAGCTGTGCATCTGACTAGACTGCAGTACCAAGCTTTTACTCCTGCCTTCTGCAACCCCAACTGAAGAAGTATTTGTATTATATTGCTGATGGTACAACACCCTTATTTCCTAGGCTTGTGACTAACATGTCAATCTATTAAGCTATGTATATTTCTAACATCTTTATTTCCTAGGGATTTCCTTGAGTGGCTTGCTTGGAATCTACTGGGCTAGCATTACATTTGGCATTGGTTAGGCGGATAGTCCTGTAGTATGGGATTCTATTACTGGAAGTTAAATTCACTGCCCAAATGCTATGCACACCTGCTCCAAGTACCTGCTGGTGCAAGTGTATGAACCCTAGGTCAGCAGCCATACAGCATGCTGCACTGCTCTATTTCTGGAAGCCCCCCTGCTAGTGGGGCCTCTTAAACTATCAGCACTGGTAGTGTCTTGGAACCCCTGCTAGTGGTTCCAAGAACATAACACTATTTCTACTGGTTCCACAAGAAAATGAATGAGCGCATTAACTAGGCTGCATACCTTCTTAACTATATCTCTTTATGGTAGAAATCCCCTTCTGGTTTCATTGTGCAGGAATAAATGCAGAAATCTCCTTCTGGTTTCATTGTGCAGGGAAAAATACTGTTCGGCAGCCAACAGAAAGTCTGGACAGGTAGGTACCTATTATTGCCAAGATTTGCTCTTATATCATCCTATTGTTCAGACATCATTGTGGTGAGCCATGCGGAGCCATTTATGGCTCTTCTTCTTCATCCCACTGTTCAACTTCTCCCTAGAGGCATTCTCTGTAGCATATGCTGAGTGTCTAACTTTATACTGAATGTCAGCTTGGCAGCACATGTGTGGTCTCATTGCTGCCATCTTGGTCATGGTGCCAACCCAATCCAATTCAGCTGACTTTACCTATCTTAAATGAGAGCGTCTCAGTAACCACCCAGGAATAGCTGACTTCAGCCGCTCAGTCCCATGTCCCACAAGTGAAGTCTATACCACCCACTGCCTGGACCCACCCCTCAGCAGGACACTCCAATCCTTTCCATCCTTTTGCCTAGTCACTGCCCTCACTCACAGGACATGATACAGGGTACACTTCCAGCGGCCATCATAGGAAGGGAAATGTGACTTTTCCTATAGGGCTGTTGTTCAGGTGGTCATTTTGGAATCATGGTGGCCATCTTATCTAGGCACTGGGTTCAACACTGAAAAGCATAGGGCTCCCTCACCTGGCAGTCATGTTTTGTAACTGGTGGACAAGTTACCTGGGAAAGCCTACTCACTGGCATATCACACCCTATACTGTACTCCCAACCTCAGCAGTGACACTTCAGAAGCACATATGTCCAAACAAGGCAGCTCTTTCACTGGATACTATGTTTGTTAAGCCAGTTCTTTCTATTGTCTGCCACTTACATGCATGCATCCTGGAGCCTCATTGACCATATCACTAATTTCCTCTATGCTCTCCTTTTTTGTCACCTACAGACAATGATAAAAAGACCCAGAAAATGCAGAATTTGCTCTGTGGCCCTCCCAACACAGCAGCTAGGACACTTTCACCCAAACTGCACTGGACTACCTTCGGAGACCACAGACCAATCAGGTTCCAGCAACAAAACCATTCAAAATGTGGATACAGCCCAAGATACAGGTACTCTCACCCCCCTCGACCCAATCAACGATGCAGGTGGTGGACACAGTCACTGTCTTATTGCTGAATCAACAAGTCATATAAGTAGAGCAGCAATTCATGGCAGCCATGCTGGAAAAACTTAGTGAATTAGCCGGCCAGTGTAACACGACACTGAACAACCACGCTCCACTAAACAATACAGTACCACCTCTACCAAGAGTGGACCCAACTGGCGCAGGTCTTGCCAGCCCACCAGTGAACATCAAACCTCTGGACAGAAACAGATAAAGAGTCCAAAGGTGATGGTGAGCCCACCATGGAGCAAGACCCTCAATCACTTACCACTGAAATGTACTTTCCCGATCAGGTCCCCACAATGTTGAGATGCATCATAACCACAGTGGGATTCAATGAACCAGCACCACCACTGCAATCAAAGCTCATGCCATGCCTGCTACCAGCAGTAGAGCAAGTTGATACCTTCCCAGTGTGCAAAGCCATCAACGAGGTCATGGCAACTAAGTGGGAAGCTACAGAACTGGCACACATACCAGAGTGCAGGTCGTGAGATAAAGATGTACCCCCTTCAGATGGATGAAGGAAAGCTATGGTGCACAACACCCACAGTTGACTTAAAGGTTGCAGCCCTAAGCAGGAATATGATTCTACCACTGGAGGGCACTTCAGGCCTCAAGGAGCTCACAAACCACAAGCTAGAAGACTCTACTCAAGAAGACATTTAAACTGGTGGTTATGGAGGTGACAGCAGCAGCTACTATTGCAATTTACACCACTACAATCCAATTAGCATGGCTTCAGGATGCACACGCCAACATGAATATGAAATCTCCTGATGCTCAACTCTTGGAACAAGCAATACAGACAGCCAAATATCTCACTAACATGGTAGTAGATTCCCTCAAAGTAAATGCTAGGATTGGAGCCATCTCTAACAGGACAAGCAGAACTGTATGGCTCAAACTGCAGAACATGGATAAAGAATCCAAGACTATGCTAAACAAGTTGCCCTTCAAGGGCTCTGTCACCTTTGATAGATATGTCAAACACAGAGAAGACAGCAAATCCTATGACAAGCACAAATGCCCCAAATCCTCAGACCTGCTGGCTAGACACAAATTTCATTCAACCGAGAACTCTCAAAACAGATGACAGATGCAGTACAGTAACAGGAATAATGGATACCACAATGATTACCAATCCCCCAACAACTACCAATCTGCCAGTAATAACAGATCCAGAGGCTGAGGATCATTCTCCAGAGGCAAGCCCTCATATAATACCACCCATAAGAATCAGATCAAGCATTGACTACCCCCAAAATAACCCATGACTGAAACACATCCTAGTCAGGGGCCACATACTGCTATTTGCCCATCAGTAGGCCAAACTGAATGAGGACAAATGGGTGCTTGACATCATAAGCAAGGGATATGCCATAGAAATAATGACTGTATCCAAAACAAACAGGTTAATCTACTCTCCTGTATCAAAACACAGAGCAAGATCAAATCGGATCAACACAGTCATACTACAACTACTTCAAAACAAAGCAATTGCAGAGGTACCTCCGGAGTGAGGAGGCAGTATAGTATAGTGGTTAAGGACACTGAGCTGCAAGCCTGGAGACCTGGGTTTGAATCCCACAGCTTCCACCTTGCATACTGTGTGACCCTGAGAAAGTCATTTAACTTCCCTCTGTTCACAGGTTGCACCTGGAAACAAACTTTGGCTTAGTGTGGCTTTCCTGGTTAAACAATTTCCCTTTTCCCCCCAGTTGGGAAAAGTGATTTATTCTATCTTCTTTACAGTACCCAAGAAAACAGCTGAACTATGCCCAGTATTAGATCTAACATTTTTAAATTGCTTGGTGCGATACAACCCATTTAAACTGGAAACTGTCAGGACAGCTCCAAAGGCCATCTGTCCAGGTTACTATCTTATGTCCATTGACAAGAAATATGCATATATGCACATCCCAATCAGGCAATCACATCACAAGTTTCTCTGATTCTACATCCTGAACAAGCACTACCAATACCAGCTCCTGCCATTTGGCCTCACATCAGCCCCAAGAATATTCTTGAAGGTATCCATTGTCCTGGTGGCAAAATGAGATGAAGGAAATACAGGCCATCCCCATATCTGCATGACTGGCTCATCAGAGTGAGGTCCATGCAGCAAGTGTACACTAAGACACAGCCAGTGGTAGAATGCCTGCAATAACACAGCTGGGTGATAAACCACCACAAGAGCAATCTCTCACCCACAGAATCACTTAAACACTTGGGGGCACTGATAAATACAAGGACAAGAACAGTGAGGCCATCAGAGAAGAGGGTCATCAACATTATAGAGCAGGTGTGCACCTTACAAAGGATGAGAAATCCAACTCTTTAACAAGACTCCAGGGTCGTCGGCCATATGATGTCATGCATCAGCCTGGTGCCCTGGGCACAATGGAATATGTGGCAACTCCTGACACTGGCAATATAAAATGGACTCAACCTGAACCTAGAGCTGTCTGCAACCCTCAAATTACCACCACAGGTGGTGACATCTCTCCATTGGTGGACAGTCAGGGCCAAACTAATCAAGGGATGAGCAATAGACATTCAATATGAGATCATAATAGACACAGATGCCAGACTAACCAGCTGGGGAGCAGCCATAAAACAACAAACCACATAGAGTTAATGGTCATTGGCAAAATCCAAACTCTCAATCAATGTGCTAGAGCTGAGAGCAGTTTTTGGGGCAGTACCCAGCTTCAGCAACAGGATAAAACACAAGAATATCCTCATTAGGTCCTACAACAAGGTTACTGTGGCCTATGTAACAAAGCAAGGCTGAAACAGGAGCAGGGCAATGTAGAGGGAAACTTCCAAAGTAATGAACTGGGCTAAGAAATACCTAGAGAGTATCTCAGTGATATAGCTGGCAGGCAACCTCAACACGACGGTTGACTGGCTCAGCCATCAACAGATTCATCCAGGTGAATGGAGACTCCACCTGCATGCCTTTCAATCAATAAACAAATGCTGGGGACCAGCACAAATCAATTTCATGGCCACCAGAAAGAATACCCAATGCCCTAAATTCTTCTCCCACTTCAGGGAGCCACAGTCCATGGGAGTGGATGCACTCTCACTTCAGTGGATATTTGGGGTGGCATTCATCTTTCCCCCTTTGCCACTAATACCACAAGTGTTGCATAAAACATGCCAGTCCAGAGTGACAGTTATTTTTATTACCCCCTACAGGATGAGGAGATCTCGGTTTGCCACAGTAGTTGCTGTGAACTGCCCATGCAGACTACCAGTCAAACATGATATACTGTAACGGCCAGATCTGTCACCCATACCATCAGGCCTGATGACCTGGCTCCTGAGATAGAAACGTAGACTTTGATGGTAGATAAGGACCGCTTGGCCCACCTAGTCTGCCCATTTCCCTACCTACAGGATAGGCCACAGATCCTAGTTAACCAACAGCCTATTTCTTCCTACCCCCCCACAAGAATTGCCTTATGTCTGTCCCATGCATTCTTGAAGTATCCCACAGTTTTAAACCCCACAACCTCCTCAGGAAGGCTGTTCCATACATCCACTACCCTCTCTGTGAAAAAATACTTCCTCACATTGCCCCAGAACCGCCCCCCCATCTTTAAATTGTGTTCCCTTGTTCTTGCACATCTCTTTTTCTGAAAGATGCTACCCTCTTGGACTTTGTTGATTCCAATGAGGTACTTAAAAGTTTCTATCATGTCCCCCCTCTCCCTTCTTTCCTCAAGGGCATACATATTAAGCTCCTTTAGTCTCTCCTCATACGGCTTCTCTTGCAGACCCTGCACCATTTTAGTTGCCCTCCTCTGGACTGCCTCTATCCTGTCTATGTCCTTGCGGAGATGGGGTCTCCAGAACTGGACACAGTACTCCAGATGGGGTCTCACCAACTGTCTGTACAGAGAGATAACTTCCTGTTTTCTGCTGGCGATGCCTCTCCCTATGCATCCCAGTATACCCCGAGCCCTCCCACTGCCTTCTCACATTGCTTGCTGACCTTAGGGTCATCTGATATGATTACCCCCAGGTCCCTTTCCTTTTTTGTTGTTGTTACTATCTCTCCCCCCCATTGTGTAATCTTCCCCTGGGTTCTTCTTGGACAGGTTGCTTAGGGCTGGATATCATCATTCAGTGATCAACACACTGACACTATCCTGAAGATGCTGTACAACCCCTAAGTATAAGAGACACTGGGCAATCTTTACGAAGTTGTGCACTACCAAGTTGATACTAGCAGAGCATGCATCCATAGCCAATATCCTGCTGTTCCTACAGAAACATCTGAAGAAGGGACCTTCCCCATTCTCCCTAAGAGTGCAACTGGCTGCCATAGGAGCAGCACATGGAAAAATAGACAACACCTCACCAAAGGCTCACCCAGATGACATACACTTCCTGAAGGCAGCTTCAACCATATGCGCCAAGGTCAAACACGTCATCACACCCTGGTTCCTGAACCTGGTCCTGTGGGTAATTACTACAGCACCATTTGAGTCACTGCTCACAGAAGACCTTAAATGGATGAGTCTAAAGACAGTCTTTCTGACAGCCATGTGATCAGCAAGAGGAATGGGAGAACTTCAGGCTCTACCCTGTAGACAGCCATACCTAATGATACACAAGGACAGGGTAACATTTCCCTCATTCTTGACTAAAGTGTACTCAGACTTCCACATGAAGCAGACAACACAGTTACCAGCCAATCTACCAGAACAAGGGACAGACATGGAACCAGGCCTACACACCTGGGGGATGAAGAGAGTGATTAGCACATACCTGAACAGAACACACAAGTTTCACTAATCAAACAGTTTATTTGTCATATTTAAATGTCGCTAAAAGGTTCAAGCTACATCACATTACATAATCGCATCATGGCTAAGATTAGCCATTCAAACAGCCTGCAAAGCAAGCTTGAGAACACCACCAAGAACTTTGCAGCTCATTCTTTGCAGCTCATTCTAGCAGGGCTGGGGCCACATGTTAGGTCGAGAGTAACACAGCCAGCGCAGAGGAAATCTGTGCAGCAGCTGCGTTGACATCTATACATACATTAATTAAACACCACAAACTTAATGTTTCCTCCAAGAGGAAGCTAATTTCAGCTGCTCAGTACTACTAGTGGCAATAGGTCAACCATAAAAGAACAGCAAGTATCCCCACCACCCTTTTTATGGGAACTGCTTCTTAGAACACTATCTGCAAGGAAATGGAGTACCTCAGAAATTAACACCCACTATGGTAGTTTGCTCATCTGGTAAAGGTGACTGTGCTGGTACACATCTCTAAGGCACTCCATGTCCCTCCCTGTAGACTGCTGGCTTTGGATCAAGATGCAACAGCTCCCACTGGTATGCTGTATAGGGTTATTCTTAGAACATAGTAAAAGGAAATAACATAGACATAGCCAGTGGGGTGTGAGGGGTTCTTGGGTAGACAGAACTCACTCTTCAACTGCATTGAAAATCCCCCACCTCACACACACACACACACACACACACACACACACACACACACACACACACTTGCCAAAACTGTCCCAGCCTCTGTCTTGCCAAAATCTGATCTTCCAATTTTACTCACAGCAGCTGCCAGGTCAGTGTCAGAAAATGATCAATTTAAAGTGCCTCTAATGAGACAGAAGGTGGGTGTTGGCTTATGAATATGCAGCTCTGGCTCCTGCTGGGGACAAATGAGGAGCCTTGGATCAATGGGTCCAGTGTTGATCAGGTTACTGTGAAAGTGGTGGCCATGTGGTTGTTCTGAGCAGAGTGCGCAGACTCGCACAACACTCAGACACTTTCCCACTACCAGTCTTGAGTGTAGTAATGTATGTGTGTAATCACTGCAGCTGGGCTGTTTGCTTCTTTGCAGCTGCTGCTTATTAATATTAAATTAAATTCAAAACCCAACTCCAGATGGTCATCTGTCGCTCTCTGTACAGCTAGGTCTCCATGGTGGTGTCATGGCTGGGGGCAGACTATAAAGTAAAAAAGCTCAAGAGATGGAAACTATTTGAGTCTGTTCCCACCGTACTATAGTTTGACAGGGTCATGGCAGCATTTGCCAGGTTTAAACTATAGGCAGCACAACTTTAGTCAGTGGCAAAAGGTAAAAAGGGAAAGCCACAGTCAGGAATGGAGATGATGGGGCAGGAAAAGAAAAAAAATACTTGGAAAAATATGGCTTTTAAGGATTTATGTCTCAGTCTATTTCCTTACTCAGTTAAAACAAATAAGCCATAGTCATGATTGGAGATGGTGGGGCCATGAGAATAGAAAAATAAAGGAAAACTATGGAACTATGGCTGATAGAAAAGCATATGTCAATTCTTTCTGTATTCTAAAGAGATGTTCTTGTACATAGGGGTCATCTACAAAGAAGACCAGTGTGCCTCCCTTACACAGAGGAATAGAACAGATCTACTGAAGAGAAAGATGGAAATTTAAAAATCTAGGAAAGAATCCTGAGTTCAAGTCAAACTGGGAAGGGATGAGACTGACAACTTAAATTTTGATGCATTTTAACTGCATCAAAATTCCAGTTGTCAGTCTCATCCCTCCCCAGTCCCAGGTCACAGGTATTGCCTAAAAATACAGGAAACTGCACCACTTAACTCCTAAATTTTCAAAATTTCCTATGAAAGCTTGCCTCCAGATTCACCCCGAAAAATTTGGAAACTCCCCATACCAAATCCTGGCTACACCCTTGAATAAACTAGTTTATTGCGTATTATACTTGTAGTCTGTTTACCCTTTCTAGTTACAAGCCTACCACTATAACTAGTATAATTTTAGATCATTGCTTTGGAAGACATCAAAGCTGACCCAGACTGGCCAGACCACTACTTACTGGGTCAGATTTCATCTAGGACATCACATGTACATGGACAGCCTATCAAGTGGACATCATAACGATATCTGTAAGGAACTGGAGTGCCTCAGAGATGCATGCACCCACAATCACCTTTACCAGGTGAGTAAACTAGTAATGCCACACAAAAAACAAAAAAACAAAAGGCACACACAAGAACCGAGCTCTAGGCACCGTGATTGGAGATGTTTTTAAACAGATATTAGGAACGTTCACCCACTATCATCAGATACCCTATTTTTTCTTAAATTGATATTAGTTTACTATTCAGCAGTTTATCGTCTCTCATAGTCATTACTATACAGTATAAAATATATCAGCAGCAAAATCAGCATTAAAAATCAGCAGAGAGGTGTATGGAATGCTGACCCTCAAGCCCACAACCCTCTAAAACATTCGAATGCCAGTACAGCATGTCTTCAATTAGAGAGCACAGAGAGCTATAACCTGTGTGCACTCAGAGGACTGCAATGCAGCCAAAATCTGCCCAAGACACCAACTCAAAAAGCCATGAAGTACCAACACAAAATTACCAAATTGTGTCTATAAAATCACAAAATGTTGTTAAAACTGTGAGCAGAACATTGGAGTGGAGCAGCAGGGTGGCCATCGTGCTGCTCCACTCCACTCCTCCCTCGCAGTTCGGATTGATATTTGAGAGAGGAGAATGGGGGATAACAAAGAGTAGGCAGGGCCAACCTTAGGGTACATGGCACCCCTAGATGAACTTGCCAGTGCCTCATTTTTCTTTTTCAGTCTTCATCCCACCCTGACAAGAACCATGACATTCACTAAAAATACCACCACCAGCTTAACCTGGTTCAAAGTCAGTTGGCATTCATCTGTATCACCCTCCCCGGGTCGTGCCTGAAAATAGGCAAGACTTGTCTAGTGCACTTACCCAGTCAACAAAAACTAAATAAATAAATAAATTCCTAAAAAAGGTTACTTGCAGCACATACAGAAAGCCAGTTACCCCCCTCACCTCATTTATCTGTAGTGATTATGGAGATGGTAAGTTTTTGATAAGTTTATTACTGTTGTTACATTCTTTCATTTCTTGAATTCAACCTTCGACAACCTTTCCAACCCCTGCCCACCCACCACCATCATCATCATCACTGCTCACTCACAACAGCACAACATGTAACCCCATCGTCACAATCATTTCAGATGGCATGTGCAGGGTAGGCTCTACGACAATGAGGGATGCAACAGTCTCTGTCTTAAAACTGGTATTACTTTTGCAGTGATTTGACATGTCTCATATTACCACTAGAGCGTGTCTGTTCTGTAAGAATGCGTTACTTTGTACAACTTCCATAATTCTTATCCCATTATAATTCTTATTCTTAGAACATGTTTCTAAACATCATTTACAAAATGTACATTTTATTCTGACAATGAACCAAGCAGTTGCAATAGTCATCAAGTACATCTGCATTCACTATATGCATAAAATAAATGACTGTTAGCATGAAAGTATGCCCTATGACATGGTTTATCCATTTCTGGGACATACTGCTGTTGCATTTTGAGGCATCCTCTATTAAATGTGTGCTAGAGAATTTAATTTTCAAAATAAAACCAATTAAAATAATAGCAAAAGTGTGGCAGATATATTCAAAGTATGTCACCCCATTACAAACATAGAACAAGAAGAAAAGGTTACTAAACCAGAAACACTATTCACAAAACACCAAATAGGAAAGTCCCTCATGTGAAGGCTAAATGACAGAATGAATAATCAAATTAAAGGAATACCACATTTATTGATTTGTGGTCCAAGTAGTGACTGGCATCATCCATCCACTTCCTGATTAAACATTTTGATGGCTGGTACAGATATGATCTAGCAGTGTATAGCAGATAATTTTTTTTTGGGTGGTGGAGGGGGGGGTAAAACAGTAAATCAGCTCAACTCAAATGAGAGAAATTGATGGAGGGTGGGAAGGATGATGAACTGACATAAACAGAAAGAACCAACAGTAAGGAAATGATCCTAAATTCCCCAAACAACTCGCTAATCACTACAGATAAACTTGGGGGGGGGGTGGCCTTTGCTATATGCACCCTTGTAAATTTTATTTTTTGAATTAGCACCCTTTCCTTTACAACTATATCAGTAATTGACCATTTGTGGGGTAACTACAGAAACATCATTAATGTCAACCACATGAGGACAGGAGCAAACTATTTTTAAGCTGCTTAGGTAGTCGCTGGGGAAAATTTCAAATATTGATGGTTTGGCATCTTTTCTTTGGCTACCAACCCCCACTCCACCAGCAGCCCACCTCCGGAGAACCAGGAATTGTCTTCAGTCACAAACTTAAATAAACAAGTTTCCAAATCCCAGATCACAGGAAGAGTGTGCAGCAGAGCACCTCTGACCTCTGTTGAAGCAGTCAATCCCCAAACAAGCAAGAACAGCATTAGTTAACTGCTGCAAAACACACAAAGCAGAGCTTATGTGGCCATTAGTCTGGGGGAAATTTCAAATGGTGCCTTTTTTTCTCTGTGGCTCCAAAAACTCATCAGTCTCCTCCAGTAGCTCATCAGAGACCCAAGAATTGTCTCTGACAGTCAATAAAACATAAAATAAGATTTTCCACATCCCAGGCCAGCACACACGAGACTCACAGGGGGAGTGCTGTATAGCAGTGCATCTCTGGCCCCTGTTGATGCAGCCAATCCTTGAACAACCAGGATGGAACAGCAGTAGTATTTAACTACTGTGGAACACAAAGCAGTTTATGTAGCTGCCAGGGAAATTTTCAAATATTGGTGCCTTTTTTCTTTGCAGCTTCAAAAACTCCCCGATCAAAGATTCCCTCCAGCAGCTTATTGGAGACACAGGAATTTTCTCTGACAGTCAGTGAAACATAAAAATATAAACATTTTCATTGCAAGTATCACATTGCAGGGGAGTGCAACAGTACACCTCTGACCCCGTTTATGCAGCCAGCAGCCAATCTCTGAACAGGCAAGAACATGAGTAGTATAGTATACAGTTCTGAACTGTCTGACTGCATTCATTTGTATATGATTGCTCACCAGTTCATTCACAGTTCAATCTCCTACACAGGCACACCCCACCACCACACTATCTTGGCAACCTCCGGTGCCCACACTCGCTGCTGGCGTAACCCTTAAGCATGAGTGTGCCACATAGTCACACTTCTCCCAACCTGGCCCAGCCCAGCAGCCCACCAGTACATGGTGTGACATGACAAACCAGTCTCTCTCTGCCTCTCCCATTCTCCGCTGTGTGGCCAGTCAAAAAACAAACAAAAATACATACACACAGAGTCAGAACTGCCAGTGTTCATGAAGCTCAGATGCTGGGCACTTGACTTGATGATGGATCCTTGCAGATTCCTCGAGAGTCATCTACCACAACATGGTGCATGGAGTGCAATGTGCATAACACTCAATTCTGGCACCAAAGGGGGGTAGACGATAGAAGGGACATGGGCAGGGCGCTATAGGGCATGCTACTGCTACTGCTACATTCATTGGCTGCTGATCCTGATACCATGGTTCATTTAACAGACAGACAGCAGCAGCAGTCATCCAACTGAAGTCACAGGTGGATGCATCGGTGAGCCTAGATGACTCAGTGGTGGCTGAAAATCAAGAAAGGAGATGGTGGACATCTGTTTCTACAGTATGCAGTGTGCATGACATGGGCATCTTCTACAGTCAGTCAGTGCACATACATCCCCCCCCCACCAAGAAAAGACATCAAATTTGTACACCTTAAAATTCATTGTCCATGATAAACGCAAAAAAAAAAGTAAAAATTAAAAAACTAAGAATTAATTATCCCGTCATGGCACCCCTGATGCATGGTGCCCTGTTTGTCTATCCTTAAGGCCAGCCCTGACAGTAGGTGATAATAAGGGATAACTTTGATGGGTTCCAAGCCTGCTTACATCTTAGATTATTATGTCTGTCCCATACATGAAGTGCTCTTATTTTACAGTGAGGAAAACATGGATTGATTGTTCTATTATGATAATAAGATGGATTTACTGATTTTACACTTCAAAAAATGAGGATGCCCTCAGAATGTTAAGTAATTCTTCTGACCTGCCCTGGTGTACCAGAATCAGGTTTAGTAACCAGGGCTTACCAGTCACATTGTTTTTCCTTTGTTACTCTAACCTTTCATCTGACGTCAAACCAGTGGCAGTAATGGGGTAGGGATGGATATGGGAGTGGGGAGTTGTGTTCCAGTAGTGAAATTAAAAGTCTGACAGTTCCTACGACAAAATGAAAAACAATTGCTTCTGTGCAAAAAGTTCCCTTTAAGGCATAAAGCTGATTCAAGTGTAAAACATAATGAGGAAATATGTCCAAAGTCCTTTGTCATGTGTGATTGATCCTACACTAAATTTGGTAGGTTCCTAGAGTGATTTTTTTTCTGCGTATGTGCATTTGCATCAAACTCCCTGGGATAGCAGGCTTTGAGGGGTGTAATACTGTCTTTCCAATGCAGAGTGCACTGCATGGGGCTCAACACATCAAATCAAATCAAAATCAGCTTTATTTATATAGCGCCTTTGACAACCAGGGCACTGCACATAAAACATAAACATAAATTGATTAAAACACCATCATAGTGCATTAACTGTATTTAAATAGAAGCTAAACTAAATAAATATATTTTTAAACCAGCTTTAAAACTATCGATGGTTAGGCATTCTCTCAACCTACTAGGTAGAGAATTCCACAGGGTTGGTGTTGAAAAAGCAAAAGCACGTAATCCTGATGTTTTCAATCTAACCCTGGGAATCTCCAGCAATCCCTCATTGGTGGAATGGAGAGGGTGGAGGGGGCAGTAGGGAATCAGGAGATCTTTCAGGTAGCCAGGTCCCTGGTCGTGTAGGGCTTTAATGGTTAGTAAACCCACCTTAAAGGTGATCCGTCACCTAACAGGCAGTCAGTGCAGTTTGCTGAGAACAGATGTAATATGACTGGTCCTAGATGTCCCAGTCAAAAGCCTAGCCACCGCGTTTTGCACTAGCTGCAGGTGGTGAATATCAACCCCAGGTAGCCCTAGGTAAAGGGAATTGCAGTAGTCAAGGCGGGTAGTGACAAAGGCATGGACCAATGTTGGAAGATCGTCCGATGGAACCTGGTGTTTCACCCGTACAATATTCCTCAGATGGAAAAAAGAGGTTTTGACAACAGCTGATACCTGAGATTTTAAGGTCAGCCCCTCATCAAAAATAATGCCCAGATTTTGCACCTGATCAGAGGTAGGGAGCGGCATACCACCAAGTAACAAACCTGAGGGTTGCGCAACTCCCAAACCTGCCCCCAGGTGACCTGGGTCCACTACCAGTACCTCAGTCTTATCCAGATTCAGTCTTAGCCAGTTGGAACTCATCCAAAGTCTGATCTCAGCAAGACAGTTTTTTAGCATGGACAGTGCATCACCCTGGCTGGGGAGAAAGGACAGATACAACTGGGTATCATCTGCATAAAAGTAAAAACCCAGATTGTATTGCTTAATGATTTCTCCCAATGGTAGCATATACACTGCAAACAGCATATGAGCCAAAATGGAATCCTGCGGTACCCCACAAGGCAGGAAGTGAGTGCCAGAGGAATATATTCCAGTGGCAACTCTCTGAGACGTGCCTGTGAGGTAAGAATGAAACCACTTGAGGACTGTACCAGACAGCCCACAATAAACCCACAGGAGGTCCAATAGCACACCATGGTCTACAGTGTCAAATGCAGCAGAGAGATCAAGAAGGACCAGAATGGTACATGCCTTTTGATCTCTAGCCATTAGGAGATCGCTCAATACCCGGACAAGGGCAGTCTCTGTGCTGTGCTTCTTCCTAAAACCAGACTGGAGAGTATCATAGACACTGTGAGTCATAAGATGATCATCCAGTTGCAGCGCAACTGCCTTTTCAATAACCTTACCAACAAATGGCAGGTTAGAGATAGGCCAGTAGTTAGCTAGACAATCTGCATCCAAGGAAGATTCTTTAAGGAGTGGTCGAATGACCACCTCCTTGAGGGTGTCGGGAAAGACCCCCCTCTCCAAAGACTTCCAGACAATGTCAGCAAGGATTGGGCAGATAGCTTCTACACATCCTACTAAAAGGGGTGTAGGGCCTGGATCCAAACTACAACTAGTTGGGCGTAATGTCTGGATGATCTTTACAATGTCACTGAACTCCAGTCGGCAAAAGTCTGACCAGACAGATTGAGCACACGCCACTTCCCACCGATCACTGCAGTCCCCCAAAGGAGAAGTTAGACCGATGCCAGATGTGCTGCTGGCAACCTTATCTGCAAAGAACCAAGCAAACAATATCACACCAATCCTCAGTCAGGCTGGTTCTGACTCTGTTTTGCCTGCAGTGGTCTGCACTTAAAAAGAAAAAGCCACACCAATCAAGAGCTGGCATTTTCCTTTCATCTTCAGGTCACCACAGAGCAAACAGTCATTTGTGTCCTAACATCTCCATGATGTCCCACTGTCTCCCATTCTTAAGTTTCTCCCACCCGTGTGGAGCAGGCCACAGCATAAGTTCCATATGGGCTGGGAGTATTGAGTGCCTGAAGGCATTTTTACTGTAGGCATGATCCGATCACGCTGGCTGGGAGGAAGCACTTTCCTTGCCTGCCTCCTCCATGTTCCAAATGCACTGACAGACTCCCCCTCTCCCCACTTGCCAACATCGAGGTGCTTAATCCCTGTGTGGTCTGTAGCCCCCCTCATCCTTTAATGTGGCACACTGGGAGCCCACCCCAGTGTGCCAAAACCTGCTGTGGTGTTTTCCAACACCGAGATGCCTGCTCCCGGGGTCAGATGCGCCCCCCCACCACATATCCTCCAACCTAGGAGTGCCCAATCCCCGAAGTACTTTGGCACACTGGGAGTCCACCTCAGTGTGCCAAAATCCATGGTTTCTCTGCAACAAACAGAACAGAGACCAGCAAAATCTTTTTTTTTGTTTTAAACCTGAAGAGAAAGAAAATGGTCCCTCATAGTTGCTGCTGGCCCCCCTCCCTCAACCTGCACCCTCCTTCTGTGCTCCCTACCTCTCTCCACCCCCTTCACCCACTTACCTCCAGAGGTCAGGGGCAGCAATCTTCAGTGGACCAGGAACACATCTGCACTCTTCAAAAGCCAGCTGCAAACTGAAGAAATGACAATAAGTTTTATAATGGCAGTGAAATGGGGGGGTTCAATTTAAGTTGATATCTCAGCCATATTTGGGAGTTTTGATCCCATATTTTCAATATGGGGTGCTTGAGACCCCATCTAATGAACACAGTCACAGTCACAGTCACCAGGTAAGGAAAAAGGTCCGGCTTCCCATACGATGCATACATACGATGCACGCGGAAATGCCAGACCTTGCCCAACAACCAACACACCAAAATCTGGCCACTGAAAAGTGATGTACACAAATGTTCACAGCCTGAGAAACAACATCCCAGACCTACAGGCAATAATGACAGAGGCAAAACTGGACATAGTAGCCATTAACAAGACATGGTTCACCAGTAACAACACTTGGAAGACTTCAGTATCCAGCTATGTACTGTTCAGAAGAGACCAAGGTGTAAAAGGGAGGGAGGTGGAGTGACTGTTTATGTCAATGAGAATATCAAAGCTACAGAAATTCAGAATACACATAAGGAGCTAGAAGAACAGAGGGTCACCCCAGAAACAGGAATTGGGACATCCATACAAACTAGGGTGGTCTACAGGCCTCCAGACCAGGGTGAGGACATAGACACATTACTGTTAGAAGATATACAAAACATGACAGCTAAGGGGAGGTTCTGATAATGGGAGACTTCAACATGCCAGATAGAGATTGGTCAACACCAGCAGGAACATCTGCCAGAACTAGACACATAGTAGATTCCGTGCAGGGGGAGGGCCTCAAACAACTGGTACAGCAACCCACAAGAGACAGGGCTATCCTAGATCTAGTACTGATTAACAGGAAAAGGGTCACAGATATCCAGGTAGAAGGTCACCTGGGGGCCAGTGACCTTAACATGGTATGGTTCAATTTGGCCACTAGAACTAAATCATCCCATTCCAAGGCAAAAATATGTGACTTCAGAGGTGCTGACTTTGATAAGATGGCCAACAGAGTTAAGCTAGCCCTGACAAGAAGAAATACAGGTGAGGGGATACAGGCAAAATAGGCAAGTATTAAGGATACAATACTTAAAGCAAAATCCCATTGTGTTAGAGAGAAAATGAAGTGCAAAAGAAGAAGGAAACCACTTTGGTTTTCAATAACAGTAGCAAAAAAGGTCAGAGCCAAAAGGCTGGCCTTCAGGAAATATAAGGGAATGCAGCGCGATGAAGATAAGGAGGCATACAAAACTTCCCAAAGGGAAGCAGGGAAAGCAGTAAGGTAGGCAAAGGCCCAAACCAAGGAAACACTAGTATGAACAGAAAAAGAAGGTGACAAGACTTTCTATAGATACATTAGTGAAAGGAGAAGGTCCAGAGGGGGTATTGTTAAGATCAAAGGAGATAAGGGGGCATGTGAGGAGGAGGACCATGTAAAAGCATCTATCCTAAATAGATACTTCTGCTCAATATTTACTGAGGAGAAGGTAGGGCAGGGCCCACAGCTCAGCACCATGGACACGGGGGGAGGGAGGGAGGTGAGCACTACTCCCTTCACAAAAGAAAGGGTCCTACAAGAGCTCGCTAAGCTCAGGGTGGACAAGGCAATGGGACCTGATGGCATACATCTTAGGGTACTAAGGGACCTAAGGGTGGAACTAACAGCCATTATCAGAACTGTTTAGTGAACCTCTGAGCACAGGAGAGGTCCCAGAACACTGGAGAAGGTCTCATGTGATTCTGCTCCACAAGAGTGGTAGCAGGGAGGAGGCAGAGAACTACAGACCAGTCAATCTTACCTCAGTAGTGGGCAGGATTATGGAGACACTCCTTAAGGAAAGGATAGTGCAACATTTGGAATCCATAGAAGCACAGTATCCAAGACAGCATGGGTTAACAAAAGGAAGGTCCTTTCAAACTAATCTGATAGATTCCTTTGACTGGGTAATCAGAGAGGTGGACCAAGGGGGAGCAGTTGATGTCGCCTACCTTGACTTCAGCAAAGCTTTTGATATTGTTCCACATAGAAGATTGAATTAATAAGCTGAGTAGGCTTAGGGTGGGTCAGAAGTTGGTCAACTGGGTGGCAAACTGGTTGATGGGCAGAAAACAGAGAGTGGTGATAAATGGTATACAGTCAGAAGAGATGCAAGTCACAAGTGGAGTACCTCAGGGATCAGTCCTGGGGCCAGTCCTCTTCAATATCTTCATCAGTGACAATGCAGATGGACTGGAGGGTAATGCTTGTTTGTTTGCAGATGACACCAAGATCTGCAACAGAGTAGATGATCCAAATGGGGTGGGCAGAATTAGAAGAGATCTGGATAAACTGGCAAAATGGTTGGAAGAGTGGCAAATGGGGTTTAACACAAAGAAGTGCAAGATCATGCACATAGGGAAGAGAAACCCTGAAGCCACCTATAGGTTGGGAGGGGAGTTTCTGGCAGTCACAAGAGAAGAAAGAGACTTTGGCATCATCATCGCAGATGACCTGAAATCATCCAAGCAGACCACTAAAGCAGTAGTCAAGGCTAGAGGGATGTTAGGGTGTATTAGTAAGGGTATCACAAGTCATAAGAGGGAGGTAATAATCCCTCTTTACCAGACACTGGTTAGGCCCCATTGAGAGTACTGTGTGCAGTGCTGGAGGCCACACCTTCACAAGGACATTAACCAAATTGAGGCAGTCCAGAGAAGGGCAACCAAAATGGTTCAGGGACTGCATTAGAAAACATATGAGGACAGATTAATGGAACTCAATATGTACTGTATACCCTGGAGCAAAAGAGGGAGAGAGGTGATATGATTGAAATAGTCTAACACCTTAAGAGCATTAACAAGGTAAAGAGTCTAACATGTTTCATATAAGAAAAACAGCAGGACAAGAGGCCACAGCATGAGATTAGAGGGAGGCTAATTAAGGGGTAATGTGAGGAAGTTATTTTTCATGAAAAGTGTGGTGGATGCATGGAATGGCCTACATGAGAAAGTGGTGGATATGAATACCGTGCAGAGCTTCAAATAGGCATGGGATAGGCACAAGGGAGCACTACAGATAAGTATGAATAGATAGACCATTGACAGAGCAAGTGCCGATGGCACATTCATAGGGTAGAAAAAGAAATGAGCAGACTGAATGGGCCTTGCAGTCCTTATCTGCCATCAACTTCTATGTTTCTATTTAGTTTCTCCATCTTGAAAGGTGATTTCATGGTCGCTGCGTGGAATTGCCTTTTGGGACCAGGTAACGAAACAACAGTGCCACTGTTCATGAGGTGGGATTCCAAAAAGCCCTTGTTGCAAATTTGGTGAAAAAAACTCCTAAAAATGACTGCATTATGAGTGTCCATTGGGCAGTTTCTACACACACTCATGACATCATCTGTTTTTAAGATTTTCACTCCAAATTTCTAACATTGTCGTTTTTTCATACCCTCTTATGAACAGTATAGTTGTCATTTGTTTTAACCTTCCCAAAATGTGTTTTGCACCTGTGGCGCAGAATGAGGCAGTCACTGTGGAAAATCACCTTTCGCGACACATTAATGAAATTCCAGTGCCACTGTTTATGGTGGGGGGGGGGGTCACAAAAAGGCCATGTTGAAAATTTGGTGAAAACATTCCAAAAAAATGACTGTGTTTGGAACTTGCATTGGCCAGTTACTACTGCAGGCACACTGGTAACTTCACTAAGTTTTCATATTTTCACTCAAGATTTTCAGTATTGCCATTTCTGCACATCTCCTCATGAACAGTACAGCTGTCATTTTACACATCCTGCCTGAAATGTGTTTTCGCACCTGTGTTGCTGAATGGGCACACTGGCTGTGCAAAATCGCCTTTAGGGACCAATTAAGGAAAGAACAATGCCCCTGTTCATGAGGTGATGTCCCAAAAAGCCCATGATGAAAACCTGGAGCAAAAATACCAACAAATGCCCAGGGGTTAGGGTTTCCATCTGTAATGCCCACCCTTGAAAACAAAGGAATATACAGAGAAACGTGTGGGAGGCACGTACAAGAGCAATACCAAAAGCGAACTCTGGGCATTGGCAAAGCTTGTTTTCATTTCTAACACCTTATGAAATAAATGTGCGGTATGGGTTTTCATCTGTTCAGTAGCAGGACTGGTTTACTGCCAAGTCGACTGACTAAGCTAAAATTAAGTGTGCCTACACACATACGATCAAGTTTGAAAAGTGTGACAGTATGAGCGCGCCATCAGTTGCCCAGTCTCATTTTACATACTTCGCTCTGAGAGCAGAAAACGAACTTTGCATGCAAACTTCACATTTTCAGCAAGGAAACCTATGTTACTACGCTCTAAACGTCCAAGGTTGGTCAGTGCTGGTATCCAATCAATATTTAGTAGAGTTTTGATCAGGATGACCGAGCTCAGAGAGCAGATCTGTAATAGACATACTACTAAGAAACGCCCAGCTCACAAACAAGTAGAAGGTGCCGTAGTGACTGGGTAAGAATTCGCACACTAGTTCTTCGCCGCAGTTCTCCTGAGCAAATGTTGATAATAGCGCGTTCAAAGACACACACTTCTAAGGCAGCATTCTGAACAATAATGATGATGCTAAGGCTGCAATTTGGTTAACATTATGTGGGAAGATCACTGCCCCAGACGAACACCCCCGAGTAATTTTCCACTGCAAAATAAACACACTCTGGAGTGGACGAGTTGCATCAAATGTTAGTTTACTGACAACGATCTCCGGGGATAGATAAAACGGCAATCCTGTTCATTTTTAAAGAAATCTCTCTGTTTAGAGGTAACAGACTGCAAGACGTGCAAGAGTTGTTTTTTTCTTTAACCATAAAGAGGAACTGCAATGATCGTCCGCAAGTGTTGTCTGAATAGCAGTAGTACGAATAGCAGCGCCTTGCTCAATTTCAGCACCAATGACAGCTCATTATGACCAGTTTCCTTCTGTTCCTTCTGAATACGCAGCATTCAGTAGAGTTGGACACACAGTGGTAGCTGTCTTTCTAGGTGTGATTTTTGTTTCGGGTTTTTTAAGCAACTTGTCGGTTTTACTCGTGTTTTTTAAATTTAGGGCGATCAGAACCCCCATTAACTTAATTCTGCTGAATATCAGTGTCAGCGACATTCTAGTCTGCATTTTCGGGACCCCATTCAGTTTTGCTGCCAGTGTGCACGGGAGGTGGCTCATCGGCTACTACGGCTGCAAATGGTATGGATTTGCCAACTCTCTTTTTGGTAAGTCATTTAATATTACCTGTCAGTGCGTTTCGTGCCTCGAGATGTGTTAGAAAGCTTTCTTTGTACAGCCCATTAGAAACACTGAATTGTACTGTAAGAATGCTTTCCATAAGTCTGATCTGTTTGCACTACTAACCTACAGACCCAGTTCAGTAAGATTTAATTGGCTTGCAAGTTGTTTTGATAGGATGAATACTTTAGTATCACTAAAGCACTGTTACAAAATACACCATTTTATATCACCTTTGAGGGGACAGTTGAGAATTTTCATGAAAGTGTGTGTGTGTGAGTGTGTGTGTGTGTGTGTGTGTGTGTGTGTGCAAGGTGTTTCCCCAAACTTCAGAGTACCACTAATGGCATTTATTAAACATGTAAAAGTATAAGGTCTAATATAATGTACTGCCCATATCGCACGTGAAGCCTAGCATCACATGATGCATTTAACAAATCTTTACTAGTAACAGAAGCAAACGAGTGCGGCTATATTGGATTCCTGTTGGTGTCACTTGCTGCTCCTGTTGGTATTTACATGCACACAGAATGAACTCCATTAGCACTACTATATATATATATATATATATATATATATATATATATATATATATATATATATATATATATATATATATATATATATATATATATATATATATATATATATATATATATATATATATATATATATATATATATATATATATATATATATATATATATATATATATATATATATATATATATATATCTGATATATGGTGGTTTGCTCTTGATTGAATTGTAACTCACGTTTTATGTTCCACCTCTGGTTTGTCCTCTCAGTTTTGTATTTAAAATTGTATGAATGTCTGCATTTTCAACAGTGTTAGTCGAGGCGTTTATCTTTCGTATATCTCCCATGTGAATAAATGCCTAGCAGTTTTATAGGTGAGAGATACGTTTTGGGTTGTAGCAGTAATGAGACAGTTTAGTTATCGCATGACTGGTGCTGTATTGAGAACTCTGTCTCATCTCCAGAGGTTCACCTGGTGCAGGTTGTGAGAATAGTGAAGTAAAACTAACATGACAGTCTTGTGCCACAAGATACACATTTCTGAACACATACTCATTATAAATAGATTAATTCACAACATTTAATTTTATATTAAAAAGTATTTTCGCTTACTTTCTTTTACTTTAAATTAAAAAGCACTCCCCATCACTATCTAGGTTTGACATTACAGGGTATGAGAATCAGCACAAGATGGCCTTATATGTATGGTTATAGGCGGTCATCTCACAGAAGTTAATGTTGGAACTGATTGCAATCTATTTCAGTGACAGATAGTGCAGTCCCCTTCCTCCAAAAAAGCATGAACTATTGCTCTTGTTAAATGTGCAGTACATTACAGTATATATTATAAACTGAAGACAACCTTCTAACTGTCTGGAATCAATCAGGATACCACACATAGCTAGGAGCAAGACGTGTGGTGAAAAAACTGCCTGTCATTGTATATTAATTGTGCGGGTGATGCTTAATTTTATTTCACAAACAAATTAAACCTCTGGCCATTAATCTCTCCCTCACTCTCTCAAAAACCTCTGTTCTTAACCTATGAGAAGCACTCTGGTAGGAGTGGACCTGCCTAAAGGGCAATTTATTTGAGGGTGCGCAACAGCCAACAGGAGCACCAAGCAGGATTATGCATCCCAAGATGAGGGTCCAAAGGTTGCAGAGTAGCATTTTGGATGGTTTTAAAATCTTTTCATGTGTAATTTTAAAGCAAGCATGAAACCAGAAATACCACCCTGCACCAGTGTGGCAGCATAAAAGGTCCTCACCCAGCAAGTGTCCTCTGGTAGGAGCAAGTAGTGTGGTGGCAGGACAGCCTGTCATTTTATACCAGTTGTGTGATTGAAGCCTGATATTTATTTCCCAAACAAATCATGCCTTGTGCCATTATTCTCTTTCTCTCTTACTCTCTCAATACCCTCTTTCATTAGCCTGAGGGAAGCACTCTAGTAGGAGTGAACCTGCCTAGATATCAATGTTGTTGTGGTGCTCAACAGACAAGAGGATCATCAAAAAGGGTACACACAAAGTTGTTGGGGGTATGGAAGCTGCATAGCAGCATTTTTGAGGGTTTTAAAACCTTTTCTGTGGAATTTTAAAGTTGCAAGAAATCAGATGTCCCACCCTGTGGTACATTCAGTCTAGCAGCATAACGGGCCCTTGCCCAGTGAATGTCCGCTGCTAGGAGCAAGAAGTGTGGTGGCAGGACCGCCTGTCACTTTAAACCAATTGTGTGGGTGAAGCCTGATTTTATTGCCCAGACAAATCATCCCCTGAGCCATAATTCTCTCACTCTTTCATTAGCCCATGGGAAGCATTCAGGTAGGTGTGTACCTGCCTGGACAGCAATTTTGGCAGGGTGTTCAACAACCAACAGGAGCACCAAGCATGGTTAGAGACTCAATTGTGGGTGGTCTGGAAGCTGCATAGCAGCATTTTTTAGGGTTTTAAAACTTTTTTGTGTAGTTTTAAAACCAGCACAATATCAGAAGTCATGCCCCACAGCACTTCTGGTACAGCGGCGTAAGCAGTCCTCACCCAGTAAGCATCCTCTGCTAGGAGCAAGAAGTATGGTGACAGGGCTGCCTGTCTTTTTATGCCAGCTGTGTGTGTGTGAAGCCTGATTTTCTTGCCCAAACAAATCATACTCTGAGCCATTATTCTCTCTCTCTCTCTATCTCTCTCTCTCTTTCTCTCTCTCTCTTGCTCTCTCAATAGCCTCTCTCATTAGCAGGGGCGTAGTTTGTTATTTTTACGGGGGGGGGGGCAAAGTAACAAAAAAGTCCTGATTTTCACGTATCACGACAGTGAAGAGAGCGAGTGGCTTGCGTAATCCAAACAAATCAAACAGCATCAAATAATGCCCAAAAAACATTTAAGACTACAGCTGAATAACTCCTGGGAGGGACCAGCTCAGGCCAAGTCAGAGCACTTTCCCACCCCACCAGTTTTACTGCAGCCTGCTCTCAGACCAACTCCTCCTGAGATCAGAGTCAAAAAAATGACCGAGATCTGTTTTGTATTCAGGTCTTCATTCTTCTGCCTTGGGAGTGAGGACTTACTTGTAAAGTTGAAAATATGTAAGGAACTTAACTTCCTTCTCAAGATGACAGGACCACCCCTCAGCTTCGATTCAAATCAGTCTTGACCTAATTTTGCCCCCACCTGAACCTCCAGGTGGATACTCACTAGTCTCTCACCCCCCTTTGCTGCTTACATAACCCTTCCAAGTCCAGCCCTTATAGTGGATCCTGAACTTCTTGAAATGTCTGCTTGAGCTAGCCCTCCCACCCTTGAGGAGTGCAAAAAGCAGGTTTCAAGGAAGTGCAGCAAATGACTGTGCCACCTCATTATACCTATAAACATAGATGGTATGGGAAACATCCCAGCATGTGCATCCTCACAGCATGAGCCCCTATTTGCAAAGATTACATAAAAAAATGCAATTATACAATGACAAGAATGAATGCTGGCCTCTGACTGGTCAGTCTTGGGCTAGACCCATGATGTTATCCCAGTACATCCAATTCATCACAGGTCTAGTCTCAGCCTCTCCATGAACCTCTTGATGATTGTTAGCATTAGTGTGTTTTTTTGTATCTTCTCTTAAAAATATTTTTCCACACCAAATAAAACATCTTTAAAATTAATTTTTTAATTCTGTATAAAAACACACCATTGTATAAGAGCAATAATGCCCTCCAGGGTGTGTGTCATGGTAGGATAACATCATGCCTTATGTATTGGATGCACTCGTGCCCAACCACCTTAGGTGTGACGTTATCCCAGCATGACACACGTTCTGTCGGGAATTATTGCTTACTTGCACCCAGTGTTAACACTTTTCTTTGTTATAACCAAGTTAATTCATTAGTCTCCCATCCCATCCAATCCCGTACTATTCAATGTCACATGCCTGAATCTGGTTAGGTACGGTAGGCGAAGAGGATAATGCTCTCCTCAAGCAAGCAAGCATTGCATACATAAGCATGGGACTTGCTGATATCCCGAAGGCGGTGCTCTTAACAAGCACGCTGATGTACCTGGGACAGTGCAACAGAACAATCTAAATCCCCTCATTGTTCAAGATGATCATGGGCATGATGTGGTCACACCACAACCCCTACCACTCTCCTCCCCATGGGCATGGTGTGGTCACACCACAACCCCTACCACTCTCCTCCCCATGGGCATGGTGTGGTCACACCACAACCCCTACCACTCTCCTCCCCATGGGCATGGTGTGGTCACACCACAACCCCTACCACTCTCCTCCCCATGGGCATGGGTGGTCACACCACAACCCCTACCACTCCCCTCCCCATGGGCATGGCGTGGTCACACCACAACCCCTACTGCTCTCCGCCCCATGGGCATGGTGTGGTCACACCACAACCCCTACTGCTCCCCTCCCCATGGGCATGGAGTGGTCACACCACAACCCCTCTCTCCTCCCCAATGGGCATGGCGTGGTCACACCACAACCCCTACTGCTCTCCGCCCCATGGGCATGGTGTGGTCACACCACAACCCCTACCGCTCCCCTCCCCATGGGCATGGTGCAGTCAACCACAACCCCTACAACTCTCCTCCCCATGGGCATGGTGCGGTCACACCGCAACCCCTATCGCTCTCCTCCCCATGGGCATGGAGTGGTCACACTGCAACCCCTACCGCTCCCCTCCCCATGGGCATGGCGTGGTCACACCGCAACCCCTACCGTTCTCCTCCCCATGGGCATGGCGTGGTCACACCGCAACCCCTACCGCTCTCCTCCCCATGGGCATGGTGTGGTCACACCACAACCCCTAACGCTCTCCTCCCCACGGGCATGGTGTGGTCACACCACAACCCCTGCTCTCCTCCCCATGGGCATGGTGTGGTCACACCACACCCCTACCGCTCTCTCTCCCCATGGGCATGGCGTGGTCACACCACAACCCCCTCTCTCTCTCCCCATGGGCATGGGTGGTCACACCACAACCCTACCGCTCTCCTCCCCATGGGCATGGAGTGGTCACACCACAACCCCTACCGCTCCCCTCCCCATGGGCATGGCGTGGTCACACCACAACCCCTACCGCTCTCCACCCCATGGGCATGGTGTGGTCACACCACAACCCTACCGCTCCCCGCCCCATGGGCATGGTGTGGTCACACCACAACCCTACCGCTCTCCTCCCCATGGGCATGGTGTGGTCACACCACAACCCCTACCGCTCTCCTTCCCATGGGCATGGTGTGGTCACACCACAACCCCTACCGCTCTCCTCCCCATGGGCATGGTGTTGTCACACCACAACCCCTACCGCTCTCCTCCCCATGGGCATGGTGTGGTCACACGCAACCCCTACGCTCTCCTTCCCATGGGCATGGTGTGGTCACACCGCAACCCCTACCGCTCTCCTCCCCATGGGCATGGTGTGGTCACACCACAACCCCTACCACTCTCCTCCCCATGGGCATGGTGTGGTCACACCACAACCCCTACCGCTCTCCTCCCCATGGCCATGGTGTGGTCACACCACAACCCCTACCACTCTCCTCCCCATGGGCTCCCAAGGAATATACATCTCTGTCCATGCCCAGGGTTATACAACCCCATCCAAGCAAACATGGACTGCCCTGACACAAAAGTGGTTGCATCACACAACCTAAGAGAACAGATGCCACAGGAAGTTTGCTGGAACAATAACTCCTGATACCTGTGTACAGCCTCGCAGGACCCCCCTGAAAGGTAAGTACTTGGTTGGTGGTTTTTATTAGCATCACCTATGACAGTGTGTGGTGGGCCGGTTATGGTAGCCCAGGTTGCTGTGGATGCTCCCCCCCCCACAGACTACTTCAAAATCATCTCAACTGACAGTTTTGAAGGGCACAAATGAAATATGGTTGCTTCAGTTTGATGTGGTTTAATACAGTTTTTTTTTTCCGAGCGTGTGTCTCTATTCTTCTAAACACAGACACAGACAGACACACACACCATCAAAAAATGAACTTTTTTTATACCATGTTTACATTCAGGATAGAGGCAGGGTAAAGCAGGTCCAGGCAGTACAATACAGCAAATGAAACAATACATTTTACAATGCCCAACAAACCACCAAAAGACCACAAAACAACGGACCTCCCCCCTGTCCTGATGGTGGATGGCTAGGTCACAGGTCAGGGTGCTAAATGAGGAGGAGAGACCACAGAACATCTTGTTGAATCACACAGTAAGGTGAAACTACATAAACATGCACAAATTTTATACTGTAGGATTTCATACTTTCTAACAATTCCTAATTTTGACACAGAAACTAATCTTTAATGCTCAGAAGCCCCTTGTACGAGGGAGATAAGCATGACATGGACCCAGCAGACTAGCATACATGTTGAAAAAAATATTTCTGTGCCAGTATGCCCATCCACCCCTCCCTCCTCCATCACCAGTGGCCAGAACCATTTTTTTCAGCATGTGTACCAGTCCGCCCTGGTCACCACAGCATCACAAAGCTGGCAGGGCAGCAGAAGGCACAGCAAGCAATAGTGAATTAAATGTCCATGCAAAAAGCTACAGCCCACTCTCCCCACCCTAGGCCTGCAAGGCCACCATCTCCACCCAGACTGGCCAGCTCAGCTACTCACTGCACCCTGATGGACTTGCACAGCCACTCTCCACACTCTGTGTCCACCCCACTAGCACAGTCACTCTCCCCACCACACCAGCACAGCCACTCTCCCCACCCCACCCAACCAACACCATTTCCAGCTCCATTTATCTGGTATTCTCTCCAGGCATCCAGGTCTGTGCCTTTCTATCACAGGCACATAAAAATAAATAAAACCACATTTTATACCGCATTTTGTTTATGTTTCTTTCTTTGTCTGGAAAGAGAGATGTTGAGTTACCAGTCAGCACAGTTTGCCTGGTATACAATTACAACCCTGCCCCACAGACACAATGCCAGCGCCTCCACCCACCCACACAACAGTGCCCCCACCACACCCACACAATGCCTGTATCCCCAACTCCACCCACACAAATAACCAGTGTCCACAACACCACACACACACACACACACATATATGACCAGCGGTGTCCCCAACCCCACACACACACAATCAGCAGTGTCCCCAACCACACACACACATACACACAACCAGCAGTGTCCACAACCCCAGCCACACACACGACCAGTGTTCCAACCCCCTCAAAAAAAATCATGGCCAGTCAGTAGTCATTATAACAATAGCCAGGTAGTAGTACAATCATTTCTTCAGGGTGCATGTTTTAGTGTAAGATTTTGTTTTGCTAGTTTTGTATCACTGTATGGGGGAGAACACAAAAAGCTACCCCTTTGGTTGTGTTTGCCAGGCAATGAAGGCAGAGACAGCAAGGCCAAGGAATCTCTCTGTTTCACCCCTCCACAGTAGATGATTAGAGAAATAAAAAAAAGTGAAAGATTACTTTTACAGCCAGGTAAAGGATGAGGGGGAAACAATGTTTCAACATTTACTAATGTTCGTATGCTAGCTGCGGGCACAGGTCAGTGAGATACATCCCTTGACAGGTAAAGGATGAGGTGGAAATTACGTTTTAACATTTACTTATGTTTATATGCTAACACCCAGTCAGCAAGCACAGAATGTCCCCCCTAACCAACACGGACAGTCCACCAGAAACCCAGTCAGCAAACATGGACAGTCCCCCTCTTCACCCCACCTACAAGGACAGCCCCCCCAGGCACCCGAACAGTCCTCCCCTCCCCACCAGACACCGGGCCAGTGAGCATAGAATGCCCCCCTCCCAACCGACAAGGACAGTCCTGCCAGACACCCAGGCAGCCAGCAAACATGGACGGTCCCCCATATCCCACCAAGGACAGTCCCACCCCCCAACACACAGCTAGCAAACACAGAATTCCCCCACCAACATGAACAATCCCCAAACACCTGGCTAGCAAACACGGAGAGTTCCCCTCCCCAACAACATTGATAGTTTGTCCTAGACACCTAATCAGCTATCACCGACATTCACCCCCATAAGCCAACATGGAAAGATCCCACCCAGACACCAGACCAGCAAATAGTCCCCTCCCCACAAGACACCTAGCAGGCAAACATGGACAATCCCCCTTTTCTGTCATTATGGACAGTCCCCCCAGACAAATGGCCAGCCAAGTCCAACAAACAATGGCTAGTGTCACCTTCCCACCATCATAGCCAGTGTCCCCACATCACCATGGCCTGTGTCTCCACCCCACCAGACTCCAGAATAGAAAACAGACTGTCCCCCCAGCCCCACCAAACACTGACCACATTCTAAGTCCCAAACACTAACCACCCCAGCACCAAACACTGACCATCCTCTCAGTGAGTCAGCCCCAAAACACACAGACTGTCTCCCCCACCCTAACCCCACAAAACAGACCATCCCCCAGCCCCACCAAACACAGACCATCCAGTGAGTTTCCCCAGCAAACCCCACTACACCAGTAGCACAGTAACTGAGTGTCCCCACCCCACCAACATGACCAGTGTCCACACCATACCAAACAAATAGGCCCTCCCAACCACCCCACCAACATGGACAGCCTCAACAGCCAGCAAATCCCCTCCCACCCAAAGAAACACAAGCTGACAGCAAACCTTCCACCCACCCCCAGACACATGGCCATGGCCAAGACAACCCCCCCCCAAAAAGACACATTTCTGGGATGTGAATGGTATTAATTTCCAACAACCAGCGTGCAGCACAGTTACTCACCAAATCAGTTATGGCACAGACAGGGCAGCATGCAGCAGGGCACAGCAAGGTCAAAAAGGCAGGTCAGGTGGCTGAGTCTCTCCCAACAGTCCTGTTCCTCTCCCAATTAATCCCTTGATGAGACAGTAACTAATTTTTTCTGACACCAGATGAATGTGTCGCATTATGGGTCTGCTATAGCCTGCATGACCACCGGCTTCTTCACTGTTCTGGGCCTGGCTGTTCACTTACCTAAAAAATCCTTCTCGGTGGACCGTGGAACTGGTGGGCAACGGGTGTGGTGTGGGACTAACGGACAACATGGTAAATCTGTTTCTGGCCTGCTAAACACAGGAACTGGGTGTGCAGGCAACCCTGGCTGTGCCTCAGACTCACTCTAATTGTACTACTTGCTCCTCTGCCTGGTCTGTCCGGTGGTAGAGGCCTTGTGGCCGCAGACCTCCTAGGCTCTCAGGGATGGGAGGCTCAGGTGGCTGTGGGAGAGCCCAGAGCACAGCTGGTTGCACTGAGAAACAGAGAGTAGGTAGTCAGAGGACTCGGGTGAGGTATATTTAAACCGGGCTGTTCAGGACAGGAGGAGGGTGGGAACACTAGACTGACTGAGACACTGGTGACACCTGACAGACAACCAACGACTGCTGCTCGACATCCTCGAGTAGCTATCTCTCCTCAGCCCTACGCTATATGGACGCTGCTGCTGCTCCTTCATGGGAGGCACACAGACAAATAAATGGCACCACTAACGGAGTACTGCTCACGCGATGGCGCCAGCTTGCAGCACTCTCTGATTGGCTGTAACATGCAGGCTACTATGGTTGCAGGTTTGCAGCCAATTGGAAAAGGGGATAATTTTTGTTTAAGAGACATGGTGCCGCACCGCCACCCCCCTCCCCCGGGGAGGTGCAGGCAGTCTGGGCATAGCCCTGAGCCCATTCAATATTAAAAGAAAAAAATGATAACCAGAGAATGGTGGCTGGGCTCCTAAAAAGTCCTGGTCTAATTTCTCAGGGGGGGCAGCTTGCCCCTCTGCCTTCCCCCACAATCTAGGCCTATGCTCATTAGCCTAAAGGAGGCACTCTGGTAGGAGTGAATCTACCTAAACAGCAATTTAGTCAGGGCACTCAACAGTAAGCAAAGAACCAAGCAAGATTATGTACTCAGTTGTGGGGACCTGTGAGCTGCATAGCAGCATTTGTGAGAGTTTTGAAATGTTTTTTGTTTAATTTGAAAACCAGAATGAAACCAGAAGTCCCAACCCATGGCACTTCCTGTCAAGTGATATAAGAGGTCCTTGCCCAGAAAGCATCAGCAAGTGCAGGCAGAGGTGACACATACTGTAGCTGAGGCAAGCACGCAGTCACACGTCTCCCATATCAGCCTGGGAAGCAGGGGAGTAGGCAGATACACTTTTAAGCTGAAACTTTAGAATGTTGTACTGACCTGTTTATTCATAGCTACTGCTACCTAAACAAGCAATATGGATGGCTGTGATTCAGGTTAGAACAACATAAATAACAAAGAACATGTAGCAACTTCTGATGAGGAAACAACATTCACATGTGAATCGTGTACTACCGTATCTCCACAACCATTAGGTGGCTATACTATCTGCTTATCAAAATCTGCCCTAAATATCAATCCATATGGAACTTGAACATTTGTGTGCCACAGTGAGATATGAGTTAGAAAAACTAAAAACGTATTAGAGAATTGGAGAACTTAATTGACAAAACAACAAGGGGGCAACTGAGCCAGATAAAAATGAACAGAAAGTATCAGAATTAAGGAAGAAAGGGAGAGATGCAAGTGTTACATCAGTTGAGGGGAAGAGCTAGAATGGACAACTGTGCATTTATTGATAGAAGTAAAAAGGTAAAGATAGGCTGAAGCTTTACCTGTGAGCAATGAAAATGAAAATACAGTCACACAAACAAACAACAGATTTACTATTTTAGAAACTGAGAAGGTGGTTCAGGAATCCCAAAAGCAGTATGAAAACCATATTGAGGAGAAAAGGCAAGTGACTATGGTCAGAGATTTGATAATACAGGATTGTGACAGTGAAATTTGTAAATCAGATAAGGAAACATTCCTGGTATCTAGCTTCAGGGAAGCAAAAATAATTGCTTTGACCCCAGGAATACTGAAGATAATAACAAATCCCCTGATAATAGTTCACACAGGCATCAATGATGTAGGCCAGAAAGCAGTACATCAGGTTAAAGCTGATTTCATGAAACTCTTTAATGAAATTATAGAACATGGCGGCAGTATAGCGCAGTGGTTTAAGGCTCTGAGCTGCAAATCTGGTGACATCCAGCACACCAGACCTGTGTTTGAATCCCACAGCTTCCACTTGCATATTGTGTAACCCTGAGCAAGTCATTTAACTTCCCTGTGCTCCCAGGTCACACCTGTAAAAAAGCTTTTAGCTTAGTGCACTACTCCTGGTTAAACAACTAAAAAAAAAACATACAGACCAAAAAAGGGGCCTCTGAACTATCACTGGTCCCAAGGGTAAAAGCATATCACCAGCAAGACATAAAAGGAATTAACAAATGTCTATGGACTATGTGCCAAAAGGAAAAGCTAGGATTCATCAGAAACTGAGATACTGTTGGAGTAAAAAGGAAGATTTTTTTTAACAGAGGGGTTACCTCTGAGTTTTAGCGGTGCAAGGTTCTGGGTTAACAAAATAGGATATCTTGCAATAAATAATTTAAACTAATGTTGTCATGCAACAAACAGCCAAACAGAAAAGGGAGAGAAAACCAAAACAAAGAAAGCAGAAGAACAAGCAAACAAAAGCAACACTAAAAAACATTACGGCATCACCACCACCCTGACTAACACAAGGAGCATAATGTACTCATAAGGTATGTTCTCAATACACAAATAGAATGAATAAATGTTCAGACAGCATGGAATTTATTTAAAAATATATTATTAGCTATAAAAGACCAATATGTCCCACATAGAAACAACTATAACAAAAAGGTAACGTGCCTAACATGCCTCACTAAACAGGAGAGTAAAAGGGGCAATTCGAGCTAAAGAAAAGGTATACAAAACTTGTTGTAAACAAATACAAGAAGTGCAAGTATAGAATAGAAAACTGCAGTAAGAAACTGAAAAAGAAAATAAGACAAGAGAATGTAAATTAGAAAAGGAGCTAGCCTCAAATGAAAAGAAAAAAAAACTTCAGATTTATAAATTCCTCAAAAAGGAATGACACATAGAAATATAGACTTTGATGGCAGATAAGGACCATTTGGCCCATCTAGTCTGCCCATTTCTCTACCTACAGGATAGGCCGCAGATCCTAGTTAACCAACAGCCTATTTCTTCCTACCCCCTCCCACACACAAACTAGATTGCCAAATATGGAAAACAAAAGGGAAAGTGATTAAATAAAATGGTGGACGCCTTTAAAGCAGCAGAGCAACTAATAAATAGTACATCATAAACCAATTGTCTAGTAGAACTTTACTTTTTTGGACAATTACTGTACCTGCCCCATTTCAATGGAATGGGATTTATTTAGTTATTTGATATATCGGGTTTACTACCTTTGAGCTAGAGGCTTATTTACAAAGGTATCTTGTCACATGTAAGACAGAAAATAATACAGACAGGGTATAACAACAATTACATTAAGCATGTGTTACAGACATTTGTCACTGACATTATTTGCAATATGTGGATGCATTTATTTTCAGACATTATTTACAATATTTGCATGATGTTATTTACATCATCACAGCAGAAATACATTATTGGCTTGAGAAAGCATTTAAACAGAGTAGTCAGTCCTATTTATGGGTTTGGTATTGTTGACAGAGGGTGCAATCCATAATGGACTTTATCAGATAATTTGGATTAGAGTGGGTGAGAGAGTGAAATGTTAGTTGCAGTTACAGGAGGGGATACTGAAGAGGTGGTTGCAAAGAGTGATTTTGAAGTGGACAATCTTGGGTGCACCAGTAATGGTGGTTAGGGGTGCATTAAACCTTGTAGGGGCCCTATAGTGGAAAGATCTCTGGGCAAGGGAGGTTTTTACCCTGGGCACAACCAGTGGTGCTTTCTCTGAGTTGTGGGTGGAGGTAGTGGAGGTGGCAGGATGAAGATAGGTGGTAACCCCAGGGGGAGAAGAGTCTGAGCAGTATTTTCTTGGACAGTATGCAGGTCTAGTAGAGGATCCTTTCTTCGAGGTTGAGAAGATTGGCAGAGATATAGAGGGAACAGGTGTGAGTGAGCCAAGGTGCACCAGTTAGGAGCCTGCAGGCCTTGTTTAGGGAGACCTGGATTTTCTAGAGTGTGGAGTTATCTGCTGCCCCGTATGCAGGGAGCCCATAGTCCACTAGGGACAATATTGATGAGGTGATGAAAAGCCTAAGGGCATGGGGGGAGGCAGTCCCTGCATCAGTAAAGGATCCAGTCCTGGTGTTCATTGCAGCAGCAAGAGTGCTTGTGTGTTCATGGAAGGTAAGGTCCGAGTCAAGGGTAAGTCCAAGATATTTGTAGTTGGATACCTGTTCAAGGGAGTGCTGGGTGCTGGGGAGGATGCGGACAGGTGCACTTTTTGCTTTGTTTTGGCAGTGAGAGAAGATCATTGATTTAGTCTTTTTTTAAGTTTATGACCAGTCCATCGTCCTTAAACCAATTTCCACCTGGGAGAAGGCATGTTGGAGGGAGTACTGAAGGGGTGTGGGTTTATGATGCAAAGCAAAGAGCACTGCATCATCTGCATATAGTGAGATTTTTGTGGAGCAGGCCTTTGGTAAGGAGTTTAGGTAGAGGGAGAAAAGAAGTGGCCCCAGGATAGAGCCCTGGGGCACCCTGATTGTACCCCGATTGTACTGTATTGGATTGCACTGATATATTCAGTTCTAATCCTCTGACTAGCACACACCCTCACCAATATCACCATTTTAAACCCAGTGCATTATGATTTTGTCTGAACCAGAAGGCTTACCATGATGCACCGGGAGCTGTCCCATAATGTTAAGTGTCGTTGTTATTGATGCACTCTCCCATTTCATAATTATTAACCTCACAGTTCATACAAAAGCATGGCTCATATTTATACTAGTGGCAGCATTTCTACCTCTGGTAACTCAGAGACTGAGTGAGCGCAGTACATTCAAATCAAATCATCAATCAAATCAGACTTTATTTGTAAAAAGCACCTTTCTAAAATCAAGGCATTTGTACATAATTCCTTATAACAGATCAATAAATAAACAAATACAAATAATTAAAACCATAAATACAGCAGATTAAGATTCGATAACAACAGCAGAGTTAAACTTCAGAGTACGCTAGGTTAAAAAGATGTGCTTTCAACGCCACTTTAAAGTTTTGAACAGTCAGGCAATCTCACACATGATGAGGTAGAGAATTCCACAGAGTGGGGGCCATTAAACTGAAAGACCAAGCCCCAGATGTTTTTTAAATGAACCCTGGGAATCTCTAGCAATCCTTCGTCAGTGAATCGGCGAGGGCAGGAGGGACAGTAGGGGTGAAGGAGATCTAGCAGGTAAGCAGGTACCTGGTCATGTAGGACCTTATAGGTCATCAAACTGACCTTGAAGGTGATCCACCATTGGTGAAAAGCTGCTTTTAGTTAGGCAATTTGTGTGCAGATTTAATCTATTTTTTTTTTGGACTGAACCGTTGCATATTAGCCCACCACAGACAGTCACTTCGTTGATATGGTCATGAAGTGTAGACAACTGCATTGTAGCAGTTCATCATATTCACACAAAGATGCAGCCCTATATTAGCTCAGTCACTCTACTGGGTGACAGTGCATAACTGTGGTGAAGGCATAATTTGTATTTATGGTAATTGAAATGGTCTTAGGCACATAGACGCAGACAACTGGAAAAAGATACTGAATTTGTTCCGTTTGTTACATAACAGCACCGAGTAAAGTTACATGTTCTTAGACTAAAGTTTGGGTTATATTCTGCCTTTTAGGACAAAGTACTGGTTACCATAAACAACCAAATACATCTTAAGCTTTGGTATAAGATCAGGTCACTTTACCATTTGCTGTTATTTGAAGACAGATGACAAGACACTTTCATTAATGGGGGCATGTCAATGTTGTTTGTCTCTTGCCTGAAGTTTTTTAAATATACCCTGCTCAATTATTATGTATTCAATCATGGTTTCACACTAGTTTATGCTGTGTGAGTAAGCAGCTAACACCCAGTTTGATCAAGTGAGTGATGTTAAAGATGTGTCTGTGGTAGGCAAAACATTGTATAAAGCCCACTTCTCTTGCAGGTACTGTAGCTGTGACTGCCTTGGTGTAGTGGTAAGTGTCCTTGCCATGTCAGTATTTTGTTAATGTGACTCTACAGTGCGAGTTCAATCCCAACAACCCCAAGTTGCTGTTATCTTTTTTATCTTTAATAAAAAACTTATTGAAATATACAAAAGCAACGGTTTAAAAAAATGGAGAAGGGAGGGAAGCAAGGTTTGAATCAGCTCAGTTTGGGATGCTGCAGAAAAAGACATGCGGGGCAGGTGCACCATCAACTATACCATTGCAGCCATGTCTATGCAAAATGAAAGATTTTGTTATGATAGGACACACCCACCAATAAAAAGCAGTTCAGCTACATTAATGTATCGACTCCAAGCAGCATGATGATAAATATATCTTCACCACAGCACACTGCAGAGTCAAACAATTACTGCAGCAAGCCTGACACAAAAATGTTCACATCCCAAGGACACATCACCATAGATGATGGTAAGGGGAACAAATGTCCAGAGCAGTCTCAATTTCTCCACCCATATTGCTACAATAGCAAAAACCGAGTAATTCAGTGATGTGAATGCCGACACTTCTCAATATATCACTAATGCACTGTTGCAGTAAGAATAATGAAACACAGCATTAGAAGACTGCAAAATTAAAAAAAAAATTGCCACAGGACAACCAGACCAAACACATGAGCAGTACAGTTTCAGTAGTATTGTTCCAACTGCAGCATTCATTACCCTAACTATTCATCACTCCCAAGCGTGGAGTTAAAATCACTTTCACTAATTTAGACACTACCATGCGTGTACATGCACAGTTTCAGTTACTGTGAATTCTTGCCAGATAATGATAATGAAGACATGGTCTAAAGCAAACTGCCAGTCCATCTGACCATATCACTGTGAGACAGACTGCCCATTTGATTCAGACCGTGTCCTCATTACTGTTATATGGCAAGAATTCTCAATAACTTAAATGTTGCATGTACACTTATGATACTATCTTAATTAGTGACAGTGATTTTAACTTCATGCTCGGGGGCAATGAATACTTTGGTTTACATTATTAGTCTGGCAGCAACCTTGCAGCAAACACCGTTCCCACATTGCAGACCAGCACTAGGCTGCATTTAAACAATACTCATAGCAGCCTGAATTTTTTTTCCCATGACATGACAAAGCATACGCTCAAAGACAGATTAAAATTTCAGTCTTACTCTACTACAGGTTATATAATTACAAAGAACCTCTGAGTGCATTGTAGCTAACTATGAGAAGGTACATCCATCACCGAGAAGCAAAATAAAAAAAAAAACCTGCAAGCAGGACAAGTAAAAGCATGCCAGGTGTACCAATCACAGCATGAACTGCATTATGGGACATCGTTCAGAAAAACTAACATGACGGATGATGAAATAATTCACTCAAATTGATAACATATAATTAAAAAAGGTATCTCTAATGTAATCATTTTGAAATTCTGCCATCAAATTTGTGCACCAGATGAACCATAAGATTAATGCAGAAGGTTAACTAGAAAACATTTTTTTTAAATAGATTTGTTGCACTGCTGCTTTAAAAATCACTTTGCCTCAGTCTATATCAAACCGATGGAAATGCTGAATTTAGAAACAGAACATAGAAATATTGCACCAGTAATAAAAAAAATTAAACTGCCATCATGGAAGCAATAAGCCTTTGTGTAAAGCAAATAAATGAAACAAAATGAAGGAACAAACCACTGTGGTTCTCAGAAGAGGTGGCGGGCAAGGTTAGGAAGAAAAAGATAGCATTCAGGAAGTATTCATTTTAGTTGCCCTCCTCTGGACTGCCTCCATCCTGTTTATGCCCTTGTGGAGATGGGGTATCCAGAACTGCACACAGAACTCCAGATGGGGTCTCACCAACTGTCTGTACAGAGGGATAACAACTTCTTGTTTTCTACTGGTGATGCCTCTTCCTATACATCCCAGTATCCCCAGCCCTCCATACTGCCTTCTCACATTGCTTGCTTACCTTTAGGTCATCTGATATGACTACTTCAGGTCCCTTTCCATTTTTGTTGTTGTTGGTACCCCCCCCCACCGATGAGCGTGTTGCTAGATTTTAGCAAAGCATTCAACAACATTTCCCAAAGGCATAATAAATAAACTTAAAACACTGAGGCTGAACTGTAAACAAGTGAAGTGGATGGAGTTATGGCTAAAAGACTGAACACAAGCAGTAGTTATTAAGGGAATGTCATCAAATAAACTTGGTATCATCAGTGGAATCCCTCAGGGATCAATACTGGGGTCAGTCTTGTTCCAATTATATGTACATTACACTGGAAATGGCATAGCTGGTTTATAAAGTGTGCCAATGACATGAAACTGAGAAATCATACAACACCAAATGGTAGTAATAGCATATAAAATAAACAAGTTACACCAGTGGGCTGACAAAATGGCTATGCAATTTAATGTCTCAAAATGTATAGTAGTACACAGGTTTAATGAACCTTATTTAGGAGACATTAAAATCAAGAGCAAAAATGTTAAAAGAGACCTAGGTACAATTATAAATAGACATTTTACAATAAGACCACATTACAATAACATAATGCAGAAAACAAATTACATGATATACATTACAAAGAAAGCATGTGCTACCAGAAATATTATTACATGGGGTGGAATATGCAGAACATAGATAAGACTGCATTTGGATTATGGATCACAGTTCTGGTCATCAAAAAAAATAAATATAAACAAACTAGTACAAAAACAAGTGCAGATTCATCAAAACAGTCTCAGGGCTAAGAAATATACCATATGAAGATAGGTTGTTAACTCTGAACATGCATAGTCTAGAAGAAAGAAGGAAAAGGAGTGAGTCGCTGTTAATGTCGGAGCTCATAAAAGATGATAACCTATTACAGTCCATGGGCATTTAAATAAATATTTACATCACAATCTCAGACAACATCATAAACAGTTAAAAGGAACAAACAACAAAAGGAAGTTTTGTTACAGCCAAAGCATAATAGGTGCTCGAAATTCATTACTGGACACTGTAACAAACAGTACTTCAAAAAGTGTGTTTAAAAAACCTGGGCAATCATTTGACTAACAAAAACAAAGTTCCTACCTTCAAAAAGTGGGAGTAGTTTTTATGGCTTAATATCATCATATACAATAAAAAATCTGAATTTAAAGCAGAAGTTTATGTTATGGTAAAAAATGCTAACCTATACCTTTTTTGCTATTTTAGATTACGCTTGTTCATCTGTCTTTTTTATATGATGCCTTTTCTTCAATTTTGACTCTGTGTTAGCCTTTTCTTTCATAACTGAACTAATTAAAGGTGAGCTCCTTTTAATATGGCTATCCCCAATGTTTTCATCATTATTCTCACCCTGTTTTTAAACACCCATTATTTAACATCACTTTCTTTGTGACTAAGATGAACTAGGGTGCCACGGTCACTGCTCAATATTCTTATTGAACAATACATGCTGAAAAACAGTGGAGAGTACTGATGAGAACTTGAGGAGAGTCATACTGTAGGGAGCACTCCTTTTAGTATTTCAAATGTATAAAAAAGTACTAAGTACTAAAGTGGACTCAAATCAGGGAAAATATGTGTTGTACAAGACAGGGAAACAATGGCACTCTAATATAGAATAAACAGTATAAGTCAAACTTTTCACCATAACATGTGCTGCTTCTTTATGCAATAAACTTATTCAGTAAAAGACAGGTTAGTTTAATAAGAGCCTTAGGGTACTCAATGGAGTTGTGTTAACTTTGTTAATGTGACCCCATGGAAATGATGTACAGTACTCACCTTCCCCTGTATATTTATGCTGTGTCTGAGACAACTCCTAAGGTTTTTAGAAGATACATTCTGGCTCCCCTGCATGTAAATTAAAAATGCAGTAGGAGTTGCTGGCCCAATGGCATGGAGGGCTGAGGCACTGGACGTCTCATCTCATGGCACACCGGTGACCCGGGTTCGGGAGTGAGCCTGGGTCATCGGAGGTTGGCATGGGGGGTGGGCGGAGCAGGATGGAGTAACTGCAAGGCAGCTCTCCTCTCCAGGGAGGGGGGTGGCATACCTCCCTCTTGGTTACCCCCTGGTGGAGGCCAAGAGGCTGTGCAAGGGAGGGTGCCAGTGATAAGCCAATAGGGGTGGGCGGAAGAGGGCCATTACTGGGGCTGTAAGGTGCATGCATGCCTCCACATGCTTGCATCCTTCTCCTGGAGTCCTCAGGTAAAAAGGGAAGAAAATCGGAAAAGCAGCCGGTGGCAGGATGGCAACCAATTCTCTGCAGGCACTGCTCCTGGACCGGGTGTAAGGTAAGCCCCGGTAATTCTGGGGGATGGAGCTGGGGGAATCAATCAGATGGGGGCAGCATGGCATGAGGAGAAACAGAGTGGAGATAAAAAAAATGAAGTAGGATGAGTCTGCTCTGACTAGAGGACACAAAATACTAAACAATATGTTGGATAGTGACTTATTCACCACTTTTTAGATATGAGTTCATTTATTTATATAGAGAAACTTCACCATATAATATAACTGTTCTCACTGCCATGACAGAAGTTATATAATACTGTGAAGTATCTCTGTATAAATAAATGAACTCATATTTAAAATATGGTGATCATTATCCATCATACTGTTTACTACCACTCTTATGGTTGTAAGAGTGGTCTCAAACACAGTCTTAGGGTATGAGAACTGCAAGCCTAAGGCTAACAGTTTTGATACCCTATGAATGTTAAGTGAAATCACTCTTAAAACTATAAGAGTGATCTCAAGGGTGGTATTAATATATGATTGCTCCAGACCGCTCAATAATATATTAAAATAAAAATAAAAACTTCTTTGAGCATGCCCATTTCCTGGACAGCTGCATGTAAGACACTTTTTACAGAATAAAAGGGTTTGATGCACTGGGGAAATGAGTATTCCCATTGGTTGGTAGTAGTTCTCTGACCTATATACTGTATGTACTCATGATCCCCTAGGGTTAGATTAACTGATGGTAACCTAACTGCTGATCATAGCTTAATGTTTGAGTAACCACATGAGTCACACACACACACACACACTGCCTTTACATGTGGTTGGGATGCATATTAGAAAGTAGTGATTAGTGTTTTTGTGAATAAAAAAAAGGTTTTATTTAATGTAAGTAGCATCTTACCACATCTTAAAATTGCAGCAAGCCAATTGGAGGAGTTTTTCTTTAAGGCATTCGACATGAAAGGACTCAGGTTGAACATTAATAGCAACATTCCCATGTGCACTGTAAGGCATTGCAAATTAATGGAGCACTCTTGATCAGTCAAAAAGCTCCTTTCCTTGTGCATGACACACTCTTATTCTATAAAGGGTGTCTCACTTGCAGGTGCCCTGAGAACAGACATGTTCAGTGGATTTTCTTTCAATTTTCAGTACATTATTGATTAATCTTGGTCATATTTTATAATATATAGTTACTCCTTGAGAATGTCTTCCCATCGTAATTAAGAAACTGTTGTACAACCATTCAAATGTCACAGAATAGTGTTGCACCTTTGTGCGGTACAATTTTTTTAAAATTTAGAATAGAAATTAATTAAATCTACTTTTTTACTATAATTCCCCCCACACAGAACCCACATCCTATTCTAACATAAGCTCTTCTGTTGTTTTATCATTTAAAAAAGCAAAACTTCCCATGAAGTGTGTTTTCAGCAGCTGGGCGATGGAAGGTGTGTTTTTGGTATTTAACAGTAGTAAAAATTAAACAGAAGAATTCTTGGAATAAAAAAGTCTGCTTTTTTCTATTTCATAATTTTAACCATATACTATACAAAAAAATACATGAGCAACTATGCAGTATTCAGCTATATTTCTATCCCAGGGTTCTGATGACATCAGGAACCTCTTAAGCTTTGCTCTCAAAGTCCCTATGATGTCATCAGAACCATTCAATGGAAACACAGCTGAGCTGCACATAGCCACCAATGCATTAGTCTCTATAATGCAGATGCAGAGACCGCACTTGCAGTTGTAAATGTGTTCTCAGTTACATTCTCAGGATACCCAAACTGCTACAAGAACTAAGGGAACACTTCAAAGGAATGTCAATGTCAAGTTCCAAACAAATTCACAAACAGCTGAGAGAACCAGCATGCTGCACCACATTGTACATAAGTAAAATAAACAAACTCTGGTCAGAGCCAGCACAGCTGCTATACTGTTTTAAGAGTGTTGGAAGGGAGCTTAATGGTGTTCCAAAACAAATGGTGCCTGGCTAATTGCCCAGCTTGTTCAGGCCCTGAACAATGGGATTCTGAAAGGAAACATAGACTACTTAGGGTACTAGAGTAGATAAGGAATCACTGCAAATTAGGATGTTTGAACAGCATATGTTATTCATCCTCGTGTATGAGGCAGGGGTGGACATGAAGGATCTAGAGTCCTTTCTGACCTCAAATTGCTATGTTACTCCCACTACCTCTCACATGAGGGCATGGAGGACCTAGAGTCCCTTCTGATCTTAAATTGCTGTGTTAGTCACATTACTTCTCAGGAGTGGGCATGAAGAACCTAGAGTCACTTCTGGTATTAAATTGCTATGTTACTCAACTGCCTCTTTTATGACAGAGCTGTCAGGTTGCTACCATTTCCCTCAATCCTCTCAATGTGCTGCAAATATTGAAATCAGAGACAAGGGGACTGTCAGTTTTAGTGTAGTGCATCTTAAGCAACTGTCCCTGTCAGTTAATTGTACCAATTGGTCACACAGACATCAAGTAAAAGAAAGCATCACCCAGCTTGCCCTGGCTAACCACCAAACAACACTAGCAAGGGGAGATCCCAGAGGTGATACTGCCACCAATATCAGTATTCAAATGTAGTAATAATAACACCGAAATTCCTACCAGGTGCAGCACCTCTGTCATAAACAACAAAGTTTCTATTAGCAGTTTTCAATGCCGAAGTCTACATTATATTTACTTTGATGTGTTTATCCATTTACAGCCACCTACAGCTACCATGTGTTAAGATTAATTGCATGAGGAAATGTACACTATATAAAGTTCCAGTTTTTAATGAAGCAAATATCTGCATTTTCTCATAAAACTGCAGTGCATAAAAAGTACAAATAATTTAAGACACCTTGCATGTTTTTTGGAAGAGTGTATAAATCAACTGCACCATTTAATATAATGTAGTCATGAAATACAGCAGGCTAGAAATAAAATAGGAGATAAATGCTCCTAAACGGAGCAGCAGAGATCATTATATAGATCTAAACACTGGACCTATACACTGACATGCAGACTGAACACAAAGGTTGACACTCAAATCAAATGCAATGGCTTAAACACCGGACAAAAAATGTCAGCACATAATCTGGGGAAGAAGACAATGATCTCTGCTGCATTACCTCCAATTTTATTTCTACCATGGTGTGTTTCATGGCTCTACCATCTATGAAATGGTATAGTTCATTTATGTCAGTTCAATATATTTAAGAGTAATAGATCTGTTTACAATAGTCTGCTTAATATACATCAGTCCGGCACAGATGAGTGGTGAGTTCCTCTGCCCTACCAGCACCCACTAGCATTCACATGGAAACTCTGCCAACCAGTCAACCACTCAATGTCTCTCTCAGGACTTGTAAATCATCTGCCTTTTCAAATCTCTGTTAACACTGCTGAGCTAAAGCCCAATGTCCCTACATCTGTGCATTTGTGTTGTTGTTAGCTTCTGCTGGCTGCTCATTGCAATCGAGTAGCAAACTGGAAAACAACCCCCACCACTGCAGCTGTGGCCTCATTGCTGACTCTACCACAAACCACCAAAGTACATCACAGTTATCTACAAAGAGAAAATTTCAGTCTGTGTGTGTTGTAATGTGTTCATAGAAAAGCATAGCTGTGATACGGAGTTTCAAGGAGGCAGTGGGGCTAGCAGCAAGAAAATAGAGTAGTGGTGGGGGGGCAGTACAAAATGGAGAAAGTGGAGTGCTTCAAATAGTGGAGTGATTGTGGTTCAACTGCAAAAGTTAGTGCTTCACTTAGAATCTGGTGACATGCTTTCAGATCTCCCTTTTCTCTCCTTGTGTAATAGCAAGATATCATGCGTAGCAGCTGTAAAAAGAAACTATTTCATAACTTTTCGGCAGCATTTCTTGACAATTACTTGTATGCCATTGCCTCTAACTTATCAAGTGCTGTGTGTAATTTGTATTTTGCACTGTATGTTCACATTGCATAGTTTGTCCCCACCATACCCTTCATCCTTCTGTTACTGAAATGAGTGATATAGATACCACGAAGGACACGTTCTCAAACATGGAAACGCAAGATCAGAACACTGTGGGAACCACTGTGTTTTCCTGTACAAAGTTTATTTTTGCTGTAGCATAATAGAATATTATGAATTTTTGCTTTAAAATCTGCATTTACAGCACATCCTCTGGGTGGACAGCACCTTTTGTATGAGAGATGAATGAGGGACAGGGCAATTCTGAGGGGTGTAACGAGGGACAGTTGAGAGGTAAGGTCCCTGTTACTTGCCAAAATCAGGGCGAGTTTTGCAGAAATTTCCTTGAGTCCTAAAGGGCCAATCATGAATACAAATAATGTTTTTACCATACCAAGCCATCTCATTGTCAAGCAGTGATCATTTTATGGAATGGGAAGGCAAAAAATGGTGAGCAAATGGGCGTGCACCTTCTTTTGTAATGTATTGTTTTTGGCTTTTATTTTGTTTTTGAGTGTTAAATAATGGTAAATGCTGTATGTTGAATCAGCGTTGCTGAAGACAAGTGTGTTAGATTGATTTCCTCTCCTTCAGTCCAAAGTGTTGCAGTTCCTGCTGTACTTGCCGTTAACTCCTTAAATCACCTTTCAGATTCAAGCAGAGCTTTCCTTGACTTGACATTTTGCTTATGTGGTAGCAATGTTTGTGGCATATCATTGTGAGGGTATGTGCATGTGTATGTGGGGGGGGGGGACTTCCATGACAGTGAACTGGCTGGAAAACTTCAACTAATTTCTGTCACAGGACAAGAAGATGGGATGTTGTTGTCGGTACTGGAGGGAGACAAGTCTCAGCACCCACAACTCCCAACACTAAGACCTACTTCATATAAAAGCATTTTTGTATCACTGGTAAGTGATAATGCACTGAGTGGATTATTTCACTTTGTAGGTTATGTTGGGACTCTTATTAGGTGGAAGAAACTCACTCAGGTGAACTTTGCAGTACATTGCATTACCTTTTTAAACTTATTTCTGTACAGTATGCTGGATCAGCAGCAAGAAAATAGCATAGCAGTGGGAGAGGAGGCATAATAGAATGGAGACAACAGAGCACTTCAAATAGCAGTGGTAAGCAAAGCAGTATGCACCCTCTTTTGCAATGCATTGTTTTGGGTCTTTAACTTGTTTTGAGTGTTAAATAATGGTAAAAGCTGTATTTTGAATTGACATCGCTGAAGACAAGTCTGATAGACTGATTACCTCTCCTTCAGTCCAAAGCGTTACAGTTCTTGCCATACCTGCTGTTGCTTCCTTAAATCGCCTCGCAGTTTTCAGTGGAGTTTTCCTTGGCTCAACCTTTAGTGCACGTGGTAGTAACTGAAGTGGTGTGTCATTGTGATTGTGTGTGTGTGTGTTTGTGTGTGTGCGATTACATCCACGACAGCAAGTTGGCTGGAAAACTTCAACTACTTTCTGTCATGGGACAAGATGATGGGATGCCACTGTAAGTATTGGAGGGAGACATGTCTTGGCATCCATACCTACTTCATATAAAAACACTCCTGACACACAGACCTACTTCATATAAAAAGCATTTTTGTATCACTGCTAAGAGATAACACACTGAGGGGATGATTTCACTTTATATGGTTATGTGGTGACTCTTATTAGGTGGACAGAAGTCACTTGGGTGGACTTTGCAGTACAATGAATTGCCTTCTTAAACTTATTTCTGTACAATACAATGGGTTGGCAGCAAGAAAATAGTGTAGTGGTAGAAGGGAGGCAGTCCTGAATGGAGACAATGGAGTACTTTAAGAAGTGGAGTGATTGCGCTTCAGCTCCAAAATGTTGTGCTTCATTTGGAACACAGTGACGTACTTCCGGATCTCAATTCACTCTCTGTGTAATAGCAAGATGTCATGTATAACTTTGCTATGCAGCTGCAAAAATGGAGATTTACTCCTGCAGTATAAACAACTTTATCATGCGCAGAGACTTGATGCTTATTTATCTGAACCACCTACCTTTGGTTTGCAGTTCTCATATCCTAAGTATGTACGTGAGATCCCTCTTACAACAGTAAAAATGGCCTCAGCTGCCACATGAACATACACATGTTGCACCTGAGTGCCTTGAATCACCTCAAAGTGCAGTTATAATGATGTACCCAACACCCTGGAGTGCTATTTTGCTCTTGTATGTTTTCCAGGTATATTTATCATTTAAATTAAATAATTATTTGAAAATGGAAAGCATAGATGTTTTTTATACGGTCAGTTTTAAAGCAGTCATGCCTGTCACAGTGAACATTTTGAACCTATGCCTTTTTATTCTAATTTGTATTTTCTTTTATTCACTGTCTTGTAAAATGCAACTATTTTGAATTTAAGACTTTTTCTAATTTGAAAAAAGAAAAAGAAAGAAGCACTCATTTAAATATGGCTAGCATCAATGTTTCATGTTTAATCTCAGCTATTTATGAACACTCCATAATTTAACTTTTCTTGTGACTAACATGATAATATATAATAAACACTGTTATCTAACCTTATGGAATACTAGGTGTCATCAGGGCTCTCCGTGGACAAAAAACTGAAATCCAACTTTAATTATTTCAAATTTTATCAAATTGATGAAATGGATTCAATGCAGACAGGATATTATCTTATAGGACAGGTGAAAAATGGCAGTCTAAAATAGGATAAAAAGGTATACAGTACAAACCAAAAAAAATAGGGACTGGCTTACCGTGTGTAGTACAGAAAGAAAAACACATGTTTTTTACCTAATTGGGATTTAAAACCAAACCAATCATTTTTAATGGACAAGCTTAAATTTGAACAAAACTGTTAAACCAGCAGTTTGATGGGTGTGGGGTTTTAAATTCTCTTGAACATGTCCACTCATCCATGATTGCAAATCATGTAGTTTTACGAACTACATGAATGTTTTTATAAAACAGTAATTTGGTAATGCTGTTTACCTGGGTTCTCCACTGCTCCCCCTTCATTTTTTATTTTGCCTGTTCTGATTTTGTCTTTTTCTTCTTTGCTTTTACCACATTTAATAGATGGAATTGTTACCATGGAATACAAATATTCAAAATTCTGCACAGTCCCCCACACACACTCACACACACATCCACCCTTCAATGTAAGCAGCAAGACATGACTGGGTGAGACTTATGATGAGATTATGTCATGCCAAGAAGTATAGTGAGGACAGATGCCATGGCTGGAGAACCTTACAGCCCCTAGTAGTGCAGTGATCTCAGCACCAATCATACTCTGGAATGTTTTAAACAAAGAAACATAGAATTTGATGGTGGATAAGGGCTGCTTGGCCCACCTAGTCTGCCCATTTTCCTACCTAACAGATAAGCTGCAGATCCTAGTTAACCAACAGCTTACTTCCTCCTACCCCCCAGTAGGACTGTCTTATGTCTGTCCCATGCATTCTTGAATTCCCCCACTGTTCTTGACTCTATGACCTCCTCAGAGAGGCTGCTCCATGCATCCACAACCCTCTCTGTGGAAAAATACTTCCTCACATTAGCTCTGAGCCATCCACCCTCTATCTTCAAATTGTGCCCCCTTGTTCTTGCACATCTCTTTTTCTGAAAGTTGCTACCCTCTTGGACTTTGTTGATTCCCTTGAGGTACTTGAAAGTTTCTATCATGTCCCCTCTCCTTTCTTTCCTCAGGGGTATACATATTAAGCTCCTTTAGTCTTTCTTCGTATGTCTTCTGGTGCAGACCCTGCACCATTTTGGTTGCCCTCCTCTGGACAGCCTCCACTCTTTCTATGTCCTTGCAGAGGTGAGGTCTCCAGAACTGCACACAGTACTCCAGATGGGGTCTCACCAACTGTCTGTACAGAGGGATGACAACCTCCTGTTTTCTACTGGTGATGACTCCCCATCTGTTATGTAATATTATGTAAAGTGCCCAGAGCCTCTGGGATTGGGTGCTTAAGAAATAAGTGACTGGATTTGATAAGGCAATCAATTTTTATTTAGATCCAGGGAGGGTGTAGCAGTGACCTGAAGTGGTCAGTCAGTATAAGGTGCTGCTGAGATCTAGGGGAGATGAATCACGTTACTCTATGATGTTATATAGGAAATGTTCACCTAGGGTGGAAGGTGGGGGGGCAACCACCACGGTAGTGGTAGTGTGCTAACACAGTGCTCCAGATATGGCTGTGTACCTGCACTGGTGCTTAGCAGGCTCCCAGTGGGTCTGATGGCAACTGTGCTCCAGCACTAAACAGGCATATTAAAGTACAGTTACACATGGTACATGTGGACTTCAGGCTCTGATGCAAATGGCTCAAAACACACTAAAACAAATTTAGAGTCCAGCAGCACAAAGTCTATCAGCTCTGTCCCTCCAACTGAAAACAGTGCTCCAAAGGTGGCTATGTACCAGCACTGGCTTAGCAGGCTCCCAGTGTGTCTGGTGGTGGCTATGCTCTGCTGCGGGACTGGGTGGTGTGTGTTAGCTTCTTTCAGGCCCTCTTCACTGCCTGCACTGGCTTAGTAGGCTCCCTGTGGGTCTGATGGTGGCTATGCTCCACCACAGCATGGAGTGAGGTGTGAGAGCCTCCTTCAGGCCCTGTTCACTGCCTACACTGGTTTAGCAGGCTCCTGGTGGGTCTGATGGTGGCTATGCTCCACTGGGGGATGGGATGGGTGAGCCTCCTTCAGACCTTCTTCATTGCCTGTACTGGCTTAGAAGATTCCTGGTGGGTCCAATGGTGGCTATCATCTGCTATTGGATGGGATGCAGTGTGTGAGCCTCCTTCAGGTCTTCTTTGCTGCTTGCAGTGGCTTAGCAGGCTCCAGGTGGATGCGATGGTGGGTGTGCTCCACCGTGGGATGGGGTGGGGTGTGTGAGCCTCCTTCAGACCCTCTTCATTGTCTGCACTGGCTTATCAGGCTCCTGGCACTTATATGTATGTTTGGTTCAGTAGAGTTATATTGATCCACAGATAAATGTCATTATGATCTTTACCACATTTCAAAAACATAAACTGATTTACAAAGTGTAATATGTAAGAACATTTTTACTTTATCAAAAGATTTGCACATTTCTTTCATTTCTCCACAATTAAGTCAATGCAGTACACATGAGTTTGTGAAGTCAGTGTTGCACAGACATTAAAATGTGTGTATACATGTACGGATGGATAGGGGAATCACGTGATGCCTTCCTTCTAAACAGATGCTTGTATACCTCGCTCCCACCTCAAGACCTTTAAACCTACTAACAATTTAAGTTTCTGCATTTGCTAGCCAGCTTACAGCATATCTATAATTTTCTAACAGCATTAGGACATCTCTGGTGCTACGATTATCCAGGGAAGCTGAACAATATCGGAAGAATGGAAGCTGAAATGAAACAGGCCCGTACATTGTGTACACTGCCTACAACACCAGATAAACAATCTGAGCAGCCCAAGACACAAAATGCTGCTATTGGCAAGAACTCCCAGCCTCCGGTTGCTGCAGCACCACTCTCAGAGGATAAGTTCTTGGCAGAAATGGCCCCGCTAAAAACTGCATTCCTGGAATTGGCATCGGATTTAAAATCCATTAAAGTAGAGTTAAAAGATACTAACAGGGCTCTCGTTGATGTGTCAGCTTGCACTACTTCCTTTGAAAAATGGCAGTCCCATATTGAGCCTGATATCTCTGCATTACGACAGAAAATCGGCAAACTGGAGCTCAAACTGGAAGATCTGGAAGGCCGAAACAGGCGTAATAACTTGGTTATTTTTGGCCTTCCAGAAGTTGCTGAAGGGCATTCTCCTGTTGTTTTTTTCTCAGAAGTTGCTACAAAAGATTGCAGGCCCTCCACCTCGTTCTGCCTCCTACATCACTGAGAGAGCCCACAGATCTTTAAGGCCTAGGCTACATCCAGGACCTAAGCCTAGGCCATTCATTCTTCGACTCGTAAGTTACCTTGACCATCAACATGTTCTGTCTACTGTTAAGGACTTACAAGAAATTAAGTGGGAAGACACAAAACTAAGAATTTCTCAAGATCTCCCTGTAGCCACCTGCCAGAAACGAGCTGAGTATCATCCCAGTATTACCAAACTGATTGCTGCTGGCATTAAATTTCATGTGCTTTATCCGGCGAGGCTATCTGTACTACGTCAAGGTCCATGGAAGTCCTTCAATAAATGCTGAGAAGGCTGGTCAGGAGCTCGCAACATTATTTCCTGATCTGTTTAGTCAGCATTGACCCTACCTCACCATATAGGTCAGTTGATTTCAATACAGCTGCTATTTTTCACATTTTTTCGGTTGGGTCCCCTGCCTGAGCTGAATTTATTATCTCCGTAACAACCTGATGTTTTTTCCAAAGCTCTCCCTCCTTTCGGCCTTACCCCTTGGGCTGAAGATAATTAATCTGCTACTTCTGTTTCTGTTCATGGCAGCCCTCTGTGTTCCCTTTTCCTGGGAATTAATTTTGCTTACCCTTACTCGGCTCCTGCATTCTGAGCTCTTGCCTGGCCCCCTGGACTTTAATCAGTTCAAAATGCTTGGACAGAGATCCTAGCTGCCCTGATTGTTGCTCTGATCCTGAATTTGTTGCTCTCCTACGGGAGTGCGCATCCAGGCAATCTGCTCGAATGTGCACATATTCCCAAAATTATCATACGACTGTGCAAACTGCTTCAACTGCGTACTACTTTTAAAGGAAAGACTTTCTTCAGCCAGGGTTAAACTTTCATTTAGCAACAGAGTTTGTTCTTTCACTAACTGAGCACAATCTAATACTTTTAATTTGGAATGTTTCATTTTTTTTTTCCTTTTCTACCTTTTCTCTTACTAACTTCATTAACACATAAATCAGGTGTGCAGTTGCCCGAACCATACTCATATATGGCTCATACTGTTGATTTATCGTTTACTGAAATGTCTACTCATTCTACTCATAGGTTTCATTGCTGATCTCAGTCTTAACAGCTCAGTGTAATTCTAAATCTTTCCTGGCGTCTGAGCAATTATCTAAAAATTGCAACATAGGTCGGCTTATCTGTATTTAATTCCTTACAGATACCCTTCTTTTCCCTGGATTATGCCTGATTTTCCAAATTGTTCTTCCTTTTTATACCCCTCATTACTTTACCCCCTTTTTTTTATTCCAGGATTCACCACTGTCAAAGACTTTAATCAAGTGCTCCTTTATGCACCATTAGAACAGATGGAATAAGTTAATTTGCTGTTTTGGTTTAGACAGCTTTCCATTAATTAGTATATAGTTAATGGTCATAAGTGGTTGTATAGTTCTAGTACTATATTTACAGTAACATTTATAGTTCATAGATTGCATGTAGGTGCTGGATTTAACCAGTGTACCTGATTTTTTTATTTTTGCCAACTGACATTTGTTAATTCAATATTTAATTACTGGCTTGGGGTGGGAGGGGGGAGGTACATGACTGTCTAGTTGCTGGGGGTGCAGTCATGAATCAGACATTGGGGTTTGAACTGCCACTACTGTTATCCCAGTTTGGGAATTTTTTTACTGTAGAGATTAATTATATGTTGTGGGGTTCAGGGTTGGGTCCTCTGAAATTTGGTGATATGGATTTAGGTTTCTTATGTCGGGGGAGGGGGATATAGGGTTATAATAAAGGGGATGTCTGCCACTGGGAGAGGATTGGTTACAGTTATCTTTGATATTCAGGACTGGTTGTCTCCCTATAACTCACATTTCACTCTTCTACACCTTAGCACTCCTTATAATGGGGTTTAAATACTGTTCTTGGAATATAAAAGGGGCACAAACTCCAGCCAAGTAAACTAAATTTCTTCTCCATCTTAAAAGCCTGCACATTGATGTAGCCTTTCTAGAAGAGACACATCTTTCAGCCAATCAAATTCATTATATATGCAGAAACTGGGTGGGTCAGGTGTTTAGTTCTGGTATTGATTCCCACAGAAAAGGGGTAGCCATCATCATATCCCATAGAATCCCATTCAACCTCATACAATAAATTGCAGACCCGGGAGATAGATTTGTTATTCTGAGGGCCCTTCTGGGTCATTCTGAATTGGCACTAGGTTCCATCTACAGACCCAACTATGATGACCCAGAATTTTTTTGCTAATCTTGTGACCATACTTGCCCTCTGGACCATGTTTCCAATAATTCTGGGTGATGATTGGAACCAGGTGCTGTCTAACAAATTAGATAGAACTGGTCAGGTTAGGCAAAGTTTATCACCAGGACAAAAAGCCATTCATGAGTTATTGCATATCCTTAGCCTCACAGATCCTTGGAGACTCATGCACCAAGACAGCAAGAGTATTCATTTCATTCCCTTCCCCATCAGTCTTTCTCCCATATAGATTATTTTCTTATGACTGTTGACGACCTCCCAGGTGTTTACCTAACCTACTACTCATCAAAGGTCATTTCAGACCATCATATTGCCCTTCTCCATTTGGATCTCTCACCCAATATACACAGAGATATAATGTGGAAACCTAACAATCAACTTCTGAAATCCGATGAACATGTACATCTCCTCCAAACTTTCATTAATAAGTTCATGGAACTCAACACCTCATCCATGCAAAAAATGATTTTCTATAGGGGTCTCTGAAATGTGCATTGAGAGGTGAACTAATTCACCTAGTGACTAAGCGTAAAAAGCAGAGAGCTGCAGTTCTCTCCTCCATCCTGGCCCAGCTGGCAGATTGGGAGAGTCATCTTTCTTCTTCTTCCCCAATAGAAGAATGGGAAAAAGTGGAGTCTCTCCATGCCTAGTATAACCAACTATTAGTTGAAAAAGCTAAACTCATTATGCTTCATTCCAAAATATCCTATTTTGACCATGGGGAAAAGGCTGGGAAACTCCTAGCTCTTCGTCTTCACACTCAAGTTGCTGATAGAACAGTCACCTCCATTTACTGGACTTCAGGTGACCTTCTTACCTCTCCCCCAGATATTGCGAATGCCTTCTGAGACTATTATCAGCAATTATACACAGCCTCTGCACTCTTCTCTCTGCACCAACAACTGGACATTTTCATTCAAGATATTGACCTCCCAGTGTTATCTGATTCCCAGATAAATAGTTTAAAAGCTTCTATTTCCTTAACAGAAGTTTGTGGTGCCATAGATTTCATTTCCCATGATAAACCACCTGGCCCTGATGTTTTTTCAACAAATTTTTACAAAACATTCAAAGAGACTCTAGCCCCTATTCTCTTAGACACCTTTCACTACATTTTTCAGAAAGGTATATCTGACACCTCTTTGACCCAGGCCACTATAGTTGTTCTTCCTAAACCCGGCAAGACCCCCTCCTTATTCCCAACTACAGACCTATCTCCTACAATCAATGTGGATCTCAAAATACTTGCCAAAATTCTCTCTTCCAGACTGAGCTGGGTTTGGGAATCCCTCATTAGTATAGAACAGGTTGAGTCTGTCAAAGATAGGCTTTCATTGGATCATCTCAGGAAGTTAGCATATCTTTTTTCTGCATCCAGGGATTCCTCTACGCCAATGGCTCTTGTTTCCCTGGATGCAGAAAAAGCATTCAATACGGTCTCTTGGGAGTATCTCTTTATGTTACTACCTAGGTATCGTATTCCATTGAAATTCATACAATGTGTTAAAATTTTGTACACATCTCCAATAGCTCAAATTCAATGTAATGGCATTCTGTCTACCCCCTTTTCTCTATGTCAGGGTACCCATCAAGGCTGTCCCCACTCCCCTATCTTTCTAACCTGTATCTAGAACCCCTTTCTTAGAAAACCTAAAAATTCTTTACTTGTAACTGGTATACCAATAGGTAACATGGAGTATAAAATCTCTACTTATGCGGATTTTCTACTCCTGCATATCTTTTCAAATTATCTCCCAGTTTGAGTCAATCTCAAACTATAAATTAAACCTGGGAAAAACTGAAGTCTGTCCCCTCAATAAATATACACTGCGGGCAGATGTTGATCATCTGGGATTACATTGGAATGTTGACAAATTGAAATATCTAGGGATTCTCCTTCACCCCTCTCCCCATATTATGAAAAGCTCAATTTAGATGTTCTAGTTAATACATTAACAGAAGACGTCAAACGCTGGTCAAAACTACCTCTATCCTGGTGGGGACATATGAGCTTAATAAAAATGAATGTATTACCTCGCATTTTATATCCCCTACAAATATTCAGCTGGACTCTCCCACTAACATGGTTCTCACAAGTACATAGAATTCTAAGCACCTTTATATGGCAGGGGAAAAAAGTTAGATGAAATTATCTTAGGCTTACTCACCAAAAAGCTGATGGTGGCCTTCAAGACCCTAACTTTTACGTATATTACTTAGCTATTCACTTGGCTAGAATTAGATATCGGTTACAATCCTCAGATGTTATTCTATACTCCGCTCACTGTCCTCTCTGGGTTAGAATTGAACACACTCTCTGTTCAGCATATGACATTGACCCCAAGGATCTTCCTTTTATTATTAAAAAGAACCTTCCAAAATCCCTGCAGGATGCATCATTAAGCTCCCAGCTTCCAACACAACATCAACTTAACACCCTCCTTAAAAAGGATGCATATAGAGATACTGCCCAACCCTTGCTTCAAAATCCTAATCTTTTAATTTCTGGTAAAATAGTTAAACCTGATCTTTTTTGGCCAGATATGGGTGTAGAAAGAGAGGGACAGTTGGTTCAGGATCAAAAACTGCTCTCTTTTCAAAAAGCCTGCTACCTTTTCAACTGACCTACTAGTTATGTTTTTAAATACTATCAGATATCCCACATGTTGACATACCACTTTGGTTCAGGGGCAGGGGTCAGCTCTTTCACATCTACACTGCTCCCATACATTAGCTCCATTCCTACATCTCATTTGATATCCTATTCATATAAATTTCCTTTAACAAATGTAGCTATTAGAGGAGACCAGAGGTTCTACTGGTGGGATAATATCTTACCATCGACTATCTCTTCCAGGACCTGGTCTAATCTTGGAACCACCTATATAAGTATATTACAAGGGACAGATATAGACTCATGCAACTTTATATCAATCATAATCTATACTATACACTGCTTAAACTCCACCAAATGGGTATTTTTCCCTCTAGTCAGTGCCCCAAATGTCAGAAAACAACTGCTGACCTACTCCATATGTTACGGACTTGTGAGAAAATTGCCCCTTCTGGCACAGTATTCAAAACAACTTAAATCCAGAAATTTGCATCTTGGAAGATTATACACAGCTACAAGGGTGCAAGCAGAGAGCTCACATGGCCTCAATCTCAGCCTGTGCTAAGAAAGTGATATTGAGGCATTGGTTGGACCTGACTACACCCAACTATGTGGAATGATTTAAGGATATCATGTTTGCCTTACAAGCAGAGCTTACCATTGCAGGAATTACTAACAGGATGGGTAAATGCAAACAAAGATGGGAATCACTGTACACCCTTTTATTGATCCATTAGACTTCTGTCACTTATACTTCTTTTTTTTCCAAGACAGTTATTTCCCTTTGGTAAAATTTTCAACCGTGTCCTTCACTATTCCATTCTTTCACAACTGTCCTTAAACAACAGCTAGTGGCAGACTGGGGTGGAATGGGAGGGCAGGATGAGTGGTGGGTGGGGATGCAGACAACTATAACCAACTACAGCTTTTCCATTACTGTGATCCATCTCTGAATGCTATATATTTATGTACTTGGATGGTACCAACCGAATTCTGTTCCAGCATTATCATGTTCTCTGTATATGGTGTTGTTTCCAAAACAATAAAACATATTAAATAAATAAAATGTATGGATGGCTAGATAGATAGATCGAGAGATAGCTAGATAGATAGATAGACAGACAGACAGACATACAGATAGATAGATAGATAGATAGATAGATAGATAGATAGATAGATAGATAGATAGATAGATAGACACCAACACATCTGATTATTTCCACATCACTGGGTCTTAGTAAACGTTTCAGTCATTTTATTGGAATCTGTTCATGTGAAGTTTAAATAGTCAGCCTAATAATAGAATGTAATTTTATTGTACCACCTACAGTTTAACAGAATATGTTTACTATCTTGTAACTCCAATAGAGCACAATCACAAAAAAGAGCTTTTTTTACCCTCACTATATATATATATATATATATATATATATATATATATATATATTTATTTATTTATTTATTTATTTATTTATTTCAGAATCTTTGAAGGCAATTGTCCAAGTTTGTATAACATTAGAATACTTGTGCCACCTGGTTTCTTTAAATATTAAGTACGGTTCAGTTAGTTGGTAATTCTTTATTTTGCTGTACCAAAAATATAAATTTGATGAATATATTGAAGGTAAGTCCACTTGTCTGTTTATATTCTATTTTTATTTGATGATTGGTATATAAGATCTAATGACTGTAATACCTTCATGGGCATATGCCCATAGCATTTATTAACCTGAGGTTTGCAACAAATTTATAGCAAATGTCAGTCAATTTGAGAGATATGTTTTTTGAGAGTAGAAACATTTTTTTTCTGGCATAGAGTCTATTGTCACTCATCAAAGTGATTTTTAGCCAGTATCCCAGGACTCTGACATTTGCAACAATTGACATATTCTCTTCTACCCATTTCAGATTCATTGTAGTGTGTTGGTGGATTGACAATGTAATATGTAATAGGGACTTGCAGTACTGATTCATAGGAGAGCTAGAAAGCAGTGCCCCAGATTTCAGTTGTAAATAGTAATATTAATGATACTTTTGCTTCCCAGTAAATAAGGCTAATTCAAACTGGAATCACCATATTTAATTTTATTTTTATTTATTTGGGTGTTTAACCAGGAGTAGCACATTAAGCGGAAAGCTTTTTTACAGGAGCGACCTGGGAGCACAGGGAAATTAAGTGACTTGCTTAGAGTCACACAGTATGCAAGTGGAAGCTGTGGGATTCAAACCCAGGTCTGCTCTGCTGGATGTCACCAGATTTGCAGCTCAGAGCCTTAAACCGCTGCATTATACTGCCTCCCTTAATATCATATCCTAGCAATGCTTGTCTCTTATTTGTTGCCCAAGTGCCAGTTTCAGTTCTTAGTTTTAGTTCTTTAGTTACAGTAATTAGTAAAAGTTACCCTCAGGTAGGTAAATTCATTAACCTGTTCTGAAGGATTTTCATAAATTGTTCATTTATACATAGAGATATTGGACCCAAATACCAGGATTTTTCTTTTTTCTGTATTGATCTAAAACTTTAGATCTTTAGCTGGCTCTTAAGATTTTAATAGTTTTTTTATGGATATCTATTGGAGTATGATCTAACAGTGATCAATCAATCAATCAATTATATTTATAAAAAGGCACCTTTCTAAAACCAAGGCGCCTGTACAATAAAATACATAAATTAAAATAATTATAAACAACATATAAATTCCAACAAAAACAGTATAAACCACATGACAAATAACCACATCAATCAATAAAAGCCAGGTTAAAAAAAATATGTTCTTAAAGCAATTTTAAAACTCTGAACGATTAGGCAATCTTGTACCCGATGAGGTAGAGAGTTCCACAGGGATGGAGCAACAAAGCTAAATGCCTTTGCTCCCGATGTCTGCAAATGTACCCTGGGAATCTCTAGCAATCCCTCATCAGTGGATCGGAGAAGACAGGAGGGACAGTAGAGACAAAAGAGATCTTTCAGGTAATTCAGTCCCTGGTCATGTAGGGTCTTATATGTAGTTTGTGTAGTCCATGACCAGGACTGTTTTCCTAAAACTGTTTGAGAGTGGTAACTTGATTCATCCCTCCTTTGCAGAGTTTCTTCTACAAATAGGAGTTGTGCAAGAGTCTATATATTTATTCTGCTTCCAGTGATCAGCTGAGTAGGCAAGTGGGTGATGGGTTCAGCTGCTAGGCAGTGTCAAATGTGCCTGCCTGTCATTGGCATCAGTAAGGCAGTGGAGTACCACATACATATTGTGTGTAGTGAGTCATGTTAGTGGCTCTTCTACATCTCACTTATTTCCAACTGTGACTAGGTCCAAGTTGATCCAGTACAATAATGCTTACTGTGAGCCATACTGTTGCCTTGCTGTAGGGTCTCCCTTCATTAATGAGTCTCCTGTCCTATTGGGCGGCCATCCATACCAGTCCTTTTACTAGTGTAGCCCCCAGCTCAGTTCTTGAGATGGTCCAACTCCCACTTATCTCCCCTGATGGCCCAATAGGTGACTTCAGTCTGTTGAGCAGTGACTGTATGATGTATTCACAACCAGCACTCACTTGCCAGTCCAGTTCTCTAATCCCTCTGGCAGGTAACTGACATTACACTTCCTCCCAGACCTTGTGATGGATGACCCTTCGATTATGTACTCTCCCAGCCTTGCCGTATCCTGGAAACATGGGAATGAAGCATGCCAAAGCTGCCTATGGTGTTTTGAAATTGGGCCAAAAAAAGCTCATCTTCAGTGATACTAGGTCTTTACATAGGAAGTATACAGAGTATATGGTTACCATATTTTGTACATCAAATGTTACTATTTGCAATACCAATAGTATGAATGTACCTAATGCCATACAGGAGAAGGATGGATATTGATTTTGTATGTTATATGAAAATCAATAAAGTTTGAAAAAAAAAAGGAAAAATCAGAGCATAAATAGAAATAAGCATATCTTTTCCCAGATAAAAAGCATACTGTAGAAATTAGCAGTTAAAAATGACAAAATTATTTTTCTAATTCATTCAATTAACTGTCATCTATGACAATAAGGTAAATGGGGGGGGGCTGAAGAAGTTATAATGTTATGTGAAATTCTGGGGAGTCCATCCAGCTCTGGCTTGTCACAGACTGTAGTGGAGTGAATAAACTGAAAAAAAAGTTTTCTGTTTGCACCAAATATTTTTTTCTATAGTATTTGTTTTCTGGGGACAGGAGTGTGCATATACCAACTTTTGTTTTGAACCTGCTATATCCTCAGAGGACAGACCACCTGCCACCACTAAACATCACCAGATCAGTGTCATAATAGCACATGTTCACCCCCTGGAAAAAAGAAAACTACTGTAGACAGGGTCCAACGATGACTAGTATTGAGTGAGGTGACAAATGCGGAGAGTAATTCAGCCAGAAGCCTGAAGCAGTAGATATGAGATGATTAGCTCACCATGGTCCTGCCCTCAAGGGAGTAAGCCACTGGAACCAAACCAACACAGACAGGTAAGCTATATATTTTACAGAATTTAAAGCCTCAAGTCTGTACAGTACAACCAAATGTATAAAAAATATTTTAAAAAGCAAAGATACTTAGATTGCGAGTAACCACATAACCTTGTATGTTAGGTTGAGAAGGGGTCAGACTGAGAGATGTGGTAAATAGTTGACGATGCATTTTCAGTTATAATGAATTTGTACAGCAGTGCTAAAGTAAATTTAATATTGAAAAAAAATACTGCTCTGCACTGAATTGCTTGAAATAAGTTGAATGGAAAGGGAAAGAAAAGCTGAAGAGGGACAAACCAGATTGACTGGGGGCAGTCGTAGTTGGGGCTTGTCTTCTGCTTGGGTTGTGCTTTGGGCTGGGCTGATTGGGGGAAGGGAAAGCTGGACTGCCTGAAAAACATACAGAATTAAAATGGGTCCATCTGAACAGTGTAATAAACAGAGGGACATACTGTCAGGTTCAGTTACTGTGTGCCCTAAATCAGATGTCTGGACCCTAGCTGCACCTTCAATCATTCCAAATCCATATACCTACCACTGTCAAAAAGGGGACATAAAAAAGGAAGGGATTTTCTATTTGACTACTGGAAGTACTCTTGGGGGGACTGCATGATGTATGCTCAGGGAGTGGAGGTCTGCTACATATCAGGGATTGCTTGACAGTTGAGGGCACTAGTGTTCATTCTATTATTTTGAAATACTTGCCTTGCAGCTGCTAAATATTTAATCATAAAAAAAAGAGAAAAGCATATCCCTATTACAAACACCAATGCCTGTTTCAGTAAGGGGCAAATTCTTCAAGCAGCTTACAGCTTCTTTTGACAGCAGGTACATTCATATACTTGCCTCACGTTTGGTACTTGGTTTTGCCTGCTGAACCCCATGACACCAGTACAAGAATGGTCTCTGTGCATTCACAATACGAGAAAAAAATGAAAACTGTGATTGGTTGTTGACACAAAATAATTGTTGGAAACAATGGCTCCACAGACTGAAGTCAATATGGCAGTCCTTGTAAATGTCTGTGCACATATGTACTACATCTTCATTAGTGACATCATCAAAATCAAATATTACAAAACTGCTGCAAATTAGATACTCGGCTATACACCTCCAAAAAGTTAAGTAGCTTTCAAACTATTTAACATGCACTGCTGCTTTAAAAGTAATCCAATTTCTCCATGGTTTTACAGGAAGGTGAGCTCCACCAGGTCCCTCCCTTGCTAACAACAGGGGACCAACTCTGATTGTCTGATTATAGTAGTTGGCCCCCAAGTATGCTACAAAATGATTGCTTCAAGCTCAGAGTCCAAACTGCAACCTCTCTCTCTCTCTTCTGCCCTCTCCTCCTCCCACTCTCCCACAAATATGATATAAAAACATGCTTGGTTACAATCAAATTTCCCTCAGTTACTTAGCCCGAAAAATTCAACTTGTCTTTCTGTTACTTTCCTGTAACTATCTCAGTCCCCTTCAGGTTTAACAGAAGGAAGAAAAAGGGTGTCAGTTTTTGTTTTGAGGCCCACAGTTTCAAAGGAGTTGCACAGCACAAAGTAAAGACGCACCGCCCATCTCAAAAAATGTGTCACAGAACTGTATTCAGAAGACAGATGCACTGCGCATCTCTGTATGAACCATTGCACAAAAATAATGTGTGCAGCACAAATAAAGGGGGCATTCCTATGAATATGCTGTGCATCCCTATATTCAGCCAAAATGTGTCATGCACTTGCTGTGCGTCTCGGAAATGAGCTGCCAAAAGTTAGGCATGCGAAAAGGTGACCTAAAATGGCCAGCCCCCCACAGGCAGGCCATCTGGAGATAGCCCTCGGATGTGAACAAGATCATGGTCCAGGCACCCATGCACAGCAGTCATGCCCAGATGGATGAACCCTGAGCCACAGGTGCCATGTCACCACCAGCGCCATCCAGGGAGCAACACCCCACATCGCACCTTGGATGAAGACACCCAGTGGCAACATACCAGTGCTGTCATTTGCCCCCAGGCACACCAGCGGAATGGACAGACACACTGCAGCACATGTATCGGGGCCATGGCCAGCACCCATGCAGCCTGAAGGGTGCCACCTAGTGGTGGCATGCACCCAAGGGGACATCTGTGGTAATGGTTCCCAGGTTGCCTGATGGTACTAGTATCCACATGGCATGGGCCAGGGACTGACCAATGGCACATACACATATGGTGGTACACCATAGGTGCACACAGGTGGGATCCACCCACCTGGGTACCTGGTCACTGTCTATGAACTGCCATCCCTTGTAGTGTCCACCAGGTACCCCCCATAATGGGGTGTATGAGGCACTACAGGTGACTGTATGCAGCATATGGAGCTGGTGTATCACATGCATGTGACATCCCAATCGACCTGTGTCACCCTGTGCCCAACCCTGTTACATGTCCAGGTTGCCCCTGTAGCTACTGTCCAGGTGGGCCCCCTGTACCCTTGTCTGGCCATGTATATGGCTATGGGGTGTAGCACTGTAACCAGGCCAATGCAGTCCACCCACCCACACACAACCATCTCAGCACACCTGCCTGCTAGGCTGTATTACCTCCTGTTCACCTTTTGGGGTGGTAGGGCAGCCTTGCAAAGTTGAAACTGAGCATGCCTGGGTAAGCAAATGGCCTGAATACATTCCAGTAATGGACTCTGGCATGTGGGGTTTGGGCTCAGAATGTGCAATGAGGCCATTTGCATGTCTTGGCTGAATATTGCAAAGCTGCGTCATGCCCATCTCACCTGTCCCATCGCATTTCCCTACATACCTGTGGTGCACTGTCCCCCCTGCATGAGATGCGCTACACATCTTCAGATGCATGATCACGCAAGTTCAGGATATTTATCTTCCTGCACATCTTATGAATATACCATTTTTTGGACCGGTGCATCTCAGATGTGTGGTGCAGTCACGTGCGTAATTTTGCAGCAGACTTTTGAATATGTGGGCCTATATGTATAAAACTGGTTTTGACATTATCTGACTTTTTTGAAAAGAAAAAAAAAATAGGCACATATTACCTTAAATGCTGTCCACTGTAATGTCAATCCAAGAGGCTTTATGTACCCCCAACTTACATACAAATTAATTTTACACATGCAAAACAAAAACACAGTGTTTTTCTCTTCCATTGTTCAACCCATAGGGGATGCAGACAGTTACAAGCAAATAACTAAAACAAGCATTTGGACTCATCACAGCTGCTTTCTGTAACTGTCCCCAACACTGCTGTAGGCCAAACTGCTTGCCTGCCTCACAGTTGTGTGCCCTGAGTCACAGAGAAGGCCACCATTACTACCAGAGGGGCCCAGTCACAGTGTGCCTGCAGTTTTTTCTGAGCCCATTTTCCTTGGAAGGGCTCAGCATCTGCTTGTAGCTTTTACCCTGCCTGCCTCACAGTTCTGGACTTTAGCATCCCTGCTAAGGAACACATGCAGTGAACACCATAAATCTCCCAGCCTACTGCCATGCTGTCTGTGTGGCTTCTGATTAGAAGCATGAGAGCCAGTATTGCATCAGCCTCCCTGAACAGACCATGAAACAGCTGTGTTTAGTGTTGATCCCAAACCGTAAGCTCTACCTCTTTCACTTACTATAACAAGCATTTGTCAATGCTGAACATTTGATGCTTTTTAAATAATTTTTTGTATTTTTTTTTTATTTTGAGCACACCTTTTGAAGATACTTGTTTTAGGATTCACCTTATAGACATGATATGTACCATTCATAGTATATTGGCCGAAATGTCATTTTGCACCAGAGGTGCAAAAACACATTTTGTCCAGGATTTAAAACAATGACAAGTCATGTTTATGAGGTGGTGTGGAAAAGTGGCTATGTTGAAAGTTTGGAGTCAAAATATTAAAAATTAACGAAGTTATGAGTGAACGCTGAAATAGTGTAATGTTCGGTCTTAACCTGGGCATCTTTCCGTATTTGTACACTTAAGTTTTCAACATAGCCTTCTTAATACCCCACCTAATGAACCTGGTAGGTGAAAAATTTCAAATCCCTGCCAAAATGTCATTCTGCACCACCGAACCATCATTCTGTGTCACAGGTATGAAAATACATTTTGGCCAGGATTTGAAAAATGACACCTATCACATTCATGAGGTGCTGTGAAGAAATTGCTATTTTGAAAATTTGGTGTCAAAATATTGAAAATTACCAAAGTTGCAAGCCTGCGTTCACAAATTTCAATGCAGGCTCATAATTTTGTGTTGTTTTTTTTGTAAACATTTTTAAGCCAAATTTTCAATATAGCCTTCTTATGACCACCTCTCCTGAGCAAGGGTAGAGAAAACATTTAATTCCTGTCTGAAAGGTGATTTCATGCAGCAACCATGAAATCACTTTTCCGGACAGATTTGTCTAATTTTACTGCCATTGCTCATGAGGTGGGGTCCCAAAAGAAGGCATGCTGAAAATCAGTGGAAAAAATATTCAAAAATGGCCAAGTTCTGCTACTAAGTTCAAAACCCCATTGAAATACATTAAATTGCATGTCTGATTTCCTCAATTCACTGTTCAACTCTGAAGAGTGGAGAGATGTCTGTGGTCCAGAGGGGATTATGGCATTGGACCTCCAGTGGGTAAGTAAGGGGCTTGGCTTGTATAGGGTGATGGGTGATGACTAGGAGGGTTGGGTAGAGGGACTAATGGCCAAAAGACATTGATGGATGGTTTTCTTTTTTATAGGGTTATAGGGATACTGTCTTGTATCCCTATTGGTCACTTGAAAATGCCAAACATTTGCCTGGCTGTGGGCATGTCTCTGGCATGAAGCTGACATCAGGGGGGTTGGCTGTTGAAGCTGTGGGCAAGTTTGAATGTGGTTGTGCCTGTGATGCTTGAGGTTAGTGTACATGCCTAACTCAAGCCATGAGGAAGCTAGCTGCCAGCCCTTTGGTGGCAATAGTGTAGGGCTGTTGTACAACACAAAAATGGCAACATCCTCCAAGGTGAGATGTTTGCATTACTTTGACAAATTTTCATTTATTTATTTTTTTCCCTTATAACCATTTTTATGTCTCAAAAGATCTTGTTTTTCCACTGCGCTGACATTTGCTCATAGTGAAACATAATTTCTTAGTGGCAGATGTGAAACTGTCACTGTCACTTAATGTTCATCAGTGTGACATTGGGGTAATGTCAGTGAAGTTGTCAATCGGGATTTCCTTTCTTGTTTTCTTTTTGGTTTATCATTCACAGCTGCGGTGTTACAGTGTCACATATGCTGCCCCCCCCCCACTCACACACACCACAAGAACACATATGCAACTTATGACTGACTAGTCAGTGTTACTGCAATATCATTCAGTGGTGTCAGTAAGAATGAAATGTGCTAAATGGTAGCAAATTGTGGAAACAAAATGTTGAATGGTATTGTTCAGGTAGCTGAAAGAGAAAGAACCATAAAACAAATGTGGTCACTATGTATTGTACGTCGCTATGTTATGCTTAATGCTCTCGGTGTGGCAGCTTACAAGGCAGTAAACTCGGCATTTTCATAGTCTTCTTTGCATTGGCATGTGTGCGTGTGAGATACATTGTGCTGTGAAGCATCAGAAATATATTTCCACTGTATCGCCTACTCAGGCAATTCTAATAATGTGTGTGGTATAAAAGTCTAACAGTTTGAGTGCAGTACTGGGTTTCGATTCCGCACATATCTGTCGTGATCAAGTTGCCATATATAGGGTGATGCTTGCATTTTACCAACTGTTCTCAAGTGCAGCATTATTACTGTATCTTGCCATATAAATGTAAAGCTAACTGTAATGCATGTCCCCTATATCTACTGCTGCTGAATGATGTGATACAATGTAAATATATTTCCCAACCCTTTAGATGCAGAGTTCATTACTTTATAAATTGTCATGCTGAAAGCATTATACATAACACAGCAGTGTACAATGAACAGCGACCCTGTTTGTTTTAACGGCCTTTCTTTTTTCAGCTACCTGAACAATACAATTCAACACTATGTTTCCACAGTTTGCCACCATTTAGCAAATTTCATTTTTACTGACACCACTGAATAATGCCGCAGTTAACTCTGACTATTCAGTCATATATTGAGTATGTGTTCTTGTGGTGTGTTTGTGAGTGGAGGAATTGCACATGTGACACTGTAACACTGCAGCCATGAGTGATAAAACGAAAAAAGGAAATATCCTGACTAGTGGTGGGCAAAGTTCCTAAACCTCGCTATGCAGAGTATTTCACATATAACTCGAATTTTGCAAAGTACTCCGCAATGCGAAGCAAATAACTTCACCTTTAATTTTTACACAAAGTTCCACTGATTTCAATGGACTTCAAGTTAAATTTGCCTTTTTTATTGCTCTTTAAGGTGAATTTTGCAATGATTCATGGGATGGCAGATCACGTTGGCTCTAGATTGTTTTGGACAGCCTCAGTTCAGTGTAGTGTGTGTAGTGGAAAGCTGGAGGCAGTTTGCTGTTAGAGCTCTGAGAATCAAACCATTGAAAAACCTTTAAAAAAGCATTTTTGCAACAAAATTGTGTGTCATAATTTAGCACATTAATTGTAGGAAACCCTTGTGTGTTTATATTATTGTGCATTTATTGATTTTGTGTAAATATTTAATGTTAATTTAGTACATTCAGTCTGTCATGGTAGAAGTGTGCTTCAGGGGAGGGGCAAATCTGTGGTGAAGGGAGATTCACAGTGAGAAAGGCAATCTTTCCAACTGCTGTTGGGTACTGTTTTATTATTTGTATGTTCATGTACACACAATAATACTTCTAGTAAGTTTTGATTATTTGCTGCTGTTTGCTGTGGTGCTTTGCATTTTTTCAGTCTTTTTAAAAGACTGGGCTGTAGTGTACTGAACTGTTAAATTTTCTGCCCATTACCTTTAGTGAGCGTGTGTGTGCCATCAAGTCCACACACATTTTATTGTGGCACCGTAATTGCAGTACTCTTAATTTCTTAGCCCATCTGCATTATTTTTTACTTCTTCTATCTAGGCACTGCTGTATCCCCCCCCCCCAAACAAAAAGAAGGTATTATTTTTCCAGTTTTGTATTGCTGACCACTGGTTAAGGAACTGTGCCTAAGCAGCCACATCTCTTTAGTGTGCAACCTCCATCTGTCTGTGCTGCTGCATCTCTTTAGGGCCCAGTCTCCATCTATAAGTCACATTTGTTGTGTTTTGGCTTCCCATCCTCCCAAAAGTGCCTAAAGCTTAATTAGTTGTTAATTGTCTGTGTAATCCCCCAAAATTTCCATGAAGACATGTACAGTCAGACATTTCTGGCTGTAGCACTGCTGCCAGTGCCAAGAGTGACCATGGGCATGGCAGTATGTAGCAGAAGGGAATGGTTGATGCAAGTAAAGGGATTTCTCCTACTGTTTTTCACAGTGAAAGCAGTCACTTAAGCGATGGTTGGAGATGCTGTTGTTTCTGTTAGTGGTTGTAGTAGTGAAGCTAGTGACGGACCCGGCATAAAACTGCAAACTGTGCCAAAATGTTGTGGAGTCTGAAGATGTGATTCAGAGTGTAGTAGATATCACACTCCCCATCCCCACATTAGTTGAACATGACTGTGATCAGACGATGACTCACGATTTTATGTTTCCAGTGCTGTTGCGATTATGCCTGGGCCATCCAAATAGTAAAATGTTGATGAAACAATTGTGGATGATCCTGTTGCATCTGTGGTCGGAACATGCTCACCACAGGACAGCATCTAAACTGAATTTGTGGATGTGGATGATGATGATGATGATGATGATTCTGGTGACCCCAGCTGGGTACTGGAAAAAAAACAAGCTGAAGGTGGCTGTGTGTAAACAGTGTGTTATTAAATCACCCCCACCTCAAAGTTCTGATGCAGCTGTGTCTGTTGATGATGATGACCCAGTAATAGTCATAAACTGTGATGTTCAGGTAGAGTCCAAGTGTGCCCAGCAACATAAATTATGCAGTACACCACCTATTTCAGTGCCACAAAAACTGGAGTCCAAAATGCAGCATCAGAGACATGTGAAAAGTAGGGCATCAAAATCCCTAGAGTGGATTTTTTTTTCATACAAGAGGAAAGTAATGAAACAGTGGCAGTCTTACAGTTTTGCCAAGTGCATGGAAGGCGTGGTAAAAAGGGTAGCCATCTTGGCACTGGAGGCCAACATACACATCTAAAGAACAGGCACATGGCACTGTGGACTCGGCACAAGAGGGGAGCTAATCACCCTCATTCACTTTAGTGAGCATGGCATCAGCTTCTTTGGCTGTTAGTAGCCAAACTAGCCATGTCTGTAGGAGTGGTGAAATAACATTGGAGGATTATTATAGGCATGAGGAGGAGGAGGATTTTGAATTGTCAGGTAGTGGTCACAGCTGCAGTGGTGGTCCATGTAGTAATTCTAGTACATCAACCCCTGTGCTTAAAACAAGTAAAATACCCTCATTTGTTGGCTTGTTACCTGAGCAACTCCCATCACATGTCAAAAGCACCCCGGCCATGGCAGTTCATAGAGCATAGCCATTTGACATGCTACATGCAAATGGGTAACAATGCAGCCCATATTGCACAGTCTTGTTTCATGTCATGTGAAATACCCATCGAATCATGCAGTTGCACGTGAACTGAATTCTGCCAGAGTGGAAGTGTTGGCAATTGACCTTTTGCCCTTCTACTCTTTGGAGAATGCCAGATTCTGGTGCTTTGCAGCATGCGCATGTCCCAAATAGAAAATCCTGTCCAGGACCTACTTCTCCACCCATGCTGTCCCAGAGTTATATCAGACTGTGAGAGAGTCTGTAAGACATGCCCTTCAACATTCCTCATCACCTTACATTCATTTAAGCATGGATATGTGGACAAGTGGCAAAATGGTGGGCAGTTCCTATCTGTGTATTACTGCACATTGGGTACAGTTACCAGGGGTTGTCTGCGATGGTGGGATTGGAAAGCAGTGTAATAAGTTGGACTGCAGTGGTAGCACCCTTCATGGCATTAGACAGCATGCCGCACATACAATGCATAGTGCAAGAGGGTCTCATTCAGGTGAAAACATGCTGGACTTGCTTCTGACAGAAATTGATCAGTGACTGCACCCCTGTCCCTAAAAGCTGGCTTTATAGCTAGTGATAACAGATCAAACATCATTAAATGCATCACCAATGGTGGCTTTGTGAGGGTTCCCTGCCTGACCCACTGTTTAAATCTCATTGTACAGGAGTTTCTGCAGCACCTTAACATCAAGCAAATGCTGGCTATTGCACGGCGCATCACTGCACACTTTGCACGCTCTGAAAAGGCCCGCGATCAACTTCAGCAGCTGCAGATTCAAAACAGCCTCCCTCAGCACTGCCTCAAGCTGGAAGTTGTCACGCACTAGAGTTCAGCACTTTACATGGCAGAGCAGTTGTATGAGTAGTAAAAAGACGTCTCAGAGTACCTAGTAACGCACACTAGCCCTGATAGTTCAGGGGCCTCAATGTCTATGACAAGTGAACAATGGCACCTCGTGGACTCAATGATATTAATTTTGAGGCCTTTTGCACGTGTCACACAGGCAGTGAGTGGTGACACTGCATGGATAAGTGAAGCCATTCCACAGCTGCTGGTGCTGCAGAAGACTTTGATGAATCTGTAGCCTAGCTTTGATGTTGCCGGAGATAGGACAAGCAGTGTATTACTGAAACACATGTTTACAATATTCAAACGCAATTGACACATCGCCAGTATTCAGCAAGGTGCAGAATCTGGAATAGCCACAATGCTGGACCCACACTACTAACATGGCATTGCATCCATACTGGAGGGAGGGCATGACCATGTTCAAAATCTGACTGGACAGCTGGTCCAATTGGTTCATGGGGCACAGAAGACATGTGCAGAGTTCTACAAACCACAGCATAACAAGGCTGAAGGTCACTGTGGATCGAGTACATCCAGTAAGGTAGCTGAGGGTGAGGGGCAAGGGGGTGGCAGCAAAACAGTTTGCCATTAATCCACTTTGGGGTGCTTTGTCTAAGGTAGGAATTTATTACCTGGATGAATATTTTGAACAGGTGGATGACTCATCAGGAAGGCGTGCATCACAGAGCATTGTTAATCCTATTTGACAGAATACAGGCATCTGATAGTACTCAAGGATCCTCTACTGTACTGGTGTGAAAAGATAGATGAATGGCCAGAACTGACTTCAGTAGCACTGAAGTACCTGACCAGTCCATCCTCCAGTGTAAGCATGGAGAGGGTATTCAGTTCTGTGGGGGCCATAGTGCATGACCATTGTACTAACCTATCACCTGCAAATGTCAGCATGCTATCATTCATCAAAATGAAGGTCACGTACCATGTAGGACCACCATTTCTATGTTTGTGCCCAGTCACGATGATGGTTGTGCAGATGACGTGGGTGAAGAACACCATCCTGGTGGCAGTGTCAGATGTGTACCATTGAGGTCAATGATTCAGTCATGGAAAAATAATTTCCAAGTTGGAACAACTCTGACCTGGATGACTGCGAGGGCAGCTTCCTCCTTGATCAGGATGTGGAGGATGTTGCTGGTAGTGCATGATGGGTTTGAAGTCTGTTGCAGTTCTGTAATGCTATCATTTTGTACTGCTAGTAAATGAAAAACAGTGTCCTTGACTAGCATTCCATATGACAAATCTGTACAAATAATGAATGACATGTCATTCAATTTGACCTTACCCATTCTAGATTTTGTGAGTACGGTTAACAGAATGTGTACTGTCATTATATTTATTACACACAGTCAGTCTTATAAATGCAATTGCCACCTTTTGGCCATAGCCACTTAAATCCTGCTGATTGACAGGTATCCTCTCCCTGGCATTGAAGAACTATAGCCAGACACCATGCTTCATGAGACAGTGAGAGAGACAGTGAAACTGTATCAGTGCCCGATGTATGAACCCTCAGCCACAGCCACCTGGCTTCATGAGACACACTGGAAATGGTTCCTGTGAGCTTCTTCTAGTATCCCTTGCACCAAAATAACTCTTTTTCAGATCCAAGGTCCTTATCCTTGCACTAGTCTGGCACCATGTTGTGATCCATTATGAAGTTAGAAATTTTTGGGTAGGGGATACCAATCTCAGTTCCTGTCACAATGTAAAGTACTAAAGAATTGTTCCAGAAATCACAGCAGTGTGTTTCCAGATTTGTAACCACCCCCAACCATGAGGTGTACTGACTAAGCCCAGGCAAGGTAAATGGCAAAGTCTGTTAGGCCTTTGAGTGAATGGTGTCTAGATTCATGGTTAGAAAAGGGTTTGTAAAGTGGCATTGGGCCACCTCCTATGAGAATCCTTATGACTGTGCACTGCCAAGGAGACTCCCCACAAGAAATAAATATAGATCTCAACCTCAGTGATTGAAATTTCAGTAACACAATCCCCTCCCCACCAATAATGGCAAAGTATGTCAGTAAAGGGTTTATCATGGATTACAGAACAGGGAAGGAGTCAAGGAAAAACAAGGTAAAACATAAGTAACAAAAGAAACAGTTTGCATACTCCACTGTAAGATGTGTCTTAGTACCTCTCCCCCCACTGTTGCACCAGCTAACAACAATGTATCTATGGGGGCTCCCAAACAGTTCAAGTGTGCACACAGAGAAGGAGTGGCAGGCCTGTGACATGAACCACAACATACTACAATTTATATTTTGTTGCTGGCTACAACTGTAGACTGTCAAATTACAGAAATTGATGGAAAGTAACACAGTTGCTCGTGGCTGTAAACTCTAGCTGTGGATGAGATCTCAGGGTCACACAGGAATGCCCATAAATTACCTAGCTAGATAACTAAACAGCTGAAATAACAAGTCCTTTGTGTAAATCTCAGTATTCATGACATTTAGATGAGAAGATAGTTCTGTCTCAGTGTGAATGACTCTCCTACTTAGGCAGCTGATGGCTTCCTGTTCTTTTCTGCAAACTGGTTGCAGGTGTGGTGAACCCAAGTCACTTCTGGGGGTCAAGGGTATGGGTCACGATGATGTGGATAGTAATGATCTTCTTCAACAACAAGGGAATTAACCTTCACCTACCCCAACAGGCAGGCAGTCATTCAAGACCGCAGATGGTTTGATCCCCTGTCAGGATACTATCTTGAAAGTAGTAGAAAGGCAGTGTCTAACCACCTTCCCAGACTTAGAGCAGCTTTAAGGTAATTTCTGCTCTAATTTGATGCTAAATTTTCAGGCTTAGCACTTTATCTGTAGTGAATCCCTTTTTCAGGGATCTCACGGTCTGTTTTAAAACAAACTTTAGCCAGAAAAGAATAGCAGTTGAGAGATACCGGAAGACAATTTTCTGTCTTCAGAGGTTTCTCACAGAATCTCCTCAGAACAAACTGTCCCAGCTTAATATAACTCTTTCAAAGTCATTCAGTGCAACAGTGGTGGAAAAAGAGTCATTAGGTCCTCTACTGACAGGACTACTGCAGCTACCAATCTGGCCCCTTGCTGTTCTGGATTCAAGCCTCATTCAAGATGGCCACTCCCATATAGCTTAGTGAACCAATGGTATTTAGCAACATGCTATTTTGTGTTCCCCAGCTTCACTGTGCTGAGCTTGTAGGGGACCAGAAGAATTGACATCTCAGGTGGTTCACTGGGTGACGTAAGGTGGGTGCATAGAGACACCAAACAGTACCCATGTTCTCCAACTCCTGGCAGAGTTCTTGATGGCCAGGGGAGCTGAAGACGAAAGCAGCTCTGGTTGCAAAGAAGGCCGTTGAGGGGAGACTGATGCTATTGCATAGGCCCCAGGTGGGATCGGAGGTAAGCTTCCATATTTATGTATACAGTAGATGTGCATGTGATGCTGTTCTTTTTGCCCGTGTATAACCTGCATCCAAATTGAAAAACTTTTATTTGAACCCAAACTGCAAAATAGTTTTTATATGGTTCAAACTTAGTTCCACTCTAACAAACATGCATTAAATTGAAACAAATCTCGATGACTTTTGGTACTTAATAAAAAATGCCCAATATCCCTTCCTTTCTCATTATTAGTACATCTGAAGATTCTAATGTGGAACAAATTGTAACTTTCAAAAATGTGAGGATTTCTTCAGGTCAGCACCTTGTCTTCAACATTCAAAATACCCAAACATATCTCCCAGTATGAGTTCCCTAAACTGTAATGTATTTTGTCTTACCCATAATCTCAGGTATGAGGTAGTATCCAAAACAAACCTGCCAATTATTGATTATAGAGATATTATTGATGGTATTGCTCTTAGAACATCTTTTACCAAATATACACCATAATTTAAATTCATGTTGCCTTTCATTCTAAACTGTCCCTTTTATACCACATTACCATTACTATGATGTGTACTGAAATCTTGGTTTTTCCTTTTTGGATGGTACAGTAAGAGATTCTTACATGGTGCTCCTCTGATCTTTTAATACTGGTTTCTCTTCCATGTTATCTTTCCTGTCTAATCACTACTGATCACCTCTTGATTCGCCTCCTACTCGCCAATAAACATTAATCTCAATTTCTTCAATACTCAAAGATGTAAATAAAATTATTTGCAAGATGTATTCTCTTGGAGGACTCCTACAGTGTAGAACAATCTCCCATTGCAAGTACAATCCTTCTCCTTTGTAGCTGTTCCACTAAATCAGCCACGGGAGTTGACTAGGTCAATTGCAACTGCATATTGTAATTTGTTTTAATCTATTCTGATTAAGTTACCTTTTTGGTGTTCATTGTAATTTAGTTAGCTAATTAGCAGTGTCAACAGCTCACCACCGGTAAAGAGGCTCACTTAAAACATAGAAATACAGAAAAGAGTAAGAGATTCCTCCTGGTGTCCTGGCTAACATTTAATCTGTCAATAAAATAGTCCCATGTGTCTCACTGAAACAGTCCCATGAGACCCACCCCAGGACACATATGGGCACAAGCTGTGACAGCTTCCTGGTCAAAATGGTCCAGCCATGTAAGTCTGTAGCTCAGTGGTTGGAGCACGGGGATGGTACTCTAGGGGCCTGGGTTCAGTTCCCAGTAGATCACACTATTTCTTCTCACTACAGTTTGTAATTTGAATTGCTTGACAGTGGGTAATACTGCACCAAAAATCATCAAATTGTCATTTTGGTAATTTCCTAGTTGCAGTATGTGTAATACCAGAGAAAGGAAGTGTGTGAGATCCAACCATGTGAGCCTGTAGCTCAGTGATTAGAGCACCGGGATGGTATTCTATGTGCTGGGGCTCAATTCCCAGTCAGTCACATTATTTCTTTCTCACAATAATATGTGATTTAAATTGCTTAGCAGTGGCTAATACTATACCAAAAACATCTAATTGTTGTCTTGATTATTCCTAGTTGCAGGATATGCAATACCAGAAAAAGGAAGTGTGACCAGAAACCCCAGGTCCAACCATGTGAGCCTGTTTCTCTGTGGTTAGAGCACTGGTGCAGTATTCTGGGGGCCTGGGTTCAATTTCTAGTAGGTCACATTATTTCTTTCTCTCTATAATCTCTGGTCAAAAATGTCAAAAATATGAATAATTTAATGATTTTTAATTTGAATGTGTTTACTAGATAATTATTTCTGTAACTGGTTTGGCTCCTTCCTTGTTATGTTTTTTTCATTTATACTTTATGCTCCTCCATGGAACCGAGAGGTGGTTCTGGCCCTTCCCTCGGAGGGCTATTCCTCAGGCCCCAGTTGTTCCCACTCTGCCAACCCCCCCCCCAATTCCTCAGTGGATAACCCCCTGTGGTGGGGCCAGGGTGAGGTGTGCCAACTTACTCCCCCCAACCCCTGGAGCACAATCCAGAACTGGCAGTGACATCATGGGGAACGACCGGGCCATCATGGTTCCCGTCGGCTCCTGGCTTATTCCTCCATTTTTCTCCCTGAGCCCACATCTATGCAATGCATGGGGCAGCTGTCCCTGCCTCTGCAGAGGCAGCCTATCACCCTGGATGTGGGCCCTCCCCATGTGTGGCTGTGCACCTATGCCGGCCAACACCCAGCCACCTGGCCTGGTGTCACTCTACAGCACACAGTGCTAGTCCCTCCTCCTCAGGGAAGAAGAGCTGTCTAAGGACACTCAATCTTTTCCTCTCCCAGCTAACCCCTAAGTGACCAGAGACTGTTCCCAAACCCAGGTCACTGACTTGGCACGGGTTATGGTGTCCACTGTCTCAACCCTCAGGACCACCAGGCCAGGTTTGGTTCCTTCCTAACTGTCCTTGTTTCTCCAGGGCACAGCTAAGTATGAATTTTCTGGACAAATATCATAAATAAATTATTTAGTTTGGACATTTTACTTTTTTACAATTTACAATTTTTTGGTTTAAATTGAAGGCAAAAGAGATTACAATCAAGCAAACTGAAAACATTAAATATTCATACAATCAAGGTGTAACTACCAGCAATCAGATAAAGTGTTCAAAGAAAAAAATATATATCAGATACACATAAGAATAGAAGCAATGAGTTCAGGTAGCTTTAAGGCTGAAACTATACAAAAGGTAAAGGGTAGGCACTGCATTCAAATCAAATCAGAGTTTTATGCTTAGAAAGGGATTCCATGTCTTATTATATACTTCTATCTTATTGGACATTAAATAGCATATTCTTTCATTGTTCGCTAGGATGGCCATATTTTCAAACCACTCTGCAAGAGTTGGAGGAGCTGGTTCTTTCCATTTAGAAAGAAGTAAATGCTTTAAAACCAGTGCAACTGCCAGAAACCGGATAGCTTTAAACTTAGGAATATTAGCAAAGCATGAAGAAAGGCCTAGTATAAAGTCAGGGGTGGAAACAAAATCTCAGTCCCAGTTACTTTCATACACAGCTCATTTATTACTTTCCAAATGCTGACCATACAGGGGCAATCCCAGAGCATGTGTAGGAGAATTGCATGTGACATGCCACATCTCAAACAATTACAGTACCTCCTACACAGTAATTTTATCTCCTCTAGTTTGAGCGGAGAATAATAATAATAATAGTAGTGTAGAGTTTTGAACTGTATGGTTCTACCTTCTACCTCTCCACATGAGTAATAAGCATTAGACCATGAGGTCATCCAGTCATCTGCAGAGATGGCAAAGCCCACATCTTTCTCTCATTTAAGTCTCAAAGACTTTATTTGAATGAACAGATAAAGGACGGTATTCAGGATGTCTGCAACATGCATGATGCACCATGCAAGCACCCCTGACACTGTATAGGCAGATGTCCATACATTATCACCTCCACGTACTATTTGAACAAATGCCATATGGAAGTTGCTAATGTGCACACTCGAAATAGTGAGCAAGCAGCATAGAAACATAGAAGCAGTTGGCAGAAAAGGATCTCTTGGCTCACCTGGTCTACCCTAAAGTCCATACCTACTGTGCTACCATACGGCCCACTTGATCTCTGGCCTACCCCCCCAGCCCTGTTACTAAAGTCCCCCGGTGTCTAATCTTATGCATGTTTGAATCCTGCTACCATGCCTGCTCCGTGGCGTTGGGCAATAGGGGTTTACCTGGCATGCTGGTGACCCAGGTTAGTGCCTGAACCTAGGAAGTCAGGTGTGGAGACTGGCAAGGGGGGTTTTGAGCATTCACAGGTCGCTTTCCTCTCTGGGGGGTGTGGGGTGGATTAAGCCTACATTGCTCTTGTGCGGCTCCTGGTGGCCAGCTGTGTTGATGCACCTTGCGGTGTGGGTGAGCATGTGCTGCGGTGCATTGCTCCAGGCCACTGCAAGCATGCAGTCATCTTGGGACAGGGAGAGGGCAGGAAGAAAACAGGAAAATGCCCACTTGGCCAACTGTATGATGGTGACCTGTCCCTTTGTCTGCCACACAGCTCAGGAATACTTGTGCCGATCCCGCTGCATGCCACAAGTGAATTCTCCATGTCTTTGGGCAAGGACTCTCCTTCCTATTGCCCCGTATGGAAGGAGTCATGAAGGGATACATTTGGCAAACTTGGGGGCCATGGTTAAGGGGTGGCAGAACGGTGGAAGAAGTGACTCTTGGGGTGGTCCTAGGCAGCTCTAAAGAGTGACTGACCAGGACTCCGGGGTGGATGAATAAATAACACACAAAAAAAAAAGAATCCTGCTACCATTTCGGTACCCACCTCATCTGTTGGGAGGCTGTTCCAGATGTCTACCACCATTTCTGCAAATTACTATTTCCTCATATCCCCTCTAAGTCAACCCCCATTTGGGCTTCATATCATGCCCCCTTGTCCCTGGGCATCTCTTTCTATGTGAATTGCTACTGTCCTGTACCTTATTAATACCTTCAGGTATTTGAACATTTCTATCATGCCTCCCCTTCTCCTTCTTTCCTCTAGAGAGTATATACACTATTTAATTCCTTGAGTCTTGAGCATGAGTGTTAAAAGCTGGTATGCATTTATTAAAGACCTCAATGGCTTTAGATGATTCAGTACTTGGGGGGGCTTTGGAAACGTTATGCTTGCCAAGGGGTATGCATTCCTAATGAGCAACTCTGTTATGCAAGGCAATTGTTCTTTTATTAAAAACAAAAGATGGACCTATGCTCCTTGCCTATGTATGTCACAGTTTGTTTGAACAAGTGCCAGATCTTTCAGTTAAAAAAATATATAATAATATGCTATGTTATTTAATCATTACTATCAGCCAGAAGTTTGATTGATTGAGTGTAAATTTGACTTACTAGCTGGAGTATCTTCTAAATTGTCAGCCTTCAGAAGTGGAGATTCTAGCATGAATTTATTTTCATTATCTTAATATTGAACTATATTAATTGCTCCCTTCTTCATCTATAAAGTCTACAACTATGACATTAGTATTCACTTAGCTTTACTATCTTTTTTTTATTTATGAGAATTTCATTTCCTAACATGGTGTGGATATATTGCAAATAACAATGAACATTCAATGTAATATTGATTGAAGATTTATTAAAATATAAGCTAAAAACAGCTGGTTTGTATAGAGGCTATGGCAGCTGAGCTTCCATATCCAACAGTACACTGGCTGCATAGCTTTTTCCCTGTTCAGGTGTCCAGTCTGGGCTTGGACACAGGCCTCCCTTTTTAACCATATGTCTGATTTTCATTCATAACATACTCCACCACCTCATATCTCAGGCCCTCATTGCCTTGTAGTGGGAACAGCAGGGAGCACAGAATGCTCTGGGACCAGCTGTGAAGGGGAATTGAATGATGTACTTTCTCAGTTAAAAATTATTTGTTTGTATAATCTTTTGGGCATCTTATATGACATTATGGTCATTTATCAGCTTGATCAGCCTTTTACTCTTTGGCCCCCATATTCAAAGGAGATGCGTGGCCCAAAATTGAGATGCGCTGCAAATCACAGAAAATGTGTGGAAGCACGATATTTGAAAGGGAGAGATGTGTCATGCATTCCCAAATGCACGCTCACATAGAAATAAGGTATGCAGTGCAGAAAAAGGGGAGGGCACCTGAATGTGCCATATAACTGTATATTCAGCCAGAATGTGCGGCGCAGGTGTCGCGCATCACAGAAATGTGCCACACAAAGTTAGGTATGAAAGGGGATGGCCTAAATCAGCCAGTCATCCACAGGTAGGCTGCAGAACTGCAGATAGTGACCCTGAGACAGCCCTCTAGGTGCAGCAGGATGTGCTCTAGTCACCCACACACAGCAGTCATGCCTGGACGGTAGTACGCAAAGTCACAGCTGTTCTGTGCCTGCCCACTGGGCAACTGCCAGGTGCTGGTGGTTGACACCACTGGCACTGCCCAGTTAGACACCCCCATCACACCAGGTCGGGGACACCCAGCTGCCACATTCCAGTCAGGTGCCCCCCAGCACACCAGTGGAGCAGATAGCTACAATGCAGCATATGTACCAGGTGCCACGGCCTGCACTCATGTGGCCACAGAGTGCCACCCAGTGGAGGCATACACCCATGGTGGTGTCTGGGACAATGGTGAGCAGGATGCATGGCAGTAATGGTGGCAGCATGGCATGGGTGGGTGACAATCAAGTGGCACACACCCATGGTGGAACACCATAGGTGCACACTACATGCCCATGCCAAACCCACAGCACCAGGAACCACATACATGTCACCGGTGCCATCCCTGCAGTGTGACAATGCCACTAGGGCGCTGGGTTTGGGTCACAGTGGTGTACACACAACTGTGAGCAAAGCAGGGTAGGGGTGGCAGTACCTGCAGCATGGAAGCGGCAGGGGCATGCCCCAAAGACACCGGATCCTGCCAGTGTTGTGCATGCAGCCACCTAGGGCATGGACATGGCCATGGGTAGTGGCACTGAAAACCTCCCAACTGTCACACAGTACGGGGTATGGCACTCATCCCTCAGTCACCCTCTGACCCACGTAGAGTGGGTGACATGTCACACTGACCACTGAGACTGTTGTGCAGCATTGTTTGATACTATGGGATGCTAGGTTCTAAGCACACATTAGCAACATTAGTGCACATATCTACACAGTCTTCTGAGTGTGCAGTGTCATGTGTGATGCTGTGTCACACGTTCTGACCATTTAGCAAACACCCTGGCACACGTTTCGGTGCTGCAGTGTTGGGTAGTGTGAAGCACTGTACTCAGACCAGTGCAGTCCACCCACACACAACCTTGCATTCCCACCTGCCTGCTAGGCTGTAGCACCTTTGTGGAGTGGTGGTGCTGCCCTGAACTGCAGGGTATGTGAATGCCAATGGTATGCAAATGGAATGCATACATTCCAGTAATGAGATGCAAATGTGCTATTTGGGCGCTGACTATGCAATGAGGCTGTTTGCATATTTTGGCTGAATATTGCAACTCTGCAACCCACGCAACTGGCTTTGCATTGAGCACTTCTGTATGCTCTGCACTGGGCTCTCAGCACCTGCCACACCGCTCATCTCCCGCTGCATGATTGGGCATGTTCAGGATATTCAGTCACATGAGCACAATCACAGTGTACAGCGCACCTTCTGAATATACCATTGTTTTGCGCCGGCGCAGGTGAGTTGTGTGGCACATGAACCTGTGCGATGCAGCCTAACACTTTTGAGTATGGGGCCCTTTATTTACTAGAATTAATGCTGTACGAACCTGTTGATTTTATAATGGCTGTATCCTCCATACCCATTTCCCATTTTATTTTTCACCACCTACCCCTATCCCTAGTTGACAACAGTAAATAAGACTATGTTGATTTTCTGTAAGCTTACCTGGTGAAATAAATTTCAAAGAAATAAATAATTCCCACAGTGCAGCCAGTGTACAGCATGCATATGATTACCTGATTCAGCAGGACTAGACATGCATGAATATGGCCACCATTACACTTGAATAAACTGAGTTACAGAAGCATGCAAAGGCCTTGTTTAAACTACAGTTGCAGCCAGTATTTTTGTGCCGCAGAACCACTGAGTCAGACCTCCTTCCACCTTCCATCAATACCCATACCCCATACTCTTGAGACCCTGCCACCCAAATACCTGGGACCCCAAACAGCCTACCCATGACACACCTTTGTGCTGCCCCCCCCAGCTTACATCCCTGGGCTGCTGTCCCCCTCAGCTGTTGGCTTCCTTTACCACTCTTTATCCGGCCACACATGGGAGACATGCAGCTGGGGGTACCCCTGAGGGCTGGTAGATAGGGTCTAAGATGGACATGGGGTGGCATTCTCTGAAGTCAGTGCCAGTTTTCTCATCTTAGGCCTCAACCTCTTCCAAGAGTGCGGTGATGCAGTGGTCACCAGCACATTTGATGCCCCCACCAGCAGCCATGCTCCAGCTCCCTTTCCACTCCCTGCTCCCCTGCACCTCCACATGTGGTCACCCAGGTGGCAGTACAGTACAGGGTAAGGGATGCAGATCCTTCCACTAGGAGGAGGAGAGGGTCCATTAAGATGCTCTGTCCTCATCCCACTAGCCAGCCCACTGACAACCTGGGTTTCTTCTGGAATCTCTGTCATCGGCATCACTCACAATAGCAGTAGCACTACCACTGCACCAGCAAGCCCACATTCCATTTCTTTCTGAGGACCAACACAACCCATTTTCCTCAGTGAATTCTCTTTCCCCCATTTTCCTAGCCTGCTTCCTTCCCTTGGTGAGGAAAAATACTGCATGCCTCTTGCTCTGGTATGGAAAGGAGGCAAGTGAGTTTCTCTGACACTGATGCTGCTATCGCTCTATAGCTGACAAGCATGGGGTGCTTATATGCCAGTAAACCTAGCCTTCCCCTAGAACTAAATAATTGTGACTATTATTGTTAATTATGGGCCTTAAAGTCAAAAAGCACAAACCTAATTTGTATGAGAAACAAAGCAGTTTTGTTCATGAAAATTAAGCTTTAAAGAACTCTCCATTTTTCATTTAGTTTGTGATGCCTCTCCAGGACAAGCAACATACTGTACGTAGCAAATGTCAGGTCAGACTTGGGATAACGGTTGGGAATCTATGTTACCTGCTTGCATAGAACACATTCTGTCCTGCAACATGGTTCCCAGTGATGGATGGGTGGCCTGCCTACAGAGAGTACTGTAGGTGCACATTCTCTACTACAGCTAGACCAGTAGGTAAAGAAAACTTAATTCTGAAAATCAGGGAACAGTAGGCATCTGCTGAGAAAATCTGGGCACTAGCCCACTGAAGATAATGGACCCATTTTTACATTTCTGTTTTGGGAAGATAGGAATTTATATAGGACTTGTACAGTACTAACCTTGATCCATGGTTCCACATTTAACAGGGTCAATACAAAGCACGTAGGGTCTTGTTTGCCACTAAAATAACAATGTAGTGTGTGGTGTATGGTGGAATGCTGTTATGCATGGAATTCCATGCCTGGAATACGGTTGTTCTGCTGCAGTAGTGATGTCACTACTGCAGCAGAACAACTTGGAATGCTGCCACATACTTGATTTCCCCTATCCAATTACGAGGTAAGTTGTATTTTAAACTTGAACTTGCGGAAACATCTGCAGCACACTGTGTCAGTAATTTGAGCTTTCCAGCAACCCTCAAGTACCTCCTCAACCACCAGTTCACTGAAACAAAGTGCAGTGTCCAAAATAGGCATTGATGCCCATACACTATATAGAAGAGCGGATGGGCAACTCTGTGTGGAAAGCAACAACGCAGACACAGAGAGTTTCAGCTTTAGAATGCACTAGCAGGGTAGTGTGAATTTTACAGTATTTTCAAAAAAAATGTTCTTTAAAGCTTTGCGTAAAGCAGTGTTCCAGCAAAATAAGAAAATAACAAAATCAACAAAATAATGCACTCCAAATAAATTTAAAGAAAGCTATTCAGCTTCAACACAACCCTCAACCTTGGTTGTGTTGCCACAGAGTGGACAATAACACTTTCCAACATCAGTGTCTCCACTATCTTCTGTGCCACAGGCATGCAGTACTTTCCCTGCTGCTACCTAAGACTCATCTGTTTAACAAAACATTCGGAGAGATTATATACAAGTTTCTTGTGATGCCACACAGTCAGCTGATCCACTCCCTATTCTAATAACATCAACATTTCCTTTCTAATACATTAAGTTGGGGGATCAGACAGACCAAAGCATACAAAAACATCATATGACTAGCATCAGTTCTTTTATATTCCCCACAGTGCTATAGATTGGGATTTATAGCCGTAACATCCTTAATTGGGTCTCTGGGAACCATGACTATGTCCCCTGGACAGTATTATGGACTGTTCATGATCTCTTTCTAGGACTGAAATTAGCCTCCATCTGGTCCCAATTCCCCCTAAGGTGCAGTCCCATTTCAAATCATCTGCAGGTAAGCAGCAACAAACAGTACCAGAATGTTTTTATTTGTTTTAATTCAAAGGACACTGTTTTAAAAAAACCTGCAGCTCTTTTCATGCTTGTAAACTTTTATTTCTTGGGAATACAGTATGAGAGGACCTTGTATAAATGTACTTGCTAAATGCAAGTTTATTTCATTTGTGCCTAACCAGAACACACTAATTTGTTTCCTCCAAATTCAGCAATGCCATGAATGCCTTAGGAGTTCGTTTTAAGAGCTCTTTTTGTGGAGAGTAACTCCTTGTTCCCCCAAGAGAGCTGTTTCTGCTTGCACACTTGCAGGGACTTGCAAAGTGAACTGCTGTGCAGAGCATGAAGGAGTGAGCACTTCTTTATTTACCTTTTATTATCCGGACATTTTCTAACATATTCAGCCCTCTTTTAAAACACATATGCTGCCTGTGCAGCTTCTACATTACATCCTGCACACTTGCTGTCATACATACAAATCAACAGCCGTGAGGTACATACAAGAACGAGGGGCTTTTGACCTAGGATTTGCTTTACCCCATGTCTCAGTTCTTTTAGAAGCTGAACCTTCCTACTTCTTAAAATACAACAACATGCATTTTTATTTTAAGGCGGCTCTATCTATACAGGCATCCCCATATACCAGGATCTTTTTATATTCTCACGACCTCTACACAAAGGTGTTTAGGGCCTTTTTACACAATGGAGCTTTTTAATGCACTAATTACAAAAACGCATTGCCAAGGACAGGGGAAAAGATATGTATAGTGGGGAAAGAATATATATAAGGAATTACACTGGGAGGCCACCCCCTCGTAATGGTAAAAGATGAAAAAGGGCAAGAGTGACCCAAAGAAAAGTAAGAGGAGCTACTGCAGTAGACTTAAAGAAGGGGTTTACATAAGAGGAATAGTCTTGACATAAGCTTCATATGTAAAGGGAGGGGCAACTCTGCCACACTCTGCACAACCAGTGTGTTGTGCCAACTCAGAGATCTGATTCCAATGGACCTCTCAAGTTTTGCTCACGATGGCACAGGGAATCAGTACCTCTTGGTGGCACAACACACTGGTTGTGCATAGTTGCCCATCCACTATCCTATTTGTAGAATAGCGCCCATGCATTAACTGGAACAGGCATGCCCAGGTGGGGGGTGGGATTCAATTATGACCCATGTGATGTGACACACAATAGGGCATGTTGTGGGGCTACAGGTAGATGAGGTTCCTTTTTTCTGCATTGTTAATGAGGGAACTTTCAGGGCAGAAGATCGGCACTCGGTTTTGGAGAAGCATTTTAACCGCAGAAGATGCCGTTGAGTATAAGAACAGTATGTTCCGAAATTCCTGCTAAAAAAATAAGACAGTTACATGTTTGCCATGAAATAAGCAAACTCAAATGGCCTTTTTTCCAAAAAAAATGTTGTGGCCACTATCTTTTAATCCAGCATTTTGCAAGCTTCTATACCCACTTTTTTTATGTGTTGCACCATATTAAATAACAATACAACAAGATACATGCTCACATGTTTAAATATTTACAATTCTTGAAGCACAGAGTTTATGTTTACTATCTGGCATTTTCAAAGCCTTGTAACAATTCATTAGTCTTAAAAAGTGTTTTTTTTTCTGTCCTATCTGACCCTTACAACCACGAGATTAAGTCACAGATACAGAATCATCTGCTATTTACTCTTGCCGCTTAATAAATGTCATTGCCTTCTTATGCATTGTCTTGAGTATGGGAGGGTGGAGAAGGTACTCATGTTGGACTTAATGTCATCATCACATTGCTAAGGGGATTATCTCAATCTCCCAGTGGCCATGTTGTGATTTATGGAGGCTGCCACTTTAAAGTAAATTATGTGGGCAATAACACAGGATCTGCCTTCATTGTAAGATGAAAGCAATCTTGAGGTGAGTGCAGAGGCACAAAGGTGCTGGCTTAGTGCTTGGGAGCTGTTATTTATTGTGCTTATACATGACCTTTGTGTTAACTATTGCTTTGGCTTTTCAAATAGCTTTGTTAGTATCATGAATATAGTTTTTATGTCTACTATTTAATGCTGCAATCTCTTAGAAAATCCACTTTCATTACAGTCTCATGGCTTTTTCCATAATAAACTGAGACTCAGTGAGTTTGGGAGGTGTGTGACAGTTTTCTATATAGGAAGGCTTTGTATAAAAATATTTTTTTTATAACAGTAAAGGTTAGTTGTAATTCATCTTTTACTTTGCCAGAGCCGATTGTGTTAATTTTTGCTTTAGATGGCGAGATTGACTTTTATCTGATGTTTGGCAAAGTGAATGGACTGCTTTGTTTCTGTTTTGGGGGGTTATGACTGCTTTGCCGTAATTAATATAGATTGCAGATGCATGTGGAGATAATGCTATTTATTTAAAGATAAAATGCACACCTATTTCATAAAAAGCTTGAATTCACTTGAATACATGTCCCTGTGTCATGATTAGTGTTTCCTAAAAGTAGCATGCTGTTTGGATCTATGGTTTTCTTCAAATCAACATCTGTTAATGTGCTCTGCAGTAACTGAAACAGTGAAGAAACAGTGAAGATGTTTCTGTCCCTGTCAGTGAGCAATGATATCATACCTCTCCAGCCTGCTGCTTCATCATTTAAATCCCTGATTGACTGAATAAGCTGTTGCAGTTCCTAGCTAGAGCAGTCTGTAGAGCTAATTGTTTTCACTCAGAGTTTGTTACTATCCCATCTGTCTTGTGTTTGGAGAGATATGCTTAAAATCTACCTTTCTGTTCTCATAAAAATTTGATCATGTGGGGCGCAGTGCTGAATTTTAGTGGCATGAATGAATGTCTGTGAGAAATTACCTTGTCTGTACCACAGATGTCAGTTCTCTGTCATTAAAACTCTGCATTCTATTCTGGCTATATAACACAGGGTTGTTTAATGGATATAAAATAAATATGCATTCCGTTAATTCATAGAAGCAGTGTGTCTTTGAGGTAACCTCAATAAATAGATTCATGTGAGAACAATTTTGTTTTTATCTCAGATTGAAAAACCTGTGTCTGCCACACTGCTATTTCAGGAACACGTACTGCATGAACTCATAAAATTCAGTTCTTTGTGAGGTTCTGTGTTAAAAATACGTCATGTATGTGCATATCTAGAAATACTATATGGCATCTTGATGCTCCTGTCTCCTGCTTGTCAGCTGAGGCTGCTGCACCCTGCTTCTCTCTGTCTCCCACCCCCACAATCAGGGCCAATGCACACTGTTGCCCTCTATTCCTATCTCTGCAGGCAGGGCTGCTGTATTCTGCTAAGCCCTAGAGTCCCAGGGCCACTGTCTTCACAGTTTGGGCTGCTGCACCATGCTGCCCAAGGCCAAAGGTGGGGCTTTTGTTGCACCCTGCTACCCACTTCCATTGTCCCAAATGGGCAGGGCTGCTGCACCGTGTGCACCCTGTCACACAGTCAGGGTTGCTGCACCCTGATTCCCCACTGTGTTCTGCACCACAGTCAAGGCTTCTGCACCATACTTCCTCTGTCCCCTGACACCACTGTGCCCTACTGCACCATAGAGCCTATTGCCCCCACAATTACAGTTGTTGCACTATGCTGCTCCCTGCCACTAGAATCAGATCCTTTGGTACACTGCGCAAAACTATCCAATAGAAAATACAAAAAAATACTGTCATCCTGTGCTATAGGATGGGGGACAGAGGGTAGCATGGTGTGGTAGCCTAAACTGTTTGTGTAGGAGGCAGCAGGGTGCAGCAGCCCTGACTGTCTGGAGAAGACAGTGGGCAGCAGATTGCAGCAGCCTCATATGAGGGTAGGGGAAAGGGGAAGCAGAGAGCTGCTGCCTTAACTGTTGGGTAGGAGACAGAGGCATCAGAATGACATATAGTATTTCTAGTTATACACATACATGATGTATTTTCACACAGAAACCCTCAAAGAACTGCATTTTATGAATTCATACAGTACATGTTCCTGAAATAACAGAGTGTGGCAGACACAAGTGCGTCAATCTGACATGTGAACAACATTGTTAACACATGAACATATTTATTGAGCTGAAGTGGTATGAATGAATGTCTGTGAGAAATTACATTGTCTGTATCACAGATGTCAGTTCTCTGCCATCAAACCTATGCCTTCTGGCTATATAACACAGGGTTGTTGTCCAAGAAAAGAGCCCAGACTGCACCGTGAGTAAAGCAGGCAAGGAGGTCATGGTTTAATCCACCAAAATAGTAGGAGACCTGGCAGTAGGGGTTCTTACCAAAGTGGAGGCCTCGCCAGTGTCAGTGGTGCCCACTGGTCACTGCCAAGTGAATGGAGACCTATCCCAGTCTCAGTGCCTCTCCCTGTCCTTTTTCTTCTTTTCGGGTTCTGGTGTTGGAGAAGAAGTTTTTTCCTGCAGATTCTGCAGCTCCTTTTCCATCAAAGCTAGGCACTTCTCCAGCAAGTGGACTTCACGCTGTTTCTGGTGGCTAATCCACGTGGCCTGGTTGAAGGATTGGCAGGGTGCACAATCCTTGACCCAGTGTTTGGGGCCGAGGCAGATGATGCAGCGAGAATGCTCATCTGCATGCAGGATCTGGGTGCTGCAGGACTTGCACTTCTTTTTTTTGACACATCACCCAACTGTTCATGTTCCTAAACTGTACCTCCAACTATTTATCTATATATCCCATGCTGTAAATTTGTTACTGTTATTTATTTACTTCCCCTTTCTTCTATATATCCCACAAGATCTCTGTATTAGACCTGTTTATGTTAGACCTGTTTATACTGTATTTTACTGTGTAATTGTTTGACCTGGTATTCTGTTCTCTTTTTGTGCTAAACTGGGCGTTTCTGTAAATGGGCGTTTTTGCTAACGTACCTTTCAGTATAAAATAAAGATTGATTGATTACAAACTGGACTGACAGACCTGAACCACAGCAGTTCTGTAAAAATCCAAACTAGCCAGACTGGGTGCAACCTGTACAAATACTGCTGGTTCGGTCATTCTGGTTGCACTGTTTAGTCTGACTTTTACATATCTGGTCCGCTCCTGGAAGTCTGTTTTTCAACCCTTTCTTGACATAATTGAAAGTGGAACCATCAGGACCAGGCCGGATAGGTAAAAGTCAGACCAGATCATCTGGAGTGAGTGGCTCAGCAATATTTGCACAAGCTGTGCCCAGTCCAGATTTTACAGCTCTGGTCCGGGTCTGGTCATCTGGTTTTTACCCATATTCCACCGCATGTGGCTTAGTGACATACTATACAGATGGATGCAGAGTCTAACCCACTGAAGGTTGAAGTTTCAGAAAACCATTAAGCTAAATAAGTTATTCAAAAAACAAATTTCTCATTATAGTCAATGGGGGAAAATATATGTGCAACATGAAAGTTTTGCAAATGGCACTTTTACTTTTGCAAATGGCCCTGTTACTTTCGTTATTCCGCCATCTTGTTTTCAGTTAGTGAGACAGAAAAATGCCTGGTGTTTAAAATTGGGACCCTCTAGGTAAACGCTGACTGTTATGTTTACCTAGTGGGGTCCTGAGGATACTAGCCCTATCTTTTTTGGGGGGGAGTTAACCCCCCCGAGGAATGCCTTTTTTAACTTAGAGGAAAAAATATTTTCGCAAAATACTTTCGCAAATGTGAAAGTTTCGTGCTTTTTTTTGTGAAACTTTCGTGATTTGTGAAAGTATTTTCAAAATAACTGCAAATCTTTGCCATCCTCTTGCAACAAAACAGCTGGGTCTTTGAGCTGAAATTTGTAGGGTGGCATGCCCTGGCTTCCTTTTGGTGGTTTGCTGCCAAACCATTTAAGGGGCTTAAAGGTGCAGCGTTCCAAAGTTGAGAAATTTCCCATAGGATAACATTGAGGAGTCCATCATGTCTTTTGGTGCCCGTATCTCGAAAACAAAGCGAGATGCAAAGATTTCCCTCCTCGTAGCTTGACTCACCTTTAGGTGAACTAACATGCTGGTACAAGTTTGGAAATAGTAGATGACACCTGTAGTAGAATTTTTTTCCTACTTGCTACAGTTACAGAGCTATTGGCAAAAACATATTCCAAGGGTTTGAAGGGTACCTTCTCAGTGCTTTTCGGTGCCCATGTGTCTTAAATGGTATGAGATATGTATTGTGCAACGGATGTCGAATGGAGGTCTTGCTGTCACAATTACAACAACACTTGAATTTTTCTTCCTATCTGCTACGGTTCCCGAAACATTTTTAAGTTTGTAGCACAAGTGTTCTTTGCCTTATAGGGCTTGTGTATTGCTCTGTGGCTATGTGTAAGTGGGAGCACAGGGCCTAGAAGGCCCACACTCCCACAGATACATATTCTTATACAAAAATGGGCAGCTGGCTGGTACTCCGGTGTCCCACCAACACATAACATCCACTCTCATTAAGTCATACAATTCTGGTGTTAGGTGGTGAGAGCACAGAGCCCGGAGGGCCCGCAGTCCCACAGACACAAATTATTATGCACAAATGGACAGCTGGCTGGGGCACTGCTTTCCCACCCATGCATACCCTGCATTTCCTGTACTCCCTACACTATTATAAGTGAATATTATTTTTGTTGTTATGTTACTGGGAGCGCAGGGCCCGGAGGGCTCATGCTCCCACATACACATACCATTATGCAGAAATGGGCAGCTGGCTGGGGCCCTGGTGTCACATCAAGACATACCATACAGTGAAGCAGAAATGGGCAGCTGGCTGGGGCTCCGGTACCCCACCCAGACATACCCTGCACAACTTGCAGTCCCCGCATTCACATTTACGCATTTTGTTGTTACAGTACTGGGAGAGCAGGGTCTGGCCCTTGCTCCCACAGACCCATATCATTATGCACAAATGGGCAACTGGCTGGGCCACTGCTCTCCCACCCACACATACCCTGCAGTTGCTGCACTCCCTGCAGTGCCATAAATGTTTATTATTTTGTTGTTATGTTACTGGGAGTTCAGGGCCTTGAGGACTCGAACTCCCACAGATGCATACCATTAAAATGGGCAGCTGGCTGGGACTCCAGTGTCCCATCAACACATAACATCCACTCCCACTAAGTCATACAGTTCTGGCGTTAGGTGGTGGGAGCGCAGGAGCCCAGAGGGCCCCGCTCCCACAGACAGATATTATTATGCACAAATGTACAGCTGACTGGGGCACTGCTCTCCCACCCATGCATACCCTGCTCTTCCTGCACTCCCTGCAATCTTATTAGCGAATATTATTTTGTTGTTATGTTACTGGAAATGCAGGACCAGGGCCTGCACTCCCACAGATACATATCATTATGCAGAAATTGGCAGCTGGCTGGAGTCCCAGTGTCCCACCAACACATATCATCCAGTGATATTAACTCATGCAATTATGGTGCTATGTGGTGGGAGTGCAGGGCCCAGAGGGCCCGTGCCCCCACATACACACATATTATTATGAAAAAATGGACAGTTGGCTGGGGCACCACCAAGGACTGTGTTGTGTATCATACAGTTTCATTCCCCAGTGTTACAGATAGGTGTCAGAACACATTACAAGTATTGCTGTCACATGATATTGTGTGACTTGTGCTGTTGTGTGCTATCGGGTAAACTGAATACTGTGGTTATGACCGAATAACATTAGTCAGCATTTTCACCACCCTGTAGTGGTTATGATCGAATAACATTAGTCAGCATTTTCACCACCCTGTAGTGTGTGCTAATGCCTCCTGATGTTGCCTGGCACTAAGCAGATACTATTTTACCTTACTATGATAAACAGAGAGCTGTAGTGAACTCATTAACATGTTACTGCTGCATATGTGTATGGATTTCTGGGCATCAGCTGACATGGACAGCAATCCGTTATAGCAGATTAACAAGAAAAATTACTATTGGGTTATGACTGGATAACATCAGCCAGCATTTCTCACCACCCTGTTGTGTGTGTTAAATGCCTACTGATGTTACTCGCCCGTAACAAGATAGTCTTTTATCTTACTGTAATAAGCAGACAGCTGTTGTGAAGTCATAAACATGTTACTACAGCACATGTGTATATGCAGTTCTGGCCATCAGTTGACATGGACAGCAAAGTGTAATATCAGATTACCAAAGTAAATGACTATTGCATTGTGACTGGCAAACATCAGTTAGTATTTTCACCACCCTTTACTGCATTTAATGTGTACTGATGTTACCTGGTCATAACCAGATAGTGTTTAATATTACCATTATGGGCAGAAAGTTGTATTGAACTTGTTAACACTTTATTATACAGTGGCAAGAAAATTTCCTGCATTCTGATTGGTTAGGCTGGGGCTGGATCCGTGATGTTATCACAGGATAACATCATGTGTGTGATGTTATCCAGCATAACGTCGTGACTCTATTCTCAGTACTATGAATCTCTTGAGTGATTCCTTGGATATGAATTTGGATATGTTCGTCTTTGCATGATTCTTTACATCTTGTGTGAAGAAACAGAAATATTTTTCCACACCAACAAAAACATATTTAGAATGATTTCTTTTTATTCTGTGTAACAAACCATTGTATTATAGGAATAATGCCCTTCTGTGTGTGTGTTATGCTGGGATAACATCACGTTGCAGCCCCATGCCCAATCACCCCATGTGTGACATTATGCCAGCGTGACACACACCACAGAGGGCATTATTCCCTTAGTACTGCATATGTGTATGTGTTTGTGGACATCAGCTGACATGAACAGCCAAGTGGGGCAACAGATCACCAAGGGAAATGAACATGGGGTGATTAATGGATAACATCAGTGAGCATTTTCACCACAATGTGGTGTGTGTTACTGCTTACTAATGTTACCCGTTCATAACCAGGTGGTGCTTTACTTTAGTATAATAATCAGAGAGCTGTACTTAACTCATAAACACATAACTGCTCCTATGTGTGTACAGTTCTGGGATCTGATGACATGGACAGTTAAGTGTAATAACAGATTAGCAAGGAACATGACTATGAGGTGGTGCCCGGATAACATTACTCAGCATTTTCACCACTGTATGGTGTGTGTTAATACCTCATGACGTTACAAGTTCCTAAACAGATAGTCTTTCACCTTACTATGATAATCGCAGACCTGTTATGAACTCATTTACATATTACTGCAACATATGTGTATGCAGTGCTAGGCATTGGCTGACATGGACAGCCAAGTGTAATAATAGATTAGCAAGGGATCAGTCAGCATTTACACCACTGTGTACTGTGTGTTAATGGCTACTGATGTTACCCTGTCCTAACTACATAGTCTTTAACTTTACGGTAATAACCAGAGACTTGTATTCAACTTATAAACATTTAACTGTTACATATATGTATGTAGTTATGGGCATCGGCTGACATGGACAGACAAGTGGAATAACAGATTAGCAAGAACAATGAGTAATAACTATACAGCTATTACATGCTGCAGTTGATGTTCAGAAGCAATTCAGACCCATCTGCATCACAGGACAGTGCCTTTATCTTCTTGCTAATGCATAGAATTCTCAATTGTGGTACTTGTGCTATTCAGTTAAACAAAAGTCTCCCCCAGACACAGAATGATAACATTTCAATACGATGAATGACTGTACCGAAGTTGAATGTAAAAATATCTATTTTTATTTTATAAAAAAATATTTTGATTTATTGTAAATAAAAGTTAGTGTAACATTTTCTACAAAAGATTATTAAAGTAATATTCAACTATTTAATTTTTCATACATAAAAAATATATCATTAAAAAAAATTAAAATGAGGCTAAGACAGTGGAGAAGGGGCTGTCTGGAGTGGACCTGGAAGGTGGTGCGCAAATGGAATCTGCTGAGGCAGCTCACAATCACATACCAGATGCTGTGGAGGGGTGGGATGTCTAGACTACCTCAGGGAGTCTACCTGCTGCTGCCCGTGGTGAAGCAGTGCCTCTTTCTGGTGGCACATCTGCAGTTGTGTCAACAGGCTGCAGCAGAAGGTTTACTGTTCCTTGTTGGTCATGCAGCAGGGCCGGCATTTCCTGCTGGCCCTGCAGCAGTTGGTCTACCTTCTGCGGCAGCCTGTCAACACAGCTGCAGTGCCCGTGACACCCTGGCTGCTGAGATGATGTAGCAGGAGCTGTAAATAGAACGCATGGCAATGAATACACGAAAGTATTATCAGTGGTTTGGCTCGGCATTTCATGTAGTACAGTGTTACTGATTTACATTTACTATGTTTACAAAACTACTAAATCCTTTCACATCAGAAAACATTTTGTTTCTCAAAACAACAGACTTCAGACTGTTCATTATGTTGTTAAGGTCTTTCATGGGCAGTCTAACCTCTCGAGATAATAATTCTTATAAAATGGAGAGGATAAATACTGGAAGCTGATTGATTGAACCAGACTTTAACCTGTGGTGATTTGTCACAATATTATTACACATTGAAACTGATTAGAAAGAGGAGCCATTCAAAAACACTTTAGGGAATATTTATAATCGCAACAATACAGTCAAGGGTGTTGAATATGATGGAATATCATCACTTCTCAGATGAATGAGACGTTCTGCCTGTGGTCTTGTAACTCACAATGCACCTGAGGCATAATGATAGCTCATGATATAGACACCCTTCTCACTCTCTATGTTTATGGGTTATCACACCCCTTCAGTGTGTACAAAAAATCCATAACACACAGTTGCATAACCATTATTCTCTATGTTTTGATGCACTACTGATGCACTTACTACAACATCCCAACATCTGTCATGTGGCAAGTAATGCACAAGTATCTTCTGAACATGTACTAACATTTACAACAGTTCCACAACATACATACTTTGTCTACGTGTGCCTACAGTTAGAACAGTTAACCTATTCTCACAAGCCCTTTCAAAAACCTTAACAGTGTTGAGGTAAGGAGGGATTTGTAGATGGAGGGTGAAAAGTCATGGCATCATCCCTTACCTCCAAGGCCACCATCTTGCTAGGTCCTCCAGGACCCTGTTGTGATTGAGCCTCATGACACATCTTTTGTTTTTCAAAGTGCCCTTTAAGGGTCAATTTCCTAATGAGCCTACGTAGGTCCACAAATAAGTCAAAAGGTCTAGAGTCAAGAGCTGGTATGAATGACAGGCCATTCTGTAAAACTGATATCAGGGCTTCAATGAGAGCAGTTCCAGATATATTAATCACAGTGCTTTCAGATTCAAGTTCTATTTGCCCTCCTGGAATGATTTCAGCCGGTGGTGTTTCCTGCTTCCTCATTTCCTTCACACTCTCTGTTGTTGCCCTGTTGTGATGTATACTGTTGACCCAAAAGTCCTCTCTGTGGTTGTGCCTGAAATTGGACAGTCCATTTGCTCTTCCTCAATGCGAGCTGTGCTGGTCTCTCTTTCTCTAAAAAAACCTCCTCGTTATTCGCTGTTTCAGATTCACTGTTTTAGGTCCAATATATGTGGGAGTTACTGCAGTTCCTGGAGCATGGTTGTGATGACTGGGAATGATAGTCCCATCCCTTCTCCTGCTGTGACCGCACTGGTCACTATTTCTGCTTCAGTTAAAGACCCGGTTATTTAAATAGTCTTACTGGTCTCGTTCAAACATCTTTAGTTGGTATTTTTAATTTTTGTGTCCTGTCTTTGTACATATTCTTTTAGTTTTCTTTCTAGGATGGCAAACTCTGGGAGATCCTTAAACTGTAAAACCATGGTCTCTTTGATTTGAATGTCAGCTGAGTTGCTGAGCTTGGTAATCCTTGATAGATGATTTTTTTAAGGCATCAGTTCCCAATTGTAATGCGGCATGGCAGTCCTTCATTAGCACTTGGTGTTCCAACCATAGCTGGGATTTTTCAGTATTCTCAATCCCCTTAGTGAGCACCCCACCTTTAAATAAGCTTCCAGGGTAATTTTGCTCCAGTAATGCTGTCTTCCTTGGATAATAGCTCGCTCAAGCTGCAAAAATGCTGTGTTGATAGTCAGGACTTCTGAAACCTGCATACCACTAGTATGTGGTACCGTTGCAGTGCTCTGCTCCTGTGATGCATCTGAGAATAAATCAGTCTCTCTCCTGTGGATCCAAATACACTGGTCAAAAATGAACTCATAGTGTCCCCCAAACAAATATCCCAAAAACGTTTGAGGACATAACTGGGGGACAAAAACCTAGTGTGGTATTTAATATAGAACAGAAAGAGCAGTTCAAGAAACATAAAGGTCTGTAATTTCTGCAGTAGCTTTCTGTTCCCAAGTCTTAAAAGTCTGATCTATAGTTGAAGATACAAGTTAGTGCTGTGCAGAATTTTCAAATTCCAGCGGAATGAAATTCTGTGGAATTTTCAAAAATTCCACTGAAATTCTGTTGAATTTTGGCAGAAATGGAATGATGAAATTACGTGGCAGAAAATAGTTGCAAAATGATTTTCCATAGGAAAAAATGCTGTTCAGCTCAATATTATTCTGTGGATCTCAAGATTTTCCACATAAATTGTTGGGAATAATTTTCCTTGGACAAATGCTGTTCCACGTAATATTATTCCACTGATCACAGCAGGTAGAATTCAACAGAACAACCAGTGAAATTGCAGTGGAATTTCCACCAGCAGAATGGTCATTCTGTGCAAATTTCACTGGCGGAATTCTCTATTCCACACAACACTAGTACAAAGGTATAGTTGCTGTATATTGGTGAAATGAGACTTATTTTGATTGGAAAGTTTACGACCTTATGCACTTCTCTTTTTTTTCAATATAAAGTTTATTGAGTTTTACATTATACAATGGACAGGATCACGTTTGTACATTAATACTTGTAAACAGTACGAATCAACATACATGATCCCATCCCCCCTCTCCCCCCGCGACCCCCATTCCACTCCCCCACAGTCCCGGTGTACAAAGGTGTAAGATTCTATATTTAAAATACATCTTACATGTTAGGTAGAATATAGCATATGTAAAGGAGCCCAAATCTTTTGGTATTTCACCTTGTTATTATTTAAACTAGAAATAATCTTTTCTGTTCTAAGATTTGCTAAAAGCTCATTAAGCCATTCAGAATAGAGGGCACGACTGAGCATCCTTCCAATATTTAAGGACCATCTTTTTCATGGACATGGAAATCATTGCTATGTGATATTTATGAGTATTCACAGATATCTGAGAGTAGTCCCCAAGAAGGCATATCTCAGAAGAAAATAAGTCGGACTGCCCCAACAACAGATCAACTCTGTCTTGTATCATTCTCCAAAGAGGAGCTATCTTGGGACATTCCCAGAAAATGTGTAACAGATTTCCTTCACTCTGTGTGCACCTGGTGCATAGATTGGAGGTTATTACTCCCCATGCCGACAGTTTTTGTGGGGAATAATAAAGATTATGCAATATATTAAATTGCATCAACTGCAACCTATCTTGAGCTACAAAGCGGTGGCAATTGTTCCATAGGACCGGCCAATCTATCTTCCATTGTGGGGAAAGTTCAGACCAGTAACTTGAAGGTCCAAAGGCCTCCGGAAATCGCCAATCATATAAAAGGTATATACTTTGGAGATTACCTTTGTGGAAATAATTAGGGGACATAGGTCGTAGTGAAAGGAATACTTTGACTTTATAGGAACTGACCCTTCGGATTTTTTAACCAAGAGATGTCTTAGTTGATATATTCTAAAGTGTTCCTTTGATCATAATCTAAATTTTACTAAAAGCTCCTCTAAGGATAACCATGTTCCATCATCCTTCACCAACAAAGACAGACCCCCCCCAATTGTGGTAACCATGAAGGTGCTGGAAATTTGTCATCTATTCTAAAGGCCGGAGAATTCCAAATCGATTGTGAAAGATCTGCGTATTGCTTGTACTTTAAAAAACCACATAACTGTGAATGCATTCTGATGGACGTTTTGATGGTAGTTCCTTTTAACTTTTTTGTGGTAAATCTGATACCTTTAGGAATAATAAAGTGGAGGGATCCATATTACATGAACAAATCATTTCCAATTCGATTTTCAACCATGGAGAAAGAGCAATCGGTGCCTTTGGAACCAGCCATTGAAGATATTTGGAAACTTGGTTAGCCCAATAATACAAGCTGAAATGAGGTAGTCTTAATCGCCCTTTGAGTTTGGAAGCCGCAAGTTTGTGATATGCTAATCTTGGTTGCTTTTTGGCCCAGATAAATTTCATTATTAGGGTTTGCACTTTTTTAAACTGCACTCCAGGTAAATAAATATTCAGTAAATGAAGAGGATAAAGCAATCTGGGGAGTATATTCATTTTAATTAAATTTATTCTTGCCCACAAAGAGATAGGAAGAGCCGTCCATCGTTCCAAATCCTGCGAAACTGTAGTTAACAATGCGTCCAAATTCTTCTTTATGGAAAGCTGTGTAGTTCTGGTTATTTCAATACCTAGACAACGTAAGGATTCTTTTGCCCATGACAGGCCCAAAGCAGTAATGCTATGCTTAAAAACTCTGTGGTTCAAAGGGAATACAATGGACATACCAATATTGAGCTTGTAGTTAGAGAGCCTACTGTATTCCTCTATGAGATTTAACATGACAGGAATAGAGGACTCTGGATATGACAGCTGCAAGAGTAAATCATCGGCATAGGCAGAAACTTTAATATCAGTATCTAAAATTGTGATACCTTGTATCAGCGGGCTTAAAGACAGTTTGCGGATTAATGGCTCTAAGTAAAGATTAAAAAGTAAGGGGGAAAGAGGGCAGCCCTGTCTAGTACCAGAATGTAAGGAGAACGAGTCCGAGATAGCCCCATTCCCCGAAATTCTAGCTGTAGGGTTTTGATAGAGCGCTTTGATCCATTCTAAAAATTGTTGTGGAAAGCCAAAGGCACCCAGAGTTTGAATAAAAAAATTCTAGTTAACTCTGCCAAAGGCTTTTTCTGCGTCCAGGGATACCAACGCTGCTGGAAATGAGGCATCTCTCATCACAGAGAGAACATGAGAGAGGGTACGCAAGTGATCTATGGAGGATCTACCCCTCATAAATCCTACCTGCTGTGGGCCTATTAGATTTGGGAGTATTAAACTAAGCCTCTCCGTGAGAATCTTAGTTAGTACCTTAATATCCTGATTTAATGGCGAAATGGGTCTATAGTTTTCCACTAACTCCAAATCCTTACTGGGTTTTGGTAAAAGAACTATGAGAGCCTCGAATAATGTAGGGTCAGCTTGCATACCGGATAGTATGAACTGGTATAGCGAGAGTAGATGTGGGATGATCAGTTCCTTGAAGTGTTTATAAAAATTAGGCGAAAACCCATCAGGTCCCGGAGTTTTATCCGATGGTAATCCCTGAATTACTTCCTCTACTTCTAATGATGAGATTGGTGCCACTAATTTTATTTTCTGAATTTCAGAGAGCACAGGCAATTGCGCTTCCTGTAAATAAAGAAGGAGAGATGATTCAGAGGGAGGATTTTCCATAACACTATATAATTGCTTGTAATACCTGGTGAATTCAAAGATTATATCCTTTGGCGAGGATTTTAAGGATCCATCCAAACTAGCACGGATTGGGGGAATAAAACGGGCTGATTCCTGTTGTTTAATTCGCTGTGCCAGTAACTTCCCTGCTTTTTCTCCATGGTCTACATATGAGGCTTTTGCACATAAAATTGCACACTCTGCCTTCTCATTGAGAATACCCATGTATTCGTCCTTCAATTTTGCTAATTTCTGTTTGACCTCATCTGATGATTGTGGTTGTATATCCGCTTCTAATACTCTAATCTGGGATAATAGAGTCTTCTGTTTTAATTCCTGTTTTTTTTTTCTGTTGGATGCTAACGCAATTAAGATACCCCATAGATAGGCTTTAAGGCACACCACACCATATCAGGTTTAATATCCTGTGTCGAGTTTGTTTCAAAATATTGTGTGATATGCTCCTTAATGCAGTCCGCTGTTTTAGATTCCTTGAGTAATTGATCATTCAACTTCCAACGAGTTTGACGTTTTGGGAATGAAAGGGAGGGACAGCCTAACCTGCACTATTGAATGATCTGAGGGGGGACCTGCTAGAATAGCAGAGGATATTACCCCAGGCAGTATTTGTTGTGAGAGCAACAAATAATCAATGCGAGACGAGGAACCATGAACCAGGGATGTGAAGGTATATTCTCTAGCTTCTGGATGTAATACTCTCCATACATCACAAAGCCCCAATCGGTCCATTAGATCGTGTACAGCACTCTGGGCTGGGGAGGATCTTCCAGGAGTGATACTAGTACGGTCTTTACCTGAGTCCAACACCAAGTTTAGATCTCCCCCCAGAATTATGGACACAGGTAATAAAGGAAGAATAGTGTTTAACAATTGCATGTGAAAAAGGGGATCTTCCTTGTTAGGACCATAAATGCTCCCTAGTAATATTTCTTTGGAGTAAAGAGTGCCTCTCACCAGTACGAATCTGCCCTGTGGGTCTTTGATCACCTGAGCAGGAATAAATGGGACATTCCTGTTCAGGAGAATCGAGACTCCACAACTATTGGAAGTACCTTGAGCAGAAAAAAAACTGCCCTATTTGAAGTCTTCTCATCTGTATGGCTTCGGACTCTAATAAATGCATTTTCTGAATAAAGGAAATATTACAATTTAAAACATTTAGATGTTTCAACACTTTATATTGTTTCATTTTCTGTCGGACCCCTTTAACATTCCATGTGGAAATATACACATCATTAGCCATCCTACCTAATCATAAATAGAACCCTCTCTAATATTGAACCCTGTTATTTTTAAACCCTTAAGATGATTGCTTGTGACGGACTGTGGGCCCCCTAACCCCCTCCCCTCCCTCTCCTATAACCTATTAAACCAAAAAAAAAAAAAACGGAAAAGACCCAAAACATCAAATCCCTAGAATATCCTCAACCCCCAGCCCACCCTACCCCCTCGACCTTATGCACTTCTCCCAACATTCTATAGTATTTTGATTGTAAAGTTAGTATAGAAGGGTTTATGTTGTTGGTAATAATTAGAGAAGATGACATGTTGTATACGAGAACATGAGTGCAATTGTTGTTCCATTCTGTATGCTGGTCCTAAATTATCAGATGAATGAAACCAAGAATGAATTGGCAATATATGTGCAGCCAAGTAATACCTATAGATGTCTGGTAATGCTAAGCATCCTTTATCATTAGGAATTATTAATGTATTGTAAGCAATCTGGGATTTCTTATTCTTCCAAATAAAAGATATAGTTGCTTTCTTAAGAGACTTAAAATAACTTTGAAGTATTGGACATAAGAGTGAAACAGAAGTAAGAACTCGGAGAGATAATTCATTTTAATAATCTTAATTCTTCCAGTTCATGTCAGTGGTAAACAGACTATTTTGTAAAATCATTTTCTATTTTTGTCATTAGTGGTATGTAGTTTACAGAAAATAATTTCGCTATATCGGGTGCTATTTTAGTTCTTAAGTATTTTATTGAAGTAGTTTGTTTACATGAGCAGTAGTCTGGCATTTGGAGAACATAACATTGGTTAAGAGCCATAATCTCCGATTGTGTCCAGTTAATCTTATACCCTAACACCTGACTAAATCTATTTCTTAATGAAATTAACTCTTTAATAGAAACCTGTAGGTCAGTAAGCTATAGTAGCGCATCATCATCAACTTATTTTGTGATGAACATTTCTGATCTGAATTCCTTTAATGTTCAGGTTTGTCCATATAGATATTGCAAAAGATTCTATTGCAATAGCAAATATTAATGGTGACAGTGAGCAGCCTTGACGAGTCCCTCTATTTAATAAAAACTTGTCTGACATAGTATTATTTGTTTTTTTTCTGACTACAGGAGAATGATATAGAAGTCTAATATATTTTGTAGATTGCCTACCAAACCTGTTTTTGATAATGTATGATATATGTACTCCCATTCCACCTTGTCAAATGCCTTTTCTGTGTCTATTGCCAATTCAATGGCATCATGCTAAGTATTGTTGTCTACTATGTTTATTGTTCTTTTTGTATTATCTGCAAAATTATGATCTTTTATAAACCTGTTTTGATTATGTGATATTATTAATGGGGGAATTGGTTCAAATCAAACAGCAAGTATTTTAGTGAAAATTTTAGGGTCTGTGTTAGGCAATGATATTGGCCTATATGAAGAATATAGCTTAGGATCTTTAGTTTGTTTATAAAGCACTTGAATAGTAGCTTTTTTAAAGGAATAGGGGATTGACTGTAATGTAGTAGAAAAATTAAACAATTCAGTTACTATTGGCACCAGCTCTTAGCTGAAAATTTTATAAACCTCAATTATCAGGCCAACTGGACTCTGGGTTTTCCCTTGAGGGAGTATATTTATCTCGTTTAGTATTTCCTGTGGTGTAAAGGGTACATCTAATTTATCCAACAGATTCCATGGCACAGAGGGGAATATAATGTCTTGCAGACATTCATTAGCCATCAAAGGAGAATGTTGATATTGAGTTTATATAATGTTTGGTAGTATGCCATAAACTGGTTATTAATTTCTGAGGGATTAATTATTATATTACCTTGTTCATCTTTAAGACTGATTATTGCTTTGTGTTCCTGATCATTTTTAAGTTGTCACACTAATAATTTATATGGTTTATGTGCCAGATAATAACAATTTGATTGGGTGTGTAATATTTGATGTTCAGCTTTCCTTGTAATAAGTGCATTGTTTGATTTTTTTCTTTTGTATTAAGGTATTATATATTTTGTTATCTAGTTTTAAGGCTTGTAAGTCTTCTAAAGGCTTTTGACCTTGTTGATCACATTTTGCTTCTCTCCTCGGTTTGACACCTGCATTTCTCCTCCTCTGTTGTTGACTGGTACGAAAGCTACCTGACAAATAGAACTCAAGTGGTGAAATTTAATTCCTCTCTATCGAACAGTACCACCATTAATATTGGTGTACCTCAGGGCTCAATCCTAGAGTCCCTCCTATTCTCTCTTTATATAATTAACATTGGAGCTGCTCTAAAATCCTGCTTTGCTATTCTATATGCTGATGATCTTGTCATCTATACAAGTTCTTCTAATATAGACACTATCAATACAGTCCTTTCTTCTGACTTTAACAATATCCAAAACTGGCTATATGACCACAAACTGGCTGTCAGCACTAGCAAAACTGAAGCCATGCTGCTTGGATTGGCCCCAAAGCTCCGGGCTTGCACAACAGCACTGACAGTGCAGGACTTAGAAGGTCAATTACTGGAATGTGTGACCTCTTTCAAGTACCTGGGCATCCTGCTAGATCAATCTCTTGATCTTAATATTTATGTACAGTCTGTTTGCAGAGCTGTCAACTCCAAACTGGGTGTTGCATACAAGACTAGTTATATGCTCATGCCATCGGCTAAAATGGCCATTGTGAGGGGGATTCTGCTCCCCACCCTAACCTATGGGACTCCTTTATTTGGGGCTGCTCATAAAACTGACCTACTCAGATGGGATATTACGTATAACAACATATGTCACTATGCCTCTTCTGCTCCTCAGCTTAAACACCACTGTCAACTTTATAATGATCTTGGTTGGCTCTCTCCATTAGCTAGTAGGAAATACTACCTTGGCTCTCTTATTGATTTGATAATTCAAAATCAAACCCCTAGGTGTCTTGCAGCTATGCTTGTTCCTCCGGACACACTCCATGCTCTACGATCAGCTGATAAATCCTTTCTGAATTTGCCGAGGTGCCGCACTAGGAAAGGAACTGTTGCATTTGAGCATGTAGCTCCACAGCTGTGGAATTCCCTTCCCCTCGACATTAGACTTTCTAGCTCCCACACATGCTTTAAGAGAAAATTGCTCTCAAATCTGCTGATTGCTGATACCTGTTCTGGCTTTCACCCTACCTAATGACTGATGTCTCTTGCCATACAATAATATTTCCTCACCTCTATATAACCCTCTTACTGCCTCAGTCTGTCCTGGCTCCCTTTTCCTGCCCATATATAATCTTGCACTGCAGGCATCTCCCTTACACTTACATATACTCATATAATCTAATTTCATGGCTTGCTCCCTTTTTCCTCACTTACCGACCTTTTCCTTAATGACACCCCCTACTCTCAATGGTTATTTCTTTCTGTTGTATTACCTGTTTTTGTGTACCTTGTTCTGTTTATATGATATGTCACCTGATAATTTATTGTCCAAGGTCCTCTCTATTCATTGCATAGGTAGGCACCTATGAACTTATGAATGGTCTACTCTGTATGTCTCTGATATATGGTATCCACTTTAACTCATTGTATGTAAAGTGCTTTACTTTGTATGTTCTGATATATTGTATCCTCTTTAACTCATTGTGTGTGAAGCACTTATAAATTGTTATCCTGTTAAGTGTCTGCATGTCTGTACTCTCCCGGGTCATGCCTGAAAATAGTAATTTTATGGCTAGTGCACTTACCCGGTTAACAAAAGCTAAATAAATAAATAAAATGTTGTATTTCTTTTTCAAGCTGGAGTAAACATTGGTTTAGTAATGTTTTATTAAATGTAGAAGAAGATTGAAAAATTCCTCCTGCCTATGCCTCAAATGCATCCCATACTACCAATGGAGAAATGTTCACAGATAAATTATCTTTGAAAACATTTTTGATCTGTTGTTTAAATTGTGTAATGAAGAATATATCTCTAGGAATAGTCTGATTGATATGCCAGCTACGATTTTGTGTTGCAGAGTGGTTGTAATTAAGGTGGATAATGCATGGAGAATGGTCAGAAATCATAATGCCTGAGTAATTGCAATGCAACACCTGATGAAAAATTTATATACTGTACTGAATGTTGTATATTTTGTGGAATGTTTATGTTATGTAACTGTTACTGTGATATTTAACCAGTGCACAGGAGAGCCTGGGGTCTGGCATTGAAGCTGCATGTGAACAAGTGATCTAGGACCAGTTCTACCCACAGCAGGCTTACTAGAAGTTCTGCACAGCTCAGGTTGTGCTTCTGTGGTATCCATCTTGGGATAGATCTTATTCTTCTTGGTTGGGCATGCCCAGTTAGAAGTCTTTTGTTTCAGTTTCCTGCTGAAGCCACAAGCACTAATTCCTTTTTGTCTCTCTTCCCCCACACTACAGGCTCTTGCTGGAGCCCCCACCCCACCACCACACTCACAGTTTCATGCAGGAGAGGACAGAAAAGCATATCTAAAGGTAATTTATGTGCAGAACTACACCTTTGGGGTGTTTGCCCATCAATGCTTTGCATCGACTGACCCTCCCTCGCCACCCACCAGGGCCATGCCTACATTTATTGTGAGGCACTGATCACAATGATCTGTCATTCTCTCATAAGCAGGTTATACTATTCAACCACTAGGAGTCACTAGTGAGTCTTCTAACCCTGTCTTACCTTGGAGATTCATCTCTGCTGCCATTCTAACTCACCTGTTTTTGCCTGCTGATCCCTAATGTAAGCCTCCAATAACTCCCCTTTCTATACCTAGGCTTGAACCCTTCTACACTAAAGGCAGTCTTCCTACTGCTGTGCTACTCTGGCAGCCTCATTATTTCCTGATCTTTTCCTAACCTTACAGTATTTAGCCCCTATCCTCACTATATAAAAGCAAACCAAATATAAACTTAGTTTGCTTGTAAGTTGGCTCTCTCAGCCTTAAAGAAAGCTTTGCATTATCTGTGAGTGTTTTTGCTGTTGCCTATCCACCCAGTTGTCAGATGTTCATTTAAATTGCCCCTTTGCCCAGGCTTAAACCCTCAGCCTTCTGCAATGAGGGCTGACTCCCTAACTGCTGCACTGTTCTGGCAGCTTCATTACATCCTGAACTTTTTCTAACCTAATAGTATTGTGATCCATATCCTGTCTATACAATAGCAAACCCAATATAAACCTCGTACTGCTATTGTTATTTCAAGTCCCAAGAGGGACTCGTAGGGGGTTTTAAAGCTGTGTGAACTGTACTGAGAATCTGTTAAGAGGTAGTGGAATTTGTAATTTTTTTTGTTTTGTTTAACCTTAGCAGGAGTAATATTAGGAGCCTGTGCATCCTTGTTAGGTGATTGGGTCATAGGCATCCAAGGTGTCAGTTTAGGAGTAGAAACATATAGAGCCAAAATTATTGCTGAACTATTGTTAACAGCATTGACTGTATTGCTAAACTATGTAGGTTACGTAACTTACATTCTACCAAAATTATTGATAGGACTGACATTAACATGGAAAGGCAGTGTAGCTGGAGGGGCAGCCAAAGAGGGGGAATATTTGGTTGAGTTGCAGGGTGTAGTGGGTGCAGGACGGCAAATGGGCAGGAAGGAGGGGTGGAAGAACAATGGGGAATAATAAAAACTGCCATCACAGAGGTAACAAGCCTTTGTGTGAAGCACATAAACCAAACAAAATGATGTAAGAAACCACTATGGTTCTCAAAGGAAGTGGCAGTGAAGGTTCAAGAGAAAAAGAAAGCATTCAGGAAGTACAAGGAATCACAAAAGGAGCAGGACAGAGAACTGTATCAGTTAAAGCAAAAGGAAGCTGGGAAGGCAGTCAGAACAGCAAAGGTCCAAACCAAGGAAAAGCTAGCCAATTCAGTTAAGAAGGGGGATAAAACCTTTTATAGGGTACATCAGGGAGCGAAAGAAGACCAAGGGATGGATAGTGAGGCTTAATAAAGGGGAAGGGGTGGGCAGACGGTGACTGTGAAAAGGCAGAGATACTTAACAAATATTTTTGCTCAGTATTCTCAAGTAAAGAAGAGATGGTACCTAAACCAAACAACAGAAATGCTCTGGGAAGGGGGGTTGATACCAGCCCATTCACAGAAGAAAGAGTTCTGAAAGAACTCTTAAAACTGAAGGTGGACAAAGCAATGGGGCCTGATGGGATTCATCCCAGAATTCTAAAAGAACTAAGGGTAGAACTGGTGACACCACTGGCTACCCTCTTTAATAAATCATGGGAGGATGGGATGGTACCTGAGGACTGGAGGAGGGCAGATGTGATTCCGCTTCACAAAAGTGGAAGCAGGGCAGAGGCAGGAAATTATAGACCTGTTAGTTTGACCTTGGTGATAGGGAAAATTATGGAATCATTTCTAAAGGAGAGAACTATTGAGAACCTAGAGGCCAGAGGGGCACAGGACCCAAGGCAGCATGGATTCACAGTAGGTAAGTCATGTCAGATGAATCTAATAGATTTCTTTGACTGGGTGACCAAGGTATTAGATCAGGGAGGGGCTGTGGACATGGCCTACTTACACTTTAGCAAGGCATTTGACACAGTCCCACACAAGAGATTAATATGCAAGTTAGCCCACCTGGGAGTGGGTCCTAAGGTGGTAGTCTGGGTAAAAAAATTGGCTAGAGAACAGGACACAGAGGGTAATAGTAAACGGAGTCCACTCTGAAGAAAGGGGGGGTTACTAGTGGGGTACCGCAGGGTTCAGTTCTAGGACCGGTCTTCTTCAATGTCTTTATAAGTGACATTGCAGAGGGACTGGAAGGAAGAGTATATCTCTTTGCAGACGACACAAAGATCTGTAACAGGGTTGCTACACAAGGTGGGGTGGAAAGAATGAGAAGGGACTTGGCAAGGTTGGAGGAATGGGCAAATGTATGGCAGCTTAGATTCAATGCTAAGAAGTGCAAAGTAATGCACCTGGGACACAAAAACCCAGGGGAAGAGTACACTATGGGTGATGAGATACTAACAACAACATAAATGGAAAGGGACCGGAGGGTAGTCATATCAGATAACCTAAAGGTGGGCAAGCAATGTGAGAGGGCAGTAAGAAGGGCTGGGAGGATACTGGGATATAAAGGAAGAGGCATCACCAGTAGAAAACAGGAAGTTGTTATCCCTCTGTACAGACAGCTGGTGAGACCCCATCTGGAGTACTGCATGCAGTTCTGGAGACCCAATCTCCACAAGGACATAGACAGGATGGAGGCAGACCAGAGGAGGGCAACTAAAATGTTGCAGGGTCCGAACCAGAAGACATATGAAGAGAGACTTAAGGAGCTTAATGTGTATACCCTTGAGGAAAGGAGGGATGGAGGGACATGATAGAAACTTTCAATTACCTCAAGGGAATCAACAAAGTCCAAAAGGGTAGCATCTTTCAGAAAAAGAGATGTGCAAGAATAAGGGGGCACAATTTGAAGATAGAAGGGGGACAGAGGTAATGTGAGGAAGTATTTTTTCACGGATAGGGTAGTGGATGCATTGAACAGCCTTCCTGAGGAGGCTGTGGAGTCCAAAACAGTGGGGGAATTCAAGAATGCATGGGACAGACATAAGTCAATTCTAGGGGTTGGGGGTAGGAGTAGGTAGGCTGTTGGTTAACTAGGATCTGCAGCTTATCCATCAGATAGGGAAATGGGCAGACTGGGTGGGCCAAGTGGTCCTTATCTGCCTTCAAATTCTATGTTTCTATGTTTCTAAGGGAGCAAAGCTGAAAAACAGATTTGCACTCCTCGAGATACTAGTGGAGGATGATATGGAGGAGAGCAGCTTCAAGGAGCCAACAGAGGAGGGAGCAGGAGCAGAGAAATTGGGAGAGATGGGGATATACCATTTGGGGCCAAACCAGGGAGAGGTAATAGTGGAGGATGGTCTTAGGGTAACAGGCAGTGAGGAGCCCATAGAGGTAGGAGCAAGGGCAGAGAAAGCAAAAGAGCAGGCGATAGCACCTTTGGGGGCCTCCATAGAGAGGAGTTCATAGGGAAAGGAGAAAGGGAAATTTAGAAAATGGGAGGAGCACCTCAGGGGGCAAACAAAGAGGGCATTATCTAAAAAGAGCAAGTGGTGAGGAAGAAAATTCCCTCAAGGGGGACACAGAGCACAGAGGAGTCAGGAAAAGAGAATATATCAGGACCAAGTAAGGAAAGTGTCAGTGGGGAGGTGAAGGGGGGTAGTGCATGATCCAAAAGAAATGCAGGCAGTAGAAGTATAACCACAGGGCACAAGGAAGGGGCAGAGCTAGTGAAGATGGTGGATAGGAGAAGAGGGACTGAGGGAAAGTCCATGGGGAGAAGGAGAGGAAGTGGAAATGGGAGAGAGTGAAAATCCAAATAAGGGCAAGGACAAGGAGGAAAATGGAAATAGGGTGGCCAAGGGGAGACATGAACCAAGGTGTAAGCTGGAATACCAAAAGAACATGCAGGAAGAAGGGAGTACAAAGGTGGCGCTCATTGGGGACTCGATTATAAAGGGAATCCGATGGGGGAGGAAGGGAGCAAGGAACAGTGCTGTATGGGTTCAATGTATGCCAGGAATGACAGCGTTACAGGTGATGCACAGTATACCATCTTGGGGCAAGAATCAGGATGGGAGGACTCACTTGGTGTTTCACATTGGCACCAATGACCTGGAGGGGAACAGTCTGAAAGAGGTACAAGAAAGGTTCAAGGAGCTTGCTAGTTTCTGCAGTGGCAGTTTTCCCTTCCATTTCCTTCTTGGAGGTGTTGCCTGTACCAAGGGCAAGCACACCTAGGAGGGAAAATATTGTAGAATTCAATCGGTGGCAGAAGGGATGGTGTAGGCAGATGGGATTTGGATTAATAGGTGACTGGGGATCAACATTGGAGGAAGAGGGACTCTATGCCCCTGATAGGCTGCACCTGAGCTTAGAAGGGACAGCTGTACTAAAGGGCAGACTGGAGGACTATATAGTAAGGAAGTTCAATTTAAACTGATTTGGGAGGTTAAGGAAAAGATCACTCATACAGGTAGAAGAGTAGTAGCCTCCCCCCTGGACAAAGAGGAAAAGCAGGCAACATGCAACAACAGGGAGGGGTTGGAAAGGGAGGACAGGGAAGAGGGGGCTACATGGTGGAGGGGATTAGTAGCAAATGCCAGGAGCTTGGGGAATAAACAAGGGGAATTGGAGGCCACTATGGTGAAAGAGGGTATTGACATAGTAGCAGTAAGTGAGACTTGGTGGACTGAGCATCATGCCTGGGAGACAGTCATATCTGGTTACTGACTGTTTGGGAAAGACAGAGTGGGGAATAGGGGAGGGGGTAGCATTATACATCAAAGTAGAAATTGGGGCCATAGATGGGTTGGAATAGGAAAGGGAGACTTAGATAATGTGGGTCACTTTAGACACAAGACATGGGAACTCATTGAGAGTGGGGGTGGTTTACAGACCTCCTATACAGGGGGAAAAGGGGGATAAACAACATGTACAGTCAGTAACAAAAATGGCACAAAAAGGGGAGAATCTGCTAGTAGGGGACCTAAACCTCCCTGACATTGACTGGGAGATCCTAGCAGCAGTATCAGTTAGGAGGAGGGGGATCTTAGAGGCTATACAAGGGGTATTCCTGCAACAACTGGTAAGAGAGCCCACTAGGGGAGAAAACCTGTTGGACTTAGTCCTTACAAATGGGGACAGTGTGGAGGAAATGGAGGTGGGGGAAGGATTAGGCACATGTGGCCACAGGGCTGTAAGGGTCAGGGTAAAAACGGGGAAGGAAGTAAACAGGATAAGAACTAGGGTAATGGACTTCAAAAAAACAGACTTGAACAGTATGAAGAGGATTTGGGCAAGAAATGTCAGGGATGGGGAATATAAAGGATGTGGAGGAATTATGGGCAGCTATTAATGGAGGGTACTGAAAGCCACTGAAATTTGCATCAAGAACATTGGGAAGAACAGAAGAAGGAGGGGACCTCTATGGTTATAAGGGAGGTGGTAGGAGCAGCCAGGGAGAGGAAAAGGGCATTCAGAAGGTAGAAGATGACACAAAGGGAGGAAGATAGGGAAGCATATAGAGAGAAGAGGAGGGAGGCAGGGCAGAAGATAAGGAGGGCTAAGGAGGTCACTGAGGAGAAAATAGCAAAGCAGGCCAAGAGGGGAGATAAAATCGTTTTTAGGTATGTGGGAAAAAGAAGGAAGGCATGGCAGGGAATAATGAGATTGAGGGGGAGGGAGGAATAAAACTGGAGGGGGGACTTCAAAAAAGTGAAGGTATTAAATAGCTACTTCTGTTCAGTCTTCACGAAAGAGGGTGAGGGTAGAGGACCAGAGCTGGAGGGGAAGGGAGGCAAAGGCAGGGGAATGGATTCTAAAATGTTCACAATCGATAGAGTAAGGCAGGAATTGGGCAGGTTAAAGGTGGATAAAACAATGGGTCCAGATGGCTTGCACCCAAGGGTACTCCGTACTCTGAGGGAGAAGCTGGCAGCACCTTTGACAAGACTTTTTAACTTGTCCCTGAATACAGGGTGCATGCCTGGGGACTGGATGAGGGTGGAGGTGGTTGCACTACACAAGGGGGGAAGCAAGGAGGTGGCCGAAAACTACCGCCCTGTCAGTCTCACCTCAGTGGTGGGAAAGGTAATGGAGATGTTAATAAAAGAAAGGGTGGTAGACTACCTGGTGGCCAGTGGTATGCAGGCTGAAAGACAGCATGGCTTCACAAATGGGAAGTCATGTCAGACCAACCTGAGAAGAGTTTTTTGATTGAGTGATGCAGGAAGTGGACCTGGGAGGGGTGGTGGACATGGCCTATCTGGATTTCAGTAAGGCCTTCAACACCGTCCTGCACAGAAGGCTAGTAAAGAAGCTGGAGCACTTAGGAGTGGGCCAGAAGGTGACTAGGTGGGTAGAAAACTAGTTGATGGGAAGGAGCCAAACAGTAGTGGTAAATAGGGTACTTTCCAGCGTAAAGTGGGTAATGAGTAGGGTGCCTCAGGGGTCAGTACTGGGACCCCTACTTTTTAACATGATATCAGTGATCTAGCAGAAGGACCAGAGGGTAGGGTGAGCCTATTCACAGATGATATGAAGGTTTGCAATAGGATGGACACCCAAGGTGGAGTGGAGGCCATGAGGCAAGATCTGGAAAGGCTGAAGAGGTGGTGGGAAACGGGGTGGAAAAACATTTGAGCATTTGTACCCTTGGGGGAGGAAATCAAGGAAACAAGGCAGGATAGGGATCTGGGGATTATTACATCGAGCAATCTTAAGGTGGGGAACCAATGCAGCAAGGCAGTGGGAAAGAGAAATGTTATGTTGGCCACCATTGGAAGGGGCATAACTTCCAGAAGGAGGGAAGCGCTAATACTGCTGTACAAAACAATGGTGAGGCCACACCTGGAGTGCAGGGTACAGTTCTGGAGACTGTAACTACATATGGACATTGAGGGGATGGAAAGGGTTCAGAGAAGAACAGTCAAGATGATGCATGGGATGCGGGGAAAAACATATAAACAGAGGTGAAGGGAACTGAATCTATATCCACTAGAGACTAAAGGGGAGAGGGGGACATAATTAAAACATTTAAGTATGTGAAGGGGATCAATAAGGTGAAGGAGGGGACCTTGTTCAAAAGGAAGGAGGGAGCTAGAACAAGGGAGCATAGCCTCAGATTGGAAGGAGGGTAATACAGAGGCAATGTGAGGGGGAGGTTCTTCACAGAGGTGGAGGCCTGGAACAGGCTACCAGAGGAGGAGGTGGTGAGATCCGAAACAGTGGGGGATTCAAGTGGGCATGGGACAGACATATGGGATTGGGAGGAGGGGGAAAGTTCTGAGCCAGTAAAAGGAGGAAGGGGGAAGGGGTGTATATAAGGGCAGACTAGATGGGCCGGTGTGGTCCTTTTCTGATGTCAAATTTCTGTGAATCTGAATCTGTGAATACACCTTAAACTCACAACGCAGATTATATTGAAACAACTAGTGCACTTGGCAGCCCTGGAAACAGATCCTCTTCTACATTTCATAGAGTATCAGAATATCTATGCCTACAGTTCTATCAAATATACTTTTCTGTTTTTCTAAAAAAAAGCAATCTTTGTATATGTGACACAGCACTCTTTTCCTAAACACTATACACCTATCCCTCTTCAGTCTTGACTCTTATAGTGAATATGGTACAGTAAGATTTCAAATAAATGTATAACAGAGGAGAAAGCAATCCAGTAAATCAGTCTGCCAGGAAATCAGCTTGTTTGTGACTCCCCCCCCCACTGAGTTTCCCTTTCCTCTTTCCTTCCATTCATCTTCTTTTTTTCAATGGTGACCCCAGATCAATACGCCAAGTCCATTATTTCTTGTGCTTTCTTTTACTTTTTTAAAAGGCTTTTAATCTTCTACTCATCACTAGTAGAAGGGGAAGAGATTTGAGTCATGCAATATTCTTGCTGCCCCCCTTCTGTTGTTCCTTTTGCATTCACCCCCTCTTCTCCCCCCCATTGATTTATTCATTAGAACTTGTTTTCCTGTGTTGGTGTTTCTGTTCTCATTGGGTCGCTATGCTTGTTTTGTTGATAAGGGTGTGACCTTGATGCTTAGGCGTTGTCAGATTTGTACTAGTTTGGTTATTACAGGCCAAATCAAAGGCCTCTTGCTCTTCCTCCGCATCTTCATAAGTCATTAGTTGCAGCTTTACGACAGATCTTAGTTTTGCTGAGTACAACATTGTAAAGTGTATCCTCTGGTCATATAGCTTTTAATTTTGACTGGATTAAAAGGTTTGTGCTTATTGACAGTCTCTGGGATAAGTCTGGATAGACATTGAATTGAACATATTGAAGTACTGCCTCCTTCTCCTGGTAATTATGGGGTTTGATATATATTGTACAAGGGTAAACCAGATTATTGTTGGTCATGGTGTATCTTGTTCCACTGCTGTGGGCTCCAAGACGATTTTTTGCTCAGGGTAATTCCTTCCCATCGCTACAGTAATCCACCTTTCAGAAAACTGTCTCCAGAACCCTCCAACCCCTCCGGTAAACCGTATAATCTTAAGATCACCCTGCAGGAATCATCCTCCATCTCAGTAACTTTCTGAATTAGGGCTTGAAGTTGTCTGTCGTGTTGAGTTTGGATTTGTGTCAATGGCCCATTTGTATCTTTTGTTTTAGAAATGTGATCCTCCAGAGCTTGCGTTCATAATGTACTGTAAGTCCTTCTAATTTATCACTTAGAGCTTTTGTACAATCTGAGAGCCCTTTAATAGAACATTTAATTTCACTGAGAACCTCGAGAATTTCCCCTCGGAACGTGGTTACTGCATTCATTATTTTGGCACTTTGAACATTTTGTGCTTGAAATTCTCTTTGTTTCAGCTTCAATCCAGCCTGCAACTCCTGGGAATCTAAAGCCAAGTCATTTTCAGCTGCTGATTGCCTATGTTCTTCAGACCTGATTGTAGTCTGATTCTCAACCTCTTCCCCGATTAGCGGGTCATTCTGTTTTTGCAAGGATAGGGAAATATCTTTCATTGACTTAGTAACTTTTTCTAGTGGCACCCATTTTATTTTCATTACCCTCTGTTTGCTTTTGCCCCATTTTTTTGGGGGGGGCGGCGTGCTGGACATTTGTAGTGATGATATTTGAATATTGGAGCTGCCTGACCTTTTGGTGCCCTCAACACAGTAAAACTGGATATTGTCCAGTGAAATTAAAGTTTTACTTACCGGGGAATCCGGGAGGGGGAGAGGAGGTGCGGGTTAACCAACTTTAGAGCTTCGATTTTAGGACAGGGGATTTTTGATGTCCCAGTTGTAGTTGGTTGTTCTTTTTCTTGCTTCATATCCTGTGTGCGTTATTTGGAGATTTCCTTTACATAGCGAACCGCTTTTGACATTCCTTTCTTTTATTCCAAATCCTTTGTGGATATAGGGCTTCTATTGCTGCTGTTTTTCTTTATGTCTTGCAATTTAGACTTCTTCCATGGCTTCACATTAACACAAATCATCCTAGCCACTAATTCAAACTTGCTGCTATTAGATACTGCTGCTGCTGCAAGTGGGCATCCTGCTAAGCTCCAGCTCACAGTCGGAACTGACGTCATCCTCCTTTCTAATAAGATTTTCTACCTGACATTGCTAGCTGTGATATGTGTAACAGCACTGCCTGGGGAATAACATATCTAGTTCTATTCCTCTTCATACCGCACCAGAAAGGCCACAGGTTTGGGGGTTTTATTGGTTTATACTGTGAAAACCCAGTAACATTCTATAATTGCTGCCTGAACACTGATAGAAGTTATAAGAAAACCAGGTCTGAACACAGGATCTGAAATTAAACATTTTTTTATTAGATAAATGTACTTTATGGTTTGAATGTTGTGGCATGTTTAGATTTTTATAAAGAGGTCTCAGTTACAAGGGAGTTCTATGCTGTCCTTGCTGAAATAGCATTTTAAAATTGTATATATTGTTTTATATGAACTTAAACACATATTGCATTTCATGAGTTTGTAATTTACAAAGTGAATGTCACTATATTTATTGATTTTATCTACAATTCATTTATACACTCATTATTCTTCTAACATCCCCCTTCCATCACCCTTTTTTATGTCTATGTCTCCCTTCCTTTTGCTTTTCTGTTATCTGTTTCAGAATTCTCCCTTGCCTGTTGCATCTGATTACTGATTGGATGTTACAACCTACAATCGTCACTTATTATGTCACTTGTGATGTCATCATTGTTTGTCTATCTAATGGAAAATGGAACCAGTTTGCCTCAGCCTTTGATAAAGGACTAGCCGGTTCGAAATGCATCAGGCGGGCATGTTTTGCATGGTTGTCTGTTAGCTTTTTCTTGTCGGATTGTCGTTTTAATAAGGACGACAGAGCAACAATACTGAAGCCTATATATGAGGTGGTGAGTGCTCAACTTTGAGTCTTTGATTGTATTTAGTGTTGTTGAGAAGCACCATCTCCCCAGTGTGTATTTTTGTTTTGTTTTTTGCTCTTTAAATATTTGCATTTCAGGCTGGCAGACTTCTTGGCTTTGTGTGTCCCATTGACACCATCCACAAAAAGCTACTATTTGGAGTGCTATACAGGAACAAAGCCTATCTCTACCTCCTTGCTTTCTGAGACATTGTTGTAAAACTGATCCAGTCATTATTTGACTATGGGGATGAAGTGTACAGCACTGCCCCAATTGGCTAGACAGTACCCCATTATTCCACTCATTCCATTGATTACATTATTCTTCACTGCAGTCCTCATACCCAGCACTGTTCCACATATACCTTCTTCTTTTGCCTCACTCTAGAGGGTAAACACCACTCTCAGAATCTGGTTTGGATCCCTGTCCTGCTATGCCTGATCCTTCCCCAGCTATATCAGCTCCTTGCCCTGCTATCCTGACTCTCTTTTTCCTTGTCCTCTCCATCCCTTCTTACAATGACCTCAGAAGCTCTGACCCCAACTCTTTCTCAGCACCCTTCACTAAGACATCTGCTGGGCAGGCTTTCTTCTTCTAAGGTCTCATTGGGTTAATTTAGCCTTCCCCTTCCATTTGCCCCACTTCCCTGCTAGTCTGAACTGAAATCTCTTCTTTGATCGCACCTCCAGCCATACCTCTGTTCCTGTACTTTACCATTTTTCTTTCCTCATCTTTTCACTTTTGAACTCTCACTCCACCTTCCCCATTCTCCCCCTTCTATGGCAAATTTATGTTGTATATCTACTAGAAACATAGAAATTGTTAGCAGATAAGGACCACTAGGCCAATCCAGTTTGTTCATAGGCCCTATACATTCTATGTGGCCACTGACACTATGTGATCAATGGCTTTTCATCAATCCCTTCCCTGTAGATTTACCTTTCCTCTTAGCCTAGTTGCTTGACTGACAACCGCCAACATATTTATATTAAACATGGCTCCCTCAGCCCATTGCCACAGGAATTCTTCTTTTCTGCATAGTGTCTTCAATGCACATCTCTCATTGGATTTCGCATTCTTATATAGTGTTGAGTGCTTATATTTTCATATAGTAATATGTTACCACTGTACGATTCCTACTGTATTGCACTATGTCTCTTTTACATAACTGTCACTGTTTTTTTGCATTCTCGTATACTGAAGTATTGCATATGTTTCTATCTGATCACTGTTTGCATCTTTATTTTATGCACCTTACTGTACCTTTATTTTATGTCCCAGATAACTTCTCCCATAGGATACATCTGTAGAAGATCTGTTTACAGCTCAGTATACTCTTCTGGCAGAAAAGTTCACTTGAATAAATACATCGGGATGTAATGTCTCATTACAATATAGTGTGCATATCTTTCATCTCCTTAATGGGCTATAGAGGTCAGAGGGGAAGGAACTGCAAATGGTGTAATAACTGAAATTTGGTGTATCAGTATGCGTTTATTCTAAGTTGGAGAGCAGAAATATTTACTGTTTTAAAAAAACTGTGCCATTAGAATTACTGCACAATAGATGAATTATTCTGTTTTAATATTTTTGTCCCCCAAATAAAACTGTCATAGTAATATAACAATTGCACTAATTTACCCCCTCAGTCCCCTGGCAGATCAATCCCACATCCCATGGCTCCATACGACACACATCCAGTTGTGGAGGAGTAAATGTGTCCCACTGGCAGCTTGTTGTCTGACAGTTCCTCCACAAGTGCTTCCTCTGCTATAGCTGGCACTGTAATCTTTCTTGGCCTTATCATGAGACAAATGTTCTCAGAAACTGGTGTCATTCATGTGTGGTAACAGAGAATGAGAAGATAGGTACACATATGTGGTTTCACTACACAAGGGAGAAAGTAGGGGGGGGGAGGAGGAGGTGGACAATTATAGACCAGTTAGCCTCACACCTATAGTGGGGAAACTGATGAAGACCCTAGTTAAGCAGGACCTAGTGGAATATCTGGATAAGAACAGTCTTCATGGTTCATGGTAGGAAGGTCATGTCGGATGAGCCTCATTACTTTCCTTGATTGGGTAACCAAGGAGCTCGACAAGGGTCATCCAGTTGACCTCCTCTACTTTGATTTCAGCCAGGCCTTCTACTTGCTGCTGCACAATCAACTGATAAAGAAGTTAGAGGACCTAGGTATAGCTAAAGATATAGTCAGATGGGTGGGGAATTGGCTCAAGGATAGATGTCAGAGAGCATTAATCAATGGAATGGGATCCAGTGATGGAGGAGTCACAGGTGGAGTTCCTCAGGAATCAGTCCTGGGCCTGGTCCTCTTTAATATGTTTATTAGTGATATCAGTGAGGAAATCCAGGGCAAACTCACCCTTGTAGTGGATGACACTAAATTTGGCAGGAGGGGATTAAGGATCTACAGAATGACCTTCACAGGCTGGCAAGATTGTCCAGTGTCTGGTAACTCAGATGTAATATGAAAAAATGCAGTGTAGTGCACCTGGAAAAAGGAAACCCTGGATAGAATACTGGCTTAATGGAGTAAAACTCAATACAGTCTAAGAGAAAGGGATCTGGGGGTCATCATATCAGATACCCTAAATCAGTCATGCCAATGCAAGAAAGCCCACAGCAAGGCAAGTGAAATGCTGGGGTCTACAGGATGAGAAATTGATAGCAGGAGTAAGGAAGTGATCCTCCCACTTTATAGATCCCTGGTGAGGCCTCACCTGGAGTAGTGTGTCCAGTTTTGGAGCCCCCATCATAGGAAGGACAAAGACAGGCTGGAGGCTGTTCAGAGAAGGGCAATCAAGATGATTAAAAGTCTCCAGAGTCTCTCGGACAAGAAGCACCTAAAGTAGCTAAACATGTACTTGCGCACAACCAGGAGGAATTGTGAAGATATGATTGAGACTTTCAAGTACATGACAGGCATAACTACAGTGCCATGCACTGAACTCTTCATCAGGGCCACTGGATCAACTACCAGGGGGCACAAATGGAAGCTGCAAGGAAGGAACATTAAGAGGGAATTATGGAAGCATTTCTTCATGGAGAGAGTTGTGGCACCATGGAATGGCCTACCTACTGAGGCAATGGGGGCAGAGACAGTGACAGCATTCAAATGGCAGTGGGATAGAGTGAGGGCTCAATCTGGGAGCTTTAGAACAGAGAGGGACAAAACTGCATATGGAGGGGTTAGGACCCTGGACCACAAATAGGTCTTGGGAACTCGTGGTCAGACTTGATGGATCCTTTGATCTCCTTCTGCCATCATTTTCTATGTTTCTGCATTTCTAGTACAAAACTTCTGCTATATCGATCCTGTACTTCGAATCATGGATTGTAACTTTATGTAATTTCAAATTATTCAAAGTGAATAAAAATGGAGTTAAAAAAGGAAAAAGAAATTGGTGTCAGTATTTTAAAACACAGATTGGATCAGAAGCATTCTGCCCCTGATTAAAGGGAAGGAATGTTACTGTATATAGTATGTTATGCCCGCTCCGACTACTTGGGTAGACACAGCTCTAGCCCTTTCTGGGAATCAATCTGGTAGCCCTGTGCCCCAAAAGCAGCAGCTCAAATCACTTAGTTAAAGAGGAATTTCCATTACATGGGAGGTTAGAGTGCTCCTTTGACTGTCATACTTGCTATATTCTAGACTAGCAGTAGATGACTGTATCGCTTTCAACTGTCATTCACAGCTTTATCCAAAGAATGGGTCTGTTCTGCATAGACTACCTTTTCCCTTATCCAAATAGAATAACAGACTGAGTTCTATCTTTAAGGGTGCTGTAACACCACTGAGAGGTTCCATGATATGATAAACTTCAAGACTGAAGCCCAAGATGTTTATGATGTCACATAATCCTGAGATGGTATTGCCAGCACCATAACAGAGTCCCATATGTTTTTTTTTTAATACATGGACTCTTTCTCTGACCTATTAACAGATTTTAGTTTTAAGTATTTTACTCACTGCCATGGCTATCACTGTGACTCGCACTTGCTAGTCATGATGCTATATCACACTTTCATTACGGCTACAGTCTGCGTCATCAGAGCAATAGCTAATCACTTGGAACAGGTGCTTGCTGCCCCCCCCCCAAAGGCAGCAACAGCAGGTCTTGAAGGCAGTCCACCATCCTTTCACTGAAGTTGTGAATTAATTGACTTCTGGTCCATGCTTGGCAATCATTCTCCTTTTTTGGGACTTCTTGTGAGATCAGCCTGTACTTTGGCTGGTCCATTACTTTGAAATTCATTATCAAAGGCGCTGAAGGAGGCCATCTTGGAGGACGTCTTTTAAAAAAGGACTAAAAACTTTTCTGTTTGCTCAGATATTTGCTATTTGAATTGTTTATTGATGAGTAGCTTGTTATTTGATATTCAGTTTCATTTTTAATTTTATATTTGCATGTAGGGGTTTTAATTTGTACCATCATATCCTATTGGTAATGATCAAGTATTGGGGTGTTATTTTGCTATTTCCTCTTTGTAATGGCACCCAGAGCCTTTGCAAAATGTGCCATCAATAAATAAAACTACTACTACATCCCTTTGTTCCATCTCTATAATATGTTTCACCCATTGCTATCAGGGGTAGTGAATGCTGCTTTTGAAATGTTGTTGCGTGCACCTTTCAGTAGGATTCTAAGTCATATCATAGTAACAGCTATCTGATGTTATATCAATGGTATTATAATGTAGAATCTTTAGGGAAGTAGCATTTTGAATTTCGATTTAACAGAGGTGTGACTGTAAAAAAACAACATGCCATGTATCACAATAGCATAGCTTAGCAATTAGAGTACAAAGCAACAAATCTAGACACCCAGCTTTTAAACCCACTCCTACCACATATTCACTGTATGACCCAGAGCAAGATTATAACCTCCCTTTGCTTAACTTCCTCTCTTTTTTTTTGCATGTTTAACATCCTGAAATTTCCTTGATCGAATCAATGCTATTGTTTATGCATACCTACTAGCTGCTGTAACTGTTCATAGTTAAAAAAAGCCAATTGGAATATAGCAGTTATGAAAAAAGCAATATCAAATCAAAAACGTTTCTGGTCCTTTTTCACTTGATCTTTTAAGACACGTGGTCAGTTGTTGATGACTTTGAAGTAACTATACAGAACTTTTCAAGAGAATAGCAATTGTAACTCTTCAGTCAGGTACTTAAGAGAAATTGATCTATGCTGATGCCTTTTAATTTAAAAAAAAGCTAATTAAACCTGGTTTTAATCATTATTCATATAATATATTAATAAAGAAGACTCTACAAGTATTAATAATAACAGTAGTGACAATAGTATTAAATATCATAATAGAGTAATGCTATATTAAGAATAATAGTACTATTATAAAATGGGCAAGAACAATCTAGCAACCTAATTGGTCATTGGCTGTCCAAACCTGTGTGGTGAGCAATTTAAAGATTCATTTGGTCTTTTTTTTGTTTGTTTATTACTTTGGTGCCATTTCATAAATGCAAAAACGCACTTCAGGGCTTGTGGTTATGGTGTGATTACCACACACACACACACACACTGCATTGGTAGGATGCATGAGGTGTATATTAATAATAATAATAATAATAATGATGAGCTGGCAGTATAGCCTAGAGAATACAGTAATGAGCTGTGATTGAGCTTGGTACATCTGAGGTTGAGTCCCACAACCTCTACTTGTGTACTGTGTGACTCTGAACAAGTCACTTAACCACCCCAGTGCACCTGGGTCATCCCTGAAAACAGGCACTTGTGCCTAGTGGGCCTTGCCTGGTTACCAAAAAGAATAATAAAATAATAATAATGTTATAAAATACGTTGATTAAACTTGCACCCTACAGCACAGTGCACTAAATATATGTTGCCAATACCTTACTATTTCCATATCACCACCACTATTCCCAGTCTGTTGGCTTATCTATTTCCTCTGTTCTCTCTGGCACTCCCAAGAGTATGTATAACTGATAGGCATAAGGAAAATAGACCTCTTCTATGCCCTAGTCGAGCCAGCTTCATAGAACTACCATGCATGTATGCATATAAACAGGATGCAAGATATCATCACACTTTGGTGTGAAAACAGGAATTAGATTTGGTATTGTCTCCAGACATGCACAACACGATGCATGTCAGCATCTTCCACATTGCAGATGAAAAAGCAGAGCTTGATGTGGGCACTGAAATGTATTTATTTTAAAGATTTACCAGGAAAGAAATACAGTACTTAGCTGTCGTCAGCTAATTTTCAGATGTTTTGGGGGAGGGGCGGGATAAATAGACTAGAAACAATGACGAACAGCAGTGCAAAGCAATACAATAATACAGATACAGTAATAACCAACAGAATCAACAATAAACAATTGTGAAGATTCTGTGTAAGGGGGAAATAGTTTGCTACACAATAGAAAATATAAACTGAAAGAGCTGACACTAGTGCATACAGAAGGATATATACAGTATTACAGTGGAATTAGAGATAAAAAAAGTAGCTTATGAGATAACAAGGGATAGTCTGTAATCAGTAAGCTCTTTAATTGGCAGTCATGAGCATGTGAACAGTTGTTTTAATAGGACTTAATCTGCTTACACAGCAACCAAACTATTGACTTTATATTGTACAAACTGTAATCTGCTTAAAACAGAAGCTATTTAATTACAGGACAGTGGTGATTACCATATGTTGACCAGCTATAATCTTAAACAAGTAAGTATCTCTGTGGAAGGATCATCACGAGTGTTGTTGTTTTTACTGGGAAGTTCATTAAAGAGCCCCTGTAACCCTTGGAACAACCTGAAAAAATGCAATAATTAGATACAATTTGTCCTGTATTTAATATTTTCCCTCCTTATTTCTTTCTTGATAAGGATATTTCCATGAAAACAGATTCTCTGTCCTATCTGCTATGCATACTTGGCTACACCTGACATCACAGTTCTCTTTATGACATCATATTCTGTTGCCGTGGAAACAATTACGATGTCATAAACTAGGGATAATGATGGCAATTGTAGACAGGCAGCTAAAGCAGAAAACAAGTAAGGGACCATGCTCTTGGTATTCAGAAGTAAAGAGGAAAGGTAGATAATTACAGAAAATAAATGTGCCAAGTTATCTTTAAGTGTTAGTTTTCTGATTTTTAAATCCAGAAGATAGAGTACTTGACAGATAATGGTGGTCATTGTAGAGCCTAACTGTATGATATGGATGGCCTGTTTTGGGTACTTCGGTGTAAACCTTCAACAGTTTGACCTTACAAACTTTAACTCTGAACCAGGCAAAGTACACCATGGTCTGACCAGGTCTCCAAGTCAGACAAAAATGTAACCAAAAAAACACACACACACACACACACACACACACACTCTTCCTTCCCCAAATGACCAGTGCTACAACAGTTCCTTGGCCACTTCTTCCAAACCTGTAGCAAGGCCCACAATAAGGCAAACAGGATGCTGGGGTGGATAGGAAGGAATATTGATGGCAGAAGGAAGGAGATATTTTTACCTCTCCACAGATCACTGGCGAGAATCCACCTGGAGTACAGTGCTCAGTTGTGGAGACCTCATCATGGAAAGATAAGGATAGGCTGGAGACAGTGCAATTTAGAGTGACCAAAATGATTCAGGACCAGAAGGGCCGCTCTTATGATGATGATCGGCTCAAGGCACTGAACATGTATTTACTAGAGGCCAGACAGGAAAGGGAAGCTATGATACATACCTTCAAGTTCCTAAATGGAAATAGCAAAGTAGAATGTGAGGAGCTATTTAGCATAAGTAGTGGCTCAAGAACATGGAGGCACGAGTGGAAACTGACAGGGGGAGTTTAAGAGGGAAGTGGAAAAGTTTTATTTTATAGAAAGTGTGGTGGAGCTGTGGAACAGTCTGCTTGCTGATGTGGTGGATGCCAACACTATCAATAGTGTAAGAAAATGTTGGGACAGAGTGAAGGACTTAGGAGTTGCTCAGGATGGTAGCAGTAAGGCGGGGGCATGGGGAGGGTAGTGTGGGTAGAACCCTGTATTCACAATAAATCCTGAGTTTGTAATGGTTTTATGGACAGGTTGAACTAACCAATTGTCTTCTTCTGCCATCCTTGTCTATGTTTCTATTTTATGTTCAAGATTACATTTTTAGACATGGAAAGACATTGAACCTGGCTTTTCTAGTGTTACATAACACCAAGAAACTGTGTATGTTGCATATTAATTAATCTAGTCACAGGCAAAGAGATGTTAGAGCTAGTTCTGTAGTTACTAAATGGCTTAAAATTATGAACTACTGTTGCCAATTGATGTTACTATTGCTGAGTTTGTGACACCACCCTCTGTTGCCACTGCAAACATTAGGATGTCATAATCAAAAGAATTGTAAGGTCAGTTGGGGATAGTCAAATGTTTTTAAATTGATCCAGTGGCTGCAGCACAGAGCTGTGAACATTGAGACTCAGGTTTAAATGTCACCAAAAAATGTTCCTAACTTTTCTGTTCCTTCTATAATCTCATTATAATCTAGCTCTGTGCTCTTTAAATCACCCTGTGTGATACAAATGGCAGTAACATTACTTTTCATCCCTCCTCTGGATTGTAACGTGCTTTGGATGTTGTTTGTACAAATAGCACTATGCAAAAATAAATATCTTTCCTTCTTTTCATACCTTTTATACAGATTTTATTGACAAGCTATCTAGATGTGTTGTAAATCCTAGAATGAAAATGTAAAAGTCAGAACATGGGGTGGCAAAAGCCCTCAAGCATGCACAATTATAGTAGTGCTATGTGCTATGATGTTGTGTTTTTAATTCCTAAACTTGACTGCAAGGCTGGATTAAGGTGTATTATTGAAGTGGTCCATTCCCACCTCCCTCTGGCATGGTTAAGCAGTCTTCCTTTAGGAGGTTTCTGAAAGGCTGTTGGCCATGGTTTTGGAGTACCAGAGACGTATGGTGCTTAGGGACCACAAATCTAGGATTGATAACCATTTGGATTTATTTAGAACTAAGCTCCTTCAGCTCACAGAAGAACTGAGCCTCAGGCAAGAAATTTCTGTTGCCACATATTGGATGAGCCACGAACTGGACCTTGTCTTTTTGGCAGGGTTAGAGAATAGCAACATCTCAGTGCATCCAGTCATTCTGTCACATCATTGCACCATATTGATCAGGCTTGGTCTTCTTAAAACACAACCTACAACTGCTGAGGTGGCTCAAAACCATACACATTGGGATTGGGGTTCACAGTGGTTTCTGTTGGATATCTTGAGTGCTATTGATGTCTCCACCAGGGTATTCACTAGTGTGATTAGAACCTATAATACTACTTTGGTGATTGGCACTAGTTAGTTAATTCCCACCCAATGACCTCTAACTGAAGAGTTCCTTGGTTTTCTCTCAAGCTTTAGCAGATGAAGGTCATGGACAGGAGATTAGCTTGCAAGTGGCGGAAGTTGAGGGTGTATACCGACAGGCATATCCTGGAGAGTTTTTATATGACTTACAATAACAGAAGGCAGTTAAGGTGAAGAAGAAGGAATATTTTTCCAACTTTCCTACAGTGGAAATAAACCACCCAGCTGCACTTTTCAGTACTGTGGACTGACATTCACATCTTGGCTGTGTGCTGTGCAAGGAACCAGCTTCCATGGAAAAGATTCAGGCATATTAGGGAGTTCTTCTCAGCCAAGATTGTGAGTATACAGGTTTGCACATCCATCAATGCCAGAATTAGAGGTGGCAGAAATGCAGTCAGGGGGACCTCAGGGGACAGTTAGGCTCTGTAATAAGATTGACCAGTTGGATTAGGAGGGTGTCCACAGAGTATTCACTGGGCTATGAAGTAGCACTTTTAGACTGTATCCTGCTAAAACCCAGTAGATTAAGGATGGATAGGAAACTCTGTTACCAGTCATTGAGGAGATCCTCAGTTGCCTACCATCATCTTTGAGGAAGGTAGCAGCGAGTCTGTTTCACAAGGGACATATTTCTTAAATAAAAGTTGCCTGCCTGGCAGCCCTGCCTCTGAGGCACTACCGCCGCAGAGGCAGACATTATGGATAGGACTACCTACTGAGAAGGGCTTAACCACTACAGCTAAATAGCTGAGCTTCTGTGCTGTGCCAGCCTGGTGGCATAGTGGAAAAGTCCACAGCCTGACAATCAAGAGACTGTGACTTAGAATCCAGACAAGGCCCCCTCGGTTTTCTTTTTGTCAGATTTTCACTAGAGTGATAATCAACAACAATATGTTGTTAGAACATAGGAAAAGGGACTTAACATTGAGAAAGAATATATGCAACAGTAAAGTACTGACTCTGAGGCAGGGATGCCCTGGAGGCAACTTTCGTTTCAAAAAGTCTGTCTCTTGCATTCCTTCTCGAGAAGGCATCAATAAATAATGATGACCTCACAAATCATAGTCCATTCCTTAACCTTTTCCTAGCTATCCTTAGGACCACTGACATTTAGTGCACTCATGTGAAGTGCCATGGTGCTTTATCAGAAATATGTACTGATCAGGTGCTCTAAAAGACTCTTGGGAGTTCGTGTGAATGTATGTTGCCTTAGTAACTGCTTGCAGAATTATGAGGCGTGCAGGTGCTCCGCTGAGCCCAACGTTATTGTGCTGTTGATCTTCATGAATCTCCTTACGGAAAGAATCAGTGTTGTTTTTTTCCTTGCATAACCAAATGACCAACAATACTTTTTTTGCAGTTATGGAGGGTTTCTTCGAAAAGGACCAGCAACTCTTCCCTAGGGATGATTGAAACCAAAGACTAAATACACGTCATACTGTTCACTAAACCTTGAACATCTTCAGTCTCACCCGTCCTGTCATTCTCACCCTGACAGTTTACTGCAAAATGCTTCCTGTTCTTCTCAATTGTGAGCATCATGTGTTTAAATTTTTCCAGTTAGTGCCCCCCTCAGCACACTACCATCAGATCATCAGGACTAGAGGAAATTTCACTGACAGAAATATGTGTTCCTCTACATAACTTATTTACAATGATATGGATATAAGTAAACTCCTGTGGGCCCCCTTGAGTCTCCTGCTCCATCTCATCATTTTGCATGTCATGAGCAGCTAGGGGTTCATAAGAATTCACATGTACTGTGACCTTCTCCCCCACACCTAGAGAGGCAAGGGGTTAAGCAAACATCTTGTGGTCTGTTAGTGTATCTACTAGGGGTGGGCAGACTATTCCGTGGAAGATCTTCGACCCCTGGATCAAACTCACAATCCACGGACCTGGATAAATATGGACTTCATGATAGAAGTCTGGTTCCAGGTCAGTGGAGCGGCTGTTTCTGCATTTTTTTTTTTGTTGCCTGGAGGATGCCGTCGGGACATACAGGCAGCTGGCGACAACCAAGCAGGCAACAGAAGGTCACGTGATGCACTCACTGGTATATAAGGCTGGTGAGTAAGCCACACAGCTCAGAAGGAGGAGGATCACAGCAGAAGAGATTAGAGAGAGAGAGAGAGAGAGAGAGAGAGACTAGCAGACAGAACCACCAAAATGCAAAAGCACTAAAGTTAAGGGAGGGAAGGTGAAAGATTCCCGATTGTGGAGGATGTGAGGTAGGTGAAGTCAGTCAGCTGATGACGGAAGGGAGTACGGGGGCCATGAGTGTTACAGAAAATCCCAAATTAAACTTTTTCTCTGCCCCAGAACAGTAGTAGCTGAGTGTACAAAAAGGGCAGTCTGGACGCTGGCAGAATCTGACTTGTGCTATTCCCGATTGAGAGAGGAGAGAGTACTGGTGGTGGTGGCCCACAGATAACAGTTACAGAAAATCCTAAATGAAGGTGTTTTTTTCTCAGCTTCAGGCAGTAGTAGCTGTGTGTACAAAAAGGTCAGACTGGCAAAATCTGACTTGTGCCATTTCAGATACAGAATACTGGGGAGTCCCAGAGATTTCAGTTACAGAAAATCCCAAATGAAACTTTTTCTTGGCCTCAGAAAGTGGCTAGGTGTACAAAAAGTGCAGACTGAAAAAATCTGACTCGTGCCATTCCAGTGCCAGAGTACTTGGGGTGGTCCGAGAGATTACAGTTACAGAGAATCCCAAGTGAAACCTTTTCTTGGTCTCAGACAGTAGCTGTTTGTACAAAAAGTGCAGGCTGGCAAAATCTGACTTGTGCCATTCTAGATCCAGAGGAGAGAGTACTGGTGGCCCAGAAATTACAGTTACAGGACATCCCAAATGAAAGTTTTTTTTTTTCTTGGCAACAGGGTGGCAAAATAAATCTTTATGACGTAAAGAGGGGAGAGGGGAAAGAGCCTGTGGGGTGGCCCACAATAAATATGACATCCCAAAAATTGCAAATATTTTTTTTCCTAGCTTCAGTGCAACTGTGTGTACAGAGCAAGGGCAGTAAGGTGGCAAAATAAATCTTGTGACATAAAGAAGGGAGAGGGAAAGAGACTGCAGGATGGCCCGTAATAAATATGACATCCTAGAAATCCCAAATATTTTTTTTTCCTAGCTTCAGTGTGGCTGTATGTACAATCCAGTCATGAATAGTGATCATCATCACCTACGTTCAATCATGATTTCATGTATTAAAAAAAAATACTTTTCAAACAACATACAAGTTAGTGCGCCTGCCCTGTGCTGCTGGCTGTGGGTGGCTCATGGGATAATCTGACTGTGAGTTGTAGCAGGCTGAGTGTCTACAGTACAACACAAGTAAAGCACGCGCACTATACACAAACGTCACCATCATCACTCATTCCACAATATTTATCATTAGTTTCATAGTATATTGCATTACAAATTTACATTATGTATAAGCATTAACCATTCCATAGTATGGGACTGTGCTGCATTCAACTAATGCACTAGATGTGTCTGCATCTCCAATTCAAATTCTGAGATGCATATAACAGTAAGTATTTTAAGAGCCAGTCCAGCAATCTTTGACTGAAGTGGTGGTGGACTGCTGTGCTGTTGGTGTGCTGTGTACAGTCACAAGTCATGACAGTAAATGTGTCCCTGGTCTGTGTGGGTGGGAGTCATCAGAAGGACATCACGTTTCACGTTAGAGGGATCTTTTGTTCCAAAATGGATCAAAGTGTTGATGGGGCACTTTTTAGTTCTCAGATAGGCAGTGGCACTGCAAAAGACAGGAATTAACCTGAAATGGGAAAACAAATTCAAATCCCAAAAAGGGATTTTTTCACATCTAATGAGGTTTTGTCTTCCAAGTGAACGCTTGAATCCAAAAAAGGTGAATGTCTTGGATCATCTTCATCAGTCCCAAGTAAAAACAAGCATTTATCAATGCCAAATGTTGATTGCGTTGGTCCGTTGAGCTTGCTCACTGCCCCTGTGTCACTCGCTTGTTCTGTTTCTCCCAGTGCTGCAGGCTGCTCTTTTGTACTGGGCCCCTGCCTGCATTGGCACATTTTTTTCTGCCCACAAAGAAATCCACAGCAGTCCCAATAGAGCTCCATTGAGCTCACTCACTCCCCCTCTCTCACTCGCTCATTGTGTTTCTCCCGGTGCTGCAAGCTACCCTTTTGTACTGTGCTTCTGCCGGCATTGGCACCTTTTTCTGCCCACAAAGAAAACCACAACTATCCTGACAGAGCTCCATTGAGGTTGCACACTCTGCCTGTCTCACTCACTCATTCTGTTTCTCCTGGCGCTGCAGGCTGCCATTTTGTAGTGGTCTCCTGCCTCTATTGGTGCCTTTTTCTGCCCACAAAGAAATCTGCAGCAGTCCCGACAGAGCTCCGTTGAGCTCACTCACTCCCCCTTTCTCACTCGCTCATTTCATTTCTGCCGGCACTGCAGGCTGCCCTTTTGAACTGGGCTCCTGCCTGCATTGCCACCTTCTTCTGCCCACAAAGAAATCTGCAGCAGTCACAATAGAGCTCCATTGAGCTTGCTCACTCACTCCCCCTCTCTCACTCATTTGTTCTGTTTGTCTCACCACTGCAGGCTGCCCTGTTGTACTGGGCCCATGCGTGCATTGCTGCCTTTTTCTGCCCACAAAGAAATTTGCAGCAGTCCCAACAGTGCTCCGCTGAGCTCAGTCACTCTTCCTCCCTCACTCGCTCATTCTGTGTCTCCTGCTGCTGCAGGCTGCCCTTTTGTACTGGGTTCCTGCCTTCGTTGGTGGCTTTTTCTGCCCACAAAGATGTCTGCAGCAGTCCTGACACAGCTCCGTTGAGGTCCCTCACTCCCCCCCTCACTCGGTCATTCCATTTCTGCCAGTGCTGCAGGCTGGCCTTTTGTACTGGGCTCCTGCCTACATTGCAACCTTTTCCTGCCCACAAACAAATCCACAGCAGTCATGATAGACCTCTGTTGAGCTCGCTCACTGCCCCGTGTCACTCGCTTGTTCTGTTTCTCCCAGCACTGCAGGCTGCCCTTTTGTACTGGGATCCTGCCTGCATTGGCACCTTTTCCTGCCCACAAAGAAATCTGCAGCTGTCCAGACAGGGCTTTGTTGAGGTTGTTCACTCCCCCTCTCTCACTCACTCATTCTGTTTCTTCTGGTGCTGCAGGCTGCCCTTTTGTACTGGGCTTCTGCCTCTGTTGGCATCTTTTTCTGCTCACAAAGAAATCTGCAGCAGTCCCAACAGAGCTCCGTTGGCCTCACTCACTCACCCTGTCTCACTCGCTCGTTCCGTTTCTGCTGGCGCTGCAGGCTGCCCTTCTGTACTGAGCTCCTGCTTGCATTGCCACCCTTTTCTGCCTACAAAGAAATCCACAGCAGTCACAATAGAGCTCCATTGAGCTCTGTCACGCCCCCTGTCTGTCACTCATTCTGTTTCTCCCACCACTGTAGGCTGCTCTTTTGTACTGGACCCCTGCATGCATTGCTGCCTTTTCCTGCCCACAAAGAAATCCACAGCAGTCCCAACAGAGCTCCATTGGGCTCACTCACTCCCCATCCCTCACTCGCTCGTTCTGTGCCTTACAACGCTGCAGGCTGCCTTTTTGTATTGGGTTCCTGCCTGCGTTGGTTCCTTTTCATGCCCACAAAGAAATCCACAACAGGCCCAACAGAGTTCAGTTGAGCTCAGTCACTCCCCCCTCTCTCAGTCACTCGATCCTAATCTGTCCCAAACACTGATTTCTGACAGCAACTGCAGTGTTCTGCACTACAAGCGTGGAAACACATTTTGGCCAAGATGTGGAAAATGACAGCTGTACCATTCATAAGTAGGTGTGAACAAATGCCAGTGCTGAAAATCTGGTGTGAAAATATTACTAATTTGCAAACTTACAAGGGTGAGTGGAAACTGCAAAACGCACGCTCATAACACAGTCATTTTATGGAGTTTCATCACAAAATTTTCAACATAGGCATTTTAGGACCTCTACTCATGAACAGTGTCAGTGTGATTTTCTTAATGTGTCCTGAACACTGATTTCCCACAGTGACCACGTTATTGTGCGCTGGAAGAACAAAAACACATTTCAGCCAGTATGTGAAAAATGACAGCTGCACTGTTTGTAAAGAGGTGTGGAAAAATGGCAATATTGAAAATCTGGAGTGAAAATATTACAAAGTTGCGAAGGTACAAGCATGTGTGGAAACTGCGTAATGCAAATTCGTAACACACTCATTTTATGGACTTTTGTCACCAAATTTTCAACATAGGCATTTTAGGACATCTGCTCATGAACAGTGTCACTGTCATTTTCTTAATCTGTCCTGAACACTGATTTCCCACAGTGACCGTGCTAATGAACAACATCACTGTTATTTTCATAATGTGTCCCGAACTTGGATTTCCCACAGTGACCGTACTATTCTGCGCTGGAACTGCGAAAACAAATTTCAGCCAGGATGTGAAAAATAACACCTGTGCAGTTCATAAGGAGGTGCAGAGGAATGGCAATGTTGAAAATCTGGAGTGAAAATATTATTAATTCGCGAAGTTACGAGCGTGTGCGCAAACAGTGCAATGCATGTTTGTAACACAGTCATTTTATGGAGTATCGTCACCAGATTTTCAACATAGGCATTTTAGGACCTCTGCTCATGAACAGTGTCACTGTCATTTTCTTAATCTGTCCTGAATACTGATTTCCCACAGTGACCGTGCTATTCTGCACCGGAAGTGCGAAAACACATTTCAGCCAGGATGTGGAAAATGATAGCAGTACTGTTCACAAGGAGGTGTGAAAAAATGCCAATGTTGAAAATCTTGCACGGATATCTTGCAGATTCGCGAAGTTACCAGCATGCATAGCACCTACTCAATGCACGCTCGTAAAACAGTAACTTTTTGGATTGTTCCCACAAAATCTGCAATATAGGCTTTTTGAGAGCTCACCTCATGAACAATAGCACTGTCATTTCATTAATCAGTCCAAAAGGGGATTCTGAACAGTGACCGCAAAATCACCTTTCAGGGCCAGATAACGCCATAACAGTGCCAGAATTCATGAGGAGGGGTCCCAAAACCCCATGTTGAAAATTTGGTGCCAGACTTCCAAAAAATGGCAGAGATATGCATCAACATTGAAAAAACTCTATTTATTCCATTATACAGCTTACCGGCATTTCCTCAGTTCACGATCGGCTTTGAAGAGTGCAGACGTGTTCCCAGCCCACCGAAGATGGTCGTGCCGGACTCCGGAGGTAAGTATGGGGTGAGGTGGTGGTGTGGAGAGGCAGGGTGTGCATTGGGTGGGCGTGAGTTGTGGGAGGGGGGCAGAGAGACTGCCGAGGGACCGTTTCCTGTTTCCACAGGAAAAAAAAAAACATTGCGGGACTGTTTTTGTTTTTACAGGGGCATGTGGCATGCTGGGGTGGGCTCCCATTATGCCAACAGAATCTTTTTTGGGTGGCAGCTGTAACCAATGGGGATTGAGCATCCCAGTCTGCACACAACAAAACGGGGGGGACATTATGCCAATGGGGATTGGGCACTCCTGCTGGCACACAACAAAAGTGGTTAGGGTTTCATAGTGCCAACAGGGAGTGGGCTCCCCTGTCAGCAACATCAACCTTGGGGCACTGAAGCTGATGGGGATTGGGGTCCCCTCATCAAACAAACACAGTGGGGGAACACATGCTGCCAAGGGGGATTGGGAACCCCTTCAGCAGTGTAGGGGCTTAATATTGCTGGTGAACACTGTGACAAGCTGCCGTCATGTTCATAAACAGTATCACTGTAACAAGGTTCTGCCCAACAATGACGGGTCACTCCCTCATTGCGGCAGAATGGCTTATGCTGCAATGACGAGGCAGCCCCTGATTGCAGTGACTGAAACCTTACAAAGTTGTGGCATGCTAGCTGAACTAGTGTCAGCAGCAGTGTAGCATGGCATTGGGGAAAGCGGACCAAGCCTTTAAAGGCTATGGGGGCATTGGCCACAACAGTGCCGCACTTCCACAACCTGCTTCTGGAAAGCTGCTGCAATATGTTTCTTGCGCATGCGCGCAATCAACATAAAAAAATTATGTACTTAAAAAACTTTAGACATGGTGGGTACCACCCATAGAGGCACCCAACGGTATGTAACAATTGCATACTATCCTACTAACAGTCCCTCATCCAATTCTTCCGAGGTTGAACCTGATGATGATAATACTGATGATAAATAAAGAAGATGAAGAGAATGCTGAGACAGCAGAAGATTTACTGGAGGGGATGGAAATTGCAGATGAAGAAGGAACAGGAAGAAATGTTTCAGTTATGGAGGAGGGAGGGAGGAAGTGGAATAAACCAGAACAGGCCCAGGACAAATCGGGGGGGGGGGTCCATCATGAGTGCAAGATTGTTACTTAAATGCAGTAATCAGAATGAAGAATTTTACATAGTTTGCCATCTTCTTCAACATTTTTGATCTTACGTTTCATTAGATCTTGTATTCTGGAGGGCAACCTGCGTGTGTCAGCCCCACTGGTAGCCTGTGTGATCAAGGAACTGTCTTGCTTCTCTAACTTTTCCCTAACAGGGAAACAACAGGGTTGATACACAAGATGGAGTGGAAAGGATGAGAAGGGACTTGGCAAGGTTGGAGGAATGGTCAGATGTATGGCAGCTCAGTTTCAATGCAAAGAAGTGCAAGATAATGCACATGGGAAACAAAAACCCAAGGGAAGCGTACACAATGGGGGGGTGAGATACTGACAACAGTAAAAATAGAAAGGGACCTGGGGGTAATTATATCAGATGACCTAAAGGTGGGCAAGCAATGTGAGAAGGCAGTAAGGAAGGCTGGAGGGATACTGGGATGCATAGGAAGAGGCCTCAATAGTAGAAAACAGGAAGTTGTTATCCCTCTGTACAGACAGTTGGTGAGACCCCATATGGAGTACTGTGTGCAGTTCTGGAGACCCCATCTCCGCAAAGACATAGACAGAGTGGAGGCTGTCCAGAGGAGGGAAACCAAAATGGTGCAGGGTCTGCACCAGAAGACATACGAAGAAAGACTAAAGGAGCTTAATATGTATACACTTCAGGAAAGAAGGGAGAGAGGGGACATGATAGAAACTTTCAAGTACCTCAAGAGAATTAACAAAGTCCAAGAGGGTAGCATCTTCCAGAGAAAGAGATGTGCAAGAACAAGGGGGCACAATTTGAAGATAGAGGGGGGACGGCTCAGGGTAATGTGAGGAAGTATTTTTTCACTGAGAGGATTGTGGATGCATGGAACAGCCTCCCTGAGGAGGTCGTGGAGTCAAGAACAGTGGGGGACTTCAAGAATGCATGGGACAGGCACAAGGCAGTCCTAGGGGCAGGTAAGAGGAAGTAAGCTGTTGGTTAACTAGGATCTGCAGCTTATCTGTTAGGTAGGAAAATGGGCATACTAGGTGGGCCAAGCGGTCCTTATCTGCCGTCAAATTCTATGTTTCTATGTTTCTCTATGTTTCTAATCAGGTTCAATCTGAATTTTTACATTTTTATTAGGGGTATCACCTTGCTCGGAGTTGCTGTGTTTGCACTAACCTCCTTGGTGATTTGTTCGAATGGCTGGAGCAGTACAATGAAAAACTCCTGCATGGCCCACTGCGTTGGAGTAATATAGACGTCTGTATCACCAATTTTATTTTCTAAGGTGTACTGCCTGACAGCTTTTTTTTTTGTTGTTCCAGCAGCCTTTGGAAAATATAAAACATCCAATTCCATTGAATAGAAATGGCTTGGATCAGTCCATGCAAACGTAAACTCTGCTTCTACTGTAGTTTGTCAGACAACTGCTGGGCTTTGCATTACCTACTAATTAAATATATTTACATACTAACATACTAAAATGCCAGCAGAATAGGCCTAATGGTCTTTCATGTCTGCTTGTTTCGTCAGCCCCCACCCTGGGTGCTGACCTTGCTGCCCTCCTCGCCTTCTCTGGCTTCTCCCTTCCCAGTTCCGGATATTTTTGCTGCACTGGATTTTGCTTCCAGAACCCTTCCCCTGTACCTGTCCCACCCCCTCTTGAACCCCTCCACCATCTCTGCCTCCACCAGCCCCCTAGGCAGTGCATTCCATGGTTCCAACACCCTCTCAGTGAAGTAGCACCTCCTCCTCCTTTCTCCCCTGAATCTTCCCCCCTCCAGCTTCCACCCATGCCCTCTAGTGGCCCCCTCCTCCTTCCTTCGAAGCACCCTGACTGTTCCTCCCCTATTTACTCTCTTCATGTACCTGAAGACCTCTATCATGTCCCCTGGTCCCTTTTCTCTTCCAATGTGTACATATTTAGCTCTTAGAGCCTTTCCTCATAGGTCCTGTCACCCAAGCACCAAATCATTTTGGTTGCCCTCCTCTGGACCCTCTCCAGTAGTTTAATGTCCCTCTTTAAGTGTGACCTCCAAAACTGCACACAGTACTCAAGGTGCAGCCTCACCAAGCAGTTATACAGAGGGAGTATCACTTCCCTCCTTCTGGAGGTGATCCCCCAGCGATGCATCCCAGCATCCTGTTGGCCTTGGCTGCTGCCCTCCTACAGGTCTCCGAGTTGTTCATCTTGACATCCACCACCACCACCCCCCAGGTCCCTCTCAGCCATTGAAACTTGTAGCATTTCCCCCCCAGGGTGTACACTTGGCCCGGGTTTCTGGCCTCCAGGTGGAGTACCTTGCATTTCCCTGCATTGAACCTCAGCTTCCACTTTCTAGACCATCTTTCCAGGGCCTCTAGGTCCCCCTGTAGGGCCACCCTCCCCTCCTTCCCATCCACCACCGCCCCCAGTTTTGAGTCATCTTCAAAGAGACTCATCTCACTCCTGATTCCTGTCCTTATGTCAGAGACGTAGGCATTGAACAGGAGGGGCCCAAGGACTGATCCCTGTGGGACCCCACTAATGACCCTCCTTGGGGATGAGATTATCCCACCAACTACGACCCTCTGGGTCCAGTTCTGGAGCTAATTGCCTATCCATCTGATCATCTGGTTCCCCACTCCCATTTTTCCCAGCTTATCCAACAGGCCCACGTGAGGAACAGAGTCAAATGCCTTGCTGAAGTCCAGAAAAGAGGACATCCACTGGTCTACCCAGGTCCAAGGCACTCGTCACCCAGTCATAGAACTCCACAAGGTTTGTCTGACATGATTTCCCTGGGATGAATCCATGCTGTCTACCGTCCAGGCACCCTGACTTTTCCAGGTTCCCCCCTAGACTCTCCTTGACAATGCCCTCCATCACCTTGCCCACCACCGATGTCAGGCTGACAGGCCTGTAGTTCCCTGCCACCTCCCTTGATCCCCCTTGTGGATAGGCACTATATGCACTACCTTCCAGTCCTGGGGCACCCGCCCTGTCCTCAGAGAGATGGTGAAAAGCTCCGCCAGAGGTTTCACCAGGACATCCGCAAGTTCCTTCAGCACTCTGGGATGTAATTTTTTAATTAGTAGTAATGCATAAAACATTACATTCAAGCACAGGAGATGGTCATAAGACTTAACCATTTAACCTTGTAAATCTGGAATAGGGGCTATGATAGAATGTTGCAAAAGGAAACTTTAGCAGATATGTCAGCTGCTTCAATGGCTTAGGTATTGTTCTGCAAAGAAAGAACAGATAAAATATTAAATGCAGTTCTAAAAATCTGCTGATCAACCATTTCAAGAGTACTATATCTGCAGAGGTGTATTTAATAACACATTATTCACTTCAGAGGTGTAAGTAATCAGTAGAGCAGTATAGTATAGTAATAACATTTTTATTACAAAAATACTTTTTTGAAGTACATTTCAGCCAGTCTTGAACAGGAGGCACACACTGTTTGGATTTATGCTTGGCCTTTCAACACCAGCTACAGCAAGCTTAGCATTCAAATCAACATAGCCTAGATAGGTTGGGCAGATTAAAGGAAAGGTAACTGCCCACTGGTTACAACACTGAACCAGTGACCACCAATAAATCTGCATTTCACATCCAAGTGGACAATGGCTCGCCAAAAAAAGCTAACAATTTTAAAATCTTAGATTGAACTCTGCTAATAGATGGCACAAGAAATAATAGATCCCTGCAGTCAATCCCCAATTAACAAGGTGCAATAATTTGTATTTTTTATTATTTTTGGCTGAAAAGAGCACACTTTGGCAAAGCTTTTTTAACCAGTAGAGTCCCAGGAGCACACAGAGGTTAAGTGTCTTGCTCACGGCCACAAACTATGAAAGTGGAAGTTGAAGGATTCAAACTTTATCCACATTCACAGTTCAGTGCTCTATTCTCTAGAAACTATACTGGCTCCCTATATATTCTGGTGACGTAGTTCATCCCACTGCGAAGTGAACATCAAAGAAAGATTCTCATAATGGAGTGCCCCATCCCAGCCATGTGGTCTTTTACCGCTACTCAAGCCAACCCAACTCAAATTGTGAATAACAGTCTCCCAAAACACACTCAGCACCATAATATTTTAAAAGCTAGGTGTTGCTGACTTTACTACCCTCCCCTATAAATAAAATAACACAAACACCGATAATATAGGTTAGAGTGAAGAACTGAGTGGGCATTTATTTGCGTCTTACTGACTGGCACCTGCGTTGCCCCCAGCTGGCCCCAAGCCCTAGGCTAGCAGACCACCCAGACCCTGCTACACTGGAATCCTCCTCCAGCTGTCTCCAGAATTCAGGTCATACCATTATCTTGTCCTCCTCTCCTCCTCTTCCAGGTTCCAGAGAGACCAGGCAGCAGTTCAACTTCCAGGGAGTCCTGGGCGGTGGTGGGGTCATCTGATCAATTAGAAGTCCCCCTCCTGGGCGACAATGATGTCAATGGACTGTCTTGGTCACTCACTCTCTCCTTGAATGCTCAAAGAAGCATGCAAGAGTCCCGCTGTCACTGTGACCTTATGTAGATGCTGGCCGTGGCCCGACCTGACCTCTGATCCCCCTGCATGACCTCTGCTGTAACTGCCAGTGTTCCGGGCCTGAGTTGACCCCTGCCTGCTGTGAAATTGTGGGATCAGGTTCAGGAAGTACTGTGGAGTGGAGAAGAAGGGAAGCACTGGCCCGCCTGGAAACTTCTGCTGTCTGGACTGCAGCCAGTGCACTGTCTAAGCTGGCACTGTGACAGAGTCCACCAAAGTAAGACAAGCAGGTCAGTGAGGGTGAAGAGAAAGGTTAAGCGGGGTCTGGAGAGAAAATTGAGAAGGAGTAAGTGGTCAGGGGGGGGGTTAGCATCCTCCTCCAACAAGTCAGCATCTGTCACTCACTATCAGCAATTTGGGAAGGGGGTCCGGGCAGGAAAAATATTGATAATCAGCTGGGCAGTCCTGGGCCTCTCTGAGCCACCGGGCCCGGGAAAGTTATCCCGGCTGTCCACCGCAGTTGGCACCCCTGTACATAAACGATAATACCCAAGAGGGTGGGTGGTATTGGGCAATATTGGACCACCTAGGGTGTAATGAGGCCTGATGCTACAGGTGGAGGGCCTTATTGCTCCTGGAAGGTCAGGTATTGCCCATACCGCTCACCCTGGAGAGTATTATTGTGCTTTGAAAATGAGCTACATGTGTCATTTTTTTTATAGGACTACAGAAAAAAAAAATAAAGTAATGCTTAATTTGTAGTCCTTTTGTGGTAAAGTAGTCCCTGTTAAACTAGCAATGGCAGTAGAGGGTGCTGTTATGGTTCATTGTGTGCTGTTTCAGCCTTCCTACAGTTTGTTCCCTTGTTCGTTCCTTGTTCTGCCACCCCCCCATAGTCTAAGTTTTTGCAGCCCTGCCAGTGAAAGGAGAATGGAGTGCAGGAGAAAGAAAAAGTGTTGTTTCTGCAGACAAAGCCATTTGTGAGATAGAAAGTTCTCCTGCTGCCATCACAGGAATGGTTGCTCACTGATTGTGGTAAGTTATGCACCATGTTGAAGTCACTCGGTGTAGTTTTGAATTACTGGAATGTTTTCATGGAGCACCATAGGAATAGGGAGGTAGTTGGGACAGATGGCTTTTTCCAGTTTTTTTATATGTTTCTGAGAGGTGGCCAATGTATGGGAAGCAGCAGTTCTGTGAGTAAAGAAGCATGGAGAGGCATGTGCTGCACTTTTGAAAATTGTGCTGCCAATCATGGTTATGTGAAGCCAGTCGCAATGATGGCTTTCTTTTCTTTTTAAAATGTTTGGCTACCTTTTGTTTAATTTGTGTAATTCTTTGTGGCCTGAGGGTTGTGTGTGCATGTCTGTGTGATCAGGGTGACTCGCGCTCTCTTCTTAGTAAGTTAGCAGGGAAAACCCTAGCAGCTTTTATGTTTACAAATCTACAGTGGCATCAGGATACCAGTGATAGGGTTGGCACAGTTGGTACTTGTTTTTTGCAGGGCTCTAACCGCAAGTTAATGTACCCCCTGGCATGCCTGGCAGTCAATCAGAATGCTTACGTTCTTAAACCCATTTTCTAAAGATATATTGAATCCATTTAACTTGGTATACCAACATGGGAGATTAAGGATACTAGTGCATTTCATCAGAGTACTCTTGAGTCACAAAATTGTAGCAAGGAGGAATCAGGGCTGTGAGAGGCAGTATGGCTGGCTGCTGGCTGCTTCTATAGTTGACTCCTGGCAGGCTTTGAACAATGTCCTTTGTGCTCAGTCCTTAGCAATCCTGACATCTGCACTTCAGACCACTAGGTAATGTCAGTTTTAGTAAGGGAGGAACAGGTACTGCTTGTCTCTGATTTGCTAGAAGGCAGTCCAGGGGCTGGTCACTGCAGGTCCCTGGGGATCAGTGGGTGCCACTGTTGATGGGGATGATGATTAGTGATATGAGAAGGGGTTCATAGCATGGACTGAGCCCCTCATGAAAATGGCTTCAGTATTCGGAGTGGAGTCTGTGAGCCTGACTGCTGGTATAAAGTTTGTTGTGGTGTTAGATTTAAAAATTGGCACCTTTGACTGGTAACCCCTAATTGGCTGGTACATCTTTTCTTGTCTCTCTTTGGCTGGGAGGAAGTCCTGGGGCTGGCCAGCACAGAGCCTTGGGGATCAGTGGGGGGCCACTGTTGATGGGGATGATGATTGGTGATAGGAGAAGGGGTTCATAGCATGGACCGAGCCCCTCATGGAAATGGCTTCAGTATTCTGAGTGGAGTCCGTAAGCCTGACTGCTGGTATAAAGTTTGTTGTGGTGTTAGATTTAAAAATTGGCACCTTTGACTGGTAACTCCTAATTGGCTGGTACATCTTTTTTTGTCTCCCTTTGGCTGGGAGGAAGTCCTGGGGCTGGCCAGTGCAGAGCCCTGGGGATCAGTGGGGGACTGCTGCTGATGATAATCAGTGATAGAGGGGGATGGAGTCCAGAGCATGGACCGGGCCCCTCACAAACTTGCTTCACAATTCTGAGTGGAGGGAGTGAGCACTGACTAATCATATAAAGTCCACTGGGGTGTTATATTTAGACCATTGTGGTGTTAGATGTAAGAACTGGTGTCTCTGGCTGGTGGCACCTGATTGTTTTCACATATTTTCTAATCTCTGATTTGCTAGGAGGTGGCAGGTCAGGAAATGACTGGTGAAGGGCTCTGGAGACTGTTTGGGGGCCACTGCCAATGATGATCAGTGGTAGGGGAAGGGATCTGGAACACAGAAGAAGCCACTCATGAATCCGACTTCACTATTCTAAATAGAGAGAGCAAGCATTGACCACTCATATAAAATTTGTTGCATTGTTAGATTTCAAAAAATGGCACCTTTGGCTGGTGGCACCTGATTGCTGGTACATCTTTTCTCATCTCTAGTTGACTAGGAGGCAGTCCAAGTGCTGACTGGTACACGGCTCCAGGGATCAATGAGGGCAGCTGCTGATAATGATTGGTAGTAGGAGAGGTGTTCCAGAGCGTGGACTGGGCCCTTCACAAACATTGCTTCACTATTCTGAGATATGCATGAAATGTGTTCTGTAATAAAACTTAATGATTAGCAGACGACATTGGGTTACTATTACAGAACACTAGACTTACATATTGCAGTGATGAAGGAAATAGACAGCTTCTGTATAACCCTTTCCATTACTACTATAGCTGAAGAAACAAGATGAATACTAAAATAGAAAACTAAAGATGAAATAAATATTGAAGAATTACTTTAATGAGTAAGACTGAAGCAACAGTGAAAATAAATATCTTGGAAATACAAAATAAGTTAAATTATACGTGAAAAGGTGTAGGAACGTGTTTTTATCATTATGGAGTCACATTGTCATATTAAAAATTAGGGCTGTACAAATAGATTTTTCGGAATATTTGGTATTCATGACCCTGGTGTTCGGTGTACTCAGTATTTTTTATTCAGCCAGGAAAGGTGTTTTTTAAAGAATTGTTTTAAAAGCCCTAAAATTACACTGTTGAGCTGTGTTTAAATCTGGCATCTCATAAACACCTCAAAGGCAACTCAATGAGCAACACAGAGATGGCAGCAACGTAATGCAAGTTATTTGGATCCCATGTATTATCTGTTATTCACTACAAATCAGCCGGGTAAGGTGCCAATGAATTGTTCTAAAAGCACTTAAACAACACCATTAAAACATTGTCTATGAATGTAGTGTCTTATAAGCATGTCAGCTACATGCTAATGACTAACACAGGACTGTCATTAAAATAAAGTATGTTACTTAAGTTGTGGCATCCTTGATCCATCATCACACACGTACCATCAGTGCAGTGAGTGGCTCAAGTGTCATATACTGAATTTCATAGTGCTGCACTAGCAGAACTGGTCTCCTTCTCGACTGTACTACTACTCTGGTCTGCTGGAAATTCCCCAGAATCAAGCGGATATTCATAGCCAGGTCAGTTGACAAATTCTTCCTCATAACCGATATCAATTATGCAGACCCAATCATGAGCACTGTGTTGGAGCAATGGGGTGGGGGAGGCTGAGTATTTCAGGAGTCAATGTAGCAGTTATAGTGTCTGTGGTGGCAAGTTGGAGCAGGTATGTGTGCAGCTGTAGAATCATTGGTGGTGGAAGTCAATCTGGCTGTGGAGAGCACAGTTTCTGTGGTATTAACAATACCAACAGGTACACTAGCAGCAGCAGTTGTAGCAGTAGTGGTGGTGGTTTTGGTCACAGAAGATTTGGTGGCAGTGGTGGCAACAGTGGAAGTGCCTGCCATAAGGGTGGCATTGGTGGTGGTGGTGTGGACTGGGAGCACACTAAATTGGGAGGAATTAGTGGCAATGGTAATAGATGTAGTGGCAGCTATGGTAACACTGCTGCTACTAGTGGCATGGGCAGCTGCTGCTTGCAAAATAGGGGATGTAAGCTGTGTGGCCCTCCTAGTGCCATAAAACATTGGTGCTAAAATATGTAATACTGTATCACTCCAGACATGGTACCTGTGGTGGTGGTGATGGTAGAGGTAGAAACAGTAGTAGTGGCACTGCTGCTGCTTCCTCCCTTTGCACTGCTGGTACCACTAACAGAACCAGGCTTGCTGGGAGAGAAAAAGAAGCTTGGCATGCCTAATATGCCTGGAGCATCTCATACCATCTGCACCACCCATGGATAGCAGGCCAGGAGATTTGCTGGTGCTATTCAATGCCCATCTGTGGAGTGGCTGATCTATAGACATGACTTGATATAGATCAGTTAGCAGCAAAGCTGACTGACTAAAGTAGTCCAGGTAACAGATACTGTAGCGTGTGCATGTGTGTTTGACTATGTCAATTTGATGCTCATGCAGCAAGTAGTGTACAGTAATAACACCACTCAAGATACAATAAACACTGTTAGTATGTCAATCAATATCACTATTATAACAGGAGGATCCAGCCAACAGCCTCATCATTCATGGTTTCGTACATTGATCTGAGTCTGGAACTGAATGCTAGTACACAAATTCGCACACAGTTCAGTGAGTCAAGCCCTATCCACTGAGAAAAATGCAGTCATCTTCCATTTCATACCACCTAGACTCAATCCGTTGCTTAGCCCATGATAGAACTAGGGTCACTTGAGCTGCCAGGTAGTAAAGGTAAAAATTGGGTGAGGCCAGGCCTCCCTCCTCCGGAGGAAGAAAGAGTAAGCGTCTGGCCACTTGGGGTTCCTTATGTTGCCAGATAAACTCCTGGGTTTCCTTTGTTAGCCTGTTCCAAAATGAAGTTGGCAACTTCAATGGGAGGGATTGGAACAAAAAAAGTAGCCGAGTGAGGACATTCATCTTGAGTGTCGACATTCGGCCAACCAGAGAGAGGGGGAGAAGGCGCCATCTGGCCAAATCTTGACTCACTTGATCCCAGAGCCATCAGTGATGAAGGGTAAATAGTTTTGAGAGATCAGTAGAGATCTGCATGCCAAGATAGCAGATTTGGCCCCTAGGGGCCCAACTGAACGTGAAATTGTCTTTTAAACTTCAGGGAGCAATGCCACTTAAAACCAAGGCTTCAGATTTTGAAAAAATAATTTTATAGCCTGAGATCGCTCCGAAGAATTGTAGGATTTACACAAGGCCTGAGTCGATTGCTCCAGGGAGGACAGGAAGAATATAGAGTCGTCTGCATACAGCAAACGTTTTTGTTCCACCCCCTTACCCATAACCTCCGAAATGTCTAAACTTTGTCGGACCTTATTGGCCAGCGGCTCCAAAAAAAGGGCAAAAAGAAATAGAGAGAGAGGACACCCCTGTCTGGTACCCCTAGCCAAGGGGAAGAAGGAGGATGAACTTATCCCATTCACTCTCACTAATGCTAGGGGTTTGGAGTATAGTAGGGAAATTGAATGCAGAAATTTAGGGCTGAAATTCATCTTTTCCATGGAGGCTTTTAGAAAATTCTAATTGACCCTATCAAATGCTTTTTCTGCATCCATGGATATGGCTTTCTGAAAAGTCTTTCCGTTGGTCTGGGAGGAGATAATATTAAGAAGTCTCCTGATATTATCAAACAAGTACCTTCCTGTAATGAAGCCTGTCTGGTCCTCGTGTACTAAAGAGGCAACATGGTTCTGGAGGCTCCCGACCAACAAGCCTGTGAACAACCTGTAGTCCACCTTTAAAGGGAGATAGGCCTATATGAACTACAATCTAGTTAATCCTTGCCTTCTTCATGAATGACTGAAATATGAGCAAGCCGACACGAGTCAGGGCGGGTTCCCCCATCTAGAATCTCCTGGCATGCCGGAAACAAGAGTGTCCGGAGGAGGTCAGCAACATTTTTTAAAAATTCAGAAGAAAAGCCATCCGGCCCAGGGGCCTTGCCATTCTTCAGGCTTGTGGTTTGAGCCAGAAGGTCTGGTTTCGAAATGGGACCATCCAGATGCTCGAGGGCTGATTGCAAGAGGACTCTGATTTCATCTCCCTCATAAAAAGAAGTGACCTTCCGCTCAAAATAGCCTTTTATAAAAATCAGCAAATGTTTTTGTTCACAGCACCTGTTTTGACGTACTACAGTACCCAGAAATTCTCAGAAGTTATTACATAGCACTTGGCAGTAGTTTGGCGGCAGTGTAAAAATTTTAAGTAAAGGAAAGATGAAGGGTGCTAGCAATGGTGACCTGGTCAGTTTTTTCAGTATCACTTTGTAGGCGTTCATTCATATTATGTCTAGTGGTTGGTTTGATCATACCATTAAAACCCTTCAAAATGTGTTTGGATTTTGGAAACCCTCAGTCTGACATACAGTAGTTTAAGAAATTCATTTTTAGCATCATAGTTTCTTTTTTTCACATTTGCGTCTAAGGTCCTGTACACACTAGGCTTCTTAAACCATTTTAAGCAAGTAAAAACTGTTTAAGAAATGCTAACACAGTTTACGAACACATTACAGATCATTTAAACCATTAATAAAAAATCATGCTAAAACCCTGCTAGGTATGTAATCTTTAGCCCAGTTTTAAAAATGGTTTAAGCTAAACACAGTTGCACTTACCAGTGTATACAAGCTGCCATGTTCAGCCCATCCTTTGCTGGTCCTCCACGATGGACAACACTCCTATGCACAGCACGGCTGCAGGCATCACTCTGTGAGGTTTCGGAGTGTGTACAGGATGCGACTTTGAAAACGCTCAAAAACCAGGTCAAGGCAGCAATATGGGTTCACTAACATGGTAAGAGTTAAGCTGCTTTAAAAAATTATCTAAAACCCATCTCGGAAGTGCATATAGAACCTAGGAGTTCTGCTATCTAAGCCAGTCACCATCAAGCTTTGAGATTTTGTACAGCTTCCATGCTTACTCTGTCTCCTTCATTACAGCAATTAAATTTTTCTTTAGGTATTTCTTATTTAATTCTCTAGCCATTTTCAGTCATCAGGACATGCTTGTTTACTTGTGCTTGGAGCTGATGAATGAGAAAGTCAGGTACAGCACTTGCACATTAATTGCAGCCAAGTTCCAGTCACAACTTTATTGGTCAGCCAGGAGACTGTGTCAGAGCTGATGAAATTATGACACACATTAACTTTTATTTTTTTTTATCTTATTACTCCAGAGGCCACCTACTGGGTGGTGATTGCTTATGGTGTCAAGGAAGAGACCTGCCATTTGTACCCTGTTGACTTTGATGACTATAATCCAGTCAGTTATTGTGCCCTATTTAGTTCTGTTATACAGCCTGATAAGTAAGCAATAATCCATGGCAGGATGTGCGGTTATTGGGGATTAATCAACACCCTGGGTGTGTTGTGAGGCATGAGGCCACAGGTCGAGTGTCCTCACGGTGCCTGGGGTGTTGATTAATCCCCAATAACCGCACACCCTGGAGAGGGTTATTGCACTTATAACATGTGGTATCACCAGAGTGGAACATGGGAAAGCATGATTAAACCATGAAAACAGAGGAACTTTTTTTAAGTGTTCTGCCACCACCACAACTACTGTCCTGCTGAGAGTTCTGAATAGGGCACTGCTGATACCGCTGAATCTGGCAACACCGAGCAGACAACAGAAGCACAGTACACATATTAACAAAAAAGAAATGTATTAGAGGAATAGAAAGCCACTGTGAAGCACAGCTGCTGAGATTTGCCGTGTCTGGGGAAGTCACCGTTGCACTGTTCTGTCCATTCAGGGGGAGAGAAAGTGAGAGAGAGAGAGAAAGAGAGAGACACACACAGAGTGAGGAAAAGCATCACTCAGTGTCCCACAGCTGCTGCAATGTCTCTGTCAAGCACTCACTGTCTTGTCACTTGAGCACATGGAATATGTCTTTGGTAGCAGGGTCTCTGTCGAGCATGGTTCTCTCTCTTGTCTCTCTCTCTCACACACACACACTGGCAGCAATGGAGACAATGCCGCACTCAGTCTCAGTGGGGCAACACTTAATTTATTCATTTGGCCTCCTACACAAAACTGGAGCACCATTATTCCTTACCCGCTCCCCCTGTTGCCCACTGACACTTTCATTGCTGAGTACATGTAGCAGTCTGTGTTGCCAGAGCCCTGTCTGCTGTCCTATCTGTCTCTCCACAGCTGGCGCCCTCTCTCTCTCTCACTTACACTCTGTGCTTCCTGTCACACTCCATCAGCAGCATCTCAGTGCTCGCACTGTGCGGGGTTGGGGGTAGGCAGCAAGCCATGGGCAAACAGTGGCACGGCAAGTCAATTTTGAGACATGCACAGAGAGGGAGAACAGACAGAGATAGGGGACAATGCACCACTTCACAGTGACAACTCCTTAATCACTCTGTCTCTTCCTGCTGCTCAGTTCCTAGGGGCTTACTAGTGAGAGCCCCTACATGGAGCTAGAAGTATGGGCAGATTATTTAAATCTCTCCAGGGAGGTTGAAGTATGGGCAGATTATTTAAATCTCTCCAGGGAGGTTGCAGTATGGGCAGATGATTACACAAGGTGCTACAACATTCATTGACAGCACCTGCTGCTTTGCACTCTTCATCTACTGCTCATTTGTTCTCCTCCCAAATCCCGGTTCATCTGCACCCTCCAGATCACAGTGACAGCACAGTTTTCAAGACAGTCGGGAGCGAGGGGAGAGAGAGAGAGAGAAAGAGAGAGAGTAAGCATCTGTTTTTTGTCAGTTTCAGTGACAGCGACTCTTTCTCTCCTCTGCTTTGCATAGGCTGTAGTGCAAGGAATTAGTGCAGCAGGTAAATTTCAAGGTCCCAATTTGTGAGGCTGGATAAGCATATCATGCCACCACGTCACCTGCTGCCCCATAAAATGCACCACATAAAATGTCAGGATTTGAATAGTGCTGCGGGGAGAAGTATGAGATCCATCGGGTAAGTGAGTGGGTAAAATCAGTGCCACCAATGGGGACTGCACAGCCACATGATTCAGAATGGAGAGGGATAGGGGTCACACAAGCAGTACTCGGCACTCCGGAGGCACACAAAAGAAAGAGAGAGAGAGAGAGACAACAGTGCAGTAACATTCACCACTGAGCTGTAATACATGACAGGATTTGCCTCTTACTCGCATAGTGAGAGATAATAATGGCTGCCACTCAGGCTGTATTTTTAGCACAATAAATAGATCTGGTCCACTCGTGTATCTCTCAGGGCGGACACTTCACCACTTACTGTGCATATATCATGGATTAATCAACGGTCACCTGATGACTCTTCACCAGTCAGGTAGCTGTGTTTCTATACCCCATGTTATAAAAGAGTTTACTACTTGTGTATGGTTGGCTTTACCTAGATGCTGTCATAATTGCTGACTGCCTTCCCTGCCCAGTTTAGATTTAGTTCACCTAGAAGTACTATATGTTGCCTTTCTAGACAAACTGTGTTATAACTGGAACTAGATCCCTCAGCCAGCTGGAAGGGAGAGAGTGTTGTACACATACCCAGTGCTGAGGTTTTTATTTTGTTTTACCTGTTAATATTTGGATAAATTGGAAAATTCCCAAATGATCAGCAAAACTCACGTAAATAAATTTCCACCAAAATCTGAATTTCTTAACATTCTGTTTTTTGTTACTTAAACATTTTGCAGGACAGTAGGCATTTAGTACTTCAGATTTTCTCTGTTTCCGCTGCTCCTCATTCCTTGAAGCCACAGTACTCCTCTACTTGTGGCATTAGAAATATTTCTGTGGCAACCGGTTGTGATGTCACATTAGGGCATTATGACTTCAAAGCAGGAAAAGCAGCATGAACGAATGAAATATATAGGGTAAGGAACCTTATTTTCTGTTGAACCAGCATAATATTCTGTGGTGATTTGCATGTGCAGCCCATGATGCTTTGCATTATGGAGACATCTGTGAGTTTGTATTTCTTATTTTCTGTATATGTATTTAGTAATAAAGAATGGAATATTTTGAAATGGAAGTTATTTTTGGAATTGTAAATTTGGTTTCTGCTGATGCTAACTGGCAGTCGTTTGAGGGAAAACTGGAAATCATTTTAAATTATCGTTTTCTTACTTCAGCCTAATGGCATCTGTTTTAACTGACAAGAATATAAATCATATGCAAAGTTGTGGTAATTTAGTAATGAGACATAACAAGTTGTGCATTGTTGTTGGATAACAGCATGCCTCTAGTGCATTGTGAGGTATAAGGCATAGCCAAGTGTTGTCAACACCCAAGAACTGCCATTATCTGAGAGTATTATTGCAATTAAAAAATGGACCCAAGACTTTATAGAGTTGCTAAATGTACAAAACTATGTTATAGCTGCTGCTGACTTAAAATAAAATTACCCATGCAAGAAATGTTACATGGAGACAGAGGCCCTAAAACTGGCTGGCAGTATAGCCTAGAGGTTAGAATAATGAGCTGTGAACGAGCTTGGTACATCCCAGACCAGACCTTGGTTTGAGTCTTACAACCTCCACTTGCATACTGTGTGACTCTGAGCAAGTACCTTAACCGCCCAGTGCTCCCAGGTCGGCCCTGAAAACAGGCACTTGTTGCCTAGTGAGCCTTACCCAGTTACTATAGACTAAAAAAATATAACTGCTCAGTTTCCAGCACAGTACCCTCAAAATGCAAACTTAATTTGCATAAGAAGCCCTAGTTCTACAGATGAGCACCACAGCAAGCCTTCCCCATATGCTACACTATTTTTATAGCTTTATGGTTTGCTAACCCCTTCCCTCAGTTTCCCCATATCATATAAAAACTGAGCATCTTTGGATTCTGAAGCTCACTTCAAAGGCTTGATCAGGGACACACATCATTGCCACACAGCGGCTTGGTTCTCATTTCTGATTTATTTCTGATACAAAGTAGTTGGCATTAATGTTTGAAGGTTTATGTCTACGCTACATGAAATACAAATCTGGGTTAAGCTGTACTTCCCATGTATAATTGGTACATCTGAAACCTGACTAATGGCATTCATACCTGCCTCATTATGCAGCCTCCCTACCTTTAACTTCCTACACTGAAATATAGGTAACTCAGAGAGTGAGGTTACTTGGTCTGAACATACTACTAAGAATACTTTTCTGACAATGGCCTTCCTGCCCGCATACCCTCTTCCCTCTCACCTGCAGTGCTTATTTCTAAGATTGCCCTTGGCTGGTATGTCATGCTTCTGAACATTTGGCACATTTTGAATTACTGGAATTTCCTAAGCCTCAGTCTCTTACTTCTTGTTATTGTGTAACTATGTATTATTATGTTGACCTTTTTATGTATGTATACCCCCATTCCTTCGATGTGGAACCTTTATAAATGAGCAGTTCTTGCTCAAAGGTATTTGTAATCCTAGATTTCAATAAAATAAAAAACAAAAATTTCTTATCCTGTTGGAAATCTTTAGTTGCAGCAACAGTGGTTTAATTTGTGACTGGTGAGTTATCAAATTAACTTTTTCCCAGTTCAAGGTGTTGTACAGTTGACATGCCTACCTTCCCTCCAAAGGTGGGATCGGTGAATTAACTAAGGTCCTTGACAGTATAAACTGCTGCCTAGTTGCAAAACAAAAAAAACGGTGCACACAACTATTAGAGAGGACTCGTGTTTCAATAAATCAAAAAATAAAAGAATGCTGACTAGATACCCCCACATACCATCTCTTGCCAGTGGCTTCCTCAAGAGGAGTGGCTAGTTTGCAATGTAAACAGTTAATTTTAGTAGTTGATTACAAGTGATTATGATATAACAATTAACACAAAATTGTAAGGAAAGTGCAAAAAGTATCAACAACTGTGTGTCCCCAACCTCCCTTTCCTCTACTTATTATGCCCATGTGACTGTCCCACACATGCTTGAAGCTCCCCGCTGTCTTTGCTCCCACTGCTTCTTCTGGGAGGCTGTTTCAGATGTCCACCACCCTTTCTGTAAAGAAGTATTTCCTCACATTTCTCTTAAACTTCCCCACCTTTGTTTCATTGTATGCCTTTGTGTTCCTTTGAAAGAGATTCCCCACCTGCACCTTGTTCTCTCCCGTGAGGTACTTATAGGTTTCAATCATGCCCCCTCTTGCTCTTCTCTTCTTCACGGAGTACATGTTGAGATCCCAGATCCTCTCCTCATATGACTTCCCATGCAAACCCTGCACTATTTTGGTAGCTGTTACCTGGACTACTTCCACCTTGTCAATGTCCTAGCAGAGGTGTGCCCTCAAGAACTGAACACGATACTCTAAGCGAGGTCTCACTAGTGAGTAATGCAATGGTAATACCACCACTCTTCTCCTGCCAGAAACCCTCCTCTCTATATTCCCCAGCATCCAAGTAGCCTTGCCTGCTGCCTTGCCATATTGCCCTGCCACATTGAGATCCTCTGATATTACTAACCTGAGGTCCCTTTCTAGCTTAATGACTGTTAGTACTTTCTCTCAACCAGTGGTGGAGCTAGAAGGGGGGCTGGGGAGGTGGTCACCCCTCCTGGCTGGCCTAGTGTGAGTAGTGGTGCCCCATCACCATCTTTATTCAATGTTTATTGCCCATTGTGGAGCCCATGATTAACTGAATGCCCCCCCCCGGCTCCCAAATACTCCCAAACCTGGCTCCACCACTGCTCTTAACTTATAAACTGCTTCTGGGTTTCCCCACCCCAGCTACATCATGTTGCACTTTTTGGCATTGAAACTCAGTGGCCACACCAAAGGCCACTTATTTACTTTCTCCAGATCCCTTTGCATTCTCTCTACCTCTCTCTGAGTGTCCATCCTATTGTAGATTGTTGTATAATCTGCAAGGAAATACATTTTCCCTCCAGTTCCTCAGCAATTTTATTTTGACCCCCGTAGCACTCTACTGGTCAATCTCCTATCCCCCAAGTGTCTACTGTTTACCACCACTCTCTACCTCCTGTTCTTCAACCAGTTTGACATCCGGCTTACTACTTTTCCCCCCGTTCCCAGGCTGCTTAGATGTTTTATTAGCCTCCTGTATGGCACAGAGCTGAAGGCCTTATTGAAGTGCAGATAGGCCACATCCACTGCCCTCACCTGATCCACTTCCCTATTTGCCGGTGAAACAAATTTGAGATTTTTGGGGCATGACCTCCCCTTCTGAAACCATGCTGCCAGTGGTCCTGCAGTCCATTTGCTCCAGGTAGTCCATCAGCCCTTTCTTCAGCAGGGTCACCATTAATTTCCCACTACTGAAGGAGATTGACTGATCTGTAATTGTTAGCCTTCTCCCTGCTGCCACTCTTATGCAAAGGGACCACATTGGCCCTCCTCCAGTCCTCTGGAACTACCTCCATCTCCAATGAAGTGCCAAATAGTGTTACCAGAGGGGTTACTAGCACCGTGCTCTGTTTTTTTTTTACAACCCTTAGGTGAATCCCATCTGGTCTCATTGCCTTGTTTTCCTTTAGGGCTTCCAATCCCCTTCAAATTATGTTCTCCGAAAATGGACTTGTGTTCAGTTCCCCCTCCCCCCTTGTGCCTGCTTACAGATATTGGTCTGCCCCACCACATGAAAATTAAACAGAAGTGCACATTTAAATTTTAGCTTTTCCCTGATCTTAATCTTCATATCCCCTTCCACACTCATCCTCCAGATGCTCACGTTTGTTGTTTTCTTCTTTTCGCTCATGTACCTGTAGAAAGATTTTCACCTGCTTGGCGATCCTCCCCTTTGTTTGTACCTTAGCTGCCCACACCTTCCTTCCTGCTTTGCTTTGTTTTTCCAGATGTACCTCCTTGTCAGCCTCAGTCCGGGTCTTCTTGTATTTCCTAAATGTTGCTTTTTTTCTTCCTTACTGCCTTAGCCTCCTCCTTTGAGAACCATAATGGCCTCTTCCTCCTACCCTTGCTTACTTCCTTCAAACAGGATGCTGTTGCCTCAGCTATTCCCTCTTTGATCTTTGTCAGCTGGGGCTCAATTCCCTCACCCCAGCCATCCCCCCTTTGAGGTGTTTACTAAGGCAATCTCCCATTTCTTTAAAATATGCCCTCCTCAAGTCCAAAACCTTCATCTTAGTGTGTTTTTTCTTTTGTCAAATCCGTATTCCAAACCACACAGTATAGTGATCGCTTGTACCCAGGGGACTACCCACATTAATATCTTCAGTGTTCATAAATGCCAGGTCCAGCACTGATCCATCTCAAGTAGTTTCCATAACCAGTTGCCTGAGAAATGCCCCATGTAGGGAATCGAGGATGGCCCTGCTTCTGTTTTAGTTGTGACTGGAATACTCTAGTCTATATCTGGCAGAGTAAAGTCAACCATAATCAACACCTTCCCATTGCTTGCCATTCTGACATTGGTTTTACACCAAAACCTTGTCCTACTCTGCCTCCTGTGTTGGAGGTCTCTACACCACCCCATGCAGATAAAGGCCCTGGACCCTGTCTTTAAGCTGGCCCAAACTACCCCTAGCCTTTCCTTACTGCCATGGTATCCCTATATTTCCATGGCCTTTATACCTTCTTTCATATATAAAACAATCTCTCCACCTTTTCTCCCTGTCCTTTCCTTCTGTAACCCGATATACCCTGGTACAGCCACTTCCCAGCTGTGGTTGTCGGTGAACCATGACTCTGTTATATCCATCAGATCCAGATCTGCCTCTACAGTGATTTATTTCCTAGGCTCCTTGTATTGCACACATGGCTGTCCACTCCTTTTGTTCCTCCCTTCCCCCAATTCTGCCTTACCTTTCTCTTTCCCTCCTTCACTACTCCCATTTCCCCAGTTCTGTCTTCCCCTTTTTCATTGTCACCCTGTCTACACCCCTTAAACCCTCTCTCAGCTTTAGATCCACCTCCTGACCTATCCATCCTGTCTCCCCATTATCCTTATGCACCTCTACCCCTGGGTAATTCATTTTCCCTGGGTTTCTCCTCTCTGCTGCTGTATACCCTGGGGTGGAGGGGGTAATCACTTCCTCCCTTATCTTGTCTGCTTCTCTCCTTGGCTAGTTCAAATGCCCATCAAAGTAGCATCTAAGCTTCCACCCAGGGCTGTTGTTCCCCTCCCTGAGGGATGGAGGCCATTTCATTTGTGCAGACCTCCTTCTACCCACACCCGATGTAACCAAAACACTTCACCCTGCCCCATGCCTTCAGCCACTCTTTGAAGACCCTGTTGTGGTGTTCCCCTTCCCTCAGTTGAATAACACAGTGAAGGCTACCATGTGAGCTAACTGCTTCAGAACAGTCCCCAGCTCCCTAAACCTACCTTGCACCATCCTTGTTGTGTCCCTTGCCAGGATAGTAGTCCCCAGATATACATTGACATCAGCCCCCTTCTTGTCCCACTGACCTAGTAATCTTAAGGGTCTGCTTTTCATCCCTCCATTCAAGGTGCCAGGTAGACACCTTACTTCCCTCTTTCCCTCCAGTCCTGCTACCATAACTACCTCCCTATGACTGAGTCCTCCACAAGAAGTTGCTTCTTCCTCTGCTGGGGTCCTCTGCCTCCCACCTTGGGGTCTCCCCTATGGAGGACTCTCAAATCCTCCCTGGTCAATAACACAGGTGCATTCTCCAGGCATTTCCATCCTGTCAGAGCAGCGAATTAGTGGTGTAGTGGTACTGACTGACATATGTGTTCCCGATCAACCACCCCCACACTTCCAGAGCCCACACAGTCCAGCCACACATTTTCCTTGGCATCCTCTGAGACAACTGTTGTAGATCTGATGGCCCTTGAGTGGGGTAAGAGGTCCCCCAAATTCAAGCCAGCTCAACACAGAGTCTAGTGACCTCTTCCCTCAGACCAGAGAAGTGCACAGCAGATGGGTCAGCACCTCAGCCTCTAAAAGGTCTCCCTGAAGACTGCCACTCCACAGTCACTGGACTGCACACTTCCAACATTCCAGTGTCTACATTCCCAATGATCCTTGAAAAGAACTTTGTGCCCTTACCCCAGATAGGGTGTCTCTTAATTCTCCTTTTTTGTTAAATGTACCATTTTGTTCCTTGACCCTAGATTTTTTATTTATAGTTTCCCCCTTTGATTATAATATGACTTTTGCAAACTTATCCCATATTTGTTTTGCTTATCCCTTTGTTACTTAACCCTAGATAGGGTGTTTTAAGTTTTCACCTTTTGCTTCTTTTTCTCCCCTTTTTACCCTTACTCTAGATAGGGTGTTATATCTTTTCCCACATAACAGGTGTTTTTAGTTCCTGCAATTTCATATTCAGTCAGCAACAAATGTACTGATAGCCTACCTTACTTAAAGGGCTGGTAGAATTCACAACGTGCCTACTGTTACCTGTGAACACCTGTTGACATCTAAGAAGACAATCCTGTTCCACTGCTGTCCTGTTCCACTCACATTCTGGAACATGAACATGAATGAGACACAATATGTGGAGTGGAATTTATTACAGGAGTCTTGTCCTTCCTGTTGCTTCTGATTTGTCCCAGGTGCCTAAAGTCCTGCCTTCTTCTATTCCAACCCCAGACTCTCTCTTGCTGCTTCCTGCCCTAAAATGAAATTTACAAACATTAAAGGTTAGTTTTTATTTTTTAAAGTCCAAATAAAGTAGGTTTACCAGGGTTTCAGTTCTTCTTGCTGCAGGTGCTTACTGAAAGAAAAGTGCACCAAAAATTTGTGTGACTGGGTTTTTGAATCCCTTGTTTCTGTTCCCAAATGGTCCCAGGTCCCTGAGATCCCATTGTGACCCCCAACCTTCTCTTCCTATTTCCTGCTGTAAAATGAAACTTACAAACAAAGCAGTTTAGTTTAATTTGATATCCCGTGATAAGGGCACTCACTAGTGATTACTCACAAAAAGGGTGACTCCATAGCTGTGCCTGTTCACAGGGCTATTGGACGAGGGGGTGACTGTGAATATAGTGACATCCTGTTACTATAAGTACATGCGCATAGGAGGTGGGAGCAAGCGAGCATGCACTGCAATGGGTGGAAGGGGAGGGAGGGTTTGTGAGGGGTAGTGCAGCAGTTGGTAGCCGAACTGGCTCACTGGCATGGTGGGTGTATGAGTGGCAGGTTAGGGCTCCGAGGGTGCTGGGTTCGGTTCCAGGCACACATTCATTTTGTTCCGCGTCCAGCTTAAAATTTTTTCAGGTTTTGTACCCCCCCAGATGTGCACCCTCCCTGAAGTTGAGAATCCTTTAGTAGTGGGGTGCGGGGGTCAAAGCAAGTCCCCGGTGCCTTTTTACCATGTGCTGGGAGTGTACATCTGCGAAACTGAATTTCGCTGATTTACATTCGCCCCAACGGTGATCACCTTTGCACGATCACTGTTATCACATAGATCTGTTTAATTTAACAACTAGTGTGCTGTCAGTGGGCTTGGGGGAAGGAGGAAGGTTGGGTGTTAAAAGGTGGGTAGGGTGGGGTTAACAAATGCAAACAAATGGGTCCTGAGGATATTGACAGAGTAGGGGATGTTTTTGGAAGGAGGTAAGTTGGATTTCATATCAGATATCATATTTCCATAGCTGAATTTGATATGTAATCCTAAATTTTGGCTGGAATCCAAGATACCCATTCAGAAAAACAGATAACCAATCATCCTTATTAGTGATGTCTCTTTGACCTACTGCATATTGTTTATAGGCCACCCAGGCTCCCCCCAAAGAGACTACATTCCACGATGTCTCTAAATTTGATTACAATTCCCTGCTCTCTGACATCTTGTTTATTGACTGGTCATTTCTGGCAATTATTTCTGATGGTTCACCCATGCCATAGTGAAAATCATGTTGCCGATGCAATTTATGGTGTCAGTAACATGCTGCCCAGCATTACAGTGCCAGGCATCATGTTTCCCGAGAATTACAGTGCCAACGCGCCCTCCCAGGAAACAGTCATTTTTTAGAGGGGTCTTCATCCCCCACACCCCCCAATGCAGGGAGATTCACCAACACCTCCCAAAATTAAATATAGCCTCATCCAGGGCGGGCATGCCATGGAGGAGGTAGAAACTGTGAAGTGCAATCTAAAATCAAGATCACCCCTTTCAATGCTGCCCTTGTTGCAGTGTTGTAATTGCAGCAACAAAAATCTGTCACTATCCTAATGGTATACCATTTCTGTTGTCAATTCAGCTTTGGACTTCTTCCTGAATACAGTAACAATCAAGACACTTTGAAATAATATCCTGCTGCTTTATGAGGTCTAACTATAGATGGCTTTCTAAAAGTTTACTATCGCTTATGAGACTCTGAGATAAATGCTGGTACACCTTTATACAAAACAAATCTTCCAACAATTGGCACATTTACTGTCAACTAAGGAATCAATACAACAAAGCAGCAAGGTCCCATAAAACTAATTATTTCAAATGTTAACAGGTCAAGAGCTTTGGGAGCCTGAGGAACTTTGAGACATCAGTGAATTCAGTAATTAACCCTGAGGAAAAACCTAAGATTGATAAACTCTGCACTGGAAACACCTTGGTTACTGACTCTGGGCTCATTGCTAACTCCCTAAATGAGAAATGCAGTGACCTACATAGCTATCTTACTGAGCTTCTTCCCAAATAACATGGAGCTGGCTTTAACCCTACCCTTGATAATCTTACCCACAGTGGCACTCCTCTGGCTTTTCTGCTTCAAAACTGACTGCACACTCTACCCTCCCCGGCAGTGTTGGGAGTGATGAACTGAACCCAAGACTCCTAAGCATTACTGCAGACTGTATAGCCTCTCCTATCTCCTAGATTTATAATCCCTCACTAATCACCTCTTAAGTGGCATTTGTCTGGAAGAGGGCGAGGGTGGTCTCACCTTTAAAGGGGTGTAATTCTTCTATTGTACACAACTATCATCTTATCTCCATGCTTTCCTGTGCAAGTAAATGTATTTCTAAAAGATTGCGCCTACTCAGTTTAATGAGCACATTACAAAGTACAATCTACTTGACCCAAGCATTATGTATTCTGTGAAGATCATGGCACCAGTGCAGCAAAAATTAAACACACTAGGACTGATTCTTAAAAGTCGGTGCAAGCCACACCAAAGACGGCTTGCACCAATGACTGGTGTGCCTGGGAACTTGAGCCCAATTCTCTGCCAGGTAGGATCCCAGCATCAAAGTCTTGCAGCTTGCGTCAAACTTGTCCCTGTGCCACACAGATGGCACAACAGGAAGGGTTGCCACACACTGTGGGTTGGCACTGTGGCAATAGCACCATGGACAGGTACCTAGCACCCCCCCCAGCCCCAATTCCCATGTAAAATATGAATAAATCACCCTGGTAGTCTAGGGACCCCTAACCCCTGATCCCCCAGTCCCCTTGTAAAAGTACCCTGGTAGTCCAGTGCCCCCCAGCCCCAATCCCTGATCTCCCTGAAAAAAATATGCCAAACATTCCTGGTAGGACAGTGGTCCCCCCCCACCCCAGTTGGCAGTGTCCCATCATTCTGCTCCCCCTCAATCCCTGAGTTGGCAACCAGCACAGCCATCCTCACACCTCTGCAGCTAGCCAAGGATTGAGCTATAAATAAGCATGTACATATGCACTGATTGATAACTCAGTCAGCAGCCAGCAACAGAGGTGTGAGGGGGGCTGTGTTGCCAGCTTGAGGATGGGGAGGAGCAGGGTGGTGAGGCACTGCCATCTGAGAATGAGAACGAGGACCATTAGGGAATGTTTGTATATTTTTTCATTGGGGATCATGGATAGGGGCTGGGGAGACCACTAGACAACCAGGGCAAGTATTTTTTACAAGGGGATCAGGGCAGTTGTTGGAGTGCCATAGACTACCTGAGTGATTTATTCATATATTACATGGGGATTGGGTCTGTTGGGGTGTTGCCCTAAACCTTCAGGGTGATGTATTCAGTATTTATTGCATGAAGATTAGGGTATAATCAGGGATGGGGGCATTTAAGTCACCTGGATTGGGACTCCGGCACATTGGCACAACTCCCAGAGAACAGCTAAGTACACTTAGACCAGCACATGGCCGGTCTAATGGTACTTAGGCAGTTGTCCTCTGAGGGAGCTTTTAGAATACTGATTTATGGGATGTGGCAGCTTGTGTCTGCCGCAAGCCCCCTAGTAACATGCTGTAGCCCATTTTGTGGGGCAAGGCTGGAGCCAGCCCCCTTTGATGCAGGCAGCCTTTGTTTAATGCAGGCTGCTTTGTAGAATAGCAACAGGTGCACCTTTTGATGCAAGGTGCCACTTGCATCAGAAATGTTTGATGCAAGCACCTTGCATCCCTCTAAGGGCTTTGAGAATCAGGCCCACTGATCATGTATTAATAGCTATGGACAATGGACATCTAACTGGCGCAGTCTTTGTTCATCTAATAAAAGGATTTGACCTGACTGACCATGAAATCTGCTTGTCCAAGCCTTCACTTAGTGACTCAGTTGCCCCACTTCACTGGATCCCAAACTATCTGGCTGGTCACACATGGCAAATTTGCCTGGGTAATGCTTTTTCTGAGCCTCACTCAGTGTCATTCATTGCTCCCCAGGGTTTCATTCTGGATCCACTTATGTTTTCCTATTTATTAACTCTCTTCTGTCACCCTGCAGCTCTGTATTCCTTGATGATGTCTCCCTTTCTCTGAGTAAAGATTTCCAGTCAGTACAGTGTTGGCTTATTGGAAAATTGGCTCCTACTCAACTTGGAAATGAACAAATCTATGCTATTTGGCTCCTCACACAAGCTCAAACAGACTAACACCAATCTACAAATATTTTGCTGTGATGGTATCCCATTTTTTCATGTCCTTATGATCAAGTACCTTGGTGTCACTCTTGATCCCAGCTTGTCTTATGGTGACCATGTCACATACGTTTGTACAGCTATTAATCAAAATCTGGGTGTCTTCTACAGGTAAACCAGTGTTTGACTTCCGAGGTCTGCTTGCAATTACCAAGGATCCCTCTCTCTCTCTCTATTTAACCTTGGAGCCCCTTTACTTCTAAATACTGCTGGTAAAGATACTGGGAGATTCAATTCTACTTGAAATAGAATTTGTTGCTTTATTTCATCTGTACTTCTTTGTGCACACCACTGCAACCTATACTCCAGACTGCAGTAGTGGTTGTTCTTTGATATCTGTAGGTGCAGCCTCTTGGTTTGACTAATTGATGAATCATCTGTCTCTCTATCTCCTCTCCCCTAAATGAGCTTCTGCATATGAAGCACTGACCCAGGGATCTGATGTTTTCAGATCAGTGCCTACAGACAGTTCCCACCTCAAGGAAATTCAGTGGTTCCAAAGCTTTCTTCATCTCTGCCCTTAAAACATGTAACATCCTCCCTAGTTCACTGCAAATGCTTCGCCAGCCTTTCCATGTTCAAATCACATCTTAGGAACCACTGTCGGTGGCAGCCAGTGCCATCAGTAGTGCTAACATACCATGGCATTTGTCAACACAAACCCAGTAGCATGTACTAAGCATTGAATTTGCATTGTGGATTGCTTCCGCCTTTGTATTGGGGTGCGCTGTAGTGAAATTTATCATTACTGATGGTATTGCCTAACACTGTACTGATCCTGTTTACTTGTCAGTGACTCACTTGATATACATATATGTTTATCTGTGCCAATATTTGTTTATTTGCTTATTCTACCAGTCATATTGCCATGACACAAAGATCAGTGTGGAGGCGGATAGTGTGGAAGGGGGTAGATACTCCAAGAGGATTTGGCAAGACTTGAACACTGGTCAGACACATGGCAGCTGGGGTTCAATGCTAAGAAGTGCAGAGTCATGCACTTGGGAGTGAGGAACCCTGGGAACTGCTGTTGGCTAGGAGGGATGCAGTTCTCCACTTCAGTGGAGGAGAAGGATCTGGGGTACTAGTCACAGGAGACATGAATCACTCAGCACAGTGTAGGAAGGTGGTGGCCAAGGCTAATAAGATGCTGAGGTGCATTGCCAGGGGAATCATCTCTAGGAAAATAATTCATTCTGCCACTTTATAGGTCACTGGTGAAACCTCATTTGGAGCACTGTGTGCAGTTCTGGTGGCCCTATTTAAAGAAGGATGTCAAACTCCTGGAGGTGGTCCAGTGCTGGGAGACAAAGATGATCCTTGGGCTGGGGGACAAACCATATGAGGAAGGTCTGGGGGAGCTCAACATGTATTCCTTGGAGGATAGAAAGGAGAGAGGGGATATGATTGAGACCTTCAAATAATTAATTGGGCATGAATAGGGTTAATACTGAGGGCACTTGTTGTTGAGCCAGTATTGGTTTGGGTCACACCTGAAAATTGGCCTTTGGTCCACTGTACTTAACTGGTTATTAAATAAGATTCTTAAATAAATACATCAATCAACCAAACAAGCAATAAAATTGGCATTGCCCAGTGCCTAGCTTAAAAGGCTACAAAAACACTGTTTCTGGAAGCAGCTTTCATCAAAGGACTGACTGGGCCCGAGGGTATGCCTGTACTGGCCCGATTAGCCCTGTACAGAATTGCTGTAAGAAGCAACCTTTCAACAATGGTTTGGTCAAGATCTAATTGAATTCAGTTGAGATGCATTTTATTTATGTTTAAACAGGATAAGATCATTAGGCAAAGCCTGTTTTCAAGATTGTCCTGAACCATTCATACTGTAATAAATCTTAATACAATACAGGTCAAGAACTGAGACATCACATAGAATAAATAAACACAATACAAATGCTGTACATCAAACAGGATGGGTGATCCAAGAGGGTGACCAGGACAGAGCGATTTTAAAGGTGAACTACGAACATACGAACATATGAACATACGAATGTGCCAGCAGAAACAGACCACCCAGTCTAAGTCTGCTCAAGTGTGCAGCTAGCACCCCTAGTTTGCAGGTGCCCACTCCCCCTCCCATTTGTTATCCGACTGCCACCCACACCTCTCCCACCCTCACTCTCGCCTGTTCTCTGTCCCATGCCCTTTTGAAACTGTTCACAGATTTGCATGATACCACCCATGAACTCTGCAACAGTCTTTGTTATTTTCTTCACTGATGAAGAGATTTTCTAGTAAATCTCCTAAAAAAACAAAAACAAAGTCAATAGAAACGTAAGGAGAAATCTTCTACAGCTCTTTGTTTAGAAAAAACAAGTAAAATAGAGAACATACATCAATATCTATTGGTTATTTTCCCAGGCCCAAGAAATGCCAATGGAGCAGATTCAATGTCTGCTAAGGCTGCAGCTATCTGTCCAGCCATGGAGTACCAGGACATACCTGTTGACTGAATTGCAAGTTTCAGTTGGACAGGCTCCAGCTTTGCAACCCCTCGCTCCAAAAGAGTACATAACTTCAAATCCAACTTCAGCTTCAGCTTTTTTAGAGATTTTATTGAAACTTTATAACCCACCACAAGAAAAGAATGAATCTTAACAACTGAGAAAAGCATGAGAATCCAATAGAAGCTTGGAAGAGCCACAGGTGATAAGACCTAAAGTTACAACAGCAGGTACTGTTAAGTTAATCCTTCCATGCCCCGTACAGCAAAAGCTCTGTCTTCAGCTGTTGCAACTGCTTCTGAGAATATGACTATGCCTTTGAGTTAAAGGTCCAATAGAGGTGTTACAAAAAGAAACTTAAAACAATGCCAAAATAAAAAATGTTGCAAATGTGAACTCGGTTGTTAATGGCTTAGCACTCATACTGGAGAGAATTGAAAATAAAATTGACAGCTTTATGTTCTGGAATATGTTTCTTGAAAAAAAAGACTGTAGAGGCTGAAGTAAAACTTACAAAGGAATCTGATATGATTAAGAATAATTTGTCAGACTATAATAATGAGACTCCACAAATTAAAATTAAGTTTTTGATCACCGGTGCACTTGCTCAGCAAACACTTCTAAAATACTTACTACTGAGTAAGAGGATTGAAATGCTTGAAAATGTTGACTGTTTTAAGAATTAATGAATTGTTGGTTTGTCAATTTCAGTGGATAAGGAATATTAGTCAATTAAAGACCTAAGCAAGGACATATTGAAAAGGTGCTTAACTGCCTGAAACTAATGTGCCATTTGTCGTTAAAACACTTCAGCTGCCGGCATGTCTACAGACAGAAAAGTCATTACCTGCAGAAGCTCCTAATATATTTAAACCCGCATATGAAGTTAAAACTAGCTATGCCAAATAGGAAGCACTCAGAATGGAACTCACAGGACTAGAATATCAAGTCACCCGGTTTTATTGTGAAAATACAAAAATCAAAGCACCCACACACCATGTGAATCAAAGCACCCACACAACATGCACTGAAGTGTGTGTTGTGTGGGTGCTCTGAGTTTTGTATTTTCACAATAAAAATGGGTGACTTGATATTCTAGTCCTGTGAGTTCTATTCTGCATTTTAATCCTGGAAATGGGTCCGACTTATAATTTCACTGCAGGAACTACGTTCCCCTGGGTTCTCTTCCATTTCTACTACTATCTGCTTGAAGCTTTACTAAGCAGCCTTAAAAAATGGAAAGACGGATAGTATTGGCATCTTGAGGTTAGATCACAGGCTCCAGAACCAGAAAGCACAGGTTAACTTCCACCAGAGCAAAGCTGCAGTTAAGTGTAAGAGCAAGGTTTGAGATTTTTAGGAGTTAGCACAGTGCTTTGCTGCAGGTTAAACTGGAGGTTGTTCTTTCCTTCCCAAAAAAGCTGCTAAAGATGACTGGGGACTGCACACACTGGAGCAAAGTAAAAGTATTACCCTCCATTGCACAGAGAAAAACAGGCATAAGCAGAGAGAGACAAAAGGGTTCACACACTGTAACTGGAAACATTAAAAGTTTTAAATTAAATTATTATGAACACATTATGACAGACATGCCAAACACCGCTACAAAGTGCCAAATTGCTTCATCGGGGTGGGAGGGTGGGGCTGCTCAGATTCAAACAACCCACTAAAATACCCCACATCTTTGCATGTTAAGTGCCTAGTGCCAGCATTATCTGGTGTTACAAAAGCAGTCTAATTGCAGTGATTATTAGATTCCCAACAACTTTCATGAATACAATAAGTCATTAACTAAAGTGCATTTACTTACAAGCTATTATCAGGGTCATAAATCTCAATTGTATAAAAGTGCAGCAGTGCCTGTGATGATATAAAAACAAGTCTGAATGTTCCAGTGATTGTTGCTGCTGTTAAAAACAACAATGGTGAGCTGAAGCAAATAGTACTTACACAGAATTCTCTTTAATTCAATTTTTTAAAGAAAAATAACTAAACCTGAACCCATTTCTTATGGCATCATATCTGGCAAGAATTATAGCAAGACTAAGATATAGTATATAAAATAGGGGGAGGGAAACAATGCTACCAAATACTGAATCCTGAATAAATTAAATATTGACTCCTGAATAAACTAAAAGTACAATAGTTGCAGTTTGGACAATAATTGAATGAGGGGAAAAGAACAGAAGAGAGGACCTCATTTACCAGCAAATGAAGTGTGAAAAATGTAAACGATGCTCCAGCATATTCCCAAGGTCGGTGATCCAAATATTAGTTCCTAATTAACTGTGCAAAATTGCACTACAGTCCACAGATGAAGGGATTGCAATTGCTGGCAAAAGGAGTGCTAGAAAACAAATAGACACTCCAGCATGTGTTGGATGTAACACCCAAAAGATTTATTATTTCAGAATTTTTGCTGTCATGCTGCCAACAAAGTGTTAACACCAAAGTGTTTCCCAAAATAAGGAAGGATTCCAGTAAACCAGGGTTTCTCAAATTGTGAGGCCAGCCTCCCAGGGGAGGCTCCAACATGTTCCAGGGGAGGCTCAAGCAAGCCTTAACATGTACAATATTTCAATGTTAGATTTTCAATGCTTTGTGTGATAGGATGCAGCAAAGTAAGTGGATAATGGCATGCAAATTTACAGTATGTACAAAATGGGTGACCAGGAAAGTCGCACTCAACAAACACTTGTTTCCTGGTATGACATGGGGGAAAGCTGAATGGAGGAAGTACAGTTCTTGGAAGCTGTGCAAAACAAAATGCAAAATAATACAAATGAATAGGTGCAAGGTAACAACTGACCCATTATACTGGCTGCAGAAAAGCACAAATGCAAAGGCTAGGTTGAGAGGTATGAGGAGCAAGAGCAGGACAAAGCAACGTGGTCCCTGAGAAGGTGTTTAAAAACAAGGTAAAACTGACAAAGAAAGCAATCTGACTCATGGAGGCATTGCAACAAGGGGTACAGTAAATAGGGTCCAAAACTCAGAAATGTGGCATGAGTAGGCTGACATGGGGAGGGGGTTATACAGAGGGAAAATAATAAGTTTAATAAAATGAGAATGAATTCAGCTACTCAAAGGAGTGTCACTGTATTTCTTGTGTACTGTGCAAAGTACGATAATTGTTCTAACTATGAGGAGGCCCAAAATTATTCCTATATAGGGGGGGCTCAAGATCTTTTCCAAGACTTGGGGGAGGCTCACTATGACAGTGTGTGAGAACTACTGCAGTAAACCAACTATACTCCAAAAAACAGGTTGCCCTCTTTAGTTCAAAGCCAAAAACAAAAAAATCATATTTTAAAGAAATAAAAGACCAAACAAGTTTACTACAGAAGTGCATCACCCAACACAAACTCTAAATAAAATAAATGTTGTTATTTGGATACAATACTAAACAAAAATAGTGACTAATCTAAACTAACAATATACCTTATTATTGGTAACTCAGTTTGTAGGTCACATTCATTTTTAGTACAGATTGATTTATCTGATTCTGTCACTCATCTTGTCAGATAATAAACTGCCAACCCCAGCTACTATTAAAAACAAAATAAAGGGGCAGCAGAGCATACCTGTGCAGTAAAGCCTCTCTAATTTGACAAGCAAATATAAGGAAGGCTTAGAATCCGTTTAGTCTTTTAACCTATTTGGGTCCAGGGAATTCAGTTTGAAGATCCATCCTGTTTCTTTCATGAGGAATGCTTTTAATCCATCATCTACTCCCCCATGCTTAGCCAGCACATGTTCGAGTACCATATAAGACAAAGATGGCTGGCAGTATAGCCTAGAGGTTAGAGGAACGAGCTGTGAATGAACTTGATACATCCAGCAGACCAGACCTGAGTTTGATTCTCACAACCTCCACTTGCATACTGGGTAACTCTGAGCAAGTCACTTAACCGCCCAGTGCTCCCAGGTCTCCCCTGAAAACAGGCACATGTGCCTAGTGGGCCTTACCTGGTCACCAAAGACTAAAAAAATAAAAAGCAGTGGTGATGCACCTGTGGCAAGTCCTAAAATGGTCACCTACGGTATTCTCCCTCTGGTCTTGTTGAAAAATGTGAAGTTGCCCCTGTATTCTTGGCTTGGTTTGCCAAATAGTATGTCTCAGAAACAGCTCGTCACTGTAGCACCATCCAGCATATACTAGTTGTATGACAACTCATGTGAGTTTGGATATTGAACTCCTCTCCTGTGGCTGGATGAGCAAACTTTGAGTATGTAGAAGTATATTTGCATACACTGAAATTCTGGCAGCTGTAAAAACCTTTCCTTACATTTTCTTTCTCTTTACTGTGGTTTACGTGACTGGTGGCCAAATAAATACTTTAAATTTCCTCTATGATAAGATATTCTCAGTGCAGAGCCTACCACTGGCCCAAGTTCTGACTCATTGGCTAGTATTTGCCACCTGTTTCTTACCATTTTGGCAATCTCATTCACATTTGAACTGTAGTGCATCACAAAATTAACCTTGCTTCTTAAATTTTCTTCTCTGACTTTTGGCACCAGCACAGACTCCTTTTATATAGTCTGGGCTTATTTTTTGTGTGCATGCTTCTTCCACTGTTTTTGCTGCATAGCCCTTTTGTAGGAACCTGGTCAACAACATCCTGGAGTCCTCAGTTTAAATCCCACAGCCCCCACTTGCATACGTGTGACACTAAGCAAGTCACTTAACTTCCTTGTGCTCCCAGGTCACACATGTAAATAAGCTTCAGCTTAGTGTGTCTCTCCTGGTTAAACAACTGGAAAAAAAGGTGGGATGGGGATGGTGAATCCTGTTGTTTTTTTTTTTTCTGGAGTATTTTTGTTTATGCCAATAATGTGTCTGTCTCCTGTGAACAGATATTTAACACAGGCAGATTGAATGCTTCTTCTGCTGATGTGTCCTGGTGATAATTTGATAGCTGCCACTGTTTCCTCTTACCCTTCCTGGTTTTTCTTTTTCTTTCCTTTCTTTTTGTTGAACCTCAGGTTTCTGGACCCTGGCCTACAAAAGCTACCTGTTCTTGAACTCCTTTAGCTGCTACACTCAGGAGACTTTTGGTCTGAATATTTTAGCATTTCTACTCTCAGACCACCCTCTATTATTAGACCTCCCCCTACTCCATGATCTGGTAGATTTGATAATCCACGAGAGTACTTTTCCTTGCTTATAGTCTTTACAGTCTCTTCCAAATTTTGAACTTCTTTCTGTTTTCTATTTCTTTTTCATATTTTGTTGGTTGTTTTTTCAATGTTAAATTAAATTCATGGACCTCCTGGTGCTCTACATATAGTTGAATTTCTTTTTCTATATTTGTAATGGCAGTTTTAGTTTTCTCATATAAGCATATACCTTGTTCAATAAGTAGTTTCACAAAGGTCATAGAACACACACCTAAAACCCACTTTGTCAGTGTCAGTGGCTCAGCAGGGAGCACACTTGCCTCTGAGGCCAGAGGATCAGAAGGCTGTGGGTTCTATCCCCACACCAGGCACTTGGATTAAAATACTGATACTGTAGTGCAGCATGTGGTAGGGAGGTTGCACTCTTGAGGTGCCATCTCTCAGATGAGATGTTAAGCTGAGGTCCCATCTGCCTGTTCCGGTAGTAATTCAGATGAATGTTGAAGATCCCATGGCACTTCTTGAAAAGAGTAGGGGAAGTGTTTATTTAAATCATAAAAACAACATATATATAAATTAGTATTGCTTCATACAAACACATAATAAAAGAATATCAAAAACATAAATAAGTATTACATCATACAGTAACCCCAAACGTAAGGAAGAAATACTTTAAACAGACTCCCTCCCCACTAAAAGAGTAGGGGAATGCATTGTTAATAAGTCAAACCAAAGGCAAAAAATATACAGACATATTCATAACATAACAAAAAGAAGAAAGGAAAAAATGAAGATCCTCAAGATCAATTAAACACCATAATAACTAACATGCCCCCTAAGTGAGAAAACCAAATCGAGATCCACCCCCATACTCCACCCATCCCAGTGAAATAATACATTTCCTTTGTAAAAATACCATCATAACAAAACTCATATCTCATGCTGGATAAAACATTAATAGAAGAAAGCAAAATGTCAAATTCAGCCGAATCTTCATGGGGAAAGGAAAAACAATTTAGTACCAAATACATACCCATTAAAAGGATATAATCAGTTCCAAAGTATCCTGTAGTGCAATGGACAGCAAAAATACTCTCATGGTAACCAGTCGGCCTGGCATCATGCTGGTGCAAAAAGAAAACAGAAAAAAAAGAGGAGGGGGAGGACAGAGAATTTGGGCAACAGAACATGAAATGAAGAAATCAAGTATAACATGATAGCCAAAAACTTCATACTGGCCACACCATAACCTTCCACTATGCCCTCCAAAAACTATCCTTAGCCATCCTTTCTTCCTGCACCTTAATTGCAGTCAACTCATTTTGAATTATAAAAATCAATTCCTCGAGGGACATCAGTAGTTGTTGTTGTGGAACTAGACGACATCTACCCTGCCATACCCAGCATAAGATGCAGACCAGTAGCACTCTAAGACTGTTGGCATGGTAGTCACCACATACCTGAGAAATAAGACCCCTATATAACAATGATGGGGTTACCTTTAAAAATAACCCGTTTTGCCAGCATAATGCCGTAACAGACCAAAATTCCAAAATTTATGGGCAACTAACATATAAATGATCCATAGGTTCTAGAAGACCATTACAACCCTCCCTTGGACAATTCCTGTCCTTCAGCTCCTCATGCTTTTGGTTCCCTTTGACATTGACTCTCCCAACAAAACCAAACAACCTCTTTCATTTTAGCTGGGATACGGGAATCTATCAAAAAGGATAGAACCTCTGAATACTCCACAGACCCTAGAGTATGAAAAGGTTTTTCTAAAAAATGTGCACTCATAACTTTATGATAAATATGCTTCCAAGGGAACAATAAAATATCATGCACTGTAATACCCCAATTCTTAATATAATCAAAACATAGAGACCATAATGGCAGCAATTTGTCTGTCCGCTTATTTTTATGGCTCAAGTGATTAGACTGCCATTGAGTAAAAATCTCCTCTAAATATGTTTTAGCCTAAAGTACCCACAACACTGGGGTGTTGAGCAGCAATGGTCTAATATTGGCATAAACAAAAATACTCCACAAAAAACAATGGGATTCACCATCCCCATCCCACCTTTTTTTTCCAATTGTTTAACCAGGAGGTGCACACTAAGCTGAAAGCTTGTTTACAGGTGCGACCTGGGAGCACAGAGAAGTTAAGTGACTTGCTCAGGGTCACACAGTTTGCACCTTTCACTTGGGGGAAATACAAAATGTTCCTACGGACCAGGTTCGACTGACTCCCCCAGAAACAAAAATAAAACAGGCCAGCAAAGCAGTTTCCATGTGTTAAGGCACAGGGTATACAAAACTCAAAAATAGAAACATAGATAACAGAAAGGACAGTATTAAAAACACCCTTTTATATTTACCCATCCTCCACTTATTCCAGTTAGCCACACTCAACTGACGCTGATCAATCAACAATTCCCAGTTATATTCGGCCAAGTCTCCTGGACCAAAAAACATCCCCAAAACTTGCAGGGTGCATCCACTACAGCAATTCCAGCTATAATAGCATCTGAAGAGACCTGCTCAGCTAAGGCCACACAAGCACTTTTCTGAAGATTTACTTGTGCACCTATACTATACTATATGATAGAGCTTTAAACAAAGTACATGCTACATGCCCTGATTGTGCATCTTTAACAGTTAAAAATAACATCATCACATAAGCAAGAGCTTTAAGTGGGGGAATGCCTGCATAAAACAACCCTTAGGAGAATCATAAATAATGCTCAACAATGGGTCCAATATCAAAATATATAACATTAGGCTGAGGGGGCAACCCTGCCTCACACCCCTCTGCTGGGAACATGCATTCTCAAACCTACAATATTCATATTTCATTTTTTCTTGACCGGGTAAATGCACTAGACAAATCCTGTCTATTTTCAGGCACGACCTGGGGGAGGGGGATACAGATGAATGCCAACTGACCTTGAACCAGATTAAGCTGTTGGTGGTATTTTTAGTGAATAGGGAAATGTGACCCGGACACTGGGGAAATTCCCCTACTCTTTTTGATAAGTGCCATGGGATCTTTAACATCCACCTGAGCTACCACCAATCCAGGCAGATGGAACCTCGGTTTAATGTCTCATCCGAATATAAGCAAAAACATAACAAAGCTTAATCCATCCAGTAAACTGTTTAGGAAATCCATAACCAGTTAGGCAAGCATAAAGAAACCCATGGCACACCCGATCTAAAGCCTTCACCTGATCCAAACAGAGCAAATACCCATCCATTTGGCCCTGTTTTCCAGTTGCCATCAATTCCCATACAGGGGCAAATAGCTCATACAGCTCCTTACTGGGAATAAAACAGAAATGAGCCTTGTATATGATGGAATCTAAAACTCCAGCAAATCATTTACCTAGAAGCTTTGCCAAAATTTTAAAATCATGTTCAAGAGAGTAATCTGTCACCAATTGTGCAGAATTGTGTTATCCCCTTTTTTAAATAGAAAGGTCAACAGGCTGTCTTGCATTTGAGGGTTCAATTTAACCTCAGACAAGAAACCTTTGGTAAAGATGGACCAGTTCTACCAGAATAATTTCCCACAATACTTTATAAATCTCCCTCGGTAACCCATCAGAACCTGGCACCACCCCACTTTTCAGCTGGGGAATAATCCCCCCAGCTCATCTATAGTCACAGGAGTACATAACTGACTCTGCTGGAAATCATCCAGCTGGGGTAGGGAAGCTGCCTGTAATATTTGAGAATACACCCAGGGCTCACCTTGTATTGCTTATTGGTGGGCATGAACTTATCTTTCAATTTCATCCATGATACCCTTATCATCTGAAACTATGTCCCCTGAGAGCATCACTAATGCTGCAATGTGATGTTTATGAAGACAGGACTTACAGTCCTCAAAGGGATTGGTCTGGTTCCGGGATCCCTGAGTACCAAATTTTTGCTCGGCTTCCAAGTACCAAAATCTGTTGTACTGTAGGAATACCATTTCAGCCTTAATTTCCCTTATCAGGGCAGAGCAATCAATGCCCAGTTGGGACTGACTAGAAAACAATTCATATAATCATGTCCTAGCCTTCATATAGGCATCCTGTTGTTTATTTCTTCATAAAATAGAAACCTGTTGCAATATTTCAGCTACGCCCACCTTGGTATCCTCCCACCATTTTAATACTGAATTAAACAAAAAGAGAACAGTCTGCCTATCATTCAAACCCTATGCAGATCCTATACTACAGATTCCTCAGAAAGTAATCTAGAGTTTAGCCTCCAAAACCCTTTATCTAGAACCCTAGGAGGGGATGAGGAAACCTGCATCCCTATCAAAACATGATCCGATGTTTCAAGTGGAACTATTTCTGTTGATGGAACCGGCAGGGTAGCACGTCAATTCAGCTTCTCAATTACAGCAAGTCAATTACAGCGAAGCAATATCAGCAACTACAATTACAGTGACTGCAGCATTACAGCAACTGTGACATTTCAGTGATCCTCCAATGTCAATGAGCAACTCGGAGGATGCTATTTTAAAAATGGAGGGGTTTGGGAGGCGCAGACCCCCTGCAATAACAAGTAGCAGCAATACAAATAGTCAGATTGCCTACCTTCTGTAGGGGTACATGGATGTTTGTTCCATTTTGGGCAAACAATTTGGAGACACACACACAGCAGTGCCCAGCTATACATACAAGGTATGTGTATGATGCTGACTTTGCTCTCGATATTCGAATGCTGCTCTCATTAGCATTTGCCCCCGAGGTGGTTGTTGTAGAGGCATTCAATGAATTGTTGCAGATCTGAATATATTCTCTGAAATGTCCCACGCTGAAGTTGCTGAAATTTGTGTCGATATAATTACGTCGCTGAAATTGCACTCGCTATTTTTCAGTAGCTGAAATGACAAGGAACCAACAGGCAGAATCTGAGAAATAAACCAAAAAATCAATCTTTGTTGATAAATGACCTTTAAAAAAGGTGGGAGCCGGCTTCTTGCAGAACAAGCCATGAACATCCCTTAGACCTGCCCTACTAATCAAAGACCATAAAAAATGCGCATCACAATATGTTTTTTTCTTAGAAGATTTCCTATCTGAATGCAACAAGCTCACATTGAAATCACCCCCCCCCCCAGAGAACTTGCCGGCCTGTAAACAAATAAGGTTTAGGGAGGCAGTATAGCGCAGTGGTTTAAGGCTCTGAGCTGCAAATCTGGTGACATCCAGCAGACCAGACCTGGCTTTGAATCCCACAGATTCCACATTCAGACTGTGTGACCCTGAGCAAGTCACTTAACTTCCCTGTGCACCCAGCTCACACCTGTAAAAAAAGCTTTCAGCTCAGTGTGCTAGTCCTGGTTAAACAACTAACAAAAAAAAAAGGTTGTATAGTATCAAACGTTTCAATGTAAGAAGCCATTGTTTGAGGTGCATAAACATTTCACAGTCTATAACGCATGCCCTCAAATCTAATATCAAGAATCATAGCTCGCCCTGGAATCAGGTCTATCAATTCAAAAACCTGAATGGCGGCAGTCATAAAACACACCCCTAGGCCACAACATAGATCAGACCCCGTAGACCAATACAAAGCCCCATATACCCAAGCATTTTGAACACTAGACAGGTCCTGATTACAGTGTAAATGAGTATCTTGAAGGAAAAACATATTGTAATCCAAGTCACATAAAGTAGAAAAGGTAGATATCCTTTTTAGATTTGACTTTATACTGTTAACATTGGGACTGGCCAGTCTCAGACTCTGAACCTGATGAAGGGTTACAGTTTAACCACCAACTTCTTAATAGATCTAATCACCCTCTAAAACCTCATAAGAGGCGGATATTTAGTCTTAGTAATATCCATGGGACTGTCACCTTGAGAAGAAAAAGTAGAGACATCTGAGTCACCCTCATCAACCAAGTCACCCCAGTTTTGGAAAGCATCAAACCTGTTTTCCAATTGAATAGGGTCTGGTTGATGTGAAACACCTCCTTTAACAATATTCCTCCCTTTTGGACCCTTCTGAACTGTTTGAAAGGGTCTGACTGTGACACAGCTGCTGAAGGAACCAGAGGTACTAGGGGGAAGAAGGGTGGTCGAGGAAGGGGTGGCATTCCCTGATGCCCCTGGTCATCCTCTGGGGGCAGCTCTTCAATATCAACCATTGTAACAGTCAGGGGGAGAGGTTCAGCTGGAACTTCTTTTTCCCATTCTGGACCCTTGGGATGTATGCCAGGAGAAGAAGCAGTAGGCAGAACAATGACCCCAGAATGAGGTCTAGACTCACGATAAGGCTGTTTTGCCTGTGAGAGCAAGAATTCTTGTTCAGCCATTTCTGGTTCATTATGGGCAGCCCAGGGGCAGAAGGAAAATCAGTGCTCATCATCTCCGCACAAGTTACAAATGGGGGGGGGGGCTGTACACTCCCTTGCAGAATGCCCCAGGGAACCACGTTCAAAGCACTTAATCTGGTCACAATCATTGCTAAGATGGGCCTGTGACTCACACATATAGCAGACTTTGGGTTGGCCATGGTAAAAAAAGAATACCCCGGTCCCGCCCCAAGAAAAAATAATTAGACAGGTGTCGGATACCTTTATCATTCTTCTTGATCTTCACCTTGAATTTCCATTCCCCCGTCCACAATTCCATCTCATCCATAATTGGTTCAGGCCTACCCTGTATGTCACGTCACTTCTCCAACCAAAAGACAATGTCAGTCACTGAAATCCCTTCATTCTGAAAGAGAATTGTTATGCTCTTTATAGCTGGTTTAGAAATAGGAATGGCAATAAAAGGTTTCCATAAAGGAGTGTAATGGACAGCGGAATATAAGGACCAAAACCTGTCCAATAAAGCAGCAGAATAAAAACTGATATCAAAATTATAGTCCACAGGTGTGTGAATAAAAGCATATACTTCCGCTGGGGTGAAATGTAAAGAATCTTTAATAAGGGTCTGGCCCACATGGTACCTATCAGGCACATGATTAAGGCCCCCTCCCATAGTGAAGACGTACCACAAATCACCTCTTTGCAACTTCGACTGGCTGCTGAAAAAGGCTAGCATATGTCCCAGCATTCCTCTGCTCCAAACCTCTAGCTGGAATACCTGTGTTCCCCCCATTCCTTTCCCCAACTGGAATGTCAGACCCCATAGTACCCGATAAGGCCTGCTCCTCCTGAAACTCAATGTTCTCTCCCAGAAATGGTAGTGCCTCAGTGGAGATATGCTCAGCAGACCCATCCGGTGAATCCCACAGTCCGTCATCACCCAGGAACACATCCATCAGCTTCCCCATCGCAGTGGCTAGTACTGGGAAAAACACTTCCTGTACACCCTGTAAGGGAGCCGCCTGTAAGTTCTCAGAAACCACTTCCTGGTGATGGGTCTGCGGGGATCCAAGCAATGGAATCTTGGAATCTGGCATCCACTCCCCGCCAATAAACTCCCAGCCTGCCTGTTGAAGGGCCTGCCCTGGAGTCCATTCCACAGTAGACAGAAAACTCAAGTCTCCTCCATCCATATTGGACCCATTGTCAGCCTACTGTGAGTCACCCGGAGGTATTGCTGCGCATAGGAACTTTTTCCGTGGGACTCCAGATGGACTGACATCGCTTCTCTTCCATTTCTGCTCCTCTTCCAACCTACGTTTCTCCAATTCGGATTCGGATTCAGCTTTCATCAACAAACACAGCAGGTGAACTTTTTTCTCTTTCAAATCCAAGCTTAATCTACATTCATCATCTAACTGCAGTCCCAAAATAATTAGGGCCATATCCTCCAATTCCACCGACATAGGTTCCTCTAACTGAGAAACCATATCACCTGTAGGCTGTATAAGCCTTGTCAGATCTGCCAGTAACAATGTCTCTGTGACATATGACTCTCCCACAGTTCCTTCCACTGGGTCACAAGTCATTCCAGCCTGTTGTAGCCCTCCTGTAGGAGTACCTCCTTCTCCTTTCATGCCATCAACTGAAATGGGCTCCTCCATCTCTCTGCAGAGCAACAGCACCCAATGCAGATGAGAGTAGGGGGGATTTTGTTTTTATTAGATATTCAGAGCATCACATCAAAATTGGAATATACAAATTAAACCATACAGAAACAGAAGCAAAAAACACATGTCATCAAGAGATAGGTATGTCTGAACCAGTAACCCAGGGAAGATTCTTCCACACATTCTGAATATACAAATCAGTTTGATAAAATGTTTCCTTATAATAAAGACATCTTATTTTTTTGGTAATACTGTACTACCAACAAGGTCCTCATATGGAATCAGTTTTTGCTGTAACATAAATAAGCATTGGGCATTCCAAACATACCATTTGATTATAGAAAAAAGCACAGTCAATGTACAAGAATCCCATTGAGACCATTCCCTACCGTACACACCATAAATCAATGTCTCATAAGAAACTGAACTAAGAGGTATCATATCCCAACAGGCGGCTAAATAAGGCCAGAAATACCGAATAAAAGAGCAGGGAAAAAAAATGATGCGTATTTTCTGACTGTACCAAACATTGCGGTCTAACACATGACCTCTCATTTAAAGCTTTATGCTTCTGGTTAGCCTTTACATTCAATTTATCGTGGCAGCAGAGCCACAAAACATCCCAAAATTTAAAAGGAACTCGCTTATTGCAAAGCAATCTCAGAAGACTAGGCACTGAAGATGGAGGGCACAAAGGAAAGATATCAGACTCCTTAAAATGATGATCTTGTACAAATGAATATAACAATATTTTGATTGATGCAGAACATTTCCAGACGTGATACCCTACCATTTTAAATGCACAAAAATCTCTCTGTAATAAGATGGAGAAAATGGAACCGATTTAAAGAATTTCAAGGAACCCAAAACCCAACCGTCATGCCAAGCCTGGAGTTTAACCCCAAACAAAGGTGTCCACCAAGTGAACACCTGTTGACAAACAGGACAAATATTAGAAAATAGAAAATTAATAAAGAAAAACAACACTGGGTTAACCATATTTAGACCTCCATCTGATAAACTTCAAGTACAAAACATTATGTTTTATGGGGTTCAGTCTGCTCCCCAAACTGCCTGAAAGAACAGACAATAAAGGGCAGTATCTCTTTCTTTAGGAGGAGGAAAAATCATGCTAACATATAAAAAAAGAGGCAACAGATAAATCCTGATCAAGTACACCTCTTAAGCTTCCCCATACTACACCTATTCCAACCTTCAACCAATGCTTTCCCTTGCTTAATCTTCAAATCCCAGTTAAAAAGATCTTGCCTACCAGTATCAAAAGCAATCCCCAAAACTGTAATTGGTCTGTCTGTCACCGAGATACCAGCCACAGCCGTGGCAGTCATTCCTATTCCAAGACATTTGATCACACACTTGTCCCTATTTAAGTGCACACCCGGAAAAGTACCATAACAAGCACAAAAGTCAAGTGCCCTCTCAAAATCAACAGTAGATTTCAGAAGCAGACAAATATCATCCGCATCAGCTGCCACAGTCCCTGGCACATGATGCCCAGAGACCATAATAGGAGTAAAAAAACGAGCATCGTTCAAAATCCGAAGAAGAGGATCAATACTAAATCTAAACAACAGAGGACTTAAGGGGCAACCCTGACGTACTCCTCTCACAGGAATCAGGGACCCCAAGAATCCATACACCAGTGGCTTGATAAACACAAAGTGATAAATAGCCTTCAACCAACTAATAAAGAGATAGGGAATACCATAACATCACAGAGTAACCCATAAAAAGTCCTGATCTACTGAGTCAAAAGCCTTCCTTTGATCTAAAGATACCACTAAGCCACTTGCATTAAACAATGATCCTGATTCGAAAACTTCCCTTAATAACAAAAGCTGGTCTGTCATTACCTTTCCCGGAACAGTACATGACTGAACCCGGGAAATGACGCATGCTGCAACTGTAGATAACCAACGTGCCAACATTTTCATAAGAATTTTAACATCCATATTCAAAAGGCAAATTGGCCTCCAATGATCTAAATTTTCCCGAACACCCTTTTTAAACAGCATAGCTACAACACCCATTGTCATATCTAAAGGGCACTGTTCCTCCTGTAGGATATAAGTATAAACATGGGCCGATTACTGGGAAATATAAGGTACAATAAGTTTATAAAGTTCTGACGGGAGACCATCCTGTCCAGGTACCATTCCTTTGGGCAGTGCCAAGACCGCCTCCTGTACTTCAGCCGAAGACACCGCTGTGGTCAAAGCAGTAGCCTAAGTACTAGAAAAAGTAGAGATATCCAGTAAACTAAAAAAATAGGTAAAAGCAACAGCATCAGTAGTCTGTTTTTCAAATTGCCTCCCCAAATAAGTAGACACTACCCGCATGATGGCCGAATGCTGAGTGACAACTGACATATCAGAATCCCAAACAGCTGTCATTTTCTTACATTTAATCTGAGCATTGCAACTAATGAAAGGACAAATATTGTCCAATGTCCCCCGAGTACCAAAACGTTGCTGCATGGTTAGAGATGCCATTTGTTTTTCATGAAAATCCTGCATCTGACATTGGATAGTCTGAATCTGTCCCCCATAATCGTGTCGAGAGGTACGTGCCAGACTCATCAAATGTTGCAGCTGTTGTCTGAATTTCTGATATCTCAGTTTCTCAGAATCAGAAATATGCTTGCTAGCAGTCAATAATAAGGCCCTTAAATAGGATTTAAGATTATTCCACCACAAGAAAGGGTTATCAAACCTCTCGAATGTTTTCTTCCCACACAACAAATACAGAATTTGATGGCAAATGGAATCTTCAGAAAGTAGCAAAAGTATTGAACTTCCAAAGACCAGGGCCATGAGGGAGACCAGAAGAGCCTACCATAATGGATAGTATCTTGTGATCTGGATATTCTACAGAATCCACATGGGCAACCTGTATCAGAATCCCCTTACTGAGAAAAAATAAATCTATGTGATGTGGCATGCATATCCCTCTGAAACGTAGGCATACCCTAATTATGAAGAGATTTATAGACATCCTTCAACTGGGCCAATTGTACAGTAGAATTCAAAAATGAAATATCACAAAAAACTTTTGTGGTAGAAGTACCACTCCCATGATCATAGTTAGTGAGACCAGAATTAAAATCACCTCCCCATAGTACAGTTTGTATTAAAAAAAAGAAAAGGGCGTATCTGAAGAAACACGTCCACCCTCTCAGCCTTCGACTGAGGTGCATAAATATTATTTAATCTAAAATAAGTGCCCCAAACCTTAACATCCAACAATTTAAGAAGCTGAATTTCCAAGCAAAACATAATCCCCACCCCAGTACATGCACCTAAGCCAGTAGACCAATAGGATGGACACTTATACCATTCCCTTTGGACAGTGCAAACCTCAATGTCAGTGTGTAGTCAGGTGTCCTGTGAAAATATAGTATCTGCATTAGTGAACACCAAATGTGAAAAAACACTATCACGTTTTTTGGATTTTTTAACACTATTGACATTAATTGTCAAAAATTGCAGTTGACTGAGCTGACACATTAAAGGACTCAAGGTGGTTTATGCATCCTTATTTTACCGGCACCTGAAACCCTTTTCTTTTTCCCCTTAGGAGCAGGCTTACTCTTCAGGGGACCCATAGACTTGCCACCCACGTCCCCCAATTCACTGGATTCCGAATCCGAACAAAGCTCAATACAGTGGGAATCCTCTGAAGAAAGTTCAGAGCCTTTCTCCACCAAACAAGGTTCCTGAAAAAGTGGTTGAAATCTATTGGATGTCTGAGTTTCTGAAATCATATGTACCTTGGAAGCGGGTTGCCGCCAACTCCGACATCTGGTCACATGTTGCTCAGGTTCCACAACAGGGCCCGACGGGGGAGGGGGGCAGCATGTCCATAGAAGGAGGCATTGGCTGTATTTGCAAAGCTCCCTGGCCCTGATAAGGTAGAGACAGTGTACTAGGAGAGGCCTTCTCTACCCCTTCAGTCACCACTACCTGACACACCATGTCAGAGGGCAGATCAGAACAAAATTCTGGGGGGGGAGGGTAAAGTGGAAAAATCAGAAGAAGGGTCAGAACAGGGATCTTTAGGTGCTTGAAGGCATGGGGGAACCCCACCAGACTTCACATTTGCCCTCTGGGCAATTGCCACCAACAACCTTGGTTCTTCCAGCTCTCCAGTCCCAGATTTAGTAAAAGCAGCATGTTCACAATTCATATAGGAATGACCAGAAAGGCCACAAAGGTTACAACAGACTGCATCCGAGCATTGCATATACATGTGGCTCAGTTTACAGCAAAAGGAACAACGTACCTTATCACAAGCATTACTAATATGTCCCAGGGCACCACATTTATAACATGTTTTGGGTTGGCCTGGATAAAACAAAACCCCTCGGTCACCTCCTAAAAAGAAAGAATTTGGCAAATGTTGCAGAGAATCATTCACATAATTCAAAATGACACGGATTTTCCAACCCCCATCCAAATGTTCTCATTATCAAAAATGGCGTCAGGAACCCCAACACAGTGCAACGTTGCTTGAGCCAAAAAAGCAAATCAGTCACACTCACTCCTTCATTACGAAACAAGACTGTAACATTTTTTTGAGCAGGCCTAGTAAGAGGAACGACCTCAAAAGGGGCCCATAAAGGTGCACCCTTCACTTTGTTATACCGGATCCAAAAAGCTTCCAACCCACTTTGTAATTTGAAGCTAACATCAAAGGAACGTTCCCACGATACATGAATAAGGGCGTACAACTCTGTAGCATGAAACTGCAAACTGTGCTTAAGCATGATTTTACCCACATATTCCCTATCTGGGAACACATCCAGATCCCCTTTATAGACAATACGAATAGCATTATGACACTTAGCAAGGAGTACTTTTGGTTTAAAAAAAGACGCATAAGTCCTGGACTGATGACTTTTTATCTTCCTCCCTGAGACTGGCCAGAGTCCATATTTGCCTTCAAAAAAGGGGACCCTGCAGGGCAATCCACAGGAACACCATCAGATCCAGTAATTGTGGTCTGCATGCCTTGCGGACCTAAAGTAGCAAACTGTGCAAAGTTAAGTTTAAGATTTGGGGTCAATTCCAAATCCTTATCAAGAGTTAAGCCCAAATCAATACCTGTAGCCACACGAGAAGCCTGAGAATCCACAACATCAGGCATGAGGAGTTTCTCCAATATATGAACACCAGGAATATGGATGGGAGCAAACCCAGATGTCCATTGATGGGAGACAGGCGAGCAGACCCACCCCGCTGCCTTCAGGAAGTGATCCACTGACTATGGCTCAAGATCATCAGCCACCGAGTGAGCCCACCCCTTCTACGGGACCGCTGGTTTGGTAATGGGAGTCTCCTTAGTTCTAGCTGAAAACGAAAAGATTGAGACTCCCTCCTGTTGAAGGTGTTCCATCTAAAAAACCACAGCCGGCCATGGGGATGAGACACAAAGCCGGTCACCTGACACACCCATGGGTTGAGTATTCTGGGCTGGCACTGTCTCCTGACAACTCCCACCAGTCACCAGGGAGTCACTTGGGTCATTCGGGGGTGCCATTGTCGCAACCTACAGTTCCATAGTCTCCACTTTAAGCACAGAATCAGTACTAGCAGAAGAATGTAAAGAGGTACCTGCAGCTGCCAGCAAAGGATTCTGCAATAAATCCGTAGAGATGGTTTGAGAAACAGATCCCAAATCCAGAGTAATATTCGCCATAACGGCAACTCGATCTGTAGCTCCCTCGGGACTCCCTATCACTTCTTCAAAATGAACAGCAGCATCAAAAAACGTATCCACATCACCAACATCTCCCAACAATGGTGCAGCAGACACACCTTTCTCCTCCACATCCAGCTCCATTGTGCTTCAGATGGAGACTGACTACACAATGGACAGCATAGCCCCCTACTGTCAGAGTGGGGGAATTTCCCTGGTGTCCAAGCCAAATTTTCTCCATTCACTAACAATACCACAAACAGGTTAATCTGGTTCAGGGTCAGTTTGCATTCATCCATATCCCCCTTCCCCAGGTTGTGCCTGAAAATAGGCAGAACTTGTCTAGTGCACTCACCCAGTCAACAAAAACTAAATAAGCTATTTTGTAGATCTTAGTCTAGTGTCCGGCTGAAGACGTCTTGTATATCATTCAACCCAATAAGCACTTGATGTTTCCTTTTATATTCTCCTAGACTAACACTATCACCTCGAGGAAAGTAAATTTTTCAAGATCAGAAGGTTTCTCCTTTAACTCAGTTTTCTTTGTCTTCCACTGTCCCTTCAGCAGATAATCCTCTCAGAAAGTCATTCAGAATAATGCTTCTGTCAGTCCTGGCAAAATAGGGAGCTCCCCTCATATTTGTTTGTTCCAGCTGAGAGATTCTCCTCCTTGTCAATTTCAGGTTCTGCTTCCCACACTGCTGTGGCCATTCAATAGGCAGCATTTACGCAAAAGAAGCAGGAACTAAATGTCCTGTGTGTCACAGGGTTATTTTAGGCTACCAGAGTCATGCTTGCTCAAACAGTTGCTAAAAAGCACCTAGGGTACCACGGCTGCAACTACCACATTGAATCAGATGCTGAGATGCTAACAACAAAGACCACTGGGGATACGAACATATGAACATACAAATTTGCCAGCAGATAAAGGCCTTATGGTCTATCGTGTCTGCTCGAGTGTGCACCTAGCAACCCTTGTACTGCAGCTGCCCCTCCCTCCCCTCTCCTCCCCCTTCCCTGACCCTCCCTCTTACCCTATCCCATCCCCATTTGACACAGTCCACTGTTCTACAGGATACCACTTTCACGGGCAATGTGTTCCACCCAGACACCACTCTCTCTGTAAAAAAGTGTCTTCTCATTTCCCTCCTGAACTTTCTCCCCAATCTGAGATCATGACCACAAGTGTCCCTACCCCCTTAACTTGAATAGTCCCTCCGTGCCTATCTTGCTTATTCCCTTCATGTACTTGAAAGTTTCAATCATGTCCCCCTGTCTCTCCTCTCCTCCACTGAGTACATGTTTAACTCCCTCAGCCTGCTCATGTAGGGTATGTCCCCTAGTCCCTGGATCATCTTTGTTGCCCTGTGCTGCACACCTTCCAGTAACTTAATGTCCCTCTTCAGGTATGGGCACCAGTACTGTACACAGTACTCCAGGTGTGGTTTAACCAGTGACCTATACACCGGCAGGATCACCTCCCCTCTCCTGAAGATATACCTCAGGCAACACAACCCAGCATTTTGTTGGTCTTTGCAGCTGCCTTTCTGCATTGTGTTGAGTTGTTCATTGAGCCCATTATAATCAGCCCCAGATCCTTATCCTCCTCTATCAAGGCTAGCTGAACCCCCCTAGCTAGTAGCTCATTCTGGGTTTTTTTGCCCTGAAATGTAGCACCTTGCATGTTTTGGCATTGAACCCCAACTACCAGGTGTCTGTCCAAGCCTCTAATTTTGACAGATCATCCTGCAACCCATGCCATCCTCTTAGGTCATCCACTACTACTCCCATCTTGGTATCATCTGCAAACAAACTGATCTTGCTCCTGATACCCATTGAGATGTCTGATATGAACAGCCCAAACAATATCAGTCCCAGCACTGAGCCCTACGGTACTCCTCTTGTCACTGCTGTTGGAGATGAGAGCTCTCCTCCCACCACTACCTTCTGCTGCCTTCCCTGTATCCAGTTTACTACCCATCCCACCATTTTCACCCCTGCATCTGTACCTGCCTGCTTACTACCCAGCCTCCCATGCATCACCAAGTCGAGTGCCTTACTGAAGTCCAGAAATAGGATATCCACTGCATGGCCCTTGTCCAACTGTCTAGTTACCCAGTCATAGTAATCCACCAGGTTGGTCTGACAGGATCTGCCCTTGACAAACCCATGCTGCCTAATGTCCTGCAGCCCATTGGTCTCCAGAAGGGATACCAGCCTCTCCTTCAGGATTGTCTCCATCAGTATTCCCACGATGGACATGAGGCTTACCAGCCTGTAGTTTCCCAGTTTGTCTTTGGGACTGCTCTTATGGAGTGTGATACACACACTGGAGTAAAGTAAAGGTGTTACCCTTGATTGCAGGCATAATCAGAGAGACAAAAGGGCACGCACATCATAGCTGAACATTTTAAAAGTTTTAGTTTAAATTGCTATAGACCATTGTGCCAGACATGCTAAATACCCCTATGTAATGCCAAACCGCTTCATCAAGGGGCAGTGATCAGATTCAATCCGAACACTTTTAAATACCCTACATTATTGCATGTGTAATGTGCTGAGTGCCAACATTGCATGGTTACAAAACAGTCTCATTGTGGTAATTAATTAGATTCCCAATAACTTTCATGACTCAATAAGTCATTAACTAAAGTGAATTTATTCACAAGCTGTTATGTCCCTATCTGAGGAATCTACTGCAGTTTTTTGCAATTAATTGGGAACTAGTATTAGGAGCACCAACCATGGGTATATGATGGAGTGTCTTTTTAATTTTTCATGCTCCATTCAGATGCTTGATCCTCTCCCACCCTGGCCGACCCCCAGAGATCCAAGTCTGTTCCTGATGCTTATGAAGATGAAGCAGCTTTTGGCAACCACTGACATCTGAGATTCCAGTATAAGCCACTCGTTAAGATCTTCTTCTAGAGTGTAGACAATCCTAGCAGCCTCAAGCTGCAACCCATCAAACAGTGCAGAGACATGTAGATTTGAGCTTTCCAGTAGCAGCTTCACTTTACCTGACTAAATCCAGTCTGTGATCCAGTTTGTGATTGCCAACAAAGCCTCTTTCTGAGACTAGCACAGATGAGCCCTCACTGGGTGCAAAGGAATGGTACAGCTGCATGTCCTCTACATGACAGAGAAACTCAACACTATGCCACCTTGTGATCTTCACCAGTGGCAGTATATACACAGCAAACAATAATGAGGATAGGACAAGCTCCTGGGGCAAGCCACATTTCTGGGTTTTCAGCCATAAGTGAAAAATTCCCATCATGACTGATTGCCAATGTGGCAAGAGGTAAGGTTTCAGCACCTCATACCTGTACACCACTGGGCCACCTTTCCACTTCATTATTTTGATGCAGGCTGTGGCAGATCCAGGAAAGTGTTGTAAACTGCCCAAAGTATTTGATGATACAGTGGTAGCCAGTGCAGTGGAGAATGGTAACGTGCCATCATACCTTCTATCACAAGTTCAGTATTGCTAACACTACATTCAGGTAAATGTGGCTTTAGCGATTGATACTGCATCATGGGAAGCCATAACCAGCAATAAGCTTACTGTTGGCAATGGCTACCACTGTAGTTGTGGACAGCCCTGGCGGGTCTATTCCAATGGAGACACAGCTTTGTATTGCTCATGTCTCTGCAATGGAGTGTCTGAAAATCCTTACCATTAAAGCTAAACTAAAGGTATGCTCTTTTGACTTTTACATTCTTATGGGTGAAGCGCTCTGTTGCAGTGCATGGAAAGAATAAAAAGCAAATAGGAACATTTTAAGAAACTTGAAACAACTTAACAAATAAACTACCCTGATTTGGAACCACCCATCATCCAAATAGTTAAAAGCATGGTTCCATTTGAGCATGTGGTAATTATAAGATCACTGTTAGTCCTTCCAGTTATTTCTTTTGTGTAAAGGAATAATGAAAACATATTATACAGACAGAACTTTGTAGAAGACAAGTCAATAAATGCAAGGCACTGAAAATGCAGAGCTGCCCACTAGGACTGGTCACTCATAGATACAGAATTCTATAATATCTCAAAGACATATCACAATATAATGTGCTATGTGCATATGAAAGACTTGGTAAAGCCCCTACTTTTCAGTTATAAATGAAGTGTGTTGTAGCAGTTGGCAAGAGACTCTTTAAGTGCAACCAGAAGTGGCAGTTAAACTGTGTCCCATAGGAAATTGTGGGATATCACAGAATTCTACAGTAATAGTACTTAATCTTTATGGATGACACTGTGTTTACTGTCCAGGGAAACAGCAGTTGAGCCATTATACAACAAAATCTAATCAGAGCCGACAGGGCTGTGAAAAGGTACCAAATGACCAAAGTTATTTTCTTGTTGGTTCCCTATAGTGCTGCTTAGTCACACTCATCAAAAACTAGCATGCTCCTAATGCAGTACTCTTGAATTTATTTAGTTAGAGTATATGAAGCTGCTGCATGTCCGTGTGTAATGTTATGTATTGATGTGTCACCATATGAATGAGATAGCTCACAGACTGCAGCTGCACTGTCTGTACTCTGACACTGTAATCTGACTTTCAGAGGTTCAGTAAATTCCAGACAACATATAATGAGTTAACCCCTAGGTTGCTAAAAGAAACAGAATAAACCTATTAGACTGAGATGGACAGATGATAGAAACAGCAGTTTAAAAAGGTTTTTTTTCTTAATATCCTAAGAAGTTCTCATGTACAATATAGTAGCATCCCCCTCCTTTCAGATGCCTTTAACATAGAGCAGTAAATAGCAAAAATCAAAGGGAGTGCACTATTTTGCAGCTGTGGAGGAATACTTCCAAATGTCCAAAAAGCGAGTACAGTGTTTGGCAGTTTTAGAGCTACAATCTGATCCCAATAGTGCTGTAGGCTCTGCCCAAAGCCCTAAAAAGGATAAAAATATCTAGCTATATGCAGTAATTTAGTTTTATAAAATCTAGGCCATTTCTTTTGTAAAACTCAAGATTTGACTAAGCCTTAATGTAGAAATACAGGAACATCATAATTTGTATTTTCTAGACAAACTGGCATAAAAACAATGGTTTGAAATATGTGTTTTAACATATCAATTTAAAATACTCTGAGAAAAGCACATCTTTCATAAAGTTGCAAGATGACTGATGTCGTTCCATTATATTCCCCAACTAACCCTGAAATTGCAGTTAATGAGGCAAGTAATTGCACACCACTGTAATATGTCACTGCCACTTAATTGTACATACCCGCAGTATGTACTTTAGGAAAACATGTCAGAGATAGTAGAGATAGTATTCAATGTTCCTTGTTATATTTGCCAAATCTAACTAACTCAGTATGATGCTGTGATGTTAAACTATTGAAGTTAGTGTTTGACTTGACAAATGTAGCAGGGGAAGGGAATTAATATTAACTGCAACAGTTCTTTATACCTTTGTGCGTGAGACTTAGTCAGTGGGACAGTAGAGGCAAGCAGATGGCATTATTGGAAGATGTCAGTGATCTCAGTTGTGAAATTATGAAAGATGGTATCCTTCATTCAGAACATTATAAGCTGAAGGGGAGGTAGAATAGGGAGAATATTTACTGAGATGTGAGAAGGTGGGGGGTCCTAAGCATTGCTCAGCAGAATGTCTTCAGAAGCTGTCTTTTGAGCGCCAAAGTCCTCAACAATTTCAAATGGGGGAGGGCTAAGTGCCCATTTGGTTTTAGGATATGGCATAGAATTAATGTTAGACTTTTTGTCTCCTTTTGGGAATTTTCTGCTGAAGGATAATACAGATAGTTGTTTGAGGGAACAGATGCAGACCATAGATAGAAGGAAAACACAGAAAAAAGGAAAGGAATCTAAGGTATATGGGGGTGGATAGAGATTGGGGAGAAGGTGAATAAAAAGAGAAAAGTAAAAATCTTAAAACAAAGGCTCAAGAAGCATGGGTGCTTAATGGTTTTTCAATTTAAAAATGAAGTTGAGGAAAAAGGAATGTGGGGTCAAAGCCAGAATAGAAAGTACTATATGCTAAGGTGGAACTCAGAGAAGCAGCATCGAAATGAATATCTAGATGTAGGGGGAATAATAATAAAACAAAATGACTGATTTTAAGTTCATGACCTGGAACTTCAATGGAAGAAGAGAGATCAAAAATAAGAAAAGTGATTGGTATAGTGAAAAAAATGTATAGATTACTTGCTTTTACAAGAGACACACTTTAACCCAGAAGATGCAGTGTAGTTTGGAAACCTTTTGGGAGCCAAGGGCTACTGTTCATTCTATCCAGAAAAGGTTAGGGGAGTAGCAATTTATATTAGGAATTATATCCCACACAGAGAGGTAAAGATGGTTAGGGATATGGAAGGATGTTATGTCATTCTGCTTGTGGTATTGAAAAACCAAATTGGCTGATATGGCCCTAATCATGACGACCCATCTTTTTTTCCTAAATTATTTTTGGAAATCTCACAGTACAATATGTCCAGAAACAAATGATTTGATACCTTTTATTGGACCAACATGGATGTCACAGAAAAGAACAAAGTGCTCTAGCTTTCGAACCAACCAGGTCTTTCTTCTGAAGCTTTGTGGCAGTTATTTCAAATATCCCATACTATTAACACCAGATTATATTGAAAAAACAGAAATAATTCTCATTGGTTTAACATATACATTTAAAACATAACAGAAGATTATGTCAGAGAAGCTCATTAACACCAGTATGCCTTTAACTGAGGAGTCTCAGAAGGGAAAAGGTTATCAATAATTCTCTATAGCCAGAGAGTTCTTGTCACATAAATTTTAAAATGTCTCAGTATGCCAAGAAAGCATTCTAGTGATAAAAAAAAAAACCTTGGGATGGCATTCTCTCTAATACATGTAAGATGAGCTTACAACTTACATTCCAATTGTCCTGGTACAGTATATTAAATAATAGTAACAGTACAGTATGGAAATAATAGTAGGTGGGGACTTTAATTTAACATATGGAATTTTAAATAGGAAACCACCCATGCTGGAAAAAAAGAGAAGAGTTATTATAATGGTAAAAAATGTGGTTAAAGATCTCAATCTAATTGATCCATTTAGGGAATTATACCCTGATGTGGAGAAGTTTTCATATTATTCAAAAACATATAATAACTAGATCAGATTATTATATTTTGTCCCATAGAATAAAGAGGATGGCTAAGAAGACTGAATATGAATCTATTAGGATATCGGATCACTCACCAGTTGTTTTGACTATGGAATTGGTGAAAGTAGGGGACAGTAGAACACAAATTTCATGGAGATCAGATGCTTCACTCTGGATTTGTTCGAGATTCAAGGATAAAATACAAGAGGAAATGTGTTGGTTTGGGGTTTTTAATGCAACCAAGGTATTAAAATCAATTGCCTTTGGGATGCCCTGAAGGTCTGTATTAGGGGGTGGTGTATGACTCAACAAGGGATTAGGAATAGAAAATATAATAAATATTTAGAGGAGTTAGAGAAGGAACTGACGTGTGCAGAGGAAAAACATATTCAAGAAGGGACAGAGCAGTCAGAAAAGGGTTCCTTTTGGCAGAGCAGGGTGGAAAAACATATGCAGGAAAAAGTGGATAGAGAGATATACAAAAGTAGAGCCAAATATTATTATCATGGTGACTGTCCTGGAAAGATCCTGGCTTACCAATTAAAATGTGAAAGAAATAGTAATAGAATCCCTAAAATAAGAAGGGAAGATGGTTTAGTAGTCACTGAAGAGAATGAGATTAATAAAATATTTGAGTCTTATTATGAGAAATTATTATTATTTTTTTTTTTACTTGCTGGCTTCCACGGTTTTTTCAGAGGAGGCCTCGTGCCTCCTCCTACTCCATCCACCAGGGCAATCCCCAAGGTATGCCATCCCCTTAGCTTCATCTTGCTTGTAGGGCTGGGGTTTATACATTTTCCCCCAATTTTTCTCCCTTAGTTCCCAGCCCCCTTAGGATGCCGGTGCCTTTTGGACTTACGTTCACAGAGGCGACGTGTGAGTGCACATCATCCTCTCATGCATCATACGATGTTCCCCCTCCCCGACTCCAGCATATTGGAGCCACTGATCCCTTCAAGGGCCGGTGCTTCCACCAGCACTCTCTATAGGAGTGTCGGACACTACCATGTCCCCGGTATCCCACCCCTGAGGGAGGAGAGCATCCACTGGGACGCTCAATCCTCCCTCACCCTGCCAACCCCCAGCAACCTGAATCTGTTCCCGAACCCAGATCACGGGCATAGCACGAGGATATTAGGAGAAAGTATATACACCAGAAGAATATGTAGAAGCTATTCATATTAGGGAGTATATTCAGAAAATACTTTTATTAAAGGTTACTAGACAGGATCTAGGAATGCTGAATAATTATATACTGTAACTTAGGGGGAAATTGAAAAGGTTATAAAAGAGCAACCAAATGGGAAAAGCCCTGGACCAGATGGATTAACGTTTGAATTATATAAAAACATGTCAGAGATTTTTGGTCCCATATTAGTGGAATTATTTAACTCTTTTTTGATAGAAGCTGAAATTCCAGGGTTCTTTAATGAAGCCATCATCACACTTATTTAAAAAAAGATAAGGATTCTGAATGTTGTGGTCATATAGATCAATATCTTTATTGAACACTGATTATAAGATCTTTATGAAAATTTTGACAAATAGGCTTTCAAGAATAATTCCAGACTTGATTCATTGTGACCAGTCTAGATTTATAAAGGACAGGAGATTACAGCACAATACACAAAGGGCATTTGCCATTATACAAGCTAAGGCTGAAACGGACACTGCACTCATATCATTGGATGCTGAAAAAGCTTCTGATAGGGTGCAGTGGGCCTTCCTGTTCGAAGTAATGAGGGCTTGTGGGCTCGAGGGGCAATTTATGGATTGGATTAAACTGGTGTATAGATCCCTTCAAGTTAGTGTTAAAATTAATGGCTCTCTTTCTGGCTCTATAAAATTATTAAGAGGAATGAGGCAGGGATACCTGCTTCTCCCCTGCTCTTTGCTATTTTTTTGGAACCTTTGGCAATTAAGATTAGGGAGTTAGGGGACCAAATAGGGGTAATTATCAATAGGAGTGATTCTGTAAAATCACCTATACTACTTTATGCAGTTGATATTCTCTTAATGGTGAGAGATCCAAACTGCTTTTATCCCATAATAGGGGATATATTAGAACATTTTAGTAAGTTGTCAGGTTACAGGGTTAATTAGCTGAAAAGCGAAATGTTATATCTTGGAGAGGTGAATAAGATATTATATAATGGTGTGTGAAAATCCTGTAACATCATTGGTCAAAACATGTCACATGACCATTGGTAAATCCTGCATAACCCACGGCTGAGGAATAGCATTTATAAAAAACATAAACACATTTTACATTTATTTTATACATGGGTCCATTGTGTAATTGCAATAAGGCACTCCAGGGTGTGAGTTATTGGGTGATTTACTCACTTCTTGTGTGGTTAAGTCACTCGACTACGCCTCGTGACACACCACACAAGGCATTGGTAAATTCCCAATAACCCACACCCTGTTGTGCCTTATTGCTTAAATAAACCCTGTTAAAAAATATAATACAGGAATGAATTAAATATTTAGAAATTATCCTGACAACTAATATGAATAGGGTGTTGCAATTGAATTATGACCCATTGATGGGTAGAATAAAGAGAGATTTGGGCAAATAGGAACATTTGCCATTGGCTTTGATTGGCAGAATAAATATTTGCAATCTTGCTGTGCCTTTTGTTTCTCTTTGAGTCAATTCCAATTGCTTTAAGCAAAATATTTTTTCAGAAACTGGACAGACTGATCAGGAGCTTTTGTAGCAGGGAAAGAGAGCTAGAATATCACTGGAGAAACATCAGTTCAATAGGGAAAGTGGGGTATTAGGCTGTCCTAATTTTTTTGAATTATTATTTAGTAGCACAAATGCAAATCTTGTATTACTAGTTCATACAGAACATGGGCGAAGGGGGGCAGGTTTAGAAATAGAAGAAGAAGTAATAGGGTTGCATCTTTTAAATCTATTGGGTCTACATAATAATATTTATTTAGTTTTTGTTGACCGGGTAAGTGCACGAGACAAATCCTGCCTATTTTCATGCACTACCCGGGAGATGAGGATACAGACGAATGCCGACTGACCTTGAACCAGATTAAGCTGTTGGTGGTATTTTTAGTGAATGAGGAAAATTTGGCCAGGACACCGTGGAAATTCCCCTACTCTTTTAGTGGGGAGGGAGATGGGTTATGTTTACAGTATTTTCATTTCTGTGTGGGTTTACAGTATGAAGGAAAATTATTGTTTTATGATTTAGCTTTTTACTTTTTTTGCTCGTGTCTGATGCAATACTGATTTGTTTGTATGTTCTTTTAAGTTTTATAGAAATCTGACATTTGATTTTCTTGATGTTTAGGTATGATGTATTCTTTCTTTATGTTTAGTTTTTATCAATAGGATTTTGTATGAAGTAATACAATTTTTGTATGTTTTGTTTTTATTTTTTGAAAATAATCCTCTCCTAAATTTTGGAGTGGGGGGTTTTCTATTATTATGAAATATATGTTAGACTCTAATGTATGATGTAATACTCATTTATGTTTTTAACTTTATTTCCTTGTGTTTATGTATGTTGTAATGCAATTTTGTATATTTTGTCTTGAGTTTTGAATAGAAAATTCCCCTACTCTTTTCGATAAGTGCCATGGGATCTTTAGCGTCCACCGGAACTACCACCAGTCCAGGCTGATGGGACCTCGGTTTAACATCTCATCCGAAAGACGGATAGACATGGAATAGCTCCTATAGATCCCCTAGAAATAACAAAATCTACACTTCAAGCCTGGAATCAGGCAATAAAGAACAATGTGGGGAAAGGATTCATCTCATGTTGGACTCCCATCTTTAGGAATGGAAGTTTCCCTCCATCAGTAGATAAGGTGTTTGAACAGGCATTAAGGGGAATGGTGCAGGAATCAGGGTTGAGGAACAGTGGGCAGTATTTAAAATGGGGTTTACAAGAGCAACAGAATTATGCATTAAGCAGGTTAGCAAGAGGGAAAGGAAGAGGAGACCATTATGGTTTTCCAATGAGGTAGCAAAGAAAGTGAAAGCCAAAAAGATTTCATTCAGGCAATACAAAAAGACACAGGCAGAAGGGGATAGGGAGAAGCACTAGGAGAAGCAAAGGGAGGCAGGGAGGTCAGTAAGGGAAGCCAAAGCTCAGACAGAAGAACACATTGCAAAATCAGTGGGTAGAGGGGTCAAAAGCTTTTACAGGTACATAAGTGAAAAAAGAAAGACAACGGGAGGGATAGTGAGGCTGAAGGGGAGGATGGGGGCTGCATGGTGGATAACAACAGTAAAGCTGACATATTGAACAGGTATTTCTGCTCAGTCTTCACTGAGGAAGAGGAGGGTAATGGGTCTGAAGGGAGTACAAGGGGTGAGAATGGTGCAGAAATAGACACAAGTCCCTTTACACGAGAAAGGGTCCTGAAGGAAATGGAAGTAATAAGAGTTGATAAAGCAATGGGGCCAGATGGCAACTCTAGGTCCTTAAAGAACTAAAAGAGGTAGAAGGAACCTCTGGCTATCCAGTTTAGCTGATCACTGGAAACAGAGGAGGTACCCAAACACTGGAGGACAGCAGATGTAGTCCCCTTATACAAAAGTGGGAACAAAGAGGAAGCAGGGAACTACAGACCAGTCAGCCTCACCTCGGTAGTGGGGAAGATCATGGAAGCACTACTGAAGGAGAGATTGGTGGAACATCTGGTTGTCAATGGACTACAGGACCCAGGACAGCATGGTTTCACCAGTGGGAGGTCATGTCAGACCAAACTCATTGAATTTTTTGACTGGGTGACTAGGGAGGTGGATCAGGGGGAGGGCAGTGGACATGGCCTATCTGGACTTCAGCAAGGCCTTTGACACTGTGCCACTTAGAAGACTATTACACAAACTGGGAAATATGGGTATGGACAGGACAGTAGTGTGGTAGGTACATAACTGGCTGGGCAGCAGAACACAGAGGGTGGTGGTAAATGGCTGTCACTCCACAGAAGGAAGAGTGACCAGTGGGGTACCATAGGGATCAGTGCCTGGACATGTCCTATTCAACATCTTCATCAATGACATTGTGCAGGACCTAGAAGGCAGAATTTCACTGTTCACTGATGACACAAAGCTCTGTAACAGACTAGACACACCAGAGGGTATAGACAGAATGAGAAGTTACCTTTCAGAAACTTAAAGAATGGTCAGGGGTTTGGCAGTTGAAATTCAATGCAAAGAAGTGTAAAATAATGCATATGGGGCACAAAAACTCTGGCACGATATATCAGTTGGGGGGGGTGAGGATATAGCATGCACCAAACAGGAAAGGGGTCTTGGAGTTATCATCTCTGATGACCTCAAGGTAGGGAAACAGTGTGACAAGGCAGCAGGAAAAGCAAATAGGATGCTGGGATGCATAGGCAGGGGCATCACGAGTAGGAAAAGAGAAGTCATAATTCCACTATACAAGACACTAATAAGGCCCCACCTAGAGTACAGTGCACAGTTCTGGAGACCTTACCTACATAAGGACATAGACAGGGTAGAGAAGGTTCAGAGGAGGGCAACAAAGATGGTACATGGATTGCATCACAAGTCCTATGAGGACAGGTGAAGGAACTGAACATGTACTCCCTGGAGGAGAGGAGGGAGAAAGCGGACATGATAGAGACATACAAGTATCTTACAGGGAGGAACAGGGTGCAGGAATACACTATTTTTAAGTGAAAAAGATGTTCCAGGACTAGAGGGCATGGGATGAAGTTGGAGCGAGGACAATTCAGAGGAAACGTGAGGAAGATTTTCTTCACAGAACGGGTGGTGGACAAGTGGAACACCCTGCCAGAAGTAGTGGTGGGGGCTGAAACAATCACAAGATTTAAGAATGCATGGAATAGACATAAGGGAATTCTGGAGGTCAGGGGTAAGGGGCAACAGACTTCTAGGAAAACATAAACTGAACTTACAAGCTCAAATGGGAAGACTGGGTGGGCCATAGGCCCTTATCTGCCAACACTGTTTATGTATCTATGTAATAGTATAATCATAAATTTATTCAATAAGGAATTTTTATGAAAGAGATATGTTATTGATATTTGAATAGTTTCAAGTAAAATATGGGATAATATCTGAGCAGAGATGGCAATATCTTCAAGTTAAACATTTTATTTAAAAAAAATAACAACTCATTTAAGATACAAGAGATTCCTTTGAATACACTGTTTGAAAGTTTGGACTCTAATAAATGCCTGATTTCAAAAATGTATAGGTTTTTGACAGAACAGTCCCGCCCCTCCCCGATGGAAACTGTTAAACAGGCATGGAATAGGGATTTAGAGGCTCCAGTGACCATGGAACATTGGGGTAAATACATTAACCTGGATTTTACTCTGGTAAAAAATAATAAGTTATTACAAATATACTTTAATGTAATTCACAAAACATATTTAACACCTTCGAGACTGCATAAATTTGATGCTGCTATCACTGATCTCTGTCAGAGATGTAATAAAACAAAAGGGACACTTGCACATATGCTAATAACCTGTGAAAAATTAAATAAGTACTGGGGAGATATATGGACCACTTTGGGAAAAGTTTTGGGACTGGATATCCCGTTTGATCCAGGTACTGCCATATTTGGATTTACGGTTGCTTGCCCAGATTTGCAGGATGAACAACTGGCGCTATTGAATATGGGAGTTTTAGTGGCCAAACGAAATCTTCCTGCAACACTGGAAGGAAGTAGAAGCACCTTCTTTCTTTGAATGGATAGATAAAATGTTGGATCACTCCAGGATAGACTGGTCCATATATATTTTGGAAGAGAATATTAATAAATATAAACAAATTTGGACAGAATTTTTGCAAAATTTGGTATAAGATTGGTGAAAGATTTGGCCCAGATGAAATTACAATGATGTACGGAAGCTCATGAGATATTTGACTGATGTGGAGTACTGGGATGATATAACACCTAGGAAAAGCATCAGTGCAGGAAAACCCTCTCGAAGACTGAAGCACCCACGCGCTGAGTTACAGTATTTAAGCTAAAAAAAGAAAAGAAAAAAAAGAGATGTAAGAAGGCAAAGAGAGTGGTTAGGGAAGCAAAAGCAGAAACAGAGGCGCATATTGCAGAAGGGGTTAAGGGTGGAGAAAAGCATTTCTTCTGAAAGATTAGGGGAAAGATAAAAAAAGGGAAGGGGACAGTTAGGCTGTCGGAGAGGGGTAGGATGATAGAAAATGACAGGCTAAAGGCTGCCATCCTTAATGATTATTTTTGTGTGGTTTTCATTAGAGAGGAAGTCAGGCCCTTGCCTAAGAGTGACATCATAGCAACTGATAAGAGAGTCTCAGAGATGAGGCAGCCAATATTTGCAAGCAGCAGGGTCCAGAAGGGGCTGGCAACCCTAAAAATGGATAAAGCACTGGTACCAGATGGATTGCATCTGAGTAGTCTCAGGAAACTGGCAGTGGAACTGACTGATCCCCTGGTAGTGCTATTCAACTAATCACTATGGACAGGGTCATTCCAAAGGATTAGAGGGTGGCGGATATCATTCCACTCCATAAGGGGGGGACAAGGAGCAAGCAGGGAACTACAGACCTGTCAGTCTGACCTCCACTCTAGGAAAGCTGATGGAGTCACTGATTAAGGAATATCTTGTGGATTACCTGATGAGCTATGATCTTTTTTTTTTTTTTGTAGACTCTATTTATCACCTTTGCTCACTGGACTGTCTCCAGCTAAGCTACTGGGCTAACCCCAGCTGTTCCCGTCCACCTGAAGCTCTGTCAGACCTCACCTTGTGCCCAATAGGATCCCTGTGAGTCATTGCCTGAGCACCTCTGGAACTAAGTCCCCCAGAGGCAAAGACCACTACTCCCAGGCATTCTATCTTTTTTAGTGTCTGTTCCAGGATGCTCATGGAGGGTCCCCCAGGGAGGCAGCGCTGCTTCGGTATTTGACATTGTGCCGAGGTGTCTTACAGCCCACCTTCACCTACCAGTGAGAAGGTTTATTTCTGCATGGGTTTTCTCCATACCCCCTCCTTCCCACGGAGCATCGGATGCGCAATGACATCCAGCACCCACTGAACTTTGCCCCCTGCCATACCACTGTGACGCCAGGTCCATGACTCCCTCTGACAGCTGCCAGAGGGTGCTTGGGAGTGACATAAGGCCCTACGCCCACCCTGAGAAGGGAGAGTGCTCCTCCAGGTGCTCAATCCCTTCCCACCCCTGCCTTCCCCTAGTGGCCTGAACTTGTTCCTGAATCCAGGTCACCGGCATGGAGCAAGATAAGGCTTCTAATGCATTAGACCTCAGTGCCACCAGGCTGGCTAAAGGCTATGATCTTTATGATAGTAAACAGCATGGGTTCATTTCAGGGAGATCTTGTCAGATGAACCTAATAGTTTTCTTTGTTTAGGTGATGAATGAACTGGATAGAGCCACTCTGAGGATATACTTTTTCAACTTCAACAAAGCTTTCTACTCAGTGTCCCACAGATGCTTGCTGAAGAAGGCAGAGGATCTGGGTGCATTGTAGGATACAGTGAACTGGATAGGAAACTGGCTAAAGGGCAGGCAGCAAAGGGTTGTGGTCAAGGCATGGGGTAATAATGTCATGGATGAAACCACACACATCAAGACCATGCACCATGATACAGCATGTGGCAACACTCTACTGTTTTTCTTGTGTTTTGCAGGGGGCTTTGCCCCCATGCCCCCACATCCCCCGGAACTATTATAATGAACTCTGAGGGTGTGTGGATACAGGGGCAAGCAACAAACTTTAAAAAAAAAGAGATTCCCTAGAAGGGACTGAAACCACTGCCTCCCAACCCCATCCACTGCTGGGTTGGGTGCTTTAGCCACTCCACCATGGGAGCGGTTCAACCGAGCACCTGACCGGCAGTGACTACATCCACTTCCTTGTTGATGGTGAGCATCAGGGGGTAACGATATTTCCTATCACTGTAATTCTCCTGTTGCTGTAAAGCCACACAGAGTACTAACAGCGAGGTTTTGCTGTGCACAGTTTCGTGCATGATATTATGACCCAGTAGGGTGGTCAGTGGGGTCAAATCAGAAGAGAGGGTTGGCACAAGCAGGGTGCCATAGGGGTCTCTCCTGAGCCAGGTCCTCTTCAATATGTTCATCAGTGACATTGGAGAAGGTATCTGTAGCAGGCTGTGTCTCTTCACAGATGACACCAAGCCCTGTGGGAGGGTGGATAGTGATGAGGAAATCAATGAAATACAGAGTGACTTCCAACACCTAGAGGGTTAGTCTGTGGTTTGGCAGTTGAAATTCAATATCAAAAAGTGCAAAGTAATACACCTAGAGTATAAGAACCCCAGAACAGCGTACTTAATGGGTGGGGTGAGTCTTAGCACTATGGCTGAGGAATGTGACCTATGAGTTTTCTCCAGTGACACCCTCAAGCAATCAGGACAGTGCAACAAGGCCTATGGTAAGGCAAGTAGGATGCTGGGGTGTATAGGGAGAGGTATTAATAGCAGAAAGAAAGACGTAATACTACCCCTTTATAGACCTTTAGTGAGGCCGCACCTGGCATACTGCACCCAGTTCTGGAGCCCTCCCCTCAGAAAGGATAGGGGCAGACTGAAGAAGGTGCATTGCAAGATGACAAAAATTATTCAGGACCAACAGGGCAGGTCTTACAAGGAGCACCTCAAGGCACTGAACATGTGCTCACTGGACACGAGAAATGAGAGGGGAGATATGACAGAGACCTTCCAGTTCCTAAAGAAATAAACAAGGTGAACTGTGAGAATTTTTTTTTAGCTTGAATGCTAGTTCAAGGTCATGGGGCCATGAATGAAAACTTAAAGGAGCTGGCAGTATAGCCTAGAGGTTAGAGTAATGATCTCTGAATGAGCTTGGTACATCCAGCAGACCTGGGTTTGATTCTCACACCTCCACTTGCATACTGTGTGATTCTGAGCAAGTCACTTAACCACCCCATTGCTCCCAGGTTGCCCCTAAAAACAGGCACTTGTGCCTAGTGGGCCTTACCTGGTTGCCAAAGACTAAAAATAAAAGGAGAGAAGTTCTGGAGGGACATGAGGAAGTATTGTTTTACAGAAAGGGCGATGGAGTTGTGGAACAGTCTACCAGCCGAGGTAGTGGGCTGTGAAACAATTGTTGGTCTCACGCACACTTGGGACAGGGCAAAGTGATCACTTGGAGTAACCGAATCAGGAAAGAGGAGGGGAAGGCCTAGGCCCCGGATGGCCAATGGCTCCCGGGGTTGGATAGGGAACATGGCCAGACTGGATGGACCATTTATCGTTATCTGCTGTCACTTTCTATGAAATTATTAAAGGGGATGGAAAATTTGTGTTAATTGGCAGTTGTTTATAAAGTTATTCTCCAAAACAAAATACATTCTCCTGAAGTATTCAGATACATAGTTAACTGTATCTGAATAAAAAGCGATAGGTAAAACTGTAGTTTGTATTCTTGTGTTTTATGAGCAGCATTCTGTTACAGTTCACTTCATGGACTCACTTATGTGGAGTTTTTACCATGTCACGATTTGTGTACAGAATGCTAATTATGAGCTACTGACCTATCAGAACCCTGTTTAGAGTTCTGTGCACAATACATGACATAGTTAAAACTCCAAATCATTGGTTCCATGAAGAGAACTGTAAAAGAATGCTGCCTGTAAAAACAAGACCATGAAAAATACAGCTTTTTAAATCATGTTTTATTCAGGTACAGTTAAATATGGATAATTTAAGTGAATGCATATCATTTCTGAGAATGAGAACTTTATAAACAGCTGCCAGTTAGAAATGATTTCCTCTCCTCTTTAAGACTTATAGCAAATCCTTGCTTCATGTCACATATGAAAGTAAGAGCTGTGCTCGTCCTGTAACAGTTGCAGCAAATTGCATGGTCAGACATTTCCACACATTTTTGTGCTACATGTATCTTTAGAGAAATCAGTTGCCTTCCAGGAAAACTGCTACCGAGCTTTAGAAAGAACTTCTTTAAAAATATTGCAGACTATCTGGAAATGTCTGAGCATATCAATTGCTGCAACTGTAATCTGCTTTAAAAAGAGTATTGTTTATAAAACTTGATTTTTAACTGTTATTTCTGCAAATGATGCTAAGTACAGAGTTATTCTAGTATGCAACAGTCTGTACAAAATGAAGGCACTGTGGTTCATTTGCATTTTTATAGTACCCTTCCATGGAAAAGAGTGCTGGCAAATACAGTGAAAAATGCAATTGAGACAGCAAATACAAAAAAACAAAACAAATGGATAAATATATATACATATTCATTAATGTAAGCTATAATTGGCTGGGGCTAAGTGGGCAGTAGAAAACACTAGAGCATGCTCTTAAAAATGAAAAGGTGGTGGGGGCTAATGAATTTCTGATTCCAAGTCATTCCATGGTGCAAAAGCTTTTGCCATGAAAGTATGTTCCCCCGCAGACTTTAATCTACAGGTTGGGACACAGTGCAACCCCTAGCTTAAGCAACTCTTCCCATGACATAGGAAGTCTGGAGTTTATCCCATTCATGCCTACATTTTTATAATTAAGTTCCCCTTGGTATACTTGTGTGCCAATGTGAGCTGTGAACATACCTAGCTTTCCTTTTAAATTAGCCTTAGCTCTTTCCAAAAACTTCATTTTTTTTTGCTTCCCATATATGGCTTGCCAGGCATAGTTGGGTGCATATTTTAGTATCCAATATTTTACCAATCACAATAATTGTATAATAATAACAATAGCTGGCACTGGTTATAACCTGTGAGTTATAATGGCAAACACATGCTGGGTCTCCCTCAGTCCCTGCATGTGCCATCTGCCAGTCTTCCCTTACTCAGCACCGTTCCTTAGTGCTGGACACTTCACTGCCACTCGCACTCAGTGGTAAATTAATTTAAAAAAATTAACTGGGCTTGTTGTGCTATCATGATTAAAGTTTAAAAAAAATGAAAAAAAGGGAAATGGGTTGCTGCTTTTGCAACCGCTTCTGACCATGGACCGTGCTGAAACCTGACAAGACTGTGGCTCTTAGGGATCTGTTTATATTTTATATAATTGCTTCACTCTCAGGATTTATGTAGCATCCAGCACCTCAGGTGTGTATAAAATCTCATTAAACACATCACCCCATGTATTATTCTATATGAATTAATATCTTGCCTATAATAATAAACCCCAATGTTATATATCAATAACAGCTGTATTGTATAGCAGTTAACTCAAAGCAAACTACTTCATGGTACAAACAAGTTTTCTGTACTAAACATAACTCACCACATAACCTACTTCACAGTCTCTATTTGGTAATTTCTTGAGATTTTCATGTCTATAAGCATGTCGACACATAATGAGAACATACTAGGGAAAAGTCATCACTTTGACAGTCACTGTTAGTGGAATGGCTTGAAGCAGTTAATGTACAGTCCAACATCACGTTTACAACATGCAAATGTAGCTTTTTTGCTACAATGAGCACACCTCCTCTATGTCTCATTTGTTCCTGGGTAATGACCTTGCTCATCCCATCACACAGCTTTGGGCATCTTCTCTACTGTTTGGCAACCTGCCTTGAGTGGCTAACTGATGCCAGGAGCATTGTGCCCCTCAGCTGAATACTTAAGCCTGTGCATGTTTGCCACCTCTCTTTGGAAAGCCAAGAGGCCCAAAGGCCTGCTCTTGTTCCGTGCAGAGTTCTTATTCAGGAGCCATACATTCTGTATGGCCACATTGGGTATGAGCATAAAGAAGGCCACCCACCACTTCTTTGAGTGGATGGAAATTCTGTAGTAGCTAATGTTTTGGCCCATCCTGGCTACTCCACCCATATACTTGCACTCAAAGAGGTATCCATGTTGAGTATTCAGGCACCACAGCTTCTAACCAAACTTGACTGGCTTGTTCTTTATGAATTGTTTAGCTGAGTGCTTCCCATAATAGGGAATCAGGGCCTCATGTATGCACAGACTTTGCTCAATCTGGAAGGCCTCGAGGTAACCCTCATTCATCATTTCATAGAATGGCCTTATCTTGCCAAGCTAATCTCCAGCAGTCAACCTGCTGGATTCAGCAAGGTGCAAATATCTGAGGATCTCTTCAAACCTGTCATGGTTTGTCAGTTGGGAGACTGCGGCTTTATTTACATGCTCACTCTGTTCCCACATTATTCATCTTTGTGGTATAACAGCACAGCTATTTATAAGCAGCACCACTAAGAAGACCCTCATTTCATCAGGAGTGACATTGTAGTTTAGCTTCCCTTTGTAAGATGCATATAATTTGCTCTGGTCACTTAGGCATTGCACCACTTCTTCATCAACAAATAGCTCAAACCATAGGTATGGTACTCAGTCCTTCTCAGCAGTTTGCTGTGCTGTGTAGTGCTGTTCCATTCAAATTTCTTCTGTACTGGTGCTGGTAGATCCTTCTTGTACACCTTCATTCTATTGATGTTACCTGGTTATGGAGGGAATGGCTTTAGGTGGTGAAGGTAGAGGACATGGCCTGTATTTCATCAGTATTCTCAGTAGTCATAGCTTCAGGTGGAGCATCATCAGCATCATCACCACCATCACTGTTGCTGTCATCAATGTTTTGACCATGTTTGTACCCAATAAAGTCCACCTCAGCTCATAGCTGCTTTCCAGACAGATTGTTCACAGTGTCACCTGTCTCTTCATCTCCACTGTCTTTTGCACTGTCTGCACCATCATCATCAGGTGGAGTGATAAAAAGGTCAACCTTGTCAAACTCCCTTGATTCTACCACAGAAACATAGAATTTGATGCTGAATAAGGACCACCTGACCCACCTAGTCTGCAATTTTTCCCTACTACTATGTCACCGCAGACCCTACAGGGTCTCTAGCTTATCTCACCCTTGCCTAACCACTAAGGTATCCTTATACCTGTCCCATGCATGCTTGAATCCCTTTACAGTGATTGCACTCACCGCCTCTGCTGTGGCCTCGTGCCTCACTACGTCCCCCTAGCCATGCATTAGAACTGTCTAATGCATACTCCATCGTGTCTTATTGCTTACATAAGCAACAGTCCCTGTCAAAGAGAACAGATAAAAAGCTGCCCAGCAGTCAAAAAAGCATAGAAAGGCTGGAAAAGATATCAGAGTGTCTGATAGGGTACCCCTGATCTCAGTGGTGACAACAGTATAAATAAAAGAGCCTCAGATCAGGTGCTAGAGCCAGTGTCTGCCAAGTAAAAAAACCAAAAGAGAAAACAATTCCATGCCACTCCTTCTGTAAAGGAAAATGAGCAGGCAGTGGATCAGAATCAAATCCCTCAACAGAGGACATGACTAATGCATGGCAGTTTTTCCAAGCCTTCCAGGTTATGAGAAGTTTGTTTAATGTGCCTGTCCCCTCCCAAGGCTTCGATTCCAATTCACTTGCTTGTAGAAGAGGGGGATGTGTATTATGAGGAAGAGGAGCAGGAGGAAGGTGAACCTATAGAATCTGATGACTTACCTGACCAAGAGTTTGGTTCCTCTCCTAGGTCACAGAGGATTACACCTCTTACTCCATTTCATCAAACAGATGGTGTGCAGCATCAGCACCCCTTCTCATGAGTCAGGAAGATGAGGAGAAAACAGAGTTTATGGACATGATGGGGCTAGCCCATACATGGAGAGTGCTAGTAGTGTCCCCAAAAGGCTACATCAAAACTCATGTCAGCACATAATTCACCTGCTGATGTTGATAAAAAAAAGTTGAAAAAAGTATCAGGTGGACAGACAGGGAGTGGCATACTTGTATGCCTACTCTGTACATAAAACCTTAAAACCAACGTACTACCACTACCTTCCAACCTCCTAGACAAAGCCACTTCTTTTGGCCGCCCACTCTCCAACCCCAGTCTCCCCTTCCCCTCACCTTGACTCCTCCTCAGACTCTCACACTAGGTGTCACACCTTGTTATCTCATTCGCTACATATAAACACTGTACTTTACCCTAGTTGAATGCTCTTGACGCTGTACTATCACCATTAGTACTATGAATGACATTATAACCTTATCGTATACTAGCTACCTGCTATTCGAGTATTGTATGTAAACTGTTTGTCATTGCTGTCATTGTCACTGTTTGACATGGAACCTTTGTAAAAAAGCTCTGCGCTCAAAGGTATGATCCAAATCCCTAAATAAATTAAATAAATAAAGGAGTCATACTGGTGGCTGCTTGTGAGAAGGCTAAGGTGCCTCTCTCTGCACAACATCTCAAAAAGAATTCCAAGAAACTGGATACATTCTATTCTGGTCTGAAAGAAAGAATTGCTGAGTACCTAGATGCCAGCAGGGCACAGGACCCAAGGCAGCATGGATTCACAGCGGGAAGATCATGTCAGACAAATCTAATAGATTTCTTTGACTGGGTGACCGAAGTAGTAGATCAGGGAGGGGCTGTGGACATGGCCTTCCTAGACATTAGCAAGGCATTTGAGACAGTCCCACACAAAAGATTAATAAATAAATTAGCCAGCCTGAGAGTGGGACCCAGGGTGGTAGTCTGGGTAAACGAATGGCTGGACAACAGGACACAGAGAGTAATAGTAAACGGAGTCCAATCTGAAGAAAGGGGGGTTACTAGTGGGATACTGTAGGACTCAGTACTGTGTTCTGTCCTTTTTAATGTCTTTATACACTACATACACTTAATGCACTACATTGCAGAGGGACTGGAAGGAAAAGTATGCCTCTTTGCAGATGACACAAAGATCTGCAACAGGGTCAATACATAATGGAGGGTGGAAAGGATAAGAAGGGACTTTGCAAGGTTGGAGGAATGGTCAAAAGTATTGCAGCTTAGATTCAATGTAAAGAAGTGCAAGAAATGCACCTGGGAACAAAACCCAGGGGAAGAGTACACAATCGGAGTAATTAACAACAGAAATGGAAAGCGACCTGGGGTAGTCATATCAGATGACCTAAAGGTAAGCAAGCAGTATGAGAAAGCAGTAAGGATGGCTGCGGGGGATACTGGGATGTATAGTGAGAGGCATCACCAGTAGAAAACAGGAAGTTGTTATCCCTTTGCACAGACAGTTGGTGAGACCCCATCTGGAGTACTACATGCAGTTCTGGAGACCCCATCTCTGCTAGGACATAGACAGGACGGAGGCAGGGTAGAGGAGGGCAACTAAAATGGTGCAGGGTCAGCAACAGAAGTCATATGAAGAAAGACTAAAGGAGCTTAATATGTATAACCTTGAGGAAAGGATGGAGAGGAGGGACATGATAGAAATTTTCAAGTACCTCAAGGGAATCAACAAAGTCCAAGAGGGTAGCATCTTTCAGAAAAAAGAGATGTGCAATAACAAGGGGACACAATTTGAAGACAGAGGGGGTGGCTCAAAGGCAGTTTGAGGAAGTATTTTTCACAGAGAGGGTGGTGGATGCATGCAATGGCCTTCCTGAGGAGACTGTGGGGCATACCTCTCAACTGTCCCGGATTTTGCAGGACATCCCATTTTCCTGCCATTTGTCCCGCCGTCCCGAACTGACTGGCCATCTGCATGATTTTCTGCTGCCATGCGGCCCACGCTAACTTTGCCGCCGAGTTGTCTCACTGCTCGCAATAAAATCCCCCGTCCCCATATTCAAGCTGCAGCAGTGACGTGCGCCATGACGTAGCGTCTCATTTCCTGCCCTTGCAGCCAATGGCATGACTCCCTGCTGTCCGTTGCTGTTTTTAGCACCCCCGCCCACACGGACCTGATTTTTGTGTCCCCCCTCAGGTCCGATTAAGCTGCATATAACGAGTCCTCTGGCGCTCTGAACTCACTGAGCCCAAGAAGAGTTCCAGAGCACCGGAGAAGGGAAGCAAGCAATAGCCGTGATCGTCGCTGGAGAGAGAGAGAGAGAGTTGCCTAGGTCGGGAGTCGGGACTAGAGTGCCAGGGAGACAACAGGAGGAGACCCGGGCCGGACATGTAACAGCGAGGAAGAGAGAGCTGCTGCTGCCTAGCGGGACACATGGATCATTCGCCAGAATTCTAGTGCAGTGCTAGCTGCTACTTGCTGCTGCTAAATCTAGTAGTACTAATCTAGAAAGATAAAAGAGCTAAACAGCAGCATCAGTGCCGGCAGCAGGTACCGACTGCCAACACCAGCACAGCAGAAGCACAGACAGACAGAACTTGAAGAGCAGCACAGAGGGAGCAGCCAAGCACAGCAGAACGAGCCTCGAGGACAACGACAGCCTGAGATTGATCCTGTGTGCCAGCCAGTGTCTGAAACTGCTACAGAGAGAGACTACCAGGTCCACCACACCACTAGTGCCTGCCTTGGCTTAAGGTAAGTAATATCATGATGTGTCACAAAAATGAATGCCAACTTGATGCCAAAAAATGCCAACTAGTACTGCCAGTATCAGACTGACACAGACCAGTGCAGTGCCAGGCAGTCACTGTGTGTGTAAACAGGGGGAGTGGGGGATAGGAGAAGGGAAATGAGGGAACAAGTGCTCTTGGACAGCAGTTATGTCTGCATAACTGAAGGGGGAGCCTAGCTAGTACTCTCCTCCAGAAATAGGCAGGAGGTATGAAGGAACTAGATACTGCATAGGCAGGAGGCAGACTGGACAAGGGGGGGTCAGGAGCAGGAGGGGGTTTGGGGAAGAAATGGGGAAAGGATGACATAAGGGAAGAAAAGGTTCAGGCAAAGGATGGTATTCAAGAACTAAAAGGGGGAATGGGGGATCAAGAAGGGTGGGTGGATAGGGGTCTGCCTAAATGCTATGAGCTTAAGAAATAATATCGGTGAGCTCCAAGTGAAAGTGCCAGTCTGCCAGAGGGGAGAATAGCATGGTGGATAAATTCTTACACTGCCATCACTTAGTCATTTATATGTAGGTTCTGTCCTGCTCCACTCCGAGGAAAGCTCATTTTTGTACTGTGAAATTTAAAAAATAGTTCAAACTTCTGTTTCTTAAAATTGGGGGGGGCAGAACCTCCATGTAACTGAGTAAGAGAACCAAAAGAGATGGCATGGCACAACAAATTGAGGTGGTGATTTGATGAATGCCTATGTTGTAAAAATATTAATACAGTATACAGAAATGTTTTCTTTAAGTTTTTGTATGTAGTTGGTTCTGTGTTCTCTTCTGTGCACACTCTGTCTGGGTGGGACAGTCAGAACTCGGAACAGAAGTGTCTTAGTCATTTATATGTAGGTTCTGTCCTGTTCGCTCCGCTAAAGCTCATTTTGTACTGTGAAATTTAAAAATAGTTTAAACTTCTGTTTTTAAATTGGGGGAGGCAGAACCTCCATGTAACTGAGTAAGAGAACCAAAAGAGAGCGGTGGTGCATACTGTCCTATTTTCTTCTACTGCCGTGCCTATAAATCGGAATTTGTTTAATTTTGTTGACCCAGTAACCCCACTGGGCCTAGAAGTCCCTTTTCAGGGGTAACTGGGGAGGGGATACAGATGATAAGCAACTGACCTTGAACCAGATTAAGCTGTAGGTGGTATTTTAGTGAATGAGGGAAATTTGGCCAGGCACTGGTGAAATTCCCCACACTCTTTAACATCCACCTGAACTTCCACCAGTCCAGCCAGTTGGGACCTTGGTTTAAAGTCTCATCTGAAAGACGGCACCTCAGGAGTGCAGCACCCCATCCTCATGCTGTAGATGTGGGAACTGAACCCACAGCCCTGTAATCTCCTGGGCTCAGAGGCCAGTGTGCTACCTGAGTCACTGAAACTTGGACAATGTCTGTATTTCTGTCTATTGCTATTTGCTACTGTCTGGATGGAGTTGTCACAACACCATCCAGCTAGTAGCAATAGACAAACATACAGACTCTTTGATTTTCTTATGTTTAACCCACATACTACATCTGAAAAGGGATATTATGACTCATCAGGCTGAAAGGGGAGAGAGGGGAGAGCGAGAGAGAGAGAGAGAGAGAGAGAGAGAGAGTGTGTGTGTGTGTGTGTGTGATATATATATATATATATATATATATATATTATACACACGACACACCTGTTCACTCCGCAGTACAGCAGCTCATTTCAAATTTAATATGTTGGCCAGGCCTGGAGTAGAGGAGAGAACTCACTCAGGTCCTGTGGATTGTGAACTGGGTAGGGGAGTTGGTTAAAAGCAGTGCCACACGACAAAGCCCTCCCTGTGGGCACTGGTTAAAATACAAATGTATATTGCTTGTTTTGTCTGCCTTATGCTTGCTGTGGTTGACAAGGTCTAGAAGTTTCAGACCTGGTGGGAGGACTTTTAAAATAGCATGCTTAAACTGTTTCAGACTTGGCAGGAGGACTTTTACAAAAGTGTGGTTCATGACCCAAACCATTAAGCTAGATCTGGCAGGAAGATTTTTACAGAAGTGCGATTCAGCTAAGTAATGACTCATTAGCAGCTCTTTATGTGTGCCTGAGAGAATGTGTTGGAGCCAGGCAAGATGGAAAACATGCATATAGATGAGGATACATTAGCAGCTCATTATGTGCACCTGGTAGAATTTGTAGGACATATGTAAAAAAAAAAAAATGGGGACAGCTTAAGCTTGATTTGGACTCATTAACTACTGCTTAGGTATACTTGGTAATGCATCTCAAAGGTGGACCGTGGACACTGAAGGTGTTATCCAGCGATCTAGAACTGATGCTGCTCTACCTCTTTGCCTCTACCAAAGAAATGTTATGGACTACCCGTCCATCTTGCCTGAAGTCAGTGTTACATATTTTTCTTGATTGCTGTCCTCAATAGGAGATGGATTGCGAACAGATGCTTCAAATGCGAGCTGACACACCAACCAAGAAGAAGAGGAATTCAGTGTTCCAAAGTTCCTGGAAGACTTCCTTTGAGTGGATTGCACAGAGCAAGAAAGGGCCAGTATGCATTCTGCAAGTCCTGTGGATGTGACATCAGCATCAGCCATGGAGGACGAAACGACATACAGAGACACGAATCTTCGCAGAAGCATCTCCAGAGTAGGAAGCATGCAGAAGGGAAGAAGCTGACCCAATTCTTCCAAGCACAGAGTACCTCAAAAGTTTTGGAGGCAGAGTGGCATTTTGAACATGTTGGCGGAGCACAATTTGTCATTTTCTTGTGCAGACCACCTCCTGAAATTTATGAAGAAGTACTGCACAGATCCAGAGGTAGTCAAGAAGATGAGCTGTGGAGCAACCAAATCCACCTGCATTGCCAGAGATGTGCTTGGTCCCAGCTACCAGGAGACTGCAGCTTCCCTTTGCCGTCGAGTGCCATTTTGCCTCTATGTTGATCAAAGCACGGACATGGGGGATGAGAAACTTCTGGTCATCCTTGCAGGTTGCTATGACATTCGACAGGGAAAAAATGTCATGCAGTTTCTTGACATGCCGGCATGCACTTCAGGGACTGGACAAGCAGTGTTTGACTGCATGATGAAAACTCTGGAGCAGCTGGACATCCCTGTAAAAAACCTTGTGGCATTTTCATCTGGCAATGCTGCAGCAATGATTGGAAAGCACAACTCTGTGTTTTCCAGATTAAGGCAGGTGAACCCAAACCTCATAAATATGGGATGCTTGTGCCATCTGCTAGACCTGTGCTCCAAATCAGGGGTCAAGGCCTTGTCCTCACCTGTTGAGGAACTAATTTCTGACATTTATTGCCATTTCTCTTCCAGCTCATTACGGCAACAACAGCTGAAAGAGTTTGCTCTCTTTGTCGATATTGACCCATTAAAATCATTAAGCATGCACCCACAAGATGGCTCAGTTTGAGTAAAGTTGTTAAACGAATAATGACATGTGGCCCGCTTCTGCTGTCTTATTTTAGGTCTGTGGAACCCAGAGGAGCCAAAGTCAAACTAATATGTGACCGCCTGAGCGCTCAAGAAATTCAAATGACCTTTCTTTTCTAAAATATGCCCTTGAGCCACTGAGCAATTTTAATAAGAAACTGCAGAGCAGGAGAGCCAGCTGACGACTCTGCAGGTGACATCAGCAAAGTCATACAGTTGTATGCCAGCAGGGTTTTGCAACCCCAGGCTGCAGTTGCCTTGTACAAAGAAGGTGTTTTGGACCTAAAGAGTGAGGCAAACTTTCTTGCACCAAAAGATGTACGTGTTGGCCCTGAAGTGCAAGAATTCATTGCAAGCAATGATGATATGGTAGGGACATCAGTGGAACTAAGTATTTATAAAAAGGCCAAATCCTTTTACTGTGCTGTGCTGCAAAAAATGTTAACAAAGCTCCCACTGAAATGCAGTGTCCTGAAGCAGGTCTCCACATTGCTGAACCCAGCACTAAAACTACACGTAAGTGGAAGCTCTGTGGTGAACCTTGCCAAGGAACTTGGCAAATGCAGTTCACACTCTGACTGTGACCAGCTTTTGGAGGAGTTTGGGACATACCAGTTTGCAGAAACTGGATCTGCCCAGGCCTTTGAAACGAACAGTTCTGCACTAAAGTATTGGGGCATGATGCTCTCCCAGCTATGCACCAGTGGTGACGATCTGCCCTTATTCAGGCGTCTGATGGAGACAGTCTTATGCCTCCCTCACTCCAATGCAGAGCCAGAGCGGGCCTTCAGTATGGTGCGAAAAGTGAAGACTTAGCTAAGACAGTCATTGAATGTAAAGACTTTGAACTCCATTATCGCTATAAAGATGAATGAAGAAGGACACTGCTATGAGGTAACTCATACAAAGGGAGTCTTAGAGGCTGCAGGAAAAGCAGCTGTGCTTTACAACCGAGAGCACCTTGCAGCAAAAGACAAATGACTCTTTCAAACCAACTGTTTGTGTATAGGTACATAGGTTTAAATTTGTATTGTACAGTAGATAGCATGATTTTCATTTTTAGTATACAATAGCATGTATATGATATAGAGTAGATATGTAAAATATTGTGTGTGTGTGTTTTTTAGTATAGATGAGATAAAATATTGCGTGTTTGTTTTAGTGTAAACTATTGTAGCATGTTTTTTAGTATAGGGTACAAATAAGTAAAATGTGTAGATAGGTTTTCAATTTTAGTTAAGTGTATAGACTAGATAGCATGTACAATACTGTATATAGGTATGTAGGTTTTCATTTAATCTGTTTGTTATATGTCTTAAAATGTATGTAATACCCTATAAATAGCCCAAAATAAAGTTTTTAAAAGTAAAACTATCATGCTCTATGTTGTATTCTTAATGTAGTATTCAATAACTTTGAATTTCACGCATTTTAAAGATGCGAACCCTGTGACGCAGCACTTTATGTGGCGCGAAAAACAGTGTCCCTGATTTTGAGTATTTGTCCCTGATTTTAAAGGGTAGTGTCCCTGATTTGCGGCCTTGGAGGTTGAGAGGTATGCTGTGGGGTCAAAAACAGTGGGGGAATTCAAGAATGCATGGGACGGACACAAGGCATTTCTGGTGGCAGGTAGGAAGAAGTAGGCTGTTGGTTAAATAAGATCTGCAGCGTATCCAATAGGTAGGGAAATGGGCAGGCTAGATGGGCCAAGCGGTCCTTATCTGCCATCAAAGTCTATGATTCTATGTTTCTAGCAGTGTGGCAGCTTGGTGTACAAATCTGAAATGCCTGACTACACCCCTGACAAGGTGTGGTGGTTTTTCTTTACCTATGTGCCTTGCTAGCCTCAAGGAAAACAGAGCAAGAGCCAAGGAGCTCCATACAACATGTAACAAGCACCTTAAAGAACCTGGGATTTCTCATTAGTCTTTTGAAGTCTCAGAACAAGTGCACAGGCCATCATCAGTAATAAGTGAAACCAACACACCAGTTTGTTAAAGAAGTTGTTGTCTTTATTCTGAATTAGAATTTTTTTCCAGAAGCCTACATGAATGCAGGCATAGGAAGGTGGAACTGATGTGCCCATAGCAGGACACAAACTTGTAAGTAGAACTGGCTGTTGAAAACAAGCAAAACAACAACAAAAAAGTATAAAACAAAAACAAGGCGCTGCGTCAGCATGTGGTCTAAAAGCAAAACAAAATGGTTATATTAAATGCATGCTGAAAATAGAAAATAGAGTTAAAAATCTACGTTTTGACCATAGGTCTTCTTCAGGAAATATCTAAAAGAGAAAAAAAAACAAGTTAGTGTAGAGGAGAGGTAAAATGAGAGATATATATATGTGGAGAAAGAAGAAGGGGGAGGCTCAGGGAGAAGAAGTGATAAATGGTAAGATTAAGAGAGAATCTGTGAAACAAAAAGGTGATGATGGGAAAGATAAAGCACAATGGGAGTGAAAGAGCTGGGGAAGTTCCCAGGTGGAGACTAATTAACAGGGCCTAGTAAGAAGGCTGAAAGGTGACAAATGTGTGGAGGAGACAGAAATGGAGACATATGGTGAAAATGAAAAATAAATTAAATGAGTACAAAAACAAATGGACTTTAGGGGGAAAAAAAAGGGATGGCTGAAAGATGTTAGTGGAAAATAAGTCTATCATTTAAACCAGAGGGCTGCTGGGAGCCAAGGCGGATGATCAGCTTGGTTTCCATGTTTTTTCTATGGTCAGGATCCCAGAAGCCCTGCTGAAGGACACAAACAAAAAAAGTATGTTAACATGGCCTCCAGTGATTCTAATACAAATTGACAAGCACAATGTCTACACTCCTATCAGTTTCCAGGAAATGCTTTGAGGGTTGGATACCCTGTACATGTGTGGATTGATGTGTATAGAGACAAGACATTAATGGTGAGTCAAGAATGTTCTTTGCACCATTTCACATTTCCAGTTCTCCTTACTGTAACTTGTGCAAGCTGTCCCTGACAAAAGATGGTAGACCTACAACCAAGTGTATGTAAATTTGGATAGACTTTCTGTATTGGAGCTCACCCCTGAGACAGTGGATCTCCCTAGTGAATTGCTTGGGTCCGTGTGCACCTTTGGAAGAATGTGCAGTATAGGAATAAGCAGGTTATGGCATTTAAGAATCCAAATTGTTGCTATCTAATACTCCTTTCAAAGCGTGCACTGTCTAAAAGCTCATTGTACTGATTGACAAACCTCTGATAAGGTTATTTTTTATTCAGTTTCTTATAATTTACTGTATCACTCAGTTGTCTGGGGATTTTTTGTTTATAACCTGTTTTTGTTTTCATGATTACAATTTCCTCCCTTATCACCCTGTTCAATCTCCACATCACTGACTGTCTTTAGTTGTTCTAAGGCCTCTAATTCACCCCTAGTCACAACTGAATATTTTGTGCCCCAATTCTCTCTGAAGCATGCATTAACATAAGTCTTTGTTAGTCTTTGATATAGAACCATAGTGGAGTTACCACTATGTCCTAAGCAGAAAAGGACTTTGGTCAAAATTGTCTATGTCTTGCAGTGTTCTTTGATGCTGTTGTGATATTGGTCATTGGCAGATTCAATAGCCTGCCATGCATGTTAGAGCTTTTATAAGCTCTGATCAGATGTTTGCTAGCCATGCTATTCTCCTGGGGCTAAGTAGAGTCCTCTATGACTGTATTTAGCCCGGGGAGGACAGCGGGACCAGCAAATAAAAGATCAGAGCTTATAAAAACTCAACTATGCATTGTAAGTTATTGACTGTCCCAGTGTTGCAGCCCTGCTCTAATGTCAACTGCAAGGAATTCTAGGAATTGCAGTTACAGAAAATGTCAGCTAGGATGTCAGCAGAATCAGTCTTTTGCAGTCTACTATACTGCAGTAAACAGTAAGTCAAAGAAATGTTTTTGCACACAACATGCAAATTGAGACCAGCACCACACTTTGGTATTGGGCTCTTCTTGCTGACTGGTCTCCTTTAATCAAAACTGTACATGAAAACCTGCAATCATGTGGCAGAGTAATATTATGATTTCAATCTGTGAGAGACATTCTGTGGGATACAGAATACAAGTTGTACTACTGGGAAGTAGATTTATTTGATCTGAGTATTATCTTTACGCAGTATTCTGTATAAGCTGTTGGTGAAAATAATGAGATTTAGTCTAACATAGCAGTAATAGCATACAAGCAGCAAAACTGTCCATTTAGCAGTGAGTGACAAATAATGGGAAATTACCTTTTTCCATTGTTTGCCTAGTATCTGTCATTCAAAACAGAAGATCTTCCAGGCTACCTTGCCTGCAATAAAATATAATCTTTCAGTGCACTGTTCTCTGAGTCTTTTCAGTAGCCATCATGAGTAACACCCTTACTGTACCTCTGTTAGTTCTGAATCAAACTCCAAAGCAGCAGCCTCCTTGGCTGGAGAAGTACACTTGTCCTTAGCCACAGTCCCTATACAAGATCAGAGTGAAACATGCAAGTGATGTTAGTACATATGCACTTTCCATGTTCCTGCCATGTTGATGCCCATCAGTTTCTAGGCAACAGCCACCTGTGCAGAGCTAAGGCAGCAAATTACATTGCAAAACCATATGGACTGGCACTCAGACTATTACTGTATTAGAAACTGTGTAAGCTAACTGCAAGTAAATGACTGATTTGAAAACAGTATTTTGGTCCAGGCTGCTGTATATATTCTTTGGTGGCATGTCATATATAAGAAAATTAAAAGGTAAAATGACTGGAGTGATTGACATGAGATTGCAATAAAGTTTATTTTAATGATATGGACAGTGCTGACCCATCTGGTGTGCAAACTGACATTCTGGTTGTATTTAGTAAGTAGCTGCCAATTTCTGAAATCAAGCAATACCAGAATTCTATTGTTTTTTTTACTAGCAGTGTGAAAAGCAAAGGTGAAAACTCACTTTTTACTGCACAAATATTTTGTTATAAAAGCAGAAAGTAATTACTCACACATCAAAATACAGTAAATAAAATAGTTGTCTATTTAGTAGAAGTAAACACCTGTGGATAAAAGAATAGGAGGGGTAATTATCATAGATTATGTATACTACAAACAGGAATACATCAGACAACTAGAGATTGAGACTAACTATCAAGAGCTATTAGAAGACCCTACTCCAAAAATAGGAGCAGAGATATGGAACCTGCTAACACTAGGACAGAGAGTTGGATGGATCATTGATCATGAACAAGAACTCCTTTTGAATATAGACCAGATAGGAGCTCATCAGATGAGAGATATATTGGCAAATATTAATTTCATAGCCCACAGCAGGAGCATTCATTGTGATAACCAGCTTAAATGGGAAACTTTAGTTGCAGATCCCACAGCAGACCATGTAATGTGAAAACCAGCCTTACTGAGCCAATGATAAACCAAGTGCGTGAAATAACCTTTGTTACTGTAAGCTATCAGGACCACCACTCATAAGCAGGGCCACTGGAAAATTGCAGAAAAGGTTACCCAAAATTGCGGTGCGTTTTTCAAAAATTGCTGGAAATTGCTGGGGTACTACTATAGACCCTGAGTGCTTCACAATAAATCTTTTAATATTTTCTGCAGTATATATTAGTCAGTATAAATTGCTAAATGAATACATTGACACCTGAATATGCTTAAAACATACAGAAAAGTTTATGTTCCTAAAAAAAATATTCAACTGATAAGCTAGCGTAAGCGTTGCCTATCTTCCAAAATTTAAAAGCATCTGCCTCATACAGTGCTAAATAGATTCTATAAAGTGAGTCACAGCAAATCAATATTAAATAAAGCCAGAAGAAATATTTTTTGTTTCTGGCTGTAGAATAATGAAGCCTAATCAACAGCTGTTTACAGTGCTCTGCCAGCTATTCACCCACTTTGGTACAAAAAAAATAAACATATAGAGTGGTAAATAATTGAGTTTTAGTAAAATGTTGTTAAAGTATTTAATGGTCATAATTTGTACTGTAAGTACTGTACACTATTTTTGAAATCACATATTTAAACATTAAATCTGGGGGTTATTGGGGCTGGCAGTATAATCTAGAGGTTAGAGTAACAAAATGTAAATGAGTTGACGACATCTAGCAGACCTGGATTTGATTCCCATAACCTCCACTTGCATACTGTGTGATTCTGAGCAAGTCACTTAACCGCCTCATTGCCCTGGGTTGTACCTGAAAACAGGCACTTGTGCCTAGTGGGCCTTACGTGGTTACCAAAAAATGTAAAAAAAAATACCAATATATTTTTACTGCATCATATAGTAGTCAGGGTACCCTGTAATTTACCTTTGTTTTACTCTGGCTGCAATGATTTTGTTTAGTTAAAGATAAGTGTTCAGATACATTTTGTGTTTTATAAGCTTGTTTTTAGACTTTAGTCAGGTTTTTCTTGTAGTCTTTGCATGTGAGCATCTAGGGGTAGTTGCTAAGAGTGAGATCACTGTTAGCAACTAGTTTATTCAAGTTTAAAATCAGCAGTGCCATTCAATAATTCCAAGCTGTTTGAATCAAAACTAATCTGAATGAAAGTATGCTCACAAAGAAAAACTTGCCCTGCAACGTACTAAAAGGCTTCATAGTTAGTACCCCATTTAAGTGAATGGGATAATTTGCACCTTTTCTCCCATCTTTTGTTTTAGTCTGCATGGCAACAAAATGTTTTCTGATAGACTACTTCAACACAAAACAGCGTACTTATGCTTGGCCAGTGGATTTTGAAACCTAACAAGACAAGGATTCAAAAGTATTCAGTGTCACATAAAAACCTTGCACTGCATTGTTTCAGTCAAATCCAAGTCTGCATGCAAAATTGTCAATATATTTGAGAGTGTTTTATTAGAAATGGTAATACTTTTTACACAGCTCAATATAAAAACTCCAAAATTGGAAGAAATTGCAGAACCTGTCAGTTTTTGTGGAGAATGGTGAAAATTGCTGATTCTGCAAAAAAATTGAGGGCGTAAAATTCCAGTGGCCCTGCTCATAAGTAAGATTCCTGCCCCAAAACATCAATACACAGGCGGTCACACACTGAACTGAATTTTTTAAACCATGAAGCCTGAAATGCATCTGTTTCTTTATGGGTTGTTGCATTTTTATAATGTGAAATTTTGCAAATAGCAACTTTTTATACAAAAATCTATACTTGTGTGCATTTCATGAAGAAACGTTTCTTCACTTGATCATTTTTCAAACTTAGGTTTTAAGAAATTAAGAAAAAAGGTGCAGTGTTTTGAATTTTTCCCCTAAACGTTCCAAGCTGCACACTGTGTTAAAAAAACTTTTAAGAAATGAGCAATAATAACAAAAAATTACCACTTTTACATATTTGTGCATAAACATTCCAAACTTTTTGTTCTTCAAAAAATTATTTGTCAAATATTCAATATACAAAAAGGCACATGTTCACAAGAATTGTATGTTTTATACAAAACAAATCCACGCTGCACAAGTACACAATTTTTAGCCAGTGTTTTTAAACTAAATCTATCTTGGATCCCTGGCCCTGTTTTCCAAGTGGACCTACAGTATGTCCACACAGTTAGCCCATCTACAATTTTTAATAATCTAACTGTCTTTTGGTTAGATATGAGAATTGATGCAGTTGCATCAAAAAATGCAACCCCTGATTTGAGTCCTTTTTCAGTTGCAACATGGCACAAATCATGTCAATTATCACGAAACACTAGCCTTTGAAAATAGCTCTGTGGGACTCAGATGCAAGAGATCTGGTGCCAGATATTCAAAAAAGTGCAAGGTGGAGCGCAAACATTTGTGCTCTGTCTTGCGATAGCATCGGTGCACAAAAATGCTATTTTCAGATGAATACTGCAGGGCACTATTCCATCTGCATATAGGTCTGTTATTGTCCAGTGCTAAGCCATTTAGTGCCATCCAATAGCGCCCCCCAAATAGAGGATGCAGTGGCTAGTGCCCAGTGCAAAATCTGCAATATTCAAAAGTCCCCATGCAAATGAGTCCATTGGGCATGCAACGTGCTAAGGGTCCATTATGGGTTCATTTGCATGGGGTTGGAGGCCCTCTAACACTGAAAAGTGCCCATCCTGTGAGCTGTTCCTGGTGTTAGTGGCTTCCCCCCCAATCCAAATTCCCAATAACAAACTACAAATACCCTGGCATCCAATGGTCCCTCCACCCTCCTGACACCCATTTCAGTATAGTAATAATAATTCCTTGGTATGCAGTGATCCCTCCCATCTCCTGACACTCGTTCCCATATAGTATTAATAATTCGCTGGTGTTCAGTGGCCCTGCTCCCCTCCCAACACCCATTCCCATATTGTGTCAATAATTTTCTTGTGTCCAGTGGTCCTTCCCCCAACCGATCCCCATTCCCGTACATACCAATGCCCCCCCACCCTGGTGTGTAACAACCCCACCACACAAACACACACAGCCATGAGTGGCCCACCACAGCTGTGCAACTCCTGTGCCTAGTTGCCCTCCAACAACAAAGCCCAGGTTCCATTTCAAAGACAGAGCCATGCCTGCAGCCCCAGCCAGCCCCCCATTGGTGGTAGTGGTCCCCCCACCCACCTGCAGCACCAATGACTCACCCCCCAGTCCCCTTTACTGTACAGTCAGTGCTGTGCTGAAATGATAGCGGGTGACACAGTCCCACTTCACACCATCTTGGCCACCTGCCATCTGATATTTGCAGGGAGTGCCCTGCTTATTTATAGGATGATTCACCCTATAAATAAACAGTACACTCCCTGAAAATGTCAGACGGCAGATGACTGTGGTGGTGTGAGGTAGGGCTGCATCACCTGCCATCATTTCAGCACTGCATCAACTGTATGGTAAATGGGACTGGGGTGGTGGGTCATTGGTGCCATGGGTGGGTGGGGGGACCACTACCATCAATGGGGGGTTGACTGTGGCTGTGGGCATAGCTATGTCTTTGGAATGGGGTGGGGCTTTGTTGTTGAGGGGCAAACTGACACAGGAATTGCAAGGGTGAAGCAGGTCAGCCATGGCCATATGTATGTGTGTGTGTGTGTGTGTGTGTGTGTGTGGGCGGAGGTTGTGACACACTGGGGTGGGGGGCTTTCATATGTATTAGGATGGGGATCATGTGGGGGGGAACCACTGGACACCAGGGAACTATTAATACTATATGGGAACAGGTGTCAGTAGGGGGAGGGACCACTGAATACCATGGATTTCATGTACATGTGCCAGGACTGGGATCGGAGGGGGGGCACCACTAGACACTGAGGTCTACTGTATTGGGGAGTGCAGATACACTACTCCCAGCAGCCACTAGGGTTGCACTGGATTAAGACTAGGGATCCATTGGTGGTATTTTCTCTGCGCAAGGGACCACGCAAAGTGAACTTACGTGGAGCAAATAAACTGAATATTGGATGTGCTGATATTCTATTCCCCCTCCCCCCAATTTGCATAGTTTTGCCTTTCACAACCCTCCACTGTTTTGCCCTGGTGCAAAATCAGTATGCCAGTGCAAAATGGGATTTTGAATATGTGACTTCGGTGCAAAACCTGGTTTGCATGGGCAAACCGGGTTTTGTGCTGGGGTAATCTTTGGAATATCTGGCCCCAGATGTAGAACAGTGCAGATCTTGCTCATGGGCTGTACTGGACTCATTGAAAACGTGGTCCTAGATCTTTTAAAATGTACAATTTGGAAAACATTTGTACTACATATTTGTTTATTTTTTGTTCAGTTGTACGAAAAATGGAAATTTGGAGAAATATTGCTGGTGTAATTAAAATCTGGCTCATCATTAGTAAAGATCAAATAATAGAGTAGATAATGTATGTTTCAATAACCTGTTTATCATACCAGTGTGGGCTACAGTCCTTGTAAGTCACACTAATGCAGTGTGAGGGAAATAAGTAAGTTTATTGCTTATCCATATTCATAGCACCTTGAGACAGAAAGCACTTTGAAAAGTGAAGTAAGGAATGTCAGACTCAGACTCAAGTGATGTAGTATATGTCTTAAATTTGTTTTGTGTTTGCTTTTCTTGTAGGCATTACATCTTTGGTTTCTCTTTCCATACTTTCATATGAGCGACATGTCACAGTACTAAAATGTACTAAAGCAGATTCGTCCAACTACAAGAAGGCATGGCTATGCATAGCAGGCTCTTGGTTCTACTCTTTGTTCTGGACAGTGCCACCTCTCTTTGGTTGGAGCAATTACGGTCCTGAAGGTCCAGGGACAACCTGTTCAGTTGAATGGACTGCAAGATCTGGAAATAGTATTTCTTACATTGTATGTCTCTTCATTTTTTGCCTTTTGCTACCTCTTCTGCTAATGGTTTACTGCTATGGAAGTATTGTGAAAGCCATAAGGGGGGTAAGTTTATTCCAGTGTTTCACTTGCAATGTTTTATTGATCAGTAAGTTTTGTCTCTTTCTGTGTTACTCTTTAACATGCACATTTTAAAAGATTCCCTGCATTTTTCTTGTAGCTTTATAATTTATATCATATAGAATAATGCATGGGGAAGTATGGTTAATGAGGATTTTATGCACATCCAAGGTGTGTGATGCCCCATAAACCCCAAGGGTGAAGCCCGAGGGGTTTATCTAGGCATCACACATCGAGGCTGTGCATAAAAGCCTCACTAATCACAGTTCCCCATGTTTTGTTTTTTATATTTACTAGTTAATTTAACTTTTATAACATTTATTTACATTTCCATCATTTTCAGTGGTTTACGTTAGCCCCACCTCCCCACCTATTCCTCCTGTAAATTGTAACTAGTCCTAGTGACTGAAACGACAAAAAAATACATTTTTGAAGCAAAACTAAGGAGTTTTTAGAAAGAAACATAAGCCTTTGTTACGTGTGGTTTCTTTGACTTCTGTAAGGATTTTTCTGTTTTTCTGTGAGAGTTTTACTGCTAGACTGTGCCTGGCTTTCATTTCGTTTAACTTCCAAGAAGCCTGTCATTCACGCTGATGGTTTTCTTGAGGAAGTGTGAGCAAACTGCTAGCACAAGGTCAGAGTCTGGGATAGGTGCTTGGGTGCAGTGAAAGCTATTTTTAGAAAGGTGGTTTATGGAACTCCATTATTCACATGTATGAATAATGGAGTTTGTGAGGATGCACCAGCAATTGATTATTGACACTAACTAGTAAATATAATACTATAATTCTGTGATTGTGCTTTGTTATTCATGCTTTATTTTACCCATCTAGAATTAGAGGTGGGTAAAGTTGCCAACATTTGTTTTCCACCAAAATTCACAAATTCCAGCAACTTCACTTCAACAATAACACGAATTTGTGTAGTTATTCACCAGGTGAATTGGCTAACTTCACCTGATAAATCTATGTGAATTATCAATTCATGGGTAAATTAGGCAATTTGCACAGTTTACTGTGTGAATTTGGTTAATATGTTGGTGAAATATTATGTGAACTGAATCTTTAAACTTCCCCCACTTACTGTGCTGTATAATATACCCCCTTCACCTCCCAAAGCCTTCCTGTTCCCCCCTCCCATCCTCCACTGGCACCCTCCTCCCTCTTCCCCCACACCCTGGCAAAAAAAGAAAAGTTAAGTAGTAGTAGTCTGAGCCACATCTTACTGACATATAAAAGTTCAGTACCCTACCCTTACCCTCACTCGTATGCCAAAAACAATCCCCTACCACTCCACCCGAGTCCCACTATCAGCTCAAGAATAAGCATTATGTTTCCCTACCCAACCCCTCTTGGGTTCCCACCACCCTCCTTACCAACCAGAACCCAGAAAAAAAAAAACTGTAATAAAGAAAATGTTCCCCCAGTCCAGAGCATCTGCTTTTTTCAGTGCCCAACTTGATAATGGCATTTTTGGTCCTAGAAAAACCTGTTTGGCTGACTTTACTTTGAAATTTACCAAAGCACAGGGAGGTGCCAGCGGGGAATGGGAAGGGAGTATATGACTAGAAGGTTTTTAGGAGATGGGGGATGACATTACAGTACAGTGGGTGGGGTCCATTTTATTTTTAATTATTTATTTCAGTTTAGGATTAATACCTTTGAGTCCAGGACTCGTTTTCAAAGGTTCCAGGTCATTGTTGTACAAACATTACACACATATAACAGTATTTACAGAGAACAGAAAACAGTTACACAGACATTCAAATACCAAAGAAATCATATATATCTAACTAAAGGTTGAAGAGGATAGGGTAAATAGGGTTCAGCCTTGTAGTTCACTATTTAGTTGGTCAGTCTAGCCTAAGGGGGAAGGGATCAGCCCTGGATGGCATCATTGTGGTGGAAGTGGTTTGTCAGCTGAGTGTGCCTCATTCGGGGATGGCGGGGTTGATGAAATAAAAAGGGGGGTGAAAGGGAGAGGGTTGGGTGGCTGAAATTCTGCCATATTAGTGCAGGCAAGCACAATTCTTTTTTGTGTCAAGAAGGGATATGAGTCCAGATTTGAAGGTACTAATCTTGGGTGATTCTATGAGGTTAGCAGGTAACTCATTGTACCATTTTGGTCCTTGGTACAGGATGGAGTTCTGGGCAAGTTTCGTCCTTTTGAAGGGAATCACCAATCTGTCTGTAGCCATGCTTCTTGTTGATTTGGTGGGAACTGCTGGTGTAAAGGGGCAGCTCAGTGCAGGGGGAGAAAGCCCAAGAAGCACCTTTTTCAGGAGTAGGCAGGTTTGGTATTGTGCTTTAAGATGGAGTGGGAGCCACCCAGTTTCGGTGCAGAGCGTGCAGCCGTGGGTGTCCTGGGCAGTCACTATGGCTAGTCAACAGACCTTATTTAGTAGTGTGCTGACCCTGTTTAGGGCAGTTTTAGTGCCTGCCCCATAGATAGGCAGCCCATAATCTATGGAGGACATCACTGAACTACTGATGGCAAGTTTCAGAGCTTCTAGTGTCAGAGAGTGCCTATGGTGGTAGAGGACCCCAAGTTCTGTATACGCTGATGACGACTGAGTCTATATGGCTAGAGAAGGTTAATGTATAATCAAAGGTGATGCCCAAGTATTTGAACTTTGTTACTTGTTTCAGTGTTTTACAATTATGGTTCTGGATGAGCAAAGGCTGGTATTTCTTTTTGCTTTGGGAGGTACAGAAGAGTAGACTTTTCATTTTTTTATGGTTTAGTAGTAGTTTGTTTTGTGTGAACCAGGATTCAAGTTTGAGGAAACTGCCTTGGAGTTCAGTTGTGATGTAGTTGTGATTTTTCCCAGCGACTGATATCACTGCATTGTCAGCATAGAGAATAGTGCGTGCTGTACATGCAGATGGTGCAGAGTTGATGAAGAGACTGAAAAGCAGTGGGCCAAAAATAGAACCCTGTGGGACCCCGAGGGACACTTCATTAGCAGATGATAGGGTGTCTCCAATTTTGACTCATTGTGACGTGTTTGTGAGGTAGCTTCTGAACCACAGTACCGTGTCTGAGGATAGACCTGTTGAATGGAGGCAGTTTAGGAGTAGTTTGTGGTTAACAGAGTCAAAGGCCTTCATAAGGTCAATGAAGACTGAGCCAACTGCCTCCCCTTTATCTAAGGCATCATAAAGCTGGGAAGAGTAATCAACAAGGGTAGTAAGTATGGAGTGCTTTTTTGGAACCCATGCTGCTGTGGGCAAAGTAGGTTATATTTATCAAGATACTCTGTAAGCTGTTCCGAGACCATTTTTTCAAGTGCTTTAGAGAGGGGTGGTAGAATGGATATTGGTCTGTAGTTGGACATTAGAGTTTTGTCCCCAGCTTGAAAGACAGGCATGACATTGGCTAACTTCCATAGTTTTTGAAACACCCCCATTCTTAGAGATGCATTAAACACCATTGAGAGGGGACCAACCAATTCATTTAGGAGAAGACCCATGAGTTTCATATCCACTAGATCAGCCCCCATACTGGTCTTGCCAAAAACTCTCTTAATGTGCTTGGTTTTGGACTTGGTGATCTTCTTAAAGTAGAATGGTAGTATTGCATCCTTTGGGGGGTTAAGAGGGGTAGTGGGGTGATCTTTAAAGTAATCAGCAGGGAGCACTCCAGATAGGTCTGTGAAAGCATGGTTGAGCTCATTTGTGATGTCAATGGGTTCCTGTAGGGGACCCTCCCTTGTTACTAGTAGATCAGGTGGGGCCTTAGGGGTCTTTCCTGTTAGGGATTTGATGGAATTCCAGAATTCCCTACCAGAGCCCCAGCTCTTGCATAAGAGGTCCTTATAGTAGGAAGCTTTTGCCTGCTGAATGAGCTTGGTGCAGGCATTTCTAGCTGCCCTGTAGGCAATAAGAGATGCAGGAGTTCCAGATGATTTTGCAATGTGCCACAGATTGTCTCTATTCTTCATTAAAATGATAAGGGGGTTAGTGAGCCATGGATTGGAAGTACCCCTGACTTTCTTTGTTTTGTATGAAGCAAAAATATCACAAGCACGGTTGAAGTTCATTATGAAATAATTCAGGGCCTCATTACCATGAATATCTCCTGCCAAAGGAGACCAGTCCAGCTGTGAAAGGTACTGCTTGAAATGATCAAGTAGCCCCAGCCTCAGGCAATGATTTTTGGACACCTTAGGTGGGCCTTTGGTGAAATATACATATACATATATATATATATATATATATATATATATATATATAGTGTGTGTGTGTGTGTGTGGACAGTATTCGAGAGACTTAGGTGTGCATTAAAATAAGATCTGTATTTTACTCATAATTTATTAAAAATACAGAATTTGTGCTCTGTACTGTTGCCAATATGGTCAAGAGGTAGTGTGCATAAAAATATGGGTGTATGTATTTTTATTTTACTGTGGCAACATTTTAATAATGAAAATGTCCTTAAAAAAGGCAGCCATTTTGTGACATGGCTGTGCTTGATATCTTGGTGACCATTAAATTTACTGTATTTAAAGCACAATACTAAAGTTTTCTTTTTTAGTGGACAGAGTGGATGTGTAACTGTCCCCCAGTGATTATTGATTTTATGCAGATGTAATTACATTTACATGACACCACATGTAATTTATTACTTTCGCGCATTACTGTGGTGTCTTATATAGCTGCATAATTTCTTTTGTGTATTCTGCCTTTATGCTTTGAGGGTTTTTTCACTGTCATTTCACATTGCTTAATGTGTTTCCCCCACACAAATCTGCAACTTTAATGCAGTGGTACATAGAGCCTGCTAGGAGCAGCAGCATCATAAGCTGTGGCTTTTGCTGTCGTGTCCATGTTACCCACGTGGATGATGATGATGCTGGTACTGGTACAAATAGCCGGGACCCGAAGGTGACATCAGGCATTCAGTTTTGGTACTCTGGCTCTAAGCAAAACTGTTCTCTTCCCGCTGCCCCTCCCATTTACCATTCTTAAAAACAGGGAGAATGAAGCGTCGTCCATTTTAAATCTAGTGTGCTGCACAGGAGTTTGGACGGATCTCAGAGGTCTCCAGTCACTAGAAAACATGCTCTTCAGCATTCTGCTACAAAACAGCAAGTTAAAATTCTGAGAGGCATATTAAATAGTGACTGGCTAAAGTGCAGCAGTTATTCTGTGTCATTTTGGGGACAGAAAACATAAAGTATTCACCTTAAGACTTCATGGTCCTGCTGTTTGTGAAGGGCCCCCCTTCAAAATAGAGGATGATTGGATTAGTGGGCTGTGCAGCACAATGAGTATATTTTAAAGTTTTGTTTGGGAAGTATATCAGCAGAACTTTCCTCTGGTTCTAGCACTTTGTAAATGGGGCATGTTAAATAGTATAGTTTAAAGTTGTGTATGGGACATATATCAGCAGATCTTTCTTCTGGTGTGATTAGTGTTTAAATGGGGCATATTAAATAATATATTTTAAAGTTGTGTATGGGACATATATCAGCAGATCTTTCTTCTGGTGTGCTTAGTGTTTAAATGGGGCATATTAAATAGTATATTTTAAAGTTTTGTTTGGGAAGTATATCAGCTGAACTTTCCTCTGGTGCTGGCACTGTTTAAATAGGGCATATTAAATACTATCTGGCTATAGTGCAGCACTTGTGTTCTATCATCTTTGGGGGCAGAAAAGTTAAATTTGTGTCTTCTCTCATGGCCCAGTTGTTTGTGAAGGGCCCATTTTTAAAATGGGGCTGTGCATATATGTGACCAGTCTAATCAAATAGAGCTTTGTTTGAGATTTATAGTTTTTTGTTTATAATCCATCCGACGGGTTTTGATTGTATAATTTGATTTCTTAAAAATATTGCTAATATTGGGACACTTTCCCCTGGTGATGACTTTAATCAGGTTTACACGGGGAAAAAATAACACCTGCAGGGTTCCTACTGGTAAATTCTGAGAATGTGTGTTTGTTGAATGAATGTTGCACCTGTTGATGGGATGATGGCTTTATTTTAGAAGTGTGTACGTGGAATGAATATAAAAGCTGCACTCTTAAAATGTTTTAAATAAAAACAAATACAATTTGTGAGAGATGCTAGTAATTTTTAGAAAGAAGGGGTGATGCTGGCTCTGGTTAAGGCAGGTGTGTGTGTGTGTGTGTGTGTGTGTGTGTGTGGTGTTATTTTAAAATGATAAAGTTGCCTTTTTTGATGTAAGATTATGAAGGAGCATCACGGTATTGGCATACTGAACTAGGGGATCAGGTGTGGGCGGCGGCAAAATATATTGGAACTGTTTGAAAATAAAAAAAACTACAGCAATGGGACCTACCTCAAAAATGCTTCTTATGGCATTGGTCAGTTAATTCGAGGTTATGGGGGGTTACTACATGTAGGAATGAGACTGCTTCTAAACTAGACATCAAGTGGTGGCATAATATGTTGGAACAGTTTAAAAATAAAAGAATATAGCACTTGGGCCTACCTCAAAATGGCTGCTCATGGCATGGGGGGGGTACCATGTGTAATAACTGGGTCATTGCCTGGGTGTACTAGTGCCTGTAGGGCAACATCACTGTTTTGGATTCATCTGGCAAAAACATTTTCCTGATTTATTTATAATAAGACTGTTTCTAAATTAGATGTCAAGTGAAGGCACAGTATGTTAGAACTGTTTAAAAATAAAAAAAATTCAGCACTTGGACTTACCTCAGTAAGCTGCTCATGGCCTTGCTTAACACATTCAGGGGTATGGGAGGGATACCATGTCTAGTACTGGAATCTGGTTATTGCCTGGGTGTACTAGTGCCTGTTGGGCTACATCAGTGGTTTGGAGTCATCTGGCAAAAACTTTAGAAGATTTATAACGAGACTGCCTATAAATTAAATGTCAAGTGTTGGCATAATATCTTGGAACTGTTTGAAAATAAAAAATACATTACCTGGGCCTGACTCAAGCAGTTTGGATGTGGCATCCCATGTGCAGTACAAGAATCCTGCAGCAGCAGCGGTGTCCCTGTGATGCACATGGTGGTGAGCAGAGTGTAGGCCTGTGTGATATTTTGGCATCATTTTCCCCCTAATGACTGGCACTGGGTTCCCAGGGGACGCCATGCAATGCCTGCATCTATAGTTATCAACAGCAAACAGATTGCCAGGGTGCTTTCTGGTTGTAACTGTGGTTGGGCCTGCCCTCAGTTTGACTCTGTGGAGGTACAGTGATGTCGAAATGACCCCTGATGTGGCTCGGGCCCCCCGTGTAACATCCAGCCATCTCTTGCCTTTACTTGTTCATGGGGAACGTTGGTGTATCGGTTTGACTTGTAGAGTAGTTTGGATGTGGCATTCCACGTGCAGAACAAGAACCCTGCTGCAGTGGCATCCCTGTGATGCACGTGGTAGTGAGCTTAGGGTGGGCCTGTGTGATATTTTGGCATCACTTTCCCCTCAAAGGCTGGCACGGGTTGCCAGGGAGCAACATGTGGCACCCTCATCGATAGTTATCAGTACCAAACAGCTTCCCTGGGTGCTTTCTGGTTGTTAACTGTGGTTCGGCCTCTCCTCACTCTGGCTCTGCAGAACTACAGTGATGTCAAAATGGCCCCTGATGTGGCATGGTACTTATCAATTTGTATTGGCTGTTCGGTAGATAATAAGGCATTAACAAAAGTTGTACCATGTATTTCACATGTTGCATTGCTACTGTGGTGTCTGCATTACCCACAGTAGTTTTATGTAACAGAGATGGTCACATGATAAATCAAGTACAACCAAGTGATTTGCCCATGTTTATCTTTCTACTTAATGTCCAGCTTACCTGTGAAAGGCATGTAGATTGGACATAAACAGTATAAGCATGAAGTAATGAAACTTTGGTAACCTCCTGTTTGTATTTTTAGTGCTGTCTACATTGGAGGATAGATAGCAACACATAGGTATGGAAGAACATCAAATCATTAGATGTTGCAAATGAATTCACTTAAATGGAAGACAGAGACACTGTATTTGAACATTTTATTTATTACTAGAAATGGGAAATAATGCATAATGGACACCGAGTTACCCACAAAAGTAGTTTACATGTCATAAATAGCTGTGCCAGTTTTCCAAACTTAGAAAAATAGAACTATCTTTATATTTTGTATTATACAACTACCATATATACACATTAAAATTAAGGTTGAGTTATGCCTAATTATAAAACTTTTTTTGAGTTAATGAATGTCACACTTTGTCTCTCGAATACTGTCCACACAGCTATATATATATATATAATATTTTTTTTAATTAAAGCCCCATTCCCTGATGTCTAGTGGACCCCCCCACCTTGCTCCCTTCCTCCCAACCCCCAGCCCAATCCATGTTAAAAAAAATATTTATTCCTTTCCTGGTGTCTAGTGGCACCCACCTGTCAAGTAGTGCCCCACACCACTTCCCACCCCAAGTCTAATCCATGTTAAAAAAATAGTTATTCCTTTCCCTGATGTCTAGCGGCCCTCCACCCTGTCAGGCAGTACCCCACCATGCTCCCTCCCTCCCAACCTGAGGCCGATCCATGTTAAAAAAAATATTAATTCCCTTCCCTGGTGTGTAGTGGCCCCACCCTGTCAGGTAGTACCCCCACCCTACTCCCCCTCCAACACCAAGTCCAATCCATGTTAAAAAAAATTAGTTATTCCCTTTGCTGGTGTCCATTGACTCCCACCCTGTGAGCTAGTGCCCCCACTCCGCTTCCCCCTAACCCTGGCCAGAGCGGGCCACTGGCACAGCCCTTCAGTCACCTCCACAGCTGGCAGCGCATCCTACTGAGCTCAATGAATGAGTGTGTGTACAAGCACCCGCTCATTCATTGACAACTCACAGTGATTTACTGTGTCATTCAGGGTGTAGACAAGGGGGCTGCTCTGGCCACTGGTGGGGGTGGTGGGACGGGGGAATGGCATTGTGGACCCCCTTAAGGTCCACAACACTCTTCCCCCATCCTGCCCCCATGAGGCAATGGAGCAGCCCCCTCCCCTTCTCTAGACCCCTGAACCACTGAGTAAATCACTGCGAGTGGTCAATGAATGAGTGTGTGCTTGTACAAGTACCCACTCATTCATTGGGCTCAGTCAGGTGGTCTGCTGGCGGTGAAGGTGAGTGGAGGGCTGTGCTGGTGGCATGCTCCACTTGGGGTTGGGGGGAGCGAGGTAGAGGTACTACCTGACAGGGTTGGGGGTGGGGCACCACTACACTCCAGGGAAGGGAATAAAGCATTTTTTTACATGGATTGGACTCGGGGAGCTGGTAGGTGTACTATCTGACATGGTGGGGGACCACCAATAGACACCAGAGGTAGACTAGGTGGTATTGAGATTTACTATTTTAGACTCCTACTTGCTTTGGGGTTTTTAAGTGCAATTTGCACTTAAAGACCTCCAAAGCAAGGTGAAATCACAAATGGTGAATTCCGGGTTATTTTCAAAAATTACATGAAGTGCCACCACGGGGTGAAATTGCTGACTCATGGCAATTTCACCCACATAGTAAAACTTCACTGCATCTCTACCAGCAACACATGATCAAATCTGATTGACATTTGCAGGGTTTCTAACATGCAATGCTATGCACAAACTTTTTCACTTTCAGTGCACTTTGCCATCAGGTTCCTGTGATACAGATGCGCAAATATTAAGGTTTTATATAGAAGTAACCAAGTGAACGCCAACAATTACACTTCCAATCATAAAAGAGTTCTTCATGTTCAAATGTATGAACTGGGGGCCCCATATCCAAACAGCACAGTGCTAACAGGATTAGTGCCATGCACAGTGTAAATAGTGTGCCCAACTCTGACTTAGCATGACCATTGCTTTATTCATACAAACACAGCATGGCACAAATCTGTTACTCTGTTAGCACTAACAAATATCACTGGCCTATGCAAATGAATGCACTGAGTGCACACCAGTGTATTCAGCTGGTTTTTGAAACACTGAAAGGCTGACAGCAGATAAGGACTGACAGGCCCTTCTAGTCTGCCCATATACCCTACCTATAATAAGCTACCACTGACCCTACTTGGTCATCAGCTGCAGTCTCTCCTTCCCACTTTAGGGTTCCCTTATGCCTATCCCATGCATGTTTAACTACCCCAATTGTTCTCACTCTCACCACCTCCTGGGGCAGGCCATTCCAAGCACCCACCAACCTTTCTGTGAAAAAGTACTTTCTCATGTTGCCCCTTAATCTATCCCCTTCCAGTCTCATGTCATGCCCTCTTGTTTTAGGGCATCTCCTCTTCTGAAAGATGCTGCCCTCCTGCACCTTATTAAACCCCTTGGGATACTTGAATGTCTCTATCAATTCTCCCCTCTCCCTCCTCTCCTCCAGAGTATACATATTGAGTTCCTCCAATCTCGGCTGGTATGACCTTTTGTGCATGCCCTGCACCATTTTTGTAGCCCTTCTTTGAACCACCTCCACCCTGTCAATGTCCTTTTAGAGATGTCGCCTCCAGAACTGGATGCAGTATTCCAACTGAGGTCTCACCAATGATCTGTACCATGGCATTATGACCTCTTTTCTTCTGCTGGTAATACCGCTCCCTATGCACCCCAGCATCCCACTAGCTCTCCCCACTGCCTTAGCACATTGTTTGGCCACCTTTTGGTCATCAGATATGATGACCCCCAGATCTCTTTCCTGTTTTGTGGCTGCTAATAGCTACCCACTCATCATGTAATCCTCCTGGATTTCTGTGGCCCAAATGCATGATTTTGCACTTTTTTGTATTGAATTCTAGTTGCCACACCCTGGACCATTCTTCCATTTTAGCTAGGTCCTGCCTCATTTTCTCCATCCCTCCTGGCCTGTCTACCCTAGCGCAGATCTTTGTTTCATCTTGAAATTGGCACATCTTCCCCTCCAGCCCCCTCTACAATGTCACTGATGTAGAGATTAAACAGCACTGGCCCAAGAACTAAACCCTGTGGCACCCTGCTGGTCACTACTTTGGATTTAGTCCCATTTACCAACACCCTCTGCATTCTATTCTTCAACTAATTTCCAACCCAGTTCACTACCTTGTGTCCCAATCCCAGGCTTTCTAGCTTGTTCACAAGTCTCCTGTGTGGGATAGTGTTGAATGCCTTGCTGAAGTCCAGGTAGGCCACATTCACCGCTCCCCCTGATCCACTTGTCTAGTAACCCAGTCAAAGAAATCAATCAGATTACTCTGACATGACTTTCCTACGGTGAATCCGTGCTGCTTCAGATCCTGTGCTCCATTTGATTTAAGGTGCTCTACTATCCTTTCCTTTAGCAAAGATTCCATAATTTTACCCACCACCGAGGTCAGACTGATAGGTCTACAGTTACCAACCTCCTCCCTACTCCCACTTTAGTGGAGAGGAACTACATCAGCCTTTCTTCAGTCCTCTTGAACCACCCCTGTCTCCAGTGACTTATTGAATAGGGCTGCCAGTGGTGCTGCCAATACCTCCCCCAACTCCTTTAATAGTCTAGGGCGGATCCCGTCTAGTCCTACTGCTTTTTCCACCTTCAGTTTTGTAAGTTATTTTAGGACTCTCTCCTCTTTGAATGGACTGCTGTCTGTTCCCCTTCCTGTCTAGATTCTTAACTGTGGTCCCTCCCCTTTCTCTTCCTCTGTTAAAACGTGATCATAAATATCTGTTCAGAATGAATGCTTCATCCTGGTCCCCTTTCACACCCACTCCTTCCTCCCTTTTCAGTCTTACAACCACCCCCCCCTAGTTCTTCTCTTCTCACTAATGTATCTATAGAATGCCTTGTCCCCTTTTTTAACCTCCCTTGCTATATTTTCATCTGTCTTTGCCATAGTGCCCCTGACTGCCTTCCCTGCCTCCCTCTGATATTCTACATATACTTCCCTGTCCTCCTCCTTTTGTGTCTCCTTATATTTCCTAAAAGCTACCATTTTTGCCCTTACTTTCCCAGCCACCTCCTGTGAGAACCATAGTGGTTTTCTTTTTTTCCCCTTTTGCTTTTGTCTGTTTGTCGAATGCAAAGGTTTGTTGCCTCCACTATGGCTCCTTTAAGATGTGCCCATTGTCCCTCAACAACATCCCTTTTCTTGCCCCTTCTAAGGCCTGAGACATACCCCATCCTAATGAAGTCTGCCCTTCTTCCAAAACTACACTATTACAAGTGCACCCCCACAGCATCTCTGGTGTCATGTGTGTTAAAAAAACACAGTGCTCTATATCCCCTCCCATCTCTTTCTCAGTGCTATTGTGAAAACAATTAAATTCCTGCTACCAGTTGTAACCCCTGTCCTGTATTCAATCCCAGATCTCTGTACCTGTAACAAGTTCCCTGGTGATCTTGTGGTAGCTCCCCTTTCTCACCCAATGCCAATTCATGAAATATGTGTCCTCCTGCAGGCTAATGTAACTCCCACCCATTTCTGTTGTCATGTATCCATCCACTATAGGACTTACCTACTGGTCCAGTGGTTCCCCCAGTCCTCATTGCAATTATGCCTCAATAGCAATATCCCTGGTGGTCTGGTGGTTTGCACACACCCTCAGTGGATGGTGAAATGTGTGTAGAGGGGCTTTACAGGCTGCCTGGATAGGAAAACCACTAGACCACAGGTAAGTCCAATGGTCAGACAATGTTACATTTTTTGAAAGGCTATGCCTGCTGTAGCAATTAGCCTCTCCCCCTGCCTCAGCCATATAAACCAGTTCCTTCTAGCCACATTCAGAATCACTTTTTCTTTGCCTCATCATCCTGCCCTCCTTCTCCAGTGCCACTCCTCTCTCCTCAGAACTCCTTCCTAAAGTACCTTTAACCAAGGGAATCCTTCCCACGGCACCTCTAGGGGTGGAGCCCTCCTTGAGGGTTCCTTGCCTTCAGTACCCCTACAGGGTGGTAGTTCCCCAAGGAACAGAGTGTGTGAATGACCAAAGTTATCGACAGTTGCAAGCATAACACCAAACTAAGTTGTGTGAGCCCAATGAAGTAAATTTTTGATGTTATCTGTCATTTTATGTTACCAGGAAGGAGCTGTTATAATTAGACTTTGTCATGAATCTTTAATCTCTATGGGTTATTTCACAGCTAGCAGGCACTGAGGCTGGGTCAGGATAAGGATAAAACAGTCCCATGTGACCAGTGTTAAACTAATAAGGTGGTTTGTTAGCAACCCATGATAATTCAGTATAAGTGAATACTGTTATGTATTATGACTTTCTCAGCACAGGCCCCATATTAATTCAATAACTATCAGCTCAAGATATTTTCTAAACTGTATTAACATATTGTACATCTCTTAATGGTTGAAGGCACTCAGCCTTTTACTTTTGAACATGCATGATGTGTGTGTCACTATATATAACTCATGCCTTGTCACATACTAAAGGTTATGCACCGTGTTGTATCTATTGTATCTGACTACTGTAAAGCACTGTTCCATCTATCTGCACATGTAGTGCTGCTTCCAGTTGTAAGCAGTTGAATACATGAACTGCTGTTGAATACGTGTGATGATGATGCTCTGTACCCGATCAAATGTATGCAGTTTCTTTTTACATTCTGGGTAATTTCGGTAAATGGGTACAGGTACCCAGTGTACTTACTGGGCAACCAACAATAAATGAACCAATCGATAAATAAATAAATTTATGATTTTTTGATACGGTTGTGCAAGCTCCTTTTTTCAGTACTCAGTTTGTTAGTATTCATACATGGCATTCCAAGACACTAGGTGTTCAGTATTTGATACACAAAAATCAGGACCCCACCCAAAAATAATTAACTGAATTGCACCTCCCCCACTCTCCAAGCTTTGGCAGTCAGATGACTATCCAACTACTATATCTGCAAAGATGTACTGTAGAGTAGGGAAGGGTTACTGCTGAGCTAAATTGACTGTTCCCACTAATTCTCCCCAAATCTTGGATTCTAGATCAGAGGGGAGACCACTTGATATATATGGTCCTTTGGTGCCATTGGGGGTTGGATTAAGAAAAGGGATGCCATTATATGATGTTGTTGGCTTCTGCACAGTGTCATGGGCACTGCAACTTTTTCAAACACTTTTTCTCTGGGAAGATATGAGAGGTGGGTCAGAGATAACTGAAAGTGGGAGGTATGGGGTTGCCATGTGGCTAGCTTTGGCCTTCTGGAAAGTACAGTGTGTGTGTACTATAATTTTTCCCTTTTCTTGTGCTTGAGGTTATATACCATGACTTCGTGGAAATTATTTGTTATGCAATCCAGAGTATCAGGAACTAATACAGTGTTACTTGCATAGCTCTAGTGTCTGAGATGTCCTAAACTGCATTAATCACAATGTTTGAGTGGGCTTAAACCCAATAGTGTCCTTAGAACCTGATAGTCATTCTATATTGTACTTATTTATTGATGTTTGACATTTGACAGGCATTACACAGAGTTTCTCAGAACCCATGAACTAGAACTCTATTACAGAGATGGTGGTAAAACAAAATAACAGATATCAGATTTCTCCCATTCCCTACAACTTTATTTGTGTGAAGTGATAAATTCAGCATCTGTCTAAAGATAGTATGTTAGACTCCCTTCAGTGAAAAAGTCACATTTTTCTGAAAGCAAAGCCATATTTCAACATGTTCATCATCTTATTAATCCCACAGGGGGAAGTTAATTTAATGGTCTTCTGTTTTGGAACTACAGTAATGAGCTACAAAAGGTGATTTAGCTAAAATAAGGATGATAATGATATATTTGGTGTAGAAAGTATGCCAGTTTTGAAAATGATTATTATAACATGACACTATGTAATATTAATGGTTATTATGACAGTACAATCTGTAGAGGGTAAGAAAGCTATGAATATGATGTAATATATTGTAATTTACAATTCATATCATCATAAGGAGGAACATTATTAATAATATCTCATTTTGTCAGTTATGACAAGAAAGATCACAGACTTGATTGTATTCCCAAGTGTAGTATTATTATAAGAAAAAATAATTTATATGAAGCATGTGTCCTCATTTGTCATTCTCCAGCTACTTTTGCATAACATGATTATGTTCAAGTGGGCTGAAAATGACATATGAAAAATTAAACTATCTAAAATGATCCCTTTCACCATTCTAACAGTTTTGCTGAAACTTTGTAACACCAAACCTGCAATCTGCCTACAGTAAAATATTAGAAAGATTTTAGACAAATGAGGAAAGCATAATCAAAGTAAAACTGGTACAGCTGTGGTATGAGGCTTAGTACGCCAATCACTGTGTAATAGTGTGACTGAACATCATTTTATTCTACCCGTTTTCTGTAAATATATGGCAAGGTCATAATCCTTGGACACTTATGTATACTTACAAAGCATGATTTCAAAAGGATCTGCCTGATAATCTTCTTGTCAATACTTTTAAAACAGAAATGCGTACAATCTGTTAGACCATCTGTCAGATGGTCAAGCTGCATCTGCCTTTTGTATAAAAAAGACCCAACTGTGGCCACAAATTACACAAATCTCATTTGCATAATTGCTTTATGACAAATTGTATCCTTTTGTCACACATAGACAATTTGGTGGACAGGTTAGGATGGGTCAAGTACATCAGCACCCTTGATCTCAACACAGGTGACTGGCAAATACCTCTAGCCAAGGTATCCAGAGATAAGATTGTTTTTCCTTTTTTCATATTTAAGGAATTATAAAATGGGTAGAATATTTGCTATGTCCTGATTAACTGTGAGTGTTCAGAACCCCTTGCCTTACCAGGTGGCAACCAATGTTCTGATAACCCTTTCGGCAAACAAGACACAGGGCATCCAGATATCAATGCTTCCAAGATGTTTTATAGGGTAAAAAACATAGCCCCTTCCACTTTTTTATTTTAGTCATTGGTGACCTGGTAAGATCCACTAGGCGCAAGTGCCTGTTTTCAGGGGTGACCTGGGAGCACTGGGCTGTTAAGTGACTTGCTCAGAGTCACACAGTATGCAAGTGGAGGTTGTGAGAATCAAACCAAGGTCTGGTCTGCTGGATGTACCAAGCTCGTTCATAGCTCATTACTCTAACCTCTAGGCTATCCTGCCAGGCCCAAATTGCTAGTAGTTTAGGAATAACAAATAAACCCAGTTTTATAAACTCACTCTCCACCTCATGTACACCTTTTTCAGCCTTCTTATTCATTTTTTCTTACCTTTTATAAGGAGGCCTGAAAATCATTGGCACTGATTTTGTTCTCTCTCTTCTTCTCTCTCCCTCTGCTTTTCATTTTTTTTTTGAAGAACTTATGCAAATGTTATACAACATCAATAAATTATGATGCAAAATGCTGATCTTCAATACACTTGAACATCACTGCCATCCCCCAAAAATATAATACTAACAAAGAAAGACAAAGAAGATTATACCCCACCAAAAATTAGAAAACAAAACCCTTCCTCTCCCCCGTGCAGACATTTATGGAACAGGCATCCCTTAGAAAACCAAAATAAGACTCATGAGGTAATCCACTTAAAATATATAGATCTGAAGACTCAGATGTAATATCTCTAGTGTTATACTACCTTTTACAAGAGGGGAGACATAACTGCAAAAGGAAGGAAGAAGGTTCACTTTCCAAGCAACAATGAGAGGAGAGGCCCCCAAATCGAATAACATTTTATTAATGAATGATTCACAGTGGCAATAGCCTTCTCTGCATTAAGGGCATGTTAGGCTTCCTGAATCCATTCTGTTTGGGTAGGGAAAGCATCTGCCTTCCAATGCATCAACAATGGCAATTAGGATACTCCTGCCACTCATACCTTCCAAAATTTATCAGTTCTTGATTTGATCTGTCCCCAAATTATTGAGAATGCAAATTTCTGGAGTGGAGTAATTTGTGTGGCCAAATAATGGAAGTGTGAAAGAACAAATTATCTTCCAAAAAGCTACAACTTGGGGATATGCCCAGATCTTATGATACAGGGAATCCTCTTTGCTGGAACATCTAGGACAAATAGGACTAGATAACTTCCCCATCTTATATTGCCTGGTAGGGGAATAATATCTGTCGTGTAGGGTATTAAATTGTACCAGACGAATTCTATCTTGCTTAATAAATTTAAGGTAGAGAATAGAGGTGGAGAGTACCAAGGTCTGATAGATATTAGGAAGGCTTGGTGGATTTTTGAGTTAGGAACTTATTATTACCAACGGGGTTTAAATGAAGAAATAAACTGGCAAGTATGCTGACATTAGTAATGACATTCAATTAATAAATAGAATAGGTTACCTATGCAAAAGCACTAACCCATAAAAAGATACTGGATATAAAATTAGAATGTGTGTGTGTGTGTATATATATATATATATATATATATATATATATATACACACACATACACACATACACATATATATATATGTATATATATAAAACACTCTACATATATATTTACTTTATGTATCATACTTTTTATGGCTCATAACTAAAATTAGATTTTGTATACATTCTTACAGTCCCCCAGAAGAAGCCAAATACTGGTGAAACATTGGGGCATCTGAATTCAAATTTGAAAATAAAGAAATTGTTGACAAAACAAGTTGGAACATGTGGCTTTTTGCCTGAGTCTTTGCAGGATTTTGTTTGCTTAATTAGAAAGTTGATACATGAATATACTTTATGAACCTGTGTATATAAGGAATATGCCCTGTCATCAGGATTCAAGATCCTCTAGGGATCCACCAGCCCTAACATCTTAATAAATTCACCTAAAGCTCTTTGTGCTGCAGAAAGACCCACCCTCCTTCAGAAAGATCAATCGAAATCCAGAGAAAAAATAAGTTCCACCCCCCCCCAAAATTATTGGTAAATGGAGATAAGCTAGAGCTGTAGCTAAGGAGGAAAAAAAATAACAGGTGACTCGGAATTCAAGCCATAGATAGAACCCATGGCCAATTCAAAGTTCACCAAAACATCATGTACTAAGGTTCTACAATGCCAGTTCAACAACACTTTTATCGACTGGCATCTCAGCAATGGGATTTATGTTGACCACAAGTTGCGGTAGACATAAATTATGTATGTCTCCCTGTCCTGTTTTTCTACTGGGTCCCCAACCCCCCATGTGGGGAGCTCTGCCCCCACACCTCAGTACTTTGGATTATCAACTCCAGTCGGAGTTGATTTGGGGAAGGGGTGCAGGACTAAGAGTCAGCGTGCCCCTGTCTCGGGTGCACCAACACAGCGACCTGTTGGCAAAGTGTCAATTTTGCTGACAGCAAGGTATGTCACTGTGTTGGTGTTGTTGTTGGGTCAGCATACCATGTACAAAGATTAATTTATCCTCTGGATCTATTATCTCGTCTCTAAATTTAAATGGTACTGTTTTATGCACTAAAACAGCCACCCCTCTTTGTCTTGCCCTGTACTCAGACCCATAAAAATGACCCACCCAAAACTTTTGTAATAGACAGAGTTGATCTGAAAGAAGGTGTGTCTTCTACAGGCAAACAAAATGAGGAAAAAAGTTCTGAAAATGCCAGAGAATACAATATTTCTTGGCATTGTCTCTCTCTCCCTTGATATTCCATGACATAAAATGCAAATTCAATGACATATGGATTTATTCTGGATAACTAAGGTAACAACTGACCTCTGCAGTGAGTAGTCTGCCTCCCCCCGCCACCAATAACCACTCTCAAAAAGAACTGTCATCACACCCTCCCCTTCATACGTCAACAAAGAATAGTGGAATAAAAAGGAATTAAATCAACTAAAAAGAACCTCTGAAGTAAAACAAAAAACAACCTTCCCTCAGCCTAAAACCCCCTCCTTGATATGTGGTCCACAGAGCAAGCATGGAGATAACTCCCTCTAAACCATGGGGGTGATGCAATCTATATCTCCTCTCCCCCCTCATAATAGAAGAATATCAGCCAAGAAAAAAAATTACAAATCTTCCCCTATAATTACTGTTAGGGCAGTTGACATTGAGAAGTGTTTCTCTAAATGCAGACTTAGTACCTCATCCTACAAAAGTCCCCAACCACAAGGTAGGCTAAGACAATACCATAGTAAACCACCAAAACACAGACCAATAAAAGAAAAAGAAATAATAAAGAACTCTTCTCAAGCCTTGTAAACTTTAATTATACAGTATGATAACCCCTAATATTGGGAGCTTATTTAAGAGGCATTATGAAATGGGTAGAAAGAATGCTGAATTCTGATTGGCCGAGAGCTGCTTTCAGCTGGGCCATTATCCCAGCACAATGGCCCAGCTGAAAGTATTATGTTTAAAAATGCATGAAATTTTCTAAAAATGACCCATTTCATAATCACAATAAGGCACTCCAGGGGGTGTGTGTTATGGTGGGCTAACGGCCTTCTCGGGTGGTGGAAGCCCTCGGCTACACCTCGTGCTTCAACCCACCCAGAGGTGGGCCGTTATCCCACCATAACATGCCCCTTGTCATGCCTTATTGCTTAATTACTACTCTGCCTATACTGTCAAAATCCTTACTGTTGTGTGATTACTAATATTAGGAAAACTGAACAAAATGGTGAGCAATACATATGATCCCAAATAAACACAGCATTTCCCATGTTAGAATAAACAATACTGCCACACTCAACATCAGTAGTTTCTGAAATAAAAGTCTGAAGAGGATTCTGTGGCCACTACAGGGTCTTCTCGGCCTGTAAACGAACAAGGTAATTAACTCAAAAGTATGGCCATCAAGAAATAGTCTATCTTTTTGGTGGAGCAGTCAAATGAATTTTAGAAGCAGGTACTCTCTCCATGAACAAACAATGACTCCTCAAGAGAAGAAACTCTTCCCAACTTCAATCATAAATCAGACAGGGACATTGAAAAATAGACACCATAACCTGGAATTTTCTCAAATATGGTGCCTCCACTGGAACAATATCAACAAATCAAAGTCCTTTTCCTGGTTGAGCAACTAAAGAGATGTAAACTCCATTTTAGAACTATTTGTTGAGGCACCATAGAAAAGGAGAAATTTAATGAATAGGAGCCCCTAAGTATAAAAGTAAAAGCAGAACAAATCATCCGTAAGCCACAGGGTCTCTCCTCTGGCTCCAGTCCGATGGAATAAGTGAGCCAACAAGCTCCACACTCCTGTCCCAACCTTTTTTTTTTTTAAATTCAGATGATATCAGTTGCCAGACAGGTTCCTACTACCGAAGTACTGGGTCACAACTTTTGAAATCCTCAGCCTCTAGATTTGAAAAGGTCAAGGAGAGTCTTACTTCGTTTGGACTGTGCTTGGGCCATGGTTTCAAATTGAAAGGTTCCTTTACTGGTAAAAACTTCCAATTTTGTAGGATATAACATTCTATGACAGATATTCGTCGCCCAAAATTTAGACTTAATACCTCGATATGCTGCCCGGTCCTGTCAGACCTTGAAAGTAAGATCAGGGACAATTACCAAATTCTTCCTGGCACACTGACATTTTCCCAGCTTTTTTGTCACTTAAAGGAGATGGTCTCTGTCAAGATAGTTGAGGACCCGGAAGATTAGTTGGTGAGGGGGATGGAATGTAGTCATAACAGCGCAGGACAATTCTGCACACAGAAAGACCACACTTACAAACAGTGTGTGGCAAGATCCGTAAACACTTTGTTTTATGGGGGCTTCACCCCCCTGCCACCCAAGTGGCAGGCTTCACCCTCCACACCCCCAGGAACTATAATAACCAATTCTGAGGGGATGTGAACACATGGGCATGAAAAAAAAAAAAAAAAAAAGATTCCCTTACAGGAATCAAACCTCCCCCCACTCGCTTCTATTCACTGCAGGATCGGGTGCTCTAGCCACTCCACCATGGGGGTGGGATAAACTGAGAACCAGACCTGCAGTGGTCACATACACATCCTTCTTCTAAGTGAGCGACAGAGGGTAGCGATACTTTCCTATCACTGTAATTCCACACAGCCATTGAATAAATTCCACCAGATTTGTTCCTTCTTCTCCCTTGGGGAGACCCAGGATCATCAGATTATTTCAGTGCAACCTCCCCTCAAGGTCCTCCACTTCATGCTCCAATTTTACAATAGTACGATGCATATTGATTAAATCTGGGTCCATCTTGTTCACCCGTTCCTTCATAAAAAATACCCATGCCTCTACATTGCTGATAAAGGATAAAGGAGGGAGGCTATTATTCAAAAATATGGTGACTATCAAGAAGTATGTCTCAACCATTTGAAAATAGGAAGAAAACTACAAAAAGGTGACCTATAATCCCACAGTTTAGGTGTTTGGACTGGCACAGAAACGTTTAGATCATGGATACAGGAATAAACACATATTGGACTGGGAAAGAAAGGCCTTTATAAATAAATAGTCCATAATACTAGTATTCTATATAATACCAAAAATGCATATGGACATCAATCATCCACCCGATAGGCATATCATAGCTGGTATTGGCTCTATTTTGGAGCCAGTTTCTACCTATATAGACTTTATTAAAGATCTGGTGGGGGAACAGAAGCGGCACATTAAGAACACCATACATGTTTTTGAGATTCTTAATAAATTAAATGAAAAAAATTATGACATGCTGACAGTTACACTAGCAACCATAGATGTGTATAACTTATACACATCTATCCCTCATGACCAAGGTCTGGACAACTTAAATGGATTTTTGAAGCACAGTGAAGAATACAACCCTGGAAAAGATGTTTTTTTAATAAATCTGACTAACTTGATTTTAAGACACAGCCATTTTTGATTTGAAAACAACGTCTTCCAAATTAAAGGTACAGCATGACCCCATCGTATGTGTATGCACAGTATATATGTCTCTAGGCTGCTGACACCATGTGAAGTGTAACTCTGCAGTGCCTGTTTGGAAGTTGTATTGCTACAAGTGTTGCAATGTTGGTAACTGCATTGCTGTTTGTCAGTGTCTGCTTTACAATCAGTTTTAATAGGGGCCTTATATGTGTTAATTCCTACTAGGGGTGGAAGTGCTAGCCCTGGTAAAACAATCATTGTAATGTGGAGTAAAACACAAATGAGTCTGAATATAGCTTAAGTAACAGCCTGTCAATGAGAAAACAGAAAATGAGCTCTGCTCAACTGAGTATCCCATTCATTCATACTTTGATGTTGAATAAAATATTGATTGATTGATTGCATGAGTGATTAAGCATTGAACTGGCTACTGCACAGAAACTCTTTGTTTCAAAACAGCACTACCTCTCCCACCCCCATTTACAGGGTGATGGAATAATTGATTTAAAGTGCCATCCTGAGAAATCACCTCAATTGAATGATAGGTGTGAATGTTCGCAGCCTTTCACCACATCAGAGATATCCAGTCTGCAGATCTCACATTAGTGTGCTGTGACTTAGCATCCAGCAACCCAGGAGAAAAGGACCACAACAAAAAAGCCCCAAAAATTAAAATATGAATTTGTCAACTTTGTTACAAAACCTGAAACACACATAGGTTTTAAAGCAATGTTTATTGATGGTGCTGCCTGTTTTACTGGAGAAACCATTTGCACATATGCTTTAAACTTTGGAGAAGCAGGTCCTGTAAGCTTGCTGACAGGGAGAGCTAGACTGTGAGTTCAGGAGATGACATCATCAGCACCTCTTCACCGAAACTGTTTTTTTTTTGAACAGGCAGATAATTTAGGGTTGTAAAATGATTTGTAACTTTTAAACAAAGTAACTTAGGGATCTCAATTTTGGCATGAGGGTGATTGGAGCGATGTTGATCCATATTCTGAATTTATTGATGCTAGTAATTTGTGACAATAGTCCCTCATTAAAGAAAACAAAATCATATATACTATAAGTTCAATATATGCCCACTTTGTGAATTATACTGAATTTCTTGCTGAAATTTCTAAAGCATTAGTAGAAATTCATGCATCAAATATCATATTATAGGGGGATTTTAATAATATACTAAACCCTGGTATTGGATAAAACTCTAAAAATAACATCATTGAATAAACTACAGGCTAAATTATTAAAAAAACTTTCTGGAATTAAATAATCTAACTGATCCATAGAGAATAAGAAATCCAATAGCTAAAGAATTTACACACCATGGGAAAAAAAAAGGTTTTATAATCGACATCAAAATCTTTGTTTAAGGTGTTATCTGATGCTAATATAAATACAGTTATCCTATCTGGTCATGCATTAATAACTTTGTACTTAAAAATGAAAATTCAAACAGAATTTATACTAAAATATGGAGATTTAACAATGAATAACAAACTGTTAAAAGATTAAATGTTTATCCAGGGGCCCAATTCCAGGACAGCAGGCGTAACTTGCTCACAGTTCTGAGTTACGCTGGCTGCCCCTACTCCAGGGACCCTACACCGCATTCCAGAAGCAGCAGGGTCCCAGCACTTGCAACCTGCGATATACGCCATGCGTGTGGCATCAGCCATGGCGTATATCTGCCGCAGGTCACAACTCGTGATGGATACCAAGCAGTCCCCCTGAAGACCTGCACCCCAGAACACCACCAGTCACATCAGGGGGCATGGAGGGTGGCAGGATAGGTGCCACATGTGTCAGGAGCATGCTGGAGAATGGCCCCCGGGGTCCCTGCAGTTTTGGGAGGGGGTGAGGGCAGGGGTATGCTGCAGGGGACATGGAGACATGTCTGCACCATTGCCGCAGCACCAGGAGGTGGGCAGTCAACAGATGGCACCGTTGGGTGACACTTAGAGCAGCTTTGAGCTGCCATAATGTAGCCCCACCACTGTGGCTTCTGGAATTGCACTAGCGGGTTATGGCAGCTGCCCTACTGGACTTGGGGTATATTGCTGTCATAACCCACAGATGCACCAGGCATTGCAGGCTGTGGAGTAAGTGCCAGTGTAAACTGCATTTGTTGTAGCCCTCAAATGCCAGGGTACAACCCACCTCCTGGAATAGGGTCTGGCGTATTGCCTGGTGTAAGTGGCAAGATACACCATGGGGTTTGGCATAACTCGCCTTATGCTGGCGTATGCCCTTCTGGAATTGGGCCGCAGGAGATTAAAAAATGTCATAGCCATGCACTGGTAGTATAATTATGATGGTAGTACACCAGTCCTTAAATTATAGGATACATTTAATGTGGTATTGAGGGGTGTTTGCATATCCTACCAATCTTATTGTGAAAACAATAAAAGAAAGGAAGAAAATGAAATTAATATGAGATTAAAAGCACTTGACTCTCTAGTTATACAAGATTATAAAAATACCAAGATGAATGGTATAAATTAAAAACTCATAAAGTTAATCTTAACAATAAACAAACATTAAGAAATATTAATAAACTGAAAACAAGTATTTTTAAGGTGATAAGGCAGGAAAACTCTTAGCTGCTCTTTTGGAAAAACCAAAAGAACAAACAGTCATTGGGTCTTTTCTAAATGTAGAGGGGAATGTAATTACAGAGGACATTAAAATGGGTGAAATTATTATGCAAGCTTCTAAGGAAATTTATCAAAGACCACAAAAACATAATCTATCTAAAATGGAAAAATACCTGAAAGAAGAAAAATTACAGGCTATTTGATGTAGCACAAATGTATTCATTAAAGAAGAGATCAGAGGCATAATTACAACATTCCCAAAAAGACAAAACACCAGGCCTAGATGGCATCACTATAGATTTTTATAGTGTATTGGTTGGAATTAATGTTAGAAGAAGTTGTGACTACTGACTATGATTTTCCCTTGTCTTTTCACGGAGCAAGAATCATTTTGATTCCCAGAGAAGGAAAAGATACAAAATTAGTAGAGAACTATAGACCAATTGCACTATCTAATAAGTGGCATTTACTGATCACTGTTTTATATTCTTTTTACAGCTTCCTCGTCTAGGAATTCTGTGTGAAGATCCATCTGATAATGATAATTACGTACATTACCAATAATTTCTAGCTTAACTATTCTAACAAACCTGAATGTTTGATTCATGGAATTTCTTGAATTTTTTGGAATTTTTGAATTCCTCTATTCTCCCTAGATAATTTCTCTATAATGTTACTAACTCTATATTACCTTGAACAAGCACCTTTTGAGCCTTCTGTCCACTGTGTCCTATTATTGATATATAACCATAATAATATGATTTAAATATTGAAGTTATATCTATATGTATTAAATAATATAGGCATAGTAATGCCTCTCATTTATTCCACTAAGCAGTAGTTAAATTGATTTAATGGATTTAATTATTTTTGGTATGGGCCTCTTTAAAGATGAAATCATTTTAACTATATCAAAAGTTGATTAGACGTAATATATAAACTGTGCCCCACCCCCTTCTAATCTTTTTTATGGAACTATATAAATAGTATTAAAGAGTTTTATGATTCTAATAACTTTTATAAAACTTAAAAGGTAAAACTCAGTAGATTAAATTGTATACTTAGCTCACCCTTTTCTTTTATTGCTTTGTTGAAACATGCTCTGAATCTGTGGTAGTAAATATTCATTTAAATACATGTTATGTAAATATTAAGATATTTAGTCGTAGTAAGTTTTTTTTTTTTGAGATAAGAAATGTTATTGTTTTTTCAAAATGGAATGTTCATGACATGTGATCTGTGATGCATATAAAAGGGGCCTGTCCCCACATCATGATACACCCCCTGTGGATGACCGTAAGTGGTCAAAGCACTGGGGCTATTAGACAGTGTCCTCATACCTCTCAACCTGTTGCCTCATAAATCAGAGACAAGGCTTAAATAAATCAGAGACAAAGGCCCCAAATCAGGGACACATCTTAAGAACTGGTGTTATTCACTCAGAAAGCTGACAGAATAAAGGGATTTGTCTTAAGATGCATTTTCTGAAGAAGAGCAAGTATGTTACTTTAATGTTTGACGTTAGTTTGTGCTTTTAATCTCTACTGTTCTGTCATAAAAATGCAAATTTTATGAGGGACAGAGGAAAATTTTGAGGTAAAATCAGGGACATCCCTGAAAATCAGGGACAGTTGAAAGTTATGAGTGTCCTCCATTATACTGTAATAAACACTTGAAGTAGCATATCGGTGTGTTGGTTGTCTCTATGAGTGTAGTGCTCTTGGTCTTTGTAACTCCAACCAGATGCCCCTGTGCTTCGACCATTAGGTCTTCCATAGGGGGCCCCCTAAAAAAGACCTAACGATCAAAGCACAGGGACATCTGGTTGGAGTTATCTGCCATTAGCAAGCTGTTTTTTTACTTTCTATTACCTGGAATAAATATTTTTATCTGCAGTAATTTGAACTCTGCAGGTCTTCATATTGGAGTGCAGCCTTTTGTCTGTTGGTGACCCTGTGCCCCCTGAGGAAGATGCTCTCAGAGCCCATGACACCTGCCAGACCACCTCTGGAGTGGCCAGTGGCCATGGCATATATGAGTCTGAAACCCCTCACCCCCCCCATGGTGGCACTGGTGCATCAGCCCCTCCCCCCATGGATCTGCACTGCAGGCTGCAATCATGTACTTGAACAATCAGGGTCTGTTGCCGCCTTCTCTCTTGACCTCTGTCACCCCTGAGTCAGGGCATGCACAGGGTGATCCACCAGTCACCAGGGTGACCAGCTGGTTGGTCGCCATTGCTGGTCACTGCTGCTGCAAGCCCATCCCATGGCTTACAGCATTCCCCTATGTGTCATTTCTTCAGCACAGCTGTTGGCTTATGGCAAATCCAGGGACTTTGGTGCCAGGGCCCTGCTTTTCCTAAAATCAGGCACAGGGTCCCTGGCACACCCAGGTTTGCCACAGCTGGTGGTTCACCACACCATGAGCCAATCTAATGGTGCCCTTTAAAATAGAGCTCATTGTGTGGGTTCCAGGGAATATTAATGAAAAGATTTCACATATATAGTAGTTGTGCCCAGTTTTGATTTCAATGAATATGAGCATGGCATTTAAATTGATATCAAGCATGAAATGAGACACATTTATCTTATGTTTGTTTTCTGATAACAGGATACAATTATGTTTTAATAAACAGGTAAGTGCTAGTTTTTCCTTGTCTTTCTAGACACTATATACTAAAGCAAAGGAAGTACAGTATGTTACAAGACTGAACAGGGATTTTCGATTTTCATTTCAGATAGGTGTGACTAAGAATGTTCAGGTATAATTAATAATGCTCATTTTTTCCAGAGGTGTACATAGAGTAGTTGCCATCTAATTTGAGATATGATTTCAAACTCTTATGGTATATAATGGGATACCTTTAAATCTGGTATGTAACTTGAGTAAGAAATGGCTGCCATTTTGGGTGCCCTCCCACAGTTGTAAACAATCAAAACAATACCAGAGTTATACTTAATTGTTTTAATATGGTTTATATATAATTTCATATTTTTAGTCTTAATATTAAAGGTAAGCTCTGATGAAGAGGAGCAATTCCTTGAAACACTGCCTTTTTTTTTTTTTTTTTTTACTCTAAGGCAGTGCTGGTACCATTTGGACAATAAGCGGAATCTGGTGAGTGAATCAGTACTCTGACTACCTTGCAATGGTATGTCCTGTGGCCAGGAGCATCCCACTGTCACAAGCTAGCCCAATGTCAGCCCTCCTTCATGCCAAATGCCAAGGCAGATTAGGAGCACAGTGCTAAACGTTTTGGGTTCCATTTGTTTTATAAAAAAAATGTGCTGCTGCCCCAGAGACTGTGTTCTTGGTTAGAGACACCTTTGAGTTTGAACGCTGAGACTGTTTCTGTGCACGTTGTCAGCTGTTCCAGGGATAGATCAGTCCTGACCAAGGACTGCCATGCCGCATGATGTTCTGCTGCTCTGTGGCAGGGGATCCGTACTCCAGCTGCACTGGGCTTACAGTTGGAAGCTTCATGCCAAGCAAAGCTTCATGCCTGGGCTGATTCCTTTCTCTGTGCAGTGCTCAGCATATTTTTAAGGGGAAGATGGGGACAGTGCAAGAGCTCCACTGTCCAGCAACATGTAAATGTTAAGTACGTCTTCCCCTGTAGTAACTGGACTTAACCCTGATTATTGAATAAGCCCGGATACTTGATCACCTTTTTATACTCACCCTGTATTCCCCTATACATTCCATATTATTCATGTCCTCCATCTTGTACTGTCTTTGAGACCTTGATTTCATTTTACTTAATATGCTTACTTCATTGTTCAACTGTAACAGCTTTTTTTATCTTCCTATTTCTGCTTCACTTTAAGACATGTTTTTTTTTTCTTTTACTATTATTAACCACTCTGTTATTTTTGGGAAGATCTTGGGAAATTTTTGCTTACAGCATTTTGAACCTATGAAGCTGAGGTGGCAGAGGGGGTCTAAATCTGTTTGGAGCTGGATCACGCATCCCTACTTCTAAAGCTGACTGACAGCAGACTAACAACTGATATTTTTAACATGCTAGACTAGTTGCAGTAATTTGCTTCCTTTTTTTCTTCAGCGGTGAGAAACATCCTTTTTTTTGTTTCTTTGGGGGGTTATGCTCTACATTCATGCCATATGTATAGACTTATTACCCCAACCTAAAAGTGCACTTATGATATGGCCTCATCTTTATCAAAGCCTTTCTTACAACATACGCAATAAAGATGTTAGGTAACTGGGACTTTTATCAATTTCCCAGTCTGTTTCTAGCACGTCTAATAGCACTTGTGCTAGCAAAGAGCTTAGTCAATACTTTAGAGAATGAACAGTGTTAAATTAGCAAGGGTTCTAAATTGTGTCATTTAAGCTCTTCAAGGAAGGTTGTGAAAATGTAAGTGGCCTCTCTCGTCGATAGCCGAATATGAGTCATTGGCACCAATGAAAGATTACAAAACATGAAAAAAGCCTAAAAATGTTTACAGCATCCTTATTTCAGGCTTGGCACACTTCATTTTAGTGTGACATTATGAATGAATCAGTGGAATAATTTTAGCATCAAAGAACCCAGCTGTCACTATTGCTGACAGGCAGTTATGTAACTTGTTCATTTCCTTGGGGTTTAAAAAAACATCTGAGTGAACCAGAAATAATAGTAAAGGTATCAGTTCTTGCATTTTCAGTATGCCTCTCAAAAGTTGTTACAATACTTCAGATCAAATTTTAATTTTAGTTTTACTGTGTATTTACTACCCGAGAGACTGGATCAAAACACTCATGCACCTGCATATACTAAATACCATTTGTGGCCTGAACAGATACAGTACGTCTCCCCTTCCTTTCAAGGGTGTAGGAATGCATACACCGTGCAAGCCATGGTGTACAGATTTATTTCTGAGGGGGCAGTATTTTGCCCTAGTGTTATAATATGAATTTTGTGCTTTGCATAAGCAAGTCACTAAGTAAATGCATACAGCTCATTGCTACTTTAGTTTTCTCCCATGCTTAAAACAGCATTAGTGTATACAATTGTAGTGCATCAAACAGGGTTCAACGGGGGCCAAAACAGGAAATGGGGACAAGAAACAAGGCAATGGTGTACAAAACTGTGCTCAAACTTTATTGTTCTACCTGCTTCCCTGCACCCTTTTTGTCAAAATAGCAATATCTCTTGCCAATAGACATTTGCAAATGCTTCAGCAGCTTCTGGATTGCACCAGCAAATCCATTCCATTGGGCTCAAACTGTTGAATCCACTGCTTCGTGAAGCCTAAGCCAGATGTACGGTATCTGTATACCTTTCATGTCAAAGCGTTTTTTTTTTCAGGGAGTCTGTTTCTGATTCTGTCCTTTGTTCACTGTTCCCCTGCTTCCTAGGATACCATTCAATCCCCCTCCCCCTTCCCCAACTCATCAGAATCAAACAACGAACCATTTCTCTTGATGTTGACTGGCTCCAGCATTGCATTTCTACCTTTAATGTAGGCACGTACTGTCCAGTATAATTAAGGAAAACAGCACAAAACCCAGCTATTTTGTGTACTGCTATACAAAATAACCTGATTAGGGGTTCTATATATAACAAAAATATGTTGTTTTTTTATTACATTTCTCTCATTTTTTGCTTGTGTTATAATGTGTAGTAACACCCAGTACTGAGTGCTGCCTGCAGTGATCTTATGAATCTGTAGACAGCCTCCTGTGCTCTCAGTGGCCCCCATGCATGAATGCCTACTTGTCGCGTAAGGGCAGCATGTAGGCATTCCTACATCTAAATGCTGCACAGAGGTGGTCTGCACACCCAAGGCAGCATTAGCAACAGGTATGCTAATGCCTTGAGCAACGGATCGTGGTGCACTATTCTAGGGCAGGACAGGAGCATGCTGGGAGGGGTCCCCAAGCCACATGTATTCATGACTGCTGTTGCATGCTACACTGGCATGGGAAATTTGCATTATGGAAGACACTGCCATAAGTTCTTATATGCTCCCACACACATTAATGGCGGAGTGCTGTGGCAACGGTATCCCCCCTCACATATTGGCACCTGCCTACCGTGTTCCCCAGAAGGGCTGGGGATGTCTATTTGGGTGAACGCCTGTTTGTTGTACATAGTAGGGCTACGTGCCATCCCAGGACCCCCCTGCATGAGCACAGCAGAGAATCCACTCCAGGACCTGGGACAGGCATCTGATTGGATGTCCACCCACGTGGCTGTGTTCCTCACTTGTGCTGCTGCACTCATGGGGGGACAAGACCACAGACAGGTGGCCGGCAATAATTAATGCTGCTCAGTACAGACCTATCTGTGGGTGCAGAGTTGCACAGCTCTGGTACATGTGTTTTGCATGTACCAACACCCAGGTCATGCATAGGCCCCAATATGTAAATCAGTGCTAACAACCTCTGTCATTAGTTGGCAGCACTCATTAGCATACCAAGACCATAGGAAGCTGGCTGCGCCGTGTAAGATTGCTATGGGAAGCACTCAGTATCAGAAGGTATAGCACATTATAAACACAATCAGAAAATTATAGAAAGGAGAAAAACACTTTTGTTAGACTCATAACCCCTAAATGGAGGGGGGGGGGATACTTTTTACACCAGTTCATGAAATAGCAGGGTTTTGTGGTTCTGTGCTGTTTTCCTTTAAGGCCTCATAAAAATCTTCCTGACGTTAGTGATCTAAACTAGCAGACCTCCTTCATTTGAGAAGTGTCAGAAGCTCCGATATTGTTACTGGTCTTTTTATTTCATGGTTCTTTCAAGGTCAGATATGGACAATGCTTTTCTTAGGTGCAATGTCTGGTGAATAAAATGGATGTGCTCACTGCCGCAGTTACAGCACGTGAAAAGTGCGTTGGACACTGAGACATGTGAACAATATTATCACGATTACAAATGGCACATTTCAGGATTAAACCTCTTCTCCTTCCCTAGGCAAATAGAAAAACTAAACTTCTTTTGATGAGCTAGTCATGGTATACTGTAGTTTTGTTTGATGCCTGATAATTCAGAACAAATATATGAATGTCAAAGTCACAAATCCTGCATGGGGTCCATCGACTAGACTGTCATATTAATTCTAGCACACAGTAGTGCATTGAGGGTTCACATCTACTTCTACGGTATATCAAAGGCTTTTTTTCTCAAGCATATTCTGCTGACATGTCATTTCTCTAATGTCTTCTGTTTTGAGATCAACATTCTTTGCACCCACCTGCTGGTAGATAGTGATGTCATACCAAGCACTACTGTTTCTTAAAATATGCACATAAGGATGAGCCGATACATTTGTTTTCAAGGAATGTACCAAAATTCAGCACATTCACCTTCAATTCTGCCCAACTGAACTTTTCGGCAGCTTTGTATTACATTGATCTTTGGTCAGATAACTAAAAAGAAAAACTCTAGCTCTTCCCAGGTGTCCAAGGATAGCCGCATAACCACCCCTTTCCCCACCCAGTCACTTTCCACCATACTCCCCCACCAGCATTTTTTTATAAAAAAATTGGCTTCTGGCACTGTGCTAGGTGCCAAATGTGTTTTTTTTTTAATAAGAGGAGGAAATGGAGAGGGTCAGATTACTTCTTACCTCTATTTTTAATATATTTTGATTCTGGAATTTTAATATTTGGCTGGGAAAAGCACACTGAGCTGAAGCTGATTTCCAAGTACAACTCAGGAGCAGAAGGAAGTTGAGTGATTTCCCCAGAATCACAAAGTACACAAGTGGTGGTTGTGGGATTCAAACCCTGATCTGTTGGGTCTTTACATTCATGGTTTGGTGCACTAACCTCTACTCTATACTGCTTTCCTCTCTTTTTAACCTGAATGACTCCCATACCAAGGCCCCAAAGTGACTTTAGCTGAAGTAACAAAGCCAAAATGAAGCCAGGGGGTCCTAATCGAAGCCAAACTAAAGTTGCCAATTTTTACATTTGCTGACCGTCATATACAAGACATGCTACAGTACCACATTCAATTTTACTCTATACAGCATTAACTGCAAAAAAAAAAACTACAGTATGTTTGGGCATCTAGCGGGTTTAGAATTACCTAAACTTTGGCACAGTCTTTCAAGATTTGGATAGCAATAATCCTGCCTTGGGCAATCATTTAAGCCCCCAGAAACCTCATACCACATAATTGCAAAGATTCAGGTGAATTTTTACTTTAGCATCACGTTTCTCTATTTTTGTAGCTGTCTAGTTCAACCCAGACAGATGCCTGATTATAGTTTTTTGCAGTTAATTTCCATCTTTTTGAAAATGATATTTAATAACAAATGTGCATTGATCTGTATTGACAATCTTGGACATAGGCCAATATTGTCACTGCATTCTGTGCCAGAGACCCTATCATCCAATGATACTGCCTGCCCTCACCCACTGCATGCCAAGCCATCACTGTATTTCAGTGCCATCCCACTGTCTCACTTTGATCCATGTCAAGCAGTTCCTGGCATCCAGTAGCATTCACATTCAATGTTTAGCTGTCCCTTGTGTCCAGGGGCACTCCCTCCCATCTCCCATCTGATACCAAGCAGTTCCTAGCAGTATATTTTGTGCCTTCCACCCCATCCAATGCCAAAAAATCAACAGCATCAATGTGAAACCTTACATTCTCATCCCTTGCCAAACAAGCCCTGGTGTCCAGTGGTAACTCTCCCTCCTCATTCTATGCCAGGCAACCCCAGCTGCCCAATGCCACCTCTTAGTCTTTTACTCCATCCTGTGCCACACAATCCCAAAAATACAGTTGTATCACCCCACTCCTTGCCTTAAGCAGTCCTTCCCCAGATGGCAGCCAACTCATTCATTCTCTCATTTTGTACTTGTGGTCACTGACTAACTTTCATAATCATGACCCAGTATTTAATATATAGATTATCTATTTCTAAAATCATGGACCATGATAATAAAAGTCAGACACTGGCTGGCTGAAGAGGTGAGTGGAGAGTAGAACAAGCCACCATGTGGCAAGGATTTAGGCTGATCATTGAGAAGCACAGAGGCTGACCACCTGGTGCCTGACAAAAGACAATCAGTTGAGGGTCAGAGAGAAGTCTCAAAAACAGCTCCTGGGATAGACTCCTGGTAGCTGCATTTCTGCGTGAGGGGATTGGGTCAGGGGACCAATTAGGAATAGGCTCCCAGTCAGCAAATTATTTCAGGAAGCATGCACATTTGACTAATTCAGTGCCCATAATGGAGGAAAGTCATTTAATAACTTGCATTCCAGGTGGCACGTAATGTCTGCGACTCCATAATGGTGAGTACTACTGTCAGTGAGGGAGTAACAGTGATGACAAAATGGTGAAAGAAGTTTTACCCCTTCCCCAACGGGCTACCACCTTGGAGTTGGTTGTCTAAATAAGGGAGGTGCGGAGACAAAGCCCCCTGGATACAAAAAAAATTGCTGTTTGGGTAGTTGCTGACATTGCTTCATGATTCCAGACTCACCGTTCCAGAGTCACTAATATCACATAGAACCACATTCCAGACACAGAAGACATTTGATTCCCTTTGCAGTGCCTACAGTGTGGGCACTCATTTGATACTCTGTTTCCCAGTCATACATCATATCAAGTTTGACTCTGCATGTGGTGCCTATAGTGGAGGGCATACAGCAGATTTTAGATGTTTTATTCCCTCTTCAGTACAGGGGTCTGAGGACACTAACTGCAAGTAAAAACACACTCACAAAATCCCTTAAGGCCCTTCCTTGTCTTGTTTCTGAGGGAAACCTACCTCCTGAGCCCTGACATTTGATGACATAGCTATGCTCATGCTTTTTTTTTTTAGCACATACTCACTACGCCCTTCATGAGGACCCTCCTGCATATCTACTACTTCTGTTGCTAACTCAGGCCTATTTGTACATCTGTTCTCTTGCTCCTCTTGCTGGTTCAAATTATCACAATGTACAGTTTTTAATGATGGATTAATTTTACAGGGCATAACTAGATGCTATCTTGCCAAATAATTATTGCATTAACAATGCACGGAACCCCACCCTTCCAGCCATCAGCACATAGACACACCTCATTAGATATATGGTTTCCTAAGAACTGCAGGACCCCTTCTGGTTGGAAATTCTCATCATGAGCCCCTCATGGTGTATGGCTTTTAAGGACACCAATTCCTGGGCTCAGCATCCCATCCCCATGCCATAGTGATCCCCCTGGCCAGTGGTCCTCTTGTGCAAACCCATTTCTGACACTGGGGCTGGTCTTCTGGTGCCAAGCTTTATGTTCATGGTGGTTGGGTAGTGTTTGTTGGCACCTGGAATAGTGTATCAGGATTGGTGGTTTGAGGCAGCACTGAATATGGTCAATGTAAGCCTTTAAGCTGGTGATGAAGGATTGCCAGCACATGGGATTGGTTCCCAGTGTTGGGTTTTATGTTCTAGGATGTAGGTAATGTCTACTAACATCTAAAATATGTTCCCAGTGCTGGACGTTAGGTGTGGAGGGGGTGGGTGGTATTTTCCAGTACCAGGGAATGACTTCTTGTGCTTTGCTTTCAGTGCTAGGGTCTTGGTGTCTTCTGATCCATCTTCGGTAGGCTTGCAATTCATTTTGAACTAATTTAAATGTAGTTTAGTTCTAGGTTCAAAATTAATGGCTACAGTCAGTAAGATTTCAGCCAGCAATAGAGTCCTAAGCACTCTCTGTGAAGTTTCTTTCCTACTCTACACACTGAACCAGAGAATAAATTCAAAGACAAACTTCATGTTTCTAGACAATGGTGTATCGTCATGTGATGCTGGTTGGGAGATACACAAAAGTATGGGATTACAGATAAAATGACGTGCTAATGTCAAGCTTTACTAGGCTGACAGACAATAGGGCTCAGGGCAATGAAGATGCTGTTGCACTGCTGGCAATTTGTTATCTCATTTACATATTTGGCTCTTTAGATAACACAGTAGCTTGTGAGTGCAAATGGTGACCTGCTTTTATTGGTATATTGCATTCACTAGCATTATGCATTTGGAACTTCATTCACTCCCTCTCTACTGTCCTTTTTGCACTCTGTTACTGTGTACCTCAAATGGCTATGTATAGCATCCCAGTGACTTGATCACAGCTTGACAGTAGCAGTTTCCACTCTGCACGTCTTATCACTTTGTGACCTAAAACTGGGTCATAGATCCTGTCACAAAGGGTTGTCATCTGTAGCTCAAATCTGTCCAAATTGTAAGTGAAGGAAAATCAGCCCTAACAATAGTAATTAGTCATTAAAGGTTAATAGGATTCCAGGGGACTGAAAAAAAATTATGTATAGTCGTCCCAAAGCAAAACATGAGCTGGCTACAGCCAACAGCAGTCGCTTTGGATTTGCGCATTAACTTGTATTGCCATAATACTATACTACCTTATACATTAAAGTAATAATGAAACAGCCTTTGGCATCTGTAGCACATTCCAGCAGTGTTAGCAGTCTTGCATGCTGTGAATTCCACCCCAAACACACACACACACACACACACACACACACACACACACACACACACACACACACACACACACGGCAGTGACCACACACCCTCCTCTTGCCATTTCTGCCAGCTGCTATCAGAATGACTGAGAGGCAGCATGCACTCATAGTAATCAGCTCATTACTAGAAGCATGCACCCCCATTCATTCAGATGGTGGCCAGTTGAGGTAGTGAGAGGAAGTCCTATGCTGGATGCTGTCCCTTTCTTCTAATTGATATCCTTTTTTGGGGAATGCCTTAGGGATGGAGGGTGAATGGGTGCTGCAGTGGGTGTGTGGGAGGGGGTTTATAATTTTGCCATTGTGGTTGGGAGAGGAGGAGGAGGAGGGAGCAAGTAAGGGGAAGTGAAGGTTTCTTTTTTACTGGGTTGGGAAAGAAGAAGGTAGTGGAGTGAGTGCTGGTTGCTTCAGTGAGCGGGGTAGGGAAGGGGTTTGTAATGTGCCCATTGAGTAGAACTAGGTGTAGGTAGGAAGGTAGTATGAGGTGTTTCCAGAGGATGGGGAAGGTACCTTATTTTGATAGAAAGAAAAATCCTAAAAAAAAAGGAACTTTGCACTGTGAATCATTAAAGCTAAGCAAATGTATAGAAAATATGAAGCTTCCTCCATTTGCTAATAGAACTAAAACATCACTGGCAAAGTTAATGCAAAGTCGGGAATTGCATGACACGTAGTGGGACAATAATTTCCTGAGTCTTCAGTCAACTTCACTAGGCAAAGTACCTTTTTGGAAAAAAAGTTTTTCTAAGTAAACAAAACGGAACCTACCCATGTTTTCACATTGCCAGAATCCACCCATGTTCTTACATTGTCTACCCATCGCCACCAACCATTTAACAGAATAGAATTCATTGAGTATTTAAAGAATATGGAGATGGCTAGCATTAGTCTATTTATTTATTTTTTGAACACTACACCTTTGAGCTCAGCAGCTCATTTACAAGATTCCACATCAAAACTGGCAGTTACTCAGAGAGAAGTACGAACAACAGAGTAATTAAAGGTAGGATACAGCTGATCCAGAGTAGCATTGTCAAGGAAGATACAATGTTCAAGGTGAGTAAATACATACAGTATACAAATAACTGTGGGCAGACAGCACAGTTTAGGGAGTACATTGACAAGGATGGGGTAGACAAATTTGATAATCAGAGGTGACAGACACGACTGGATCTGAGTGCAAGTTCCATTTTTAGTTCCTGTTTGAACAGACTCAGTTTGGAGAGGTTCAGCAGTGTTCCCGGTAGCGCATTAGCTCATTAAGCCACCGGGGGGGGGGGCCTTTGAATGTGAAGAAGTGCTGAGCCTGGGTTGTCCTGTGGAAAGGCATACTGAATGTATTACTTTCCATACTCTTGGTAGTATAGTGGTTGTCCTTTAGGAGCAGAAGATTTCATAAGGCTGTGGGGCAGAGACACACAAGAACCTTTTTCCGTATTAGGCAGATCTGGAACTTGATTCTGTCCTACAGTGAGAACCAGTTAGTTTGTGCATATAGAGTAGATGTGTGGGTTAGCCTGTCTGCCCCTCAGACAAATTGGCAGGCCTTGTTTAGTACTAGCCTAACTCTGTTGAGGACTGCCAGTGGCTGCACTGTATAGTGTTAGGCCACAGTGAACTACTGGGAGAATAGAGCTAATTACTACCAGTCATGTGGCTGTGAGGATGAGGTAATTTCTATATCTAAATAGTATCCCTAGTCTTAACGTTTACAGCTTTTAATATGTTATCTACATGAGGCGCAAACGAAAGTGAGACATCAAGTGTGACCTCTAAGTACTTAAAGGTGATGACTTGTTCTAGTGCTTCTCCTTTATTATTTAATATGATGACTGGGGAAACCTTCTTTCTTCCTATTGGACCAGCAAACAGCATGGTCTTTGTTTTTTTGTAGTACATCAGCAGTTTGCTTTGACTGAACCACTTCTCAAGGGCTTTAAAAGTACTTTGAAGTTCAGTAGAGAAGGGCCCTAGCTCCTGGCTGCAGGTTAAGATGACAGTGTCATCAGCATAGAGAAACACTTTAGAGGGGCAGGCTAATGGAAGGGAGTTAGTGAATAGCCCGAATAATAGGGTCCCCAAGATTGACCCTTGAGGCACTCCTATAGTGACTTCTCTTGCTACAGACAATCTTTCATTTATTTTTACTAACTGGAACCTGTGGAAGAGACAGCTGCTAAACCAGAAGATGATTTCCATTGAGATACCTAATGTGTGGAGTTTGGAGAGAATTGAATAGTTCACCATGTGGAAAGCTTTTGTTAGGTTAACATAGATGGCTCCCACCAGTTCTCCACTATCCATTGCCTCATGTATATTACTGTGTGCTCGATCAGGACTGTGTTTGTGCAGTGTAATTTCCTAAAACCATGTTGTTGTGGTCATTGTATATTGTATTTGCATAAGTGTTTGGTCAGTTGGTCAGAAACAATCCTCTCCAGGGCCTTAGGTGGGGTGAGAAGATGGATATGGGTCTATAATTGGTTACTAGGGTACGGTCCCCCCCTACCTTTTTATGGACAGGGGTGACCAGTGAAGTTTTCCAGATTCCTGGAAATTAGGAGTAGTGGAGGAAAACATTCAAAATTTTGGTTAGTAGCAGTGTTAGTTCATCGAGGGACAGGGCTACCATTTTTATGTCTACTGTGTTATTGCCCCATCTCGTTTTCCCCAGTACCTGCTTTACATATTTTATTGTGTCAGCTTTGGAGATAGACCTGAAGTAGAATTGTGGGATGTTAGGGTAACGTGAGGAAGCTGCGTAAGCAGGATTATGTTGATTGTGTGAATCAGCTGCCATGGGAAAAGCATTAGGGGCTAGAATGGAACTAAGATCTGTGAAGGAATCATTGAAGATCCTAGCAATCTCACCTGGAACCTGGATCATGGTACCATGGTTACCGAGTACTACCGGCTGTGATTTGTCATCCTTACCCAGGAGGTCCCCCAGAATCTATTACCATTTCCCCAACTACTGTCCTGCTTTTCTTTGAAGCAGACTGCTTTGGTTAGCCTTATGCGCCAGTGCAACAATTCCTAGCAGCCCTATATTTTTGTGTATCCCCTCATGTCCCAGTGGCTCTGGCCTGGTGCCACAGGTTATTCTTTTCTCACATTTGGGCCAGCAGGGTCAGAGTGACCCAGCCATTACTTGTTCCTCTCACTTTGCATCTTTTATTTATTTATTGTAAAATCAGAATTACAACCTTTGAGCTAAAAGCTTATTTACAAAGGACCCTCATCGAACAGAGGGTGGAGGAACATCAAGTACATGGACAGTGGAGAAAAACAGAAGCAACTAGAAGACATTGTCAGTTACACATCATTAAAAAGGCTAAACAGCATTACAAATAGAAAGATGGAGAGAGACAGAATACATTGCAAAAGCCATCACTTATTTACATTATTATTCGGTGGAAAATAGGGTGGCCAGTAGGTTACAGGCCTCAGTGAACTATCTGATGAAGCAGTCCACAACTGTGTCAATCTCTGGAATGAAGTCTAGGCAGCTCCAATCCACCTAGGCAAGGTGGGCTTTGAAGTCTGACAGTTTTCCTTTGTGGAGTACTCTACTATTTACTAGTTAGGGGGGTGTTTTGGAGGATTTATTTGACCAAGTACATGTCATAGGGGAGAGGTCACTTACAGCATCTGGGAAGACAGAGATCCCAGTGAGCCTTTCAGGGTTTGTGGTCAGGATCCAGTCTATTAGTGTGCTGGTACCTGTTTTTGTAGTTTGCCCTGGTACAGTCCTTAACTACCTGTGTGAGGTAGAGGTTAGTTATTTGGTCCCTGAGTGCTGCACTGTCTTTAGCAAGCCAATTAATGTTAAAGTCCCCCATAACAATTGTTTCCCACTTATGGGTTAGGAGTGAGGTTTGGAGCATCAGGAAAATGCCGCGGTGCTTTATCACAACAAGTCACTAGTATCAAAAGTAAAAATAAGCACCCGCAGTCACAGACGCACAAAAGACTGTTGTTCAAAAACATGAAAAAATTCCTTTAATATAAGTTTAAAAGTGCAAAATACATACTGCCTCAGGAGGTGTTATGAGGTTCGCTGCAGAACAAAACTACTGACGTTTCACATAGCCGTTTATGGGTCATCTGTTTTTAGCACCTGGTGAAGGCTTCTAGACCAGCTATATATCTGCCAGAGGGTATGTGCACTGTCATTAGGGCTAGGGTTTTACTGCTTTTACCTACCAGCAGTTATACTTCCGGACATTCAAGGTCACTAGTGGTACTGTCTAGCTGCATTCTGTGTCCCTGTAAGATGGAATTTAGGTAGAGCAGACAGCCTGTGCCCCATTGACCCTGCCGGTCCTCCTAATCACATTGTAGCCATTCAGAGTTAGGGCAGTATCAGATTTTGTGGTTAAGCCAAGTTTCTGTGAGGGAGATGATATCAGGTCTCACTTGTGCCACCCATGCCTCAAATTGTGTGAACTTAGGTAATAGGCTGCCTATGTTGAGGGATACAATTCTTAAGTGTCCATTCTGTGCTGCCGTGGCCCCTGCTATGTCAGGTGGACCTGGGTTTGGATATGTGTTGCTGGAGATGAGCAGTAGGGCAATCAACCATTTCTTTAGTGTGTGCAGGTTGTGTGCAAACTGCCATGGTTTGTTGATCCATACTATGTGTTTGGTGTGAGCTAAGCTGGTTAGGGGATGGGGGGGGGCTGTGTAGGCTATGGCATGATGAATTGTTTGGGGTGGGTTTGTTTACAGTATATAAGGGGGGCTATGTCAATTCGACTTCCTGTGGGTATGAATTCCCGTGTTACCCAAGTACGCAGTGTAGGAGGCTGGTCAAAGGCAGGGGGATTGGTAGTGTAGCTGTCATTAGATATTACTGTAAGTAGGGTAGGATTACAGATAGCACAACTATAGCTGCAAATGCCCCTTTACTGAGGTGCATGATTGGGGGATCCATATAACCAAGAGTGGGAAATCAGAGTCGGGAATTGCCAGGTAACTTAAATTAGGTGTTTAAACTGCTGAAGAACAAATTAGCAGGTTAATTATTGAGAACAGGCAAGTTCAGTAAATATTTCCTCATTAACAGACAATATATGAATGCTGAAACAACAGGTTCCCAAATTGTAATAGTACAGCACAAGTGATTATGCTAACTGTAATGTCTAATCTGGGATTGTGGGAGTCTGTGCATGAGGAGCTATAATGAATTACACTTTATGTTCATTTCAGTTCAGCTTTATTGTTCAGCAAATACACCATTACAATATGCTAAAAACATTGCACATTTCATAATAGGTCATACATATAGGCTGCATAAGAAAACATATTTTCTTTCTTTGAAAAATAGCACAGTTATTTAGATAGTTTCAAGGGAATATAAGCCCCAATGGTATATCACTCATTTTTTTAACATTCAGTTTAAGAACCAAACCTTGACTTGACTAAACCAAAGCCAATTTAGATTCATAAAAAATGTTAAATAAATGAAACAATTTATAATATAATCAGACCCTCCATGATCTTTCGCCAATTTCTATTTCTACATTATCTAGCTGCCTATAGGATACAAATCCATATGTTTTCACATGTTAATCTTGTTATCCTAATATGAATAATAAAATGTTAAAGGAGAGAGAACTAAAGTGCTATACCAGTTGGAGAATTTTTATACACAATAACTCAAAACTTAAAGCCCAATGATTTTAGCCCTTTGAAGTTTCCACCCCGAATTTATTTTTCTGAGGTAGGGAGATGTTTTTCTTTATACTTCATCACTTGATGAAAAAACTTTGAGGCCATCCTTGCATCCTCTGTTGTATGTGGATGTAAGAGCACAAACAATGGATCATGGTCTGCCTTTACATATTTTATAAGAAAATTGTTTAGTAAATTAAAGCGTGGGGTTTTATATAGGAGGCACTGTACCGTAATGTGATAAAGATTTTCTTCAAAGCTCCTATTACAACTACATAATTCAGAATGCAAATTAACAGAAGCCATTCTATTAAAATATGCATATTTAGAGCAAATAATTCCCATCCTTGCCCAAGTAATCATTTTCCTGTCTGAGGGGGTGAGAGGTAAAGTTAAATAATTCTCTAAAAATGCATCTGTCTTGTTTTGACCTAACCAAATAGCCTGACATTGAGTTATAAGCAATTCCATTTGTTTTTCCTGAGCAAGCCTCATAATTTTCTTTTTGACAAACTCCTTGAATAAGGGGGATATAATAATTGATTTTTCCCAATCGAACCAAAGATGGTACATGGAGATTCTTCCTAAGATACTTTGAAGGGGATTTAACCAGGGAGATTTATACACTGCAGCCCAGATATTGAGAAGGGTTGCACATGGTGCAACCCAGTGATGTGCCCCTGTGCAATATTCAAATGGGGATTGAGCCTGGCACAAATCCCAATGCGCCGGAATGCATCAGTAACGTATGCGGCGCAGGTGGGGGGGGGGCGTGCCCATGCATACTCCGTGCATCCCGATATTCAGCCCGGGATATGCTGAGCCCATGCATGCACAACCCCTACCTGCACTGCACACAGGTGAGCCAAAAAAGGAACAAGCTGGCCACCACAGGTGAGCTGCTATATTGCAGGGTGCAACATGGCAGCCACCACCTGTGGGTGGCCACCCAAGCTCAAGTTGCACCTTTGTGACGGCACCCCCCCATGCCCGATCGCGGGCATATGTTTAAATATAAATGTCCAATATCCCTGGTGGTCCAGTGGACCATTCGCAGCCCGATCGCCAACTTCAGTAGAAAACCTAATCATCCAATATCCCTGGTGGTCCAATGGACTGCTCGCAGCCCGATCGCGGGCATATGTTTAAATCAAAATGTCCAATATCCCTGGTGGTCCAGTGGACTGCTTGCAGCCTGATCGCAGGCTTCAGTATGTAAAAAGACAATCCAATATCCCTGGTGGTCCAGCGGTACCCGTCCACTGAGCCCCACTACCCCGTTCCCCCTGGTCAGCGGCGGGTGGCAGCACCCCACCCACCTGCCGCCCTACCGCCTGCCAACTGACACCGTAGGTAAGGCTGTACACCCATTGGTCCACAGCGTGAGTCAATGGGTGTGCAGCCCGTACTGTACTACACAGTCCAGATATGTGAATGGATGCCCTTTGTGAAGATAGTCTGGACTGGCTGTAATTAGTAAATCCTCATTTTTACAAGCTACAGTTTTTGTCATTGCTGTCAATTGTTTGATTATAGTTATTCTACAGATTTTTCTATGTAGTGCAATCAGCTGGGTTTTAGTATCACAGTTTTCTAACTGAACTAGTGGCACTGGTTTTGTGACACAGCTGCTAGATCCAGAGAGGTCCCCCAGGTCAGGGCTCATCCCTGCTGCTATATAGAGAATACTGGCTGGGCAACTATGCACAACCAGTGTATTCTGCCACAGAGGGGTTCCAATTTCCTCTGACCTCAAGAGTGAAGCTTGAGAGGTCCATGGGAATCAGAACCTCAAGGTGGCAAAACACACTGGTTGTGCATGAAGTTGCTCATCCAGTATTGTTTGCAGCGTGTAGTATTACGTGAAAAGTGCTTGCAGTGGTTCTTTTGCTTTTAGAATGAAACTGACTTGTGCAGCTTCTAGAGGTTTTAGAATGCTGTTATGTCACAGAAGGGTACAAACACATTCCGTGACCTCTGAATTGTGGTACAACAGCATTTTGAAAGGGGTAACATTCCATACAGAATAATGCTTTACTATACACCATATGATAATGTCACATGGCCAGCAGTTAAATAGAAAATGTTTAGGTGAGGGGACTCTCACCTCTAGTTTTGTTCAAGTTCAAGTTTATTGGCAGGAAAGCTCCATTGAGCAAGCTCATTTACAAGGAGGTCCTGGTAGACGAGAGGTCAAATACATGGACATATACAAAAGAAATGGTACCCAATAAATAGGGAGTGCATCCGCTTGCAAAAAGGAGAACAAGAAAATTTACACAATGTATACAGTAAATCACACAAGTACGCAAACTAAGTTACACAATGCTTACAATGAGAACACAGGTGCAACTGAGCTTTTTGAGATTGCACATGATAACAATACTGTGCAACTGGGCCTTACATTTGTAATAGACAGTATCAACTCAGGTGGCAGTGCTACTGGAAGAGATGCAATGGGCGTGTAGTCACAGTATAGGATGCAGCGAGAGAAGAGGATGGGGAATATGGTAGGGGAAGGAGAAGGTGAGTGAGTCTGGGTGCCTAGGGAGGTGGAGGTATGGGCAGGGGGTGGTGTGGGAGATAAGAGGAAAAGGAGGGGTAGACTAAAGTCAGTGGTGGTGGTGGTGGAAAGAAACAGGGGGAAGAGAAGTAGCTAAATAGTTCAGGTCTGATGGGTCGGACGCCTGACATATAGTTAGTGACAAACACAGGGTTCGCATAAGTTAGCACTGGCTAGTCTTCTGAAGTTATTTAGGGGGATCAAGCTTTGAAGCTTGAGACTAGATTGTGCCTTGTTCTAAGCAGCCAGGAGGGCATGGCTTATGGCCATAGTTCCGAAGTGGGAGTGGGAGCCTGGGATGCCTAGCATGATATAAGAGCTACTGCGAAGGGAGTAGGCACAGATGGTGCGCTGAAATAGGTTTGGGAGGGAGGTGGGGGGGAGTTTTGACACAAGAGCTTTGTATAGCCGGGTGACAGAGTGTATGAGACCTCTGGTTGCTAGGGAGGTCCATCCCAAGTAGGCATAAAGGACACAGTGATGTGTATGACAGGGCGTATTAGAGATGAAGCGAATCGACCTATTATAAAGTGTGTCCAACTGGTAAAGCAGGGAGTCAGAGGTTCAACCATATAATATATCAACATAGTCAACTAGTGGGATAAAAGTTGTTTGTACCAGATGTAGCATGGCCTCAGTGTTAAAAAGAGATTTATTTCTGTAGAGAAAGCCAATTATTTGACAAAGTCTCTTTGCTAGTGAGTTGATGTGGGCTAAAAACATTAGGTGTTGATCAGGAACATAGCCAAGGTATTTAAAATTGTTGGCTGGCTTGAGATCATAATCAAGAAGAGTCTTGTAGTCAGGAGACCCCTATCATCTCTAGGTGGTGAACTCTCTGATAGTATACAATTTAGAAAGATGACAGGAGTGAGGAATTCTAATACAATTTTGCATGAGGTGGGTGAACTGAGTTCCTGTAGGTTCCTGCCCAGTATAACCACTTCACATGGCCACAGGATAGTAAGATAGAGACCAAGATTGTTTAGACACACATGCTGTATGTGTTATACAAGGAGCGGAAACCAATTTTATTTATTTATTTAAGAGTTTAACCAGGCAGGCATACTGAGCGGAGAACCACTCGTTTCCAGATGCGACCTGGGGGGAAACAGGGGAAGGGACATAGGGAAAGGACAGTAATACACATAAATTCTGTACATTTGAGGAGGCACTGTTAGAGAGCCAATTTGGGACACCATTTCAAAGGTCAAACTCTCAGCTCTAGCAGGCACACAATTATCTTTTACTTTGGGTGGGGGGAGGACAGTTTAATCCAGTAGCCTTGGGATAAACAACTTAACAGTGAAGATTTATATAAATTTCTGTTACCTTGAGAACTGTGGGGTGATGTCTGTGCTGACAAAAATGTTTACCCCCAACAGGAGCCAGTGATCTTTCACCCTTAGTTCCCCAGCTTCCAAGCCAGTTGCCTGTCACCGATATTTTAAATATCTCGTTCTTCATCCGTTTGGTGGAAGGGCTGCCTTCCTGAAGCCTGCCTACCTTGGTGATAATAGAAGGAATAAAGTACACCCATCAAAAGGTGGTAATGTCATGGGGGATGCTGGTGCCATTTATAAACCACTAGTGTGAAGCACAAATAGTTTATATTTGTGACCAGAATCCTGACATGCCATCATAGCCTTATTTATAGTGTAAGTGTATGGTGTGTTTTACATGTTATAATTTGTTTCCACTTATCTACCTCTGCCAGCTGTATTACTAATTTACTTTCCCTTCTCGTGTCTGAAGCTGCAGCGATGTAGGAACTTGCTTACAGCATTATTTATTAACAGTGTGTTCCTACGTCAGAACTCACCAATAATATGCAATGACCCCAGAAAAATGCTGAAGCAAGGGTTACCTTGGAATGGCACTGGCAATAAAAAGGAGAGCAGATCTTGAGGCTACAGATGATGTGGTGGGGCAGGGCAGAAGATTCTAGGGAGGGGAACTTGGGTGTAACTTGATGTGCCTGGGGAGGGCAGGAGGCCATTCACTGGAGCACGTGGCTAGACTATGGGGAGGGTGGTTTGGGCAACATGCTGGACTGCGGGGACTCTGAAGAAGGGGTCAGGGTGCAAATTACTGGACATGGGCAGGGAACAACAGGGTAGCAAATTCTGTTTGAAATGACCCCAAAATGCCCTAGAATGCACCAAATCTAAAAAAAAATATTTTCTGGGGGCCTAGGCAACCTCTGACCCCCAGCCAGTAGTTGACATTTTCAGTCCTTTTATAGATGATCTTGCAACTCCTATGGTTTTGATGAAATGATGTCCCCGTAAGGAATAGACACTGTGAGAGGACAAAGTGTGTTCCTGAAACTTCTCACAGACCATTTGGGTGCAGCAATGTGCCAGCCAATGAAACTGTGAAGTTGACACGGTGCTAGTAAATGTAGAGAAAAAGGGCTAAAATATTCCCGTGAAGTCTCCACTCATGCTCTGAGGGTGGGGGACTCTGGGAGTCTAGTACCTCCCTCTGGGCCATTCAGTGTCAAAGTAGAGAGCAATAGATGATCACCTTGGGGTGATGAGAACTAGACTGTACCAGCTGGAAAAAGTAATATCCTAAAATGAGTTCAAGTGAAGAAATAAAGGATCCGATTTTGTTTTTACTACCCACTGTTTGGACATTTGTTGTGTTTATGCCTCCAAGTTCTGCTTACCCCTTTTTTTTACTCTGTATCATCGTTGGCTCTGCCATGTGTCAGTGGAGCCCCAGTGGTCACCTAAGGTTTGGGAGGTCAAGTAAGTGGTATGGCAGTCTTGTGTGGGGCCCCTCCCAGAGTGGCCATTCCAACTGTGTACCCCTAGACAGCTGGGAGAATGCCCTTTACATTGTGGCAACTCTGATGGGATCCAAGTTCACAAACTTTGAATTACAAATCCAATGCACTAGCCACTGGAGCTTTTAGATACAGCAGACCAGGCATGGGGTCATAATGTTGCAGATGAAACAACACAGGAAACAATGCTGCAGGCAAAGTGGTAGGTGTTGAAATTAGGTCTGGTAACACAGTGACCACAACTCAAACAGTGCACACCACTGAAAGAAATGGCACTGTCTTTTTTTTTAAGGGGGGCTCCTCCCTCCACACCCCTGGACTAAAAATAACTAGCTCTGAGGGTGTGTGGACTTCGGGGATGAGGTCAAACTCTGCAAAACAAATGCAGTAATACTATGAGAACTGGGGGGAACCGAACAGAATCCCCAGGTCTCCTACGTTGCTGGGTGCTGGTGCTTCAGCCGCTCCATCACGGGAGCGGCTCAAACAGGCACAGTACTGGCAGCCTCTTTGACACTCCCCCAGCTGAATGTACAGTGACAGGAGTAGCAATTATTCCCAAACACTGTAAAACCCCTCTCACTGTACAAGGCATTGTGCTATCTGGTGCGCGGTTTTTGCCATGCTGTTCAGGAAGCACTATATTGATCAAGTACCAGCAGACCATTACTGGTCACTGAGTATGTCTGGAAAGACATCAGGCTCTTCCGTGTTGTGAGGAAGTGAGGCAAGGACCCATTCTATGAGACATTGGTTATAAAATTGAGGGTTCAGGCAGGTAGCAGACTCAGTAATAAGCTGAGTGAGGTTTAGGGCTTGAAGTTGGTCAGGGAATTTTTGGGAGAAAGGGAACAGCCAGTTTGTGTTACGGTCCCCAGTGACCATAAGCTTCCCAAAGATTCAAGACAGGAAAAGGAAGAGAGCAGATTATCAACAGAGTCAGAGATTGTGCCAGGTAGCAGTAGATGTGGGCAGTAAATACTGGGAGAGGGTAAGAGAAGGGGGTCTTGCTTATGCTGACAATGTGAATGTTTTGTTTAGGACACAAAATGTGTTTGGGGCTTTCATATTGATTTAAGTTCTGTTTTATCTTAGAAACACATAGACTTGCTATCCGAAACATTACCATTGATTAACTAGGATCTATTGATTCATCTATGGATTTGCTACTGACAATAGGTTAACTAGAATGCAAATACTATAACAGAGTATGTCAGTTCATTCTGCAAACTCGCTCTTGGACTTGAATGTTTTGTCTGTAGTCAAAATTTGTTTCCACTGAATAAGATTCAGTTTTATGAGGGACTGTGTAGGTGGAAACTGTTGAACTCTCCAATCCTAAACAATCTCACCAATATTACTGATCAGTTTAAATGTGATCTAATGTTACACTCTATTTATGTTTAAGTTTTTCTAGTGCTATTTTAGAAGAACATCTTTGGGGCAAAGTGCTTTTTCTTTCTTATAATATAACCAGCATGAAAATCTGGCCAAGCCACTGTCACAAAGAAGACAAAGTAAAAACAGTTATCACCAATGGGAGAGACCTGTGCCAATCCTAGCAACATAACAAGAGAAAAGATTGGAAGTACAAGTCCGCTCACCAAATATTTTTCAAATATTATTTTGTTTATTTTAATATATATCACATCCAGAACACATTTCCTACGTTTCGTGGATATTCTTTTCCCCTTCCTCAGGGAGTCTGGTTATTTTTCCTTTAACTTAAACATAAAATGCTATATTAGTTACATATGATATTATTCACCTTTTATCAAAAACTCCTTAAACTTAGTGTAATCTCATACTCACTGTTGCCCCTGTCTTCACTTAATATCTGTTCTTTCTTTTTAAGTTTACTGTTATAAATAAAGCAATAATTATAGATAAGTTATAAAGTTCTTCTTTATGTGAGTAGAGAAAACAAGCAGGAATTCACTTTTCCACTACTAACCATGTTTATGAGAGGAAAGTGGCTTGGGTGTTACACCTCGTTCATTTTAGTTCTTTTCTAAACAGAAAACACATAACAGTACATTCTGGTTTTAGTTTACAAAGAAGCTAAGTTCTCTTAAGTTAATGCATTCAAAAGTGCTCATTTTGAAAGTTGCAAGTGCAAAAGATATTTGCCTACCATTTCTATCTCTGTGGAGCCATTCACCTCCTTCTCCTATGCAATAAGTGAGACAAGTGCCACCTCTGCTGGATGACTGCTCCAGGCATCCACCACTCTTTCAGTGAAAACGTCGTTCCTCAAATCTCTCTTGAATTTCCCCCTTCCAGTTTTATTGCATTTACAGTTGTTCTCATGCATCTTTTCCTCTGAAAAATACTCCCCCCTTGTACCGTACTTAATCCATGAGGTATTTATAGGTCTCTATTATATCCCCCCCTCCCACACTCTTGTCTCTTCCAAGGCACGCATATTGAAGTCCTTCAGTTGGGCTTCTAATGCAGACCCTGCACCATTTTAGTTGCCTTCCTCTGGACTGCCTCCACTCAATGTCTTTCCTGAGATGTAGTTTCCAGAACTGGAGACGGTACACTAAGTGGGGTCTCACCAGCGATTTGTACAGTGGCAGCACCACCTCCCTTCTTCTGGTGATGATACCACTCCCTATAGAAATTGAAACTGACAGCAGATAAGGACCACTTGGCCCACCTAGTCTGCCCATTTTTCCTGACTACTGTAATACCACAGACCCTACTTGGTCTCTGGCTTTACCCTCCCTTAGCCAACCAATGAGGTTCCCATATGCCTAGACAATGTATTCTCAGATCCCGTTACAATTTTTTCCCTCATCACCTTCACTGGGATGCACCTCAACAGCCAACTGGCCCTACCCACTGCCTTGTCTCACTTCCTTGCCACCTTGTGATCATGAAATATGATACCTTTCAGGTCCCTTTCCTGTTTAGTGACCATCAGTACATCTTCTCTCATATTGTACTCCACCTCTGGGTTTCCATGCCCTAAGTGCATACTTTCATACTTTTTCGCATTGAAACCCAGCTGCCATGCCTTTGACCACTCTTTTGAGTTTTCTGAGGTCTCTGCACATTCTTTCCATCCCTACTGGAGTGTCCACCCTTTTGCAGATTTTGGTATCATCCACAAAAAAACACACCATATTTATTTATTTACTTTTGTATGCTATTTATTGAAAACTTCCAAGATAACCTTTGAGCACAAGTGCTCATTTACAAAGGTTCCACCCACATCAAATAAATAGTCACAAAAACATTACAAGTACAATAAACAGTTCCTGCGGAAATGTAGTCTTGTCGGGTTCCAAACACTTAAGGCAGAACAATTGCCTACATTCTGAAAAAAAATCTATACAGATCATTGTATAAAATTCACAGGTTGTGTACAGTGAGAAACCAAATAAAATTGTTTAACATTAACATTCACATGTATTCTGTCTATTTCCTCCCCCCTTCTGCCGTGAAACTTCTCCTCAGCAAAAGTCCCCTCCCCTTCCCTTCCCTTCCCTTCCCTTCCCTTCTCTCGACCCATCTTATTTGCCAATGTCTACTGTTGCCCAGGCCTACCTTGCACAACTATTATTGAATGTCTCTCCACTATCTCTTCTCATGCCTCCACAGGTGAACTTTTCATACTTGAGGAGTTTAATGAAAACTGGCTGTCCCCTACTACTTCCAAATTCTGCGACAACATCAAATCCCTTAACCTCTCACAACTAATCACTGAACCTACCCGCTTGTACCTTAAAACATGTAATCATACCTTACTGGACTGGGCTTTCACCCTCACAGAATTAATTGTGTCTGGCATCCTCCCAGATGCCCTTAGTGACCACCATATGTTTTATTATGTTTGCAAGGTTCACCGTGCCAAAGCCCTACCCAAACCCATCCAGATCCAATCTTTCCAGTCCTTGGACCTATCCTCCCTTTACAAGGATCTAGCAGCTATGGACTGGTCACTTATTTCCACTGCCAGCTTCATGGACTCAGCACTAAATTTATTTTCTACACACTTCATGACCATCTGGGATCGCTACGCCCCACTTAGCAAAACCAGGTCTGAGGTACTCATCTCCACTGGATCTGTTCCGACCTGCTAGCCTGCCTGCATGCATGTGATCAGACTTGAAAGGTTCACAAATCTTCTGGGTCCTCTGCAGATTACCAGTTATCGAGCTCTATGCAATGCCTGCACCAGGGCCACTAAACTTGCCAAGGGAGATTATTTTTTCTCCACTCTCCAAAACAATATTAACTACACTTCTAAGTTTTGTAAGGTCATTCACTCCCCCCCCCACCCAGTCTGCCTCCTCTGTCCACAAGGCGGGAGGGACCACCATCTCTGAATACTCTGATGCTGCTGCAGAATTTAACTACCTCTTTATCTCCTGTACCTCCTCCCTCTTCTCCTCCCTTCCCACCTCTCACATCCCCAATCAGAACACTTTACACACCACTTTCCCTTTCTCTGTCTCACCAGCTGATGCTCTTAAAGCCTTACTAGCTCTAAACCCTGTTAAGGGCGCAAGCCCTGATGGTCTGGACCCTAAGCTCCTGCTCCTCTGCTTATGCCACCTGCCTTCATCTTGCATTACTCAACATGTGTTTCTCCCTGGCATCTGTACCTACTTCTTGGAAGCAAGCCACCATCATTCCCTTCCTTAAAGGTGGTGGCCCCTAAGCTCCGGGCAACTACCACCCTATCTCACTTCTTCTTACCCTCGCTAAACTCCAAGAACATGTAGTACTCTTACAACTTTCTCCATTTCTTGACTCATTCTCCTTTCTCACCCCCTTCCATATAAAGACTTTAAAAAAGACTGGTCCCAGTACTGAGTCCTGCGGTACCCCACTGGTCACCTGCCCTTCGCAGGCATGAACTCCGTTTACCACCACCCTCTGCTGCCTATCTCTTAACAAATTTGTTACCCAGTTTATGACCTTTGGACCAGTTCCCAAATTGCCCAGTTTTCTAATGAGCTTCTTATGTGGAATAGTGTTGAAAACCTTACTGAAATCTAAGTGAGCCACATCCACCACCTCAAACTATTTTCCTGGTCACCCAGTCAAAGAAATCCATAAAATTTGTCTGACATGACCTCCCTCCAACCCTCCCCCCCCCCAAGAATCTGTGTTGCCTTGGATCTCATAACCCACTAAATTCAAGATACTTCACAATCCTTTCCTTTAGAAGTAACTCCATTGGCTTCCTCACCACCAATGCCAGACTGACTCACCTCTAATTCCCATCCCCTTCCTGCTACCACTTTTGTGAAGTGGAACTGCTGTACACCTGCCCTCCTGCAGTCATCTGGAACCACTCTTGTTTCCAGTGAGTTGTTAAGAAGGACTGCCAGAGGCACAGCCAGTACTTCCATGAGCTCCCTCAGTACTCTTGGGTGTACCCCATCTGGCCCCATAGCTTTGTCCACTTTCAGATTTGCAAGTCTTTTCAGGACTTTCTCCTCTGCAAAGGGACTTGTGTCTACATCCCCCTCTCCAATGCCTCTGTTGCTTTTATGCGGCCCACCCCTTCCTCTGTGAAGAATGAAGAAAAGTGCTTGTTCAGGATATCTGCTGTTTTTCTATTCCTTTCCTAATCATTCTCTGCACAGTCCCCACTTGCCCTTCTTAACCTAACAATACTTCCTGTAGTTTTCCTGTTTTCACTTGTGTACCTAAAAAATCTCTTGCCCACCCCCTTTTGTTACCCCTTGGGCTGTTCTCTCCTTGGTAAATGCCCTTGCACTCCTCACCACATTCTCTGCCTCCCTCTGCTTCTGCTGATACACCTTCCCGCCCTCTTCCCTCTGTGTCTCTTTATACCCTCTGAAAGCTACCCTTTTAGCCTTTACCTTTTCAGCAACTTCCTTCAAGAACCATAGCAGTCTCTTTGTCCTCTTGTTTGTGCTCACTTCCTTTGTGCAGAGGACTGTTACCTTCATTATGCCTTCTCTTAGCTTAGCCCACTGTTTCTTTATCATATTCAGGTCGTCCCTCCACCCACTAGGTCATCTTTGAGGCAATCACACATTCTTTAAAAATCTGCCCTTCTGATGACCAGACCCTTGTCCTCGTGTGGTACACTTCCACCACTATCCTTATGTTGAACCGCACTGTACAGTGATCGCTGGTCCACAGGTCACCTACCACCTTGATGTTTGCAATACTATCCTTGTTAGTAAGCACCAGGTCAAGTATTGCCCCATCACGAGTGAGCTCCATGACTAATTTCCTGAAAAATGCCAGCTGCATGGAGTCCAGGATGTCCCTACTTCTAGCTGAAGCTGTGGCTGGGAGGCTCCAATCTATATCTGGCAGATTGAAGTCCCCCCACTAGCAGCACCTCCCCTTTTTTCTGGTTTCCACCAGTGCCTTTTCTAAATCCCCACCCCGTGTTGGAGGTCTGTAGATCATGCCATTGCAAACAGTGGCTACAATGCCCATCTCCAGGGTGATCCATAGTACCTTCAAGCCTCCATTACCCCTGGATTTCCTGTTTCTCCATTGCTTTGGTACCCTCCCCTACATACAGCACCACCCTCCCCTTCCTTTGCAACCTATCTTTCCTGAACTGAGTGTAGCCTTATATGACCATGTCCTAGTCATAGTTTCCTGTGCACCATGACTCAGTAATCACCAAAATATCCAGCTCTGCCTCAGTCATGATGGCCTCTAGGCCTGGAAGTTTATTTCCTAGACTTCTTGCATTTACATACATGGCCTTCTTGTTATCACGCTGCCTGCTCCCCCCCTTGTTTCTTTTTGCCCTGCCTCCTTTTCACCTCTTTTTTACAGCTCATGTTCCCATCCCCTTTCATTTCAACCATACTGCTTTTTTCGTTATTTTGCACCCTGGAGGACATACCTCACCTCAAGTCCTCAGTGTGGGGGGGCAGTTTATGCCTCTCCGATTTCTTCTGACCCCCCCCACCACTAGTTTAAATATTTATCAAAGAAACATTCAAACCATCCACTGAGTACTTTGATTCCCTTCTAAGATAGAAGTAGGCTATTACCTCTGTATTGGTTCTTATCCCTCCAGGTTAGTCTCCTGTCCCCAGAGTAGCCAATCCCCATCCTCTCTACATCATTCCTTCAACCATGAGATGAAGCTCCTAGTACTGAAATCCTTAGCCTCCCCCTGCCATAGGCAGGCAGCACCTTAGTCCGCCTCCACCCCCAAGCCCATAGCCTCATGACCTAGTGCCAAGCTACACATCAAAGGCTATGCCCCACATGTCTGCTGCACCAAGCTACATGTCTCCCCCAACTAGGTCTTATGGCTTGTGCCTTTACATGGTCCTGCTCCTAACTGGTGGCCTGTGTACAGATATATATTTTTTTTCTGTTATTCAGTGGTACCCCCTCCATGAGCACCCTCTCATGTAGAGATACATGTTTCCTGATGTCTAGAGGTCCTCACACCCCTCCAATCACCTGCCTGTGTACAATTAACTTATTCTATGGTGTCCGGTGGTTCTCCAGCTCCCCAATGAACTGCTAGTGTAGAAATTATTTTCCTGGTGTCCAGAGGCACCCCCAGCCTGATTGCTTATCAGTGTGTACAGCAGTAGTACCCTAATGTCCAGAAGTCCTCCCGCCCCATAGGACTGAAACTCACCATCCCATCCCACCCACTTAATCCCCGCCATTCCCTCTCCACTGGCACCCTTTCTCACCATAGTCCCACCCGCTCCCCAACAATGTCTGGCAAAACCCCTCTCTTCACCACCTTGGTTGGTAATCCACCTTCTGTAGAAACAGATGGACACAGAGTTCCTTTTGCAGCCCAGTTTTTTTTCCAGGTTTGAAACCTGCGCTCTGCAGCCATCTTCTGCCCTCAGCCCTCTGTGCCATGGTGGAAGGCTGGGGTACATGGCTATGGGTACCAAGCAGCCTTCTAGATTTCTGTCAAGGGGGACTGCGTACCCATTATGGCAGCCCTCTGGTTAGCGAAATGGAAAGTCTCCCTGCCACTGGCCAGTAAACTGCCTTCTGACAAATCACACAACAGTCAACCTTTACTGCTTTGTATTTTCGTGTTTGCAGTTATTGTTTGTGTCAAAATTTAATTCAGAAAAAAGTCATGTTTTTTCAGTTAATTTTAAAGTTGCTCATGCATGCACAAACTTTAAAACCTTATAACTTAAAAATGAAATAAAATGTCATTTAAACACCCCCAAAGGCATTCCCCTGGAATGCACTCTTACAGACCTGTAGGTTTCATAATTTATGTCAGACTAGTTTCTCCACGATTGATGCACAAAAAAAAAGAAAGCAAACATCTTAATTGTTATGTAAATTCAAAAACAAACAACTTTTAAACTGTCAAATTAATGTTCATCAAAGCCAAAACATTAGCCCATAGGACTGACACTGTGAACAAGAACATTTGCAGTTCTAGGGGCTATGACAGCTGAGACATACAGTAAGCTGCCAAAAACCCTGTGTTTGACACAAACACTAATTTAACTCTAACTATACTACATATACATGCATACTGTATATAGAGCTCACAATGCCAGTGGCTTGGGGAGGGGGTGGGTATTAGGGTTGAAAATCCTAAGGAACACCCCACTACCAATTTGCAAGACTCATGAGGCAAATGTTATTAATTTCCTCACTTTGTCAAATTTGGTTTTGCAATCCTAATGTATATGTTAACATCATTTTCTGTGCAATTAATTTTCTTTCCCGTTACTTTCCTTATGTTTTGAGAAAGTAAGGTTCCCTCTGTTTGTTATTGCAACTGTAATGTAGCAGTTTTTTTTATTCATTTTCTTTCTTTTTGAAAAAGTAAGGCTTTGCTTGATGTTTTTGTTACTTTAATACATGCATTGGCATAGTTTTTTTTTTGCAATTAATTTCCTGAATTTTTGAGAAGATAAATTCTGACGTGTTTCACACAAGGACCTTTGGGCACTGCCTGAAGGAAGATGTGGAGGGCTTCTTGAGCCGTAAGTAAATCGGCTACTAAGTCCTGACTTCAGGCCCTGCAGAAATCCATGAAATGGGAGATGAGTTCTAACTTGCATCACACAGGCCCTTCAGGAACAGCATGAATCAGGAACTAAGTTGTAGGATGCTTCTTGGAAGGGTGAAGCAGGACACATAGAGCCATTTGGGCTCTACAAGAGTCAACAAATAGCATGCTGACAGATTTCTGGTAGATTTTTTTTTCTGTACCTTTTTTTGCCTTTGCTTATAACTTGCCCATTTTTGGTTGTTCTTAGTCCAAATGTTCAGGGTGGCTATAAGGGCACCCCAACTCATGCACAGTTAAGTGTCATTTTGTAAATGCACCCTGAATTGTATTTTTTGAGATGAACCTGCAACATATACCATGAACACCCACATTGGATCAGCTTTGAAAATTGATACTCATAGGGTTTGTGAGGGTGGGGATGAAAAAAGCACTTGACAGATAAAAAGTACGTACAAATAGTCAAACACAAAAAATATTGTAAATAAAAGAAAAAAAAACATTTCTAATAATAGGCCCATTGAAATGAATGGTTCTATTCATTTCAATGGGGTTTCATCGTTTAGATGGAGGAAGACATCAAGGGCATTGAGGAGTTGGCATTAAGGAGTCAAGATGAAGAACAGAGGTGTGTGCCAGTGAGGGGGGAGGTTAACTTGGTAATAAGGGATGGGAAAGGGTGGTAGTTAATTTTTGTAACAATTCAATGGCAGGTAAGTAGGTAGGTAGCAGCACAAGCAGCAGGATTGGGCCCTTACTGATGGTAATACATCAAATACAGATTACCAGTTGGGGGAGGAGGTTTGTGTGGATGTTAGAGAGTGGGCAAGGATTGGACTGATTTAAAAATATTGAAATGGAAAGCACAAGGTATCAGTGGCAGGATTGGGAGCCCACTGATTAAACATATGATCAAACATCTGATCAGGCACCAACCATCAGTACACATTATTAAAAAGACATAGAATAGCTGATCAGGTGGGAGGGGGTACTGGTGACAGAAATGGTTAAAGTTTCGACAATGAACAACTGATTCCTATCAGAATGAGTGATGTAAACAAAAAAAAGTACTGTTTTCATTTGATAAATTGATTCTGCCCTGTTAATTTGTCTACAAAAAAAAAAAAACATGAAAAATTCCGCTGTAAAGCTATCCTCACCTGGACTTTTCACTTTTTAATTTTATGTTATGTATTAAGCTTTTTAATATCCTGGATGTTAATGGTTATCTTTTTCTGTTTTAAATGTATTATTTATATTGTCTCTAAATATAATTTTATTGCTTTTAATGAAGTATTTTGTTCTTTTTTTCTATATTTTTTCACAATATTTTACAAATTATCTCAATATCATTTATCCTTAAATAAGGCCTGTCCCAAAAAATCCATTATTATTTTTTCACTTGTGTTTTTTTTTCCTTTTTTGAACTTTAAATCTGTGAGCTAAATGTTTCTTGAATCAATCACCATTCTTATAAATTGTACATCTCATTTTAATGGTATCTGGTCAAAAGAGCATGTGAAATATAGCAGCATGTGTCAAAGTCAGTGTGAGCGTTAATAGCGAGTTGTGCTTAATAGCATGTGGCTTTAGTAATACTTGTGTAGCTCTCTATCAGTCAGGCAGAACAGTGTATCTTTGTGACTGTGCAGTGGTTGACATACTGGCTATGTAGCTTAGAGATTAGAGTGACAGGCTTGGAATGGCATTTGTACATCCACCCGACTCGGGTTCAAGTCCTCCTCTGTCGTTTTACTTTTTTTTTTGCAATCGTGCCCCCAGCTTTATCCCTCACTAAGTTGCATTGGTGTAGTTTGTGCACTGCCAAGCATGTATATATATATATATATATATATATATATATATATATATATATATATATATATATATATATATGTGTGTGGTGCAGTGTGAAGTCCCCCACATGTGTGGTGCAGGGGAAAAGACCGCCCCACATAAAAGTGTTGAACACACCGTCATTTTGCTGGGATACCCTGTGATCAATCTGCCCACACCCCTCAACATTCACCCACCCAGAGCTGCAGCACTGTCTATACCACTTGTTGTTTTTCTTCAGAGCTGTTTTGTGTCCCACTGTTTTCCTGCATGGTTTTTGACTGTGTCATTTCTTTTTTGCTCTATTGACCTGGACCCCATTTTATTAGCAATTTATTTTCAGCTTCTTTTGGTAGAATTTTCCTTTGTTTTAGTTGTTTTACCTTGTTTCACTATTACTGCATTCTGTCACCTTTAATAATTTTTTGATCTAGTACTTCAGTTTCTGCATTTTAATATTTCCAATTAATTTTTTGACTTCCTGCAGTCTCTTATTTGATAAGATATAATTACCCCTCTCAGTGTGGTTTTTAGTGCAGCCATCAATCTCTCACATATTTAAATGAATCATAATTTAAACTCAAAAGAAATTTCCTGATACTGCTGTATTTTAATTTTGCTTATAGAATCAGGGATTCCAAGTAGGTTGTTATCAAATTATCAAGCCTGCGTACCTTGTCTGTCGGACTCCAGTATTAAATTGTTTTGAAAAACTTGTAAATTGTTTATTTTGTGGGTAAAAATCTGCAGTGCATCACACAAATTATGTTCCTGTAAGAAATTTTGAATAAGTAATGCTAATCTATCTTCTGTGGAGGGTTGCACTGTCTCATCTAAGTCATGTTGGTAAAGAACCTGAAGTCTCCACATAGTGTTATGTAATCCCCTTGTAACTGGTACTGCCCTTATATTACTTTAGTTAAAAACAACGTTGTATTCAATGAATGGGCCATTAATTGAACAATTACCCAATGTTCTATCTCTTATAAGTAATTTAACCATAGTGATTCTCCCATTTGTGCATGGATAAATATCAGTATATTTATAACCCACAATTTTTCTTTTTGGGATGTTAAAGGGGATAGAAATTGAATGCTTGTTAAAATGTAGGGGAGTAAGAGTGAACTTGATAATTATGTCTTGCTTTTTTACAACTGTTTTGTACTCAGAAATCATTTCTATCTTGTTTTCTTATTTTACTGCCTTCACACCATCTGTCTGACTCTGTGTGTTCTTTTTAGACACCTGATAATCTGCAGGAAAGAAATGTTCAAAGTGACATCTCCATTTGAGTAAACAGAAAGGAGGTGATATACTGTCAAAATAAAGAGAGCAGCATTTAACTGAGAGTAATATTGTAAAATTTAAATGCAAATGTTGATGTCCAAATACATTGTGAACATACATTGTTTACTGTCTTAGATGAATTCTCTCCTCTCTCCTAGTGTCTGTCCATGACCGTGAACAAACCGCAGTCATTATTTTTGACATTGCAATGTTCTTGCCTCAATATGTGATCTTGTAATTTCTGTATTTTAATAATATAAAAATTTGGTAGAAATTTGTCAGGAATCAAAATCAAATTTTTTGTCTGTTGATTTTATTACTGTGTCCATCTATACATATTTCTGTGTATTTTACTGAGGCTGGGGGTGCGTGCTACCCGTGTGCTGTTATGGTAATGTGGTGAAATTCTTTGGGATCCATACTACTACTGCCCAACTGGCAACTTGCTGGCAATCTGCTGCCAGACTGCAATTTACCAACCAGGTTGGTTTGCCGACAAGTTATATCCCAAAACAACCATTGACCGACAAACACTGAATTTGCATTCGGGAGGTGCACTGTCGGGAGTTCAGGCTAATTTAAATGAATTGCAGCACTGATGAACACTGAGGGTACAGGACTAACATTGGGGGTAAATGTACACAGCTCCAACAGTAGACATTGAAAAGTATATGATGTGAAACTCATAACGTCACTCACAGCCTGAAGCCCATTCAAAAGAAGCCGCTAAAGCCCACATTGTTGGGAGTTTGGGTGAAGCACTGAATAAATGTACAGGACAAACACTGGGGGTAAATATACTGGACCAGACATTGTAAATTCTTGATATGGTTTGGTGTAATGTGTAAACATTTTAAACTCATGCTTTTGTTGACCAGACAAACATGCCAAACTCTTACTGTGCCTTGGGTGTAAATATACAGGACTAGAAAAAATGACAAGTTTAAAAAATATTTCTTACCTTTTCCATGTCGCTTGTTCATTCACTAAACTTTATTAAATCTGACTGGTTTAATATTAAAAATAAGTACAGCTGTGCCTTTAAACCTCAGTACAGTCCATCACGTGTTTGCAATTTTGTTTTTTGTTGGAAGGTTTTAGGAGGGTTTGCAATGTCTCTTTGAGTGAATGAACAAGCAACAAGCTTATCAGATGGAGAATGTAAGAAAACATAAGAAACATTGCCTGGTCTTGTACATTTACACCAAAGTCATAGCATTTAAAATGTTTGTTTGGTCGTGTAAACATTTTGAAACTTGGCATGTCTACAATGAAGCTGTAGCAAGGGTTTAAAATGTTTGTTTTGTCCGTTGCACTTTTTGAAGACTTGGCATGTCTACACTGAAGATGTAGAAATGTACATTTATGTATTGTTGCAAATGGATTTTGTGTGTTATTACTATACTACTGTTGGTTAGGCAAAGATTATGTTGGCAAATGCTACCGAACAGGAAATTGATTTACGAGAACTTGTAGTCAGGAGGTGCATTGTTGGGAGATCGACAGACAGGGAGTCATACCAGACCCAATTCTGTAAACTGCATACATTACACTGGTGCCATGAAGCATGGTGATCTGGCACACATTCTTTTCATTTCAGTAGTTTCCTTTTATGATTCTCCATTACCTAGGGAAGCTGGCATACAGAATGAAAATGGGGTTTGCAAGAATCCGGTCTTGAGATACGGTATCATTACTGCTGCTCTCAATGCAGACTGTAATGTAAAGTTGACTCTCTCCTGTGGCATTCCATCCTCGACTGACTGTGATCGTAATCCACAAGACATGTCATACACCCTGTGTAATGAATTGCTTTGGCTGTTGGAAAAAAAATCAATCTACTACCAGAAAACTGAAACCTGTTCTCCCACCACCACCAACACACATGCATTCTTGCTCACAAATACACTGCTGTACTCATAGGAGAGTTATGCAGTGCGTCATTCACTCAGCTTTTGGACATTAGGGAGGGGGGATGCAATTACGTAACAGGGGAAAATGATTAGTACTGTGTGCTGTACTATGGGTTAATGTATGCATTTTAATAGTGATAGTCAATGTATTCAATAGTATTTCAGCATTCCTTCTGATCCATGTGTGATCCTCTTGTGCTTTTATTTTATAATAAAATTTATTTCATATATTCCATTTATATAACCCCCCCCCCATAGTCGGTTATCAGACTTCAAGTCGGTGCCTGCAGGTTCAATATCCAGAGGGCGGTTGAAATAAAAAGAAGCATCATGCACATGTATGAATCTGATATTGATTATTTGTTCTTATTCAGGGAATGGTTACAGCATACTGCTTCCATTACAAAAGTTGAAATAGCCCATATAAATGTTTTGCCTGGATTTTCTAAATTATTTACTCACTATTGGAATCAAAAAAGTGGGGATACTGGGATGTATAGGAAGAGGCATGACCAGCAGAAAACAGGAAGTTGTTATCGCTTTGTACAGACAGTTGGTGAGACCCCATCTGGAGTACTGTGTGCAGTTCTGGAGACCCCATCTCCACAAGAACATAGACAGGATGAAGGCAGTCCAGAGGAGGGCAACTAAAATGGTACAGGGTCCGCAAGAGAAGTCATAAGAGGAGAGACTAAAGGAGCTTAATATGTATACCCTTGAGGAAAGGAGGGAGATGATTGAAACTTTTAAGTACCTTGGTGGAATCAACAAAGTCCAAGAGGGTAGCATCTTTCAGAAAAAGAGATGTATAAGAACAAGGGGACACAATTTGAAGATGGGGGGGACAGCTCAGGGGCAATGTGAGGAAGTATTTTTTTTAACAGAAAGCGTGGTGGATGCATGGAACTACCTTCCTGAGGAGGTCATGGGGTCTAAAACTGTGGGAGAATTCAAGAATGCATGGGACAGACATAAGGCAATTCTTGTTGGAAGGTAGGAAGAAATAGACTGTTGGTTAACTAGGATCTGCAGCTTATCTAGTCAGTAGGGAAATGGGCAGGCTAGGTGGGCCATTAAAGTCTATGTTTCTGCATTTCTATGTTTCACCACTGCTTCCTTCATTTGAACATCCATCCTGGTATTAAACAAGTTTGCCCCGACTCTCCTATGAATCCTATCTAGTATCTCAAATCTGCACTGTGTGGTGGTGGTGATGATGGGGTGGTGGTGGCTATATGAGGTTTGATTGACAGAAACGCTATATTACTATTATAAACTGATGTCCGCTATAGTGAAGCCAGTGGCAATGGGTGGCAAGCTGTTACTTCTCCCTGCTGCAAATCCCCAGTAGTTAAGTTTTCAGTTTGATCTCTCAAGTTTGCTAGCTTAAGTTTTTTAGTCCATCCCTTTTGGTGTCCTAATGTTCAGCACTGTTGCTGTTTTCAAAAAGGGTCTGTCATGTCCGGTTTCAGGAGTCTTCTACCTATTATCCATCAAATTTCTATGACATTTATTAATTACATGTTGTATTGTTGAGGGCAGGGCATTGTGCAGGCAGTGGTGACAACATGATGCAAATGCCAGTGGTGTCCTCTACTGTTTCCTGTGACTGGTGATGATGGTGGTGGGGTTGGGGGGGGGTGTTAGATGACCAAAATGAAAGAAATGTTATTCCTTCTAACTTGTGGTGTTGGCATGGAGAGGGGGATGGAAGAATTGCTGATTGTTCTTATTCCCTGCCACGCAGTGTGCAAATTTGCAGCCCTACTTCAGCACAGATGCTCATGTGTTGATTTAGAAATCTGTTGATCACCAGTTTTGTGTACACGCATAGCAACTTGGAACACACCTTGTGACTGCTGTAGCACCAACAGTGCACCATAACATAATGGGCAAAATTCCAAATCCTGCCACCATCATATATGGCATTTAATCCATTGGCCCTATTTAGGGCTCGATCCGTAAAAAGTGGGAGGGTTGTGCTCAAAACAAGTGTGGTCTTCAGGGGCTGGGTTCTGGTAAAGAGTGAGCCATTGTGACCCAGGCAGTTCCAGTATGGTCAGGGGAGTGACGCTAATATATCATTGTGCTATGGCTGCCATAATGACCACCCTTTTCACCAACTGTGTGTGCTGTGCTCACAATACAGTGAATCTGTTGGCTGTCCACCCCACGCTCAGCCAGCCCACGACATGATCCAGTGTGGATCAATCTGTGCAGCATGGATCAGGTGTGGAAAAGGGGTGCAGTCACAGCCGTGAATGCCTCTATGTGACCAGAGGGCACACATCCTATATGTACGGGGCACTTCATGGTTGTTGGATGAATTTGAATTAAATTTTTCTTGGCTTTGAGGAACATCTGGTATACAATAGTACATTCTGTTCTAGTTGCTCTGTTCCAGTGTGATGTGAGCAATATTACTCAAGGAGTTAGTGGCAGTTCTGTGATGTAGAATACACATTCTGTTACATGATTAAACAGTAAGGGCAGTAATGGCAGCCAAGGCATCTAAGGAGCTCAGGCTGATGCAGAGCATTAAGAACGGGGAGAAGGACTTCTTCAGGTACATCAGAGAGAAAAGGAGTTGTAAGGACTATATAGTAAGGATTAGGAAGAAGAGGGAGGAGGCGGGAGGAAGCAGGGGGTGATAAGGCAGAAGCACTAAACGATTACTTCTGCTCGGTATTTACTAAGGAGAAGGGGGGATGATTCCCAAGGGGGGATGGAGGGCAGGAATGGAGGGGGAGTGGATGACAGATTGGGAAATCATGGAAGACAGGGTTATGGAGGATTTGAGGGTACTGCGGGTGGACAAGGTGCCAGACCCAGATGGCATCCACCCCAGGGTACTGAAGGAGCTGGCAAAGGTCCTGGCAGGACCTTTCGTAGACCTATTCAATGCCTCACTACACCCAGGGTGTGTACCTCAGGATTGGAGGATGACGCATGTGGTGCCCCTCCACAAAAGTGGCCCCAAGGATGTACAGGGGAATTACAGTCCGGTGAGCCTCACATCCATCGTGGGTAAGCTGATGGAGACTATCTTGAAGGAAAAGCTGGTGTGTCCTTCCTGAAGGCCAAAGTGCTACAAGACAACAGACAGCATGGCTTCATAAGTGGCAGATCCTGCCAAACCAACCTGGTGGAGTTCTATGACTGGGTGACTAGGCAATTAGATGGTGGCCATGCAGTGGATGTCCTGTACCTAGACTTCAGTAAAGCATTCAACTCAGTGCCACATGGGAGGCTAGGAAGTAAGTTGGAAGACACAGCATTGGGTGCAAAGCTTGTGAGATGGGTAGGGTACTGGCTTCAGGAAATGCAACAGATGAGCAGACTTGATAGACCGTAAGGCCTGCTTCTGCTTCTTCAACAGAGGATGGTGGTGTGTGGGGAGCACTCATCCCCAAAGGCAGTGACAACTGGTATTCCATAGGGCTCAGTGTTGAGACCAGTGTTGTTTGGGATATTAATTGCAGACATATCACTGGGCATCAAGAGCCAGACCAGTCTGTTTACTGATGACATGAAGATGGGAGAGGTGGTTGATGACCTCGGTGGATGAAAGGGATTGAAGGATGATCTAGCAAAACTGAAAACCTGGTTGGACACCTGGCAACTGGGGTTCAATGCCAGTAAGTGCAAGGTGCTTCATTTTGGGGTGAAAAATCCAAGGGGGACTTGCCAGCAGGGGGGAGTGCAGTTAACCGATACAGAGGAGGAGAAGGATCTGGGGGTGCTCATTATGGGGTCAAGGAACAACTCAGCACAATGTAGGAAGGCAGCTGCAAAGACCAACAAAAGGCTGGATTGCATTGCAAGGAATACATCCTCAAGGAGGTGGGAGGTGATTCTGCCACGCTATAGATCATTAGCTAGAATGCACCTGGAGTACTGCATGCAGTACTGGTGCCCGTATCTGAAATGGGACATTAATTATCTGGAAGGGGTGCAGCACAGGGCTATGGGGGTGAACCAGGGGCTGGGGGACTTACCATATGACAGGAGGCTGAGGGAGCTGAATATCTACTCAGTGGAGGAGACGAAAGACAGGGGAATATGACAGAAACCTTCAAGTACATGAAAGGAATAAACAAGATGGGCACAGAGGGGCTGTTCAAAGTAAGGGATGGCAGGGACACCCAAGACCATGATATGAGACTGGAGGGAGGAAGGTTCAGGAGGGAGATGAGGAGACACTTTTTTACAGAGAGGGTGGTAGCTGAGTGGAATGCATTACCGGTGGAAGTGGTATCCAGTAGAACAGTGGGCTGCTTCACAAGGTGCTGGGACAGGGCAAGGGGAGGGTCAAGGGAGAGGGAGGGAGGGCAAATTCAGAATAAGGGTGCTAGCTGCACATTCGAGCAGACTTGATAGACCACTAGTCCTTTATCTGCTGGCAAATTTCATATGTCCATATGTTCGTAATGAAGCTTTGACCAACCACCATTCATATCACTGATCCTGTTGCCATCAGAAATGTTGGACAGTGGAACTCAGAAAGATGGTCATTGTGAGACATTGGCCATAGCAACGTTGGCACAGATCTTCATACATGGAGATACAATCTCAGAACATGGATGCAACCAATGCCTTTTAATTTTTGCAATGTTTAATTGCGATCTACCATCTTAGACTAACATAAATGTCTGCTTTAATATAAGAGTTGACAGAGCACCTTCATATATGGATAGTGCCTTTATCATAAGGGATGGTAGTGGAACAGATACATTTTGAGGAATAAATACAGGGAAGTCCCTCATATAATGACAGACATTTAAGAGGTGTGCCAGTCCTCATTTACTAACCTATCAATCTCACTCTTCTCAACAAGTTCTCTATACATACTGTACAACCTTTGAACAGTTCTTAACTTTTTCCCTTTCAGTCAGACCTCTGGGATGTGCCGGCAGATGGGCCATTCATCCCAGGCTGAATATCAGGATGTGCTGCATATGCAGGGGCATGCCCCCTCGAGATGCACCGCATACATATCATTGTGCCACTGTGCATCTGGAATTGCGCAGTGCAATTCCCTCTTTTGAAAATAGCCCTGGAGTACTTTTCTGGGAATGTGCTAAAGCAAATCAGTTGCGCCAGGTGCAACTCCTTTGAATATCTATCCCATAATGTCTAAATCTTGATTTTCTTTTTAGGTTTACCATAATATTATTGCACTTTTGTGAATTTGTTAGGCCATTTACATTGAAAAACAATTGGACAGTACTATCATGCTTTCAAATGTTCAGTCAGTTCTTGTTTTTTCTTGTTCAGTTTTTGCTTATTTACAGTATGTATTCTTGCAACCGTGATGCAACTAAATGTATTTTGTATTGTATTGTTTTTATATTGTTTTATATGTAGTGGACATAGTTGTAAAAGAGAATCAAACTCTCAATCTAGCCTTCCAATAAAAATGAATGAAAATAATTTGCTTCTAATTTTAACTTAAATTTTGTGTGTGAGAACCTATATTTATGAGACTGCCTTCAGTCCTTTTCTTACAATGCTCCAAATCCTAGGGCTATGATATCCCCTAACCCCAGTAACTACTATTTGTATATTTTATTTATTAATGTATTTATTTATTTAAAAGTTTCACCAGGAAAGGCATACTGAGTAGCTTTGATAATTTCCAGATGCATCCTGGGGAGCGGTGAGAAGGTAATAAGCAAGCGATACAGGAATTCACATAGCTAACCATCATATGGTACAGAGTAATGGATACAGTGTTTACCATATTAAGTGCAAATTGACAGGAGACTGGCAACTAAAGAATAGGTACAAGCATAAGACAAGCTGAACAGATTGTAAACAGGAACAGAATTAAGTGCAGGAAGATTAGATCATGGTAGAGACTAGAGAGGTGGGCAGAGCAGAGAGTGGGAACAGCAACTGGGACTGAAGGAAGCCCAAAAGTAGAGGGAAAGATGTGGAGTGAAGGAAGGCATTGGGTGAGAGTGGAAGGGGAAATACAGATGGGGAGGGGGGATTAACAGCAACTGCATGAAGGGCAGAAGAAGCCTCGCAGGAGGGAGGAGAGGTTATTAGGGGAGGTGTCATGGTGGATAGAAGGTGGAAGGTTATTCCACAGCTACAGCAGGGCCAGATTCAGGCATAGGCAACATAGGTACTAGCCAAGGGCTCCCAGCTGCCTGGGTCTCCCAACAATCCCCAGGGAGGCAGTATAGCACAGTGGTTTAAGCCTCTGCGCTGCAAATCTGGAGACCTGGGTTGAATCCCACAGCCCACATTTGCATACTGTGTGACCCTGAGCAAGTCACTTAACTTCCCTGTGCTCCCAGGTTGCACCTGTAAACAAGATCTCAGCTTAGTGTGTCTCACCTGGTTAAACAATTGGAAAAAAAATGTATTTACTATATACCCATTTCTTTCTGCCTGAGCTGCACGTTTTTGTAATGTACTTGCCTGCTGAGTATTTGGAGCAAGGCAAGAGCTGAACTGTGTTGTAAATATCACCTCCCTGATTAGGTGTTAATAGAGTTGTGCGAAATCAGAAAATTTCACTTGGCGAAATATTTCAAGGAATTTGCACATTTCGCGAAATACTTCACTGGGTAAAATGAGAAATTTTACCCATTGGGCAGGTGAAATTTCACCCATAAACCAGCAAAATTTGTTGCTCGAGGGCAAATATTCACTGCCTGCAGGTGAAATTTCTTAATTTCACCACTAGTCCCCAATCTTTCCAAAAAAACAGTCCCCTTCCATGTCCCTGATGTCTAGTGCCCCCACCCGGCCGATCACCAGCTGAATTCAAATCACGAACCCTTCCTTCTCCTCCAGTCAACCTGAGCCCCTGCCCCCAATCTTTGTAAAAAAAAAAAAAAAACAATCCCCTCCTGTGTCCTTGGCATCTAGTGGCACCCCCCCCAGGCCGATCACTGTCTGAATTCAAACCAAGAACCCTCTCTCCTCCCCCAGTCACCTTGAGCCCCAGACCCATATCTTTGTAAAAACAAAAACAGAAAAATCCCCTTCCCTGTTCCTGCTGTCTAGAGAACCCACCACCCTGTCTTAAGTCAGGGCCTACCCTGTTCCCCCATACCCTGATCAGGCCACTGGCACAGCCCTCCACGTGCCTCGATAGCCAGCAACCCATCTGAGTACTCAATGAGTTTGCTTGCGCGCACGCGCTCATTCATTGACAGATTCAGACAGCCAGTGCTCTCACTACTGCTGGTAGTGTAGTGAGAGTGCTGGCTGTCTGAATCAATCAATGAATGAGCGCATGCTTGTACAAACATGTGCTCTTCCATTGAGTGCTCAGATGGGCTGCCAGCTGTGGAGGTGAGTGGAGGGCTGTGCCGATGGCCTGATCGTGGTACGGGAAGGAAGCGGGGTGGGTTCTGACTTAAAACAGAATGAGGGGTCCACTAGACACCAGGGACAGGGATGGGATTTTTTTACAAAGATACAGGGCCGGGAGCTCAGGAGTGACTGGGGAGAAGGGAGGTTCTTGATTAATTCAGCCAGTGATGTGTGGGACCACTAGACAGCAGGGACATGGAAGAGAATTTGGATTGTTGAGGGAGGTTTCAAATATTGGGGGCCGAGGCTCAGGGTGACTGGGGGGATTTGTGATTTGAATTTGTCTGGTGACTGGCCGGAGGGGACCACTAGACACCAAGGACTTGAAGGGGGTACAGCAAATGTGGGCGAAACTGCAAGTGAAATTTTGCAATAAAAAACTAATTTTGCAAAATATTTTGCAGAGTGTAATTTTTCAATTTCGCACAACACTACTCCTAATATGGCACCAGGCAACCTCCCAGCCACTGCAATCAACTTATTTGCAGCAGTTGACCTCTAGAGCTTGGTCCTAGAAGGCATCTGAGGTGATCCAGTTGTGTTTCCATGAAACACACCTGCTTTTGGGGGCAAATGAGATTATAACAGTAATGCACTGAATCAGGAATACTAGACAACACTCAACATGGATTCATACAAGGCACATCTTGTGTGTCAAATCAACTAACATTATATGAACCTATCTGTATCAGTCTGGACAATGGCTATGCAGTGGATCATGGATCACATGACTGATGTAATGAAATTAACAGCCTTAGGTTTCAGTAGTAACTTAATTCAATGGACAAGAAACATCCAAATAGAACTTGTACTGTTAGGATGACTAACAGAAGAAGGGCATGTCTTAAGTGGAGTACTTCAGGGTTCAGTTTTGAGACCTACTTTATTTAATCTATTCACATAAGATCTAGGGATGGACACAGTGTACAACTGCAACAAATTTGCTGATGATACTAAAATAGTAAGTAAGTAAGTAAAAATTTATTTTTTGAGCGCTTTTCAAAGTCAAAGCGCTGTACAGTAGTTAAATACATAAAACATACATGTAACATAACAAACAACAATAAAATACAGTCAATAACAAAAAAATATGTTGTAACCTTCCAAGAGGATTTAGGCAGGTTAAATACATGGGCCACAATGTAGGGTATGCACTTTAATACCGATTAAGCACATGGTCATGCACCTTGGGAAGAATAATAAAAACTATGAGCATTACCTGTGTGGAAACCAGCTACATGCCTCAAACAATGATAAAGACTTGGACATACATATAACATCCAACCTCTCTAACCAGAAACATTGTGACCGTGTATTTAATTGAGCTAATCATTTACTAAACATAATAAAAAGACATTTTGTACTACATAATGAAGATGTTCTTCTCCCTATTTATAACTCCTATATTAGATCCCAGACAGATTATGCTACATAATTTGGATGAGGCAGTGGTAGTAGGGGTTAATAAGGGTCTCACATGAAAACTAGAATGAGTTCAGAGAAAAGCAACTGAAATGATTATGGGTCTGTCTCATAAAGGTGATCTCAGAATAGCGATCACCATTTGGGCAAGTGCACATCACAAAAAATAAATAATGGTGATGTACATTCAAGGTGACCACAAGACCAGTGATAGGATTCAATGATATGCTGGGGACTGTACCACCCCCACACCCCCTACTTAAAGATTCTCAACTCCAGGGGATGATGCAGGTTGGGGGGGTATAAAACTTACTAAAAAAAAAAACATTGGCCCAATGCAAAAAGCGATCGCACTCCAGAACTGAACCTGCCACCCTACCCACCACACCGCATGGCCAGCTCAGCAGCTGACCACTGCACTATACCTCACATACCATCCCTCCCTTTCCACCCATTGCACAGTGTGGTCCCCCCCAGTGCATGTGTATAGATGCACATCCTGTCATCATAGTTACCCACCAGTATCCCGCCGCTTGGCCCCTGCCAGGTGTTTTGTGAAACACATGCGCTATTGATTGAGTCACCCTTTTTGCAGTCACTCAATCATAGTCGCCATGTTCACTGGATACCAATGATGACAGGTCTGAAAAACAAGGGATATGAAGACAGACCAAAGGACCTAAACCTGCATAGTCTGCAAAACCGGTGTCTCAGAGGGACTTCTTGTATATCTTTAAAGCTTAAAAAAATAAGGATACAGTATATTACCTCAACTAAATTTAGAATTCATCCAACCTCAGATCAATACTAGAAGCCAATACAAGTGACTAAGGGCATCAGAATTCAAAACTAACCAATGAAAACTTTTTACACACAACATATAATAGGAATAGGGACGTCTTTGCTGCAATCTATTGTCAAAAATGATGAATTTGAGGTATTCTAGTCTAATTTAGATAGATGCATGACACAATTTACTCAAACTTACTAAACATAGAATGGGAGAGTACAGATGGACATTTTCCTTTGACTGCCACCACATTTCCAAGTATTATTCTAAGTTTATAAGCAGCCATGCTTCTCAGCCCACCGTAGCCAAGAGGTGCATTTATTGCAGCGGAGCTCACCAAGGTGCAATGCAATTCTGCAGAATTTTGTAGCAACAGTTACTGAAGAAAACAAGGAAATTGCAATGGCAGTTAATCCCTTTTGTCATGCAAGAAACTTAAGGAAATTCCAAGGAGAGCAGCTGAGTAGGGGGTAGTAGGGATAATGGGGAATGTTGTCATGCTGGAGATGGACTGGGAAGGCCTCAGTCACTGCAAGTGCAAATAATCAGCTCTTTGCAGAGGCATACCATGAAGTGTTCCTTGCACAACTAATCCATGGCCCTATGAGGGCAGGAACACTACTCAACCTGGTGCTCACAAACAGTGAGTGGGTCCAAAACACAGCAGGCCAGGAACCACTGGGGTCAAGCGACCAACATGTGGTGTTGCTAGACATCCAAATGGAAGCCAGCAAGGAGAACCACACAGTAAAGGTTGGACTTCTGAAAAGCAGATTTGGTAATGATGTAAGTGCTGCTAGTAAACAGCATGTGCAGAATAGTGAGAATAGAAGGGCTGGATGGAAAATGGGAAGCGTTCAAGTTAGGCATATTAAAAGCCATAGAATGCTGTATTGAGAAGTTTGGCAAGGGTAAAAAAGCAAGAAATCCACTGTGGTTCACATCAGATATGAAGGAACAGTGAGAGCAAACGAAGAGGGTAGTCATGAAATACAAGAGTAGCTAAACAAAGGAGCTAGGGAGAATTATCTAAGTGAAATGAGGGAGGCCAGCAGGAAGATCAGGAATGCTGAAGATGAAACAGATCTTCAAATAGCAAGAGGATTGAAGTTGGGGACCAAGGCATTCTTCGTGTATACCCTGGAGAAACACAACATCGTGAGGTTGAAAACTGGATGGTTGGGAGGAAGGGGATGGGGCAAAGTGGACATAGTGAGACAGTATTTTTGTTCAGTATTTACCAGAGAACGAGGGGATCATTCTCAAAATACAGGGTGGGGATTAGTAGGAATGAGACGGGAGCTCTAATAGTTAGGGAAGCATAAAGGAATAAAGAATGTTGGAGGGGCTAAAAGGGTCATGAGCACACAAATCAGTGGTGTAATATTGGCTACATCCTAGAATACTAAGGGAAGCAATAGAGGTAATAGAAGCTCCACTCACAGCTATTTTTAATTGCTCACTGGACACAGGAGTGTTCCCTAGGGACTAGAGGACTGCCCACATAGTCCCCCCTACAAGACAAGCTGTGGTCAGAGCCACTATGGCTGCTAATGTATTCGCTTGATAAGGGTGTTTCATGGGCTTAAATGTAAAGATGAATTGCTGTAGTCAGCTTTGTGTGTAAATTTCATTTTTAGTAAACTTAGATCATTTATCTGGTTGATTCTGTGTTTCCCATGTGTTTAAAATGTGAGTGAAGAGCATGTGTTGTACTATGTGGGGAAGGAGAGGGAGCTTTGCTCCACGGCCTTCAAAGTATGGTAGAAGAAATGGTGCAGAGAGGAGAGGTATGGCTACAATGAAGACTGAGGGCCCACCTGGAAGGATAAGAGCTTGTACCGAGGTGATGGCCAACTTCCATTTAGGAGGAAACCACAGTCCTCAGTGCACAGTTCAAATGTTACTTCAATGGACATTTAAAGTAGCCAAGGAGGGTGATGGAAGAAATAGGGGAGGCAGAAAGTGGTCCACCACAGGCTTAGATAGAGAGTAGGGAGATCCCAAGCAGGGGGTTAGCAAAGGAGGAAGGGGGAAGGAGCATTCAAAGAGGAAAGGTGAGGAAGGAGGAACAATTGGAAAAGGAGAAAGTGACACACAGAAAGCTGAGGGATGTCAAAATGGTGCAAGGTCTGCATCTGAAGCCCTATGAGAGGAAACTGAAAGAGTTCAATATGTACACCCTGGAGGAGGGGAGGGAGGGAGAGTTGGGATATGATGGTGCCCTTTGAATACCTCATGGGGGTTAATAAGGTACAGAAGGGATGTATGTTTCAGAGGAAAAAATGCTGTAGAATAATGGGTCATGATATGAAGCTAGAAGGAGGTAAATTCAGGAGAGATGTGATGAAGTACTTCTTCACAGAAAGGGTGGTGGATTCCTTGAACAGCCTTCCATGGGAGATAGTGGGGGCAAAACCAGTGGTGGGTTTCAAAAATGCCTCAGATAAGTACAAAGGAACCCTTGTAGGAAGGAAGAGGATGGGAGGGAAAGTGTTATAGATCAAGTTGGATCTCCAGGAAAATTGATCATAATTAAAATTGAGTAGACTAGATGGGACTAGCGGTCATTAACTGCCATCAGTTTCTATGTTTCTATGTATGACAGGTTATCTAATTCAAATAGATACAGTGTCAAATTATGAATATACATGCTGCCTGTACTGTAAACTGTATGGTACAGATAATCCATGTTGTACTATGCTACACAGACATGATAATCAAATCAGTAATAATATAGGCATTGAGCAAGGGAGAAAAAAATCAAGGGGAACATGTGTGAAGGAATATACTACTCAGAGAGTCATGACACCATGATAGGTACATATTGTATGAATTTACTGTATTATAATGGTACCCAGCTGTATACTAATGTTGAGTAAGCTACTGTACAATATGAGATTTTATTTATTTTTGTTTTATTTTTCATAATCCAGACATTGTTTACACAGTAATGACAGATAGCCAAGGATGCTCTTTACAATTTGCAACCTTTTTTTTTTGTTTTGTTTATTGATTTTTTGGAAAATCATTTGTATTATGAATGCAATTCTGTTCAACCAATTAACTTTTGGTTTAGAGGACAGAAGGCGGTGGAAAAGACAGTGTTGTAGATCAAGTCTAGTCTGCAGCAAAAATAAACATAATTTAATATGGGCAGACTAGACTGGCCCAGCAGTTATTATCTGCTGTCAGTTTCTATGTTTCAATGTATGACAGGTCATGTGATTCAAATGGGTACAGTGTAAAATTATTAATATGCACAGCATTGATACTGTAAACTGTGAGACACACATAATTCATGTTGTATCATGCTACAAAGCCATGATAATCAAGTTGGTAATAGAGGACTGAGGGGCTGAGACAACTAGGTGTTGTAAGCTCAGTGACAGCTGTTCACGTGTATTTTCCTGTGGACAGAGTGCAGAGGGATGCACGGATATGTGCCAGCCATGTACAGTCTGATGTCATGCCTCTGCACAACACTGTAGGTATAAAAACTGAATAGAGCTTGTTTTCCTGTTTGCAAAGCTGTTTTTCTAATGCTTGGAAGCTATTACTAGGAATTCTGAGACAACAGGAGACATACTTCCTTATATAGTTATCTCATAATTGTGTAAAATAGTCATTTGGTTATCCCCCCATGCATATATGTGTCTAGTTTTCCTAGGTTCCTTATTCCCGTAAAGGGATGTGATAAGGAGTAAGAACTAATGGAAATTGCTATTGTCCAACTCCAAAGTGTAAAAGAATATGATGTGGGAAGAGGTACAAAATATTTCTCTTACACATCCAGCAAATGGTCCAGTGCTACTTCATGGCAGCTGACTAAATGCTAAGGTCTAAAAATTAGCCACCGGCTATAATGCATCCAGTGTTTTAGCCACTTGTGAACAGAGTTAGCTACTCTACAATCATGTTCGGATGCTGTTTTCCTGTCTCTGTGACCCAAACATCCTGGGGATATCCACTGTTTGGTGCCAGACCTGGACTGACAGATCTCATGTTCTCAACGGGCAGTGAGTGCACTTGCACTCTCTAGCAGGCTTTGCTCATGATTTTTGTGAAGGCAAAAAAAAAAAAATTGCTCTGCTGCATGGCACCAATAGGCCAAATATACCGATGGATGTGACTATGTTGGCCTGCTGTTGTGTGGTGCGACAGCCAGCCACATTCAGTTACATTCATCAAAATGTCTTAGTCACAGTGGCCAAAGGGAGCCTACAGATGTTAGCCACATTGATTTTACAGTAGCCATTGGTGATGGTGATGATCCTTTGTGCGCACCCAGTGTCAGGAAGAATACAAATTGACCCCTATTAATGTGGAGATGGATAAGAAATGGGACTGTCTCTTTTTATTCCTTAATTTTTATTTTAAAGGGGCCACTGTCATCCCTTTTTGCATCATATTATTTCTAGTTGAAAACCCATATTTTTGAATGCCTTAACTTTTCTAAAATTCATTAATGTTGCTGGTTGTTTTATCTGCTGCTTTCATAGTAGAACTGAAATGCCTATTAATGGAGTTACTATACCCAGTTGTTTTGTTTCAAATCCTTGACCTACTCTTAGTGTATACTCCCTGAACTTTAGGAACACGACCAAACAATGCAGCCACTCATGATGCCATATTCACCTCCCCTCCATCTGATACTGTTTAATTTGGGGGTGGGCTCCCAAGTTCAGGAACAATGTAGTGGGAGTTGATCAAGGACTGTAAACAAACATGTGTTGACAAACAAAAACCTGAGGTCATGAGTTGAAACTGGAGAGGTAAAGGTTTAAGAGGGATGTGAGAAAATTCTATTTTACAGAAAGCTTCTGTAGAACTCCCATCATTCTATTCACTTCTTTTGGTGTATACACCCTGTCACAGAGCTTCATATCATCAGCAAACAGGCACAGGCACATTTTCCCCTCTAGGCCTTCCACAATGTCACTAATAAAGACATTAAAGAGGATTGGACCCAGCACTGATCCCTGTGGTACCTCACTGGTCACTTTACGCTCTGCATAGTAACTGCTATTTACCACCGCCCTCTATGTCCTGTTATCCAGCCAATTTTCTATCCACCTTACCACCATCTTACCTACTCCCATGTTCTCCAGTTTGCTTAGCAGCCTTCTGTGCAGCACAGTATCAAACGCCTTGCTGAAGTCCAGGTAGGCCACATCCATAGACCCCCTCCCAATCCACCTCTCTGGTCACCCAGTTGAAGAACTCAATGAGGTTAGTCTGGTATGACCTCCCTTCAGTAAAACCATGTTGTTTTGGGTCCTGTAGACCTTTATCAACAATGTGTTCCCCTGTTCTTTCTTTCAATAGTGTTTCCATGATCTTTCCCACTACTGAGGTTGGACTGACCGGTTTGAAGTTCCCTGTTTCCTCCTTGTTTCCACTTTTGTGTAGTGAGACTACATCAGCTCTCCTCCAGTATTTGGGTACCTTCCCTGTTTCCAATGATAGGTTGAACAGGATTACCAGAGGTTCTGCCACCACTTCCCTTAGCTTCCTCAGAACCCTGGAGTGAACCTCATCTGGTCCCATATCCTTATCTACTCTAATTGCTTCCACATCTTTTAGGATCCTTTCCTTTGAAAATTGACCTGTAGCCATTTACTTTTCGTTTTAGTTTACCATCCAACCCAGGAATTGGGCACTCAGTGTTGGGTGGGGGGTGGCACTGGAGATTGGCTCCTGGTGACTTCCTAGCTACATTAATAGTGGCAGCTTTAGGTTTTCAATCAGAAGCAAGACTCATATGGCTCTGACTGCTCTTTGTGTGTCACAAATCCCCCACCCATGCCTTAAGCATCATAACCCTCACACTTAGCTGCTGCAGACCCTCACCTGTGTTTGTCCCTCTCCATTTCCTGTGCCCACACCCAGCCCTCTCAGTGAAAGTGGCATGTCCTAGGCTCCTAGATAACTGAAGCTTGGTCATCACTCCTCTGCATCATGCCAAGATTGACTTCTCAAACCCCAGGTGAAATGTGGGTCTGGTTTTATAAAATGTTAACCCACTCACTTCCCTGTATCGGGGGGATTAATTTTTCTTCAGTTAATTAAAATAAAGTAGCAAGGCTCTTTTGGAATGCAGATACCTCCTGAGACTTACAATACCTCTTGTAAACAGTGAAGGATTGGACATGATGGACCTAGAGTCCCTTACAATAATACAGTAATATGTTACAGTGAGGGTTGGACATGATGGATTAGAGTCCCTTAAAAGATTAAATTACTATATTACAGTGAGGGGCTGGACATGATTGGCCTAGAGTCCCTTACAACATTAAATTACTATGTTACAGTGAGGGGTTGGACATGATGGACCTAGTGTCCCTGACAAACTTTAATTACAATGTTACAGTGTGGGGTAGGACATGATGGACCCAGAGTCCCTTACAACATTAAAACCTTCCTCCTAGCTTGCCTCACGTGCTATGAAGCTTGTTCAAATAGAAATAAAACATGTAAATGTGGAAATGAACATTGGACAGCATAGCAAAATGCGAGAGCTGAAGAATTTAACAAACTCTGTGAAAACATAATGCCTTTATGGGTCTGTATGGGGAAATGTACTTAGAACTGGCAGCTAAAATAAAATGTCAACTTCTATTTATCTATGAAAAAGTACACATAAAGGCTGAAGTTAAATTACTAGGATAATCAAGGGTTAAAACTCAAATGTGTTGCAAGGTCACCTGAGAGCAGGGAGGGATGAAAGGCAAAGCAGTGAAACACACAGTCACCTAGAAAGGGCACACAGCTTCATTAACTGTGCAGTTAGTATAAACATCTTTAAAGACACATTTTGCAGAAAATCAACACATATACCACAGAATCAGGTAAGCATACAGTAATAAAAGAATTATAAGCACATAATAGGAACATGCTCTTTAAAGACAAGCTCTTGCTATGCTGAATTGAGCTGAAGCAGAGACTGAAATACTGAACAGTGGAATGTAGCCAAGAAGTGCAGTGGAAAGAAAATAATCTTTTCATTGTTTATGGAAGTTAGCTATTCCAAAGCTATTTATCATTTTTGTCTCTTGCAGATCTCCTGCAGTGATAACAACACCTGAATGAAATCTAAACCTCATTCCTCACTGGAAACACTAACAGGGAAAAAAATAATGCAGTAAACAGACTGCTGAGTAGAGAGAGATTGCTATAACGGTCCAATTTAATAAATCCATTAGGCATCAGTTGAGGTCCATTTTTCTATGCGATAATAAAACATCTGCAGAGCTCTGCCCTGCAGCCGTAAAAATGGAAGGAAGGATGAACCTAACAACGATAGATCAGTCAGCCTGATGTCCATAGTAGGTAAGCTATTTGAAGCTATACCATGGGAAAGACCGGTGAACTTTCTTTGGGTATCTGGGTTACAGGATGATAGGCAGTATGGGTTCACTAAGGGGAGATCATGCCAGAAGAACCTAATAGAGTTATCTGACTGACTGAGTGACTAGGGTAACTGAAAAAGGACAGTTAGTCAACATACTGTACCTGGAGTTCAGTAAAGCCTTTCACTCACTCCTGAGAGACCAAGGACTGTAAAAACAGACAGTCACTTGAGTGGAGAGCTAGCTAAGAGGGAGGACTCAAATGGAAGTGGTACAGTAAATGGCAAATTCTATGTTAAAGAGGTTACAGGTGGGGTATCAATGAGCTCAGTCCTGGGCCCTGCCCTCTTTAATATACTCATATGAGACCTAGGGTGGGCATTCAGGGTATGATCTGCCTTTTTACGGATGACACTAAGAGCTAGGCGTGGACACTAAGGAGGGAATTAGTGTACTAGGAGAGAATACAGGGAGATGGATAAACTGGTCCAAGATCTGGTAACCAAGCTTCAATGCAAAAAATATGAAGTAGTGCACATCAGGAAAAAGACCCTGAGACCTCAGTACTTAGTGGAGGTTAATACTGGAAAGCATAGCTGAGGAGAAAAAACTTGGGAGTTATAATCTCAGATAACCTACAATCCACAGCACAATGCAAAGAGGGGTGTGGGTGATGCAAATAGAATGCTGGGGCTAACTGGGAGGGGACGCAGCAACAGAAATCGAGAAGTTATCCTTCCACTATACAGATCACTGATTCAGTCACAACTAGAGTACTATGCAATGTTCTGGAATCCATACCTGCATAAGGACTATGAGATGATGGAGGCAGTACAGTGAAGGTAACAAAAATGATTCAGGGAATGGAGGAAAGGTGTATGAGGAGAGATTTTAAGAACTTGATATGCACACACTGCTGGCCAGGAAGAAGAGGGGGACATTAAGAAAACGTACACGTACCTTCATGGGCAAAATAGGGTGGATTTTAAGCATAAACACAGGTTTGAGGGGGATTCAGTGAAACTAGCAGGAGGAAGAGCAAAGAAAGTTGTCTGCAAGCACTTTTCTGAAAAAGAGAGTGGCGAATAAGTGGAATAGACTTCCTGAGGAGGTGGTGCAAGCTAAATCAGGGTAGGGGGGTTTCAGGTAGGGTGAGAATGGCACATGGTCATAGTAAGAGGGAAGGGGGTAAAAGTAAAAGGGAGGGATAGTGTATCATCCTTATCATAAGACATTAAACCAATGTGCTTTCTGTCCATCTTTGGTGCCTTCCTGGGAAGTGTCCAGGTGGCAGTCTAAAAACACATGGAATTTTTCAGAAAAGTAGAGAATCTTCCTCAGTGTCTACACTAGTATTCCTCTCCCAACAAAGCCATTTCAGGGAGTTTTCCAAGGAATGTTCTGAACCTGGACCAAACTTATGTTTGCCTGCAGAATGCAAGTCAAACATTATGTGGTCATCTGGCTGGAGCATCAATGACATGGCTGGAAATCAGACTGTAGCCAATGGTGCTTATTCTGGGGATGATGCTCGTTTCATTGTGAAGCACACTTTTCAAAGGGGTTTTACTGCACCAGTGAGTGTGCTGGATTTTGCCATTTTGATGACTCGTACTGTGCATTGAAGCATCTGCTAATGAGTTTATCTTCCAAGTTTAATACTGTGTGCTGTTTCCTGCCTGACTGTGCACTCTCTCTTCCGAGCCCCCCCTCACTCACTGAAACTATCATGTTCAGTCAGTCACACCTGCACATCAAGACTGGCTCTTCTAGTAATCCCACCCTCCCAACCAAACATCAGAACCTGCTCTGCTGGTAAACACTCCCTCCCAACAAACATGAACACCAGCAATGCCCATAAAACTGACCCCACAGCTCTCTCTCCCACCCACCTGCCCACCCATCAAAACTGGCTGTCCCTGTAAAGCTGCTCCCACATATCTCTCTCTCTCTCTCCTCCCTCCTCCTCCCTCCCTCTCTCTCTCTCTCTCTCTCTCTCTCTCTCTCCCACCCACCTGAACATCCACACCAGCTCTGCCAGTAAAGCTACTGTCACAGTTGTCTCTTCCTCCCACCTGCCCACACAAATACCAACACTGGCTCTGCTGGTAAACTCTCTCTCTCTCCCTCCCCCCACCACATCTACCCACCTGCACATATCTCAAATGTGGTGAAAAATTCCTACAGCTACTGTACTACAGTGCTGCTTTCTACAATCTCTTCTGGGAAAGTGCATCCTGATAGTGTTGCATCCTCCAGTTCAGTGAGCCCCTGTGCCTTCCTATTAACTATATTGGGATAGTTTACCCTCAAACAAGAAGAAGCACAGGAATATGGCAAGAACTGCCACTAGGGCATGCATTATTGCAAAGTGCCAGCCAGGGGCCCCCTTGGGCAGGCTTAGTGTTCTGGTTGCCTGCCAACAGTCCATTCCCTTATGACTTTCATCTGCACATCTAGCCCCTCTCTGTGCAAGATGAATTAAATGATGTTTTCCATATTTAATGAGGAAAATGAAAATAGTCAGTAGCCATCCACTTCGTCAGCCAATTAAGACATGCAGATGTTGGCAAACACCGAATGAGGGACATGCCTTTGAGCATTGGGGTTTGCATCACAGTTGTACTCTCTGTTCAGCACTTGTACTATATATTTTCAAGAATAACCTTGATTTGTTTATATATATATGTTAAAGTAATTTTTATTGCATAAGTAAATTCTCCCGTCCTGTTTGTTTTATGAAAACTTCAGGTTTATTTGTCATGTACACTAGACACCACCTATTTAAAGTTCTTGGATTAATGGGATATGTCGAATCAATCTTATATATTTTACAAAAACTGAGTGATAATGGGGGAAGACTTATTTGAAATTTGATTTAGATTAGCATAATCATGCCTGTCTATGCACATACTCTCCTACTTATTTCTGTAGTTTTATTAAAGAATTCCAGTTGTTTAAGATCTAAGGGCTGTTGAGTTTCATGTTGTGTACCTGTGGTGCAGCAGCAATATAAGACAAATTATGCAATACCCTTAATAATGTACCTACCCTAGTTTACTTTTACCTGATGTATATTTCTCCAGCCTTCTAAGATTGTTCTTCAGAGGAAGAACTGGTACTTAATTGTACAAGATTTACTTAGACATTCTGGCCTGGATATTCAAAAGGGATGTGTATGGCGCAACAGAGTTGCACCATGTGCAACCCCAACAATGCACCCTGGCATGATATTCAAAGGGGCAAGTTGCGCTGCATAACTCTTGATGCACCAGGGTGCATCGGTAATGTATGCAGTGCAAGTGTCGGGGGTCTGCCCATGCATATGCAGCACATCCTGAAATTCAGCCTGGTATGTGAGGCGCATATGCTGGCACAAACTCGCCTTGCACCACTCGGGGGGGGGGGCGCAAAGATGTGCCTGGTAAAACCAGGAGCAAATCCTGGCCACCCAGAGGTGAGCTACCATATTGCAGGGTGGAACATGGCAGCCGCTGGCCCATGGGTGACCACCTGCCCACCCAGAACACTGTCCACAATTGGCCCACCCTGGAATCACTGTGCCTCACAGCCCCATCACCCCATCGTGGGCAGCAATAGCAAAAATGCCCAGGTGGTCCAGTGGATTCCCTCCCATTGCCCTATCATGGGCATCTGTATAATAAATCCCTGGTGGTCCAGTGGACCACACCCCATCACCCGATTGTGAGCATCTGTAAAATAAGCTCCCTGGTGGTCCAGTGGATGGTTCCCCATTGACTGATCATGGACATCTGTAAACTAAACAATGGTGGTCCAGTGGAACCCCCCAGCAGTGCCCGATCATGGCCAAACGTAAAGAAATGTCCCTAGTGGTTAATGGAAACCCCCCCCAGCACCTGATCACAGGCAGATATAGTGAAGGAAACCCTGGTGGTCCAGTGGTACCCTCTCCCCACCTGCGCACTGAGGTCCCCTGCCTCCCAGCACCCCCCTAGTCAGTGGCGGGCAGCAGCACCCCACCTGCATGCCACCCAGCTGCCCGCCAACTGACTGCGTACAGTACAGTCTGTACACCTATTGGTTCACTGTGTGGACCAGTGGGCATGCAGGTCATAATGTACTACACAGGCCCTATATGTGAATGAATGCGTTTATTCACATAACGGGCCTGCATAGTAGAGTATGTTCTGCACGCTCATTGGTTCACACAGTGGACCAATAGGCATACAGACTGTACTGTATGCAATCAGTCGGCAGGCAGCGTGGCAGCAAGCAGGTGGGGTGCTGCCACCTGCCTCAGACTGGGGGGTTCTGGGTGGCGGGGGACCTCAGTGGGCAGGTGGGGAGGGGGGTACCACTGGACCACCAAGGTTTCCTTTGCTATGTCCACCAGCGATCGGGTGCTGGGGGGAGTTCCACTGAACAACCAGGGGCATATATGTACGTATGCCCATGATCGGGTGCTGCTGGGGGGGGTGTTTCCACTGGACCACCAGGGGGTTTATTTGATGGATGCCCATGATTGGGTGATGGGGAGCAGTCCATTGGACCACCAGGGATTTATTTGACAGATGCCCTTGATTGGGCGATGGGGAGCAGTCCACTGGTGTTTCATTCTATGTATGCCCATGAACGGGAGTAGGGACCCCCAAGGGACTGCAGGGCGTTGTTCCCTAATGGCTGCAGCCTGGCAGTGCGCCAGGTGTAAGTCACCAGGGATCGGTGCACCGCATGCAAATGGGGTCATAATGACATGCAAATGGCCCCATTTGCACCTTGCATCATCAATGGCCTAATTTGCATGCCCAGTGCTGAATATTGCAGTTGATGCACCTAGCACAACTGCACTTGCACTGGCGCATCCCCCTGCTCCTCTTCTGACACTTGAGCTGGCGCAGTGCGTGCGCCCTCAGTGCCATATTCAATGGTGCTGAGCCATGACGCAGCACCATTGAATATCACCAGGTCCATGCCCTGGTGCAGCCCAGTTGCCCTGTGCCTGGGCTTATGCCCCTGCCTGGCGCAGTTTGAATGTCCAGGCCTCTGTGTATGTTCTTTCGTATTATACTACTTACGTACCTGTGCATAACACATATGCTATAGTGTGCTGTAGGATTTTAATTACTTGATATTTCTAAAAAGAACCAATTAAACATGTCAAATGTCCTCTCAAGCATGTCTCAACATCATCTTTATCTTCCAGCTTGTTGCCTCATATAGCTGTCTCAGCAGAGCTTGCAGCTAAGGCACAATATGTTCTTTTCTAAAATGAGTAAGGAAAATCTTGCATCCTGATTGGCTGAGCCTTGTGCCTTATGTAGGGACAGCCATCAAGCTGGAAACCCTTACAGCAAGCAGGACACAGTGCCCCTACATATCAATACCTCCCAAAACAGTTTCGAAAAAAAAAAATTCTGGCAGCAATGCTTGTATGACAAAAAGCCTTAAGATCCATGGCTTGCCGTAACTGTCAGAAACACACTTCACACTTCAGCACATTTTTTACCTCCCAGCTTCTCACCACTGCCACCAACATAATTTTTTATGATAACATATCACCAAATTACATCTCTCACCATATTTTTGCCTTTTTCTATTGTCCATTTTTTGCACATCTTACAAGTGCTGATGCCTGCACCAAGTAGTCAATGGCTGCTTTACCATTCTGTGGCTGGCTCCCACCAACCCAGCAGCCCCAACTTCCCCTCCCACCTGACCAAACTGACAGGCTAGCTCCCTTCTCCAATTTCCAACAGTATCTTTCTCACCATCAGTTGCTATCAGACAGGTGCCTGGCAACAGTCCCAGACAGAGTGAAGACCACCACAAGATTAGCAGCAACTGGGACTCATTTGCATGCATTGCATGCATGACCAGCCAGTCCTGCAGCTGGGGCATGCTACCTGAGCTGAGTAAAACTCCAACTTAACTGTTCAAGAGTTCTTGTTTTCCCCATGGAACCTCCAAAATGCACACAAACAGCCATGGCAGAGCAAGACTGGTACGCAGAGAGGTTTAGCAAAAGGAATAGCAGGCTGGTAAGCAGTTCACTTACCTCTTCAGTGACAGACATGTACCAGTGGTTTCAGCACTGCTGCAGTGATGCATGGTTCACCTGTCATACCAGTGCACCTGGTTAGCATACCGGGTAATTTCATTGATGGGAACTCACACAGTCGAGAGACAGGCTCACGAATATTCATGAGCCTACTCATCACCTGATACACTGTGAGGCTAACTCAGCTTGCTACTGTCATGGCAGGGGGTCCTGTATAACATGGCTGGCAGGCAGCACTACTTCGTATGATATAGATCGCAGTATGGCTTGGATTCCTGCACCCTGCCACATATACTGTTTTTCTCTCATATAGGGCTTTACAAGCATGGATTTGCAATATGATAGATAGATAGATAGATAGATAGATAGATAGATAGATAGATAGATAGATGATAGAAAGAAGAATAGATAGAACAGTCTCATTTTCCCTCATTCATCCTAAGAATATTAGGTTTGACATTGTACTGTACATTGTAGTTAAAGGAAAACATTAACACACTAGAAAATACTTTTATGGATGACTGCAGTTTTTCCAGGGTATGGGCACAACTGCCAGATGTATTTTATAACACTTAAATTTGTAACTGTCAGATGTATTGTATAGCACTTAAATACATATGCCCATTGCAAAGACAGCATTAATTACATTTTTGCAAACATGTCATTAAACCAATCACATACGCAACAATTGATTCAGGGTTCTAAAGGCAGACGGTAAAAACATTCAACAAAGGAAACATGCCAATATATGACCATATTCTGTCTGAGCAGAATAACTAGAAGGCATACAGTGTCCAGTATAAGTGGATTCTTTGCTGATCCTATTCAAGAAATGTAGGCTTTCGGTTTAAAACGAGCTAGCATTCCTTACCCTAAGTCAATCATTTAATCAAGACGTTTGTCATTCTTGTGAAAGCATTCCATATAGAAAAGGACCTTTTGTAATGATGTACAATAAGACTGCATGACCTGCGTGAGATAAGTTCATATGTTGTACTAGAGGGTCAGTTCATACAGCATTAGCAAAAAGCTGTGACATATACATAATGATATATGTTGATGGACACTAGGAATCCAGAAACGTTATTCTAAGTGAGCTTTACTAAAAATATGGGATGCTTACAATTTCAGAAGCACTGCAGTATACAGTGGTGCTCTTCACACTTAATATTGCTTCCATTAGATTCAGGCTGGGGAGTGGGCAGCAAGCTCTTACGGCAGATAGGGTCAACATGTGTTGCACATAGGCAGGCAGGCAGACAAAAATAGATAGCTAGAGAGGGGGAGAGATGTAGATAAAAATACATATGTGGATAGATAGATAGATAGATGATAGATAGATAGATAGATAGATAGATAGAGGCAGACAGACGGACAAACAGAGAGATGTACAAAGAGATAGATAGATCGATAGATAGATAGATAGATAGATAGATAGATAGATAGATAGATACTGTCTGTAGATAGATAGATAGATAGATAGATAGATAGATAGATAGATAGATAGATAGATAGAGACAGACAGACGGACAAACAGAGAGATGGGCAAATAGATAGATAGATAGCTAGATAGATAGATAGACAGACATAGAGACAGACAGACAGGTGGACAGATAGACAGGCAGACAGGGGGACAGATAGACAGGCAGACAGACAGACAGATAGAGAGGTAGATACAGTAGATAGCTAGATAAGACAGACATACATTCATTCTAAATGTACTGAGTTTGACATTGTAGTGTGCATGCTAGTTGAAGTAGAAGATTAACAAGATATAAATGCTGTCATGGATGACCACAATACTACTACTGGATGGGCACAACTCAAACATATTCTTTAACACTTAAACCAAAGGACTTGTGTTGCACTGTTTTTTATTCCTTTAGCCTGCTTTTATGCTTTTGTGTATTACTGTCATACTGTACTGTTCTTGTGTACTCCTGTAAATTGTTTCTGTGGTTTTATCTTGTATTGTAACCTCCTGAGTCATACCTGAAAACAGGCATTTAGCTGTCTAGTGTACTTACCTGGTCAATAAAAATTAAATAAATATATACAAGCCAAAAAAGAATAACTCCCACACTCATTAGCAACAAACTTTATTTAGTTCATTCCATTTTGGTTTAAGTAAGGTTAATTCAGACATTACAAAATTCAAGCAAAAGCGTAATGGTTATTCTGTATGTGGCAGTTTGTGAATTTGTATATAAAGTCTGCATTTATGTACTTGTCTCATGTACTCAGGCAGAGCGGATAATGGGCTTCATGTCCAAGCTCATTTCCTGTTTAAACAACATAATGAATCAATCAATCAAGCAATGAAATACTGGAAGTCCATGGTGAAGCTAGCACTAATAACGTACTTGCAAAAATCACATTAAACTAGTTAAATAGACACCAACTGAGTCAGGATTCTTAAAACTGAAGGCACAAAGATTCAGCAAAGCAAACATAACAATAAGTGACTATATATTCAGTCCCAACAGAATGTACAGAAGGTATACAGTGTCCAGTTATGGATTCTTTGCTGATCTCGTGCAAGAAATACGAACCTTTGGTTTAAAATGAGCGAGCATTACTTACCTTTAATCAATCGTTAATCAAGACGTTTGTTATTCCTGTGAAAAGGCATTCCATATACGACTGTTTGGTAAGGATGCACAGTAAAACTGCATGCCCTGACAGAGGTAAGTTCTTATGTTGTACTGGAGGATCAGTGCATACAGTATTAGTAAAAATGGTGTCACCGATAAATAATGATGCATGTTGATCGACAATGGGAATAGGGAAACTTTATTTTAAGTGAGATTTATTAATAATCTAGGATGCTTACAGTTTAAGTAGGCAAAAACCCATGACAGGGTGTGAGTTTATAAGCATTTAATGCATGCCTGGGGTGTATTGTGAGGCACGAGGCTGCAGGCCAAGTGTCCTCACAGCACCCCAGGAGTGCATTAAATGCTTATAAATGCACACCCTGGAGTGGGTTATTGCACTTATAACATGGGTTATGTCAACAATATGGTAAAATGCAGAAGAAGTTTTTTTTGCCATATTTAAAGATCAAAAAAGGTACTGTATCCTGCCACCCTGCAAAATAGTCCCTAAGAAAAATTGCAGATTACTGTGCTCTTATATGCATAGAAATGTCACAAAGACACTACTGACATGATCTGTGACATTTCCTCTGGATAATTTGCTATGGGACCACTGCAAGGACATGTGACTGCCCCCCCACACACATGCTGTGTTTGTTTCCCTCTCCGCACAATTACATTTGTTTGTCTACTGAATGCATTGCACAGACAGGGAGACACACAGACCACTCACAGATAGACAATGTTGCAGTTGTGCCCCCCCTCCACAAAAAATAAAATATCCTTGGACCATATACCTCTGCTGTCTGTCATTACACTGTTCATTGCTGATGCTGACTCCATATCAAATATTGCTCAACCCTTCCCCAAACACCCTCTCACACACACTCCTTGTACACTCTCACCACTGGCTCCCAGTTGTCATCACCGATGGAGGAATTCAGACTTTAGGAGCAGGGACACAGAAGAACATTGCACAATGTTACCATGTCCTGCTCTCGCTGCATGAAGGATGGGGAGTGCACACCATAGGGGCCAGGGGGGCTGACTGCATGCCTGAACTAGCAGTTGATTATACAGGATGTTCTGCAGCATGTGGTACAAGTTGTTTCACTTGGGGGTTCCCTCTACTACTCACCATACCTCCGGAGGATGAGCGCCACTTGTTGCTAAACATAATCTCACTGCAGCTCACGTTCCAGGAACCTGGGAACAATTACCGTGTGCATGTGTGTGTGGGGGGGAGTTATAGGGTGGGGAGACAGCAACACATACCGGGATCAGTACTTCCTGGTGCAGAGCAGCACTATAGAGAGTGGGTTCTTAGTGACAACACAGACACTATATAATGAAGCAGTCACTATGTAATGAAGCAGTCACTATGTAATGAAGCAGTCATGGAACTCACAGCTCCTAAATAAACCAAATGTCCAAGCAGACTTCTTCAAACTAGTAAGATTTAATGTTGTAAAAGCTCCACAGACACCATATACAGGTGCAGAAAAATGAACTGACATTTTCTCTGTACATAGGATATTTTCTTTTCTCCACCCTCTTTTCCCTTAAACTCTTCTTTCCCTTTTTTATTCTTTTGTTTCTTTTTCTTACTTTCCTCCACCTTCTTATAATGGGAACCAGCCTTCATGAAATACTGTCAACAATTAATTTGAATAAACTTTAAGATATCTGTATCATTAACACAGTATAGCTTTATTGGCAATAGCAAGTAGCTTGAGAGTACTGAAATTATGAAACTAGCCATGAAGTATATAGCTTTACTGTTTTATGAACTGTTGTAAATAATAGCAGTGTAAATGTTTTTTCCTTGTTGGTTTTAACACTTTTATATGGATTATAAGAGGTCACTCTGTGTAATATCATTTGTTTACCTAAATGTATTTAAATCACATGTTCATGGCTATATGCAATTTAAGCAATTCACCAATATGGGGTAGTAACTTTGAGAAAGCCTCAAAGGAGGTGAAACGTCAGTTCATTTTTCTGCACCTGTACATGGCATCTGTGGTACTTTTGCAACATTAGACCTTACTAGTTTGAAGAAGTCTGCTTGGACATTTGGTTAATTTAGGAGCTGTGAGTTGTGTGACTACTTCATTACACACACCGGGATCACCACAGACAAACTTGCTAGGACATTGCATGACGTGTGACAGAGAGAGAGAGAAAACTGTGGTTACCATCTGGGGCGAGTGGCCAGGTGCTTGTCTCTGAAATACACAATGTAGTGGTTCCTCCTTTGTCATACCTCACTCCCGTTGTCTCTCTCTCTCTCTCTCTCTCTCTGCTCACAAATGCTACTTGCTGTGGCATACCCTTCATCTGCCTGTCTGTTCCTTTAACACTCTTCACCCCATTACCTTTGCTGCACTCCTGAGGGACTAACAGAGAAACAGGCACAAACATACCAACACAACACCCTGAATTGACACACACACAGCTTGTCAGCAGTAGGAGGGGACTCCAGCAGGGATGGGATGCCAACTGCGTACTGGCAGGGGTTGGAACAGGGCACCAAGACAGGAAAAGACACGGTATGATGGGATAGGACACCACTTTCTCTTCCTCAGTGTGTCATCATCCTTGGTCTCTGCTGTACCCTGCTTCAGCCATTCCAGTCAATGTCACTGACACACAACACAGCTCAGTGAGCTCACAAACTGCAGGAAGTGAGTGGCACACCACAGGGACATGACTGTTCATAGACACTTATTAAAACAGGTGCAGACTATACACACTGAAGGGTGTATGTCACTAGAATGTAAAAATTACACTGGTAGGCTACAAGCACTGCTGTGTCTCACTTCCCCACCAATTTCAATGGCTGACGTTCTGTTTGCTGCTTTCTGAAATCAGGTAAAAGTGCAGATGGTAGTTTCACTAAGTTCCTCCATGGAACCATGCATTAAAAAGGGAATTTGATGCATGGCCACACAGAGGGACTGTACCAAAGGGCTTACACATTTCTTGGTACCCATGTTATAATAGGCACTACAGCATACCTTGGTGATCTTCATACTTCATACTGTTTCCATTAGATACAGGCTAGGGAGCAGAGAATGAGCCCCCTACCCCAGCTAGGGCCTTCATATGTTGTCCATAGTTCTCTTCAACTTAGACATTATAAGCAAATGTCCCTTCTATGCATTTCTGGTTCTTAACCCAGGTGGTTGTTAAATATGCAATGGCACTTTCTTACAGAGTAGGACAGTCTGGCCAACCCTCTTATCACTCTTAACACATTCTGATGCCATTGCCCATGGCTGTGCAGGATAGTTTTGGTTATGTTCTGTTTTACCAGGAAGGTGGATTGGGTCAAAATGATCCATTTCCAGTCACACCTCAGGATAAGGGTTATAACAGAAGGACAACAAATATATGCTAAATACAACTGGCTCCACTCTCCAACCCAGTTTCACTGATAGATAAGCAAGCAGTGCGACTGCCATGACACAGGCTGGCATGATTGTTGAGAGAGGGTCTTCTATTTGTTATTTTTTGGTCTGGTTTGGAATGGTTTCAACACCTACAACTGTGACAGTGTTTGCTTTCCAGTGATTGTGTGGTGCTGCTTTTGTGTTCAGCACAGTCTCTATGGATTGCAAAGTTTTTGAAAGATATCAGTGTCTTGTTCATGCCGTGAGCCTTGTTTAGTTAACATGGTTGAGCTATAGCATACTAGCTGTAATTTTTATTCTTATGATACACTAAAATAAAGGTATTTATGAACTGAGATACATCCTTAATTTCTATGATACTGAGCTTTACTCCACAGAGTGGAGCCTGGTGTACTTAGCTCGCAATTTTTCACTCTTTGGTATGTGCACATTTTAAAATTATGCTGGGAGGTTCTCTCCTTTGTTATGGACAACAATAACATGTAACAGCACAAAATGCAATACTAAATACAAAACATTTAAAATATATTTAAAAGCAAACATTGACAATATTCTTATGTATATAGTGTATTTGCAACAATCACTCCACCTTATTTGTGGCTATAACTACATAAGGTTTTTGGCCACAGTTTGTCACACAGGCTCAATTTAAAAACTGAACATTTTGCAAGAGGGTCTAAACCCTGATGAATTAGCTGATATGGTATCACTGGACATAAGCAGTAAATGAACATTCTGTAGTTTTAGTTCTAGTTAACATTCCTGCATACTGCATGACTGATGAATTTTGTAATGTTTTATCCATACTGGACAAACATAACTTCTGAGTACACTTAATATATGTTGTCAGTACTTTCTGAGCAAAATTTGGTATATTTTTATAGATCCTTAATGATGGTGACAGAGTATCAAATTGGTGATATAAGTCACAATGATGAGTTTGCGTTGGCAATCTGGTTACAAATCCACATATTATTTTATATTTTGATAGAATACTATTAGACAAATTGTAAAACAAAATAGAATTATATTCCAGTGCTGAAAGTAAAACCTGTTTAGTTATGACTTTTCTTACATCCACTGTCAACCTTAATTGGTTTCTACACTGAAATCTGTGTTTTCCATTTGTTTGGGTGTGGAGACTGATCCCTTCATCTGTATACAGTCATTTCATTAACCACACATACTTAACTCTTAAGAGCTTTAAGATACACTGTGTATGAAATGCACTACAAAATAAAACTGTATTCTCTGATATGTTGTTCTGTTCGATTTGGCTCTAGGCTCTACCTCAACAGCCAAAATCCACCTTACTTCTATCTGTATTGCATATTTAAACCCACTAACACTGTACATACTGTACGGCACTTATCACTCGGGATGCATAGAAATCCAACCTGGTGATCCAATCTGGTCAGCTATCAGGCTTTCTGGCCAAATTTTGTCCCTTTCAGATACTGTTTTTTTAACTGGGTCTGGTTTACCGTGTCCTTTCCTGCCCTTCACCCTCTTCACAGTCCTCCTGACGCAAACAAAGATGAAAAAAAAAATAAGTAAACAATCTGACATCCCACCAGCCTTTTTCATACCTGATACCATCTTTCCCAACCGTGCCTGCCTCAGGGAGATGTCTAGATCAATAGAAATAACGACGGAGCCAGATGCAGGAAACAGGAGAAAGGAATTCAGAATCCATGTCAGGCTCTGAGCCTGGGAACACATGACAACTCGACAGATAGAACCCACCCTTTCAGTTAATTTCCAACACCCTCCCAGCAAAATATACAGAAACAGAGCCTTTCAGTCATGCAGTCTCTCCTGTAGCTGTCATGCGATCAGTTCAATCCCAGAAACTACGAAGGACCGAATCACAGCACTGCCATTGGAACTAAATGATGAGTGGATAGGGAGTGCCAGAATAATAACGGGAAAATCCAAATAAAAAAACAGGTAAACCAGGAGAAACAAGGAGATGAGGAAGACAGCTGCCTCAGTTGGGGGAGGGTGGTCAGTGACCACAGCTCACAGAATTAGAGCAGAGGAGAACGCTCTGACTTAGGAACAGCAATCCATCCTGGTAAAAACCCAGGCTGATCGGATAGCAATAAAAGTTATCTGAAATCCAGTATCCGGCAGAAATATGGTATTTGTGCATCTCTAATTATCACTACCGACACTTAAAACATCAACAACTGCTCAAAAGACAAAAAGTATTAACAAGTAACTGTCTTCACTACAAACATAAAACAATTAATATGCATTCTATGTACGTTTCCTAATTTGATACTGTGTTAAGTGTTGGGTAACAAATATTCCATCTGACACAGCACAGCAACATTTTTTCAAAAGGAGGTGTAACATTTTATCCCTGCCAAAGGTAAATAAATGTTTAACTGCATTTTATCACTTAAAGTATTGTATAATGTGTAAAATGTATATATGCTACAGAAAATCTAAACCGTCCTCCCTGTTCCATCAACAACAGAGAAACTGTTCATTCACCACACTGTTCATGTCATAGCTCTATACTTCATAATTTCCTTCATACTTACATCCTAATGTCACAACTAATTATAACTATAAATCTGCACATCTGTCAGTGCAGCACCCCTAACTATGCACTTTGACATTGTAATATTCGTACACAAGCCCTTGTGTGAGTAATTTTTTGTTTATTTGCTCTTGCAATGACATGTCTGTTTTATGTATGTTATTTATTGTATATGTAATTATGTATGCTCCATACTTTGTGATAATCATCTTTTTATGATTAACAAATAAACTACTACTACTAAACTAATTATGTGGAGTGGGATTGCCCCTCTTTATGGTGTCCTATCTGTTATCCAAGGAGACATTAAAGAGTGGTTATTAATACTGAGCTCTGAGCTATTAAATCATTTAATTTATGATATCTATTTAACAAAATCAACAAGTGTGATTGTAATTTTTTTCATTATCTTTACCCACTACAGACTGAGCAAACTGAGTTATCAGCAAGTGTTATCTCCACTTATGAGGAGGGATGGTTGATGAGAGTAAAACTATCCTTCTCTTTTATGCTTTACATGTGGGATGAATGCAATCAAGTTGCAAATGGGCCAAAGCAGGAAATACAGCAAGGGCGAGGTCTATCTTGGAATCTGAATGCCAGATTTCTGTTAGCCCAGTCTAATCTGCTCTACTCAATGACCAAAACACTCTCCTTACTGCTCTGTGTTGATACTGTATGATTCCTGAGGCTCATGTGTGGCTGGCCCACCTGCTAAGTCTCACTCATTGGGGAAGGGGACCATACATTACTTTTTCTTTCTCACCCAGAAAAGGTCCACACAGCCAGTGTACTATTTGGCGTGCAGTAGGGGTCACTTTTTTATGCTTGATGCATTTCAATGAAAGATTGGTTGCCTCCACTTAATCTCCTGTCTCACAATTGATGGTGGATGATCTGAAGCTACGAGATATTGATTGGGGGTGTTCCAGTGGCCAGAAACACCAGAAGTCAGGGCTTGCTGGGTGCAATTCATGGCTGTCTGCTGGTGCAACTAGTTATGGAACCCACCATGAAGATTGCAATTCTTGATGTTCTGCACCAACTTGGAGGCAGTAGGAGCTATGAGAATAGGGGAGTCACTCGGGAACAGTGACCATAACTCCATTTGATTCAAACTGGACCTTGAGTCTGGAAAACTCCAATGGAGAGCTGAGTCTTTGATTTTAGAAGCACAGACTTCAATAGGCCAAGGCAGCTGGGCAAGGAAGAGTTAGTCAAGGTGGGCAACATGGGGGTAGAAGACAGATGGTGGCACTTAATGGGGCCATTTTTGAGGTATCTGACTTATGCATGAGAATGGTAACCCAGATTAACAGGTTCAAGAGACTGCTATGGTTTTTAGCAAGGATTAGGGAAGCAGTGAAGGCCAAGAAAAAGGCCTTCTACAAGTATAAAGAAAAGCAAGGGAAGGAAGAACGGGGAGATATTTACTTAAAAACAGGTTTGCAAAGAAGGCAGTCAGGGAAGCAAAAGCAGACACAGAGCTATGTATTGTGGAAGGGGTCAAAAGTGGAGAAAAGCAGTTTTACTGATATATTAGGCAGAAAAGGAAGAAAGGAGGGGGAAATCATAAAGCTAGCTGAGGGGGATAGGGTGATAGAGGAGGAAGGGCAAAGGCTGCAGTCCTCAAAGATGACATTTTCTCAGTTTTCACGAGGGAGGATTGTGTCAGCTTGTCAGACAGTGGCATCAAGGCAGTCACTAGAGGGTCCAAGAGATAAGGCAGCCAACATTTACAAGTGAAAGGGTCTAGAAAGGGCTGGTAGCCCTAAAGATAGATAAGACCCCAGGACCAGATGTGTTGCATCTGAGATTCGTCAGGGAACTGGCAGCAGAAATAGCCAAACCCCTGGTAGGTCTGTTCAACTGCTCACAGGAGACGGGGTAATTCCAAAAGACTGGGGGCTAGTGGACATGGTCCCACTCCATGGGGAGGGGGACAAGGAATAAGCAGGGAACTACAGACCTGTCAGCTTTACCACTATTGTAGGGAAGCTAATGGAGTCACTGGTCAAAGAGGACCTCATGGACTATCTGGAGAGCAACAGGCCCCAGGATAGTAAACAGCATGGATTCATGGCTGGGAGGTCTTGTCAGACTAACCTGATAGTTTTCTCTGACTGGGCGATGAGGAAATTGAATAGGGGCCATGCTGCTGATATGCTCTAATACAACTTCAGCAAGGCTTTTGATATTATACCTCACAGACGCTTGCTGAAGAAGATGGAGGATATGAATACAGCTAAGGTCATAATAAGCTGGGTAGCTAACTGGCTAAAGGAGAGTCAGCAGAGGGTTGTAATCAGTGGAGGCCAAATCAGAAGAGAAGGAGGTCATGAGCAGGGCAGCACAGGGATCTGCCCTGGGACAGATCCTTCTCAGTATGTTCATTGGCAACATTGGTGAGGGACTCTGAGGCAGATTTTATCTCTTCACAGATTACACTAAGCCCTGTGGGAAGGTGGATAGCAATGAGGGAATCAGGGAAATCCATAGGGACTTACAAAAGCTAGAGAGGTGGTCTAAGGTTCAACAGTTGAAATCCAATGTCATGAAGCACAAGAGAATGCACCCAGGGAACAAGACTTGCAGGACAGAGTATTGGATGGGTGAGGTGAGACTTAGCACCATGGCTGAGAATGGCAGGTAAATATGTAGTTTAAATACTAGCTTGTGATCATGTGGGCATGAGCAGAAACTAACAGGAGGGAGGTTCAGGAGGGAAATTAGGAAGTATTAATTTACAGAAAGGGTGGTGGAGCCATAGAACAGTCTACCGGCTAAGAAACACTGGTGGTTTCAGTTTCAAGCATGGTTGGGACAACATGAAGGGTATGGTGGTTGCTCATTACAGCAGAAACTGGGAGGAGAATGGGGGGAGGTTGGAGAAGGCTAGGACCCTGGTGGGACAGTAGGTCCAAGGACTAAATGGGGAACTTAGCAGTTTGGATGGACCATGGGTCTTTTTCTGCCATCATTGTCTGTGTTTCTATGTAAATCAGGGCAAGGGTTGAAACAATCAGAGACAAATTACCAAAAATCAGGGACATAACAGGAAAAATAGTAACAACAGCTCTAGAAGCTATGTACAATATGTTGCTTAGTGTAAACAGTATTTTCATAATCAGAACTAGGCAGTTACACTAATGGCTGGCATTATTATTCAAATCCATGCTGTTTAGTAACAGAAATGCCACATTTATGAAGGGTGGAGTAAATGTTTGAGACAAAGTCAGGGATGTCCCTAAAAATTAGGGACATTCAAGAGGTGTGATGAATTCTCTGTGACTCATACCATTCCTGAGGATAAACTAACCCTGCCTACTCCTCTGTGTCAGGTGCTGGTCAGAAATCCAAATTCAATACATGTGATTATCTAGTGAGACTTGGGGTCTGCTGCACTCTGAAATGAAGATGTTCTTTGAAGAGATGTCAGCTAGAAGTGTGTGTGTGTGTGTGTATGTGTGTGTGTGTGTGTGTGTGTGTGTGTGTGTGTGTGTGTGCATGTGTGCGTGCGCTGCTGGAATTACTGCTGGCACTGGTAAGGTTCCTGAGGGAGAAAATCCACAGCCACCACAATGCTAGCAGCAGGTGTTTATCAGCATGTGTATAAGAATTAAAGGGGTTTAGTCAAACCACAGCGCCTGGTAGAGAAATAAGGAAAAACACTGCAATTATAGAGAAACAATGAAAAGAACAAATTCCAAATAAGCTCTTTGGACAAGAATATGGCACCTAATGTGCTTCCTTTCAAAAGCTACTCAGATAAAGGCATTACTGAAGTGGCTGTTTAACTCAAGTTGTGATCTGTTCCATCTACGTTGAAAGAATTGCAAATTCACTGGTACAATTCCATAATATTCCCTTTTGTACTGTTAATGCTCCAATAACCTAAGAAACTTAAAAAATACATTTAAAACAGCTATGCCCAATTTAAAAAGAGATAGTTTGTGAATATATTTATTACTTGCCACCCTCTTCTTGACCACCCAAATAGCAACTTTGAAACCTGCTCAATGGGAGTTTTGATTTGCATAGGGCCCACAGGGCCCTGCACAAAACATGCAACAGATCTGGCATCATTCCCTACAGGTCTGCTGCCTCACATAATGCCCACAGGGCACAATGCAATGCAGCCTACAGGTCTGACAATGTACCAAATAGGTCTGCTGTTTTGTGTTACACCCACAGTGTCCTGCACTGAAGCAAGCTACAGGTCTTGAGCTATGCCGAATGGATCTGATTCTGGCCCTACGTGATCCCTTAAGAATGCCAAATGGCGAAACCTGGTTGGGAGTTCTGTCTGCCTCTTTTGCATGGTCATGTTTGTATGCTGCTATTTTTTGCACAGCTATTAAATTGCCCTGCTGTAGCCTGGTGCCCATGTCTTTTTGTTCTCAGTTTTAGTTATTTGCTTCACGGAGCATAGGCCTTTGAGAGTGGAGCAGCTTTTTTTTTTGTTTAAAACCCTATGTGAACAAACCTGCAGGTACCTGCCCAATGGTCTGCCACTTCCTATAAGACCCAGTAATAATTGCAGAACAGGGCTAGTAACAGGTGTGTGGGTATTTTTTTTCCCATTGTTTTAGGCTCCCTTTAGCCAGCGATGATGTACCCCTTATCTACCCTTTTTCAATCCCCAGCCCCTTCTACACCAATACACAGGACTTACTTGGATACCACTTTGACTAACATGATGGGTCCCCTCACACTCTACAGACTGAAAGGGGAGGGACTAGAGATATGCTAATCTGGGGTCCTCTGGTGATGGTGAGAGTGGAGCCAGGAGCTGTGCTTCATGATGGAGGTATTCACTTGATAGCTTCGCCGGTGGAGTTGATGACCAGTGACATCTGAGTCATGTCAGGCATGCTCCCACGCCTGATATCTACAATATGTTGATGTCTGTCACTCTGCCAATCCTGCAGTTCGTTCTAGTCCCATGCATGCTGTGACCCACCCTCCAAGGAGAAGGAGAGCTGTCCGATGGACATTCGATCCTTCTCCCCTCTCCTAGCCAACCCTTCAGTGTTCCAGGCATTTTCCTGAACCCAGATCATCGGCACTGCAAGTGGTAGTGCTACAGCTGTACTGGTGGGCAGGCTAGCAATTAAGTCCTTATTTTAATTAATTTTCACTCTGCCACATACTAAGCATTACAATTTCTTTACAGAAACATGCATGATACATCATTGGCATTGACCAATGTTTGTTTTATAAACTACATATTGAAAATTATCCTTTATTACTCATCACCATTTGAGTCATGTAAGGTTTGAAATAATAAGGTGATTTTCAAGAGCTTGGATGTTGCATGAGCACTACTATCTGCAATACTGAAACTGAAAGCACTTTGTTTGGACTTGGAAATTCTCTGATTAAATTCTGGTATTCTACAGTGCCATCCAGTGGCAATCATTGCACACTGTCAAATCATCAAGGCCCAAACAGTATATGGATTCTATTTTTAAATTAAAGGGAAATGTCCATATCCCATTGGGCCCCACCTCCGTGTGAAGCGGGGCCCAATTAGCAAATTAATTAATGTTAATAAATGTACCACTTACTGTTTAGTATTTTATTTTAATTCATATCTGGTTGATCCTGTGCCCTCCCTGCTGCTATTTTAAGTTCAACCTCCCCTTCGCCCTCACTAGCACCCGCGGATGTCCCCATGATGATGTGGCAGGTGGGGAGCAGCCAGCGTGTCTCCATAGGCTTGTAGTAGTTCCAGATTGCTAAACAGCTCTGATATGGAACCTGTGTACCACCATGACATTCAGAGACCAGGTACAGACAGCTAGTGTTCCTGTTAATCTGTACCTGGTCTCGGTAGTGCATGGACACTGATAGACTCCAAACCAGAGCTATTTGAAGCTACCACAATACAGATTACATGTATTGAAGTAGCTTCAGATAGCTCCAGTTTGGAATCTATCGATGTCCTTGCAATACTGAGACCAGGGACAGACTAGCAAGCACACTAGCTGTCTGTACCTGCTCTCCGAATGTCATGGCAGTACACGGGCTCCAAACTGGAGCTGTTTAGCAATTTGGGACTACAGCAAGCCTATGGAGACATCCTATCCACTCCCTGCCTGCTGCCTCATCACAGGGACAGCCACAGGTGCTTGTGGGCGTGATGGGGAGGGTGTTTGAACTTAAAATGCTGGCGGGGAGGGTGCAGCATCAGCCATATATGAATTAAAATAAAATACAAAACAGTAAGTGGCACATTTACTAATGTTTATTCATTTGCTAATTGGGCCTCACTTCACACAGAGGTGGGGCCCAACAGGACATGGACATTTCCCTTTAAATATTAGACCCATTGTCAAGTTAAAAATATATGCCATGCATGGCTCCACCTGTGAATGTCCTTTAATTTCCTTTATACTGCTTGCTTAGAAGCTACAGTAATGGGTCAAGCATTCTATGTACAATAGCTCCTAGTTATTCACAAAGACAACCAGTACTTGGTTAAAAAGTATTTTCTTTTATTACCTATAACAGTCCTAAAACTCTTTCATGTACCAAGCACCCAGCAGAATTCAGAGTATTTTCTGTGTTGGGTTGTTGTCTGGGGGAGGTGGCACCTGCAGGACTGATCTACGAATGTGTTTGTTCACCTGAAGAAAGAGAATTTTTGACGTTTATAATTTGGGTCAATGCTTCTTTGGTTTTGGTGGGTGGTTTTTATTTGACTTGCTGATGGTGTTTTTTTTTTTTTAATCAGTACTTTATCAGCTTATCTGCTAACTTACCCCATCTGGACTGCTCCCCAAGCCTTTTCACCTGCCTTCCCTGGGACTTACCTCATGCTCTGTTCATTGTCTGCAACAAGTCTTGGAGATGTCCAGTTGCTAGTGTGGGGCTTGTGGGGGACCAAGCCTTGATCAGTCTCAGTCAGGGGTTTTACTTCATTTTCTCCCGAGGCCCATGGCACATGCAAAGATGCATTTTGTGAGCTCATCATCCACAGTGATGCCCGCCCCCCAGTATCAAGCAGGTAGAACTCCTTTCCTTGCATCCCACTGTGAGACCACTTGATCCTCCAGGTGGCAGCCCCGTAGTGGGATGTGCATACCCGACTCTCTAACGGGGAGAGATGTCCTTGAAATGCTCAATCTACCCTCCACCAGCCAGTCCTTTTACGACCTGTGTCCTTTCCTTAACCCAGGTTACCTGCATGGCCAGGAGGTGAAGCGTCCAGTGCCTCACAGCACCTCTGGGCTGACTCATTCTGACAGTGGTTTATTTTATTTATTTATTTATTTAAACAATTGGTAACCAGGAAAGGCACACTGAGCCAAGGCTCATTTCCAGGTGCAACCTGGGGAACAGGAAACAAAGGATAACAGTATACAGGATTCAATACACAGGATACAATATGCAGGATGCAAAAAAACAGTATTAGAATACAATAAAAAGCGTCATACAATTATGATCAGCGGTACATGTGATATCAGTGGTGGGTATATACAATGCAGACATATGAGCGGTGTAAGTGCTATTTGTAGTTATGGGAACACATGGGGGGAAAGGCACACTGAGCCAAAGCCTGTCCAGGTGTGACCCAGGGAACATGGGATAACCGTATACAGGATAGAATAGAAAGCATCATATAATATAGACAGGCAGTGCGATGCAATATCAGCAGTAGGTATATACAATGCTGACAACCAAACAGTGTAAGTGCTGTATGTTGTTATGGGAACATGTGGGAATAGGCAGGCATTGCAGCTGAGATTTGAAAGAGGTGTGTGATAGTGAGTTACACAGGGGAGGAGGTTAAGAGTTTAAAAGAGAGGGGAGCTGATAGGTGTAGGTGGATCTGCCCACATTTGAGGATGGTTTGTGAAGGGAGAAGGAGTGGGAATCCCTAAAACATAGGGAATATGGTGAGAAGGGTGCCGGAGTGAGGTGGTCAGAGACATAGGAGGGAAGTAGGTTGAACCAGTATTTGTAGATAAGGAAGACAGAGTGGATGAGACATCAATGGGAAAGGGGGCTCCAGGGAAAAGAGCAAAGACAGCAGTGGTGGGTCCTAAAGGGAGAATTAGAGGTAGAGTGACAGAAGGAGTAAAAGAGGAAATATAGTCTAGCAAGTGAGGGGGTGGGCGTAGTGCAGTAAACTATGTTGGAATAATCAAAGATAGGCATCTTGACTGATTGACATCTGTTTGTGAGGTATGAGTTAAACCACTGTATGGCAGGAGGGGCAAGCCCTGCATCCTAGAGAGTTTAGGAGCAGTGGGTGGGATACAGAGTCGAAGGCCTTAGCCAGGTCAATGAAGACTGCAGTGGTGCAGTGGCCTTGGTCTGCAGCAGATTGGATGTGGCCTATAACACGGAGAAGGGAGGATATGATGGAGTGGTGTTTTCTGAAACCAGATTGGTAGAGGGAGAGAAAGTTTGTGGAGGTGAGGAAATCAATCAGCCTGGATTGTACTAGGTATTACTGCAGCTTGCATAAGATGGGAAGGAGGGAGATAGGTTGGTAGTTCCGGGTGTTGAGGGGTCACCGCCCTTGTAGAGTGGGATGACACTGGCCAGTTTCCAGGCTTTGGGAACTGTGCCTGAGGAGAAGGATAGATTTACTAAGAAGGTGAGAGGGAGGGTAATGCCTGGGACTGATAGGCACAGTAGACTAGGATGTACTGTATGCTGTCTGGGCTAGATTTTGATGGGTTGAGGGATAGGAGAGCATCCAATACTTCTTTTACAGAAGCTGGGGTGAGTAGAAAGGTGTTGCAGGGCAAGTTTGGTGTGTGGGGAGGGGGTTTACCACAGGTGGAGAGGTGCAGATTGGTCAGGGAGGGTGCAAGTAGCAAAAAATGTGTTGAGGGTATCCACAACTTGGACAGTATCAGTTATTGTAAAGCCTTTGTGATTAAGAGTGGGGGTGCTGGTTTGAGGTGGTAGGTCAACAATAGAGTGGACTATATTTCAGAAGGAGGAGGGGTGCACTATGCTAAGATGGTTCTTAAAGTAGTCAGCTTTGGCGCACCTAATGGCCTTAGTGCATGCATATCTGGTGGTGTTGTAGATTTGTCAAGAGTGGGGGGTTAGGGAGGCTTTGAAGATGGACCAGGCCTTGTCATGGGCTTTGCAGAGGGCAACTATTGGTGCTGTAACCAAGGGGTGGTGATGTTTCTTTACCCTTGCTTTTTTAAGAGGGGCATGAAAGTCCCAGAATCCTGCGAAAATACTTAAGAACTGGGATAGGGCAGTGTCGACATCTCAGGTGGGGTATACTGGTTCCCAGTTTGCGTAGTGTACTGTAAGTCTAAGAGTAGGAGGTTTGTGTCAGGTAAGCTTAAGCGGCAGATCTTAATGTATTTTGGTGTGGACTTGAGCAGTTGGGTTTTCCTAGTACAGTATGTCTTGCAAGGATCACTTAGGGCAGGGCCAAGGACTCCAGCAGTGGATATTTTGTGAGGATGGGAAGAGAGAACACAGTCAATAAGGGAGTGATCTGAGGAATAGGTGTTGTAGCAGGTGGGTTCGGTAATTTGCTGGGTGAGGTTGAAGGATTCAATTTTGGAGGTGGTGGGCTTGGGTGGGGGGAGCCTATGGAGACTGCAATCCCCCAGGAGTAGTAGTTCACCTGAATTAGCTAGTGGTGGAAGAGTAGAGATGCAATCTGAGAATGCGTCTTGTCCAAGTCGAGGGGAAGCATAGACCACCCCAATGAAGGTGAGGAGAGTAGAGGGCATTGAGAATTGGGCTAGGATCAGCTAATGTTATCTGAGGCAGGATTCTTTTTTCATTAGCATGCATGAGAGGGGTTGCCTTATGAGCATAGCAACACCACCCCCTCTCTTCTCACAGTCTTGCTGGATGATTGAGTAGCCAGGAAAGATCAGGGATGAGTCAGGGGTCTTTTGGATAACCAGGATTCTGAGAGGCATAGGATGTCAGGGGAGTTGTGGGTTAGCCATTAATTTAAAAGGTCCTGTTTGGGGAGGAGACTCCTAATGTTAATATGCATGACTTTCAGGCCTTTGTGGAATGATGGCACTTATTGAGGTGTAGGGGGGCCCAGGTTCCATTCTATGTATCTGGCAGTGAGCAGGATGAGTAGGAACACAAAGAAAGTGGCCGGGAGTCTCCACCCTTTTGTAGTGTTGATTGTAGGGGGTTTGTGTCTGGCGCATCATATAAGAGTGATGCAGTACATTAGTTGAGGTGGTAAGATGCTAGGGGAGATCACATGAAAGGAGGGCATAGATAGAGGGTGTGGTGTTGGTAAGGAAGGTGTAAGGTGTTGTTTTAGGTAGGGGGTGCAGTAGTGGCAGAAGGGAAGGTGGGGTTAAAGCAGCCAGAGAGGAGATGGAGGGAGGGTGGAGGAAAGAAGATGGGAGAGAAAGGACAGGAATAAGAATATGGAAGCCAGGTACATGATGAGACTTTGCAAGTGGGGCTTTATTTTACAAGGGGCAATAGTAAGGAGGGGGTAATGACATAGAGTGAGCAACAGTGAACAACTGCTACAGAGAGGATGGCTTTGTGGTTAGGGCTGCAGGAAGGCAGGCAGAATGGGTGAGAGGTTTGAATCCCACTAATAGTGAGTGAAGATGGGGTGGTTAAAAAACGTAAGTGTTGAGAGGGAGGCAAGAGGAGTGGAGGAATACAATGGGCAGGGAAAGATGGGGATTTGGAGGGGAGTGGCGACAGAAGTAACAGACTAGCAGAGCTGAAGAGGGTAGGGTAACTTTATGTTAGAGTTAGGAGGCAGTGTGAGTCATGAGGGGATCTTGAGGAAAGAAGATAGAGATTTCTACTTACTGGCTGAATGTTAGATTCAGCTAAATGTATCTGCGGTAGAAGGCAACACAGGTAACAGGTTCAAAGTGAAGTCTACCAGAACATAAGGATGAAAATGTGGGATAGACAAATAAGCTATGAGTTCAAGATGAGCTAAGGAGTCCCTAATGGACTGAAAATAGATGACCAAAAGACAGCAGACACTTGAATTTCAGCCAGGCAGCTATGTTGGGTTATTTGAGTTACTTTAACCAATCCCTAGTACACTTGAGTGAAAAGCAGTTTGTTAACTATATTATGTCAGACAAAGTCATCACCATCTAGTGGCGAATTGGTATAAGCTGCAGATTGAAAACTAGGGAGATATACTTTGCAGCCTGAGGGTACTGCATGTGTTTTAGAATATGTAGGGCTCCACCCCCTTGACACCACGGGCTGTAAAAGAAAGGCCGGCCAAGGGTGGGCATGGTGTGGGGAGGGTAGGGAGCAGCCACGCAGCAGCAGCGGGAAGTCAAGGCAGCATGGTGGGGGCTGATTAGCCCAAGAAAGAGGTCCTGTGCTGTGGCTGTAGGGCAGCTCCAGGGGTGGGCAAGAAGAAAGAAGGAGAGGAGCAGGGGTCCAGGATGGAAAGCAGCTCCTGAGGGGAGGAAGGAAGGCTGAGGTTAGCACCAGCAGCTATTTAAAGTAGTAAGCAGAGCAAGGGTGGATGGGGGTTATGGGATAGAGTGAGGGTGGCAATCAGAAGTGGTTTGCTGGGGGGGGGGATCAGAGTAAGGAAAATGAAGTGGAGAAAGCTGTGAAAATGGCTAGTCAGGTCAGTAAAGGTGGGGAAGGTGGTTTAGGCAACCAAGCAGGAACGTAAAAACAGAATACAGCCTCAGATTAAATTAATTCAACACCATTACACCCAGAGCTGTCTCATTTGTTATAAAGAGTATTTTCTTAGCGGCATAGCCACTGATTTTATTACTGTACAACGGCACACTAAAATGCAAATGTTGAGTTTCTTATTGCAAAAACTATGTTCGGATAACATTAGAGTTGTAGACAAAGAAAAAAAAGTCAGGAGGCCTAAAGTTAGTGGTCTCAAGATTTTTGAATAATGGTTGGAATCATTCGTTAGTCTGAGATACTTAAAAGAAGAGACCATATAAACAGATACAGCAGCATTTGCAAACTTAAAGTAATTTTTTTTATTGTCCAGGAAAACCTTTTAAAATATATTATTCCAAGATGATCAGGGATGATTAAACAAGCTTTAATATAGGAGGGACAAGGAATCTTCTCTAAAATGTAGGGGGTTCAGGGGGCTGCCAAGGCCCCATAAAATGTTATATTTTTCAAAGTGTTTTAGTGCCTTTTTTATATCTTTCATAGTATTTACTTCATAAAAATGACTCAAGTCATGTTAATAATTTACTCTGGAATAATCATTATTATCCGTATTATGAAATGGGTAGAAAGAATTAGGGCTCCTAGCTGGACAAAAGGTGCTTTCAGCTGGGGAGTTATCTGAGAACAACAGCCATGTTAAAAGTATCTCAACAAAAATATATTTAAAAAAATACATCCACGTTACTAAAAGGTACCCATTTTGTAATTACAATTAGTCGCTTCATGGGGTACGTTATGGTGGGCTAATAACCCCTCACTAGTGTTGGAAGCACACTTCTTTGCCTTGTGCTTCAACCCATCCAAGGTGGGCAGTCATCCCATCAAAACATACAACCTGCCATCCCTTGCAGAAATAATTATATGACATGTTTTCATGCTGCACACATAAAACTACCCATGTGATATGCATGCTGCAAGCATGATATAAATGTTAAATTGTAACTGATGGCATGTATGTAGCATGCATGCAGCAAGCAAGTGTGGAAAGCATGCTTTTTATGTTAAATTGGAACAGAATGCATGCATGTGGCATGCTTGCAAAAATCAAGTGGTCACTTTTAACTGCACACATAAAAGGTAAGTGACTTGCTCAGGATCACACCATATACAAGTAGGGGTTGATGAGATTCAAACACAGGTCTTCAGGTCATCTCCAAGTCTCCTGGTTTGCAGTTCAAAGCCTTTATCCACTAAGCTATACTGCCTGCACACATATGACTCGCTTGTACTTCAATACGAATCTGCATACATCTGCAGCATGCTTATTGCCACTGTTATACTTTTTAGTTTTCTTGTCCCCCCATCTCAGCTGCACAGCTGATCTGTAGCACACATACCAATAGAAACACAAGTGGTTCTTCCCACCCCAATACACACACATACCCAAAACATTACTTAATTACTTCTGTTTTGCCTGTACTCCTACTATTTTCTCTCCATAGTTTTGAATGCTTCCTGAAAAACAGACTTTAAGGGGCAAGCACAAAAGTAGCAATAACTCGACACCCACCCACCCACATGGCCATCCCCCCCATCCACACACACTGTAGCAGGTGCAGCCATACTGTTACAGACAACCTACCAAGTATAGATATAAGTTGATAGTCTCTTACCTGAGTAATAGGGAGCCAGAGGCAGGAGTCTTTAAGAGATGATGTCCATGGGTCAGAGTGCTGGGGCATACTGTCTTGAAATGAATGGAGTTATTTTTTATTACTATTTTATACATTATGATGACAATTTGGAGAATAATGAAGGCCACTGTTCTACTAACAAGGCCCTTGTTAGTCGAGCAGTGGCCTTCATTAATCTCGAACAGTCAATCAATTATGTATAAAATATTACTAAAAAAATACCCTCATTCATTTCAATGGTGCACGCCCCTGCAATTTCCCTTGCCCTATGTCATAATGTGCCTGAGCATGGGGATGTGGAGGTCAGCTTCACTGGAGGGGGGGGCATAAGCCTGACTATAGTAGGGTTCCAATAGTCTGTGCATACCATACCTCTCAACTGTCCCTGAATGCAAGGGGCAGCCCTCATTTTAACCCTGAAAACTGCTCTGCTCCTCATCCATCCCTCATGGAAAACATGCTGCTCACACAGAGGATGTCCTGTAAATGTAGACTTTATGGCAGGGGTGCCATTTCAGATTTTGGCAGGGGGGGAGCCAACAACCAGTGGAGGCCAGGTGTTAGTTAGCCCCTAGGTGGAAAGCTCTAGAATGTCTGAAACATCTCTAAAAAATAAAACTTATTTGTTGTGACTGAAAAGTGATATGCAAATCAGGAAAAATTCAAATGTATAAGATTCAGCTGTCTATACCCTGGTGCAGTACATCAGATTTGGGCTTAAACCCACCCAGTTGCTAACCAATTTTTTTCCTGGCTGAAGTTCTGCCCCCCCCCCCAAAGTCACAATTTCTTTCCTCGACTCCATTCCATTCAGTACCCACCCCATATGGGTCGGGAAGCCACCCAAAGGTGCAGAAACATGAAAAACGTCAATATTTCAGTCCTTCTTCCTTTCCCAATCCCCCTGTAAAAGAAATTATTTACTTATAGTTACCTGGCCATCTGTCCAGAACCTGTGGCCTGGCCCAGAGTGTCACCAGCCTAGTTTTCAGTCCACTCCTTCCCAGTCCTTCTGCCAGAAGCTGGATGCTAGAACCGACCATCCCAGGTCCCCAACGTGGTGCTTTCTGCTTGGCTGCTGCTGCACTGCACTGATCAAGGCCTACAGTGCCTTCAGAAAGTATTTACCCCCCTTGGATTTTGTCACATTTTGATGTGTTACTACCAGAATTTTTAATGCATTGAAATGATTTTTTTCCCCCTTGATTCACACAGCATACTCAACAATTTAAAGGGGCCAAAATATTTTTATTGTGTAACAAAAATTTATGAAACATTAAAAACTGAAATATCTTGTTTACTTAAGTATTCACCCCCCAACGAGTCAATACTTTATAGAAGCGCCTTTGGCAGCAATTACAGCTTTGAGTCTTCTTGGGTATGTTTGTATCAGCTTTGCACATCTGGATTTGAGGATTGTCGCCCATTCTTCCTTGCAGATTTGCTCAAGCTCTGTCAAGTTGGATGGGGAGCGTTGGTGAACCGCAATCTCTAAGTTTTTACACAGATTCTCAATGGGATTCAAGTCTGGGCTTTGGCTGGGCCACTCAAGGACATTCACCTTCTTGTTCTGAAGCCACTCCAGTGTTGCTTTGGCTGTATACTTAGAGGTGCGTTGTCCTGTTGAGCGTAAATCTTCGCCCCAGTCCAAGGTCTATTGCAGACTGATGCAGGTTCTCCTCAAGGATGTGCCTGTATTTGGCTCCATTCATTGTTCCCTCTATCCTGACAAGTTCCCCAGTCCCTGCCACTGAAAAGCATCCCCATAACATGACGCTGCCACCACCATGCTTCATGGTAGGGATAGTGTTACATGGGTGATGAGCTGTGTTCGGTTTGCGCCAGGCATAGCGCTTTGCATTCAGGCCAAAGAGTTCAATTTTTGTTTCATCAGACCAGAGAATCTTTTGCCACATGGTCTCAGAGTCTGCCACGTGCCTTCTTGCAAACTCCAGGCATGTTATTATGTGGCCTTTTCTCAGGAATGACTTCCGTCTAGCCACTCTCCCATAGAGGCTACATCTGTAAAGTGCTGCAGAGATTGTTGTCCTCTGGACAAGTTCTCCCATCTCAGCCATGGAACTCTGTAGTTCTGTCAGGGTGGTCATTGGGTTCTTGGTCACTTCCCTGACCAAGGTCCTTCTTGCCAGTTGCTCAGTTTGGGAGGACAGCCTGCTCTAGGAAGAGTCTGGGTGGTTCTGTAATCTTTCCATTTCCTAATGATGGACTTGACTGTGCTCCTGGGAACTTTCAATACCCTAGAAATGTTTTATATCCCTCCCAGATCTATGCCTCCTCACAATTCTATCACGGAGTTCTACGGACAGCTCCTTGGTCTTCATGGTAGAGTTTCTGCTCTGACATGCACTGTCAACAGTGGGATCTTATATAGACAGGTGTATTTCCTCTGAAATCATGTCAACCATTTGAACTGACCACAGGTGTACTCCATTCAAGTTTAGAGTGATCTCACAAGGAATGGATGCACCTGAGCTCAATTTGGAGTGTCATAGCAAAGGGAGTGAATACTTATCAAATCAAGACATTTCAGATTTTTATTTTAAATTACATGTACAAAAAATTCCAGAAGTTTCATTCCACTTTGCCATTATAGAGTAATTTGTGTAGATACGTGACAAAAAAATCCCATATAAATGTATTTTAATTTGAGTTTGCAACATCACAAAATGTGACAAAATCCAAGGGGGGGTGAATACTTTCTGAAGGCACTGTATGAAGGCTGCCCACACTGCTGTCACCACTGCTGCTAGGCATAGCTTGCTGCCACTGGGGGCCTGTGCTGTTTGTTTTTTTGTGAGGTGAGCCTAGTACAGTAAGTAGTTAACCTAGTCTTGAGTTAGCTTCTAGCTCACCCTCTGCCCCCTTCAGCCACCAGGGGAGACAGAGACTTACTAAGAGTAGAGCAACAAAAATATGCCACCACAGCACTGCTATGAAGAGTTCAGTGCTCACCGACTCCTCCAAGCTGTAGTGTGCAGCCTGTCTACTCTGTGGTGGGAAAGACAGTGTCACACTCACATGACTCGTGCTCTTGCTTCACTGGAGCTCCTCCATGTCATGTGTGTTGGTGCCACCACTAATAGGTGGAGAGAGTGGACAACACAATTCAGACAGAGTCGAATCAGGAGTGCACCTGCAGCATGAGCGCACACAGGCTGGGGGGCTTTTGTTGTACAAAAGATTAAATCCAAATTTAATGCCATTATTGCCATATCATAAGACCAACCTAGGCACAAATGTTGGGGGGGGGGCATTGCTCCCTTCTGTCCTACCTAGATGGCACCCCTGCTTAATGGTAGATATATATTCTCAGGTGCTAAGATCGGTACAAGTAAATGCAATGGTTTCCACTGTTTTCTGATGAACTGTATCTCCATATTTCAGAATAACGTCCTGTTCATCATGAGGGTTAGTGTCCCTTATTGTCCCTCATTTTGAGTGTGCATGTCCCTCATTTTGAGCATCTATGTCCCTCATTTCGGTGACAAAATGCGAGGTATGGTGCATGCTTCCAAGACTGTACATAGCACAAAGAGTGCTGAGCTTGGCCATAGTGTATATGCTCCATACAGAATGACAAAGGGAAAGTAAGTGAGCCAAAAAAGTCATGGAGAAACACATTTGTAACACTAAGTATGCATAAGAGGATTTACATGTCCCAAACAAAAAGGTCAGGCTTCACAACACAGAGGCCCCTCTTCGCACATCTGGAATGGGGGATGTTGGCTGAGTATATCCTATACATTTAATGCAGTAAGCAAACAATACTTTACAAATTAATAGCAATTTAATGACAAAAATCAAAAGTCATTAAACAACTTGCAAAAGGATCATAAATAATGAGTTTACCTAAATTTAATGGGAAATGAATGAAAAAGGAATTTTAATTGCTCTGATTGCTAGCAGTAGTATGAGAATAAAAACTGATGTGTTTTTTAGATGAGGTTTGCACTAAATTAGTTGCTGCACACATGACAAGTGTGCAACATGTGAACCTGATGTGATTTTTAAATGATGTTGACACCAGCTTAACTGCTGCACTCATGTCAAGTGTGCAGCATGTGAACCTGATGTGATTTTTAGATGTTCACATCAGCTTACCTGTTGCACACATGTCAAGCTTGTAGCATGCAGACCTGATTTGCATTTTAGACCTGGTTCATTTAGGTTCACTTTGTGTATGTGAACCACATGCAAACATTGCACAATTAAGCATGTGGCATACATTCTGCATGTACACAGCACACTTATATTCTGTAAGGGATGTCTTATTGGTTAAGTAGCCAATTGCCAGAAATACTAATGCTTCATTTACTAACATACTAACAAACTAATTGCCAGCAGATTAGTCCTTACGGTCTATCGAGTCTGCTCGAACCTCAGATCCCTAGTTGGGTGCCGAGGTCCCCCCCTTGTGTTCCAGAAACCCCTATCATCCATCCCCACCCCCCTGGGCCAGGCCATCATCTGATACATCCACTTTCTGTGTCTGTCCCACCCTCTCTTGAATCCCTCCACTGTGGATCTCTGAACCAGCTTGCCAGGCAGTGCATTCCAAGGGTCCACCACCCTCTCAGTGAAAAACCTCCTCCTCTTCCCCCCTCACCCTTCCACCTTCCAACTTCAAACCATGCCCTCTGGTGATACCTCCCTGCTTTAGCCTAAAGATCCCCTCCATGTTTAACCTATTTATTCCCTTGAGGTACTTGAAGACCTCAATTATGTCCCCCCTGTCTCTCCTCTCCTCTCCTCCAATGAAAACAGGCAGAGCTTCTCAAGTATGTCCTCATATGTCAAATCCCCTAGTCCTGGTATCATCTTAGTTGCCCTCCTCTGTACCCTCTCCAGGAGCTGTATGTCCCTCTTCAAGTGTGGTCTCCAGTGTTGTACACAGTACTCAAGGTGTGGTCTAACCAGTCCATTGTACAGCGGCAGAATCACTTCCTGCTCCTAGAGGTGATCCCCCTTACGATGCATCCTAACATCCTGTTTGCCTTGCTAGCTGCTCTCCTGCACTGCTCAGAGTTATTCATACATGCATCCACCATGACCCCTAGGTCTTTTTCCCCTACTGAGGCCTCCAGCACCTCCCCTTCCAGGGTGTATCTGTGTTTAGGGTTTCCCCGCCCAAGATGTAACACCTTGCACTTGGTGATGTTAAAATTTAATTTCCATGTGTGAACCCAGCTTTCTAGGGTGTCCAGGTCCCCTTGCAGTGCCAACCTCCCCTCTTCCCCCTCAACTACTGCTTCCAGCTTGGAGTCATCAGCGAAGAGACTCATTTCACACCCTATACCCTCCCTGATGTCGGATATGTATGCATTAAACAGGATCAGACCCAGGACCGAGCCCTGCGGTACCCCACTACCGACCTTTCTAGGGTTCAAGAGCTCTCCACCGACCACTACTGTCTGGGTGAGTCCAGCTAGCCAGTTTTCAATCCATCTGACCATCAAAGGGCCTACTCCTAACCCCATCAGTTTCTCCACCAGACCATTGTGGGGGACAGAGTCAAACGCCTTGCTGAAGTCCAAGAATAATACATCCACAGGCTTTCCCCTGTCCAGTTCTGATGTTACCCATTCGTAAAACTCCACAAGATTGGTTTGACATGGTCTACCTGGCACAAACCCATGTTGCCGACTATCCAGACCTCCCACTTCCTCCAAGTACACCCCCAATCGTTTCTTTGGTATACTCTCCATTCATTTTCCCACCACTGAGGTCAAACTGATGGGTCTATAGTTACCTGGTACTTCCCTCGATCCCCCTTTATGGATTGGCACCACATGTGCCTCTCACCAATCCCTAGGTACCCTCCCTGTCTCAAGTGACCTGTTGAAGAGCTCTGCCAGGGGTGCAGCCAGTATGTCCCCCAATTCCCATAGTATTCTCAGATGAATGCCATCCGGCCCAGGAAATTTGTCTTTCTTTAGGGCCTTGAGAGCTATCCACACCCTTTCAGTGGAGATAGCATCATCCGTCCCCTCCACCTTACTGGCCTTTTTATCCTTATCCTGATGTGACACCCCTGGGGTACCTCTCCCTCCCTCTTGCTCCATTTCTGTTGCTCCCCTGATCCCACTCACTGCTGCTTCTATCCCATCATGCCTTGCTTTGTAGATATCCCATCCCCCTCCCTAGTGAACACAGAGGCAAAGTACTCATTTAATACCTCTGCCTGGTCCCATGCCTCTTTCACCCACCCTCCTTCTGATCTCAGTCTGCTGAGATGGCCCTTAGTTTTTCTCCGCTCCCCAATGTACCGGAAGAACCCCTTTTCCCCTCCATGTATCCCCTGTGCCAACCACATCTCTTTACTGGACTTTGGCCCCCTCACCATCTGGGTGACTTTTCTAGATGCAAGATGGTACATTTCCTTATTCCTATCCCCTCTTGTGGTTTTATATTTTTTGTAGGCCACCTTCTTTTCTCTGACTGCTACCTGAACCTCACTGGACCACCAGCATGGTTTATGTGGCCTTGCTCCCTTACGTTTCACCTTAGTGCAGGTCCTGACTGTCTCCTGAAGTCCCCATTTTATGATCTCCCATCTCTTTTCCACATTTGTCATTGACATTAATGACTGTCTCACTTTAATGTTGTCCAGTGTTGTGTTATGAGTGATTTATAAATGCCACCTTTTTTGTAACTAGGATCACCCATGAGTCTACCAATTTTCTTTATCATAAACATAAACCAGATTCAGATTTATTATGTGCTGCAAATTTTGCATTATTTTGAGGTGCTTGAGGTAATGTTCACTAGACCATCATTTACAGTTCCCTCTCACACCCCGTTTTCAACTGTACACTAGTTAGAAAATCATGTTCTGACAGGACCAGATTGTGAGCCACTCTCTGCAGCCAGACTCATTCAGCACACAGTGACATTCCAAACAAAATAGACCCACATTACAAACACTGGTACCTCCCATCCCAGATTAGGAACTTCTCCTTTGACTCACATGCTCCCACTGTGCCAGTACTGCAACTGCATTCATGTTTTGGGGGGGTGATTAAACACAGAACCGACTGCCTATAACACTGATAAAACATATAATGGGGATGGGGGAAGACTACTGGTAAAGCATTTTTGCCAAGTAAATTACATCACAACTCATCTCAAAAAAAAAAAGACCCAAGGCCACATGCAGCAAACTAAACATCACACACTCAGGAAAACTGCAACCAGTCATAGAGCATTAATCCAAATGAAGCATCAATAGGCAGCAGAGCATGATGTTGTGGACAGAGAAAAAGGGCTTACATTTTGACAATAAACTATACTTCAGATTTTGAGTTAGTTGATGCAGTCAGTCTCATTCAGTACACAGGGACAATAAAAAACAAAGTCCTACATTAGAGACATCAACACCTCCCATCACATCCAGTTACTTCTCTATCACCTCACAAGCTATCACTTCCCCTCCACCGTAGCTGCAGCCTGCACTCATATTATGTTCTAGCAAACTCTCCTCATGATAATCACCTTTTTCTGTGTGTGTGGTGGGGGTGCGAGTGTGGGATTGTGAGAGATCACTACAGAAAAATATCTGCATATCTCACTGATAAAACACAGGATGGATTAGTGAGAAGACCATATTTCTGTGTGGTGAATTAAATCACGACTTGTACCCAAATCACCTAAACCACACACGCTTTAAAAAAATACAATCTGTCATAAAACGTTAATCGGAATGAAACATCTCTAGGTAGCAGATCCAAGTATTGATGACTGAGACCATGGCTTACATTTTGAGATAAACTTTACCTCTGATTTTCAACTAGTCGATGCAGCCAGTCTCATCACACGGGGACACTAAAAACAAAAGTCGCACGTTAGGACACTGGCACCTCCCATCCAATTCAATCAAGTCTCCCATCACCTCACAGGCTGTTACTACCCCTCACCTCAGCTGCAGCCTGAGTTCACATTGTAATATCATGCTACTTCTCCTCACAGTAATCACCTTCTTCTTGAGCATTGGGGGAAAGCACTACTAAGTACTGACCTATTAGTTAGCTAATAAAATGTTGAATGGTGGGGGGACTAATTAAAATGCATTTTTGTGATGTAAATTACCTCACAAGTCCTTCCAAAAAACTGCAAGACCCAGTGCAGCATGTACTCGCCAAATTCACACATGCTCAACAGAAACACAATTCAAAATGTCTGTAAACTCAAAACTGAAATTAACGTTTTTTTATATATTATTAACAGGCAGCAGATCAGTCATAATCCTAATAACTGAGAACTGTCAGCTTCCATGTTACAATTCAACCAAACTCACCATAGTAACTCATCTTGCATCTCACTACTGGCACCTGTTGAAAGTCTACCATCCATTTCTGACTGACAGACAACCAGTGTACTGTGTTCCCACTCCAACAAGTGACTGCTGTGTTTCATTAGTCAAGCTTGCACAGGGGATACTTTTATTGGGTCTCCAAGTATTACTGTGGTGATGAGTGCAGACTGCACCTGTCACCACAGTAATACTGTAAGAAACAATGAATTACTGTATGTGCAAAGTTGCATAGTAACATGGAAGCAAGCAAAATATTGCAGGAACAGGGGACGCCTTCTCTGTTCTGAGCAGAGCAACAGCAGCATACGATCAGCTGTTCATGATCATCCTTCTCAATGTATGATTTCTGTGCAGCTGAAATCATAATTAGACTGAGTTTCAACATCATTTGCATGGTTCTATGTGATAATAGCAACCATCGAAAGGCGATCACTATTATCGCGAACTGCATTATTGCCGAAAACATTTTCGGCAATATGCACTAAAAGGTAATTGGGAACAGTGCATTTGGGGGCTGTGCCCCTGAACCCTCCCCCACACCCCCTATCTAAAAAGATTCTCAGCTCTGTGCATGTTGAGGAGTGGGGCACAGCCCGGTTTAAATAAAATGTCCCGCAACTGCAGGATGTCACAAAATTTTACCTGTGTCCAGTCCTGAACCCAGGACCTGCTCCGTCAGAGCCAACCACCCTACCCACCATACCACATGGTTAGCTCAGTGGAAGCAGGCATGCTACAGGGTTACAACAATGTTCCCTGTCCCTGTAAATTCTGTGACGCACCCTTCCTTCCTGTCACCCACCCTACCCTCACTGTCTCAACAGTAGCTGTCCCCCTACCATCGCCCATGATGACAGCACCCTCATATGGGTTGCCGTTTGGTGTCACCCATATGTAGTCACTATCATAATGGTACACCCAAATGCATAGTTAAGGGAGCTGGAGATACTGTCTGAAATGGTACTTCACAAATACTCTGTGGTCATAAAGTTAGGGGGTGCCTAAATTCTTCAGTGGCCCACCCAGGAAGGATAGTGAAGGGCCCATGACTGGTTCAGCCCCCCAGTTTAGCCTCCTCTGAAGATAATTAAATTTACTTTATCAATAATAGAGATGGTAACAAGGGAAGAGGTGGGTCAAATGGAGCATCAGCAAACAGCACATGCAGGAAATGGGAAGCAGGGAAGCAGGCAGGGATGGCATAAGGTATGAAGAGCCATGTGCACCAATGCAAGGAGTCTGAGAAATAAAATGATGGACCTGGAGGCCATCATAGTGGAGGCTAGCCTGGATTTTGTGACCACATTGGACTCATGGTGCCGCTTACAACCACAACTGGGACATAGCCATACCGGGCTGCTTTCTGTTTAGCAGTAGGGCTGGGCAAAATCTATCTTCTGCCTGTGAAATTCTGGTAAAATGCTGATTTCACTTCTGTGAAGTTTCACAAAAATTTCCATGAAAATGTCATTAAATTTTGCCAAAATTGTGATTTCAGTTATTTCCATCTACTTTTAAAAGTGTTAGTCTAAACTGCACCACATTTGGTGTTCTGACTTTACCAAGGACACAACAGAAGTGAACAAAGTTTCTGTTTCTGATCTCTGTCTAAAAGATAACTGAGTTATAAGCCTCCAAACATTCAGAAACTTTAAAATTACATTTTGCAGTTATGTAAACTACAGAATTTCTAAAGTATTATTTCAGATTCCACCACATTTATTATACTGAATTTAGCAAGGCCCATACATAGGTGCACCACGTTTTAGATCTCTGTATTTAAAGGTGACTGAGTTATAAACCTCCAAGCTGGTGCAGGAAGATTATTCCCCTGATGACTGGTCTGGAACTAGCCTGGTCTGAGACCAGTTTCCGATCAATCTGATCTGAGACCAGCCTTGTCTGAGACCAGTTTCTGAGCAACCTGGACTGAGACCAGTTTCGGAGCTGCCTAGTCTTAGACCAGTTTCTGTGCCACCTGGTCTGAGACCAGTTTCTCCTTCCAGCTGAACTGGTCTGGGATCAGTTATTGTCACATTTGTGTGTAACCACAGGGTTGCTAGTCAGCAGCTAGCAGAGCATAGGGGTTAGTGCACTAGGCTGCGATCCTGAAAGTCTGAGTTTGAATCTCACTTTCCCCTAAAATTCTTTTGACCCCAATATTCACTGGTGTGGTGATCCATGGCGGCATGAAGGTAGTAATAGTAAATCTACACTAAAGGCAGTTGCTGCAGAAAAAAAAAACTTAGTGCAACAAAGAAAACCTGTACAGTGGTGAAACTGAGTTCAGACCAGGTTGCACAGAAACTGGTCTCTGACCAGTTAACAGGGAAACAAACTTCCTGCAGAATGGCACAGAGGAAAATGGTAATGCCAAATTATGGTGACCATCAAATAAAGCAATTTTTAAGGCATTTTCACCACAAAACACAGTATTCAGCAGGTGCACTACTCCACAAAGTGAAAGTTATATGCGAGTCCTCACAAGTATTCCGAGCACTCCTGGACAGAATATTCACTCAGCACCACACTGAGCTGTTCACTTAGATCACGATACATCCTTCTCCCTGCAGCACTTCCAGCACCCAAAACAAGCTGCTCCGGTCTCTTGCAGACAATCCAGTAGAAGCCAAATGTTGGGGTGGCATGCACCAAGACAAGTATTGAAGCCCCTGTGCCACCCCTCGATGCAGTTGTTGGTCCGTGCTTGCACCAGATGAGTTGTTTTGTAGCAGTTCCACAATTCTATGGGGAACACTGGATGTCTCCTACCCAACTTGCTAAGGCTCTCCACACACCTCCAATATACCTTGGTGGCTTCCTCTTTATTTCTCTGATAAAGAAACCCACCGTGAACAAGCAGTGGTCACCCCTTCTGACTTACAAGGTACTGTGCTGCCATTTTTCAACCAGTCCACACCTCAACATAATACTGTGCCCCTTTATTCATGTGGGGAGAGCTCTGCCCCCACCCCCCCTGGGGGCCATGCCTCTGAACCCTCCTATTTATAAATAACTACCTCTGAGGTGCTCATTAATAATTATGGTCACCATTCCCATGGGTCACCATTATTGCATGCTAGCCCTTATTCATATGTCACCATTTTTGTAATTGCCCTTCTGACTTTGCCATTGTGACTTTTCCCTTATTACATAGCCATTAGCATATGCTACCATAAGAAATTAGTTTTATTTTGTGGCACGGCTCCTACACCACAGGCTCCCCCACCAACCCATGTCCCTGCTGGTCAATGGAGAAATGAGCACTAGGCATATGGAACAGATATCCACACATTATGTTCACATGCAAACTTAGTCTGGTGATGTTTTCATGTCTCAGCTCTTCTGAAAAGGGCATCCCTGGTTTTGGTTTACTGCCCCTTACTACTTTTCAGTGTAGTACCTTATTTATATGTCAAGAGTAAGAACAGTAGTAGACAGCCTGCATGATCAAGACTTTAACATCACTATAATGCCCTCTTTGATGTTTTAATAAGTGATATCACTGAGAAACTGGAGGAGAAGGTGTGACTCTTTACAGATGACACGAAAATCTGCAACAGCGTGGACACAAAGGAAAGGTTAAGAGAAAGCAACGAGATCTGGAAAACTGGAGGATTGGTCATGGGATCAACAGCTGGGTTTCAATGCCAAAAAGTGCAGGAGAAGGGAAGTGGTGTTGTCCCTGTATCACTCACTTGTAAGACCCCACCTGGAGTATTGTGTCCAGTTCTGGAGGCAGCACCTCTGCAAAGACATTGACAAGGTGGAAATGATCCAGATAAGGGTTACTAAAATGGTACAGGGGTTGCATGAGAAACAATATGATGATAGGCTGCAGGGGCTCAACATGTGCTCTCTAGAGGAGAGGAGAGGAGAGCAAGAGGGACATGACTGAGACCTATAAGTATCTCATAGGGATGAACAAGGTGTAGGACAGAAGTCTCTTTAATAGGAGAAAGAGCATCAGAACATGGGGACATGCTATAATGCTTGGTGGGGGGAGATTAAGAGGGATATGAGGAAATACTTATTGACAGAAAGGGTGGTGGATGTCTGGAACTACCTGTCAGTGGAGGTGGTGGGGCAAAGACAATCAGGAGTTTTAAGCATGCGTGGGACAGGTATAAAAAACAGAGGTAAGGGAGGAGGGAGATACACCTGTGACCAAATACAGTCTGGGGTACAGTGTTAGGCATGGAAAATAGACAGACCAGAAGGGCCTACTGGTCCTTTTCTGCTGAGACATTCTATGTTTCTATCAATTTTTTTTCCTAATAATTCCAATTAAGAACTTAGCTGTCAAACACTGAAGAAACAGTGTGGCAATAGTTTTTTTTTTTCCACAGGGTAAATGTTTCAGCAAGGATCACATGAACATCTGGCCAGAAACTACAGCAGGAAAATGTGCACTGAAGCAAAAGTTAAAGTAGTGACAGTATAGTTTATATTTCCTCTAACAAAAATAGGAGAAACAATATGATCTTTGACCCTGTATCCCAAGAGTATTATAAAGGAGAGCTGCAGTAATGAGAACTTGCTGACACTACAGGTTTCAACAACAGTTGTAAAGATAGTATTTTTGTCAGTTTAATTGCTTGGCTCAGGCTGTTAAAATAAATTGGCTGATGCTACTGAACAGCACAGCCATTGCTGCTCACTTTGCTTCAGCTGCTGTGCTTCAATGAAACCCAGACTGCTTAGGCAATTTATTATAATACACAGTGGCACTGGCAAAGGAGTGAATTGCAATACCCCCGTAATAATACCCCAAGATGATAATCCTGACCTGTCTATTTGGTCTGTTACAAGCTGATCCCCATTCCCTAAAGATACTTTAAAATATTGCCACATTAGAGATAAAGGCACCGGTCTTGATCTGGAAAAAAAAAGAAATTACTACGGCACTGCGGAGATGTGAATACTAATGTATTACTGTGGTAAATAAAAACACAAATAGAAATACAGATATGCCAAACAAAAGAATTTTTAACATTCCAGGACTGAATAGTCAATCTGCTCAGTGGATAAATATATTCTGAAACTGAATAACCAGTCTGCTCAGTAGATAAATATTACAGTGAATGCAAAATACACTTGAAGTGTGTCCTGACTGCCAACCTCAGTTAAGAGGCTTTTACTTTTAAAGTGTCTTTCTACAGGACACTGCTGCTGCATTTTTCCAATACAGGCTCTCTGCATGTTAACTCCTTCAATTCTGACATTAAACAAAATTGTAAAACAGCCCTTTGATTCAAGAGATGGAGTCCACTCCAGCTTCAGACCACTTGCTCCATGATCATATGCTCACTTTCTCCTCCAGTACCATACCAACGCCTTTGAGTTAAAGTCCCAGAAAGTCTGCTACTCTGCTGTCCAGCTCTGGAAATATCACTGTAACCACATGTCACCAAACAAACTGCTGTGACCAGGAAAGCAAATGGAAAATCCTCACAGGAGGATATCCATTAGAAAGTCCACTGTATTCTGTCCCTCCCCCATCCCCCCACTGACCAATGGCATTGTGTCCATCTCCCGGGCATGCCTCTTGGCCATCACAGCTAGCAACTCTCACCCCACACTCCCCATCAGGTACTGAACTTTGAACTTTCATGCTGAACCCACTCCAGGACCAGAAACAATAAATCAGTGACCAGGAAAAGCAGCAAGGTCAGGAAAAGACATGGTGAAATCATGATAAAATGGTGGTGGCTCACAAAAAGACACCCCATGCTAGCAATGTTTGTACACAGTAGTGTACACCGCATACACTTCCCAATGTCATTTTTTTACACATGAAACAAAGATGACTTATTCTAATGTGTTTGAATACCAAAATGTTCCTGACTGGCCAAACAAGCTGGAATCTTCGTTTTTACAAATGCCCTGTGTCTGTATTCTGTGTTGCTATGTCACAGTAGCGAAAAATGTATTTTTCTAAAAGGACTGAGATTTAGTAATGATTTAAAGGGACATGGTCAACCTTTTTTTTTTTGCATCATGTTATTTCTAGTTAAAAATCCACATTTTATTTTTGCTCATCTTTTATTGATGTGGCCAGTTATTTAATCTGCCTCCTTGCTTAATAGAATGAAATGCATGTGATTGTAGAGTTATAACCAACCTTGTTTTGTGTCAATAATCTGGATCTAGTTTTCTTACATACTTCCCAAACATTAGAAACACCCCAAAACAGTGCAGCCAATCCTGATGCAATAGTCTTATCTACTCCCTCTACATAATGAGTGACTAGTTTGTGTTGGGGTGTTCCTAATTCCAGGAAATATGCAGTTGGAGTTGATCAAGGAAACAGATATGTTTTTGTGTGGTAACACAAATATGGTGGGCAGTCTTTGTTTCACTTTTTTAAAGAAAAAAATCAGAATCAAACAACTAGCTAAATCAACAGTCTACAGATTGCGAATAATCACTGCATGTGTTTTTAAACTAGGGACACTTAAACAGGTTGACAGTGTCAATTTAAAGAGGGCACCCATCTCCAGAAAAAAATTAATACAGCTGTCATCAGTAGAACTCAGTTACATAGATTTCAAAATGTTTGCATTTGTAGGCATCCTTTTTCTTATTAGATACATAGATGGTTAAGAACACATAAGGACCTTTAAACTTCTACCTCCTCTTCTCTACCTAATTTAACTTGTTCCCCCTTCTACTTTCACTTCTTAAATGTAAACTTCCAACTGTAATTAAAGAAAGGAGATACAAAACTCTAGATAAAGATGAAACAATTTGCACTTATAACAAAGGGAAAATAATCAAACGCCATTTACTAGTACGTCCTTAACTGTACATTCTGCTCTCAGAGCTGTTACAATAGGTTCGATCAGGAGAACGTTATACTTGGATACAGGGGGCTGGATTTTCAAAGGGTGCCGCAGGGCTCGAATCAAGTCCTGCACCACAACACCTTGAATCTGGCAAGATGATAACAACAGGGGGCTGCAACTCGAGTGTAGGTGGTGCTGCCAGAGAAAATGCAACACTGTGAGGAAAGTAACTGGTGCTACTCACCACATGCACATATAATACTATACACAAAACTGCAGTTGCTTTTCTGTTTTTATGTCAATTTGAGGGTGCGCAGCAATCCAAAACAAGTTACAGGTTCTGTGGGAGGCGTGCACAGACGTCCTGATGTTTCGCGCACATGCGCTTTGACAAGAGACTAAGGAATTGCACTTGGGATCGCATTTTTAGCTGTAGGTCCCTTAAAGCTACAATAGCAGTTCCAGGAACAAAACACGCTGATAAAATGTGTTAAACAGTGCCACAACTAAACTTCAAAACATTGCAATCTGCCCATGTCGATCTAGTTAAAGTTAATGGTATTCAGTTTTGTATGAATATGCACAGTATGTACACTAGCCACAACTGAGCTTACAGTGGCCCATAATCCTAAAATCTGAACACGCTTGTAAACTGTTTTTGTGTGATTACCTGATGCAGAGTATACCCAGATGTAAAAAGTGGCAGGTATTGGGGATTAATTTCCCTCAATGTGAAAGTGATGCATACCAGCTACAATTTTACTTTCAGGTTCAAAATCAAAAAATTCTTGTAAAGCATTGCTACAGTTCAGATTTGGCAAAGGGACATACCTCTCAGCACTAAAAATCATAGCATTGGCCTTCAAAAATCATAGCAAATGGTCAGAATGTGGAGCATTTTCTTATTTTAAACAATATTATGTTAACAGATAGTTGACCCCATATAGTAAGTGATAAGAAATGTTTCTATCAGCTTAGTTCAATGATTTAATAGTTTGTGGGGTCCAGAAATAGCTTTAACATTATGAAGTTCATTGGTAAACTTGTGAGGAGCAAGGGTAAATTTGAGTGTGAAAATAATAGCACTATGTGGAATTCGTAGCAGTTGAGAGGTATGCAAAGGGATCTGCAGATAAAAATGCAATCCCAAGTGCAGCCCTTTGTCTCTCCTCAAAGTTTATGTGCACAAAACGTTGGGACATCATTGCACACTTCCCACAGAACCTGTAACCTCTTTTGGATTGCTGTGCATCCTCAAATTGAAATAACACAGAAAGGCAACTGCAGTCTTGTGTCCAGCATGATATTTGCATGCAGTGCCAGTTACCTTTTTCACTTTGAATCAGACAGTGTGTGTTCCAAATGCTTTTTCCGCATCTGTGTCTGATTTTAGTAGGTTGAACACAGTTGTGAAAGTTTTCCCAATTTATGGCAGCTTGCACCAAATGTCTGATGCAAGCACCAAAAAAATGGTTCCTCAAGCCAGCCGGGTGGCGCTGAGGGTTGAGGCACTGGATGCCAAACCTCGCACCACACTGGCGATCCAGGTTCGGGAGCAGATTTGGGTAGCTGGTGGGTCGGCAGGGGGGGAGATAGGCTTGAGCATCCCATGACAGCTCACCTTCTCTGGGGAGGGGGGGAGGCCGATGCCCTCACACTTGTCTGACTCCGAGGGGAGGCTTGGAGTACTGCAAGCCCCAATTGTAGGGGATGGGCAGCCACTATACAGCATGGACATCGGTGCCTTGCACCTTGATGTCAAGGATCACACACTGCAGGGGAAGAAGAAGAACAGGGAATAACCCCTGCTGGCTCTAGGAAGACAGGCTTCCTGGTGCTTGCCTCCATTGTGGCCAACTCATTGGACTACCTCCTCGGCCAGACGAAAGGAAGAATGTCGGGGGGGTTGAGGTCCCACCTCATCCCCACTTGGGGGGAAAACCGTAGCTCCATGGGGGATCAAGAGGTAAGTTTCGGTGAGTGAGAGGCAGGAGGATGACTCCTTGGATGCCCTGAAGGGTCGGAGTTGGCAGGCAGTAGGGGGGAAAAAGAGAAATAAAAAAAAAAAAAAATGATTCCCATGATTGATGCAGGCTTGACCACAAAAAGCAGGTCTAACTTGTCGTAATTGGAGCTTGAGATATAAAATCCCATTAGACTGTCTCAAGCTCAGGGAGCCAAGTCTCTGGTGCCCCCAGGGCTTGCGGCACTCCAGCCCCTTTGAAAATGCAGCCCAGTATCACTAATTGCAGTTCTTTTAAGTGGACAAAAACAGGAAGATATCAGTAAACTAGCCTGCTCTGTCTATCGCACAGAACCATTTAGGAAAGGTTATGTTCAATAGAGTAAATACAGTCCATCCCACTTAAATGCATACCTGATAAATGCACGAGCTTGCATAAATGCTCAAAATTTCCAAGTCCCGATTTTTTCACTTCCTTTGTACAACAGACCTGTTAAACACGTAACAGATCCCTTTGAAATGCATACTTTTTCCCCTCCGTTTTGCCGTTCAGGTGTGGACTGACTGGCCCAATTTTACTGACACTGCATGTAGCTACCTTACTAGTTAGCTTGTAATTGTCTTTTAATGGGCTGCCCTATTTAAATGGAGGTGTTTTATCATCTACTTCAACCTTTTAGTTATCCAACCTAAGTCACAAAAGCACCCTCCCTCACACTGAAATCAAAACAGAGAAACCAAAAGAATGACACAGAAGAACATTACCAGAATCACAGAAGCACCCTCATTTATCCAGAAAACAAACCAAAGAATGTCACAAAATGTTACAAATCACTTTATAACAAATTAAAGAAGTGCTTAAGTACTACTGGTATGTTTTTTCACTAAACAACCCACTGGCACACACTGCAAGTTGCACTCACCAGTAAAAGAATACAAGATCTGATAAATGCATAGCTTTTTGGTGGTCCCAAGGGTATGCATTTAAGGGGGCTACAGTGAAGTAGAAACAGGCTTATTAACATGCAGATTTGAAATTAAATTTTACTTTAATCATTGGTCTAGCATAGGCAACACTTTAATCTTTGATCTAACATAGGCATAAAATTAGAGCCGAAAAGATAAGCCCAACTTTCCCCTAACCAACTCTTAGTGGTGGAGGGTAAGCAGGTCTCAGTGTGGCTTAACTGGTATGACATGTGCCTTTGGGCTAGAAGACCATGGGCACTACTCCCACACCTGGCTAGGATTCATACCATAAATTCAGGCACCCTCAGTGCAGTACTAGTGGCATGCAGTACAGCCAGGAAGTCACTGTGGCATTCTTCAGATGAGATATTAAACCAATGTCCCCTCTGCCCCTCCCTGGTGCTGTCCTGGCAGTTGTCAAGGTAGAAGTAAAAAATATCCAAGGAGTTTTTTGCAAGAGATGGAGATGTCCCCGTTTCCTGGCCAGCACTTGCATCACCGAGACCTGGCTGGACGAGAATGCTGGTCCCATATTGGAGTCGGCTGTTCCAGCCAGGTACTCTGTGATACATCACCTGAGATTGGATAGAAGGGGGAGGGGGTCTCTATTTGTCTTAAATTGGAATTGGACCTTTTAGAGGTTCCAGTGGTGACCCATAGATCCTTTGAGTGTATCATGGGAGCAGGTGTGGGCAGAAGAATCTTACTCATCTACCGTCCACCCGGTGATGAGAAAGCTTTTCTGCAGGAAATTGCAGACTTCATTGTCGACATGGTGTTGGAACCCTCCAGGTGGTTTGTCCTGGGGGATTTCAGTGCCTGGGTCGATGATGAACTCTCGCTTTTTGGTCAAAACTTTCTCCAACTGATGATTTTGTTGGGCTTTACACAGGTTGTTACTGCTGCAACCCATATTCAACGTCTCTCTCTGGATCTGGTGTTCTCCCTGGGAATGGAGATCACGGAACTGGTCGTGGAACCAGTTGGGTGGTCGGACCATCACTCTATAAGGTTCAATTCTGTGGCCCCCACCATGAGACCAACCCCTTTGGAGATGGTCCAGTACCGCCCTTTGAGGGGTTTTACCCCTGAGGGTCTGATGGTGGTGCTGGACCTATCGAGTTGGCCTATGGAGTGCATGGAACCAGATGTCTTAGTAGTGCACTATAATAATATGGTGCCGAAGGCTCTGGATTCCACAGCACCCGTCCGTGTTCGCCCCCTCTCCCTCCACCCTCAGTCCTCTTGGTTTGATGGGACATTGAGGGAGTTGAGGAAAGTAAGGCAAAGATTGGAACGCTGCTGGCAGAAATCCGGCCTGGAAGCGACAGGCTTAGATTGATGGCCCATTATACGGACTATCAATCAGAAATCTCCTGTAAGAAGGCAGAGTTCCTGTCCAGGGAGATAGCTGCATCAAGGAATTGACCAGCTCAGCTCTTCCAAACTGTGGACAGGCTGTGCAATCCAACCTGCCTGTGGGGTCGGAGAGCTTTTTCACAAATGAAGTGTGATGAGTTTGCTCAGTTCTTTGATGATAAGGTGTCATCGATCAGGTCGGAGATCTGCAAAATGCATTCAAATGAGCATGGCAGTGATCGATGCGAGGTTGCAGGCCCTCAGTCTGCCTGTACAGATTTCGACCAGCCAGCGATCATGGATATCATGAAGATTGTCCAGGGCTTGCGACCGATTTGCTGTAGTTTGGATCCTGATCTTATGTGCCTCCTTGTGGGGTGCCTGGATGAGATCGGACCAGTCCTTGCTGAGATAGTCTGGTGCTCATTGGACCAAGGGGTGTTCCCAGAGTTTCTGAAAGAGGCTATCGTGACACCCCTTTTAAAGACACCTTCCCTTGACCCAGACTGTCTCACTAACTATAGACCAATCTCTAACCTGCCCTTTTTGGGCAAGGTTATTGAGAAAGTAGTCGCGTTGCAGCTCGATGACTTTCTTACCACCCATGAAGTCTATGTTCTTCTCCAGTCCAGTTTTAGGAAGAGGCACAGTACCGAGACGGCGTTGGTTTGAGTACTGAATGATCTCCTAATAGCGAGAGAGCGGAGGAGCCACTCGATCTTGGTTCTCCTTGATCTCTCTGCAGCATTTGACACTGTGGACCATGGGACGTTGCTAGAATGCCTGCAGCTACTCTGTGGACTGTCAGGGACAGTCCTCAGATGATTCCATTCTTTCCTCATGGGCAGAACTCAGAGGGTAGTATCAGGAATTTTTTCCTCTTCTCCCTTTTCTCTGCCTTGTGGGGTGCCACAGGGTTCTGTGCTTTCCCCCATGTTGTTCATGGTGTATATGCTGCCATTGGAAGACATTATAAGGTGTTATGGGCTGAGTTTTCACTGCTGTACAGGCAAGGCAAGGCAACATTTATTTAAAAGACACCCAATCCCAGAGGCTCTGGGCGCCGTACAAAACATTAAAACAGGCATTTTAGCATAATAAATATATAAATTTACACATAAATACAAATCATTACAGAGCTAAACATTAACTATAAATCTTTACAGATGACACTCAGCTCTATATGTCCTTTGTACCCGAACAGAATGATGCATTATCGGTCTTTAACAACTGCCTCGCTGAGAATCAGGACTGGATGAGTGCTAACTGGTTGAGACTGAATCCCAGACAAGACTGAGGTGTTGGTGATGGACCTGGGTCACCGTGTAGAGAAGTTGACTCCTGGGTCTCCCTCTGGCCTTGTGTTAGGGGGTAACCAGTTGAGACCTTCTGAACAGGTGCAGAATCTGGGCGTAATACTTGACAGTGAGCTGACGCTTAAGACACAGGTGTCAGCCATTGTCAAGTCTTCCTTTTACCATCTGAGGAATATAGTCCAGATAAAACACCTTGTTCCACATGATGACCTCCTTGAGTTGGTTCACGCCTTTGTTTCTTCACATCTTGATTACTGCAATGCTCTATATCTAGGGTTGCCAGGGGTGGATCTCCATCGCTTTGCAGCTGGTGCAGAACGCTGCAGCCAGGTTGTTGACCGGGTTACCAAGAACTTGCCATATCACACCTGTGCTGCGTGAACTGCACTGGCTGCCGGTGCGATGGAGGATCACCTTCAAGGTCACGTTGCTGACCTATAAGACCCTACACGAACTGGGACCGGGCTACTTGTAAGATCTCCTTCAGCCCTACTGCCCTCTCTGCCCACTCCGTTCTGCCAGCGAGGGATTGCTAGAGATTCCCAGGGTTCGTCTTCAGTCATCTGGGGCCAGAGCTTTTTCTTTCATGGCCCCAACCCTGTGGAATTCTTTACCTTGTCGGATTAGAGAGTGCCTGTCCACAGAGTCATTTAAAGCATCATTGAAGAGCTACTTATTCGAATTAGCTTTTGAATAAGTTTATTCTGTTGCCTTTTAAATGTTTTTATATTTGTATTTATTATTGATGTATGTTATCTTTGTTATGTATTTGCACTTTGGTACATTGAAAAGCGCACTACAAATAAATATTGACTTGATTTGATTTGATTCCCATGAAACCAGTTCATGCAATAGTGCAAGACTGTGTAGCTGCTGATGTGCAAAATGGCTGCCACTATGCATTTATAGACACTTCTATACCAGTCTCTCTTTGCTTGTAAAATGTATTAGGATACAATGTGCATGAAAAGCACCTTATAAATGTAAATTATTCTTCTTCCTCCTCCTCCTCTTCTTCTTTTACTTTTTCTTCTTCTGTTGCTGCTTCTTCCCCATTTGATCTTTAAGTCATATATAAAGTAAGCATTCACTACATCCCACGGTACTCTGTTCCACAGATCCTCCACTCTTTCAGCAAAGAAAAACTTTCCTCCAGCCTTTCTAAACTTTCCTCCTACCAGTCTGAGGTTATGACTCCTGTTGGTTGTCTGACTCTTAACTGGCTAATTGGTGTCCACCCTTTTATATCCCCATATATTTTAGGTCTGTGTAATGTTGCCCCCACCCCTTCAGTGAGTACACATTAAGGTCTCTCAGCTTCTCCTGGTAGTTCTCATTTTGGTGCACCTGTACTATTTTAGTCACTCCTGCTATATTCTCTGAAGTTTATACTTTTATATTTTCAAATGCTGTTGCCAAAATTGCACACAGTACTCTAGATGTGGTCTTAACAATGTTCTGCTTGTGAATTCTCATCTGGTAATCTCAGTGGCCTGTTAGCTCACACATATGCTTTTCACACTGACTTACACAATTTATCTGTGTGCTCATACCTCCTTCTTCATTTGCGGATTGTGATAATGACGGTGAGTTCAGTTTATGACTCTGCATTACACAAATCCTAATTTCTGGGCAGGCATTTTATAGTTCCTCACTAGGGGGTAAAGGCATTATTTCCATTACTACATCATAAAGAAGCTACTATAATAGTGTTTCTGTTTTAGTGACAGCAAGTTCTATTTGTGACTGTGTTACACAAATCTTAATTTGAAAGCAAGCATTGGCAATAGTGTAGTAGGAGATACATGTATGGTACTAGATCATACTAGAAGAGTTGCTTCATTATATAGGAGCTGACTGTTTTAGCATTAGTTACATTAAACTGTTTCTCTATATTGTCAACCAAATCCTAATTTGAGGGCAGTAATTTCTTTTATCATAGTTTAGTAGGTGGTATGGATCAGGTACCAGACAGTGCTATGACTTTTACATTATCATAATGAAGGTACCAGACAGTGATATGACTTTTATGTTATCATAAAGAAGCTATTTTTGCTCCATTAGTTACTACAAGTTGTGTCTACTCTATTATCGAAATCCTGCTTTCAGAACAGACAGCTTTTTTTCTGTAGCATCAACAATGAGTTGTGCTGTGACCAAGCATAAAGTCTTCTTCATTTGTCCCATACATGACTTTCACTAGTCCTAATTCTCAAAAGTACTGGTAGCCTAGCAATATGACATGAAGCATTTATTCAACAGCAGTAGATGATTTTCCTTTGACCAAAGGTAGATGAGTGCCAGATGAGAAAGTCCCTGACCATGCTATTAATGTGTGGAAAGGTGATGTGCGTCATGCTGTTTAACTTGGCAACCTGCACAGGGACAGCATTAGTCATGGAATATTGGCAAATAGGGAACTTTTTCCATGGGTGCCCACCTATGTGCAACACTAGCAAGGTAATGGCTGGTTATTTATTTTTATTTTTTTGTTGTTTACATCTGAATGAAACAAAGGCTATGCACAGGTACAGCTTGACACCTTAGCTAGCTAGTCATCCCATGTGGTCTCAGAATGTATTCCAGAAGCAGCAGACTTTAAAGGGTTGAGAAATTCTGCCTGGCAGTGTTCCCATGACAACTTATTGAATTTGGACTGCATCACTGGGAGCAAATGCTGACTAGAGAAACTTCAAAAATGGCTCAGCTGTTAACACTATTCAGTACAGCAGCTTTAATAAACAGACGGAGACACACTGGCACTGGTGAAAGCTGACCAAGAAGAGATGGTGAATGGTGAACACTGAATCATCCAGTCCAGAGATGAAACCAGGAATCCAATGGAGATCTCATTAATTAGAGAGGCCGGAGCAGACAGTGAGAAAGAAACTGCAACATGAAACCTTGGATGCAGTGAAACAAGACAGGATGAGATAGCAGCAGCACTTTGAAATGAAGAAAATGAACATGGAATGAAAGAGCAAGATGCAAGATCAGTGGAGCAAGAAAAAAGGGGTTCAGAAGAAGAGGTGACTGGAGCTGGAAGACAATTTGAGAGAGCATCAGATGTACAATTGCTGGAACTTGCATAGCTGAGAATGCCAGACCTGGTGAGTAATGATACAAATGAATCAGCCTCTGGTCCTTTAGTCATTCAGGAAGTATAAAGAAACACAGAAGGAGCAGGACAGAGAATTGTACCAGTTAAAGCAGAAGGAAGCGGGGAAGGCAGTCTGAATAGCAAAGGCCCAAACTGAGGAAAAGATTGCCAACTTGGTTAAGAAGGGGATAAAACATTTTATAGGTACATTAGGGAACAAAGAAAAACTAAGGCAGGAGTACTGAGACTGAATAAAGAGGAAGGTGGTTGGGTAGAGAGTGACAGTGAAAAAGTAGGGATACTGAATGAATACTTCTGCTCAGTATTCACAAAGGAAAAGCAGTGGGAGATACCTAATCCAGTCAATAGAAACACTCTGGATAGGGGGTTGTATTAGTCCTTTCACAGAAAAAAAGGTTCTGAAATAACTCTTTAAACTGAAGGTGGATAAAGCAATGGGGCCTGATGGGATTCACCCCAGAATTCTAAAAGAACTAAGGGAAGAACTAGTAACACCACTGACTACCCTTTTTAATAAATCATGGGAGGATGGTGTGGTACCTGAGGACTGGAGGAGGATGGATGTGATTGCCCTTCGCAAAAGTGGGAGCAAGACAGAGGCAGGAAACTACAGACCTGTCAGTTTGACCTCAAAGGTAGGGAAAATGATGGAATCATGTCTGAAGGAAAGAACTGTTGAGTACCTAGAGGCCAGTGGGGCATAGGACCCAAGGCAGCATGGATTCACAGCAGGAAGGTCATGTCAGACAAATCTAATTAATTTCTTTGACTAGGTGACCAAGGTAGTGCACCAGGGAGGGGCTGTGAACATGGGCTACCTAGACTTTAGCAAGGCATTTGACACAGTCCCGCACAAAAGATTAATAAACAAATTAGCCAGCCTGGGAGTGGGTCCCAGGGTGGTAGGCTGGGTAAAAAATTGGCTGGACAACAGGGCACAGTGGGTAATAGTAAATGGAGTCCACAGTGAAGAAAGGGGGGTTACTAGTGGGGTACTGCAGGGTTCAGTACTGGGGCCGGTTCTTTGTAATGTCTTTATAAGTGACATTGCAGAGGGACTGGAAGGGAAAGTATGTCTTTTTGCAGATGACACAAAGATCTGCAACAGGGTTGATATGCAAGGTGGGTTGGAAAGGATGAAAAGGGACTTGGCAAGGTTGGAGGAATGGTCAAATGTATAGCAGCTTAGATTCAATGCAAAGAAGTGCAAAGTAATGCACCTAGAAAACAAAAACCCAGGGGAAGAGTACACAATGGGGGGTGAGATACTGACAACAGCAAAAATGGAAAGGGACCTGGGGATAGTCATATCAGATGACCTAAAGGTGGGCCAGCAATGTGAGAAGGCAGTAAGGAGGGCTGGGGATACTGGGATGCATAGGGAGAGGCATCACCAGTAGAAAACAGGACATTGTTGGCCCTCTGTACAGAGAGTTGGTAAGACCTCATCTGGAGTACTGTGTACAGTTCTGGAGACCCCATCTCCGCAAAGACATAGACAGGGTGGAGGCTGTCCAGAGGAGGGCAACCAAAACGGTGCAGGATCTGCACCAGAAGATATATGAAGGAAGACTAAAGGACATTTATCATTGCGATTGGTCATTAAAGCACACAGAGAAGCAGATCAAAATCAAAAACTCCCTCTTTCTACTTCATCTCATCTGATTAACTATAGCAAAAAAAATCAGAATTCAGTTTGAGAAACACATATATTAAAGACAGAAGTATGAAAGCCAAGTTTAATTTGACAATCCCTGTATCATGTGTTAGCAAAACTATGGCGGATAATTCACTAACAGTGTAAATAATTCATTCTGTCAATAACGCATCCAAAACAAATAAGAGTGATGAAGAATGAGCACAGATATAAAACAATTCCACCTTTCCATTTTTTCATTTTTTATACAGGAGTAATAAAGAAGAATATACCAGTGTCAATATTGTTTTTAAAGTGGGGCACAATAAACATTAAATTATAACTTTTAAAGTAAATTAGCAATAAAGCATATGTTTGTAATCCTCTAATCTTTCAAAAAGATATGTGGGCAAACCCTTGAGGATAATTTCACGTTGTCAGAATATATATAGGTCCAAAAACAATGATAAATATTTCAAAACACATAATGAAAATGATGGACCTCAGGGCATGGTGTAAAAGCATGTACTGTAGTGCTTCTGTTTTAGTGTGTGTGTGTGTGGGGGGGGGCTAACAATGTGTGGCTGTTACATTAAGGATCCAAAGTTTACATTTTTTATTAACTACATGCCCACTGGAATGCTTGGATATTTGCAGCATTAATACAACAGTACATGTGTTTTATGTCTGAAAAATGGAAACCACCTGGATGATTGAAAATGTTTCTATTCTTTTGGCATTCTGGTCACTGATTCTCATCCCTCTGAAACTGCTAACAAAAGAAAATCTGGTATACTTGAGCTGGTGTCCCCTTATTCAATACTGAACCTACAACCATATTCCAAGGAGAAAAATAGGAAAAGCAGAAAATGAACCAGAATCACCAAAATATCATCAATTGTACTAATGGTGTGATGGACCTTGTTTGTCATGGATTTTTGTGCACAGTACAAAGGCTATGGATTGTCACTGTATCCTGCTGTGATACAACAATATATCAGCTGATCAGAAATCCTGGGCCATCTGAACTGAGAACCGCCACATGAACAATTACTTAAAAAAAAAACATGAGGCTGCTGAACCACAGGGTAGGGAACATCAAGGCTGAGCACTGACTCAGTCCCTACAGAAAAAGAAGACAGAATTGCAGATAAGTGAGGTCTAAACTTTTTAATTCCTTTTTTATATCTTGGTTTTGTAATCAAAGACTGTAAAACAACCATTTCAGCATGACTCCCCAAGGGCTTCACCTACACTTTCACCACTCTCTCATCTCACACTAAAATGCACGGTCTCTCCCTAGATTACATCCTAATTATCAATAAAAAAAACTAAACAAGAAAAAAAAGACTACACACTATATAAAATAGCAGATGGGTAGCCTCATGCCCTACGGGACCAGGAAGGAACCCTGCACTGTAAGCTGTAACAAGAAAGCACACTGAAGCAGGGCTCAGCGTTGACTCAAAGCACTGGGGCACGTTGCAGGTGAAGCTACCTTTTTACGCACTAGCAGCACTCCATGTTTAGTGTAATAAAACAGATTTAAACTGACACATTTCTGTTTCATTGTGCCTTTTTGTTACAGCTTAGAGTGCAGAGTTCCTTCCTGGTTTTGTCAGTTACATTATGGCTGGACGCCTTTTACCCTGCATCAATCTAGCATCGCAGAGCTTGCCGGCCAAGCCCTTCTGAAACTAACCTCATGCCCTACCAGCCTGTGCTGCCACCTTGAGGTTTTGATGACATTGTCCCTCTCGAGCTTTGCCCTTGAGGTCTGATATAATCAGAACACCTCTGTGGCTGCAGTCTGGTTGTGCATGGTTGCCCATCCAGTATTCTCTATAGCTTGGTTTATTATCATCTTGTTACATTTTTTTACACAGAAATAGCAAACTATCAATACAGAAGACATATATACTTTACTGCGACATACTAAAGCTCAACAAGAAAGTTATTCTCTTTCTATTGATAAACAGATTGCATTTCTTTTAATTATTTAACTAGGTGAGACACACTAAGCTGGAAGCTTTTTCCCAGGTGCAACCTGGGATCAGAGAGAAGTTAAGTGACTTGCTCTGGGTCACACAGTATGCAAGTGAAAGCTATGGGATTCAAACCCAGCTCAGGTCTGCTGGATATCACCAAATTTACAGCTCAGAGCCTTAGACCACTGCGCTATACTGCCTCCCTTCTGCTATTAGAATTATATGTCAATAAATATGATATTCATTTGCTTTGCTGTCCGGAAACACAAACTAAAAGTATTTAGCTGTGTTTGACAAGGTTTAGCTTTCATTGCACACTTTCAAACTGTTCTAGGCAGAGAATCATTATTCTATACAGAACAAGACACCACTCCAAGAATAAAAATGACCCCTCAGCCCCAAAAAAAAATGTTCCAGTTCTGTTTAAAAACATTAACTCCTTCACCACATTTAAGGGCCATTTTTTTAAAACTGATGTTCCCGGTTTTCTTTTCATGGTAAAAATAATAGCTAGGACCCTTTATAAAAATGCATTTAAATTAAACTGCAGCAGGAAAAATTATTATGGATACATTCCCTTCAGGAAAAACTGTAAAAGATGCTTAAAACTGTCCTGATCTGTACGACACACTTTGAAAGCAAATATTAGCAAATGGGTTCACAAGGCTCTTTTTTCTTGTTCCCTCGGGACCTGACCCAACAACTCACCCAACCAGCTCCACTCCATGATCTCCACCGCTCACTCAGGTCAGACAGACTGAGGTCCTGCTTCTTGTTGCTGCTCCTAGCCTCTTACCCAGCCCTGCCATACCCATTCCAATCCAGCAGTTCTTGAGTCCCGTCTGGCTGCTGTCTCAGCCTGTTTCTCTCCTCTCCTCTCTCATGTCTCACTTCAGTTCAGGGTCAGGGGTCAGGATATGGAGGCTAGCACAAAGGTGAAATGAGCAGGGGGGACCTAAATTATTTTGTCCTGCTGATTCAATGTTGTTGTGGCCACTGGCTGTCAGGTCGAGGTTTGCTGAGATAGGCAGGTGTGTGGGAGATAAGACTGAAGGGGATTGGGGGCAGTGCCACTGTCAGCAGAATGATGACTAAGTGGAGTCCACAGAACATGATTATGGTGTTGTATCTAATAAAGTTGTGCTTGTTGAAGACTAAGGGGGCTATGCACTAATGGACAGAAAGTTTGCTCCAGAGGCACATACCTTGCCTGCATAGCTACACACCTGTGGACAGGTGTGATCATGCCAGTATGCAATAACACCAGCCACCTGTCCGCAGCCCCGCCGCCCCCCCAGTGTGCAGGACTGTGCAGGGTGGCCAGAGGCTGAGTAGCAGACCCAGGTGGGCATCCAATCAGATGCCTGTCCTAGGTCCAATAGTGGATCCCCTGCACAGAACAGCATGGGACCAGGTGCATGCATTGCATGCAGGCACCCTGGAAGTTGAGGATGTGTGCCGTCTTCCTATTGTCCCCCCACAGCAGTGCCCCATCCCTGGCTGTATGTATAATCACACACCCCCACCACACAGCAGTGCCCAATCCATGAGCACATATATGAGAGCCCCCTCCAACACACACAGGTAGCCCCGGGTCAGTTCCTATAATCAAGCTCCCCCACACACATGCACACAACCAGAGCCCCATCCTGGCAGAGTCAGCCCTGATAGGCACCTTCACACCACCCCCCGACTGTTGATCCCTGAACCCCTGCCCCTTCATTGGTTGCCAGTAGCCCCCAATCCCCCACAGCATCAACAACATCACCCCCCATCCCCAGTACCAGCCAGTCAGTGCTGTGGCTCTGGCCAGCCAGAAGCACAGCCCTCTGCACATCTCCATGGCCACTAGCCATCCAACTGATGCTGAGAGCATGCCAGCTATATATAGAAGCACGCTTCCAGCATCAGTTGGATGACTGGTGGCTGTGGAGGTGTGCAGAGGGCTGTGCTGCTGGCCGTCCAGAGCTGTGGCACTGACTGGCAGGCACAGGAGATGAGGGTAGTGTTGTCGGAGCCATGGGGGGGTAGAAGGGAGCACTGGCCACCAATGAAGGGGCAGGGGTTCAGGGATCAGCAGTCAGGGGGTGGTGTGAAGGTGCCTATCAGGACTTACTCTGCCAGGATGGGGCTCTGGTTGTGTGTGTGTGTGGAGGTTCTCATTATGGGAACTGGCTCGGGACTGTAGTGCTTCTGTTTTAGTGTGTGTTTGGTAGGGCTCTCATATCTGTGTTCAGAGACGGGACGCTGCAGTGTGGTGGTGTGGCATTTATACAGACAGCTGGGGATGGGGCCCAGATGTGTGGTGGGGGGTCACAGCACAATGACGGGGACAGGGCAGCCATGTATGTGTGGGGGGTGGGCTGCCATACAGGATGGGAGAGGCTGTACCATGGGGTGTGAGCTTGCAACCAGCTGCCTGGGCCAAGCAGGGGTTCTGTGTGCATGCAGAGCATACAGCAGTTATGGCAGGGTCCCCCCTGCTACAGCCTGTGTCATCCTATGCCCCCCCCGTGTGCAGCACCATGTGCCTTTGTGAATGGTGCATAGTGTATGCACACACCCTGCCACTGGCGCATTGCTGACCATGTGACCATGGGATCTGGCACATAACCCACTATTCACAAATGCCACCAGGGGTCTGCAAAACCCCTACTGTGCGGCATTGATGCATATCTGTGCCTATGCACCCAGTTTCTGCAATGTGTAGGCATAGTGCATAGGGCCCTAAGTAGGTACATAAACAAGACTTTATGAAAACAAATCTCATACACTTAATCATTCACATAAACCATTCAGTCTTCTTTGCTATGTGGCTTTCTTATCTGGCCCCTAAAGAAAAGTGTTTTTTTAAGACTGTTCCCTTGTGTGATACTAAATACTGCATTTTGGGAACTGGTCACTCACTTTCACTGTAACAGTACTACAGGACGGTAACCTTCTCATCAACCACATTGCTATGGGACATCCATTGCATATAAACTCTGAAAACATTTATTTATTTTCCCGGTAGGCCCACTGGGACTAGAAGTCCCTTTTTCAGGGGCGACTGGGGGATACAGATGGTAAGCAACTATAATTGAACCAGATTAAGCTGTTGGTGGTATTTTTAGTGAATAAGGGAAATTTGGCCAGGACACCGGGGAAATTCCCTTACTCTTTTCAATAAGTGCCATGGGATCTTTAACATCTACCTGAACTACCACCAATCTAGGCAGATGGGACCTCAGTTTAACATCTTATCTGAAAGACGGCACCTCAGAAGAGTAGCACCCATGTCATGCTGCTCTACAGTGTCAGTACTGGGATATTAACCTAATTGCCAGATGTGGGAACTGAACCCACAACCCTCTAATCTCCCAGCCTCAGAGATGAATGTGCTATCTACTGAGCCACTGACACTGTTTATCAAATGAAGTACTGTAAATAGCCACAACTGAATATCTTAACTAACATAGCAGTTAATAATGAAAATAAATGAGAAAGACGTTTGTGGCCCTCTGAATCCTGATACAGTATGCAACATTGGCAACTATGGTTTGCAGCAAATGCTAACTTTACAAAGGGGGGACAGAGCTGAAGGATTACTGGCTGCTGTCAAATGTACAATTTAAAATAGGACTTGGGTTCCTTGAAAGTACTGAAGCAGTTTGAAATAAAACAGCACCAAACATTCTTGTCAGTCTCACTGCTAAGTTGTTCAGTTTTACACAGCAGAGGACCCCCACACTAAAAAATACAGATCTAAGCATACGGTGTGTTTCTGGGTTCCTTTTATGAAGAGTGAACCTACAAACCAACTGGGACTGCAGCTGAGCACTCGCAGCTCCTCTCACTATTCACTATGCTAAGCACCCAGGATTTTGTGGTATCCAGAAAAGGTATTTCTGGGCTGTTTTTGAAAAAAAAAAACAAAGACCAGAATTTATGTTTAGCTAGGTTCGGGTGTTTGTATTTTCAAAATGCATCATTTTTAGTTATTTTCCATGTTTGTTTAGTTTGAAAAAACAACAACAAGATGGTGGCCATCACAACCTGAAAAACTGTTTTTTGGGTCGTAACAACAAGTGTTGTAAACTGGAAATGATCTCATGACCCCAACATTTTAGGTTCGTATGAGGGTGTTAACTCAAACTCTACCATGCTCAGATAAAAATTAACTCTTTATAACTCTGGAACCCATTAATATTTTTCACAAAACCTTCTAAAGGCTCTACCATGGCGCAGGCTGCTTCTACCGTAAAATGTTTGGGAAAATATTCTGCACCATCTAGGCTGTAGGCGAGGCAAACAAACATGTAATACATATAGGAAAAAACATTTCTAATCATTAAAAATCAACATCCTGTATCTCAGAAACCATGCAAGCTGCTGTCATGAAACTTCCCACGACTTGAGAACCTGCCAGGATGAACACAACCAAAGTTAGTAAGGTGCAAAAATTGGGGTTTAACATTATATAACACACTCAACCCTATGTCCTCTCATACTTTATTCCTGAAGTCCATACATGAAAACATAATTGTTGACCCCCTGTCTTCATTCATCCACCTGTTTCACCCCCCCTCCGAAGTCATGATGCCATGTTTGTGACACCACAATCTGTTACTTATAGAAATGACTATGGTCTCACAAACAAAGTACTTATAAAAGTTTAATGACGAGAAAAGCAAGATGATGAAGTTTAAGAACAGGATACGTGTTATCATGTACATGTCCTCAGCAATAAAGAACAAGGGAACACAGATAAAAAACATGTATGGACTTCAGGAATAAAGTATGAGAGAACACATGGTTGAGTGCAGTTTTGGAGACCCCATCTATGCAAGGACATAGACAGGATGGAGGCAGTCCAGAGGAGGGCAACTAAAATGATGCAGGGTCTGCATCAGAAACCATATGAAGAGAGACTGAGAGAGCTTAATATGTATACCCTTGATGAAAGGAGGGACAGGGGGGACATGAATGAAACTTTCAAGTACCTCAAGGGAATCAACAAAGTCCAAGAGGGTAGCATCTTTCAGAAAAAGAGATGTGTAAGAACAAGGGGACACAATTTAAAGAAAGGGGGGTGACTCAGGGGTAATGTGAGGAAATTCTTTTTCATGGAGAGAGTTGTGGACGCATGGAACCGCCTTCCTAGGGAGGTTGTGGGGTCTAAAACAGTGGGGGAATTCAAACATGCATGGGACAGACATAAGACAATTATAGTGGGGGGTTGCAGGAAGTAGGCTGCTGGTTAACTAGAATCTGCAGCTTATCCAATAGGTAGGGAAATGGGCAGACTGGGTGGGCCAAGTGGTCCTTATCTGCTGTCAAAGTCTATGTTTTTATGTTTCTAGATACAGAAATTCATGATATATAGGTTAAGCTGCATATGAATGCTATATATTAAAAACATTTTTCCTGGACACCGGAAAATGCTTTATCCAAGTTGGGTACAATTTAAAGTGGCTATACTGTAAACAAACTTGTTTAGAGACATTGAGATCTGTACATGGACTCTGTAAATCTGCATGATTCTCAAAAAAATTGTGGTGGTGGTTTATGTAAACCAAACAGTGACCAAGATGCTGCTGGCAGTAATCATATCTCTACTGTACTATTGTTACATTTAGGTAGTTTTACTGGTCAGGAATGGGAGCCAGGTGGAAGACAGTTTGGTGAGGCAGGACACTAGGTACTGTACTTGGGTCACTGCCAGGTAGGCAGGCAGGCAGAGTAATGGGCTAGGCAAGGAAAGGTAACAACATTCTTTTATTAGACTAGACTCTCACCCAAAACTAACCCTTCTTTCCATCTGAGTCTACAGACTATCCCAGTCTCAATTTCAATAGTTACCATGGTTCAGCCTTTACTGCTCTTTCAGTTCTTCTTGCACAGTAACAGTGAGCAAGCAAGCTTAACCTCTCCCCCACCCACCTAGCACCAAAAACACCCCAGCAGCCAATTTTTGCTACGCTTCTTTTCACTTGTACAAATTTCACTTCTTTCTCTCGCCCTCTCTCTCTTTTTTTAACTGAACATTATTCTTATTCCTGCAGATAGTTCTGGTACTAAACTTTAAAGACTGTCTACCTCCCTACTCAACCAGTGACAGACCATGAACGCAACCTTCTTTATTTTAATTGCTTCCCAGTATGAGAGGGAGAGACACCCTTTCCTTGAAAAGTAACCCCCCCAAAACTAACATTCTTTTTTATGTTTAGATTGGTGATTTCATTTACAGTTCATTAAAACTCTTTTGAAATACACAAATATCCACTCCACAGCACAGTTTCAGCAGTACTCCCACCAAGTGGTACAAAGTAAGTAAGTAAGGTAGACAGCCTCAGCTCGGGGATTAGGCATGACTAGGACAGCCTGCCCTGCAATAATTTAGAGTGTTTATCTGTGTGTGTTCAGCTTGGGCCCCAGGCACCCCTGACAGCCAGTTGCTGTTGGCTTGCTGTTGCGTACTGTGACTGAAGAAACTGTGAAAAATATCGAGTTACAAGTGGCCGGATTAAACTAATTGTTAATTAATGATCTAAAGCTATTTAATTCCATTATGTTCAAAGCCAACACACAATTTTCTGTAGATTATAACCACCTCTGTAACAATGTGATGCCATGACTTGTGAATTGCTGTACCATCTTTTCATAATAAAGCTGAGTTTAAAACAAAATGAATCAGCACTAGATCACACCACATTCATTATCTTTCAGTCACAGAATGCTAAGCTGCTGCCAACCTTCCCTTCACACTTTAGGATATGGTGCTCATTGATGGAAATCTGCTTGCTGCTCACTATCTGTTTGCACCTCTGTGCTCTCTACCTCCCACCTCCAAAGACTGCATTTTTCTCATAATGCTCCACTACATGATAAATCCTAATTCAAGCAACATTTTTATGGTTGTGGGTGGAGCAGCCGTTCTGTGATCACTCTGAGAATGTCAGACCATGGCATGCTTCTGTTGGACTTTCAGACGTATCATTCCGAAACTCCAACAGAGCTTGAAACAGTCTGCCACAGTCACTCACTCCAGAGTGCCTACCTGAGAACAGCTCTCCTGCCTCCATGACTAACAGACCCACCAAAGTCACTAGCCATGTTGTGCAGGAAGCCATGGCTGCTTTCCCATGTGAGAGCCCTGTCCTCAGGGTACTTTGGGATGGGTACTGAATTTTCCTTCAAACTCCCACTCTCTCTATGAAATAAGTCCTCCCCTGGCCACCGCCTCCGCTATGAACTTCTGCAGTAGTAGCGGCACTCTGTGGTTGCCCCCCCACTTCTGGCTGCTCGGTGGCTCTCCCTCCTCCCTGCATTCTTGCAGCCATAACCTGCCTGATTCCACATTCTGTGCTAGCATGCTGTTGCCCACTCCCCACTCTCTCTGCTCCCACTGACAGGGCAGTCCTTACATCAATGAGGAGGAGCCACTGGGCGTGGAGCCACAGCCTGTTCCCTTTGCCGGCAACTTCTGAAGGGCTGGAACAGAAGAAGTCTGCTCATCTCTCACACAGAATGAAATGCTGTAGAGTACTGGAACCCCTGAGCGCAGTATCTGTCTGCCTTCCAACTAGAACTCGACTGCTTTTGATGGCCAACATATTAGTACATCCCATCCTGTGGGCAGAAACCTGTTCAGGAGTCAGGCAGCAGCTCTAATTCCTGGGCTGTAATCATGCATGTGTTTAATCCATTTCCCAGCGTGGTTCAGATGTCTACCAATTGCCTTTTGTGTTGAGGATTTTAGACTTTTAGAAACTATTTTTATTTTTTTTTAATATCATTTGCTATGCCTCTCAACCTCATGTCTTGCAAACCAGGAACCCAGGCCAGGGACACAGCCACATGATGGTGGTTTTGGTGGCGGGGCGGGGGGGCATCTTTCCAAATTAAAATATCAGCTCAACAAGCTTGCTATATCATGTGGCTTACTGTGAAAAAGGAAGAACTGAAGAACTACACTGTACTGTAGCACTGAAGTCTGAAAATAGTTTTTGCTTCAAATCCCTACTTTTTGGTGATTTATAGGATGGACCAAGAATATGTTTCAGGATAAAGCAGCAGTGCAACAATCTGGTGAAAATTTTGACCTATACTTTTTTATGCTATTTTAGATTGCTATGTACCTCCTGACTTGTATGATACCTTTCTTTTCACAGTTTGAGTCTACTTTAATACTTTTTTTCATGTCTGAAATAATAAAAGGAGCACTCCTTTTAATACGGTGTGGACCAGGTCTTCATCAGTATTTTCAGCTGTTTTTGTCTATCAGTTGTTTATATATCACTTCTGTTGTGACTACAATTAACTGTTATGCAGCAAGCAGTGCTCACTGCCCTTACAGAACAATAGTTGTTCAAAAATGGCTACAAATACTGATGAAAACCTTGTCCGAGCCGTATTAAAAGGAGTGCTCCTTTTATTAGTGTTGCAGTGTCAGTGGCTCAGTAGGTAGCACACTCGCCTCTGAGGCCGGGAGATCAGAGGGCTGTGGGTTCAGTTCCCACATCTGGCACTTGGGTTAATATCCCAGTACTGACACTGTAATGCAGCATGAGAGGGTGTTGCATTTCTGAGGTGCTGTCATTTGGATGAGATGTTAAACTGAGGTCCCATCTGCCTGAATTGGTGGTAGTTCAGATGGATGTTAAAGATCCCATGGCACTTCTTGGAAAGAGTAGGGAATTTCCCTGGTGTCTTGGCCAAATTTCCCTCATTCACTCAAAATACCACCAACAGCTTAATCTGGTTCAAGGTCAGTTGGCATTCATCTGTATCCCCCTCCCCCGGGTCGTGCCTGAAAATAGGCAGGATTTGTCTAGTGCACTTACCTGGTCAACAAAAGATAAATAAAATTATTTCAGATGTGAAATATAGTACTAAAGCAGACTAAAATTCTGGAAAGAAGGGTGTCATGCAAGTCAGGAGGTAAGTGGCTATCTAAAATAGCAGAAAAAAGTATAGGTCAAAATTGTCACCAGATTGTTGCACTGCTGCTTTAAGAACATCACTGTAAATCAGAGACAGTTAATAGGTGTGGATTTTGTACAACTCCCTGTGGGAGATATATGACTCTAGGCATATCAGTAAAGTTGTGTTCTATGTTGTTGTATTTTAAATACACATTCTAGGAATATGAATGATAGTTTTTGTATGTGTGAAAGGTACCATATTTCACACATACCTCGGTCTCAACCGTTTTCTTCCAGATACCTCCACCCCCACCTCTACTACCTCAGAACTTCCTGAATTAAGTGTAATGTGTTTCCTACATGTGCCTTAAATAAACATCATGTAATTAATATAAAACAACGGGCTATGAGTTTTATCTTAGGCCTAACATTTCCTTCAACTGTCTGCAGATCATTTTTATAACCAGTGCTTCCGTAATTGCAGCTGACGTGTTCTGTACTTTGGGATTCCTGTTGGCAACATTCAGTGCTATGGGCCCAGAATGATTATAATGTTGTCCACTAAGCAACAGAATGACAGTTTAACATGCGGCCAGTACTGATCTGTGCCCCTTAATATTTCCACTTTGGATTTTACCTTTTAAAAAAAACCTCAGGGAACTGTGTGCTGGAACAGAACCCTGCATTACACTATTCCTCTGCACACATGCAAATCCTACTTGGGTAACAAAAGAAACACATCTGGTTGCCCTGGGTTCAGTTCTTTGAGTACAGTAGTCAACGGTTCAGGAGGCGGCAATATTATTGAAAATTGTGGTGTCCACATTTTAAAATCATATGGGGCAGCTGCCTAGTTTCCATCCCATAATGTGGGATTTCAATGCCTTCTTTACTCCAGGGTATATCCACGAGGACACACTCGCCTCTGGCTGGTTTCATGATTTTTATCAATAATAATAATAACAGTTAAACCAGCACTGTCAATATTTGTAGTTTCGCACAACTGTCAGCCTCCCCTACACACATGCCCCTACTTGTTCTGTATGGTAGTGGTTAAACGTGGTGCATGGTTCCCTCAGCAGTCTCATCAATGCATGTAAATTAATAAGCTCATCACAATGATAACGGAAACGTGAATCAGCGTATTACTCTTCTTATTGCAGAAAGAAGCCGCAGTCCTCAGTCTCTTCCTCCAGCAGTTGATCAGCTTCATTAATTCCAGGGTAGTCACGCTGCAGTCCCGAGGGCCACCTGTCAAGTGCCTCCAAGTCCAGCAATATATTATGAGGCTGGAGAGACTGACCACTGCATTCCAATGTGTTGCTATAAAACACAACGAAACAGTTATCCATAAAGTATAGTAATTAACAAAAAAAAACAGTTCTTCACTTATAGAGGTGTGTGTGTGTGTGTGTGTGTGTGTGTGTGTGTGTGTGTGTGTGCAGATGGAGGGGTTGATGGCAACCGACCAGTGAAGTTTCATATGCAATTGCACACATGTAACATTATAAATACCTAGGTTTGCTGCCAGTGGAGTAGCTGGAAACCAGGAGATGGATACCTGCAAGTCCCCAAGGAAGAACCGTTTTGTCTTCATTAACCAAGAACAACTTAGATTTTCACCAGTTTATTAAACAGCAGAGTTATCCATTCACAGCAGATGACAATAAATTCAGCAGACAGTGAGGCACACAGACAGGTGCATTTGCTCCTTTTGCAGCTGCCTTTTTTTTAAGTTAAAGTTGCAATGATTTGGATGAAATTAAGTGTTATTATTTTTGGAACGTATACTTCATTTCTGATTGTTAGCGTTGTTACATTTCGAAACTATTGGCACAGACTCTGATCCCAAAAAACTGTGTAATCACAATTAAACAGGGAGACATGAATTCTCTTTATTCATTTTACATACTAGAATGCGGTCCCAACTTAATCAATCCATGTCCTAAGAATGGTGTTCGGGCACTTCCAAGATCTGAACTCTTATGGCCGTAGTGTGTTCTATATGTAATGAAGAAATCTAATGACTGAACTGTACCTTAGATGATTCCATATAGATTTAATCCCTGAAGACAAAGCAAGTCCCGATATTAGTAGCATAATGTGTATTATTGTAGCAGATGACACTATTGTACGTGATCATGCAGCAGACTGTTGTTGTTTGCTGTGACTTGAAAAAACAATAAAGAAAATAAAAAGAAGAAAAGAAAAGATTGGTGTCCTGTCCACACTTGAAACAATCCCTCTGTTGTGTTGCCCCTCGAACTGGCACAGAAACAGGGCACATGGTGCTGCCCGGCAATAGGGCTTGCAGCTGGGTGGAAAACAGCATGAAATCTGGCCTATAAATTTGGGGTAGGTCCCAGCCCATATCGGCATACAGTGCTAGACAGCATGTGGAATGCAGTTGACTATAGGGTGTGTATCCCTGCATCCACAGTGCAATCCCTAGTGCTTAGCAATGGCTCCCACAAGACTGCCAAGGATAGGAAGGTGTCATTGGTATGGTGTCCAGATTTCCCAACCAGTACTGTCACCCATATATACATTCCTAAGAGTACTGGTGAAGAGGCACAATGTGGGGCACAGCACCACACCTCTGAACTCTGACAACCTATAAATCCATCTATTCATGGTCATAATGTTTTGCTCTTCCCTGCCGGAGTAAAGTTTTATTTTGAAAATGTTCATGTGGCGTGTGGAGCAGCACCCACTCAATGTGGGATACAGAGCTCCCGAGTCGGGCAATAAAGGACCCTTCTTCCTAATATGGGATATTAGAGATGTAAAATTGTATACCCACCTGCAGCCCTGATACCAGTCGCTTGCTTCTTCCAGGACTACTACAGCCGGGGGTACAGGAGAGGTGCCATACCTATATTGGAAGCTAATATGCATTAGTTCTAGTAGCAGTCTCAGTGGCTCAGCAGGTTGCACAGTTGCCTCTGAGGCCAGAAGATTGAAAGGTTGTGAGTTCTAGCCCCACACCAGGCACTTGGGATAAATCCCAATACCGACATTGTGGTGCAGCATAAGAGTGATGCTGCACTCTTGAGGTGCTGTCTTTCAGATGAGACATTAAACCGAGGTCCCTTGTGCCTGTTCTGTGTAACCCCTAGGTGATGCTATCCCTAAGGATATTACTCCTGCATGTATTTCTGACCACAGATTGAGGGGCCTGGATTCGGTATTAAGGTGCCTCCATCCAGAGTAGCAATAATGGGGATGTCTGTCTGACCTGTTATAGCCCTCTGGGAAGTTACAACCAACCACCCACCCGCCTAGTGGCTTTGTACCAATAACAGCAGTTAGCACACAGTCAGCAAATAACATTAACAGTATGCACACACCCCTCACACTTACCACCAGGGGCTGGCCTTCAACGAATGCCCTGGAACCCTCTGCAAAAATAAGGTCAACACAGCAGGTATGCACTTTAACACAGTAACCTAACTGATAATATGAGCATAAGCCAGGTTAAATGTGAAATAACAATCAGATTTATTTAGGGGACATGAACAGGGAAGGGGCATGAATTTAGTTGAACGATTACTATACTGATTGAATTCAGATTCTTGGCATGCACTTTTCAGTCCCACATAATCAGTTCTACAACACTGGGTACTCAGGATATTATTTTGGCTAGCCAGAGGTGTTGCCCTGGGGGTGGCCGGCATTGCAGTCGTTGCTGGGGCCCTTGTTGGGAAGAAAGGCAGTTAGCATGCAAAACGGATTATTGATTAGTTGTAATTCTGACCAGCTGGTCCAGTCTATTGTAACCTACATTTAGTGAAGCAATCAGTTGGTACCACAAGTCATTGAATGATTTGTTTCAGGGAGCTACACTGAGTTTATTCACACTACCAGTTAATCGTGATGTTACTGGTGATATGAAGACCTCGTGTAGATCACCGATGAGCGTTGGGAAGCAGGGCCATCATGACACACCTTCTCTTCATAGCCTTTCCCTCCAAGTGGCCAGAACTTGCAAGTTGTCTCTGCACAGAGGCTAGATCCCCAAAGCTGGTCTGTCACCGAGGACAGTCTCTGGTGCAATTCGGTCTGGGTCAAGCTGGCAAAAGCCCAGGCATGATGGACATTCTTGCACAGTTCAGTTTGTTTTGCTGGTGAAGCCTCCAGTTAGCATAACACTCTGTTCGTTGGCAAACAGGCCTTGACCCACAATGAACATTTAGCACATTAATGAACAGCAGCAGATCTGATACAGTCCAGTTGCTATTGCAGTCAATTCACTGAGGAAACTTCTCAATCCAATGTTGGTCTCTTGCAACCTCTGGGACGATCGCTTCAAGTAGCTTAAATTCGGTCCAAAACTTGAGCAGTACTTTCAAACATCTCCGGTCTTCTGCCACAGTTTCAGTCTCAAGTCGGGTTATCCCAAACACTGCAATCAGGCAGTCTAATGTGGGAGAACCATGACAGGGAGGCAAGTTAGGCCTCTTCCCACCGATGCACTTAAGCTCCGAAAGGGAGCAGCTCCTCAAGAGCTTGAGCTGCTCACTCTTCAAGCTCCAACTCCAATTGAACTATCTCTACCAGTTCTGGGATTTCTCAGGGATTCCTGAGTTCTGATTGGCTTGGGGAAGCTGTCAGTCACAGTTTGGTTACCCCTTCCCCCAGTTCAGTTTAGGCACCAATCTGAAAAACTACATTTTCTCCCCCCCATTAGGCACTTGAACTAAGGACCCATTTTGGGTCCTCTGAGTGCCATTAGTCCAATTACTGAAAGTCTTGGACTTAACATGGTGACTCTCATTTTGTAGGGCAAAGCTGCAAAGGAAGCAGGTTAGATAAAACTCTCCAATTTAAGCACAACAGCAAGATAGAAAAAGATAATCACAGTAATAGATAGAGCTCCCTTTGCTTCAACTTTGACCATAAAGTGGAGCAAATCAAAGCAGCGTCTGGCCAGTTGCAAGCCCAAAAGCACTCAGACCCAGCCCAGACCATCCACTGGACACATACTGCTTGAATTCTTTAAGGGCCAGGTGCAGAGGCAGAGCATGGCACTCTCACATGAATCAAACAGAAACAAGGAAACACTCTTGGATCTATAACCTCTTTAGGACGTCAGCCTGGTAGTGGGCAAAGAAGGAGCCCAGAAAGACAATAAGGTAAACCCCAAATTGGTAGGGAGGGTTTCATCTGGTTGTCTGGTGAATGTTCAGGTGGATGTTAAAGATCCCGTGGCACTTCTCAAAAAAGAGTATGGGACTTTCCCCAGTGTCCTGGCCAAATTTCCCCCATTCACTAAAATCATGACCAACAGCTTAATCTGGTTCAATTTCAGTTGGTTACCACCTGTATCCTCCCTCCCCCTCAAAAAGGGACTTCTAGTGTCAGTGGGCATACCCGGTCAACAAAATTAAATCAATCAATTGTATAAAAATCCACCAATTTAAAATAAACTGACCAGTTGCTATGTATGCAACAGTAACAGGCTCACTGGTTTAAGAAAGATTCTCTATGCATAGTAAGTTTTTAATCCACCTCCTGTGAGACCTGTTACAGCAAGCTAAATCCAGAATGAATATTCACATCACTCCTATTTATATGCACTCCAACTGATCTGTTGCTCAGAATAGACATGTATGAGGAAACAGCCTTGCAAGAGGGACCAGTAATTCTACAAGATAATTATGCAGCAAACAAATGAATCATTTTAAATAGCCTTTCTCTGAACCAATCTATAACAGGCTATTTGCATGGGGGCATGCTAATGCAAGGAAGCAGATACTACATACTGGCAGTCCTTTAATTCACGTACACACACACTGTACTTGTACAGTACAGCCTATGCGCTATGACAAGCAAGTTGCATCCTGAATCAAGGCTCTTTCTCTTAGCACAGGTCCTTCCTTCCCTCTTTCATTTGTACAATGTTTTGCAAGGATTTCAGTCCCTCATCTTGAATGACAAGCAGCTCAGGATCTTCTTGAGATACACAAGTTTTCTGTCAAACTTAAGTTGTCCTGGAAAGAAGAAAAGTCTTAGGCACATCTTGTGGTGCAGTCAGGAGTTGCCACCAAAACTACTTTTTATTTACACACACAGCACCCCCCCCCCCCCAGCAAAAACTGATGTGATAAAAGTAATACTCTCTCTCAGCTGATGACATCACTGACAACAATGGAAAAAAGTAACTTTTTAGAGCATATCTTGATGGTTAATATAGTATCACCATAACTGTATACAGAACCAGTTATAGAGCATCTTTCACAATGCTTTTGACAACATAGAGAATAATGTATGGGCAACAATACACAACAAGGCTGTGTTTCCATCGAGGGGTTGAGATGACAGCATATGAGCCTCAAGAGCAAAGCTCGAGAGGTCCAAGCTGTCATCTCAACCCCGAGATGAAAACACAAGTAGAGTTGTGTGTGGCTGACCGTATTTTATTTTTTATAGTACATGGTTATTTACTCTAGGTGACAGACCCCTACTGAAGTGAAAACAAAAAATCTTACCATTTCATTGTTCTACTCGCCTAACAAAATTACATTTCCAGACTTTTGAAAGGTAAAAGGCATGACTTTGGGCACTGGGTGGTTTGTAAGAGGCTAGGTGTAGAATAAATGAGAAATTTAAAATTGTCTGACCTTTGAACAATGCATAACAATTGTTCAGAATGCGTATAACAACATTTTAGAATGTGCATAACGGTTTAGAATGTGCTTAACAAGGATTTCGAGGAGGCTGATTTGTATACATAACAAAGGGTAACCGTATACTTTACAGTTGTTTATGTAAGCAATAAGACACAACAGAATGTTGGTTATAGTGTCACAACCCCAGGCCCAGTGGCCTAGTAAGGCACCAGGCAGCAAGCCAAGTGCTTTCAGCCCCTAGAAGTGCAGTTGTGACACCACAACCAACACCATTGAGTGTCTTCCTGCCCTTATATTTATTCATTAAACATCTTAGATTTACAACCTTTGAGCTAGATGCTCATTTACAGAAGTTTCACAGCATGGCAGGTAAAACATACAGGTACAGATGGACACCAGTAAATTGAGATTTTTTTTTTAAAGGAAATTTAATAAAGAAATGGGAAAAAGCTAAAAATAGTTTATAACCTAAAATAGTACCTTCACCAATGGGTTTCAGCAAGGGACATTTGCAGATGTTGTCTTCCACCTGCTTTCTACCAGAAAAGAGCAGGTCTGAATGTGTCACGGCTGGAGTAGCACTGATTTCCATGGTCAACCCCATCCCATAAAGTGAAATTGAAAGGCTGAGAAATATCAAGTGCCATGCAGTTTATGTGCGGTGCTGGTGAGCACCATACCACATGCAGCCAGAGGCTCAGGCAATACTGTGTCGTTAGGCTGTGAGTGAGCCGACACTGTGCTAGCTCCACAGAAAACTGCAACTGGGGCTGGGAAACAGCAGTAATTGGAGTAGTGTTCCAGTACAGATCAACCCTTACATCTCTGGAGCCATGAGTGCCTAAGCAATATTCTTGGTTCCCAGCTCATTTTGTATTTAGTGACAGTTTTTTTTTTTTTGGTGGGGGAATGGCTGAATTGGAAATATATGTATATATATATATATTTTTTTTTTACTTACTATTTCTTTGGCCCCCAGTCAGCTCCTGTTTCTAGGCATACCATTCTTTTTACGTCCGACGTCTGTCCCACATCCGTCTCCAATTCCGGCCACCACCTTGCTACCCCCATGGCTTACTCCCCTGTAGTGGGGTGGCATGGACCCCCCCCCAACTCCCCACCAGGACCGGATCCAGTACAGGTTGAGCCCTCAGAGATGGTGCATTAGTCAGACAGCCATGAAGCCGCTCAACCTGACTGCCTTTTTTTCCTTTTTTTATTAGCGGTGGAGCATGCAATGCTGACAGTGGGTGTGCCACGTGCATATCTACACACAGCATGCCTGCTGGCTGCTCTGCCTCCCTGCCCTCTCTATTGGCAAGGCATGCCAAAACCCAGCCTCCACTAGGTATCAGGCAAATTCCGTCTCCTGTTCCCCACCCTCCCAGGGAGAGGAGAGCTGTCCTCAAGACACTTGATCCTCTCCCACCTCGGCTGGCCCCTGATGACCCACTTGCACTGTGAACATGGGCCACCGGCATAACAAGAGGCAAGGCATCACTGCCTCAGCCTTCCACAGCACCGGACCAGTCTGGAAACATCAAATTTTGAAGTGTGCACATTGATACTTCTAGGTGATAAAGCAGTCTGGCATCGGGACTTGTTTATACCCAGTGGTTATGCTGTCCCAGTCCAATGTGAACAAACAAGTTTCAGCAAGTCAGGATGCCAGATTCTTATTCCCCATTTTATAAGCAGCACAAAATCCAGCAGTTTAAATCAAAGAGAAACAACTGTATCTTGAAAACAAATAGCAGAATAAAAATGTATAACTATAAAACTAAGATACAAACTGAATACGCAATGCTCTGAATTAAAATATGTTGTTTTTTATAACTTGTGAGGGGGAAGATATTCATATCTCACTAGTGGCTTGATAACTCTTGAATAATTGTCCCACCCTCCTTGCTGGTGAGAATAAATTCCATATTTTAGTCAGCTATTGCATATCCTCTGGTATTATTGTTAAAAAAAAATACATGGATTTATTTACCAAGTGTATGCATGTGTGAGAGTGTATATGTGTGTGTGTGTGTGTATCTGTGTGTGTGTATATGTGTATATATATATATATATATATATATATATATATATACACATATATATATGTATGTATGTAATCATCTCTATCTCTATCTCTGTCTCTCTATCTATCGAGAATAAATGCTAGAAAAGGGATGCATGCAAGGCAATAATTCCATTAAGAGGCTAATGAGATCCTAAATCAACAAACCCAAAATGGGAGGGGAACTGGATAACTTGGTGGATTGGTGATTGGTTAAGAAGCCTTTCACCTTTAGGTCACTGGTTCAAATGCAGCACGAGCTGGTACTGGCCCCAAAAGCCATTATCTCTGGAGGGCTGTTCAGTGGCCTATGTGAAATGGTTTGTGGAGGTCTCAGTTCAGTTCCCAGTGGCAGGTGTCCACATCACAAAACTACCAAGACAATTGGCATTAATTCACACCCTTGGTGGCAGTCTCACATGAAAGACCAAGAACTGGATGGGCATGGAGTATGGATTGCCCTCTCACCTACATGGTGGTACTTTCATGGCAAGGTTGAGGCAGTGAGGGGAAGCTTGTGATCACCCATACTGTACCTGTCATGTGGATAAGCAGAACACATCAGATTCCATGGGTGTCAATCCAGCAGCTTTCCTGAGAACTAAACTGACCCAGGAAAAATTCTTAAAAAAGCCAAAAAAAACGAATGTCCTTTATGAGCTCATTTGCTCTGAGATGGCATTATTTCACAGCACATATGCCATTTCTAGTGCTCATTTCATATGTTAAATAAGACGGTGCTGTCTAAACATTTGGCCACTTTCGATCATTTTTGGGTTTGCCTTTTTAGTTTACATTCTGCTGTGTTTTACATAGTGTAGTGATGTTTTTGTTACATGCAATTTTTTGTCCATTTAGTGTTCCAGTAGTGTAGGATCTCCTTTAAAAAGAGGTCTGGTTGTGGCTGTCTGTCTTTTAGTTTAGTTTCAGGATGGTGCTCTGCAGTAGCAAGGCATCTGCAGCATGAGTGTATGATCAGTAGTGGTCATCAGGGGAAGTATTTACTATGCGGCCAGGAGCAACAAGACTGTGGAACAGTTGGAAGCAACAGCAGGATGGAGGTGGTAGCAGTACTAAAATGGCAGCAAGGATGGCTAACATGAGAAGAAGAACAGAAGCATCAATGGACATAGCTGTTTTGTGAGGCTGGCATGAGGTACTGGGGTTGTGATAGAGCGTTCAAGTGAAGATAGTTTTGGCAGGTTGATTTTTTTTTGTATTTGTGTTGGAATATAGTGGCTGTATTTGAGGGAGGTTGTTAGGTTGGTTATTACATATGTTAATAAGGAGGTCGTTATGCACGTTAATAAGTTGAGCATTACATGTGTTCATGAGGTTGTAACAAGGTGCTTCACAATGTGTTCATCAGGCAATACTATGTCATAAAGTTGTTAATTATTACATGATAGGGGTTAATTCAATGTATACATGGCAATTAAATAGGACAGGAAATGATTTATAATCGGCAGCTGTTTATAATGTTCTCATTTGCAGAAATGATATCCATAAGGCTCTTGGGGATGGTATTCAGCGGCACTAATGACGGTCATTTTACAGAGCTACTTCAAGCTTACCAAAGCCATATCAGCAATGGCTACAGCTTGCTAACTACAGTGGTAGTCTATGCCATCTGTAAGCATATTGCTTGTAATGTCACACCACAGACTGATACCATTCACAAAAGCTGCATTCACTTTAATGTGACTTTCATGATGTGACCACAGTGAAGTATTACTCATGGTGGAGTCTGCTACCTCAGTAACTTATCCAGCTGTCTCAGTCTCTTGCTTTGCATTGCTTTTCAGTGCCTACATTCCACCTCCTACAGTTCCCTCACTAGGCAGGAAAGACAAGATGTTGGGTCACTGAATGGAGACTGCATTGAGCGTGTGGGGGATTAGTGACACCAGGTGGGGCAAAAGCCAAAAACTATTCAGGATGGCAAATACCCACAGCTGTTTGTTGTTTGATAGCACTGAATCTGACCTCTGGTTGCAGTGTCAAGACCTCCGACTCCCCCACCCTTTCTCCCTCTCTTTCCTTTCCTCACTTTCTCTCTCTCTCACTCACACTCTCTGTCCGGATGTTCTGTTTGACTCTGGTTCTAGCTGGCCAGTCTCTCCCAGAGGAGAAAATCCGGGAAATGTATATAAGGAGATATGAAGTGGGTGTGCAGAGACCAGTGGTGACCACTCCAGTAGGTGAGGGATCAAGAGCTACTTGATGGGTTGCAGTAAAACCTCATTGGATAAGGGGGGGACTAGAAGGTAATTCAAAAACTCCACATTTAGCCAGCAATGGTATATGGATCCAAGTCTCATTTCCAGGTATGCTCTGGGAGCACAGGGAGGTTAAGTGACCTGACTTGCTCAGGGTCACACATTATGGCAAGTAGTGCTTGTGGGTTTCAAGGCCAGGTCTGCTGGGTCTCCAGGTTAAGTGCAACTAGACTTATGAACTTTGCTGTGCATTGTGGATGACCCTGGGTGCAATTTGCAAGGTGAGCTAAACCCCTTTCTTTCAAAGTGGAGCTAATCACCCCATTGGGAAGAGCTGCGACAGTCAACTGAAGATAGCTTTGCTGCTGCAGACAAAGGACTGGTGCAACATTTTTGGCATGACAATTTTGTGACAATCCCTTGTGACTATCAATCAAGCACATAGCAGTTGTAACCACTTCAGAGTATAGCATGGGCCTGATTCTAGAAGGGTGGCACAGGTTGCCACCGAATGCAACTTATGCCACCCTCAACTCGACTTGCCTTACCATCCTATTCTAGAAGGGCAGGGTCTTTGCAGCAAAGTCCTGTGACTTGTGACATTGCAGCAAGTCTGGCCGCACAGAGGCCGTACCTAATCAGCATGTCACAAACCCGCTGCCGCAGGTCACAAATACACCCCTCACCCATGCCCTGACCCCCAGGTTGCCCACTGCATATGCGGCAGGTCACATACCCAGTAGTCCAGTGCCTCCCTAAACTGTACAGTCCACAGTGTCACATAAATCCCTATTCCCTGGTAGTCTAGTGGTCCCCCCAACTGTATAGTCCAGAAAATATAATAACCCCTGAGTCCTGGTAGTCTAGTGCCCCCTCAACTGTACATTCCCAGAAAATAGAATAACTCCTGAGTTCCTGGTAGTCTAGTGGCCCCCCAACTGTACAGTCCAGAAAATAAAATGAATCCTGAATCCCTGGTAGTCTAGGGGCCCCCCCGAACTGTACAGTCCCATATCATAAAATAAAGCCCGATTCCCTGGTAGTCTAGTGGCCCCCACCCAGCCATGCTAGCCCACCCAGCACCCCCACAGCCCACTGCTCACTGCCATGGCCAGCCGCTGACTGAGTGCTGTATTAGCGCTGCAGCACAGATGTGATCAAAAATTAGTTTGGTGCAAGAGGTCTGCGACATGTCACAGGTCACTTTATAGAATCGCGCATGTCGCAGCTGCTGGCTTAAGTTGCTACATGCATCATTCTACTTGGCTCAACTGCTGTTATGCCTAGCATAACCCTTCTAGAATTTGGCCCCATGACTTCAACAAAGGCAGATCCTCTTCAGGGAAGAAGGATCATGTTCCCATGGATATTAACCTAGTACTGAAGAACAAAATGAATAAGAATTGGCAAAGAAAAGGAGAGTTATTGTTTTTGGCTTCCTATCCCAGGAGCTCAGGATCCTGCACAGAAATACATTTAATAAATAAGTCATAGGGAAGAATTTTAAGACAATAAAATAACAAATAATCAATTAATTACAGATAGTAAAATAAATAAATTACACTGTGCTGAAAACTTGTAAAAACAGATTATACGTCAACCCACTTATTCAACCCCTACAACAAGGACGGTAAGCAAAGACACAGTATAGGATAGTTCTAGATAGCTAGGGCCACCATCAGAAATGCTCTATCACCAGACAATTTAAATGGGCTCTCATGGCAGCCAGCACAATCCTTCAATGCAGCCAAGTGAGCGGCCAGGAGAATATCACAATAAGACATCTTTAAGATAGCAGGGTCCAAAACCACGTTGGACTTTGCAAGTTAACACTGCAGTCATGAAGGGGGTACACCATTTAATAGGCAGTGAGTGCAAATGTCACAGCACAGGGGTGATATGTTCTGAATGCAAAGACCCCACATTCAGCCAGGTTGCAGCATTCCATACCAGATGCAGTTGGTGCACCAACCTTCCATATATCTTAGGAATAGACCGTTACAGTAATCAAGTGTTTTGTCAATCAAGCTTTTTCTCCTAGATCTGCTGAATGGAAACCCCTCTACCCTATCATTGACCTTATCATGGACTTAAGAGTTATCCACCACTTACTCAGGACCACAGTGTAACGGGTGGCCAGCCATGTTAGTTGTGCAAGAGCCTGCAGGAGGTACTGGCATATAACAGTCTGGCACTTTCCTCCTTGCTTCCAGTTTTCATCCCATCAGTACCAATGTGCAATGACACATGTGCACATGCATGCTATGGCACTCATATGGGCTAAACGTCCAATGGTGGCCACTTCCTTTAGTGTACTCCTATGTTTCTGGCCATCCAGTCTCCACCAGGTGGCAGTCCTACAGTGAGAGTCTTATTCCCCCTCCTCAAGGAAGGAGAGCAGTCTCTGGGATGCTCAGTCCTTTCTCCACAACCCGACCCACAGCAGTCCATGCTCATTGCAAATGGAGGATGTTGGTGTAGCAAGCAGTGGCGTGACTGCTTTGCTACTTGGCCGGCCCAAGTAATCACACGTTGAAGTTATGAAGGCATGAACTAGGGTTGCCAGGTCCTCTTGCAGCAAACAGGGTTTAATCTAGGGGAAATTTCATAACTGACAAGAATTCAATGTGGACCACAGTCGACACATGATGTTCGAATGTCAGCCACGCATCTACAATGACTCCTAGACATTTAACCTTATTTACAGCAGTCAAAACAGTGTCACTTACACTGCAAATGCAGACAATCTATTAAATACTCTATAAGCTGCATAGTGTCTAAATGTTATGTTTTTTTTTAAATTTTCTCAAAAGTTACAAACTCACTTTAAGTCAAAGCATATTAAACTCTTGTTTGAAGAATGTTGAGTGGATATGAAGCTTCGTTGCTTTTGGGATATAAAATTGGCCCATGGCTGCTTCAGTCATCTTTATTTAACCCGCTTTTGCAGGTGTACAGTAGCTGAACTGCTAGATACATTAGATGTCTGTCAAACACTGCATGCATGCCATTCATTCCTGGATCAGGTTGGATGTGTTGGAAACTTAACATCCAGGAAGGTAAACGTACCCTTCCATGCATCACCTTTTCAAACAGAAAATAGAATGTTCCAGTTTTTCAAGGTCAATTCTACTCTAGTTAATATTTGGTGATTTACAGTAGGAACAAACTTTCTGGTAGTTTTACCTTTTAAGAAAAATATTTCTATTTACTCCTAAGATGTAAAGCTGTACCATTTTTTTCACCTGTAAAATCTGTAAATTATGCCTTTTTTCTTTCTGAGATTTAGGTGGGAAAAATATTTTTATTTTCTACAAGAGATATTTCAATGTTCATACTGAATATTACCACATGTTTGGCAAATATTGGGTGTTTTGGCAAATGTTATCTTGTTTGCTAAATGTTCACACATTTTGTGATAAAGTGCAAATGTTAGTAAACATGCTAATATTCATATGCTCTCACTTAATGTATGACTATACAGCAAGCAAGCTAAAAATTATTCAAACATTTGGTGAACTGTTTTGAGTAACACTCTTTGCCTAAAAAATTGCTGTAGTTACCAACTTTCTGTTTCACAAAAAGAATTTCCAGTTGTATGCAGATTCAGTTTTCACCATTGCAATAATAATCTTCACACAGTTCCGCTGGCAATATAATCAATCAAGTTTCTAATGCAATTTTGGCCATGCTTGGTAGCTCAACAAATAAGATATGACAAGTCCAGTAACATAATTTATTTCTGCCTGTAATTTTCATAAATTTTTTTACTTTTTTACAGTATAGTTTTAATTGTGATAGTGTATGAGAGAAAAGAATATTATCTACAGTAATACCTATACAAACATACTAATAGCTTTATATTATATAGCAGGTTGCCAAGATTAATCAGACAACAGCTCAGAAGAGGGAGCATCACATACTTATTATGGTGGTCTGTATGGTTACCTGCTATCTGTTGTGCTGGATGCCTTATGGTATAGTGGCATTGATTGCCACATTTGGGAAACCTGGATTAATCTCACCAAGCGTCAGTATCATTCCATCAATTCTGGCAAAAAGCAGCACAGTTGTAAATCCTATTATCTATGTCCTTCTTAATAAACAGGTAAGGATACGGTCTTTTTTTTTTTTATGAAACTTTTGTAACAATGATCATATGGTAGATGTAGTAATATGAAGATGGTTGCTAATGAACTCATTTAAATTGTCTGCAATTTTTCTAAATGTGTACCTCACTGATTAAATATTTATGTTTGAATTGCAGGTGCATGTACAATCATAAGCAGCTCACAGCATGATCTGACTTATCACTCAAGTAAAATGAGCTGGCTTTCATTTCAGAATCTTTTAACAAGTCATCTCTAAAATAATTACTATTAGCAGTCTGTTGTAAAAGATGAAACAGATGTTATGAATACCACTGTCTACAATTAATGTTTTCAGTAGAAAGATCAGATAAAGAAATTCAGGGATATTAGATTATATTTACAAGAACCATTGCTTCTCTAATGTGATTTTGTATCAGTTTCTCATTCACAGTTAGCAGTAATGAAATGTTTATATTGCCCAAGAAGATATAATGATCAGATAAAGTTTGCACCTCTACTGAATCAGTTGAGAAAATGGATTGCTTTTATACTACCCATAGCAGCTTCAATGTTGCCATATGCATAGCGCAAGGACAACTTGCTTTCTTTACCTTTTGTACATGTTTCACATCTACAGGCAGACATCAGAATTATTACATAACATGCACAGATTTTATGGTTGGAAGGAACTCTGAGTCCATCAAGCCAACCCTCCCCTGCTTCACAAGTAAGGACCAGTAACTATGCATGGCAAACATGTACTAAGTTGTGGAGATTTCGCCTCCATATCACTACCCAGGCTACCCTGTGATTCCTTCAGTTAGCAGAAATATGTCCAGCTTTATCTTAAAGGAGTTGTACTGTCTTCAAGTCCACTGTCTCTGCTGGTAGGCTATTCCACGTAGGATCACACACTCTGGGAGAAGAAGTGCCTCCTAAAGTTACTCTTGAATTTAACACCTTTGGGCTTCAGGGCATGTCCCTACATCCTGCCTCGTTGATATCTGTGAGTATGTAGAAGACTGAGATTATGTCCCCACTCAGCCTCCTTTTCTCCAGGTTGAACATGCGGTGGGCCTCCTATTCTACCATTCTGCCCCTGTTGCTAATCCTGCCTTGTGCGGTCCTGACAGTGTGGTTTAAACCATGCAGTCCAGGTCATGCTATTCTAACTAGGTACCTCAGGTCCTACTGAAGCTTATTCCCATCCTGAGGAGTCTACCTCCCTGGCCAGCTTGGTGTCATCAGCAATCCTATACAGTCTGCTGGAGACCCCAGTTCACTGATAAAAATGTTGAAAAGCAGTGACCCCATAACCAGTCCCTTAGGGACTCTGCTGAGTGCCCTTCTCCACTCAGAGTACTGTGTGTGTGATCTTTCACCCTCTGCTTACTGCCCCAAGCCAGCTGGAAAGCCATCTTGTGCATGCATTGTGAATACAGAAGGGTTTTACTTTGATCAGCATCTTATTATATGCCACAGAGTCAAAGACCTTTGTGCAGTCCCAATGGACTGTCTAGGTTCCTGCCTGTGTCCATCTCTCTGGTCATCCCTTCATAAAACGTGATCAGGTTTGTTTATCATGGACTGAACATCATAAAGCAGAGAAGAGCAGAGATATGTGGACTGTATAAAGTGATCAAGTATTTGATCCTTAATAATGGATTCTGGGACTTTGACAATCATTGATATCCAGGTGAGCAGCCTATAGTTTTTGGTTCTGACCTTGCCCCCTTCTTGAAGAAGGGGACAACAACGGATACATTTCCCCATGTTTCAACACCACACTTATACGGAAAGACTAATGAAAGCCAACTGCAGGAGGACCTGCCAATTGTTGTTTTAGATCCACTATGATCCAGGTATGCATATCAGCTGCCGTTTTTGATTTGCCACTTTTGTTAGGTGGTGAGTTACAAGAACAAGCATGATTTCTCCAGGTTGCATCATGGTAATCCTTGATGCCACTGGCCCACCTAATACGCATCCTTCTCCCTCTTAGTTTCCTTGGGTGAACTCCAAAGTGATATATTAATTTAGCATCTAGGAAATAATGATCATAACAGTATGAATGTATCCCTGTAACAAAGGGATGTAGGGAGATCTATAACTTCAAAACAGCAAACGATGTTCTTATCCATGAAGCTCTCAACAAAACTGACTGGGAAGTGAAACTCAAGAATAAAACAACTACTGAAATGTGGTTAATAATAAATAGGGAAATATTAGAGATATGTGACAAACACATTAAAAAATAGAAAAATACAGTAATAGAGGCATTAAACCAAAATGGTTGACAAAAGGCTTAAATAAATTACTAAAAGAAAAAATTTAAAACGTATAATGATTGCAAAAAAAAAAATAGTTCCGAAGATAAATGGTTACAATACCAAAATATTCAGAGAAAACACAAACAAATGCTTTGCAGAAATAAACAAAAAATCGAACTAAATATAGCTAGCACTGCAAATAAAGATAACTTAAAAAGCGTCTATGGCTATGAAAACTCACTCCTCAGCTCTAATTATGGGTTATGCTTGATAGTATCAGAAATTAAACTTCTTGAGAGACCTGAAGAAATAGCAAATAAATTCAGTTCTTACTGCGAATCTGTATTCTTTGACAAAATTAGAACATTTGGGTGACATACCAATCGGGGAAGAAGCTGAAATTGAAATGAGCACTGAACTTAACATTGAGAAAATAAACAAACTAAAAAATACACACTCTGCAGGGCCATATAATATCTCACCAAATATGTTAAAATTAGTGTCACCCCATATAGCTACCCCACTCAGATTACTGTTCATTAAAGTAATAACTAATAAAGAGGTACCACATGATTGGCTGACTCTGGTTGTTGTACCAATACACAAAAAAGGAAGCAAGGCTGATCACATAAACTATAGGCCTATTAGTCTGACATCAGTACCAGGAAAAATAATGGAATCGTTAACTGAAGACATAATACATGGGCATACTGTATGAAGAAACATGAGATAAGAGATGTGGACCAGCATGGTTTCGTGTCAAGTGCATCATGTGTAACTAATCTGCTGTGTTTTATGAAAAAATATCAGCAGAACTAGATAGAGGAACTCCGGTAGATTGTACAAATCTGTACTTCTCAAAGGCCTTTGATAAGGTACCTCACAGAGACATTATACAAAGTCTGATCGATTGTAAAATCAACCATAGAGTTGTGGAACGAATTAGTAGTTGGCTGAGCAGTAGGACACAGAGGGAGTGTATAATCGGTTACTACTCCACCCTGGTGGCTGTGACCAGTGGGATGCCACAGGACTCAGTTCTGGGTCTTTTGCTTTTTCAGAGATTCATAACTAAAATGGAACAAAATACAACAAGCTGGCTAAGTAAATATGCAGATAGCACTAAACTGGCAAGTACAGTTAAAAACAAGGAAGACCGAGCCAGACTGTAGGCAGATTTGGGCAGTATGGTTAAATGGGCAGACTCTATGTGGGATGAGTTTAATAATGACAAGTGATATGTGATACAATTGGGGTGCCAAAATAATGAAAGAACATGTTATATGAATGGGACATCACTGAGAAAATCATTGAAGGAAAAGGACCTGGGAAATACAGCAACAAATAAACTTGCATACAACACACATAGCATTGCCCAAGTGGCAACAGAAAAAAGTGCTCTGAACTATTAAAAGAAACTTTAGAAGCAGAGATGAAAGGGTGGTGATGCCACTGTACAGATCATATGTCAGACAATTACAGGACTATGGAAGCCCTGTCTGGGGTCCAATAAAAAAGGAGTCTCTGACAGAATTGAAAAAATACAGAGACAGAGGAGTAAGATGATTTATAACTGTAAAAGACTATCCTATGATGATCATCTCCAAAAGTTAAACCTGATGTTTTGTGAGACACAGAGTCAGGGGTGACCTACAATACTACTGTGTTATGATATAATGCAGGACAACTACCTTCTAAATGTATTAGATTTGACATTCAAGAGTGACAACATGGGCACCAGGGGCACCCATTACAATAAAGGTCCCAAAAATTCCATACAGATAAAAGGAAAGGATAGGATACGATAGACTAGGATAGGAACTTTATATAGCACTGCTCTCTGGAGGCTCAGAGCGCTTAACAGTGATAAAAACATACCTATTCGAAAATAACATATGCGGCAGAGACTAATACTAATACAAATACAATACAGTTCTAGCTATCTCACATTCAACACTAAACAATATTTCAATAAAACAGATTAATAAGATAAGAACCATAATTACAGATACAATGCAATAATCAGTAATTCAATGAAAGGAAGCCTTTATACACACAGAGGGCGGTGAACCCCTGGAGCAGACTACCACTAGAGGTTATAATCAGTAAAGATAAAAAACAATTCAAAAGAAAGTTAGACAATTACATTTTAAATGATGACATGTTGCTCTATTCAAGTGCCAAAGACCTGCTTTCTATAAATGCCAATCTTCAAACTGACTTTGATGGTCTACATGCTTGGTTACTACAAAACAAGTTGATAATCAACTTAAAAAAAATAATGTGGTCATGCTCTTTCGCTCTTCTCCCAGACTCAAATTCTGCACCTCTGCCCTTTCTATCCATGGTCCTGATGGCTCCCCGTTAGCGATGGTCTCCTCCTTCAAGTATCTCAGGGTAACCCTTGACCCCTTCCTTGATTTTAACATTCACAAAGGAGCCACTTATGAGGCAGTAAGCACCAAACTAGGGCTTGCCTATAAAATCAGGTCCTCCCTCAGTGATGCTGCTAGACTTGCCATTGCACAAGGCTACCTCCGACCCTGTTTGACCTATGGTTCTCTAGTCTATCTCAATGCTAGCAAAGGGAGCTTCCTAAAATGGAACACTCGTTACAACATATGTAGATTTGCTCTCTCAGCACCCAGACTGACCCACCGTTGCCATCTTTATTCTCAATTTGGCTGGCTCACTCCCTCATCTTACCTGCTGTTTGTCTTTTTCTATCTGATTGACCCAGCTTATCCACTCAGATCTTCTGAACAATTATCTCTCAAAATTCCCAGATGCTCAATGAAAATGGGGGAACTCTCCTTCACCATTTCACTATTTCTGCTCCTAAAATCAGGAACTCCCTCTCTCATCATGTCCAACTCATTGTTCCCACCAGGTTTTCAAAAGGGGTCTTCAATCCTATCTGACAATGACATCTGATCTTGCCCAGCCACTCCTATGTCTACGTCTCTCTTCTAGTTACCACACTGGTCTCTCTTGGCACTTACCCTCACCTGCACCTGTTACACTGTGTGCTAGTTCCTTACCTGTACTCGCTATACATACTTCTATTGTTTTTCTGCCTTATTGACTCCCTCGAGGTCCTCTCCATTGTGTTTGTTCCAACCTGCTCATGTTACTGCGCTTGCGGATCCCCTAAATATTAAGGGATGTTTCGTTTGCATTGTGTTTTATTGCACTTAATTTGATGTAACCTGTTTCTGTTCTTTATGCCTTGTCATCAGTTGTGCACTCAACGTTTGTCATCAAATCCTCATTGTAATAAGCTCAGTGTTTATTCCTGTCTGTGCATTCTGTACCACTGTTATGTTATGTAACTCTCCCAGGTCATGCCTGAATATAGGCGACACTCTTGTCTAGTGCAGCTACCCAGTAAATAAAAACTAAACAAGTAAACAAATGGAAATAACCTGTCTGATTATGGGTAATGTGGCAGAAGCACACATTGGTTTACCATCTCCTTGCCTCCTTATACCTTAGTATGCACCTTAGTATCTTAGACTTCCCCCCCCCCCAGCTAACATATTCTGAAGGGCTCCTTCCCTTGTTTTCAGGGGCACACTCCCCTCATTCACCACCCTCTTTCCATTTTTGTACTGGAAGAAGGTTTAGGTGTTATCTGGCACATCTACTGCTATCCTGGTTTCCAGATGTTCTTTTATTTTATTTTATTTTCAGTGATGATAGCAATGCTCCCTAAATGGGTGAAGGATCCCTTCATGTGCCCCTCCTACCACCCCATCTCACTGTTAACAGCAGACTACAATATTTTAACCAGAGTAATGGCAATTTGGTTGGAGACAGTCTTCCTACACATAATCCACCTAAACCAATCATTCTTCATGAAAGGTAGACAAGGCAAGGGGAACATATGTAGAATCCTAAATGTGGCGTGGCTGTGGAGGAAATCAGGGAACACCACCAGCCATCATTGTACTTGATGCTGAGATGGCATTCGACTGCGTGGAGTGGGGTTACCTGCACTACTCTCTAGGGAACAATTTCATAGCATAGTGCGCTTATTGTACACGGACTCCCAGGCTCACACCATGGTGAATGAAGGTTTGTCTGCTCCTTGTGCCCTGCAAGGGGAACCTGGCAGGTGTGCCCTCTGTCACCCCTACTGTATGTTTTGGCCTTGGAGACACTTGCAGAAGCTCTTAGGAACAATACCAACACTGAAGGTCTGAGGGCAGGGGTGTTGAACATAAACTGTTGCTTTTTGCAGACAACTTCTCCTCCTTTATGCCAGTACTCTCACTCACCCAGACGGCATCTGTGTTGAGTGAATATGAAGCCCTATCAGGACATAAAATTAACTGATGAAAAAGTGAACCGCTCTGTCTTGGGAAAGGGAAGGGAAGTTGGGGGGGGGTGGGCTTGGCACTGAAGGATGTGGAAACACTAAAATACTTTGGAATTAACATCCTGAAGCAGCTCTCCAGATTATAGAAACCCAATTTCCCACCCCTCATTAAGAAAATTAAAAATGACCTGGACAGCTGGCCAAAAGTCCACCTAACCCTAATAGGTAGGGTGAACTCTCTTAAAATGCACATCTTCCTCAGACCTTTATGCCTTCTGCAGGTGTTGCCAATAAAATACACTCATGACGTTCTTCAGGAGGGTTAATAGCCTGTTTCATAACTTTCTATGGAAAGGTAAACCAATGACAATCAGGGTTTCCACTCTACCTGTCTGGGGAAGGAATGAAGACACAGGGAAAAGGCCCCAATTCCATGTCTTAACGGTGACTGCTAAATACCGAGTGCTATTACAGAGAGTGTACATCACCAATAAGCAAAAGGGTGATGTACACTCCCCAGCGACCACAACAACAGCACCAAAATGTGAAAAAATGGACTAATATATCTATGCAGGAGGCTGCACCCCCCCCCCCAGCAACCACCTAAAGAGGGGGAGAAACTCAGCAAAAAAACTTAAACTCTCACAAACACCAAATAAAAACAGTACACCTACACAGCCCGCACCCTAAACCTCTGTGACTGCAGTCATCCACCCTCACTTACACACCACACTGCCAGCTCAACAACACCCTGCCAAACTACCTCCCACATACCTCTTCCTGTAACCCTCCTGTTCCGTTCGCCCTCCTGAACAATCACTGTTGTCCTGGATTCATGCTATAACCATGTCTCGCTACCTTTTCAAGATGGCTCACATCACGGGCACTCAAATTGAGTCACTCAAAACTGAGTCCCTTAATTTGAGTCACCCATATAATGCGCTAGCAGAGGCCCCACAGAGACAACTGCAGATAACTGCCTGGGTGAGGGGGATATACTGGAGGATGTGCTCAGACCCTCGCTTGGTGAGAGAAGACCACAGAAATCAAAAAATGCCTGCACAAAAGTAATATGTGGAGTCTGGCAGCAAGCCCACAAATTCATGGGGCATAGACTACGTATCTCTGCTGCTGCCAGTCTCACAACTGTCCTAAAGGGTAAGTGGGGCTGTATAGCATTTGCACACCAAGGCTTTCTGCAATGGGAGAAGTGGGGAATTCTTGCAGTGGGGTACTTGTTTGGGGAAGGTAGAGTCATCTCCACATTTCTGGAGTTGAAACAACAGTTCAGCATTCCTCAGGGGTCATACTTTGTATAGCATGTGTTAGGTGACTCCTCAGAGATAGTGGGAGAAGAGACATGACCCATATCTAGTCTCCAGTGGAAAGCATAGTTATGTCTCCCCTGCACAGCATTAAACCCATGCAAGCATATTATAGGCCGATAAGAGGCAGTATTCAGCTCAAAAATTAAGACTACAGAGAAGACTGGAGGGCAGACCTAGACATGGACAAAACCACAGAGGACTGAAAGTGGACGATTGTTCATTCCATCTCCCATGCCATACTAAATAGAATCTGCCAAATCCAATTTAATTATTGTATAGAACATTCCTGTCCCCATAGAAACTACATACACTAAAGCCCTCAGTGAGTGAGGTCTTCCATAAATGCTAGTATAACGTGGGCCCACGCCCAAAATTCTCAGGGTTTTGGTGTGAGATGCACAAAAGTATGGAAAGCATCCTGGGGATAGCACTACATAGTTCACCCTTGGACCTTCTCCTGGGAGCAGAGCAGAATGGGACCTCTGGACTCAAGCCCTGATAAATGGGAGGACGACTTTAACCCAGGGCTGAGGCAAAGAAAGCAGCACCCGGTCAATTGTCCATTGGACAGCTAACTTCCTAGAATGCCTAAAATTAGAAAGGGCCAAATTATACACCAATGGGGGGAGACAGAAAAATTGAACAACATCTGGCACCCTCTGATCGAGGCTCTGGAAAAAGGGAAGGTATCCTGTTAAGAGTGACCCCTGAGTAACAATCAGGTGGGGTATGGCAGAGCAGTGCCACTATTAAAGAATTCCTAAATCCAACAACTGACATGGGAGAGAATTAGGCTTGTCCAGAGAAATGTGGGTTCCCCTCCCTTGGAAAAATATTCTTTAAGTTCAGGGGTTGGTGGGCGAATAATAATGTAGACAAAATGGAAAACACCAGCCACTCAAAAAGAATGTTCAAAATTCTTTTATTTTTCATTTTTTTCTTAGTTCAAGTATCAATTAGACCCTCCTGAACCTACGTTTTGCTGGGTATGGCTTTGTCAGGGTTAAGGATCTAGTTTTAAATATAATTACATACATTTTTAGTATATTTTATTAGGAAAAAACGTTTATGAATATTTTTAAATAAAAATATTTTTTCTGTTATTCATAGTTCACACCACCAGAGGGCGTGTCATCTATTGTAGAATTAATTCCATGCATTAAATTATGTAAAACCCGTTATATGTTCATGTATCAGTCACTACCAAAATAGCCTGAATAAACTTCTGCTGATAGCAGAGGACCTATGCCAGGAACATCCCTAGAAGCACATTCATTTTCACTACTTGCAATAGGTTTCATTTAACTAGTACACATTTAGAATGCCTGGAGAAAATTAATAACGTGTATCCTGGCCTAGATATCAGCTTACTACATTTTACATACACCGCTCCATATCTGTTAGTATTTTAAGCAAAAGTAATAAGAACAATGCTGTTTACCATATTAACAATCCGCTTAAAGTCATTTTCCTATGCAATAGTCAATCAAAGTGCACACACACTATTTAGTCTTACTGTTGGCTCACATACCTTAAGTTAAATTCACTATAGCTTTATGTTCTTTCACTTCAAACGTTGTCCTGGCTGCAGCACAGCTGTTAAAGATATTCTGTATTTGTTAAATAAAAACATGGTTTTAAAATCTTTCTGATTTAGGTAAAGCAGTCATAGTTTTTTTTACAAAAGTCATTTGCTGAAGCTTACCAGGCAAAGGGGATAGTTTAATTCTCCTGTCCAGAAGTGGCTATGTTTATTTACAACTCAATTTGAGCTATAAAGTAAACAGAGTGCTAGGTTTTAATTACCCTTACTTGGAACAGCTGCCTTCAGTTTAATAATGGGGTATTGTTAAGAACTCGCTTTAGTGTTGAGCATTCCTTTAATCTCCTCAGTTTCACTGGCACTTGTACCCAGCTCTGGACACATAATTCTATACATTTTAAAACAAAATTGAAGAGTTTTGTCACACTACCCTTTAAATTAAAACATTCTCAATCTTTAGTTCACTGGCCTTCGCAGCCAGCATAGTGTTATGCTTGTGCAACTGTGTTAGTTTGGTTTTGGCCGTTCGCACTCTCTATTCCAAAGGAATTATCACCCTGTAGGGGTACGAAGGCAATTAACCCTCAGAGAGGGTTCCACCCCTAGAGGTGCAATGGGATGGTTCCCATGGCTAAAGGTACCTTAGGAATCCTCCTAAGGACAGAGTGCCGCCACTGGAAGAGGAGGGGAGGATGGTGGGGCAAAAAAAAAATGCTTCACAGTCAGGCTTAGAGGAACTGCTTATATAGCTCAGGAAGTGGGAGTGGCTGGCTGCTTGGCCACCGAACTACAGGCAAAGCCTTTCATTTCACTAGCCTGTACAGCCAGTATCGTGTTATACTTGTGCAACTGTGTTAGTTTGGTTTTGGCTGTTTGCACTCCCTATTCCAGAGGAATTGCCACCCTGTAGGGGTATGAAGGGAAGGAACCCTCAGAGAGGGTTTCACCCCTAGAGGTGCAATGGGATGGTTCCCATGGCTAAAGGTACCTTAGGTATTCCACCAAAAAAATGTAGCATCATCCCCACAAAGGAGGCAACACGAAGCATATGAGCAAGCAGTAACTGAGACATAGGAGTAGTAACTGTAATGTAGTAGTAGAGAAGTATAGGCAGTTTGATAACGCAATGAGATGCTCAGTTGTCGTAATGACTGCCCAGGTCTGCGTAGCATGATACTGATGGTTTGTTTTGAGATCAGGGGATCCCCTAAGGAGAGAGGAAATGGCAGGACATCCTCCACCTCCATCCAACAGCGGAACCTACCTAAAGAAACTAGGGGAAACAACTAAGCTAACCAAGTGTTATGACCTGAGGCAATGGAGGAGAGAAAAAAACCCTATGAGGAGGAAATCTCTGGGGATCCAAGGCCTAGGTTGCCTTCCCTCCAGGCTTGGGATAGTTTATTTAGTGATGGATCTGCAGCTGCAATTTGGAAAACCCAATTAAAGGGAGGTGGAAAATATTCCAATTTGGAGAAAGGCTCTCACTCAAACCCTCTAGCGGGAACGCCGTGAAAGGCTGCAAGAAAACTCTGCAACAACACTTGCATCCAAGGTGCAGGAGGAGAGCAAAAACTACTGAGGCACTCACCTGGCCTACCCACCCTAAATCAAACCAGGTGAACCAGAGGCAGTTGTAGGGAGGATGCGGTGAAGGTGTCTCGCTAGGGAAACACTATATAGTGGAACACTAGAGCCAAAGGAGATTGTCATAACCACCCTTCACCGCTAGTCTTAAATTCTACACCAGGATCTACTGTCGCATAGCAGATAGCTAAAGCTAAGTCCAGAGTGAGGACATTCCCAGCTATGGGCCAGGTGAGAAAGATCCCACCCCAAGTTGGACACACTCGAGATGTGGACTAAAGCAGAGAGAGACTGTCAGCTGCAGGAACCCTGCGCCAAAATAGAATGGCTGGCATTCCCTAGAAATTGATTGAGACCTGAAAATCTGGTGAACTGAATGAGCACGACGTGCTGAGATTGTAATGAACATTGAGTGCTGAGACCTTGCAAGGTCGAATGCAGATTGAGTGCAGCAGAATCTCAGGCTGAAGCCAAGGGGATGGCAGTAGACATGAAGCAATGGTTTGCGTAAGCAAGGAACAATGGTTGCGTAAGCAAGTGTGGGCCAGATAGGTCAGTAAGCAGTAGTAGTGGTAGGTGGACCTGCATAACATGCTGCATAGCAATAAACAGCACTGAATTGGGACAAGCCAGCCAGACAGTTCAAAGCCAAATTAAAGTGACAAACTCTGAGGATTTTCGGTGGTGAGACAGGATTTAGAACAAAATTAATTAGCCACAGAGGCCATGATCCCCTAAACACCTCCCAGTCCCCAGCGTAGGACAAACAAGGAAGTGATGGAAGGGCCGAGAACCACATGCAGATATAAAGCTAATGTAATAGCCTCAGCAGGAGATTCAGCTAACCTCAGAGTAGCACAATGTACAATAGCAATGGGAGTAAACAAGCAGTAGCAGGAAGCAATTAGGCCTGTGAAGCAGTAGTGAAAACAAATGAGTACACAAATTTTGCTTCTTGCTGTATCTAAATACATTGCAATGAAAGTATTCCTGAAAATCTGAAATAAAGTTAGAAAAATGAGGCAATGAACTGTTCAAACACAGCACAGGAAACTGAGCAGCCCATAGCTATGCACCTGTACACATAGTACTGTCTCAGATCCAACAGAGCACAGGATGTGAGGCAGCATGGATTCACCGCAGGAAGATCTTGTCAAACAAATCTGATAGATTTCTTTGACTGGGTAACTAGAATGGTGGATTGGGGTAGAGGGGTGGATGTGGCCTACCTGGATTTCAACATGGCCTTCGACACCATCCCACATAAGTGGCCAATAAAAAAGCTGAGTAGCCTGGGAGTGGGTCCAGGGGTGGTAAACTGGGTCCAATATTGGCTGAGTGATAGGACACAGAGAGTGGTGGTGAACAGAGTTCAATTTGAAGAGATCCCACAGGGATCAGTAATTGGATCAGTCTTCTTTAATGTCTTCATAAGCGACAATGCAGAGGGGCTAGAAGGGAAGATGTGTCTTTTTGAAGATGACATGAAGATCTGCAAAAGGGTTGACATTCCAGGAGGGGCAGTGAAAATGAGAAGGGGACCCAAGCAAGCTTGAGGAGTTGTCAAGGGTGTGGCAGCTAAGATTCAATGCAAAGAAGTGCAGGATCATGCACCTGGGGCACAGAAATGCAGGGATGGAGTACATGAAGGGAGTGAGGTACTGACAGCCACTAAACAGGAATGAGACCTGGGAGTAATCATATCTAATGATCTAAAGATTACCAAACAATGTGAGAAGGCTCTGAGGACAGCCAGTAGAATGCTGGGGGTGCACTGGGACAGGTATCTCCAGCAGAAGGAAGCAGGTGGTAATGCCACTGTATAGAACATTGGTGAGATCTCATCTAGAGTACCGTGTCCAGTTCTGGAGGCCGCATCTCCGGAAGGACATAGACAGAGTAGAAGTGGTTCAGCAAAGAGCAACAAAATGGTGCAGGAGCTGCACCAAAAGTCATATGAGGGGAGACTGGAGGATCTCACTATGCATTCTCTGGAGGAGAGAAGAGAGAGGGGGGATATGATAGAGACTTTCAAATACCTCAAGGGTATAAATAAGGTACAAGAGTGTAGCATCTTTGAAAAAAAAAAGATGGTTAGGTACAAGGGGCCATGAAGTAAAAAACATGAGGGTGATAGACTTAGGGGTAATGTGATAAAGTAATTTTTCATGGAAAGGGTGGTGGATCCATGGAACCGCCTCCTGGCAGTGGTTGTAAGGGCAAAAACAGTAGGAGAATTCAAAAGTGCATGGGGCAAACATAAAGGAATTCTAGCGATAGGAAAGAGAGGGTAAGCCACAGATCATTTAGGATCTGGGGTGTACAAAACAGAGCCAAACAGAAAAAAGGCGCTCCTCTGTTTCAGTTGATTTAACAAGGTGGTGCACCAAAACAACTACAAAATCAATACAACAAAAGAACAGTGTACCCACCTATGACTGTAGACCACTGCACTGGAGCGTGATACTGAAGTACCAGGAAACACACTTAAATGTCACACAAGACATTTTTAAATAGAATACTCATAGTATTATTCCAGATCATTTTCTTCAAAGGTGCCACAAAAACAGTGAAAAAAATATATGGACTACAAGACACAACAAAAAATTGCATAGAGGCAGGAAGTCCAATCAGCAGCAGTAGAAACACCAGTGAGAACTGATGAAAAACCCTTATGTTTCACCTGTCTGGTCAGGGCTTCTTCAGAGGAAACGCATTCCCTGTTACAACCATGCTTAAATAGTGCTACCAATTAGTTTAGTTTAGTTTAGTTTATTAGTCTAGGAATTAATACCTTTGAGCCAGGGCTCTTTTACAAAGGTTCCACGTCACAAAAAACATTTAACAAAGCACGATACACATTACAGGTAAAACCAGACAGGAAAGTTACATCATAAATTTGCTATTAACAGTTTAAGGCAGTAACGTTTTTAAGTTTCATAGAAAAACAAGCTATAACAGGTTCAAGCGAGTAAACAATTTGAGGTTAAGAAACTTCCAGGAGAGGGTGATCATTAGGCGCCAAAAGGAGGCTAGAGAGGAGGGAAAGGTGGTGAGCGGGAGAGTAAGTGAGAGGGGACAGGAAAAAAGGGGGGGAGTGAGTTTGGGTGGGAGACAGGAAGAAGTAGAGGTACCAGAGGGTTCATTTGTCAGTGAGGAAGAGGCCTCAGATGTGAGGATGGACATGAGGAGTAGTAGTCTTTATCTAGCGCAATTAATAACGTGCTCGTGCAAAAAAATGAATCAATTAAAAAGAACACTTAAGTTAAATGGTGTAACAACCCTGAGAGCAGCATACAAAATTGTTGAACTGCACTGAAAAAAATTACATTGTGCAATTAGCTTTTAATTTAAATACATTTCTTTGCTCAAAGTGCTTAAACCCGGTATCCTGTGAACACAGCGACCATGATTGAGCAACTTCAGAAACGGCGACTCAGTCTTAGCACCTGTGTTCTGGGCTGCCTGGCAGGGTAGTGACAGGATACCATGGTGGGTGAGTGAGGTCGACAGAAAGTACACATGTAGAAGGCAGGGACCACATCGTGCAAGGAGCGGAAGGGGAGAGAATGCATGTGGAAGGTAGTGTGGTGGTCAGCTGCTGAGCTGGCAGTGTGGCGTAGTGGTGATGGTGGCCAGTAGGGGTTGGGAGGGTGCCAGGTTTGGTTCTGGGGCGGGTGTCTCTTTTTACGTTGGGGCAGAGTTTTTTTTTTTTTTTTTAGTTTTACACCCCTGCCATGCATCCCCCTGGAGTTCAGAATCTTTAGTTAGGGGGATGTGGGGGGCACAGCTCCCCGCATACTTTACAGTCCCATCACCACCTTTGGAGTCACCACGAGTGTACATCGCTGTCATTTATTTTCAGTGACGTACACTCGCCCAAACGGCAATCACTGTTTGTCATTGAACCCATAAACCCTCCTGGAGAGTGAATCTAGTCACTTGCTTGACTTAAATAAATATCAATGGTTTAATATAGTTGATCACAACCATTTCAGAATAGAACCGTGTTTATTTACAAACATGAAGAAGTTCACCCTAATCAATAAATGGCTTGAATGCCCACTGGTAAATGAGTCCATTGTTTTCCTTGATTTTTTCAGAAAATAATGCCTTGTTTTGTTTTATACATGATATTTTTAATAAACCGAACTGAACTGGGTGACCCACAGGATAACATGAAACTGTCTCTGTAATGGAGTAGAAGAAAAGAAAACTTGGCATGAGGAAAGAGATTCATAGAAGGACAAGGAACAGGAAAAGACTTGAACCCCAGTCACTACTGACTGGCTGGAAGTGGAAGGAGGTACTGATGCAGTTTCAGTGCTTTTCCTTTGGCTCCTAGCCAGGTACTGATCAGTATTAGGGAACCTCCTGGGCTAGCAAGGACTGCTCAGATCATGGAAGGGGCTGGGGGAACTAATGGATGCCAGGAATCAATTGGAATGATGGGGGTTAAGAGGAGGATTACTGAACATCAAGGCCTGCTAGGAACAGATGGAGTGTGTGTGGGGGCCCACCAGGACAGCTGAGTGCTTGGTCAGGGTGTGTGGGGGATGTAATGTGAGGCAGAGGGTCATGTAGCCAACTTCTAGCATCATAACACAATGCAATCTTCTACTGCATAAGTGGGTGAAGTTTGAGATATTAGTAAACACTCTCACCGGTTCCATCCTCTAACATCTGAAATGGTGAGTTGCATTGCACCCCACTCGCATGAGGGTCCCAGCCCCCACAATGTGACCAGACACTATGCATATCAATTATGCATGACAGGATATGTGTTTTGTGGGGCAAACCATGCATTTTATGGCCACCATCACTAAGACTGATTTTGGACCCCTTGTGTTTATTCTACACCAGCGTTTTACAGACAGTGAGGCCATCCTCCCCGGGAAAACCCTGACCTATTTCAAAGGTGTTACAAGGAAACCTGTTAATAAACTAGTCTGCAAAACACAAGAAACAATATTTTATTTATCTATTTGTTTTTTGTTGACCTGGTAGGGTGCACTAGGCAGACATTTGCGTATTTTCAGGCATGACCTGGGAGGGTACCGTACAAGTTCAGAGAAAGTGATTACAGAGTCACAATAGCAACGCAGTGGGCAGTGCACAGTACATCATGGCAGTTAAGCTGGCAGGCAGCAAATTGTATGGAATAGATCACAGGTGATGAGCTCAAACATCAAAGCATCAAGATGAAGTTACATCATTGTAGCAGGCAGTAACACTAACAAAGTCTAGAAGCTCAAACTTCAAAACAACATGGCAAAATTACATAATTGTGTTAGGCATTAACACTATAACATTTTAAGTGCGATAGAGTAATAAGGAGGCTACAACTGAGTAGGTATGTTATGGACAGAAACAAGTGTAGTGTTGCAACAGAAAAGAGTGGAAAAGTCTTTTGAATGTTTGGATACTTGACATATGTGTATTGGCGGTGGAATGATATTCCATTGTTTAATAACTGCAGAGGAGGGGACTTCACAGAGTTGCTTTTGCATAAAAACAGCCACATATAGTCTTGTGAAAATTGGTGACTTGTTTCTATGTACTGTACCCCATGGGAAGTTTGTATCTTTCTTGCAGAAATCAAATGCAGGAAAAACTAGAAAAATTATACTGGTCTACCCGGTGGTGCTGAGGGTTGGACATCACACCTCACGCCATGCTGGCAACCCAGGTTCAGGAACAAGCACAGGCCGTTGGGGGTCAGCGGGGATGGGAAACGATTGAGCATCCTGAGGACTGCTCTCCTTTCCTGGGGGAGGGGGGGTTAGGCTATCCACTGTTCTAGGGGGTGCTAACATTGGTTGAGGGTCACAGCAACTAGCAGCTCGCTGTGTAAGGAGGAAGTGCAGCAGATGTCTTGCGAGGGTGCATCGAAGTGTGCACACTGTGTGCAGAATGTCATTGCACATCCGAGCTCAAGAGGAAACAAGCTAAGGGAAAATCACCAATCCCTGGTAGGTGAAGGTGGGAACCAGGGACCCTCCACACACACCAAACGTCAAGTGCATCAGCTGCCTCTGGTGTTCCCTCCACCCCTGGATGTTTGTCCAAATTTCAGAAAGGTTGCCAAGAAGGAGAGTGGTGGTCCCACCCTGAGGGGCTTAATTCTGGGGGAACGGGTGCCAGGAGCAGTTGAAGCAGAGCTGGGGAAGATGGATGGCAGGACTGAGCCTTCAGACTGGGCAGGATGGAGGTGAGTCAAGAGCCCTCACTGGAGAGAGTCTGGGGACCAGCATTAGGCGTGGTAAACAGAGTCCACAAAATAAAAAAAAACATGATTTTTCTTGATGGAATACCACTAGTATCTTTCGATGCAGCAGCTGACAGTGTTGTCTAGATACAGCCCTGCATACCTGACTACAAACTTTAATTTAAAAACAAGTAAGGGTAGAATACATAATTACAATGTGGGGAGTTACCAATCAGGGTGCAAACAGCCCCCCCAACTGTGACCCCACCCTCACATACATTATAGCTATCCACAAAGGGCTGACATTGTCATCAGGAAAGGAGTTCCCCTTATGATAAAGTCAGAACGCAAATTAGGGTTGAGAACTGTTAATGGGTCAAATGGGGTTTGTGCCAGTTAACACCTGCTTTGTAACACCATCAAATTCCAAGTGCAGCACCAGTCATATGGTGCTCTACCACCACAGGTGGCTATGGCAGATATGTTGCCACCCACATCTTCACCCTACCACCCCTTTGACCCATACCTTTAGGTCCAGTTTTGAGCAGACATTTCATTCAATATTGTTAGCCTCCTCTGGCCTCTCTGGTGACTCATTTGCTCCATTCCCTAATCCCAACTCGTAAAGTGTCCCTGCTGTCCAGTGCTCCCTTTCCAAGACCTGTTTCCAAATAAGCATCTTCTTTTTGCCTGTTCCTTTACCAATTTTCATATCACACGGGCTTGCTTGCAGTCTCATGACACCCCTTAACAGCTGTGCAGGTGGGGGGAAGGTCACTAAAATGGAGATCAAGCTCATGAGTGTCACCATGCTTCGTGAATGGCGCTGAGTGAAATTTGTATGGTTACCCCTACCCCTTTCCCTGCATGGCTGCAGTGGCATAGTGACCATGCAAGAAGAGCTGTGACCCCCGCCTCCCCAAGCATAGCTGTGGGAACATGCAAAAAAAAAAACTCTCAGGAAATCATTTTCTCAATGATTTTGTGACAGGTTTCATGCATCTTTGAAACAAGCTGGTTTCTTTCCCTTATGTTTTCAAAGTAAAGCCTTCTCAAAGGAATTATCTTCAGAAAGGTTTGTCTTTAAAAGGAACTGGAAATGTTTATGAATTTGCAGTTGTTTGTAATATTCCTGTTTTCAGAAATTATTCATACCCCGAATGATTCATATTTAACTTTACCTTAATGATTGTTAAACTGTTTTTATCATGTAATGCTTTTTTCCACCTGCTGTGGCACATTACCGGCTTGGAGCATCCGGCCGCTGGCTCCCCCCACCTGGAGAACTGAGTAGCTCAAACTGTACCAAGGAGGACCTGGAACGGCCATCTTGCCATCCCACTGGAGGGCTCCCCCTCTGCCTCAGCCAGCCAGGACAGCCCCGGACCCTCCCCGACAGGACTCCACCAGAGTCCTCCAGGCAGCTCGGAGCACGGCCATCAAGCGGCACAGTTGCACCTAGCCATTTCCTCCAATTGGTTCCCTGGAATGTGGACATGCAATGATGTCCGGGCACAGCATGCTAACGTTTGCCAGGTTCCTCCTTCAGTAGTGCCAGCACTGGTAGTGCCCCCGAGTGTCCCCAGGGGCCGCTACAATGTGGCGAGATTCCCCAACCCACCCCAGGACTGGGAGAGCAGTCTACAGATGCTCAATTCCAGTCCTCCCCGCCAACCCCCAATGGCCCAGGCTTGTTCGTGAACCCGGGTCACCGGCATGGTGTGAGGTGTGGCATCCAGAGCCTCAACCCTCAGAGCCACCGGGCAGGCAACATTAAACTGTTTTTTATTGTTTTCCTCATATGGACAGAATTCTGTTCAGTTGTCTTCAAGGAACCAGGAATTTGGAGTTTTGACTATGTCACTACATGAATTCAGAACTATGACTCAAAGCTGTTCACTTATTAGAGCCGGGCTTAGAGTTCTGACTCTATGCAATGACACAGATAAAACTCCAAAGTCTTGATTCCATAAAAGAAAAACAATACAAATCATGGTTTTCACATTATTTTTGTTCTTGTACAGGTGAGAGGTGGTGAAGTGGCTATTTATACCTCCTCTTCTCTCCAGTTCACCCCTACCTTTACAACCACTACCCATGCTTCTCACATGGCCTTTCTTATTAAAATCTCCTTTCCCTACACAGCTCCTATTCTCATACCTGGAGTTTATTGCCTCCTGGGGCACCCTCATACAAATGTTACTGACCTCCTTACAAAGCTCACTACCTTGGCCATCAATGGGGAACTATATATCCTGGGTGACCTTCACCTAAACTGGTTGGCCCCATCATTGGCTTCTACCTATTCCACTGTTGAAGCCTTAAATCTCAGTCAACTTATCCAGGAACCCACTCACCTAAACAACAAAACATTAAACCATTCCCTGCTTGACCTTGTCCTCACCTCCCACCCAGATATAATAGCATCCTCTGGTCTTCTACCGGATTCTATCAGTGACCATCACGTGGCCTTCATGGTGTGTAAGATCCATAGGGCTAAACACCCACCTAAAATAATTCTCACTAGACCCTTTGCAACTCTCAACCTACAATCTCTACTCTATGACCTCACTGTTACTGACTGGTCCCCTCTTTCCTCAGCGGCCAACACCAAGTTCCTTCACATTTGGAATTCCCGTGCCCCGCTCCACAAAACAAGGGTCTGAGGTGGGCACTTCCCCTGGGTCACACCTGAACTTCTGGCTTGCCAACATGCTCGTGACTTTGCGTGGCGACAGTCTAAAGTCTCCCGCTGCCATTGGGATCTCCAGTGCTACCGTGAACTTCAGAATGGCTGCACTAAAGCAATCTGCCTAGCAAAAGCTGAACACTTCAAATCAAACTTCCTATCTAATACTAACAATCTGGCCAAACTCTGGAAGGTCATACACTCCCTATTCTCACCGGCCACCAACCCTCTGCCCCCTACCCTCAAGGTCAACCAATCTGTCTATTCAGACCCTATGGCTATTGCTGAATGCTTTAACTCCCACTTTTCTACCTGTGTCTCATCTCTGCTGTGCTCCCTCCCTGGTTCCTCCATTGGTCTGGTATCCTCTTCTCCCCCTCTCCTGGACCCTCTCCTCTCTTATGCTCCTTCGCCCCACTCAGTCCTCTCCCCTACCCCCCATTGCTGCCTCCCCTCCCCTCCTCCCTACCTCTTCCAGCCCCCTTCCACTTCTCCTTTTCTGTTGTCTCTCCTGATACCACCCTCCAGGCCCTCCTTGCTCTCAACCCCTCTAAAGGCTCCTCTCCAGCTGGCTTGGATCCTAGATTCCTCTCCCTCTCTGCTCCTGCTAGTGCCTACCTGCTCTCTCTCATACTAAACCTCTCTTTCCTGACAGCTACTGTTCCCTCAGTATGGAAACATGCAGTTATGCTCCTACTCCCAAGGTGGGTGACTCCTCCTCTCCTGGCAACTATCGACCTATTGCTCTCCTACCTACCCTAGCTAAACTACAAGAACACATAGTCCTCAACCAGCTCTCCTCCTTCCTATCTGACTCTGGGTTCTTCGCACCATACCAGTCTGGATTTAGGAAATCACATTCCACCACCACTTCTCTGTTGAGACTAACAGAGACCATCTCCACTGGCTTTGACAAAGGTCACATTGCCTCAGCCATCTTTGTTGATCTGGCTAAAGGCTTTGACACTGTCTCACATCCTTTCTTCCTGCACAGCCTCTCAGCCACTGGTCTCTCCCCTTCTGCCATAGGTTGGTTTGGTCGGTAGGTCGCAATCAGTCAGAATTGCTGATGTTACCTCTTCTCCCATGCCTATAACCACTGGTGTCCCCCAGGGTTCAGTGCTTGGCCCAATTCTGTTTTCCATCTTTTTAAATGATCTCCCCCAGGTCTGTTCCTCCTCCAGCATCCACATGTACACTGATGATATGGTTCTATTTACATCGGGCAAATCTGTCTCCAATGTCAGTACCAGGCTCCAGTCTGACTTCACTAAAGTCCAGCACTGGTTTAGTTCTCATCAGCTCTTTCTAAATGCCAAGAAAACTGTCTCTATGTCCTTTGGGACAAGGCAGAGACTCAATAGGCTAAGTTTCCTACCCACATTCCACACCCTGGATGGGGCTGTACTTGATGACTCCTCCTCATTCAGGTATCTCAGTGTCTGTCTGGAGTCTGGATAGACACCTAAACTTCTCAGTACACATTGCTGCCATTCTGAAAGAACTTAAGCCCAAGCTTGGTGCCCTTTACAGAAATTGCAGTTGCATCCCACTTGCTGCCAGGAGTGAGCTGGTACTGAAGATGATCTTGTCTATATTCAACTACTGTGCTGCCCCACAGTCCTCCCTAGCCAAACTGGACTCTCTCTACAATTCCTTCTGTCACTTTGCTCTGGATGCCCCCACCTCACCCATCACTGTGACTTCTACCGGTCTCGAAACTTCCTCACGCTCCACAATCGGCGTGTGCTACATGGTGCCAAGTTCATCTCTAAATTCTGGCTTGGTTCTCTCCCCTCTTACCTCTCCTCCTCCCTTAGTACACCTCCACCTTCCCATTACTCACTGAGATCTGATGACTTGCACACTTTCTGTATCCCCAACAGATCTACATCCTTGGGCCAAAAAGCTTTTTCGTACCATCTGCCTAAACTATGGAATGCTCGCCCTCCAAAAATCCACCACGCCTCCTCCCTGAACTCCCTAACTTTGGCTCAACTCAACTACCTGACCACAAACTGTACATGCTCTTGACCCCCTCCTTGCCTACGTGTTCTCCCCTCTCCACATCTCCTCTTCCTCCCTTACACCTGTTGCTCTTAATTGCCTAGCACTTACTATATGTGTCTTGTTACTTATGCTACCCTTCCTTGCTGTTATAGAGTCATCATGTACCCCCTGTACGATTACAGTGTAATACTATTGTATGCATTGATTATCATTATTTTATGTTTCATGTCTCTGTAATGTTATTGTAACATTTAAATATGCTGTATATCCCACTGCCCCTTCCCCCAGGATGTGCCATGAGACGGGTATTAATTTGCTCAGTGTACCTTTCCTGGTGAAACAATTCAATAAATAAATAAATAAATGTCCTATACATTTTTGAATTCCCCTACTGTTTTTGGCCCTATAACATCTACCAGGAGGCTGTTCCATGGATATACCACCCTTTCCATGAAAAAAATACTTTCTCATGTTACTCCGAAGTCTATCCCCCTCTGTTTTCATATCATGGCCCCTTGTTCATGAGCATCTTTTTTTTAAGATGCTACCCTCTTGCACCTTATTTATACCTTTGAGGTATTTAAAAGTCCCTATCATATCCCCCCCGTCACTGCCCTCTCCTCTGAAGAATACATAGTGAGATCCTCCATTCTCCCCTCATATGACTTTTGGTGCAGCCCCTGCACCATTTTTGTTTTCCTCCTCTGAACGGATTCTACTCTGTCTATGTCTTTCCAGAGATGGGGCCTCCAGAACTGGACACAGTACTCTAGATGAGGTCTCACCAGCGTTCTGTACAGTGACATCACCACCTGCTTCCTTCTGCTGGAGATACCTCTCCCTATGCACCCCAGCATTCCACTGGCTCTCCTCACAGGCTTCTCACATTGTTTGGTAACCTTTAGATCATCAGATATGATTACTCCCAGGTCCCTTTCCTGTTTGGTGTCCGTCGGTACCTCCCCCCCCATCATGTATTCCTCCCCTGCATTTCTGTGCCCCAGGTGCATGATCCTGCACTTCTTTGAATTGAATCTGAACTGCCACACCCTTGACCACTCCTCAAGCTGATTTAGATCCCTTCTCATTTCTCCACCCTTCTGGAGTGTTAACCCTGTTGCAGATCTGCATGTCCTCTGCAAAGAGACACAGCTTCCCTTCTAGCCCCCCTGCAATGTTGCATATGAAGACATTAAAGAGGACTGGTCCAAGCACTGATCCCTGAGGGACCCCACTGGTCACCCGCCTCTCTTTGGATTGAACTCCATTCACCACCACCATCTGACTGAGTCCTATCACTCAGCAAATTTTTGATCCAGTTTACCACCCTGTGACCCACTCCCAGGCTGTCCAACTTGTTTACTAGCCTCCTATGTGGGACAGTGTCAAAGGCCATGCTGAAATTCAGGTCAGCCACATGCACTGCCCCTCCCGTATCCACCTCCCTAGTCACTCAGTCAAAGAAATCTAACAGATTTGTTTGGCAAGATCTTCCCTCTGTGAATCCATGCTGCCTCTGATCCTGTGCTCCATTGGATTAGAGATATATAGTATAACATGTAGCAGGAACCATAGCCAACAATGAACATATTAGTTATCAATTACTAAATAAAAAGATGTTATTTAGGACTATATGGGGACCTTTCTTCAATTTTAAAAATGCTTCTACAGTGGGAGGGGAAGAGACTATTGCATCACAACTAGCTGCACTGTTTGGTGATCTTTTCCAATTTTCCATGAAGTATGCAATAAGAGTAGAACAAGGATTTGAAACAAAACAAGGCTGGGTATAAATACATTATTTGCATGCATGTTAATTCTGCTAAGAAAGGGAGCAGATAAAACAACCAACAACATATATGAATTCTAGAGAAAGTAAGCAATCATAAAATGCTGGTTTTCAATTCAAAATAATATGATGAAAAAAAGGTTGACGGTGTCCATTTAACTTTTAGAGTGCCCCCTCCTTTTGGTGATGCTTCCCACTCTCTCTGCATGCCTGATCTGAGATTATACTGGTTCTTATTCCATCAGCTCTCCTTCCTGGCCCCCCTTGATTTGTAGATTAAGTTATCTGACTTCCAGACAGTCCTCTGGCCCTTCAGAAATGTCTGACTTCCCTTTCTTGTTGCCAGTCAGCTAAATCATCCCCTGACCTGTATGTAGCTCAAAAAGTAAACACAGTCAGAGATTTAAACAGCTGTTTTACTGTTCAACTTTTAGAATGCCCCCGCCCCCTTTTTGGCAGTGCTTCCTACTCTCTTGGCCTGTATTACATCTATAAGTTTCCATCAATTCCTTTGTACATAAAGTCCTTCTAAGGTACAATATCTATCAGTCTATCTATTAGTCTATCTGTCTGTCTGTCTGTCTGTCTGTCTCTTTCTCTGTGTCTGTTTATCTATCTAGCTATCTATCTACTGTATCTATCTTCTATCATATGGAGACCTTTCGAGCAAATTGCCCATTTTAAAGGTGTGTGAGTCAAAATTAGACACACAACATGCAATCCATGCAAAACACTGTCATAATAAATATAGAGATGTTAAAGAGGGAGTCTGGCCAAAAGTATTAGATTACAGAATTAATATTGGCATACCCCCAATAATTCTCATACCAAAAATTAGGTTTCTGTGTTACTTCATTTTGCAGTTACGGTTTTGTAATCCTGATTTCACTCAATGTGCAAAAAAGCCAGTTTCAATAAAGAGCCACTGATGATGTCATAACCAGAACTCACAGCCTAGTCCTCTCTGTCAGCAAAATTATAAAACCTATTTCTCCAAAGTTTAAGAAACTGTTGTTGTAGCAGTCGCAAATAAAAAAAAAACACTGGCATAAGTTTGGCTGTGGGGCTTGCATTTCCAGAATGTTCAGATGTGTTGTACTGTACAGTACTTCAGAATGTGATAAGAGGTGGTTTAGGAATGCAGCGCTACACCAAGGTATAGAATTTCAAGGTGGTGTACAATTTCTGAATGTTGGGTGGGGAAATGCAGTCTTAAAATGCGGCAAGGATGTGTCATTTTGAAATGTGGTAGAACAGCCTCGGAATGCGACAGGTACAAATATCGAGGAATTTGATGGAGGCTAGCAATTTCAGAATATAGTGGGGATGCATACAGTCAGAATGTGACAGGACACACCATTTTATTCTGAAATTGCTTGTCCATGCCACATTCCAGAATTGTATGCACCCACCACATTTCTAGATTGTGCATCACATCACTACCACATTTTGACATTGTGCATCCCAGCCACATTCTAAAATTGCACATCCCCTCGCATTCCAAAATTGTATTTCAATGCCACATTCAGAAATTGCATCACCACCACATTCCAAACTTGTGTCACTGCCATATTCTGAAATTGTACGTCACCCCCAGATTCTGAAATTGTGCGTCACAACCACATTCCAAAATTGTGACTTACTGGCACATTCTGAAATTGTTTGTCACCACCACATTCTGAAACTTTGAGAAACCACCACATTCTGAAATGATGAATCACTGCCACATTCTGAAACTGTGCCTCACCACCACTTTCTAAAATTGTACGTCACTGCCACGTTCTGAAATTATACATCAACACCATCCTAAATAATAACAGAAAGGAGTATATTTTGGGCTTATGTTATAGATCACCAGATACTAGTGGTAGAAGTCAATTTACAAATTCTAGAAGAAGTACATCGAGCACTGGAAAAGGGACACTTTATCTTAGTGGGTGACTTTAACTTTCCAGATATTAATTGGACCATAGGGGAAGCAGTAAATAAACAAAGTAAAGATTTTCTGGAATTTTGCATAGAAAATAATTTAGTACGGCATGTAAATACCCCTACCAGACTGGAAAATATATTAGATTTAGTAATTACTACAGATGATATAACACTGCTTACATGTAAGGCACAATCACTGATTGGTAACAGTGACCATAACACTGTGTACTTTACAATAAAAAATCAAAAACAATGGTTTGAAGGTCATACAGAGTTTTATTTATAGAAAACAGCAAATCTAGAAGGCATAAAAAATGATCTTGTGAATATTAACTGGGAATTCAAACTAAAAAAAATCAACTGATGAGTGTTGGGACAATATAAAATCCATAATTCATAGCATAATATAGAATCATGTGAAATTAGTAAAGAAATATACCAGAAAGACTCAAAACCAAAGTGGTTATGTAAAAGCTTGTTTCAAGTGATTAAACAAAAAAATAAGTTATATGGTCAATATATGAAAAATAAAAATGAAGTAAATTAGTTAGCATTTAAAAGGATACAAACAAATGTAAAAATAAAATAAATAAGGCAAAAAAAGAGTATGACATTTATCTGGCAATGACAGCAAATAAAACAAATAGGAAAAAGTTCTACAGTTATATAAATTCTTTGAAAAAATGGAATGGAGAATCATTAACAATAACAGAAAAAAATGAATGCATTACAGATACCAAAATAATTGCAAATAAATTGAATTCTTACTTTTGCTCAGTATATTCTGAGAACACCAATAATAAAATAAAAAAAATATCAATGATATAGGAATCTTTGACTTTAGTAAAGAAGAGATTCTCCAGCAAATTGGAAATATGAAGGAAAATACTGCACCTGGCTTAGATAATATTACACCAAAAATGTTGAAAATAATGAAGGATCAAATTTGGATCCCATTGAAAATACTGTTTGAAAGATCCTTAATTCAGGGTATTATACCTAATGACTAGAGAATATCCAAAATAACACCTATCTTTAAGAAGGGTATGAAGACAGATCTCTCTAACTGTAGGCCCATTAATCTTACTTCTATACCATGTAAATTATTGGAGACACTCATAAAAAATAAAATTATTGAACATCTTAATAAAAATCCAGTATTTGATATAAACCAACATGGTTTCAGGAAGGGTAGGTCATGTACCACCAACCTGATATGTTTTTATAACAAAATCAATAAGATATTGGATAAAGAAATACCGGTGGATATGGTAATGTTTGATTTCAGCAGAGCATTTGATTTAGTTCCACACTGGGCAATTAGTGAAACACTTTCTAAAAATAAAATAAACACGTACATTATAAGATGGGTGGAAAATTGGTTACAAAATCGAAAACAAATGGTATCAGTACGTAGTCATCTTTCAACTGAAGGCATGGTGGCCAGTGGTGTGCCACAGGGATCAGTTATCGGACCTATCGTATTCCATATGTTTATAGCAGATCTAGATTATAACATTAGTAATGAAATAATAAAATATGCTGATGACACTAAATTATGTGCCCCTTGTAACTCGTTTAGTGCTAGAGAGTCCTTACAAAAAGATATAAATACAATAGCAGACTGGACAAAGACATGGGGAATTAAATTAAACACAGATAAATGCTGTACTATTCATATGGGTAAACAAAACAAACAACATGGCTATCAACTAAAGAAACTATATCTCAAAGAATATCAGAACAGGACTTGGGTATTACTCTAGGTAATTGATTGTCATTTAAAGAACATTATACATCCATAATCTCTAAGGCAAATAGAACTATTATGTCCATCAAAAGAAATATTAAAAGCAGAGCTCCGGAAGTTCTCCTTCCTTTGTACTTTTCATATGTTAGACCCCTATTGGATTTTTGTAGTCCGGTGTGGTCACCTAACAAAAAAATTTAAATAGATAGATTGGAAAAGGTCCAACAATGCCATACAAAATTAATATCAACTATAAAACATGATAGTTATTCACAAAGATTGTATAAGCTAGCACTACATAGCTTTTTTAATTTCTTTTTATTTTATTAAACTCTCGGATTACAAGTACCTTTGAGCAGGAGCTGCTCATTTACAAAGATTCCACATCAAAGGAATGGGGAAACATGCATACAAACATTGGTAATGGTAAACAGGCATAATGTAGACAAGGCTGACATATATTTGCAGCTGAAGAACACTTTAGAGATAATGGTTATTAGTAGGGAGCAATGTAAATAGGCAGATAGATGATGCAGCAAAGTAAGGGAATTAAGAAGAAAGGGGACTATCGGCCTGATATTGTATAGGAGATTGCCCGACAGAAGTTGCAGGCTGAGGGGCCTTTGTCATGAGGGGAAGAGGGATGGTGGGAGGGGATCAGGAACAGGGGAAAATGTGGGGATTAGAACAGTGGAGGAGGGGTATGGGGGAAAGGGAAGGAGGGTGGAGAGAGGAGAGGGAAAAGGAGCACAAGGAAGACAGATGCCAGTGAGAGTAGTGTCAGGAGGGATGCAGGCCACTGGTCAAGATTGTCTAGTCAGAGAATGGACCAGTCATTTAGGAGAAGCAGTCACATTTGGAGGTAGAGGTGAGATAAAGTCAGAGATTCTTTTTAAAGGGTCCAATTGTTGGGGAGGAAAGTGGTTCTTTGTTGAGGGTATTAAACCAATAAGAAGCCCTATAATAGAAAGACTGCTGACCCAATGAGGTATAGCATCTAGGAACCTGAAAGGTTTGGGATTGGGCACTAAGCGTTTGCTGAGTACCACTAAAGACAGAGTGGAGCTTACAAACACCAGGGAGCATGAGACCAAGAAGAATCTTTTTGGTAAGCAGGCAGGTCTGGTATTGAATCCTGTTGAGGAGTGGTAGCCAACAAGCCTGTGCATAGAGGTCACATGTGTGCATGTCTGGCAGTGCCCGTTAAGAGCCTGCAGGATTTGTTGAGCAAGACTGAGATTCTACGGAGGGCAGTTGAAGAAGCAGAGCCATTGATAGCCAGATCATAGTCAATGATAGAGGTGACAGAGCTGTAGATGGCCAGTCTAAGGGCATCCACAGTCATACAGTGCTTGAGCTTGTATAGCAGACCAATTCATATATTGACGGCATTGGCAACAGTGTCACTATGCCACATATAGGAGAGGGAGCTATCCAGTGTGACACCAAGGTAATTGAACTCCAGGATGTGTTCAAGCAAGTACCTGGCATTGTTCATGATATTGAAGGACCGAGATTTGTACCTGGTCTGCGGATTATAGACTGTCATTACTTCAGTCTTGCTATAGCTCATGATGAGTTTATGTGTGCTGAACCAATCTTCAACAAGCTTGAAGTCAAGCTGCAGCTGTGTTTCAAAGAGTTTAGTGTCATGGTGAGAGGAGAATAGTACTGCATCGTCCGCGTAGAGTAGAATTTTTTGCTGGCAGACACCAGGGAGCCTATTGAGGAAGAGGGAGAAGAGTAAAGGTCCCAGGATGGACCCCTTGGGGACTCCGGAGAGGACAGACTTGACATCGGACATGATACCTGCAATCCTGACCCTTTGGGTCTGATTCCGGAGATAGCTAGCAAACCATGGAAGGGTCTCATTAGAGAGCCCAATGTAGGACAGTTGCCTAAGAAGTAGAGGGTGATTAATGGTGTTGAAGGCCTTTGTGAGGTCTATGAAGACTGCACCCCCACAGTATCCTTTGTCGAGCGTGTTGTGAATGAAACTTGTGAATTCCAGAAGAGCCATGGTGGTGCTGTGCCCTTTTCTGAAGCCATGCTGTTCTGGGCATTGGACTTCATACTTATCCAGGAATTTGACTAGCTGGTCAGACACTATTTGTTCAAATGCCTTAGATAACGGGGGGCGGAGTGAGATAGGTCCGTAGTTGGAATGAAGAGACCTGTCTCCACTTTTATGCACTGGTGTGATGGTTGCCTGCTTCCAGCGTGAAGGGATTTGGCCCAATCTTAGTGAAAGGTTAAAAATTTTTGTCAGAGGTTCAATGACCTCATCCAGAACTTGCGCCAGTTGTTTGAGGTCAAGGGAGTCACCACTGTACCAGGACTTGTGGATGACTCTGCAGATATAGGTAAGAGCCACATGTGGAGGAACCTCTTTGAAGAAGAACTGTGGAGCTGAGTGAGCATTTATGGTGGTCTCAAGGGGGGCACTGGCAGAAGGGTCATTGAAGAAATTAGGTGGAAGCACATTGTCCAGGTTCGCGAACGCATTGTTGAAGGTATTGGTAATGGTGTCAAGGTCGAGCGTTGGAGTGCCATGTAAGTTGAGCATAGTAGGGGGTGCTTTAGGTTCCTTGCCGGTGAGTTCTTTCAGGTTGTTCCAGAAGTTTTTCCCATCACCCCAAGAGCTGGTCAGTGCCTCCTTTAAATACTTACATTTGGTATTCCGAATTAGGCGAATGCAGGCATTGCAGGCTGCTTTGTATTTTTGTATATTTCCTTGTGAAGGGGTAGCACGAGCACATTGCCAAAGGTGGTCCCTGTGCTTAAGATGTTTTAAAAGATCGGAGGTAATCCAGGGGTTCAACTGTCTTTTGACCTTCATCTTTTTTAGTGGCGCATAGATGTTACAGGCTGAGTTGAAGCGATTGATGAGCAAGTCCAAGACTTTGTTAGTTTCATTGAGTGTGTCCAGTACTGCCCAGTCAAGTCTGCTAAGGTGGAATTTTAAAAGCTGAATGTGCCCCTGGTTAATTACCCTTGTGTAGAGAAGCTTGGGAGGGGGTTTGAGAAACTTGTTAGACCATGAGCAGATGACAAGAGAGTGATCACTAATTGAGTCCAGGGGGACTGCAACATTAGAGATTCGTTCAGGGCAGTTAGTCAGAATCCAATCTAGTAGTGTGAAGGTTCCGGTCCTGTAGTTGCATCTGGTGGGGGTAAGGACCAGTTGTGAGAGGTGCTGCACTGTAACTGCATCTTTGAATACAGAAGCCTCAGGGAAGAGCCAGTTAATATTAAAGTCACCAAGAATTATGGTTTCTGTGTTATGATGCAAGTGCCTAATGTATTCCAGAATGTTGCTGAAGCCAGTAGCCTGGTTCTTAGGGGTATATAAACTGAGACAACAGTAAGTTCCTTATTGTGAGCTCCAAGGAGGACTTTGATGGCAAGGATCTGAGCAGAGGTACCCTGGTTAGGTGATGGAATAGCGTGACCTAAGAGGGTACTATTGAGGTATATGGCATAGCCCCCACCTCGTTTGGAAGTCCTGTCTTGCTTGAATATGGAGTAGCCAGGGACTGAGATGGAGGCATCTCGGATTTTAGGGTTTAGCCACATTTCAACCATGGAGAGGACATCAGAGTTATGCTGTTGAATCCATGATTGAAGGGAATCTAGCTTGCTAAGTATGCTACAGGCATTAATAGATGCCAGCGTGAGAGACCCTTCCCTCCTTACTGAATTTTCTGCTGCGTGCCCAGAGGGACCTGGATTGGGGTGTACATTTCCTGAGAGGAGGAGCAGCATAAGCAGTAGTCAAAGGAGAAAGGATTTGAGCACGCTGCAGACTTGCTTGTGTGTGATGTTGCTGTGCTTTATAGCACCATAGTGCTGGGGGCATCCTGACAGGTTGTAGAGTACATGCATAGCCAGTGGGATCATCAGGGGGCTGCTCTCTTTAAGTTTGAGGAGGACCCCAAGGTGCCACGAAGGAGGGTGGGGGGCCAGATGGTCCATGTCATGGGTTCTTGTGACCATACCAGAGGTGTAATGCAGGGCTGACAGGAGTACCAGATGAAGGTGTGAATGGCAGGAGTTGTGCCCAGGGGATATGGGGCTGAGAAGCACAAGCATAACTACAATAGTAAGTAGAGTAAGTATTTTAGGACAGGAGAAAGTTAGAACACTAGAGAGATCACAGAAGGGATGGAGAGTACAAAATCAGGGTAGAAGCGGCTGCAACATAGGTGAGAGAGATAGGGAGGGGGAGAGAGGGAGAGAGAGAGAGTGTGTGAGGGGTTTACATAAGGAGTGAGTAGGTCAAGAGAGACTGAACCAATGAGGTTAAGGACAACTAAGAGTGGGCAGACCATAAGCATATTTAAAGGAGGCCTGGGAGGGGGTGGTGGGGGTGGGAGATAAATATCTTAGGAGAAGGCAGACAGTATCTGAGGGAGACAGTAACTGGCGTGGGAGACAGGCTTAGGTCCGAGAGAAAGGCGCACCAATGGCTGTGCTGCCTGAATCACCCAGCCCAATCACAAGCCTCATGCAGCATCGAAACAAAAAGGCAAAGAGGGGACTTATTACTTAATTATAATATAGTATATGGTTGCCCTTTGTTATGTATAAAAATCAGCCTGCTCAAAATCCTTGTTAAGCACATTCTAAACCATTATGCGCATTCCAAAGTGTTGTTATGCGCATTCTGAACAGTTGTTATGCATAGTTCAAAGGTCATACAACTTTAAATTTCTCATTTATGCTACACCTAACTACTTACTACCCACCCAGTGCCCAAAGTCATACCTTTTACCTTTCAAAGTCTGGAAATTTGATTTTGATATGGGAGTAGAACAACTAAATGGCAAGATTTTTTTGTTTTCACTTCAGTGAGGGTCTGTCACTGTAGTGTAAAAAAACATATACTATAAAAAAGAAAATATGGTCAACCACACACAACTCGGCATGTGTTTCCATCTCGGGGTTGAGACGACAGCATGGACCTCTCGAGCTTCGCTCTCGAGATTCATATGCTATCATCTCAACCCTTTGATGGAAACACAGCCTTGTTGTGTATGGTTGCACATACATTTATTTATTTATTTATTAGCTTTTGGTAACCGGGTAAGTGCGCTAGGCAACAGACCTGCCTATTTTCAGGCACGACCCAGGAGAGCACAGGACATTGATTACAATATGCAGAAATGCACAGACATAATATAGGTGTACAGGAGCAAAACAAGATATACATTGGGTAGCACAGTAATAGTTACATAAGGGTACATTTTAGGCATAGATCATAATAAGGATGTAAAATAAAGCAATTAGGGTAACCATAAGACAGCTGAGGACAGTAAAGACATCAAGGTTCATAGCCACCTAGACAAACGTATTGCATGGGAGAACATTAGTGTAGTACTCAGGGTCAGACCCGACAGCCTGCAGCGGGACAAAGCAAATTAAGAGCATTTGCATTGGCCAGAGGCTAGGAGGTGGTTGAACAGCAAGTTTTTGAATTCTCGATGGGAGGCTGAAGTTTTCACCATAAGGGAGAGTGAGTTCCAGAATTTGGGAGCAAAATGGGCAAATGCCTGTTCACCCATTTTTGTCATGCAAAGTCTAGTGGAGAGCATGGGGACAGAGGAAGACCTGAGGGTACGGGTATGTGAGGCAGGAGTCAGGAGGTTGGCAAGATAGACAGGGCCGAGAGGTCTAGACAGGGAGTTGATAAAGCAGCCCAGGGAGTAGGCTGGAATATCCTTAGGTGACAGCCAATTTAAGCCATCGTAAAGGAGACAATGATGGGTAAGACGTGGGGCAGTTAGGGTGAATCTACAGATGTTGTTGTAGACAGTGTCCCATTTGTGGAGTGTAGCAGAGTTTGCAGCAAAGTGGAGGGCAGAGCATATTGGAGCTGGGGTAAGAGAATACCTCTTGCAACAGAAAGTCTAAGCTGGAAGGAGTGAGGGAGACTAGGCGCACCACGATAAGCTCCGCCAATTTTAGCATTGACGGCACGGCACACCATATTGACATGTTGAGACAGGTCAAGTGTGGGATCCAAAGTGACCCCAAGGTACTTGAAGGACTCAGTGTTTGAGATGAGGGAGCCATCAAGGCATTGAACCTGGAGCCTGTTCGCAGGGGCAGACAGTTTCTTAGAGGATCCGAATAGCATAGCACAGGTTTTTCTCTATATTATGAATGACCCACTCTTAATGATTGAATTGAACATTGAATACAAGAATGATTTTACTGGTGTAAGAGGCCATCCTCTCCAAGTAAAAATAGACAGATTTAAAACAATTAAAATTATTTTTTTTTTGCTTTGCGCACTGCAAATCTGTGGAATAGGCTACCATTGAAAGTAATATTAAGCTCAAACAAGGAACAATTTAAAAATAGATTGGACAAATATATCACTGAAGGGGAAAATATGCAGTATTTTACGCTTTCTTAATGGTGCTATTCTTGGGCCCTGTCCTTTTATTGCTCCTATAACTAAGTAAGTGAAACCACATTCCAAAACTCTGCATCACCACCACGTTCTGAAGTTGTGCATCGCTGCCACATTCCAAAACTGTGCATCACCATCACATTCCAAAATTGTGCATCATATCCACATTCCGAAATTGTGTGCCACTGCCCCATTCTGAAATTGTATACCATCCCACCACATTCTGAAATTGGGTTTCAATGCCACATTCTGGAATTGTGTCACCACCACATTCCAAACTTGTGCCACTGCCATATTCTGAAATTGTGCATTACCTCCAGATTCTGAAATTGTGTATCACCGACACATTCCAAAACTGCCTCACTGGCACATTCCGAAATTGTTTGTCGCCACCGCATTCCAATTCTGTGAGTCACCGCCACATTCTGAAACCATGAATCACTGCCACATTCCAAAACTGTACACCACCACCACGTTCCAAAACGGCGTCATCACCACATTCTGAAACTGTGCATCACCGCCACATTCCAAAACTGTGCATTACCGTCACTTTCCAAAATTATGCGCCATGTCCACATTCTGAAATTGTGTATCACTGCCCCATTTTGAAACTGTATACCACCACCACATTCTGAAATTGTGCATCACTGCCACATTCTGAAATTGTGAGTCATTGCCACATTCTGAAATTGTGTGTCATTGCCACATTCCGAAATTGACCATCATCGCCACATTCCAAAACTATGCATCACTACAACATTCTGAAACTGAGTGTCACTGCCACATTCTGAAACTGAGCATCACTGATGCATTCTAAAACTCTGCATCACTGCCACATTTCTAAACTGTACGTCACTGCCACATTCTGAAATTGTGTCTCCACATTCCAAAATTGTGCACCATGTCCACATGCTGAAATTGTGTGCCACTGCCCCATTCGGAAATTGCACATCACTACCACATGCAAAAAATTGTGTATCACCACCGCATTCTGAAATTGTTTGTCATTGCCACATTCTGAAATTCTGTGTCACCACCACATTCCGAAACTGTGCGTCAATGCCATATTCCAAAACTGTGTCCACTTCTACATTTCTAAACTGTGTGTCACTGCCACATTCTGAAATTGTGTGTCACTGCTACATTCCAAAATTGTGTGTCCCAGCTACTTTCTGAGATTGTGTCATTACTGCATTTCACAGTTGCACCTTGGTGGCCTTTTGAAATCTCATCCCTACAGTATTCTAAAAATTGCATGCAACTTTGTCATTCTAAAGCCATAACTGCCATTGCATTCCAACACCCCCACATCACATTCTTAACTACTGTACCTTGAATCTGCACATTATGAAAATGCATACTGTGACCCACCCAGTGTCAGATTTCCTTTTTCAGATGTTTACTACAGCTGCAGTTTTATGTAACATGGGAAAAATAAGTCCTATAAGGCAGCTTGTAGGGAGGACTAGGCTGTGAGTTCTGGTTGTGACATCATCAGTAGCTCTTCAGTGAAAGTGGCTTTTTTGAACAAGCAGTGAATTTAGAGTTAAAAATGACTTGCAACTTTTAAACAAAGTAATTCAGAGATCTTATTTTTGGCACAAGGCTGATTTGGGATATGTTCATTCAAATTCAGATTTTAGCAATGCCAGAAATTTTGGCTAGAATCCCTCTTTAAAATCTACATTGACAAACATTAGCAATGGATAATAATTTTTTAAGTTATTCTTATAACAAGGATATATATTATAGTCACCAAGATCAACACCCTTGTCATTCTACAATTTCATTAAACGTTCATTGCAAAAGAATCCCTATCTCCTCAAGAAACCCCCTGCAATCCATGTTTTGCCCCTGAAAGCCTTGGCATAAACAAATTGATTGACTCAGTGTTTTTGATGATTGAATTAAAATACAAGTACATTTTTCATGGTAAATGTAGTCATGTGTTACTATTTTTAGCATTTTTTCTAGTTCAGAAATAGTCTGATACTTCTTAACTTTCATAATCTATAATTACCAACCGACATACCCACACACAGACTCTGGAAAAGTTTTACATTTTGTATCAATGCACATATGTTTGATTGCATAAACATATACCGTAGGGCTGGATTTTGCAATGGGATGATGCGGACTCACGGGTTGAGTTGCAGCCCCATCAGCATATTTCTCTTTGTACCAACGCTAGCATGCCCTATTTTTAAAGACGTGCAAGTTTGTATGTCAGGTGACAAGATTCAGGGCATCTTGCCTCAATACAAGTGACACATGCATTGCTTCTTTGATTCAAGCCACACTATATTTGTCACAGATTGATGTAACTGCACCTGACAGATCACTTTGGAGTTGGTCTAACTTTTGGCAACAATAGCATGAAGTGCAACTAAAACTGGTCATGCGTTGCAGCGAGCCTTTTGAAAATCTGGCCCATGAGCTGGCCCAGTGGGCTGGAGGGCTGAGATGCTGTATGCCTTAGTTCTACCTATGCTGGTGGCCTGGATTTGGGAATGGAGCAGAGTCACTTGGGGTCCGTCCGAGAGAGTGAGGATTTAGCACCCCATGAACAGCTCCACTCCCTTGGGGTGGGGGGGTTCCTGAGTCCTGACACTCACCTGCCACCTAGCAGAGGCTGTGAGGCAGCCAAAGTGGGACCAGCATTAGTGGGCGGGGGTCCGCTGATGCCAAAATGCAGCGGAGTCAATATGCCACATACTGACACCCTTGAGGATGAAAAGTGGGAGGAAATGGCCCTGACTTGTTCAACATTTCCTGTAGGCACCTCATGAGCCTGTGTAGCGAGCCATCTGCCAAACATGGCTCTGTCTACATGGTGGTTAATCTGTAAGTCCACAAGACGGGTCAGTGACAAGGCTGGAGGGAATGCCTCAGGGTCCATGGATGAACAGAGGAGAAAAGTAAAGGTAACAAAAATCTGACCCATGGAATTCAGACTAAAGGATTCTGAAGACATCAGAAATAATTATTGTGAAGCTTGAGGTGTTTGTGTTATCAGAAACATGAGATGAAAGCACATTATCTTGCAGCTTTCTATGTTACAATTTTTATTGTACACAGTTCTCACAGAAGATGAGGTGAGGGAAGCAGGCACTGTGATTGTTTTGCTCCACCCTTTAATTGCTTTTGCCCTGTGCTACATAGAACAATTCATTGTGGTATATGCTGCTGTGGGTAGCATTCATGTAGAGCGCTGTTTACTGAGCGCTGCACTTTTGAGTGACTCAATAATAGCACTCTAGAAGACAACGAGTGGTGCAATACACGTCATATCTCTATAGCTTTGTGGCAAGGAAGGTACCACTACTACTGGACATAGGATCCTGTGTGGCCAATTTCATTGAGCTGCCTGCATAGCATAGTGGTGTACACCACTGCTTTCATGGCGCGAGCAGATCTGGGTCTGGTCTGGCTACGGGTAAAATAATTTTTTTTGCCACAGAATCCAGTAACTTGCCCCATGGTCCACACCCCCCTTGGAATTATTTAAGTTTGGGGGGGTGCAGGAGGCTTTCCCCCTGCATGGAGGGGCACAGCCTCTGCGGCATAAAAAAATGTTTTTTTGTGTGATTTGTTAAAGCATTGTAGCGACCATCACTCTTTGCGATGGTCGGCACAATATCCCTCGCCCTTTTGACTGCAGGCTCATATTTGCTCACTTCATGTGACTGGCGGTCTTTCAGATTCACCTTTATCACATAAAACTGCTGCTGTGAGTGTTCTGACAATGTTTACCACCTAAGGTGCCCATGGACAACTACAAATCCCTCCCATGTACAGTAGATGATTGATAGCTAGAAACTGTGGGTGACAAAACTAACATCTAACAATTTAGACTGTTAAAAATCTTACATTATAGGATGATGAAGATGTAAATCTTAGCTAATATCTGATGGAGAAGTACATTTCAGCTAATTTCCTAGTATTTTTAGTAAATCCATGGTCATGTGTGCAAATCTATGTTCAGAAATATATTTTGGTTACATTATTTTAAAAATATTGCCTATTACATAACAAATGTTTCTTTAGTTTTATAGGTGTTTTGTGGCCTTACTGAAGTGTGAAACTTTGCTGCAGAGCACAGATACAAATATTAATTCCAAACAAAGCAACGACTTTCAGCCAACAAGCAAAATGCATTGTAACCCTCAAGCCTGCGTTCCTCTTTCACAAAGGTCAGATGATGAAAGGCCAATAGAAGACAACACCAATTCATCAGTAAAACACAAAATGCACAGACTGACATTGGTGGTCACTTACAAAGAATAATAAATTTGTTTTTCACTGTCTTAGTAAAATTGAAAATTTTCAGCTATACAAATGTATAAAACCTGAAATAATCATCAAAGATACTAAACTACTGAAAAACCTGTTGTTTATTTTTTTAATAATGACATCTGTTTTGATTCTTATCCTGTTGAAAAAGTTTTGTGGTATCTGTTGTATCATTAAAGAGCAGTGGAGAACAAGCGGTATACCTATTATACATGTAATCTACTTCCAGTATTTCACCTCCAAAGCTATAATTTCATATTTAAAGACAATTTTCCAAAGAAAAAGTATTCAAAATACAATTAAATTTTCAGCACCTCTTTACTGAAATTTATACATGATTCTACTGTTCTTTTTAATTAACGTTTACATCAATGTAAATTAAACCTAGAGTTAACATACTCACTGTGCTTCATGACAGAATATTATAGCATAATCATTACTATCAAGCAGTGTATACAGATCATCCCATAATTACCTTAATTAGTGACTCAGCAGTGTTTAGTAATAAACTAGTATATTTTTTTCCAGAATTGTGATGGACTATAAAAACAAGAATTTTGAATGCTTATAGAGTATAACTGTTTGGTGGTGAATTTTCACAAACACAGGTTTATTTTATTCATTATAGCTTTTTTACTTTAACTATTGTCATCTGAATTCCCATAATAGATTTTTAATTCAATGTGACCCACAAAGATCAAATACAAATATGCTAATAATGTGATGATATTAACTCTGCATTTAACTGGATACTTATCAGAACATTTTATTGTTACATACAGTGGTGCTCAGTGGCAAGTTCTGTCCTGTCACAGCATGTCAGTCAGCAACTCTCTGTAACTCCAGTTAACAATGGTTAATCCTATTAATTTGATGTTCTTTTAAAAAGTAATGATTTCTAGTGTTATGCCTAGTTACAAATCAAGGTGTCATGATAATAATATTGAAATCTTTTCAGTCATAATAGAACCTGTCACTGGGCATCATGATACTTCACTGTAGTCTGTTACAGTGCAGAGCTGTGAACCTAAAGCCCCATGCTAGAATCCCACCACTGCCACTTACTCACCAACCATGAGCAACCCTCTTAAGCACCCCCTTGCATTTTCTCATTTTCTGAGCTTCATCTCCCATTACTTTTACCATTCTCTATTTCTGTGTTTGTCTGATATCTGCTAGCAACTGTCTTCACTTTCAGTTGCAGTGTTTACAGCTTTTAGTGAACAGATTATCAGATGACAGAGGCTCTCTAAAATATACAACACTGGCTATATACAGTCACATTCCACTCAGCTTAATTTGTCTGCATTCTGCAAACAGTGTGTGTCAAACATTTGTTTTAAGTCATTAATTCTGCAGCTGTGAGTCTGTTAAAATAACGGAAACATGCACAGAACTGCAACCAAGGTGGGCCATGCATAACTGGGAGAACTTTGAAAATCTGCCCGACGGAATTGATTTTGAGGGATTCTGATTACATCAGAAACCATGAGAGCGAAGCTTCAGGCATTTGTGCCAGTGTTATCAGCTGAGCTGAAGTCAGTGGTTTTAGTTTCATTATAATCTTTAGCTCAGTCAATATCAATGGGTTCTCGAACTGCTACCTAATTAAAAATATAATCTTGGGCAGGAAAAAGGCTACATTAATATGGGTCCATAAATATGGAAAAACAAGACTATTTCAAAACAACTCCATAAAATAATACATTGGTGGTGATGGAACAGATTTCATACATGCCCAAATTCACAATTACTGTATATCAAAAGATATAAACAACAGGGTTTATGTTCCTTTCAAATACGTAATGTAAGTATCTGCTAGCACTGCATTATCTAAGATTAGGTAGCAGTGTTGGAACCACAACCAAGAAGCCATAAAATAAATAAAAATAAAAATGGTTCTTAAACTGAAACATTTGTATTTATGATGAATAGTATATACCAGATAGTAACATACACTGTCTATAAAATAATTTGTAGTTGTTTTTTCTGTTACAATAATCTATGGCCACTGGCAATACAATACAGTACAATACAGAAAGAGGGAATGTGATTAAAATGAGGACTTTAACCACTGAAATATTGATTTGAAAACCATGTTATCGAAAGTCAATAAAGCAGCAGAATTCCTAGATTTAACATCAAAGTGCATTTTCATGCAATGTAACAGGCAGCCAAACAGAGGAACAATGTTTTAGACCATATATTAATAAAGTTACTAGTTATTATTGAACCTTGTATCATGCAGGAATTATTGGTGAATAGTGACTGTGTGATGTTGGAGTTTAGTATAGCCAATATTAATATAGCCATGCAAACTACCACAAGAAATCAGGGGTCTATGTGATAACGGCGAACGCCTAAAGGCAATCACCATTATCACTCAGTCAGAGTGCCAAACACATTTTTGGCACTCTGACAACCCTGGTGCACCAGAACAATGGTGCCAGGACAGATTTTTACTGCTTTCTGTGGGGGGACTTCACCCCCAGCACCCTTCTTATTTAAGGATTCTCAACTCTAGGGGGGTGCATGTCGGGGGGTGAAAGCAGTAGAAATAAAGGTTCAGGCTGGGTGCAATAAAAAACTATACTAGCATTCGTACCCAAACCCAGTACCACATCCACCCCAGCCATTAGCCAATCCATGACGCAGCTCGACAAGCAACTGAAGCACCACCCCTTACAGCCTTTCCATCCCTTCCCAGCCCACACTCACTGTGTTCACTTCCACCCCTCCCGCATGCGTACATATAGCGACATCATGTTACCTAGTTTGCCCACCCCCTCATCCGGTCGCCTTACCTTTCCGTCGCCGTGAGTGGATTGCGCCAGGAAGGAGTTCCTGTAATGGATGGCGCCCTTCCTCTTCTGCCCACTTCACTGGTTACCAAAATCAGGCAATAGAAAAAAGCATGTGCGAGCGCTGGTTGAAGATGGTCACCAGCTAGTTCATGTCGCCAAGTCCGTTATATTTTTTTTTGATAAATTAAAACAGTATACCATAACAACATACTCAAAAAATAGGATAATCCGATCCAGTAAACCTTAGTCAACATAAATATATCATTTGTGTGCACTGTTATCAGATTTCTAGTTGGTAATCTCTGTTTTCAATTCAAATGGCTCAGAGGATGAATACCACAAGCGAGAGACTCGTTGAATCATGCAGACTAGCAACAGGATCCTACAGCAGCGCTAATACATCTTCAGCACCACCGTTAAACAAGTTAGCAAGTAAGACTGATATTTTACAACTAAAAGAGATGCTTGCTGCTCTAACAATGGGCATAGCTGAAGCCAACCAGGCAAAACTGGAATTACAGTCTTAAAGTGAATCTATAAAACGTGATGTAAGCAATACACGTCAACAATGCAATGAACTTAAAGAGACAGTCTCACACCTTAACACTACCACTCAGAAACAAAATACACAGATTGAGTATTTATTATGGAAAGTGGACAATTAGGAGACTAGAGGTCGTAGGAACAATGTTAGAATTATTGGGGTGCCAGAGGGTTGGGAAGGCAATAACCTGACTCACTTTTTGCAGACTTTTATTCCTGAGCTCTTAAACTTTTAATGGGCTTACCCACTAGAAATTATGTGAGCTCATAGGGCTCTGGGTCCAATAAATCCCCAGAATAAGCATCCACGACCTAGAGTTGCTTACTTTTTAAGATTCTTTATCAAAGAGGAAGTTGTGAGAATTGCCAGGGTGAGGAAATCACTACAGTGTCAGGGATTCCAAATGTTGCTGTTTCAGGATTTTTCATCAGAGTTGGTTAACAAAAGAAGGGGTTTCTATGAAGTGAAACAGGAGTGCCAGAGGCTTGGAATTTTGTATACTTTTAAATACCCTGCTGTTTTTTTCAAATCAGGGAGCAAGGAGGAGGAATAGTACTGTGTGCATCTGCAGAAGATGCTTGGAGTTGCATACAAATGATTAATGAGTCTGGCTACTCAGCGTTAGCCTCACCCTCTGTTAACCGCCAAACAAATCAAACTATCACAAAGCGGAGCGTGATCTGCCTACCACTGCTCGCTCTTCTTCTGGTGCTGCTTGTGAACACATTAACCCAATTGAATCAATGGAGGCCTATCCTTCCCCCTCGGCTGCCCCACAGACAGTCATAAACGCAAAACCTACAGTCTCTACACCGCACCTTTACTCCGCTGCTGTAACACTTAAACCTCCAAAAAGTAATTTGTGGCAACCATCAAGCTATAGCAAAGTTAAGTCTACCTCTAAATCAGTGGCTCCAACTCAGAGACAGGGCAAGCAACATTTCCAGTCCATGCTCAGGGAAAGAAGCAGGAGTAGAAGCAGGCAACGAAGTAAAATGCATTCCAGCAACACCTCTTTTAATAATTCATTCAAGGCTGAGGAAGTAGAGATGCTGATTAATGTCCTAACAGCAACAAGTTCCAGACCACATTCAACCAAACCATTGGAAGGAGCTTCTGTGCAAAAGCTGCCCGATGCTGAACGAGTGATTTCGCCCTTGCTCTCTAACCCCAGCATCACATAACTTCCATTTTAAAGGGGACAGAAGTTGTGGCGTTGCCAGAATATGGAGTTCTGGAATTTATACTGACTGCTAAAGGGTGAGAACCTCTATGATCACCATTTGCATGGACAATATAACTTACGTGAGGTGGCTCTATAAGTTTGCTATCATTTATTAAGTTTGAAGATAATCAGTAGAATGTAGTATAATGTGTTAGCGTTCCTATTGGCCTTAGAATACTGACAATTAGTTACTTTAGTGGACACAGCTACTCTCAGTTAATTTATATTTATAGTTAAGAGGCCTATCCATTTTCTTTTAGGTGCTGCTCAATTTTGAGGTTGTTAGAGGAACGACCATCTGCTAAACAAAGGGGTTGGAATGTACCTAATTTAGAGCACAGATATGTATGATGGATGTTTAAAGCAAAAAGCTGATTTTGTCTTCAGCTGACATGATTTGCCAGTGCTAAATTGAGTGAGTAATGGGTCATTTAGGTAACAGCGCACATGTGCCTAATAGTACTTTGGGTATATTTGGCTCCCCATGTATAGGTCTTTTTTTGTGTGCCCAAAATTCCTAATTCCTCCACTATGTCCTATGTAATATAATTCTCCTTCATATACTGGTATATATTTGATGGAATCTTATAGTCACATATTGTCAAGCTTTATTGTAGTGGTCCAGTTATGGTCTAGAGGGGGGTAAAATTGACCATACAAGCAATAATAGCACCTGTTTGCAATATATGATCACCATACTTTACTGGAGGATGCAGGACTGACCAGTTAGGCCTACCAGGGGTCTTGGCAGACTGTAACATCACATTAGTAGATGGGGGTTGGTCCTGCAAATATAGCAAGGTGCAAACTCATTGGGTGCCAGAGTTTGCATTCTCAGAGATGGAGGTGGCCAGTTTTCTTTATTGCCCCAGCCTGGTATGCGGCCTAACAATGAAACAGGTGGTAGTGGCTAAGATGGAATATCACAAGGTGAAGGAGGAACTTTTAGTGATTGAGTACCTTGAATATGCTAATACTGGAGGCAACAGGAGATAGGACGGTAGGAATTGGGAGAATTCACAATATGACTGGTCATGGGTTGAGCTGAATGAACTCTGTTACATGATGCACATGGATAACTGCTCCCTATTATTTCACCCCTTGAAGTTCCTCTACAAAGATTTGGCTTGGTGGGTTGTCTTAGCTAGCCAAAAATAACTTCAACAAACATAATTCTCATATCTCATATAGGGTCTAAGCTGACACGGACTATTCCAATGTTTAATTTTGCTCATGATTCAGTTAAAGTTCATTAAAAGGCAGGCATGTTTGTGTCTGTTAATCTAATCTCCTCATAGCCAGTTTAGCTATAAATTATTCTCAGAGTTGTTACATATGTCAATTCTTTTTTACTTAAATATTGCTGTTAGTTTGTAGCGTACTATTTTATTTAACAGACTAGGTATCCCATTGGCAGATAAAAGCCAGAGTTAGGCCCATTAGTTACACCACCACCTTGGACTAGTAGTCTGGTGGTTATAAATTTTTCTTCAGTAGCTTATATCCTACTGTTACTAGAGTATTTGGTTTTCTTGATTGTCATATACAGCAACTTATTTTAATTGTTAGATACTCTTTATTTGTAATCAATAAGTTAACTGTTTGAAAACTACAGAATACTTAGTTTACAACTATTACTGCTGCAGTAGGATTTTTATAGATTTGTATTTCTACAATGATTGCAATTATCCTGTAAACAAACTTAAGTTGGTTAGAATTAAAACAGTGAACAATGGGCCTGGTTTTATAGTGCACAGAACATTAAGTACTATGTCCACTTGCGACGCCGGTGACCTAGGTTCGGGAACGGACCCAAGTCATCAGAGGGACGGCCGGTGGGGGTGAAGGATCGAGCATCCCTAGGACTGCTCTCCTTCTCTGGGGGGAAGGGTTGGCCTGTGATCACACAGGAGTGACACCTGGTGGAGGCCAGGTTGCCATCCTGTAGCAATGCAAAATTGATGCTCTCTGGGGTGGAACAGATGCTGAACATCATTGCACGTCTCTGCCCCAGCCTACAGGGGGAAAAAAACAAGGCAGGACATCTGTCTCCATGAAGCCCTCCCCGGGGCTTCAATTAGACTTTGCCACCAGAAGCTGTCCAAACCAGATACTGGTTCTGTGGCACTGGGGTACCGGAGACCAGTGCCATGACCCCACCATCCAGGGGGGGCATGCCAGGAGTGCCCAGGAGAAGCAATGCCAATTGGCAGTAGGTGGGAGTCCCGGGGGCCATGACCAGGGTGGAAATCAACAGGAGGTTCTGCCAGAAAAAGTATAATAAATACATAGAATAACTACTGCTTTGTTATCTGCTTGACCTTTGGCTGCAAAAGCAGCCCTAAATTGTTTGATCAGTTTGTGGAGGCTCTGTGCTGGCCACTAGTAAACTGAGAGCCATCTGTGATTCATTTACTCAATGATTTCTTGCTTATTGACCCCCCGGCCCAGATTCACCTCCAGCTGTTGGAATCACTGCCTTAGTCTGACTGTTTCATGACCAAACCATTCCTTTATCTGAAGAGAAGACTCTTGGTCCGTGACATCCATTGAGTTCCTTGGCATCATACTAGATTCTACCCATATGGAAGCCAGATTACCCCTCTACAAACTTCATAGAATCCAGAACTGGTGGACTTTTTTTCCACCAGATCCGACTGTTCAAAGTATGAACTCTTATCCCTTTTGGGATACCTCAACTTTGCCATATGGATCATTCCTCAGGGTTGATCATTCTTATCCTACCTCCTGACTCTAGCCTCTTCAGTTGCTGATCTCCATCACCAAGTACACATGACAGCAGCCGCCAAATCGAATCTTGCCAAGTGGTCCCAGTTCCTATCATACTGGAATGGTTGTTCCATGTTCTGTAAGGACCTGTCTCCTGATTTCCACCCCAGAATCTATAATGATGCCTCACTGAAATGTGGTTATGCCACCATCTTTAATCAGTCTTGGATTGCTGCCTCTTGGCCCCCAGATATTACCAGTCTTCAGGATTTCTCCACTACCTCCCCTCTCTTTGAGACCTATCCCATTGTAGCTGCTGCTTTCTTCTTGGGCCATCACTGTTCCTTCCAAACCATATCCATTTTCTCTGATAACCAACACACGGTAGACATCATCAACAAAGGCAGGTCCTCATCCACTACCATCATGATGTTCCTGTGGAGACTAACTTGGATATCTACCACTCACCATTTTATATTATAGTGCTTCCCTATACCTGGTAACTTTAACAAAGCAGCAGCTGCCCTTTCTCATTTTCAGTTCCAAATCTTTCATCACTTCCATGCCTTCACACCCTTCATTATCAGACCTCATAATGACGTAGCATACTACCAACTGCAAGCTTCCAATATTATGTGGACTACCTTAGCTCCTGCCACCAAAGCCACATACACTACTGTTTGGAAGAAATATTCTTCTTTTTGTGGACTGTCATCCTCTTCCTTGAATGGTGGACATGTGGACAATGTTCTGGCTTTCCTAACGTTCTGCCATCAGGCTTTGCAGCTGTCCTACGGAACCATGAAGCAGTACCTTTCAGACATCTGTTTTTTTTCTGGTCTCAGTCTACTCCATCCTCACCATCCCTATTCAGTAACCCTTCCATCATACTTCTTCTGTTGGGTATTCAAAGAAAATCAATCCCCAAGTTCCCTCAGCACCTTCCTACAGATGGATCTATCATACAAAACTTGCTGGATGTACTGATCTCAAACCCCTTCGATCCTGCAACCACCATCATGGTCTCCTCAGCTATATGCCTGACTTTCTATGGATTTCTGCATCCTGGTGAGTTTACCATTTCGTTGCCCTCTTCTATCAACTTCTGTAAGATTCCCAATTTACACAAATCCAATGACCACTATGAGTTACATTTACCCTTCTCCAAGACCAATAGACTCCATAAAAGGGTATTCATACCATATTACCCTACCTCCAATATCTGGTGTCCAATTGCCTATCTAGATAAGCTGATATCCTTCCATCTACACTCAGATACATCTCTACCTTTATTGACTTCCAGTGAGCATTCACCCATGACAACAAAATGGTTTTTGGATCATATCAGTACCCTCCTTCAGTGACACAGACTTAACCCTTATTCATTCTCTGGACATTTCTTCTGAATCAAAGCAGCAACTTCAGCTTCAGGAAACAACATTCCACCCTACATCATCAAGAAACTGGGATGATGGACTTCATTGGCCTTCAAAACTCATATCCCTAATCCCAAACCAGAACTTCATCAGGCTTTTAAGGTACTCTCCTCCTAGTATACCCAGAGGGTGGGAAGACCAATAGCCATGTGTCCTCAGAGGTTTCCTCCTCTTGGGAGGGTCATCTCCAACGTGCTAGTGGTCAGACACTCCTTGAGTTGAATGAGGTATATTTGTGGACCCTCATTTCATTTCAAACACTACCCAGCCTATCTTTCTATCAAGGGTGGGAATAGAGAAAAGCCAAAAAGTAAACTACAGTTACATAAGCACTACTAATCCCATACTCTATCCAACAAAACACTGAAAAAATTGCAGAGGTGTTCAACCTGTACTTCATAAGCATTTTTAACAAGCCAGTTGGTGAAAATGGGGAAAAGGATAGTGTAGGAATAATACTTATTCAGTGACTGAAAGTGATGTAATGAAACAACAGGGGTACATGACAACCAGAACGGGCTTAAAGCAAATACAATAAGTCATGAGTACCAGACAAAATACGTCCACAAGTGTTACAAAATGTTAAAAGAATTAGCAGTTCAGGTAAGGCTGGCATTAACTATAGTATTTAATTCTTCACTTAATGAAGGGGCAGTGCTTGAGAATTGTTAAATGGTTAATATACAGTGATTCTTATTTACGAGAGTAGCAGAAGAGAAGAATTGTGGAACTACTATACACGTTGCCAGTGAACCTAACAGCAATACGATGCAAGATGCTAGAAAAATTAACAGTGAAAATAGCAATGAAATTACTTGTGTGGAACACATAACTCTATAAACTTAATAATCTATTACTTGGCTCTGTAGGTCAGCAAACATTCTCCTTTTCTATGTTTACATGCAATTAACTTGCTTTGGTTCATCCTCACCAAATCCCTAGTAAGGCTCTGTCATCATTCACTGAAGTCAAAACTGAATTTTTCCACAGTACTATGTCAACAGTAAAACTCTAATCTTAATCCTAATTAGTGTATTCCATTTGTGTTGAACAGAATCCTGGACCTAAAATCACAAGTACTTGGTTAATCACCCTAGCTGATTTTTCCAACTATAGGTATGACATTTTGGCTGTTGTTAGCAGATACATCTTGTTAAGAAACATTTATCAACTTATAACATGGATTGCACAACTCTCTCCAAATGTCACGGTAATCATAGAGGCTTGGTTAATATATTTTGTTATGAATGGTGAACTTCTGATAGATGACTTTGCTGTATTTTGTCCTGAGAGACCGACAAGGGTAAAAGTGTTATTGTTGATGTAAAACAAAAATTAAGACCTTTATTGGCGTATTCCAATTACATAGTTATGGCCTTTGACAGTTTGGTTGTTAAACTGACTTTATAAGGAAATGCATCCATTAACACTGTGGAGTACATTAGACCACATAATGCAAATAAAATAACAGCCTCCTAGATTACTTCAATCCGTTTTTGTCAAATGCTGTAATGCGGAAATGTTTATGATGGGTGACCTAAAGTGGTGTCAGTGAGGATACAGTGCAGTGCCTTGTGGTATTACTGCAGAGTGCTGTGGCATACTGCAGGGAACAATGTAATTCATTGGCAATTATGCCCTTTTTTTATGCAGTATTTTGTGACTTGTCATTTACCTCAGAGTCTTTTGTTGCACCCCAACTGGCTCTGCTGTAAATTGAACCTGGCTGTCCCCTAATTAGAATGAATTAAAGTCTGGCTGTCATGATCTGGAACTTCGCAAATTAGTTATGGACCCCACAAGACTTAATAGCAGAAAAGAGGTGCAGTCATCCCTGTTGGATCTTATCACCACAAACAAACCCCTGAATTAGAATCATGCAGTAGTTTTTTGGAATGATACAGTGGCAATCACATAAGCATTGCAGTAAGTGAGGTATGCATGCTGCAGCAATTCAGTTGTCCTCAATGGTGACTTTATAAAGTTACTTTTCTCGAGGTAACCTGAGGTATACTGCAGCAGTAACCACAGCATAGTGGCCTGTGTCAGAAATATTGTAATCAGTTATCCAAAACAGCTCCCAAACTCTTATTACTGTAATAAGACATGGATGTATTGTGGACATGGCCTACCTAGGCTTTAGCAAGGCATTTGACACAGTCCCACACAAAAGATTAATAAACAAGTTAGCCAGCCTGGGAGTGGGTCCCAAGATGACAGCCTGGGTAAAGAATTGGCTGGAGAATAGGACACAGAGAGTAATAGTAAATGGAGTCCACTCAGAAGAAGGGGGTTACCAGTGGGGGTACATGAGGTTCAGTATTAGGACCGGTCCTCTTCAATGTCTTTATAAGTGACATTGCAGAGGGACTGGAAGGAAAAGTATGTCTCTTTGCAGATGACACAAAGATCTGCAACAGAGTTGATGCACAGGGTGGGGTGGAAAGGATGAGAAGGAACTTGGCAAGGTTAGAGGAATGGTCAAATGTATGGCAGCTTAGATTCAATGCTAAGAAGTGCAAGGTAATGTACCTGGGAAACAAAAACCCAGGGGAAGAGTACACAATGGGGGGTGAGATACTAACAACAACAAAAATGGAAAGGGACCAGGGGTAGTCATATCAGATGACCTAAAGGTGGGCAAGCAATGTGAGAGGGCAGCAAGGAGGGCTGGGGGATACTGGAATGCGTAGGGAGAGGCATCACCAGTAGAAAACAGGAAGTAATTATCCCTCTGTACAGACAGCTGGTGAGACCCCATCTGGAGTACTGTGTGCAGTTCTGGAGACCCAATCTCCGCAAAGACATAGACTGGATGGAAGCTGTCCAGAGGATGGCAACTAAAATGGTGCAGGGTCTGCACCGGAAGACATATGAAGAGAGAGATGAAAGGAGCTTAATATGTATAGCTTGAGGAAAGGAGGAAGAGGGGGGACATGATAGAAATGTTCAAGTACCTCAAGGAATCAACAAAGTCCAAGAGGGTAGCATCTTTCAAAAAAAGAGGTGTGCAAGAACAAGAGGGCACAATTTGAAGATGGGGGCGGCTCAGAGGTAATTTAAGGAAGTATTTTTTCACAGAGAGGGTTGTGGATGCATGGAACAGCCTTCCAGAGGAGGTTGTGGAGTCAAAAACAGTGGTGGAATTCAAGTATGCATGGGACAGTCATAAGGCCATTCTAGGGGGTGGGGGTAGGAAGAAGTAGGCTGCTGGTTAACTAGGATCTGCAGCTTATCCAGTAGGTAGGGAAATGGGCAGACTGGGTGGGCCAAGCGGTCCTTATCTGCCATCAAATTCTATGTTTCTATGTTTCTAATAAGAAAAATGAAAATTATTTGTGAATGAGCTTTTACTGTATGTACTATCGCTCTAGGGTCAGGAATTGCGTAAAAGTCTCTACTCTTAATTAAACAGGCAATCTGATTTAACTCAGAAAAAGAGACCAGTGGGCCTCTGCTAGAAAAACTAAATAAGACATGGGGATTAGCTTGCCTTCAGACAAAAAATAAATATCTGTACTAACTTGGTGGGGATAGCCAAGTCCAACTACTGCACTATCTCAATCCAGTAAAAAAAAAAACCTCTAAATATTTGTAAAGTTTATAAAGCTTTAAATGGTAAATGTGCCCCCTCATAATTTCCAAAGGAAATCATGGTGAATGATATGATCACAGGTAAATAAAAAGGACAGACACATTCAGTTGCGACTTCCTGTCTGCTGGTACTGTCTTAACAAATCTGACTGCAACCATAACCTCCAAGTGTTATTGCTCCCTGAGGGTTTTTGTAATAATTACCTATACTTTTATTTTATCATCCTCTCCTCGGTATCTAAATTACTTAATACATTGAATACAAACAAAATTGCTAGCCAAAATTCAGTAGATACGCTGTCCAGAAGCTGGGTAGAAATTTAATTACACAGTTTGTATGTTCTTTATCCAGTTTGTCATTAGTGACCAGTGACTTGCCAATGGTGTTGAAGACAGGTCATGTTACTGCGCTGTTTAAATCCAAGAACAAAACAAAACTGGATAAATGCCGCCCCCCCCCCCCATTTCAAATCTCTAAGACTTGGCAAAACTATTTGAATAGCCACTGAATGGTATGCCATTAAAACAGTGACCCACAGAGAGTGAAACCCACACAGATACACCATGGGGGTGAATTATAGAACAGCGACATGTGAGGCAGCTCAACATGTGGAAGAAAGCAAGCCACAACAACCTGACAGTGGATACAGTGTGAACCTGCAAGCCATGCAATGGACCTTGTCACTGGAACTGCACATCAGAAAAAACTGCACTAATTGTATGACTACATAGACATCAACAATATTCTGTACCCAATGCAGTCTGGCTTCCACTGTAAACATCGTACATTACCTGTCCTGGTGAAAGTCACTGATGATATTGAGATGGTATTAGACCATAAGCTAATTTGTGGATCACTTTTCCTGGATCACAGTAAGGCATGCAGTACTGCTGGTTATAGTACAGTACAAGTCACATTAAACTATTCCACCGATGGGCTGCTTTCACATGTCTCAAAGAGTTGTATTAGTGTTACTGGATCTAGTATAAAGCCTTACAAAAATTCTTGCCTAAGAGTTGCAACTCAATGTTGCATTGTATTGCATTTGGGTAGATCTGCAAATGCATTCTATTTAAGTTGCAAAAACATTGTTTAATAGTTGCTCTTGAGCTGCTTAAGAGTTGAAAACAACACCATATGAGTTGCCAATGCATTGCAAACTTTAAAAAACAATACTAAATCAACTCAGTGTGAGACAGTTTAATCTGAATTGTACTGTATGTTGTTAACCAAGCTCTCAAATAAGGGGATAAGCTGCAGAGCCACTAGTTGGATCCAAAATCGCATTGCAGTCCACTGCCTACATATAAAAACAGAAGAATCCTTTTCCCAAGCCCCACTCCTTCATAAAGATGTCCAGCAAGGCTCAGTGTTGGGCCCTTTTGTCTTCATGAGATTCATAAATATTCTAAGTGATGATGTCTTAATCTGCTTGTTCTATATGTACAGTATGCTAACCCTCTATTACTGTGGCATTCAATACTCAATCATGTTAATATATTACTTTTAATCTGCAAAAAAACTAAAGACGTTATTCAATTCAGTTAGAATAAATATCCCCTCCACTGTAAACTTTTCTATCACCGTAAGCACTTGTTATAAGATGGAACTAAATCATGCTTTAAATACCTTGGATCCTGGTCAGATGTTAAATTCAGTTTTAGAACCCATATTGAGGAATTGTAAATAGGGTTCCTCTTTCAAAATAGGTACTACTTCTCCTCAAAGCCAAACAGTTAGTGGAAGTCACCGTCCTACCTTTATAGTACATGAAAACTTTATACACGTGGATTTTTTTACAGCCACTCCTATCCTAACTGAATATCTGCGCTATCATAGAGCCATATTTTTTATACATCCTTGCAAACCAAAACCTACTATTGTCTCGTATACAACATCCTGAGCTGGACCTCCCCTAGAGATTAGAGGATTAAAACATATCTACTTACTGACCTATTGTATGTGACCATGAATTGTGACTTCCCATCCTATATTTCAGACATGCTAAACAGAGTAAATCACATCCATTCTCCATAACATTCATCACTGAAGATTCTAGGAGTCCCCAAGCATGACAATAATGTTGGGTTATTTTGTTTCAGATGTAATGCCCCATTCTGCTAATGTAAAGTTCAGAAATTGATGGTGGTGTCAGTTATCAAAGGTTATATTACAGTATGTTTAAGAATCTGTTAAAGCACCACTGTGTTAACATTTACAATTTCATCTGAGTTTATTTCAACTATCCAAGATTGTTCAAGTGCATAGTTGATTGTCTACAAAATGACCTGTTGTAGCAACTATTTAATTTAGTCTATCACTGCGCAACTTTATCTGTAGCAGACAAACCGTTGTTCCCAGGGGACATATTGCAGGTCTCAAGTGGGGAGAGGGACTTGGGGGTGCTGATGGATGCCAAAATGAATAATTCAGAACAGTGTAGGAGGGCTGCAGCAAGGACAAATAAAATGCTAGGTTGTATCACCAAGGGGATCACCTCAAGAAGCAGAGAGGTGATTATGCCATTATACAATTGTCTGGTCAGACCACACCTCGAGTACTGCATGCAGTTTTGGTATCCGCACCTCAGGAAGGATATTTAGTTCCTGTAGAGAGTTCAGAGGAGGGTAACCAGGATGATCTGAGGCCTGGGAGATAGGACCTATGAGGAGAGACTTGAGGAGCACGAACTGTTCTCACTAGAGGAGAGAGACAGGGGGGATATGATTGAGGTTCAAGTATCTGAAAGGGGTAAATAAGGTATACCTACAGGGGGTCTTACAGAGGAAAGTAGGAGGGGCCACCAGGGGGCATGGTTGGAGGCTGGGGGGGAGGGAGACTTAGGGGAAAGGAGGAAGCAATACTTCACTGAGAGGGTGGTGGAACCATGGAATGCCCTACCTGAGGAACTGGTGGAGGTATCTATGGTGGAATGGTTCAAAAGAGGCTGGGATAGGTACAGGAGGGGGATGAAGAGGAAGGCTACCTGTTTGGGGGAGGGGAAACCTGGCTGGTGGAAGGGTGGTGGGGAGAGAAGTCAGTAGGATGGATGCAGTGCCCATTAAGGGTACTGACTCTCGAGCAGACTCGATAGACCATGTGGCCTACTCTGCTGGCATTTTAGTATGTATTTTATTTACTGTGATATTCCATGTTCTGTACCATTAAATGTATTACTGTTGTTATTGTTGAAATGTGTAACATGCCTCTTCTGGGATATCATTGACAGTGAGCTTTGCTCAATTGATCTCTACTGGTAAAACAATAAACCTGAAACTTGAACTTGAAAATGTGGATTTTGTGGAATACTGCCAAATTCTAAATAAATGAATGAATAATGCCTACAATTGCAAGGTCCTTTTGCTACTTGACCAAATAACCCATATTGTCTTAAAAAATACAAACAGCAACTGCTAAATAAAACACTACATTTTATCAAACAACGTGAAGCCAGTTATGACAAACGGATGCATGGGCTGTAACTGACAACATGTTCTTATATACTAGACTAATGGTTCCAAATGTTCCAGAAAACTAATAAGTATTCCGATCAGCTGATGGATCCACTGTTATCTTGTATAAAATGTATGTAAAAGGAAACCGAAGAGTGTTCAGGTGATATTGAGAGGACAACACAAAAAGGCCACATGCACACAAGAATGAGGTCACAAACTGTAATTTCCAATGAATTGTGAAATTTGCTGCAAAATTGCAAACAAATGCAGTAATGCCAGAGCATGCAAAAAGCTTGAGTACCAAATGCCCCAGCCCTTTGAGCAAAACAATTCCAAAGGCTGTTTCTTTTATTTGTGGTTTGCATTTACAACATAGCACCGCAGGCCCCAGATGTGATTTCTTTACTTGCTTCTCAGGCTCTATAGTATGAACCGTTTCTTTGTTTATTTGGAATACTTAATTACTTTTCAAACATGAAATGCGCCATAATGCGCAACAAAATAGATGCGTAAAAGAACAATCAGGGCATAAAAGGTGTTAATGCATTCTTGGACTTAGCCATTTTAATCCCAGGAACAATATTTGTTTTTTTGTCTGATTAGTCCCCTTACCCCCTTTCCTGAACAGAAGAGATAGACATAGTGTCTTGGAGAATATGGCCACAGCCATGTGTGCATTCATAAAAATGACAACATTTACATAGCGTGACATGCACAGCTCAGTAGTGTCACCAAGCCTCTTTTCTTAAGTGGTCCTAAGCTTCCCCGGTCTGCCAAGTTACCCCCAGTTTACATCACTGGGCAGATTGCCACCCTTTCAAAAGGGGGTCACCACTGGAGGCACTCTGGCTTCTGCAGCTTAAGGGGTGACTCCACAGTAGTGTGCTGTGAACCCCTCCACCATCAGAGGGTGCTACACATGCAGGCCAAAATCCAAGGATGCTATCCCCCATTTGGACCATTGGGCTGTCCCTCACTAGGGGCTTTGCCTCCTGCCAGACTTGAGAGGAACCTATCTGTGTCATAGACAGATTTCCCCTGTTACCCCATTTGTACTCTACCTGTAAGACTACTGTGCTGACACACTTACATGACAGTGGCATCCTATTCTACATTCCTAGCACCGTCCTCATAGAGGAGGTGAAAAATCTAGAATATCTTATGGGAAAAATTAGGAAAGTTCTTCCTTGACCCCTAAGACGATCCCCCCTTAGTGGGATAACAGGCACCCTTCCTACCCTTGGCCATCCAAACCCTTCCTCCAGAGTGGGTGGGTTAGGAATTTCAGCTGGAGAAGGAATAAAGAAGCCGGGCTCAGGTCCCAGACCCTTTTATAGCCTCTAAGCTCCTCTCCTCTTTCCCCAGTTCCCCAGCACCTTGGACAGACCTGCTACATTAGTCTGTATTCACCTTTTCTACCTTGCTTAGTCCCTGACCATCTTCTGCCCAGCAACAGGGGTAGGGACCCCAGCCAAATCTTCAAACAGTTCAAGACACCCCCTTTGCCTGCTGCCCATTGTCTATTTAAGTCCTTTCCCGTTTCCTGAACAGAAAAGACATACACAGTGTTTTGGAGGACTTGCCACTGCCATGTGTTTATTTGTAAAAACTACACTTACACAGTGTGACATGCACAGTTCGGTAGTGTCAGCAAGCCTCTTTTTTAAGTGGTATTAAACTTCTCCAGTCCATCCACTTTCTCCCAGTGGAAACCACCAGGCAGGCCCCACACCTTTTTAAAATGGGGATACTGCCACCAGAGGAACCCTGGCCTCCACAGCCTAAGCACTGGCTCCAAAGCCTTGTGATATGTGCCTACTCTGTCAGAGGGCGCTATGCAGACAAAACCCCAGGATGCTATCCCCATCTGCACCATTGAGTGTTCCTCGTTTGGAGCCTCAACTCCTGCCAGCCTTGAGAGGAACCCATCTGTGTCACAAGTAGGTTCCCTGTTACCTCCTTTGTACTCTACCAAGGAGACTACCATGTCACCACATGATGACCATAGTCCATCCCACCAAAACAAGACATACTAACAGATCTCCAAAACCCCCTGCATATCTGCTAAAAACTTATACAGACCTACTGCAGACAAATGTACCCCAACACTTAGATATAGGTGTGGCAGTGAGGTCACAACTTCATTGTGGCATAGTGCTTTGCCACCTATAGATCCCATAAAAGTGCACATTGACATGTTCACAACCCTGCAAGCCTTCTCAATTGCTGTAGGATTTCTAGCATGTTGGGACCATATGAGTACTACCCTGGGCCAGTATTTTTGCAACCACTGAAGGTCTTCCTTAATCTGTCAAATTAATGTTAGCAGTTTAACCAGGCCCAAATCATAACCCCCTAAATGCACCACCAAAATCACTAGTGGGCCTTGCCGCCATGTGTCTGACTAGGCCCGTGGCAAACATTCCTTCCATCAGCTTCTCTGGTACCCCATCTGTTGCACTTGCAGCCTTTTTCGGTCCAGGAAGAGGTTTACACCTACAAGCATCTGTTTGTCTGTTTTTCCAGCCCAATGAATAAACAAATGACCACAGATCCACACATCCACACCTGCCTGGTCTTATAACTGCCACCTGTTGAAAACATAGAAAGAGTTACAGCAGTTCTGATCACACATATCTTTTAAAGGTTTGCGACATCTACTGCCCTAAGGTCTTTATCTGAGCACCTGACAACCATCCTACCCTGCTATATGTGATTGTCCCAATTTAATAATAATGTATATTAAACTTTGCTGAGTTCAAACCCAGCTCCTTCATGTCCCTGCCCAGGACATATGGGAACTGAAATACCACCAAAGGGGTGCCATTTTCATGATAAAATAACAGCACCCCTACCAGGCCTTTGATCTATGTATTTCTGTAGCTCCTGCCTGATGTTCCATATCATCCCCAAGGGATCTTTTACATTGCATCAACAGAAGTATACCAAGCTGCCTGTTTTGCTCCTGCAGATCTGCAGGAACACCCCATCTATGTTAAAGGAACGTCATCCAGTGCCATCACCACCTCCATCTGGGATGCCTTATTCAGCTGTACCAATTCAGACACCTGGAATGTAACACAGAAGACCACTAAAAAGGCTGCCATGAACAATGCTATGTCTGTCCTAGGCATGACAAGACCTCCTCTGATATTCCACAAACCCATTCCAGCAATCCTTGACTAATCCAGTGCAGTTAATCAGCAGGCTTAAGTGCCCCCTTTGTCCATCATTCTAGTAACTTGCACTGCTGAAATACACACATTTATTCTCAAACTCATTTACCTTGGAAAACCGGATGATCCTTGCTAGGTGTTGCCCCACTGTTCCTGGCATAAGGCCCTTTTGTTTCCTCTGTGCCACATAGCTGCATAGCTGGTCCATTGGTATTGGTCACACATTCTCCCGACGTGCATCTCCCTTACCTTTAAAAACCCCTCCAACATCCCATTGTATGCTGCCGTTGTGCGTGTAACTAATGTAGTCCTGATTATCTCCCAGGTTGCTGGCTCAGCAACTCACAGAGGATGGCTAGGACTGCTCAGGGGTGCTCTTCTGCTTCAAGTACCAGGTCCCAAAACTTCTGCTTCTGTAAATGAGATAGGGTGTCAGTGATGTCATCATCTACCCCAGGCACATGTATTGCCTTATCATGACTACTCAACATTAGGCCTTTTAGAACAAAGACCATCATCTGGTCTCTCATTGGCCCTCTTGCCCCTAGCTGACAATTGATGGTGTGCACCAATCCCATATTATCTGATCTGACAATTACCTTGTCATTCTGAAAACATACGTCTCAAAACCACAGGTCTGACTATTGGAAAAAATTCCAAAAGGGTGGTGTTCCTCATCAAACCTAGGATGGCTGGGCTGGCTGGCTAGCTTTCCACACACCAGGCCCCCTCCAAATACGTTTCAAAGCCTAAGCCCTGTGATTCATCTGTGTACAGCCGTAATTCATTGCTTGTGATAGCCATCGGTCCAACTGACATGCCATTAAAGCAGTTCAAAAAGGCCACCCATACTGCCAAATCCTCTTTCATACTCTCTGTCACCCAGAGCCTGTAATGTGGTTGTAGCAGCCACTACCCAATTTTGTCATTCGGCGCAGGAGCATCCTCCCCATTGGAAGTACTGTATCTTGCATGCAAAATCGAGGTGCCCCAGACACTGTTGCAACTCTCACAGCATGATTTTCTTGGCCCCTGACACTCTGCCCAGTAAGGCCTACAGTGCCTCCATTTTGTCATCCAGAAGGTTAAATACTGTAACCTGGGTACCTAGCTTGATCCCCAAGAATGACAGCACAGTGTATGGGCCTTCTGTCTTGGCCAGTGCCAAAAGGAGTCATAATTCTGTGCCTGCCTCCTAGAACTTCTTCAGTAAGTGTCCAGTACCCAGTTTTGCCACCCAGCACAGGAACATCTTCCCCACTGGAAGTATCTTGCATGGAAAATTGAGGTGCCCCAGTGGCTGTTGCAATGCTTGTAGCATGATTTTCTTGGCCCCTGACACCCTGCTCACCAAGGCTTGCATTGCAGTGCCTGCACTTTGTCATTTGAAAGGCTAAATACTGTCAGCTGGGTAGCTCTCTCGATTCCCAAGAATGACAGCACTGTGCATAGCCCTTCCATCTTGCCTGTTTCAAAGGGACCCCAAATTCTGTGCATTCGTCATGAAACTTTGTCAGTAAGTGTCTGCATTCCCCCATACCGACCTTCCCTATAAACAAAAAATCATCCAAGTAATGGATCACTTCTCTCCTCTCTGCTGCTGTTGTCACTATCCACTGTAAAAAATGTGCTATTTCACTCAAAGACCACACATGCCACAGCACATCCATGGACATACAATTATCTACGTAATACTGACCCTCAGGTTTCATCCCCAGTAGGTTCCTCTCCCCTGCATGTATTGGCAACAGTTTGAATGCAGACAAGATGTCTGCCTTCCCCAGTAATATCCATTTTCCTTCTGTCTTTACCATCTCTGCTGCCCTATCAAATAATGCATATGACACAGATGTAAAAATTGGACTGATGTCATCACTGACTGAATCTCCCTCCGGGTACTATAGGTGAGAGATTTGCTTCCAGAGCCTAAATCAGCTTAGGGCTTTCTTGGGCACAAGGGCAATTGGGGATACCCACAGTGATGGTGAAGGTGGTTATGAAAATGGGCCACTCATCCTACCTGCTCTCAGTTTCTTGGCAAGCTTCACCATGATTAGGTCCAGGAGCTCCCTGGCAGAGTTCAAGTTCTCGGCCTCATGCTATCAGCGAGGGCCCTCATACAGAATTCAAAAACCTATCATGATCCCTTCTGCCCAGGATCATGCTGCCATCTTGTCCAGGTACGAGAGCAGCCATGGCCTAATTCTGTCCACCCTTATTGACATTGTGAGGTCAGTTGCATTACTTCTAAAATGGCCATGGGGCAACACCACCTCTCTTGCACTGGGAAAATGGATGCAGTCTCCCACAGGCCATCATTCGTGCTTAGACTTACACCATTCCATTTTACAAACCACTTGAATGTAATTGTAGCAACACCCCTGCTGCAGAACCACCCCAGGCTGCTGATCCTGGTGCTCCTCTCTTCAGGAAAGGGGCTCTCCTGACAGGAAAACCTCTATCCATGTGTTGCAAGTCAACCCTATGCTCAATGGCCCACAGATGTGTCATGTCCAACACCCCCAATGTTTGATATGGTTGGCCTGTTTCTATCACCAAAATGCCTCATCATATTTCAACCACCTGTACCCCAGTTTATCGGCATGCATAGCCATGATTTGGCTGTAATAATTCCAGAAATCATGAGCTTTCTCCAGAGCTGCCTGCTTAATGGTCCCTGCAAAAATAAAAAATGCAAACTTCCCAATTCTCCCACATGTGAATTATCTGTACCTGCCATCTCACTCTTACTCCCTCATCCTTATCTTTCTTCTCTTTATCCTCCTCTGATTCTGCAGGCCAGCTCAAGAGAGAAAAGACATCTACACAGTCCCCCTTCAAAATCTGGAACCATACTTTATTTATTCCAGGCAATATTCTTGAATCACTTCTTAACGATCTAAGTTAGCCACATGTCTAACAGTGATTTCAGTGCAGAGAGAGCGGCAATGATTCACAAAGCGATAATCAGGTACCCTAAATGTAATCATTCTCTATGAAAATGTGATCAGATTCCTGGACAACAATATCTGATAGACATAATTTCTGTTATACCTTTGCAGAACATCTGCCACTGTACCACATTTGCCAGTCATTGAAAAATGTCTTCCCTAGCTATTCATCCCTGTATTATAAACAGTACAACCCAAACCATATGAAGGTTCATCACTGTAAGCCTTGCATATTATGCAAACCATGATACTTAACTGTTGTAGGGTAAGTTAGTCCATCTGGATTTATTTGCTGCATGTGCATCTCAATTGCTTTGGGGTCCTGACCATGTTCACCCTTCCTCAAGCCCAGCTTGCTACAGTATGTCTAGCAATAACACTGATGGGAAGAGTATGCCATTAGCAAGCCTCTCTTTAATTATTTTAACATTGATATTAGCTGGTATTGACAATAAACCCTGAAGAAATCATGCAGAGGGCTCCTGGAGGAGCTCACATAAACACAAACAATCCTGAAGCCTACTTAGCCAATCGAAGACCACAGCTCCAAAGTGATTAGATTTGTCTACGAGCAATGTATTCTACAGAAGACACAAACAACTGAATCAAAAACACACACACACACAAAACAGCTGCAAAATGATTAGATTTGTCTATGAGCACTGCCTTCCATGCAAGACACAAGCAACTGAATCAAAAGTCCATACACACACACACACACACACACACACACACGCACCAGAACACAGCTGCAAAATGATTAATAATAATAGTACTTTATTTTTAAAGCGCAATTCTTTTTTTTTTTTGCCATTCAAACTTTATTTTTCATGTACAGAGAGAGGATCCAGTTATCAAACACACATATGATACAGGAACAAAGAAAATAAACACGTGCTAGATCAACTCTCCTCCTCCTCCCTCCTCCTCCCCTTTTTCCCACTTATTCACACAAGAGAAAGGTCATCAAGAGAAGCAAAGGGGAAAATAAGCCACTATGAAAATTGGAAGGAGTATAATGTCAGCAAGGGGCCCCAGATCTTCTGGAATTTCTGGGATTGATCGTGTAACTTAGCAATCATGTTTTCCAGACAGAGGTGTGCCAACAGCTCTTGTAACCATTCGCTATAGGGAATGTCAGTCGTATCCTTCCAGTGACGGAGAACCAGAATTTTAGCCGACATGGCAACTAGAGTTATGTGGAATTTCCTGTTACTAATTGTGATGGAAGAAAGGTCTCCCAGAATGCAAATTTTGGGGGTGAAAAGATCATCTAGCCCTAGTAACGGGTCTACCGTCTGTCGAATCACCTGCCAGAGGGAAGCTATTTTGGGACATTTCCAAAATATGTGCAACAGGTTCCCGTCTCCCTGTTGACAACGAGTACAGGTAGCAGATGAGATAAGTCCCAGCCTAGCCAATTTCTGGGGTGAATAATAGGAATTATTCAGGATTTTGTACTGCACTAAATGGAGCTTATCATGTCTAATATACTTGTGGTTATTCATACATAAAGAGGGCCAATTAATCTCCTGCTATGAGAAGAGGGGGGCCCAGAATTGAGTCAGGCCAAAACAATCTGGCCATTTCCATTTAAGTAGTATCCCATACATCTTAGATACAGCGTAAGGTAGGCCTGCCATAGAAATCAGTTCAGTCCAGCAGGATGTTCTTGGGGGAGACGGGGGAACAGGACCAAGCGATTTCACCACCAGGTGACGTAATTGGAATACTTTGAAAATGGCTGAATTTGGGATACAGGCTTTTTGGATAATCTCAGAAAAGGTTAACCATGAGATGTTATCCTGAGTAAAAAAACTGAGTGGGTGGTCTCCCAGTTGGGGGATCCACCTCATTTGGAGAGGTTTACCCTCGATGATGAGGTTGAGGTTACCCCACCAAGGTTGGGAGAGATCCATTGTGTGCTCATATTTCAGGAAAGAACATAATTGTGCATGAACTCTTATAGACACCGCTATAGGGCTAATTTTGAGTGAAGAAGGCAGGGATTTTAACCTATTATGTAAAAGCACCCTAGGAGATAGCCCCGTAGCCTTTATTAGGGAACGTTCTATTTTGAGCCATGTGGGAGTAAATACGTGTGAAGCAGAGGAGGACTCGGATAAGGGCCATCTCAGGTATTTGCCTGCATGACTCGCCCAGTAGTATAGCCCGATGTGCGGGAGGCAAAGTCCACCCTTCTCCTTGGGTGCTGTAAGTTTATTGTAACTTATCTGGGACTTCCTAGATGCCCAAATGAAGTCTGTAATCATCTTGTGCATCCTTTTGAACCACACCAGTGGGATCCAAGCATTTGAGAGATTAACTGGATAAAATAACCAAGGCACGATATTCATTTTAATTATGCTGATTTCCCCCCAAAGAGAGAGGGGGAGCAGGGCCCATCTATTGAGATCTTGCCTAATAACGGCAACTAGGGGGTCTAGGTTCAGTTTAGTAAATTTATCGGGATGTCTCGACAAGGTAACTCTAAGATATTTCAGAGACTTAGTCTGCCAGGAAAATTTATAGCGCAATTCTAAAACAAAGCACTTTACATAATTAAAATACATATAAATGACAATAAACAATTAAAAGACCGATAACACAAAGTGCAAATAAATCAGATAAAACAGTCATTAAAAGCTTGCTTAAATAAATGGGCTTTCAGGGCTGCCTTGAAGCTCTCTACAGTTCTGCACTCTTGAATCTGATGAGGTAGAAATTTCCACAGGGTGGGGGCCCCATGCATAAATGCCTGGTCCCCAGATGTTTTCAGACGAATCCTGGGAACCTCTAACAACCCCTCATCAGTTGAGCGGAGAGGGTGGCCAGGGCTGTAGGGAGTCAGGAGCTCTTGCAGATAACTCAGACCCAGTCCATGCAGGGCCTTATAAGTCAGAAGTCCAACCCTGAAGGTGATCCGCCACTGTACAAGCAGCCAGTGCAGATGGCACAGCATGGGAGTGATGTGGCTTGAACGGGAAGTCCCCATCAACAACCATGCCACAGTGTTCTGCACCAGCTGCAAGTGATGGATATCAACCCCCAGCAGCCCAGGTACAGGGAGTTGCAGTAGTCCAAGCACAAGGTCACAAAGGCGTGGATAAATGTAGGTAGGTCACCAGAAGGAACAAGGTGCCTGATCCTAACGATGTTCCTAAGATGGTAAAAGGATGGCTTGATGGCTGCCGACACCTGTAAATGCAGTGTCAGCACATCGTCAAGAATCACCCCAAGGTCACATACCTGTTCAGAGGAGGCCAGCTGGGCATCCCCAAGCCAAAGACCTGAATGAAACCCCGCTACTGACCTCTCTAACTGGTGACAACCACCAACATCTCAGTCTTCTGAGAACTCAATTTCAGCCAACTGGATTTCATCCAGTCATTAATTTCTGTTAGACAGCTGTTAAAGACCGAGACCGCACTATCCTGGTCAGGTGCAAAAGACAGATAGAGCCGGGTATCATCTGTATAGCAATGAAATCTCAGCCTAGATCATCTTACAATGTCTCTGAGGGGCAGCATGTACATTGTGAACAAAATAGGGGGCAGCACCAAGGCCTGAGGGACTCCACATGGCAGAGAGAATGGGGTAGAGAAAAAAAATTCAACACCACCCTCTGAGATCTGCTGGAGAGGAAAGATTTAAACCAACTGAGGACTGGACCAGCCAGGCCACAGATGACCTTTATATGCTTGAGCAGCACCCCATGGTCCACAGTGTCAAATGCTGAAGAGAGATCAAGAAGCACCAAGATGGAGCAGCGCTTCTGGTCTCTTGCCATCAGGAGATCATTGAGCACATGAACCAGAGTGGTCTCGGTACTACAGTACAAGTCACATTAAACTGTTCCTCCAGTGAGTTATTTCAGCATTTTTTAGTTGAGTTGCATAAGTGTTGCTGGATCCAATGCAAATCCCTGTACAAACTGTTTCTTAAAAGTTAAAACTCAGTTTTGCATTGCATTATGAGTGGACTGCTGATGCAATCCAAATGAGTTACCAAAACATTTTACAAACATTGCTCTTGAGCTGGTTAAGCATTGAAAACAATGCAATATGAGTTGCCAATGCATTACCAACTATAAAAAACTGCTAAACCAACTCATTGGTGGAACAGTTTAATGTGACTTGTACTGTATGTCTCTTCCAGAAACCAGACTGGAAGGGATCACAGATGTCATGGATGGTAAGATTGTTCTCTAGTTGCAGCGCAACCACTTTCTGAATCACCTTTCCAACAAAGGGAAGGTTAGAGACAGGCCTGTGGTTAGCAAAGTAGTTCTGGTCCACAGCAGCTTTCTTAAGGAGTGATGTCACCACTGCCTCCTTCTTGGAGCTAGAAAACTCACCCAATTCTAAGGAGCACCACACAGTCTTTGCAAGGACCAGATTAATAGATTCCACACACTCCAATAACAGGTGTGTTGAGCCCAGATCTAAACTACAGCATGTTGGCCACAAATATTGGTCAATCCACATGGCATTGACAATCTCTGGTCAGTCAAAAGATGTCCAAGAGAACCAAGGGGAGAGGACCAAGCACTGACCACCATCAACCCCCATAGAGAGCGCTGGACTGATCTCAGCCCTGATGTTGACCACCTTATCCGCAAAGAATCGAGCAAACACCTCACACTTAACTTGTGAAAAACGCACTTTGGACCTGCAGACAGGATGGGTTGCACAGCCTGTCCACAGTTCAGAAGAGCTGAGCTGGTCAGTTCTGAGCAGCAGCAATCTCCCTGGACAGGAAGACTGCCTTCTTATGAGTGATTCCTGATTGATAGATTTGATAATGATCCATCAGTCTAAGGTGGTCAGCTTCAAGGGCCGATTTCCACCAGCGTCGCTCTGACCTTCGTCCAACTCGTCTCAACTCCCTTATGATCCCATCAAACCATGGGGACCGAGGTGGAGAGAAAGAGGATGAACATCGACCTGCGTGATAGAGTCCAGAGCTTCAGTAACAGCCTTATTATAAGCTTAAACATAGAATTTGATGGCAGATAAGAACCACTTGGCCCACCCAGTCTGCCCATTTCCCTGCCTACTGGGATAAGCTGCAGATCCTAGTTAACCAGTAGCCTACTTCTTCCTACCCCCACCCCCTAGAATTGCCTTATGACTGTCCCATGCACGCTTGAATTCCACCACTGTTTTTGACTCCACGACCTCCTCTGGAAGGCCGTTCCATGCATCCACAACCCTCTCTGTGAAAATATACTTCCTTAAATTACCTCTGAGCCGCCCCCCTCTATCTTCAAATTGTGCCCCCTTGTTCTTGCACACCTCTTTTTTTGAAAGATGCTACTCTCTTGGACTTTGTTGATTCCCATGAGGTACTTGAAAGTTTCTATCATGTTCCCCCTCTCCCTCCTTTCCTCGAGGCTATACATATTAAGCTCCTTAAGTCTCTCTTCATATGTCTTCTGGTGCAGACCCTGCACCATTTTAGTTTCTCTCCTCTGGACAGCTTCCATCCTGTCTATGTCTCTGCAAAGACTGGGTCTCCAGAACTGCACGCAGTACTCCAGATGGGGTCTGACCAGCTGTCTGTACAGAGGGATAATAACTTCCTGTTTTCTACTGGTGATGCCTCTCCCTATGCATCCCAGTATCCCCCCAGCCCTCCTTGCTGCCCTCTCACATTGCCTGCCCACCTTTAGGTCATCTGATATGACTACCCCCAGGTCCCTTTCCATTTTTGTTGTTGTTAGTATCTCACCCCCCATTGTGTACTCTTCCCTTGGGTTTTTGTTTCCCAGGTGCATTACCTTGCACTTCTTAGCATTGAATCTAAGCTGCCATACATTTGACCATTCCTCTAACCTTGCCAAGTCCCTTTTCATCCTTTCCACCCCACCTTGTGCATCAACTCTGTTGTAGATCTTTGTGTCATCTGCAAAGAGACATACTTTTCCTTCCAGTCCCTCTGCAATGTCAGTGTCAGCAGTGTAACAGTGTCAGTGGCTCAGTAGGTAGCAGACTCGCCTCTGAGGCCGGGAGATCAGAGGGCTATGGGTTCAGTTCCCACATCTGGCACTTGGGTTAATATCCCAGTACTGACACTGTAGTGCAGCATGAGAGGGGTGCTGCACTTCTGAGGTGCCGTCCTTCGGATGAGACGTTAAACCGAGGTCCCATCTGCCTGGATTGGTGGTAGTTCAGGTGGATGTTAAAGATCCCATGGCACTTATCGAAAAGAGTAGGGGAATTTCCCCGGTGTCCTGGCCAAATTTCCCTCATTCACTAAAAATACCACCAACAGCATAATCTGGTTCAAGGTCAGTTGAAATTCATCTGTATCCCCCTCCCCCGGGTCGTGCCTGAAAATAGACAGGATTTGTCTAGTGCACTTACCCGGTCAACAAAAACTAAATAAAAAAAATAAATAAAATGTCATTTATAAAGACATTGAAAAGGGCCAGTCCTAATACTGAACCCTGTGGTACCCCACTAGTAACCCCCCCTTTCTTCAGAGTGGACTCCATTTACTATTACTTTCTGTGTCCTAATCTCCAGCCAATTTTTTACCCAGGCTGTCATCTTGGGACCCACTCCCAGGCTAGCTAACTTGTATATTAATCTTTTGTGTGGGACTGTGTCAAATGCCTTGCTAAAGTCTAGGTAGGCCATGTCCACAGCCCCTCCCTAATCTACTACTTTGGTCACCCAGTCAAAGAAATCTATCAGCTTTGTCTGGCATGACCTTCCTGCTGTGAATCCATGCTGCCTTGGGTCCTGTGCCCCTCTGGCCTCTAGATACTCAACAATTCTTTCCTTCAGAAGTGATTCCATCATTTTCCCTACCACTGAGGTTAAATGAACAGGTCTGTAGTTTCCTGCTTCTGCCTTGCTCCCACTTTTGTGAAGGGGGAATCACATCTGCCCTCCTCCAGTCCTTGGGTACCACCCCATCCTCCCATGATTTGTTAAACAGTGGTGTCACTAATTCTACCCTTAGTTCTTTTAGAATTCTGGGATGAATTCCATCAGGCCCCATTGCTTTGTCCACCTTCAGTTTTAAGAGTTCTTTCAGAACCCTTTCTTCTGTAAATGGGCTGGTATCAACTTCTGTATCCAGTGTTTCTACTGTTTGTTTTAGGTACCTCCCCTCTTCCTTAGTAAATAACTGAGCAAAATATTTGTTTAGTATCTCTGCCTTTTCACAGTCACCCTCTGCCCACCCTCCCCTTTATTAAGCCTCACAATCCCTCCCTTGGTCTTCCTTAGCCCTATAAAAGGTTTTATCCCTTCTTAACTGAGTTGGCTATCTTTTCCTCGGTTTGGGCCTTTGCTGTTCTGACTGCCTTCCCAGCTTCTTTTTGCTTTAACCGATACAGTTCTCTGTCCTGCTCCTTCTGTGATTCCTTGTACTTCCTGAAAGCTTTCTTTTTCTCTTGAACCTTCACTGCCACTTCCTTTGAGAGTCATAGTGGTTTCTTACATCGTTTAGTTTTGTTTATTTGCTTCACACAAAGGCTTGTTACCTCTGTGATGGCAGTTTTTATTATTCCCCATTGTTCTTCCACCCCTCCTTCCTGCCCATTTGCTAGTGCATTCCTTAGGCACTCACCCATTTTGGCAAAGTCAGCCCTCCTAAAGTCCAGTACCTTTGCCTTTGTATGGCTTGACTCTATTGCTGTGTTTATTGTGAACCATACTGTTCGATGGTCGCTAGTTCCCAGATGGCTACCCACTTCTGTTTTCCTCTCTTCATCTCCATTTGAGAGAACCAGGTCTAAGATTGCTCCCTCTTGAGTGGGCTCCAATACTAGTTGTCTAAGGCTTGAACTAGACTCTCTGGATCCTTGCCTACCCCTAAGAATCCCAATAGGTCCAACATTGCCGATAGACCATCCGGGGTCACATCCCTCAAAGGGCAGTCTCTGACCATCTCCACAGGGGTGGGCCTATGGGGGGGAGCCTTGAGATTGAACATTATGGTGTGGTGATCCGACCATATGGCTGATTCCACCACTAAGTCGAAAGTCTCTGTCCCCAGGAGAAAAAAACAGATCAAGTGAGTGACCATGTTTATGGGTAGCGGAGGCAACAACCTGTGTGAACCCCAAAGAATTCATAAGTTGGAAGACATTTTGCCCAAACGGTGAGAGTTTGTCATTGACCCAGGCATTGAAGTCACCCAGGACCATCAACCTGGGTGACACAAATGCCATGTTGAGTTGAATTCTGCTACTTTCTGCAGGAATAATCTCTCACCCCTAGGTGGATGGTAGATGAGAACAATCCTGCAGTTCCATACCTGCTACCACTGTAAACTCAAATGATCTAGTCTCCGCAACTAGCACACCAGTAAGGCCCCATTTTGATCTAAAACAAATGGCTACACCTCCATCCCTGCTATCTGATCTCAAGCGGTGTATTACCAAGAACCCAGCTGGAACATCTGCATCCAAAATGGGGTCTGCATTATCATCCAACCAGGTTTTGGTGATGCAAGCCAGGTGTGCTGTCCCAACAAGATCAGTGGTAACCGCCATCTTGTTCCTAATAGACCTGGCATTGCCTAACACCTTTCAAGTCAGACAGGGTTCCAGGGTCGGCTGAGCTAACTGCCCAGAAATACTGGAGCCCTCGGGTATGGAAAATAGACATGGAAAACCATGTTCTAGAGGCCATTTTGTCCCAGGGCATCTCCTGGTCCCTACAACCCTGATACAGCTTCCCAGCTCACCCCTCCTCAGAGGTTCTGGGCCCCCAACCCACCTCCGCCTCCTTTTGACTATACCCAAAGCCCTGCAGTGTCTATAAACTTCTGTGGGAAGGGAAGGACAATAGAAGGGGTGGGGGGCCCAAAGCTCTGAGTGGGAAGTAGTACCTGACCGGGAGAGCTGTAGGCCAGCACGTCTTTAACCCCAAACTTACCCTAAATGCTCCCAAATAAATCAAACTACTCCACACCCTAAACCTATCCTAACTACTACTAGAAAAAAATAAAACAAAATACAATAAAAAAAATAACAAAAGCACAAAACAGAAACAACAGTCAGAACAGCAGTAGTGCCCTAAATTAGCTTAAAGTTATTGTCCAGCAATGCTAATGTCCAAATTTTAACTAATAGAGGTGATTTATTAATGTCAATAAAGCCATGCCATAGCTTCAAGAGAAGTTTGAGACTGGAAATGGTGGCTCTCACTATCCCGACCATTGAAAGTTTGTCCAATAAATTTAGTCCTCTCACTGCCACACCAACATGCTTTCATGAAATATTAAAACAGTAAAAGAGGTCCACTCACTGCCTCCAAAGAAGACTGAATAAATATGTAATACCAGCCAGTTTAAGCTTCAGGAGCAGTCACTTCCTTTTCTTCGCTAGAATAGATCTCCACAAAAACCAGCCAGAGAAAATAGGTCCCTTTTTGGCTCCTTGATGGTCCAAATGCCTGGCCCCGAACCAGCCTTCAGGCAGGCACCAGAGTGCTACTAAGTCCCCCCCACCTAGGCCACTGGAGCTACCTGACCCTCGTCAGGCGCCCCACAGCCCCAGGAGCTAGGTAAATGCCCACCCTTCAGCCTAATCTCAACCCCCCATGGAAAACCAGCCATGCTTTGCACCCACCTCAGAGCAATCCCGTCCAGTTAACCACATCCTCTGAGCTCCACAGCAGCAATCCTTCTCAGCACGGCTCCCAGAATCTGGTGAAGTTCATTCACAAGGCGACCCAATAATCCCACTCATGCGGTCATCTCCCGCTTCACTCCAGGCCAGTATGCAGGACTCAAGATGCCAGGTAGAGCTCCCTAATTATGACTGACTGCAACTTTCTACCTCCCAAACGTGGTTCAGCCAGTCATTCCTGGAGTTATCATCAGCCACGGCCTGCTCTATCCACTAGCTCCCAAAGTCCAACTGCTGGAATCACTTTGGTACTATATGCAAGCACCAACAGTTCACATACCATAGCCACACTACTTATGAATACTGGTGCAGGTATGCCCAACTGATAAAACTATGGGCAAAGGCATTTATTAACTGGTGGTCAAGTTAAAAGTATGCCAACTGCAAACTTGCAATAATCCAGCAACTGCTGCTCCGTCGCTCACAGCCCCAACTCAAAAACTCAACAAAACTCCAAAAGTTCATGAAAATAAGAAAATTAAAAATAAAACAATCAATTAAAACAAATTAAAAATAGTGACTGTTGAACTAAAACAATGGCAGGCCCAGCATGGCCGCCATCTTAATGGGATTAGATTTGTCTACACACACTGTTTTCTATACAAGACACACACACGCACACACAGCAGAACACAGCTGGATAAAGTACCAATATTTAGGAAACTTATTAATTACACTTACCCTCAGACTAGCAGTGCGACTCCTCTGGCTCTACTGTGGCTAATTTGAAACAAAATGACCATGTCACAGGACACTGGCCTTCAGCAGGGGCTACTAAACATTAGAGCAAAGGGCACTCTGGGAATATTCTCTGGGACAAGATGCAAGGCAGCCCTCATAGTGATATGCTTATATACACACACACATATGTGTATATATATATATATATATATATATATATATATACACACACACACACATATATACACACATGCACACACACATATATGCACACACACATCACACACATGCACACACACACACACACACATATACACGCGCGCACACACATACACTTATCATGTAGTTTTTCTTTTTTTTGAGCTATCCCCAGAACCGCCTCATTTTGTTTGCAAGCTGAAACCTCCTCTATACTGTTTTATGGGCATTTTCCTTCTGTGTTAAGTTTCAGTGCTTAACAAAAATTTACAACCCTTTGCAAGCCGAGAGAATTGTTTTGATGGTGTCCCTTCCTCCACTCATCAAGAGGTGTTAATTCATCATTTGATAACTATGTTGGTTGATCTTACTTGAAAGTAAACGTGTGTTATTTTAAAGGATTGATAAAGTTAATGTCCAGTTTGCATCTCTTGGGGATGAAGCTGTATCCCTTTACTGTACCTGAACGGAGTAGCTCTCAATACCTCAGCCATTGGATACAGCATGCATGTAAGCAGGGGTGCAGCCAAAAATGGTAAACTTGTACTCAAGATGAGAGATGGTGGCACTGTTGCCCATGGGGAAAGACTCAGGGAGTAAAATATGTACTCTCTAAAGGAAAGGAGGGAAAGGAGAGAGATGACAGAAGCATTCCAATACTTCAAAGGTATCAATAAGGCACAGGAAGGTTCGATTCTTCTGAGAAGGAGATGTTTAAGGACAAGGGGGCATGATTTGTAACTAGAAGGGGGGAAGACTTAGAGGGGATATGAGGAAATACTTCTTTACAGATAGGGTGGTGGGCACCTGGAACGACCTGCCAGCAGAGGGGAAACAGTAAAAAATCTAGTGGAGATAGCAAAATGAAGTAAAGAATATGTGTTATCATTCAACCAGTTCCCAACCCACTTTACTACCTTGTGACCCACTCCTAGGCTGCCCAACTTGTTCCCAAGTCATATGTGGAACTGTGTCGTAGGCCTTGCTAATGCAATTCATGTTTAAACGCCCTTCTCAAGTTAATGCATTTGCAGCCATAGTGGCTCTGCCAGAGTTTGTTGTTTTTGCTGTCCCTCCTCCCCCCACTTTCACAGGCGGTTGCCTTTTTAGTTGTTGCTGTTGTTTTTTTGTACAGCCTGTTGCTATTTTTTCACAGGACAGTTGTTTTTAATACCTATGCAGCTCTGTTGTGTGCCTTTCATTGGTTCCCTACTCACACCCATTGCTGCTCCTGTGTTCAGCCCTATCCTCAGTGCCATATTCAGCACTGCCCAAATCAATTGCAGTGTGCTGCAATAGTCGTGCTGCACCAGAGCAATGCATTTATGCAGCACATGTGCAGCCCTGTATTGAATGGTATTAATGCCGGTGCTATGCCTTTGAACATACCAGTTGGTTTTACCTTCTCCAGCATGGTGCGCGTGTGCTAGAGTCATGCTAGCACCACTTTCTGAATATGGGCCTCCGATGTTCAAAATTGCTTGCACAGAAAATTAGATAAAAAAATATAAATAGTAACTTTTACTAGAATTCTAATGTTTAAATAAGGTATATTATCATCATGAACCTTCCATTGGTTTTTTGTTACATTATCATGTTGGTCACAGTTTTGTCCTACACTGAACATGTGACTGGAACACTGTTGGATTATGCCAGTTATTTCAATGTAAGTATACAGCATTTCTATTGCAGAACTGTTCCAAGTGAGAAAAGAATTATCGTGAAAGGGATGAGAACACACAACTGGGAGTGTGTTCATTAGAGATACAGGCACTCCTCTGGTGTGTGCTGAGGCTAGAGGAGTACCTTTTTCCTCCAAAGAAACAGGAATGCAACTCCCTGGAGTATTTTTCCCCTTCCAAAAATGCTCTAGTATTAAAAGGTTTTGCATAGAAAATTCAGAATGTTGCATTTGGAAGTGTGTACAGGCATGGCAGGTGACCTAGATTGTCCATTAGAGGGCAGTATTAGTGTCAGCCATCTTGACTAATTTTATAATTTGGGATTTACTACAAGAGCCTGACAGGCTCTTCCCTGGCACCCCAGTATCCTGACGCCACTTTCCCGACAGACGAAATCCCATCAGCTGGCAGTGGAGTTTATTTAATGTTTCAGGGGGCTTCACCCCCCCACCCATACCCCTCCCCATTACTTAAAATAACAAACTCTACAATGAGCATAATTCTGATGTCAGGATATTGTGTGTCAGGAATGCGGTGTTGGGCTTCCGGGTGCCGGGCTTTTCTGTTGCAGTAAAATGAAAGTATATCATAAATTGTGATTATCTTTCAAAGGACACAGTGTCAAGTTGCTCCTTTATATTGATTCCTGCTATCCAGCTCTGTGCACAAATTAAACTGTCTCTAAAGCTCAAAAAGAAAAATACAGAACTGATCAGAAACTGTCCCAAATGCCTAATCTCCAGACTTACAGTAAACGAAAACAACAGATGATACTCCTCCCAAAATAAAGACAAGTATTCACAATTATGTAGTGCAGACCTATTTATTCAAACATTGGTGAAAGTACAAAAAGGATTACAATTGCTGAATATTGTAGCTGCCAGGAGCCCAACAGACGACCTAATGTTTTGCTCATAAGCTTCATCAGAGGTGATGCCATTCGAATTGCAAATTCTTGAATAGCCCACAGTAAGGGATGTAGTACCAAATACAAGGCAGCAGGTGGCACCAGAGTTATACAGCAAACCAACACAAAGTTCATCATGAAAGATGTAAAACTAAGAATTCAACTCCATCTAATCCAGGTGGATATTCAAAGTTTCAACAAGTAATTCTGAAAGATAAATAATAGACACAAGAAATTAAAAATGCCAACCCTCCGACACCCAAGGTCTGCTCCTGAGCCCAGGACATAGGCACCACAGACAGTAACACTACCCCTGCACTGGTGGACTGGTACGCAAGACATATTTAGCATACATGATTATATTGTTTAAATGCAAATTGGTAGACGGTCAAAGGGATGTGCAAAAGTTCAAGAAGGTACAGTATATTATTGTAATTCTGCATTACATGATTCTCCCCAGCTTGTCAAATCATCACCTGAGATGTAAATGCATAGGGTAGGATTTTCATAGGGCTGGATACATGCTGTATCTATGCAGATGCACCCAGATGTCTGAGTCCTATTCACAAACATCTGGATGCATTTGGGACAATTCCTGCAGTTTACAATTTCTTCCGCAACTGCAGGACTCATATCCATTTTTCAGACACAATTGCAGAAGGCCAGCCTGGGAGTTGGATCGACTTTTTGTGGTCTAACTTCTCAGGTGGAATTCCATACTTGCATCTGTAATATGGACATAAATGACTGAAATCGTGCCCATAATGCACTGGGAATAAGAAAGCTGCATAAATTAGTAACTCTATATGAGACAATGAATTGGTGAAAAAAACACTGAATATTTGCATAAAAAAGAGATGGAACTACCACCACTAAGTCATCTTATTTCAAAAAATGATCTTATACATGACTAATCATTTAAATCTGGGAACTCCGGTGCCCTTAAAATGTATAACAAAAATTGTGCTGGGCAGTTATGTTGAGCTTCAAAATCGCCCCCACCCCTGAGGTTTTGCCAGTTTTACTCTATGCCCATTGCTTTTACCATTTGTGGGCTTTTTTTCACTGACTCATTAACATGTATGGCCACTGCAAATTCCTTGTTGTCTGCCCTAACAGCTCTATAATGCTCTGCCAGTCTGTTCTTCAGTTTTCTCTTAGTATGCTCAGTATAAGTACATGTTAAAAGATACCCCCCAAGTCACAATTAATGAGTTGAGCTATACTTTTCTGCCAGTCTTTGGATTATGAAATGTGGAACTTTCAATAACAATCTGACTCATCTGGCATCCAATTTCTAAATGTTGGTTCAGGTTGCAAACTTTTAACCAGTGTGTTTTTGAGATTAGGTGCCCTCCTATAGAACATCCTAACTGATCTTCCCGCTAAATGTGCCAGATTAGGTTCCCCCCTCGGAATCTAAAAGATTTGTTTGTATAATGCCTGCCATCTCCTTGGCTTTGGCACTGAAGTTTGTTACAAAAGTCAACTGATTCTCCCTCCTCCCATCCAGTTAATGGTTTGAGGCCAGTGTTCCCTCCCCTGCTCCATTATCTCATTTTTTAGACATCAGGATCTTGTCCCTGTACCCTCTCTTTATGAAATAGTTAATTCTGTGGCTCTTGCTACATAGGTCAGTCCATCCCTACAAGTTTTCCTGACCTGTACACAGTGACCCTTGTGGATGTTGTTGATTGTGCAGCAGGCGTGGCAGCTAGTTGCTGAAAGGAGGCTGTTCCTATCTGCTGGTTTACAGTGATGATGATGATGATGATGATGATGATGATAACATTTTTATTTTTGTACAAGAACAAATCATTAGGGAACATACCCTATTTTCAACAAATGCCCTGTACAATTAAAAGAAAATGGCGAAGAAGTAATAATCTCTCTCCTTCCTGTTTTTTTTAATCATGAAAGAAAAAAATAATCCTCTCTAATCCTTTTGGTATCTACACTCACTTTGAACCTCAAATGTGGGTTGCTATCCTCAAAGTGCTGAATAAACTCACTGAGCATCCCCCCCCCACCACCACCATACAATCAACATATCATCCATAAAGCATTTCTGAAGGTCTATGTGATGAAAAAAGGATTAGCATAGGGATCAAACACCACTTCACTCTCTCACTTCCCTAAATAGAGATTGGCATAATTGTGTGCAAATGTTGCACCCACTGCTTTTCCTTTAACTTGGAGATGGCGATTGCTGTGAAAGTAAAACTATTATATTCCCAAACTTCATGAGCTAATTCTAACACAAATTCCCTTTTAATCTCAGTGAGGGTCTGGTCCTGGTTCAGGAAGAAGGCGTGAGCCTCCAATTGTCCCTCGTGGGGGATGTTAAAGTACAACGTTTCTACCTCCAACATCACCAAGAACCATTCCAGATCAAGCTGCAGATTGTCTACAATGTGCAGCTCCTGTGTGGTATCTTTGATGTGAGATCTCAGTTTCTTATGGTTGCCACCTGTCAGGTTTTTACCTGGTGATCAGGTTTTCAGGGTCCCTATCAGGCAATCCAGTTTTGCTCTGTGCTGGTCAGGTTTTTGAGCCATTTTGAGTGCTCACACACTTTTGAAATGGATCTTGTCATGTCATTCATTGTTTCAGCTACAGGTCCAGGTTACAAACCAGCTCTGTTGTCAGTATACCCCTTTGTTTATGAAAAAAGTCAACCTGGGAGGTGTAAAGTATGGCCATTAATACCATCAGCACTTACTTAACCTAATCGTTTACACTGCATCTTAAAGTAGCACAGCAGCAAAGTTGTCCCCACCTTTTGTAACAGCAACAGAGCCAGTTGTCCTCCACTTTCATCTGTCGGTAAACAGTTTCATCTCTAACAGAATTTGGGCACTTTTAAATGTTTATATTATTTTTCCTCAAGAAAAAAAGTATGGTCACTTCTTTGGCTTTGAAATAGTACTGTGGACATGTAAAGGAAATGGAGTCAGAAAAAGATATCAAGTACACATTATAGGAAACAATTTCTTTATTATGTATTATATACCATGTATACTGCTGTATGCTATTTACAGTACTTCGATTGGCTTTCCCTACATCGTATCTGTAAATGAGTTTCTGTTATTTCTGTATGTTTATCTTGTAAATCAATGTCAATAAATAAATACATGAGTAAATCAATAACTAGGAAGAACCTAGGAAAGTAAATTTAATAGGTACAGTACAGTATCTTAACATTTTTGTTGAACTGCTGCTTTAAGTGATATGTTTTATTAAAATAACAAATGACTTTCTAGGAGGAGCAATGCAGGATGAGTCACGTAAAAGGGTGGGTTGGGGTGGCTTATGATCCATTTCTTACCTTATCCAAAGGTGGCAACAATACAGTTTCTGTGCTGGATGTCTGATGTGGCCATCAACAAATCTGGCTCAGTGGTAGAGTCAATGCCTGATATTTGCCTACCAAGGGAGTTCTAATAGTCCTTGTGAACTTTCAAAACAGCATACATGGCAGCTTTAGTGGGCTTTTCAGTATACAGGTATTGAAATTCCTGCAAATATCTGGCATGGTTAGACAGTGCAAATTGAAGGCATTCATAATTTTTTTTCTTTGACGGTCTCCATTGGATTGTGATAAAATTTAACATAGAATAGGGCATCTGCATGTTGTCTCTCCGTTTTACTTTTGTGTTTTTTAGTGTCCAACAAAACAGTACTGCTGTTTAATGGTAATAGCAACATTGCTTTTAATTGTGCCCAGGGCTGCTCTCCCCTTTGTTAAGTTCCGGTATCTAATTTCATATTTCTTGTCAAACACTTTCTGGAGATTGCTTTTGCAAATTCTCACCAAAGTTTCTATCAGCCCTGTACATGGTTGGCAAAATACTGTTGTAGATTTAAAACCTCTATAGTTTTCGGTGTCAGAGTCTGAGTGCATGACTTCATTGTTGGAAATGACTTCAGTATCTAAACACTCTGTCTCAGTTGCACTGTTGTGTTGATCAGAACTTTGGAAATTCATATGTTCTAACTCAGCTGAACTACTGTCCATTTCAGAGACACTACGTGAGATGTCACTCCAATGTGTGTTTGATTAATCATTCATTCATCTGGGGCTTCATATTTGTTTGCCTTTTTTTAAAAATAAACATTTAGACTCAAATTTCATATAAATTTATGAACGTTCACTTTGGTCGGAAACTCATCAATGGAGGCAGTGGAGGAAAAGTTCAGGGCCTTTTGTAACAGCAGCGCTCCTACTGCCATCAATTGATGCTTAAATATATTTATTACATTTAGAATCTTACTTGCTTGTTCCCCTGTTTGTTCTGCCTGGGCACCCTGGTCTGCCTGCAGCCCTCTTGCCACCTCCAGTGCCCCCTCCTGCCCATCAAACCCACTATGGAAAATAGTGCTTTTCTTATGATGCCTTACTTTCATGGAACAAACTCTCCGCTAAGAAACTCACTGTCTCTTTATATGTTTAAATAAAACTTAAAAAATGTGTTACTGCAGAAACAAGTTACATGCATTTCTTCTAATTGATGTTGCTAAGGATAATTTCTTTCTTGTTCTAATTGATGTTGCTAAGGATATATTTTTTTTCTTGTTTTAATTGATGTTGCTAAGGATCATTTTTTTTTATCTATAGCATTTGCATCTTCTGTGTCTTAAATTGTGTATAATGTATGGAGAGTGTTTGTTACTGAATATTTTCAATGAGTTTACAGCCTTATAATCCCATTGTTATGATGTCAGCGTCCTGTAAACCCTGACTATGTCATACCGATGGGATTACAGCTCAGAATGCCACCAGCTATCATTAGTCTATGAAATGCACAGTGATCTGTTGTCTGTGCTAGACATTCAAAAAAACATTCTGTTCTGTCACTTGTTATTCCACCATAGTATTGATTGCAGTTTTCCACACAACACTACCTTCAATGAATATTCAGCTGTCCCCTATCGTGATGTGGTTCCAGCTCCACATATGTACACTCCAGCCACTCCTCATAGACGACACTGATGTTAGGCAAACTTCTGGTGTAACATAATCTAGAACAATCAATCAGAACTATAGACTAACATGTTGTTTTTGTTTTAACATTTTGAAACCGTAAGTGTATTTTGACTTAAATAATTTGAAAGTTTTACAGGTTTTTACCGTATCTGCATACAATAGTTACTGAATGTAGCAGTAATAGTGTTATGTTTTTAAATATAGTAGAGCGCTGTTTGTTTGGCTTAAATAAACATCCCTAAGGGGCCTTCCTGACTCAAGTATGTCTCGGTAAGTGAATTTGTTTTTGCTGTTGCTGCAAGTTTATTTCTCAATTGCTAAACATTTCCATACACTATAAAAGACAATGCCTGAGTAGTGGTTGTTAACCACATATGCAATCACTTCTCATGGTTGCCAAGACAACTGTAAACCTCTCAAACTGCACTCTTGAGGTTTTCTTGGTTTTCCTGGCAACCACTTGAGAGGATTACATAAGGAATAAGACACAATGAGGTGTGGTTTATGGGCTGATAAGGGCACACCCCAGGTGTGTTATGAGGTATGAGATGCTTGCACTGGGCACTGGGGAGCTTACTCCTAGTGTCCCCTTACATGTATGCCACCCAGTAGTGCGGGACACTGGGGAGCTCACTCCTAGTATTCCCAATGATTTTTACACCTGTAAAAGAGAAAACAGTCCCCTGACATCTTTTTTTTTAATGTAACCTGTAAAAAAAGAAAACGGTCCCTCGTCGTCTCCCCCATTCACCCTGCCCCATCCTGACCCTCCCACTGAGCACCGACCAGCACACACACACACTCACCCTATACTTATGTCCAGAGGTTGCGCTCTGTCATCTTCTGTGGACCAGGACATGTCTGCACTCTTCAAAGCTGAGCCGTTAACTGAAGAATCAAGGTAAGCACTGTATAATGGCTGTAAATAGCATTTTAAATGTATGTTGATATCTCAGCCATTTTTAGGTATTTTTACACCACATTTTCAACATGGAGTATTTGGGACCCCAACTCATGAACACTGGCACTGTTATTGCGTTACTCAGTCCCAAAAGGTGATTTCTCAATCCCTGTGCAGAATCACCTTTTGGGACTGATTAACAAAATGACAGTGCCAGTGTTCGTGAGATGGGGGCCCAAAAAGCCCATGTTGCAAATTTGGTGAAATAATTCCTAAAAATGGCTGTGTTACAAGCATGCTTTGCACAGTTTCTATGCAGAGGCATAACTTTGGTAATTTACAATATTTTGACTCCAGATTTTCAACATACCCATTTTTGCACACCACCTCATGAACAGTACAGCTGTCATTTCTCACATCCTGCCTGAAACATGTTTTTAACCCCTGTGGTGAAGAATGGTGCAGTCACTGTGTAAAGTCACCTTTTGGGACCAATTAATGAAATAACAGTTCAAGTGCTCATGAGGTGGGGTCCCAGAAAGCCCATGTTAAAAATTTGGTGAAAAAATGCCTAAAAGTGGCCGTGTTATGAGTGTGCATTGCGCAGTTTCTACACAGGTGCATAGCTTTAGTAATTTACAATATTTTAACTCCAGAGTTTCAACATACTCATTTTTTCACACCACCTAATGAACAGTACAGCTATCATTTCTCATGTCCTGCCCAAAACATGTTTTGACTCCTTTGGCGAAGAATGGCACAGTTGCTGTGTGAAATGACCTTTCAGAACTGATTAACAAAGTGACAGTAGCACTGTTCATGAGGTGGGGTCCCAAAAAGCCCATGTTGAAAATTGCTTGAAAAGAATCCTAAAAATGACCATGTTATGAGCATTCATTGACATTTTTCTACTCACACAGGTAATCTTGGTAATATTTAATATTTTCACTTCAAATTTACAAAAACAGTTTATTTTTTTATACCACTTCATGAACAGTATAGCTATCATTTTTCATATCCTGCCCCAAATGCAATTTTGCACCTGTGTGGGACTCCCACTCATACATTTTGAAACTTTAAATATTTTGACCCCAGATTTTCAACATAGCCTTTTCATTACCTGCACTCATGTATGTCACAGTTCTCATTTTTCAAATCCTGTCCATAATGTGTTTTTCACCTGTGGCATGCAACAGCATTGTACTTGTGCAGAATTATCCTTCAGTGAGGATTTGAAAATGTGGCCTATTCGATACATCTGCTGGGGTAATAACATAGTTATGTTGATAATTTGAACACACATCTATGGAGGGATGGGTGAAATGGGGCTGAAGGGCCCTGTGCCCCAACACAAACATATGGAAATTCACAGAGCATGGCAGTGCAGTTATGGAGGGTGGGAGTGCTGGGCCCTTAAAAGGGAGGGATACAAGTAAAGTATCTGAAAATACACAGCAAAAAACTTTGTTAATGCATCATTAGGGCTAAAGAATAAAAAATAGGAAAATGCAATCTTAGGGTTCCCAAGCCTAAGTCCCTGCCCCCACCCTCAGTGTTCAACCCAAATACTCCACCCTCAGCTTCCAACCCTAATGCCCCACCTCCACCCTGCATGCAGGAACAGGTGTGAAGGATGTGCCTTGGGGTTGCAAACCCAAATGCTCACCCCATTTCAATGGTTAACCTAACATGGGTACAGAATAAAAACAATGGGGTGAGCATTGGGGTTTACAACAGTACATATCACACCTGATACAAATACAGGCGAACCTTGGGGCCTAGGGTTGGGTCAAGGGTAGGGTAGGGTATTAGGCTTGGGAACCCTAAGATTGCATTTACTACTTTTACACTTCAGATCTAATGGTGCATGAACAATGTTTTAGTTGTGAATATATATATATATATATATATATATATAGAGAGAGAGAGAGAGAGAGAGAGAGAAGTATATATATATATATATATATATATATATATATATATAGATGTGTGTGTGTGTGTAGAGGGAGAGAGGAGGAGGGGGAACAAAAAATGGCAAAGTGTCATATACAAGGAAATAATACCATCAAGAGGTTGAACAAGCCATACAATCACAAGCCCAAAGGATGAGTGGCCTTTATGAGCTTGTTCAACTCCAAAATTGTATTATTTAATGAGTATACTGGATTTTGCTATCTTTTATTTATATATTATATTAGGTTGGTTGGTTTTGCTTTAAGAGAAAACATGCTGGTATTTTTACGTAGCTTGTTTAGTGTATTTGCTTAAGTTAGAATATTTTTGTAGTTCTCTAGCAATGCCTCTAGTGTTTGTTCGTAGTATTGTTCTGTATTGTAAGGCATTTGGAGTACTGTATGGTTTTGTCCCTTTAAGGTTTCCATTTTGCAGTGGCTGTGTATATAAGGAACCTGGTTCAACTGTTTTTTCCTTTAGTGTGTCTGAAGACTGAATCATGGAAGGAAGCCGGTGGAATATTTGGTGAGTGTTTTAGGAAGCTTGGTGTACACAGTTAGGAAACTGGAGCACAGCATGTGAAATGTTTGGTGAGCATTTTAAGAGGCCTGTTTTACATAGTTAGGAAACTGGAGCATAGTATGTGAAATGTTTGATGAGTGGTTTAGGAGACCTATTGTACACAGCTAGGAAAACAGAGCACAGTATGTGAAATGTTTAGTGAGTGTTTTAGGAGGCCTGTTCTACACAGTTAGGAAACTGGAACACAGCATGTGAAATGTTTGGTGAGTGTTTTAGGAGGCCTGTTTAACACAGTTAAGAAAATGGAGCACAGCATGTGACATGTTTGGAAAGTGTTTTAGGAGGCTTTTGTTTTATACAGTTTAACTTTGTTTTCTATGTGTGGTTGTTAGTTTGGCAAGTGGTATGGATGGGACAGTAAAAGTGGTTTGTATTGATTTGGGGGGCTGTTTTTTGCAGGGGCTGTAGTTGGAAATGCTGTTAGGGCTGTAATGTGGGTGGTTAGTAAATTGTTACATGTGTCATTCAGGTAGTTGTTACACATGCTAATAGTTCTGTAGAGTTGGTCCATATTGTAATCCATTTGGAGTACTGCAAAGTTTTGTCTCTTTAAGGTTTCCATAGTGCAGTGGCTGTGTATATAAGCAAACCTGGCAGAACTGCAGGCAATGATGGTGGAAGGGGAGGTGACCATAGCTGCCATCACTGAGACATGGGCCACCCAATACCAAGACTGGGACCTAGTTATGTCAGAATTCAAGCTATACTGCAGGGACAGAGAGGAAGGGAAGGGGGGGCTATTTATGTTAGGGAAAAGTATAATGTTTAACAGGAAGGAGGGGGAGGAAGGCAGGGTTGAAGTCTTATAGGTGTGGCTCCAGAGCTCAAAGGGTAAGAAGGTTAGATTGGGGGTTGTATATAGGCCTCTGAGTCAAAAGGAAGAGATTTATAGGGAGCTGGGGATCAGCTAAGGAGGCTTAGTGGCAAAGGTAGCACAGTAATGGTTGGGGACTTCAACCTGCCAGGGGTAGATTGGAACATCTTGGTTACCTCATGTGCCAGGGAGCAGATCCTATTGGAAGGCCTTCCAGGATGACTTCCTGACATAGAAGATAACAGAGCCAACTGGGGTGAGGGATTTGGGAACTGATGCTGATGGACGGTGAGCAAGTCCAAGACATTAGGGTGGTGCGTAGCGACCACTGCACAGTGTGGTTCTTCCTCAATCTAGGAAGGGAGGTAGCCACAATGAAGACTATGATCCTGAACTTCAAAAGGGCAGACTTGGCAGGATGGGAAGTATACTGGAAGGGCCTTAAGCTCCCGAGGGTGGATAAGGTGCCAGGGCCAGACAGAGTACACCCAAGAGCCCTGAGAGTGTTGGCAGAAATCCTGGTGGGTCTGCTGTTGGACTTATTCAGCACCTCCCTCAGTGCATGCCCAGGGACTGGAGGAATAATAATAATACATTTTATTTATAGGGTGCCTTATCCATAGCCAAGGTACCTAACAATTTTAAAAACCAAACAAACATCAATATAATTAAAATTAAAATAACAGTACACCAAAAAAAGAAAATCAGTCTCTGAATGCCTGGCACCACAAAAAAGTTTTTAAAGCTTGGTTAAATCTCTCCACAGTTATGCACTCCCATAACTGATGGGGTAGAGAATTCCAAAGGGTAGAGGCTGCATTCATAAATGCTCTTGCCCCAGATGATTTCAAACACACCCTTGGAATCTCTAGCAACCCCTCATTGGCCGAGTAGAGTGATCATCCAGGGCAGTAAGGAACCAGGAGCTCTTTCAGGTAATCTGGGCCCAGTCCTTGCAAGGCTTTAAAAGTCAGCAAACCTACTTTGAAGGTGATCTGCCACTGTACTGGCAGCCAGTGTAGTTTGTGCAGCACAGGCGAAATATGACAGGATTGAGCAGATCCCGTCAAAAGCTGGGCCGCCTCGTTCTCCACCAGCTACAGGTGGCAGATTTCCACCCCAAGAAGCACTAGGTAAAGGGAGTTGTAATAATCTAAGTGCAAGGACACAAAGGTGTGGACCAAAGTGAGAAGGCCACCAGATGGAACCAGATGCTTAATCCTGGCAATATTCCTAAGATGATAGAAGGAAGATTTGACAACAGCCAACACCTGCGAATGCGGGGGTCAGCCCTTCAGCAAAAATTACCCCTAGGTTACACACCTGTTCAGAGGTCAGGAGTGAAACACCACCAAGAAAAATTCCCAAGGGCAAACCAACCCCTAACCCCCCTATCAGGTTACCTAGGTCCACAACCAGCACCTCAGTTTTTTCTGACTTCAACTTCAGCCAGCTGGAATCCATCCACTCCTGGATTTCTTTCATACAGCTATTAAAGACCGAGGGTGCTCCATCCTGGTAGGGTGCAAAAGAAAGGTAGAGCTGGGTATCATCAGCATAGCAGTGAAACCTCAGCCCATATCTTCTTACAATGTATCCGAGGGGTAGCATGTACACCATGAACAACATGGGTGATAACACTGAGCCCTGAAGCACCCCTCACAACAGAGAAAAAGGGCCTGAGGAGAAGACCCCAGACACCACTCTCTGTGTTCTACCCATGAGGAACGATGTAAACGACCTGAGAACTGTTCTTGACAGTCCACAGATGTGCCTCATGCAACCAAGCAACACCCCATGGTCCACGGTGTCAAATGCTGATGAGAGATCCAGAAGAGCCAAGATGGAGTGGCTTTTCCAATCTCTAGCCATCAGGAGATCTTTGAGTACCCGAACCAGCGCTGTCTCGGTACTGTGTCTCTTTTGAAAACTGGACTGGAGCAGTTCATAGATGTCATGGATGATCAAATGGTCCTCCAGTTGTGCTGCCACTACTTTCTCAATCACCTTCCCTAAAAAGGGGAGGTTAGAGATAGGTATGTAGTTTGCATGGCAGTCTGAGTCCAAGGTAATTTTCTTCAAGAGTGGTATCACCACCACCTCTTTCAGGGAGTTAGAAAACTCTCCAGATTCCAAGGAGCACCAGACTATCCGAGCAAGGGCCAGACCGATGACATCAATACAACCCAAAATTAGAGAAGTTGGTCCAGGGTCCAACCTACAGCACGTAGGGTGCACACCCTGGATAATCCACATGACATCTATGAACTCTGGTCTGCTGAAGGTACTCCAAGAAGGCTGAGGTGCAGTGACCTCATATTGTTAAAAAGCAATGCCCATAGAGTGTGCTGGCTGAAGTACCACCCTGATGTTAGCCACCTTATTAGCAAAGAATCATGCAAGTTCATCACACTCTGATTGTGAAAGGGCTTTCTGAACATGTAGACAAGCTGGGTTGCACAGTCTGTCCACAGTTCAGAAAAGCTGAGCTGGTCAATTCTGAGCAGCCGCAATCTCCCTGGACAGGAATTCTGCCTCATTACGGGTGAGTGCAGATTGATAGGCTTGATAATGGTCCATCAATCTAAGGCGGTTGGTATCAAAGGTGGACTTCCACCAGCAATGCTCTAACCTTTGTCCTAGTCTCCGCATCTCTCTCAGATTCCCATCAAACCAAGGGGGATCGAGGGTGAAGGGGGAGAGAGGGTGATCACGGACTGGAGCAATGGAATCCAGAGCCACCAAGATGGCCAAATTATAGTCCGTCACGAAGGTCTCTGGGTCACTGCTTGCTGACAAGAGGGATGAGAGGTCAAGCACCGCCACTAGGTTATGAGAACTTATATCTCATAAAGAACAGTACCTAACCATCTCCATGGGGGTAGGCCTACAAAGGGGGGTGCTAAAACTAAACCCCATGGTGTAGAGATCTGACCACCCAACTGGTTCCACCCCCAAGTCAGATGTTTTGATCCCTAGGTGGAAGACTAAGTCAAGGGAGTGTCCGTGTTTGTGAGTAGCAATGGTAACCACCTCTGTAAGGCCCAGAGATGTCATCAACTGGAGGAAGTGCTGACCAAATATTGCGAAGGTTCGTCATTGACCCAGGCATTGAAGTCACCCAGAACCATCAGTCTGGGTGACTCAAATGCCATGTCAATGACGAAGTCCACCACTACCTAAAGGAATCACTTCTCATCACCGAGTGGACGATAAATGAGGGTGATCCAATAACCTACACCTGCTACTATGGCACACTCGAATGACTTAGCCTCCTTAACTAGTACACTCACAAGGTTAAGTTTGGTCTTGAAATAGACCATAATCCCCCGCCTCCCCATGATCCAATCTTGGGTGGTGTATCACCGAGTACTCAGCTGGAGTTAAAGCTTCCAAAATGGGGCCAGAGTTCTCATCCAGCCAGGTCTCAGTGATGCATGCCATGTCTACCATTTCAACAAGATCTGCAATAATTGCAGTCTTGTTCTTGATGGACCTGGCATTGCACAACACTGCCCGAGCTGGATGAACCTCCCAGGCTGCCTGAACCACCTGCTCATTACAATCAGTAGTGCCCTTGGGAATGGAAACCAGACATGAAAAACCATGTTCTGGGTTCCGTTTCACCCCAGGGTGTCTCCTGGATCTTACCACCCCGATACGATGATCCCCCCAATTCACCCTCCACTGTTCGTAGCCCTCCAACCCCTCCATCTCCTGCACACAATACCCAGCACTCTAGAGTGCTGGTAAATTGTAAACTGAAGGGGAGAAGTGAAGAAAGGGTGGAGGGCACAAAGAGCAGAGGGTGAATAGTGCATAACTGTGGGGGAAGGCATCCAACATATTCCACAAAACTCCACATTAAAATTTAAATCAATCAACACACCCCAAATCAAATAACAGCATTAATAATGATAATATGCCCTACCGATCACTCTCACAGATTGGAGGGCAGTTTAAACATAAAACCCCGATATAACAAAAAATATTACCCACAAGCCCACAAAACCAACCCCATATCAACCAACCCACAAATAACTAAATAATTTAATAATTGCAATAAAATCTTAAAACCAATCTTAATAAAAAAGAAAACAATCAGATCAATACGGATAATTCAGCCTCAAAACAGCAACTTGGTCAACTTGAGGAAGAATCAATCATAAAATAATACACATACGTGTATATATAAAATAGATGCATTCAAAAAGTGGTCAGCAGCTCCCTGAGGCCCTCTCACAGGCCAAGGTAGCCAAAATATATAACAGTTCTCACTACTTGAAACAGTATAATGTCAGTATTTTCAAATAAGTTTAGCACAGGTACTCTCACTACCTGAGCCAAAACATTGTTAATGTCACAGTTGATTTTTCAGCCCCCAAGTCCTCTCACTACATGGGAAGTCTGACTAACAACAGGCACTCTCACTGCCGTCCAAGTATGCAACAGCAGTAAAATTAAAAAATCTGACCATGACAGGCAGAAGAATTAAAACATGAATCCTCCACTCGCAGTCCACGTGATGTAAAAAGACATGGCCCAATACCCATGCAAGGAAGACCATGACTGAAATTACCTGCAGCACTACTATAGACCCAGCTGGTGCCAACCCACCAGTTTTCCCTCCCAGGAGATCTAAAGGACTACTGGCTCGGTCAGCTGGCTACCTAGCAAAGACCAAGCCTGATTCCCATGTAGCTACAAGCTCAGCTATCAGAGACCCCGCAGGGCTAGGACCTCTTAATAGCTCCTCAAGACTTATCCAAATGGCTGGTCATTTCAATCAATTTCCCTGACAGTCACCTCTTCTCCTTGAGGATTCCTTAGAAAAAAGGCAGGAGCAAGTCACCTCCGAACAGTTTAATCAAAGGATAGGAGGGTAGCAGGGTGTTCAAACCAACACAAAAACTCCTGCAAAGGCCTCCCTCTTCAAAGCAGTGGCAGAAATTGAGCCATCCAAAGCAAAAGCTGGCAACTATCCTCGACTAAGGACCCCAAGCCAGCCGCACTCCATCAGATCGAACATACCTCTGTCTAGTCAGCAGACCATGGAACTTGCCAGTCCACAGCTCTTGCCACCAGTGGACAACCAGGCATCAACTTTCTCCCCAGCAAAGACCAGGTATTCGCACTAAGGTGCAGGTGAGGAAAAGCGCATCTTCACTGCCAAATTTTGGGAAAAATAAACAGAGGATTCAGTGGCCAGCAAACATTAAGTAAGCTGTCAGAATATTTTATGTGCTCACTTTAACCTGATAAATGAAGCTAACACTTGCTACCTCACTAAGTTACCCTAGCTGTCTAATGCTGCAAGCTGATATTAAGTTACAACAAAAAAAAAAGATAAACAGATTGTCAAATTAAATTTTTAACCAAATAAAAACTAAATAAAACATAATAAAACACAGCTGAATTAGATATGTAGACAGCTAGCCCAGCATGACTGCCATCTTCTTTAGTGATTTTCATTGAGGAAGGTGTGTGTGGTGCCCCTCCATAAGAGTGGGACCAGGGATGAACCAGGGAACTACAGATCAGTGAACCTTACTGCCATTGTAAGAAAGCTAATGGAAACTATCTTCAAGGAGAGACCTGTGACATTTCTGGTGGAGAATGGACTCCAGGATGGTAGGCCTCGTGGGTTTGTGTTGGGCAGATCCTGTTAGGGAAACCTGGCTGAGTTTTTGATTGGGTGACATTGACACTGGATAAAGGACATGTGGTGGATGTCCTTTACCTGGACTTCAGCAAGGTCTTTGACTCAGTGCCTCATGGAAGGCTGACCAGCAAGTTGGATAACTTGGGAGCAGGGAGGAAATTGGTTAGATGGGTTAAGAGCTGGTTACAGGATAAGATGCAGAGGGTAGTCATGGGGTGAGGTATCAGAGCCCAGAGCTGCAACAAGTGGGGTCCCACAGGGCTCGATGCTAGGACTGGTGCTGTTTAACATTGTCATTGCTGACATATTAGATGGGATAAAAAGTAAGATCAGTCTCTTTGCAGATGACACAAAGATCTGTGTAGAAGTGGGTGGGGGGAGGAGGTAAAGTACTCCAAGAGGATTTAGCAAGATTTGAGTGCTGGTCGAACACAAGGCAACTAGGGTGCAATGCCAAGAAGTGTAAAGTCATGCACTTGGGGGCCAGAAATCCTGGGAATAGTTACTGGTTCAGGGGAGTGCAGCTATCCTCGTCAAAGGAGGAGAAGGATCTGGGAGTACTAGTAACAGGGGAAGTGAACCACACAGCCCAGTGCAGGAGGGTAGTGGCAAAGACTAATAGAATTCTGAGGTGCATTGCAAAGGAATCACCTCTAGGAGAGGTGAAGTCATCCTGCCCCTGCACAGGTCACTGGTAAGGCCACATTAGGAGTACTGTGTGTAGTACTGGTATCCCTACTTGAAAAAATGACATCAAGCTACTGGAGGGGGTACGGCATAGGGCAATGAAAATGATCCTTGGATTGGGAGATAAATCATATGAGAAGAAACTGAGGGAGCTCAGTATGCATTTCCTGGAAGACAGAAGGGTTATGATTAAGACCTTCAAGTACCTAAAGAGCATGAACAGAGTTAACACCAAGTATATGTTTATATTAACAGGTGGGAGGGAAACCAAGGGATAGTCTGAAATTGAAAGGAGAAAGATTCAGGAGGGAAATGAAAAGGCACTATATCACAGAAAGGGTGGTTTCAGGGAAGAATGCACTGTAAGAGGAGGTGATATCACTGAGGTTGGTGGGCAGCTTTAAGAGGGGGTAGGACAGGATCAAAGGGAGGGTCCAAACTGAGGGTGGACTGGGGGTGAGAAGGAAATAGGAGAAGATACAGTGGAAGGGAGCAAGGAGAGGGGCAGCTGCAGTTTCAATGGCTGAAGTGCTACACACTCTAGCAGACTAGATAGATTGTTAGGCCTGTTTCTACTGACAAATTCATATGTTTATATGTATTTTCTGTAAAAACGTGTATATTTTTCCACACTTGTAATAGAGTGTTTATTACAATGTTATAGAACGTTGTAATTACTTGACATGTGTATATTTTGTCCACAGTTGTAATATAGTGTTAATTACAATGTTATAACATGTTGTAATCACTTAATGTTAGTAAATTACCATCAGTTATGGAAGGTGTTGGTCTCATATATGCTAACTGACAGGAAAAAGCATTACAGTTTCATCTCTTCTGCATCTTCGCTAATCAAGCATGGGGAGTGCCTTGAGGTTGTCAACCCTAACACTTCCCGCTATACTGAAAATTTGGAGTTACACTCAATTTCACATGTTTTCTTCAGTTTCTCATGCTCGCTAATGGCAAAACAAGATGGTGGACACAACAGATCTCTGCCATCGCAAAGCCATATACCTTGTGAAAAGATTGACTTATTTTGCACAGAAAACACATTGATTTGTGCTCAAAGACCATAGTTTTCTGAAAACAATAATTTTTTTCATGCTTGACTTATAAATGTTCCCATAGAAAATAATGGGAAAATAAAAAATGAAATATGTTTTGAACGGATAAATATTTGTTCACCAAACCTTCAAAAGGCACATATGTGAGGCAAAGGCTTTTTACCTTAAAAATTTCAGACCACAACCTAAAGCCATTTCTGAGATCCAAGTGGACAAAAATGACAAAAAACACTTAATTTTTTTCTCTTGTTTCAACACTCTGTATCTCAGAAACCACACAACAGATTTGCTTGAACTTTGGTACCTCAAGAGACCTGCCCATAGAGATTATGCCTGTGAATGTTCATGTAAATCTATTGAATGGTTCCACTTCCAGTATCTCGAGTTATGCCCCTTCTTCCCAAGCAGCATGGGACACTGGGGAGCCCACTCCCAGTGTCCTGAAATCTGTTTCTTTTAAAAGCTGTAAAGTAGAAAACCATCCACTGATGACTTTTTCATGTTTTTCACCAGAAAAAAAGAAAATGATACCTCACCATCCCCCACCATCTCCCTCCTGCTACCCTGACCCTCCCACTGAGGCTCCACTACCTCACACACCCCCTTCCCTATACTTACAGTACTTCTGGGGGGTGTCTGCTGTCATCTTCTGTGGACCAGAACATGTCTGCACTCTTCAAAGTGGAACTGCAAACTGAGGAGTTGAGGTAAGTGCCATATAATAGCTGTCAATAGCATAATATGTAAATAACAGTATTTTACAATGAAAACAGTAGTGAGAGAGAAGAAAACGATACAGTGCATAAACAGTGCCATTAAAGAAAATATGGATAGAAAATATATATTTTTAAGGAGAGAGAGCACTGAGAAAAAAACTAAGATGAGAAAGAATGGAGTCAAACAGTAAGAGAGAAAGTAACCACAGACATTGACAGCTATATCCCGAAATTTCTGTTATATTTCGAGATAAATTTCCTGCTTTCTGCTTTATCACAGTAGGGGCAGCAGAGAGAAACTCTTGAGAAATTTTGCAAAATATCTGGAAATAGATGGCAATGTCTGTGGCTACTACTGTATAAACAAAGAGGCAGGAAGAAAGACTAAGAGGAGACAGAAAGGAGTATCTGATAGTTACTGAAGTGGGTCAGGGTGTAAAAGAGGGAGGATCAGTGAGGAGGACTGGAGAAGAAAGGACTGAAAAAGGCATGATGGAGTGCAAGTTATTAACATCAAGATGGAACAACACCCACACCACTAGAGATCATTCATCTCCTCTATCAGCACCATCTGGTTCTCAAGTAACTTTGTGAAAGTTTCTTCCATCAATGAATTCTGTGGCAGAGGTCCCCAATTTCCACTCACAGTTGTGCCATCTCTCCTGCAGTGGTTGATGACAGTGCTGGTGCTGTCCCATGCCCCTGCCTTCACTACAGCATGACCATGGCTGACAGACTATGCACTTTCCTCTCAGTGGCACAGAAGGACTACTGCCAAATATGTTGCCACCACAAGTCTGCACATGACCCTGCCTAAACTTCATCATTAACTAGAGAAAGACAGAGAAGGAGAGGGAGAGGGAGAGAGAAAAGAAAAGTCAGATAGAAATAAATTAAAAAAAAGGAAAATTAGTGTTCTTTAACTAAATGTTATAAATAAAAAATAGGTAAAATGCAGAAGAAACAAAAACTACATCCCTACCAAGAACACAAGGAATTCAATAAAAATTAAAAATGAATAAGAACATAGCTGTTAAACTAATGAAATCTGTTGTTTAAATCAACAATTTTCTGCTCAGTAAGCTGATCAGGCTCCTATCAGCTTCACTGACTAACCCTGCAAAACCAAAAGTGAAGCAGACTTACTGTATAGAGATTACCCTGTGACCTGCAGAAGCTCTTCCATGTGACCTTGAGGCACTTGCTTACCAGTAGCCTCATTTTGACTAAACTTCACCCAAATGTACCCCAAGGGGGAAGTTAAATAGAACAAATTTTGCAAATTGATTTGCTCAGATAAAGTTGGGGAATTCCCCCTAACTTCACTAGTGCATTAAACTTCGCAATATCTTTGGTATCTTTGGTTGCATGTTCTAAATAATTATATAAACTAATAAGTCAGGAGGGAAGATGACCCAAAATCATGGTTTCCCAAAGGTTTCCCCCACAAGGGAGTTTTCCTCTCCTCTCCTGAACAGTGGTTTCTTATTCATTGATTTTGCTTAATCCATCACTACTCTTCCATTTACTTCTTTGTAGCTATTCCCTCTCTCCTTATGGAAAGTAGCATGTTCTGACCATGCAATGCTCATGCCTTCATCTTAGTGTCTGTAGGCATCTTCCCAAAGGTACCTTTAGTGAAAGGGGACCATGTTCCAGTGGCATTTCTAAGTGTGAAACACTCAATGGGATGAGCATTCCCTCAGGCAATACAACCTAGCTCTGTTGCACCTTACCGTGATGGTAGCCCAGCTGAGGGACAGAGTGTGAACAACAAAATCCACATTCCACAAGCACTAGCATTACTCATACACAAAACTGCAAGCTGACCCTGAAGGAAGAATAAGAAGTTGCCCTTTCATGCAAAGAAATACAAATATAGCACACTACTCTGCACATTCAAATTCCCACTCTACATTCCCTTTTATTGAAATACACTGTATAGAATATGTGCTCATTGACTGACAGCTCAAGTGAGCTGTCAGTCAATGAGTGTGTACTGTATACAGTGCACGCTCCTTGACAGTTCAGTAGTCAGCTAGCCATGGTGGTGAGAGGAGGGCTATGCCAGTCAGTGGCTCAGGTTCAGGATGAGGGGAGCAGGGCTGATGGGAACTACCTGCAGAGGTGGGGGGCTGGGGTCCAGTAGGCCACCAGGGACTAATTACATTAATAATAAGGAATTTGGGGCTTGGGGGTCTTCACTAGACCACCAGGGATGGAACCTAGTTTTATAAAAAGGGTTTGGGGATGGGGGATCCGTTAGACCACCAGGGACCGATTACATTAATAATAAGGGGTGTGGAGCTTGGGGGGACCACTAGACCACCAAGGACAGATTAGTTTACTAAATGGGGATCAGGGCTGGGGAGAGGGGACCACAGCACATTGGCACATTTCCAAACTCTCCCAGAGGACACTCTTCCAAGTACCCTTAGACTAGCCCTGGCTGGTCTAAGGGTACTTAGCACTTTGCCCTCTGGGAGGGTTCTGTGAATCCTGAATAAGGGGATGTGGCAGCTTGCATCTGTCACATGCTCCATAGCACCATGCCTCAGGCAATTTTGTGCCACAAGGACAGCACAAGCCCCCTTTGGTGCACACAGCCTGTGACTGATGTAGGCTGTGTGTAAAAAGGTATACTGTCACTGCAGTGACTCCGATACCACGAAGACCATCACAACGACAGGAATCAGGCAAAATGCACATGTCACTGTGATGGTCTGTGCAGTGACCAGGACTGCCTCATTGGGTGTTTTGACCCCCCAGTGGAATCCTAGAGACCAGGGGTATGGGGGTTTGGGGGCACAGCCCCACTATTGAATGCACTGACATCCCTGAAGCTACAATGCCAACAGTCAGCATGGTAGCTGTCGCTGTAGGTGATGTCAGTGCTGGCACTGTCGATGCGCTATGGTAAAACCATTTGAAAATCACTCCCAGGGCATCTTTTGGTGCAAGGAGCACTTTGCACCTTTCCTTGTGGCACGTGTCCCTTGCATCATTCTGGGAGCTTTGATAATTGAGCCCTGGGTCTTTAGGTTCATATCTCTGCACTCACACCACTAGACTAAGCTTCCCCCTAATGGCACATAGCATTTACAGCAGCCTTAGAGCAAACAATGTTTATAAAAGCAATGGATCACTACTGATGATAATTTGCACAGACAATTCAGAAAAATCTCAGCTTGTCTGAATCTTTTAGAAAAGCAATGAAGCATTATTCTTTTGAAATTCACATGGAAAAAGAATGTTTGAGATCTGAACAGAAAATAATAATTACCAATTAGAAATACAATATAAATTTTAGCATGAATAACTGCTAAAATAAATATTGCATGATATAAAACAGCTTGAAGATGAGCACTGTAGACACAATAATTAGGTGAATTGTTAAATAGTGAATGAAACCATGCAAATGGCTCAGTTAGTTTATCAGAAGAATCAGCATTTATATAGTACTTTTCATACATGTGGTATCCCAACGCATCTCATGAGCAATGCTAGACTGGTAGTGAAGTGACTGAACATGTAGTAGCAGCCATTTTGCACATCAACACCCACACACAGCCTTGGACAATTGTATGAAACAGTTTTATGGGAAGGGGAATATTGGCCTGGACTCCTGGGAAACTCCACTACTCTTTTCAAAAAGATCCTCAGGTTCTTTTACTTCCACATTGGACACCCACAGGACAGCACCAAGATGGGTAGAATGGGCCTCAGTTTAACATTTCATCCAAAGGATGGTACACCCCTATAGTAGAGCACACCCTAAAACCACACTCAGATGCCAGCATTTTAGGTATGAGCCCAATCCCTGTGTGGGACTAGAACCCATAACCTTCTGGCCCAGAGCTGGATGTGCTACCAACTGAGCCACACTGACGTCTTTGTGATTTTGAAATGTGTGGTTATCAACACGTACCCTTTCCATAGCTTTTCATCTTATGTGTGGAAATGTAAATTGCCACGAATAATCTTACAAGAAATAGAAAATTAAGTGCTGACCAAAACAAGCATGTACTATGCAGTACCTGTCTCAAAGGGATGTACTTCATTTGTCCCAGACATCCTCATACAAAGACCAGTTGTGGCCCTGAACAATGCCTTTGTAAACAGGTATCACTGAAGCACTTCATGAGTCAAAAGGCATTTGTGAGTAATTATCTGAAACACACTTCTGTACTCCCCATCAATACTGTTATCAGTCTCAGACTTTGCCTTTTGTCTCATTTGTGTTATTCAAAATCCCGTGTGAATAATAGTGAATGTCAATGCAATTGTGCTGTGATCAAAATAAATTGAATCTGAAAAAATTGCTGTGATTGTTCTTGTACGCTAACGCCATTGTAATTTCTGTTATAATGTCATACATTTTTGGCTCTCAAAAGGCAATGAACGTGTCCTAAAACAATGTTGCAGTACTCAGTTCATGCCAGCAGAGCACACTAAATACATTTTATCTCTATCATACCATTCCTTTATTGTATAAAAGCACATTGGATGTCTCAGCACTGCAAAACTTTTTCACCACACATCTGGATTTAACCTACTGAAGCTGAGATTTAAAAAAAAAAGGGAATGTTGTTGCTCCTTAAAATGAAAATGTATTGCAGTGTAAGTTTTTAAGCAGAATTACACTTTCACATTTTGTAAATGTGATCTATTTCCTAATCGCCAGTCAACTCCATTTCCATGGTTGGTGGGGATAACAGTTTTGTTGTATTCATTATATTACTACTAGTAATCCCTCGTAACTATCCTGGGTGTTGTTGATTGTTGAAATATTGCTCGATGTTGGGGGCATCATTATTAAGAATATAAAGCCCCATTGCCTTTTAGTTTCTACTACAGTGCTGTCTGCTAATCAGGGATGTTAGAACTGATTCAAATAAGTTCAAAACCACCCTGATCTATGCCTTTTTTCCTGTAAAAGAACCATATGAGTGCCTTTTTTAAAGTTCTAGTAAGGTTCTGAACATTTTTTAAAAAGTAGATGTTTGAGCTTAATGTGCTTCCTCTGCAGATTTTTTTTTGTAATAAGAAGGCTGGTGATGATAGAAAGACCCAAAAGGATGCTGGAGGTAGCGTAGTTCTGCTCCAAGTTTTTAGATTCCTTTTCCTTCACTGACAATAAATGAATTATCAATAATGATGTTTAAACAGTTTTTGTACTTTAAATTGAAAGTTCTGATATGGTTCCAATAACTATTAGAACGTTTTATGTCTTGTCAAAACATCTTAGAACCTCAGAAACCTTTGTTGTTCTTCCATCCCAACTACTGATTGAGGACTCAGTTCAGATACTGGGCTGGCACATGCATGCCTCACACGTTGGTGACCCATGTAGCTTTGTCCCCAAATGCTGCTCCACAAAGGCCAGCATGTAGGTGGACTATATAGCCCCTAGCTGTTTCTGTCCTCCTCTGTGAAGATCCTAGCAGTGATGGGGCCAGAGCTGTGATAGATACCAGGTTACCAATCTGAGGCCTGGGTTGGCCAATCAGTGGATTTCCTGTTCCACATGAGCAGGCAATTATGAATACGGCTTGCTACCTCAGGTCATGAAGCTAATTGGAGGTAAACGGGGTTTTTCACACCTTTGGAACAGAAAACGAAAAAGGCCTGCACTAGTCAAATTATCAGTTTGTACTAGAAATCTATTGAGAAGTGCAAAAATTGCAATAAGCACCATTTTTGATAAGTGACTAAGAAAACACACTCTCCCAAGCAACAGACTGTATTAGTTTCACTTCCTCAGGAATTTTGGATACATACAATGTCTGACCAGGTCATAATCTGTGACATTACCTGTGTACTGTACCTGGCCACATGTAACTGTGGCGCTTTTTAAATGAAATTTACATCTTTGCATTTTCTCCCGGGTTTTTTTTGCCCGATCCTGGGACCCCGGTAGACACAGTCATGCACGCGCATGGAGGCACACACGCACACTGGGTACTGGCTCAACCTCTTCCACCCCACCTCGTTGCTGTCACCAGGCTCCCCATTGCCCAAACTGCCACCTATCCTCCACCAGGTGGCAGCCAAGGGCCAGAGAAACCCCTCATCCCTCCCTGGGAGAGGAGAGCCACCTCGTGGAAGCTCAATCCTGCTCCTCGCCCTCCCCCACCAACCCCAGACAATCCAGGCTCATTCCTGAACCCAGGTCGCCAGTGTAGCAAGAGGTGTAGCATCCAGTGCCACAACCCTCAGAGCCACTGAGCCAGCCAACTGTGGCACTTTTTATATTGGGAAAACAGCTGGGAATTTTGGAATGAGGATGGGGGAGCAGTTACATGGTATCCAGGAAAAAGAGCTGACTAACTTCAGCCCAATATGTGCATTCACAAGTAGATGATAGGGTCATAAGTTTCTGTTTTGTGGATTAGAAAATGTGAAGAACTGTAGAAGGAGTGGAGATAGTGATGGTTTGTCATTATGAAGGGAGGCAATGTGGATGATCCAGTTGGTGGACATTCTCCATTGGGACTCAGTGAAAAGTTGATCTTATACCTCTTATATATACTTTAGAAAATGGGGTAAGAAAATCCTGGACTCTGATTGGCTGATAGCCCTGGCAAGGTGGGCATCTATCAGACAACAGAGCCTGGGTTAAAGGGGTGCCAGCACAGCCTGCCCTTTCACAACAAAAATCATAGTGTCAATAGAAAGTTAAAATCTGAATGCCAGCCATGTTATCCCTCGCTTAGCAACAGAATTTGTCCTGCACCTCAAAGCTGACTGCTGTCTGTTGCTATTCATTTCTCCTCCTCTCAAAGCTGACTGCTAGAGAGAGAGAGAGAGATAAAGAAACACTCAGCTTTTGAGAGAACAATTGAGCACTAATTTGTTTTTAAAAAAAGTCTGTTTTCACATTTAAATTGTGCTCACCGCTACTTGAAGACACCCGTTAGCCTTAACTGCAGCCTCACGCTTGACCAAAAAAAAAAACTTTTTTTTAAGACACAAAATAAATGTTCCCCAATTAGGTAGTTGGTACCACAGCTGCCTTCTTCAGATCTTCTAGCCCATCACACCTAACTGCACAGCACCACAATTCAAATCCCTATTTCTGTACTGTAACTGCCATGCCTGATCCCTTTAAAGATACCACATTAAACATTTCCAACGCAGTTCTTGTGCTCCAGTCCATGTTTTACCACTATCTCACCATCAGAACCACCTTTCACCACTCACCCTGACTGTAGTCCAGCTCCATCCCCCAACAGTCTGCTACTTGTAACACACCTCACAAATAATTTAAAACAGAAAGGTTTGTTTTTTAAACTACTAGCACCAGCTGATCTCTCCAATTGCCTGATCCCACCTCCAGTAAGCTTAATGAGGGGGTTACACTGCAGTCACAGAAAGAAAGGAAAGGAAAGGGAAACAGAACATAAAAAAACAAAAAAATGTAATGCAAGTAAGTTGGGGGGGGGGGGGTTGATGGCTCAGGAGCCAAGAAGGTACATGCTGTACACAGCAATAGAAAAACAGCAGAACTGTAAAAGATTGCACTGCCCTCTACTGGTATATATTGGTAAGTAGAGGGACTACTTTACTAACAAAGTAACTATAAGTTCATGTGTAATCTTTTTTTATTATTATTTATTGCTCTTAAATATTACAATTTTTTTTACATATACCTCATTTTCTAAGGGCAATAATACCCTCCAGGGTGGGCAGTGTGGGCAATTTCGGACCTTCCAGGGACAATAAGGCCCTCTGCCTGCATCATCTGGCCTTATTACACCCCTGTGCAGTCCAGTATTGCCCAATACCACCCACCCTGTTGGGTATTATTGCTTACTTATTATGTCTTGGAGGGGAAATGATTATGTCTTAGTAACTTGAGACACTCCTTTAAATACAGGTACTACCTTAAGTTGCTGAACTATTTAAACTCTGCTTGACATCTGGTTCCTAGGCCTACTTCCAACAAAGCCTCAGAGTGTGGAAGCACCGAGATACCAGATCTTTACTGCATGGTGCTTTAATAAAGCCTTCATACTTCGGGATCTGTTGTAAGGACTTTTATTTTGGGAATTGCTGGAGAGACGTGTGTGCCACTCTTGTGCTGTTCTAGTTTCTGTATGGCCTCATGTTCCCTGGCTGGCTGCAGCTATGATATCTGGGAATAACATGGCATGTTCACCCTACTCTGTATGACTGCTTGTGAACTGCATAGGCAGCCTGGTAGAGGGCCACCAGGGGGGAATGACCGTACTCTGCAATATCCCCAATCCAGATACACCAGACTTCGGGCTCTGGAAGGGACCTGGACTTGTACCATAAACACTGGCATCTGGGTGTTGTATTAGGGGAATGCTGTACTGTTGGGTTGTGTAATCTTTGGGATGACACATTAAAAGAAGGTTCCTTCTACCCATCATTGGTGCTGTCATTGTGGGCATCCATGTGGAAGTAAAAGAACCCAAGGTACTTTTCACAAGCATAGGGGATCTTCCCCAGTGTCCTGGCCAATGTTACTCTCCAATGAAACTGGTTCAGGTCATTGTCCAAGGCTGTATGTGGCTGCCAATATGCAAAATGGCTGCCACTACACGTTTATAGTCACTTCACTACCAGTCCCTCATTGCTTGTAAAGCACTTTAAGGCACAATGTGTATAAAAAATGCTATGCAGGATACAGTAATTGCTAATTCTTTTCTTCTTTTCTTAAATGACATACATTATGTAGTAAGATGCATTTATCATATGATGAAACAAATATATCATATGGTGAAACACGTACACTATATAGTGAACCACATACACTCTATAGTGAAATGTAATCATCATAGTCTGAAATACTGAAATACTTTACATATGTTTTACAGTAAAGTGCATGCATAATGTAGTGAAACACATATATTGTATATTTAAATATACATTATATAGTTAGTCTTATAATATACATTGTATACTGAATTGAATACACTATATGATGTTCCAGGACTAGAGGGCATGGGATGAAGTTGGAGGGAGGATGATTCAGAGGAAACATGAGAAAGAATTTCTTCACAGAACGGGTGGTGGACAAGTGGAACACCCTGCCAGAGGAAGTGGTGGGGGCTGAAACAATCACTGGATTTAAGAATGCATGGGATAGACATAAAGGAATTCTGGAGGTCAGGGGTAAGGGGCAACAGACTTCCTGGAAAACATAAACTGAACTTACAAGCTCAAATGGGCAGACTGGGTGGGCCATAGGCCCTTATCTGCCGACACTGTCTATGTATCTATGTATCTATATATAGTGAAATGCATGCATTGTATAGTGAAGTTAATGCATGCATTCTGTAGTGAAATGCATACTTCACATATTGAAACACACATTATATAGCTAAACACATACACTACTATAAAACTACTCATTTTCGCTATAATTATATTTTTTGCTATATTTATGGAAACCTTATCTCCTGCAAAATTAAAATTACAGTGTAAATTTGAATACATTGTTACTGCATCAGTTAACTTATAAGCAAAATAATGCACTCTGTGGTTTTGGTTGTACTGCCACAACCATTCCCAGGGGCTGAAGACACTTAGTATGTGACCTCATGCCTTACTAAGCCCCTCGTTGTGGCAGCACAACCAACACCCCATTGTGTCTTATTGCTTACACATGAAACCGCACAGTGCTGTAACTCTAACCTGTGTGGTCCCAACTGCTACTACCAGCTGACTCATAGTGCTTCCCTAACCCCTGTCTCGTACCTGCAAATGCAATGCTTCCGTCTTCTGTTTCTCAGCTTTTGGTTCTCTGTTTGATTCCTGTTTAAGCAGAAAACAAAGCTGAAATAAACAAAGCTGCATGCCAAGCATCCACTGCCAACTTCCTGCAGCTTGTAGCTGGCATTTGAGTGATTTCCTCTCTCACTCTCTTTTCCGTCAGTTGTGAGCTTTCCTCGGTTCCCTTAATCTGCATGTTTTCCATAATGGTTTCTTTTGTGTGCCTGCTGAATGCCAGCTGATGACTTCCTGCTCCTTGTGGTCAGAAATCGGAGCAACTGCAAAATCTATTTTTAGTCTTCAAAAATTTGAGCATTGGTTAGGTAAGGGTTAGGTAAGAGGAGGGAGCTGACATTATTTCTAGTCGTTTCTAATTAATATAGTAGGCGCTATGTATACTGTACATGTATAAGCCAGACAACTGTTTAAAACAGATAAAAATAGGATTCCCAAACAATTTCCATGGAGATTACGGATGGCAATGATGGATTAACCCAGTGCCTATTATACCAGCAGCCAATGGCACACAATGTTTTAATAACTGCCCACACTTCAGTTGTAACTAAATTGTAACAAGGTGCCAAATGAATTGTGAAATAGCTCATCTGTTCACTGGTGTCCATCTGCTGACATACTGTGGGAGAAATTGTACCCTGCTTTCTCCCCTGACAGACTACCTGGACACAGAAATCTATAAAGTAGGACTAGACCAGTAATTTTTTGGTTTTTGTTTTTGGCAGGGCGAGTGACTGCTGGAATACCAATCATACTGCTGTCATTTGGTGTGGATAAACTCCTCCCTGCCTCCATCTCCAATGAGAAAAGATTTAGACTTTCAAATCCTCACCCAGATCCATCTCTACACCACCTGCAGTGGTAATTGCCTAGATTCTGCCTCCTGTCCTCCTCGTGTTTGACCTCGATCTACCTTTGTCATTGGATCTCTGTTCCGCCTTCTCCTCTCAAACTCTGCTTGTACATAAATTGCACTATTGTGTCCTGCATCTTATTTGCCCTGCAAAACTCTGTAAATGTATTCAATAGTCTGCATTTGTACTGAATCATGCTGTCAGTGTATTGTACCTGTGTTAACCTTGATGAGGAGCCTTTGTAAAAGAGTCACTGACTCAAAGGTTTGTAATTCTGATACCATTAATAAATAAATACATTTGTGGGACATGACCATGAGTTGTTCTTTTTCAATTTTCAAACAATCCCCTGCCCTACCCTCCTCCCCAAAGGTAGCAATGCAGCTTCATTTATCTCTCACAAAGCCTTTATAGTTAAACTAATTTTAGAACATAACAGCTACAGATTAGCAGGACAGAGAAATCCATGTAAAGGAGTCATAGGACACTTGTCATAGCAGGACTGAAAACCAGTTGTAACAGAGTTCATGACGGAGCACAAATGTGCAGTCAGGAAGTATCTGTTGTGCTGTTGTGTTGGTTGCTGTTGGTTGAGGCAAGCTTTGTGGCAGTTGGTAGGTAGGGAGACTGGCAGTCAGGAAGCAGGAGGGGACAGTAATGGAGATTATAATGGGGCAGAAGTGTGTGCTGTGGGTTGCTATGGGTTGTGAGATGTGACTGGGAGTTGATCTTTTCAAATGATAAATTGACTGAAAATCACTCTTTACCATAAACTTCCTTTTCTTTATAAATATGCATGCGTTACTTTGTACTCACTACAGAGGTCAGTTGCACGTGGTGGTGCCCAGTACAGCACAGTCCTTAAAATATGCCCATTTGGCTATTCTGAACAGTCCTTTATAATGGATCCTACACAGAGCAGTCTGTTATAAGCAGCTTGCCCTGTACTCTAGATTGATCAGTACATCATTTCCCTCGTGAACTCTCTGCCACATATTCCCGCAGGCATGCTCCTCTGCCTGTTACCGTGCTTTCTAAGTAAATAAAAAACATCTTTCTCTATCTGACTTTCTCTTCTCTGCCCTCTTCCTTAAATTCATGGGCAGAGTTAAGCCCCCACTCCCATGTCTTGTTCTCTAATGATTCTCAGTCAGTGTTGCTTGACTGCTTGACTGAGAAATGTGTTGTACAACAGCTGATCAAGGCAAGCAAAAAGTTAATTTTTGCTAGTAGGTTGGAAGCTTCCAACCCACAAAATAAACACTGAGCAAAAATAAGTACCTTTTCAGAATAAATTATAAAATACACACATCATATACTGCAGTAAGGCTTATACTGTACATTGTATGAGGATATGCATACACTATATGGTGAAATGCACTCACCAGACAGTATACTGAAGCAAATATTGTACATTGAATAGTATAGTATCACACGCACTATAGACTGAGCACTGCTCTGCCTCTGAATGTCCTGCTGCACGCAGGTGATAGCCTGCAAGAGGATGGGCCATTTTTTTTTAATTCAAGGCTTTTACTGTAAGTCCCTTCCCAGCATTCATTTGTGTAAGGCACAACGTTTTCTATTTAAAGAAACAGAGCGAACAGTGAGTGTTCAAAGCATGGCTTAGGATACTGTACCTCCTAGAGGGCAGCACAAAGCAAGACACACTAAAAGGTGTTCAGACAAAAGCAACACTCTGCTGGCTACATATAGATGTCATTCTCAGGAGAACGAGAAGACAGCCAAGAAGCAAAGAACATGTTAGGGTGTCCCTAAGGTACTAGTGCTGTAACCACTGCTGCAATTTATAAATACAGATTCTACATTCAATATACCCCAGCTCCCGTGGCCAGCACTAGCAGAAAATTGGCATCTTATTATGGGCCCATGTCTCTGGGGAGCAGTCCTTTTCTCCTTGGATAATCTGGAGGCCATCACACACAGCACAGTTCTGCTGTGTCTTTCATGAGAAGATCTGCAACAGTATCCCGCTACGTGGGTGAATCAGTTTGAGCGACTCAGTTTGACTGCCGGTGGGAAGAGAGCGAGTTGAAGAATAGCAAGGAACAGTACAGTATATAGTGTAGTGCAGCAGTGAGCTACACCAGCTACATCAGGCTATGGGGCTATGTTTGGCCAAGCAGTCCCAGCCAGCCATTTAGTGTAATGGCTTCAGTCACCACCTCTGTAGCAGGTAGATTCAGGTCTGGCTGTGGTAGATTTATTTATTTATTTTTTTGGGGTTAATATATATTTTTTACTAACTGTTGTTCCCCCACCCTCCTGACTTTGTTCCTTCCTGCCTGCAGGTTGGCCCCCCCAGAGTAGCCCGCCTTCTGAGTTTTCCCCTGTCCCTCATTTTCATATCCCCTGGAGTTGATAATATTTATTATTGGGGTGCAGAGAGCATAGCCCTCCACATAAAAGTTAGTTTATATTGCCCCAGACAGAAAAGAAGCAATACCTTTTCGCTGTTTGCGTAGTCGCCGAGTGCTTATCGCTGTTTTGGGTTCGGCAATATGCACATCGGTTTTTTTTGTCAGTGCTCTTTTGAGTCACCCTTATCATATACAACTGTATGCAACATATTTACCAAGGACAGCCCAGTTGAGATGCAACACATTAATTTCAGTGGTGCCCTGTTGTGCCCATTTCCACAGCTGTGCGGATTGAAACTCTAAGACGTTAGGCAAGTGAAGGAAAGGCACATTTTGTTTATATAGCACCACATGCAAGGGCTCAGAGTGCTTTACAGTAAGAACAATGCCCCCAAAGAATTAAAATCAGAATTTAAATAAAACTAAAAGTTTTTTAAAAAAGAAAGGTTTTTAAGAAGGTTTTAAAGGCCTCCACTGAGCTGGCTGCTCGTATGTAAGGTGGCAGAGTTCTACTGCGCTGCTGCAGCAGTACCAAAGGCTCTGTCACCTGACCTCTTGAGATAAGAAGGAGGTACCACAAGCAAGCCAGCCTTGGCAGAATGTAGGGGCATAGAGGTCGATACAGCACCAGGAGCTCTTTGAGGTAGTCAGGCCCCAAACCACATAGGGCGTTATATGTCAACAAACAGATCTTGAAGCTGATGCATGAACTCACAGGCAGCCAATGCAGAGCATGCAGAACAGGAGTGACATGATCCCTCAGAGAGACACCTGTCAACATCCTGGCTGCAGCACCCTGCACTGGCTGCAGTCGATGCATCAATCCTCCAGACAACCCTAGGTAGAGAGCATTGCAGTTATCAAGTCTGTTGGTGGTACAAGCATGGATGACCATAGCCAGGTCATCAAGCATCAAGAACGTCCAGAACCTGGCAATATTCTGGAGAGGAAAGAAACTATCTCAAGAACCAATGACACCTGTTGTTCAAGGGGATGATAATTCAGAATACAAAATAAGAAAATAGGCCTAAATATACAACAATATGTGTACATTCTGGAGCTGCAATAGTATAACACTAGAAATCCTCAAGTAACAAATATTACTAGTGAGTCTACTAGGGATTAATCTTCAAGGCAGCTCCCTTATTTAGAAGGTCTCTCACTATTAGACTGAGAATCTTATGCCTTCTCTGGCTTGAGATGAATGAGCTGGGCTTCCTCAAGTCAACCTGAAAGGATCTCTTTACACTCCTTCTGTAATATCTAATCCTCCCTTCTTTAAATTAGAAAATATTCAGGCTTCAGTATCTCAGTAGAATAAAGTAAAATAGGCATACAATACAAAACACTTGATTTCTAGTATATATGGGAACAGTTTTAAAAAATATCTGGTGCAAGCTGTGTGAAAAAGGCCCCCAGGATTGCCCATAAGTTAGACCAGAAAAAGTTGGTCTAACTACTTATAATTGCCAAAGGATAGAAACTCCCATTAGATTGTCAAAACTCTATATGCTATACTTCTATCGGCACAAGGACCTTGCAGCGATCTCAACCTTTTGAAAATTCTGCCCTAGTTTGTAACATTAGATAAACAAGACATCTCTTCCAAAATGGAAAGCAGGTGTAAAGGGAACACATTGAGATCCATACTAAAAAGAACATGACTGAACAAACCTGTAATCATGACAACTGCTTTAATATTTTTGCAGACTGCCTAAGAACCTAAAATCACTAGAATTTTTCTATACATCTTATAACTGTATTTAAGAGCAAACTAATGCAGAAAAGGTAGACACAGGAAACTATGTAAAATTAGAATGACTTTCTCCATGTGGCTATCCTGCGGGCAGAAAAGAAAGAACTACTGTTGTGCAACAAACTTAAAAAGGATAATGCAATGCACAGAAAGACTTCTACAGAAAGGTTTCTCTTTATTCCCTATTGGTTTTGTTTACTTTATTTCTATCAAGACAGCAGGGAAACAGGAGCAGCTAGTTAATCCTGCCATAGGTGGCACCCTGTTTAATGTGGGGCGCTGGTCCAAATGTCATTATTTGACAGGGTTCCTGTCCTTAAACGCTTATGCTTGTGTCCCCATGTGCAATGTGCATGATCATGCTTAGTGTCTGTTCCACTCAGGGCTTTTGGTGGGAATCCACAATCTGGTGTGAGCTCCAGTCACACCCTTGCTAGTGGCAGCAAAACCATTTTGATGTGCGACACTAAGCCACTTTTCCATATGGATGCAATGGGCACCAAAGAATTGTGCTCTCCTCCTCTCTCAAATCTCTCTGGTCCCCCTGCCAGAGTTCACGTCCTTAGTAGCCGGACTCAGCAGATAGCTGGTAGCAGTTCAGCTGGGTTACAATAGTGTAACATAGGGTAGTGTCATCTACATGTAAATGCCCTCATTGAGAGTTTAGTAGTCTTGCTTGAGTTCACCGAAGAGGAATCAAGGAAACAGAATCCTAACAGTGCTAGTCTCAGTCAAACAGCTTTGGTTCATGCAGATGTATTTGCAGGACATAAAACAACAGCTGACAGGGTTGACAGACAATGCTGCCTATGTCCTTGCTGAGGACTTGGCCAAGAGGTAAGAGGGTGATAACAGGATAAATTATGTGTTTAAGTAGAAACATAATGTCCTTGTAAGCACATTGCATCAACACTCCAAGACATGCACAGGTGATTTCCTTAAACCTGGGGCACCAGACATGGGAAAACTGGAGCGACATCACTGTTGACACACTATTAGCACAGCAGAGGAAAACAGACACACAACACAAGTATTCTCATGTGAAAGTGAGAAAGCCAACAGTTCCACCCTTGAGTGTGCACCTCCAGAATTGTAAACAAACAGTTGCTTAACATTAATCCCTAAGCTGCAAACAAAAGGCTTGGAATTGATTTGCCAATGTAAAAGATCAAACTCTAGCATTCCTGTTCCAGCACACTTAATGGCAGAGGAATACCTGGAAAATAACGCTGTGGTAAACATCAAAGGAGAAGACCCAATCTCATACTGTTTGCAAGCTGAGGGCTGAAATACTGCGGCCATGTTAACTGCTTGGTCTTTTGCCTGCTTGGGTCACGGGTTGCAGACATTACAATGAGGGTGGACAGGCTCATCTGGGAAGAGGAAGAAGATCTAACAGTTGTGGCACATGTCAGCAGTGGTGGCATAAGCGGAAGCAGAGAGAAGGTCCTGCAGCATAGATTTAGGGAATTACACTTGCAACAGTTGACATGGTAAAATATTTCCGGAACATGCCTTACTGCAGTACCACTGTAGGACAACCAGAGAGAATCTCTTTAGAAATATCATGAAATATCTGGAAGTATCTGACCATGTCAACTGTTGTAACTGTAGGCCTTACGACCAGAACTTCCAAGGCAGTATTTACTGAGACACCACAAATGCCACGCATTGGTTCAGAAAGGCAGCAGTCTAGTTTTAAACAATCTAGTTTATTTTTGATCAGTTATGTAAACCATTACAGCATGAACACATTTAAAATACATTAGAAAAAGTACAATAGTCCACACATTTAACAATATATATAATATTCCAGAAGTCCATCGTTAGCTGGTACAGACCATCTTTCAACTTTCGTCAGTCTATTAACAAAAACCGAGTATGTCACAAGTAACTATATTTATCTCACATTCTAAGTATTGCTGGTTATATAAATCTTCCAGTGACCCCTTTCCTTCAGTTTACTTTCCTTATTTAATTTGACCAAGGACCCAAATCAACAGATTACAGTATTTATAGGAGACAGCCTACTCAGGCTCTCCCTAAGCACTACTTACCACTCTGACCGGTACATTCCTTTTCAGGGGTCCATCAATATACCCAGCTGGAGACAAGTTCAAGTCATAAAAATTTGGCCTTACTCTAAAACTATTGGTTAGTACATAAGCCCACTCTGTCCCAAATATGACTTCAGCTGGCCACATATCTCCCAAACCAACAGCGGTTCCTTGTTGGCAGAATACTGAAAGGAGTTCACTATTAGAAGTCAAGAGCAAATATAAGATGAGTTTCATTCTTCAAATGTAGTGTACAGAAGTAACAAAAGTTTGACAAAGATTATCAAACACGCAAACAACGTGGAACAACGAGGAGGAGCAGCATCACAGCTATCTTGCTGCTCTGCCGACAAGGCAGCAGAACATTAGGTAGATCAACACATGGCTAGGGGTTGGCACAACAAATTAGGTTCCTCAAACACTGCAAGGCATTCCAGGGCCAGAGAATCCTGTGCCTGGTGGATACGCTTTACCTGTGAAGGTAAAAGAACCACTGAGCAAGGCAGAGAGTATAGTGGAGGCATTAAGTAACTACCTTGTGTCAGTGTTCAGCCAGCTGGTCAGGAGCATAGCCAGCTATGGACAGACATTATGGGAAGATGCAGTCCGAAAAGTGTAGCTCTGATTACACCAGAATTAGTTGGTAAATATCCAAAGCCCTTTCATTCAGGAAATCTCAGGCGTACTGATGGAACTTATGAGTTTGCTGCCTTTTCTATGTTTTAATATGTTTTATTTTACTGATTATTTATATGTCTGTGGTATACGCGCTTTAATACTTGAAAAGCACATTAGAAATAAAAACTGATTGATTGATTGATTGATTCAATCCTCCCAAGAGTACTATTGGAGTTAAAAGGGGTTCTGGCTAGGTCCCCTTGCTGTCTTTCTGAGCACCTTACAGAAAGGGATTGTGCAGAGTGGACTGGAAACAACTGATGTTATCTCCCTGTTCAAGAAGGGGGCAAGGTCAGACCCAAGTAACTATAGACCTGTGAGCTTACCTCAGTGCTTGTTAAAGTATCTGAGACAATTATAAAACATTTACTTATTATTAAGAATTTTTGTAAGAAAGACCACACTGAGCTGACACTCATTTCCAGATGCATCCAAGGAGCACAAGGTAATTGAGTGACTTACTTAGGGTCACACAGTATGCAAGTGGTGGTTGTGGGTTTCAAACACATGTCTCCAGATTCCCAGCTTGGTGCTTTGACCCTTTAGCCTACACTGCCTGCCCAAAAAGACGTGATTGTTCAGCACATCAATAAACATTGCCTGTTCTCTGGCATACAGTATGGTTTCACAAAAGGTAAATCCTGCCAAGCCAACCTGATTGCCTTCTTTGGGGTGATAACTGTTGAAGTGGCTAGGGATCGGGCAGTGAATACAGTCTATCTGGACTTCAGCAAGCACTTTGATACTGCATATGTAAAACAAATTGGCTGTGAAATGGGGGCTTTACTTAAAAGAGAAACTCCTGCAAGTCCAGAAAAAGTGGCAGTAGCTGCAGAAATACTAGATTAGGGTGTTTAGCATTAAACTTGACATTTTCATTTATCTGCTGTGTTGGAATTATGCTTTTAAAGACCCACACCATCCATAATGTCTGCAGAGCCACCCATGACTATCTTGTGCACCCAAGCAGCTTCAGCTGCACGGGTTATCCTAATGAGGGCTACCAGCTAGTGGCAGAGAGTTGGTAGCCCTCATTAGCATAAATGAAGCAGTAGAGGCTGCCCAACTGTGCGAGATGGCTGCAGACAGCTCTGCAGATATTATGGATGTTGCAGGTTTTTAAAGGTAAAATTAGAATGCAGTAGGTAAGTAAAAAACATATTTATAATACTAAAAGCCTTAATTGGGTGTTTCTGCAGCAGCTGCTGCACTTTCTGGGCTTGCAGGAGTTTTCCTTTAAGGTGGAAAATACCAAGGGGTGAGTTATTTATGTCACACGTACATCCTGGGTGGTGCAACAGTGGACACATTACCAAGGAAAGGATATATGGCTAACTGGGGACCATAATCTCAAGCCTGGCAGGTGGTATGCTGGGGGAGTTCTTTCAGCGAGGAGTTTCAGCAATTTTGCACTGCATTTGCTATATTTGTATTATATTCCTTCCAATAAATCTTTTTCATCTACAGTAGCATTGTGGCTATGTAGTGGGCACTGTTCCTTGTCTGTTTTTGAATACTTTGGCCTTGGCCACGCCAATAGCACCACTGGATCTCTAGTGCCCATCTCCTTTTTATGTGTAATATTTAAACAGTGTACTGCCACAGTTAAGAAAGCAAATGCAATGTTAGGATGCATTAGGAAGGAGATTGGTAAGTGTCTGGTTAAGGAAGGCAATCCTCCTCCGTATCAGGTCTTGGTTCAACTACACTTGCATTACTGTGCCCAGTTCTGGTCACGATAGTACAGAAAGGATTAGAGAGACAGCAAATAAAAGCTTCACCAGTGAAGGTGGTGTAACTTAGGAACATTGTCCTGTGTGCACCAGGGTGACATTTTCCTGACTTCTCCCAGTTTTGTGTGGTAATTTTTTTTTAAAGTAAACCCCATCACCCATGCAGCAATGTCTAGAACAACCAACCAATCAGAGCTGTTAGCATGTGAAATGGCTTACCCAACAAGGTTGTGGAAACTAGTACTCTTCAGGCTTCTGAAGCAGGACTAGTGACAGTTTTTTCAGGGACAAGGACACCGAGGGTTACACAGCATGAGTAGGGATAACAGTCCAGCTGTTAAAAGAATAGTCCACCCAGAATTTGCAAAAAACATACGTTATGCAGAGTGTTTTGATATGTATGTTAAGTCCTAGTGTGTCTTTCCCTCTCTCTGCTGTTAGGAGTTTTTCCTAAATTAGCCTGCTAGCTGTATGGTAGTTTTATGACCCCTAGGGATCTCCATCACAAATAGGTTTATTGGCTTTATTTCTCTTATGATGCACCCTGTCTCATGTGACAGTGATGCAGCCATGCCCTTAGATTTATCGTGTGCACTGCTTTAAAATTAGTTAACAACAGCAGAACTTTGTAACTGTTCTTATCCAGGGAGCACAAATGGCATCAGTTACACTTTAGCAAATACCTGAGAGCAAGCTAACTGGGGTTTCTGTAAGAAAACAGCTGCTAAATAGTTTTAATTCATTATTTTGTGTTTTCAATGTATGTCAGGTCTAGCTAGCAGTAATAAGTGTTTTCATTTTAAAATGTTATTTCATCAGACTACACACAACAATAAAAAGCACAGAAATTGCCCCAGATCACGAAAGCTATAATTAGTAAAGACTGTAGCTGTTTTTTTACAAAACACCTACTCAGCTCTGAAGTATTTGCTAAACCATAAATGCAGGTACCATCATTCTACTAGAAAGAATTGGGAGTTAAGGCTGTCTTTGCTCTGTGACATCACTTTCATTTACTTTTTTTTTTGTTACAAATGTGAAGTGTCTTTTTAATAAAAATACAAAAATATGTATGTGTGAGCTATTTAGTTTGGAGAATATTTGTTTAATTATTTGAAAAAGTGTGATACACTAAATGTGTAGTGCAGTGAACCATTGTAAAATGGAATCAAATGTGTAGCTGGAATAGTCATTGTCATCCTGTTGCTTTCATGCCATACCACAGGCAGGAGAAATGCTGACTTCAAAGTATTTTGCAGTCTCGAGGCTGCAGCTTCATACTATACACTTCATTTATAAAAAAAAAAAAAAATCTTGTCACAGAGCAAAATCAGCACTAACTGCTAATAGAACGCTGATACCTGCATTCACAGTTTAGCAAATATTTGATATCTGAGTGGGGTTTCTGTAAGAAAACAGCTAGAGTCTTTATAAATTATAGCACTGATGATCTGGGCAGTTTCTGTGCTTTTATGGTTGTGTATAGTTTGATAAAATTAAAAGTTTTAAAATTAAAACACCCCAACTAGCTAGACCTGATGCACATAGAAAACAAAAATAGTGAATTAGAGATATTTAGTAGCTGTTGTCTTATAAAAATCCTAGTTAGCTTGCTCTCAGGTATCTGCTTAAACTGTAACTGATGCCATTTGTGCTCCCTGGATAAGAATAGTTACAAAGCTCTGCTGTTGTGAAGTGATTTTAAACTGATTTTAAAGCGGTGCACATGCTAAATCTAAGGGCATGGCTACAGCATTGTCACATGAGACAGGGTGCATTGTAGGAGAAAGAAAGCCAATAAAGTTATTTATGATGGAGACCCCCAAGGGTCATAAAACTACCATGCAGCTATCAGGCTAATTTAGGAAAAACTCCTAATAGCAGACAGAGTAAAGAACACACTAGGACTGAACATACATATCAAAACACTCTGCATAACATTTGTTTTTGCAGATTCTGAGTGGACTACTCCTTTAGGCTTGAGTGTGTACCCATATGTCTAATTACTGCAATACAATAGGAGAGGTGGACAAGACGGACACTAAGTACCTTCTGTAATCACAATAATATGTTACTATGTTACTGGCAGGAGAACATAAGACCAATATGTGGACTGGCAAACTTTGCAAAATTTGATATCTAATGTTCACCAACCAGTGCCTTCTCAAAGTGCATTTTATCTGCAGGTAATAGGATCAGTGGAGTCAGTTAATATAATTCTCCAGCCAGTGAAACAAATGTGGTGTGCCTAGCATCCATTTAGGGGAACATGGAAAATAGCATTTGTAACCCCAAGGTGGCGCTATCCCAAGGGCTACTACCCCTGCCTGCATGGCTAGTAGCAGGTTAAGGGGCCTAAGTTCTGAAACGGGTTCTTCCATCCAGAGGTCAGGGATGGTAATGGTCAAACTATCCTGGGCACAGCCCTCTGAGACACTGTAACCCCCCTCTTTCCCTGCTGGTAGCCAACACAATACACAATAATTACTTTCACAATACCCCTGATATGCTTTGCATGTACCCACACAGTTTGCACTTACCACCAAGGTTGGTTTCTCCGGTTCAACCCTGGGGACCCACTGTAAAACAAGGTTAGGCAGAGCAAATGGCAACAGTACAATACTTTGAGCACAAATTGGAACCACAGTCTTGTAGAATGTAGAAGCAAGTAGATCTGATTTATTCAGCAGATTTGAACAAGGAAGGGGGTAATCAGGTTAATTAGCTTAATTGCTCTATCAATCACACAGCTGTGCATGCAGTCAGAGTCCCTAACACAGTCATACTCTCTGGGTACCCAGTTGGAAGAAAGGTGGGCTAGCCAGGGCTGTTGCCCGGTAGGCCGCATTGCAACTGGTCAGGGCCCTGTGATGGAAAAAACAATTTGCACAACACACTATTTGTAATCCAGAGCCAGATGGCTCAGTTTGTGAAGGAAAAGAAACAACAAAGCAATCAGATGACACACTTAAATTAAACTGTAGTTGCAGGAGCTACCCTGATGATTACTCATGATACCCAGGACTGACACAGGATGGACAAAATTGAGACAGCAGGTGAACTCTCTGGAGTGCCAGGAGAAGCAGGGCTCACATGATCTCAGTAGAGGCATCATTCCTGTTTAAACATGGAGCAGGGGCTGATCCCCAGGCATGTCTGTCATTGATGACTCTTCTCTGTGCAGTAGGGTAGTATGGCAGGGCCCTCATGAGGCCCAGCCGCATGGAGCTAACCGCTGATTCAGTCCATTTGAGCGGCTACAGTTTTCAGCATGCAGAACTAGTCTGCAACATGGGGAACCAAATTGCAACCGCCTTTCAGTACACAGCACATTTATATGCAAGGAAAATCTCACTGTACCAGGCACAGCACTCCCCGGTCATGATCGCAAAGTCCCTGCTCAGACCGGGAGCTCAGAAGTAGCTGGAGTTCCTGACAGGCTGATTGCATGCAGCAAAATCGTTGGTCTTCTACAAGTTGAGCTTGGTTACACTTCAGTGGCTTACTTCAGTCTCACTACCTCGGATTTAGTCTGACTGCAATTTTCTCTTTCCTCCCAGGGTAACGGGCAGACTTGCAGGCCTCAACTCAGGCCTTCTCACAGTTCTCCCACCCGAAACTACGCAGATCACTGCTCGACTATCTTGAGCTGCTCCTCTCTCAGCTTCCAACTTAGATCTACCTAAACAGCAGGCAGCTTGAGGGCTTCCTTCAGATCCAAAAGGTTTGGATGGCTGATTTAGCTGTCAGTCAAAGCAAGAGCTCTCCTTCAGTTGCAAAAGGCGTAATAGTCCAAAACTACAGTTCCCAAGCCTTTTACTCCACATAGCTCCTAATAACAGTCTCCATTTAGAGTCCCCAAGTACTGATTGGTCCAGTTCAGCAGTTCATGACCAAAATGGTGGAGATAGACAGAAACCCCTTGCTGCAAAGAAGTCAGGTTAGAACAAACTATAATATGTTTATCAGTCTAAATGATTCTCAGTAAATAGTTACATCTTTCAACAGAGCTCCCTCTGCACAATTAGCGATGACAGAAACGGAGTGATTACCTTGCAGTCCGGGGGAGACTTGAACATGACAACACACTGCCCCCCCCCCTTCAGTGTAACCATTACTGCAAACTAGGCATCTCTTAAAGCGACAGTACACAGAGGCTACATAGGCACTCTTGGGCAATAACATTTAAATGGCTGTAGCGCAGAGCACCAACCTGTCAGTGAGCATTTAGGCAAGCTCATGGAAGACTTTTTGGGAACCCCCATTAGTGTGGGGGGAGGTTACAGATTCATTTAGGTCAATATAGAAAACACCACTCTTGCAAAACATGCACTGACCCCACCATTCTCCATATTAATTGTAGGACTCTGGCCACTGGGGGAACACCCATAAACAGTAAGGCCAGGCCCAGGGTTCATATTGGGGTATATGTTTCTGTGGGGCAAAAAAAGCAAACCAACATTTTAAGGTAAGAATAAATTAATTGCCCACTCCAATTACATTATTTGATGACTAGACTTTATTAGCTGACAGAATAGCTTAAACAGCTCAACCTGGAGGCAGCTTCTGTCCCACAACCTCAGCTATGTCCCTTCACCCCCCACCTGTGATCAGATACTCTCACGGGACCACTAATTCTGAACTCTTCCTTTTAGCACTGCCCACAGTCCTATTCTCAGCTTTCAAACAATCCTAGTGGGCTTTCTTGGGACTCTACTTCCTGTCTACCACTTCAGACCTCCTCTTCCACCAACAGAAAAACATTTGAATTGTAGGTCTCCAAAGACATCCCTTGATTAAATGCAGCTGAACAGACCCAGACTGATTGTTCACTCTTTACCATCCATCTACCCCAAACAGATTTTTTTCCTCTGTTCTCTGTTTCTTTTTGCATGTAGTATACTTATTGCAGACATTGTTTTAGAAGTTTTGGTTGTTGCAGTTGTTTAAGGTGATTATCCTAATCACCCAGTAACCTAGCAAAAGGTGAAATGGGATATTACTGTAGGTTATCAAGGGACCAAAGGTGCTGTCGCTATCCTGCAGGTTTTCTGAGTTAGAGGTGCTCGTGGTTTCTGTATTTTTATATATCTGATATTCCTGCCAGCTGAGTCTACAGTCTATGCTGAGATAACTCTGGGCTTAACTGAGTGAACTCATTTTATTCCTTTTTTATACATTTTATATATTACATTCTGTATTTTGCCAGCTTTTACAATCACAGCCTTTCACTAAATAACTAAGTCACTGATATAGTAACTACTCTGATTTGACAGGCCATTTTAAAGAGTTAAGCATAGGACAAAAAGAGTCTGAAGCTAAAAAAAGTTACTACTGACATGCTACTCACTAGCATCATTGTGTTTTTCTGTCGTACATGAGCAATGAGCTCTGGGTGACCATCTTGGGCAAGGCGGGCTCTTTTGTTTCACCCACAACTGTAGAAGTGATGGACAGAAAAAAATAGTGCCCCTGCATGGGAGGGGGGTTGCAGCCCATGGATGGGAGAGGTGGCTGATAACCAATGCCATACCAGTGACCACAGCACTGCGGAAGCACTTAGGAGAGGTATCCGATCGTGAGCTTCCACAGTCCCTTTTCTCTCTTCCCAACCCTAGCAACATGTCTACTGAGCTCCACCTACGCAGTCGTAAAATGGGAGCAAGCATGACTAATTGTTACCACATGTGCATGGATGGTTCTACTCATTCCTTACAAATCAAGAACAATAAGTCACAATAAGAATTTTTCAACTGCTAATGACAGTTCTCAGCTGTAATGTACTCCGAGGGTTTGCTCTTTCCCCATGTTGTCTGCCATACATATATGATACCACTGGGAGAAATAACAAGGAGCTACAGTGTTAGACTGTACTGCTATACCAGTGATAACCAGCTTTATGGACAGTGAAAACACTGTCACCTTTTTGATCAAAACATGTCACATGTTCCTTGATTATTTTCTGATAACCGCACACCTCACCCGAACTATATTTTCTAACAATAAAAGCTAATTTTTTAAAGTGGATAACACACTTTGGAAATTGTTATAATGGAATAATGCACTTCACAGGATGCTGTGGCACTCAATTATGCCATGTGGTTATAACCACCTGAGGATTCCATTGTTCCCTTACAACCTCACACCCTGCCATGTGTTGCCCCTTACATATCACTCTCTTGCACCAATTCAGGGCTGTTCTTCAGTTTTGTTATAATATCTGGCAGAGGTGAAGCATAGAATGGCAATTCACTAGCTGGCATTCAATCCAAGCAAAATAGAGCTGTGTCAAGTGGACTCAATAAAACCATCATGTGCCACTCAACCCATTATACGGAGGTAGTCACTGAAGTGCCAGAGAGACAAATCAGATATACTGTGTTGTGTGCCACTTGACCTACTTTAGGCTGTGTCACTCACAAACTAAAAATTATATCACTTCACACAAAACAGCATTGCAATCAGCAATCCCTACCCCCAACAGGAAGTTTAATTCAAATTCTAAACAAAAGTGTGGCACAAAAGTAGTAAATTACTCCTCTCTTGACACTGGTCCATCACTGAACTTGGTTCACCAATATCCCTGCCCAGGGGCTATAACACTCTGAAACCCCTACCACCTAGGGAAACAAGTCCTTAGGCAGGAGGTGTTGCAGAAGTGCTGCTTCTGCTGTGCCATTGTAATAGGCAATGTGAATTACCCGGCATGCAATTTACGTTAACCTTCCCTCCGCCTATGCATCAGTGCACCAGCATACTTTGAGATACACTTGGCGGAAGGGCTGTCCAAACCACTGTGAGCATAGCTTGAAGAGGTTGCAGGCAAGGACTGGAGCTAAGCTGTGCCACACCAATTAAGAGCCAGTCACTTGTTACTGAGAATTGGACCTCACAGTGTTTTTTCCAAGACAAAAGAAGTGGTTCTCCATGATCCAACCCTGTTAAAGAGCTGCTGACACCTCTGGGAAAGCTTTGAAAATGATAATAATTAGAAAGATTTCTGCGTATGTCATTTACCTTCTATAGATTTCTCCTCCTCGTATTTATTACTGAGGAAGTAACAAAAACAGGATCTTTATCCCTTAGAGTTCATCTGCCCTTTCAGCATACTCTCTACCTGAAATCAGTGCTTTGTTGTGATATCACAGTTAGTTGCCATAAGAATAACTGTGATGTCACAAGCAGAATTATGACAGCAGGTTGGAAATAAGCAATAGGAGCTGATGAACCCTCAACAACAAAGATCCAGTTTTTATATATAAAACCTCAGTAATAAATAATGGCAAGAAGAAATACAGAGCTGCTGAGAAACATAAGTTGCTTTGTGTCCAAATATTATGTTATTCGAAGTTCTTCTGGAGGCGTCAGTGGCTCTTTAACTGTGCCTGGCATTAATAGGCTATTCATGCCTGGTACAGTAGCCAGTCAGTAAACTCTGTTTGGACAGGAATAAAAAATGTGATTTATATTGCCTAGTAATGTTGTGCTAGTTCTTAAAAGAGCAGTTGTTCTTTTCTTTTTTACCAGATTCAGAAAGTTAAGCCTGTTCTAACTACTGTACCTAATGATTGGTCTCCTTTGGCAGCTCCATGACAACCAGCTTTCTTCTGCTAAAACTTTTCTGCAGACAGGGAACAGTGAAGTGTACACATTAGGCATGTCTGCAAACTAGGAGCTGCCTCCCAAGACCTCTGTCACTATCCCAGTGATGTATACTGCTTGGATAGTATGCATCAAATTATAAATATCCAAACTAATCCATTGTAAAAATGGATGCAATAATATTTGGGCATATCATTTTATGCTGTAAACAGTGGCAGCATCTAAATTATTTGAAATTTCACAGTGTATCCACCTAACCCTGGCCTCTAAACCTATAGAGCAAGAAGTGGGTTGCTAATTCAAATAAGAGACATTTTCTGTCCAGAATGGAGAGTTGGCAGAGGGTAGCTTAAGGACAAAGTTAACATTAGGGGTGCTGCAACCCCCATTCTCCTTTGTTGAAATGCCCAATGTTGTCGCTCTTCCTAATTCCAGTCTCCTTCCTCTCTCCCTTTATCTAGCACACAGATGCTTTCTGTCAATAATTACTAGATATTATCTGTCCATCTTTGCACAGCCCTGAGAGTACATGCTCAATAAACCCACATAAAAGGGTGTACAAAGTCATGTGGGAGATTACTAGATGGAATAGTCGAATAGACATAATTAAACTCCATAAACAATTTATTTTCCCTGCATATAAAAAGCTGTTACTAGGCTACATAACATCTGACTGAATTACAGTAGTAATAATACCACATGCAAAGTAAGGGAAAATATCTACTTGAGGGTTTTGTGTCATGTCTTTAGTATGTTAAACATCTTCTATGCATCCAGTCAGATCATTCTACAAACTTGAATACCTACTAATTAGTTTGACATTCACATTTTTTCACAATCACCAAATGTGGGTGGAAAGATGTCATTTATATGGCACTAGGTATTGATGCCTTGGAAAGCACTGACAAAGCATGTTACTAATCTGAGTTGTTAACATGTGACATGATTTGCCAGTAAGGTTGTGGAAACTAGCACTATTCAGGCTTTCTAGCAGGACTAGACAGATTCTTCGGGGAGAAGGACATTGGGAGTTACACAGCATGAGCAGGGATAACAGTCTGGCTGTTAAGGTTGTGTGTGTGTACCCATATGTCTAATCACTGCCGGAGAGGTGGACAAGATGGGCCCTAAGTACCTTCTGTCATCACAATACTGTTACTATGTTACTAGCAGAGAACTATAAGACTGTGATTTGGACAGCAAACCTTGCAAAATTTTATATGTAATGTTCACCAACCTGTGTCTTCTCATAGTGCATTTTCTCTGCAGGCAATGGAATTAACGGGATCGTCTAATATAATGCTCCAACCAGTACAACTAATGTGGAGTACCTAGCATTCATTTAGGTCAACAAGGAAAACACCAGTCTTCCAAAATGTGCACAGACTCCACCATTCTCCATATTAATTATAGGACCGTAGCCACTAGGGGGACACCCATAAACATTAAGGCCAGACCTGGGGTTCATGTTGAGATATATAATTTTCTGTGGGCAACAGAAACAAACCAACAATTTAAGGTAAAAATAAATTACTTACCCAATCCAGTTGCACATTGGATGGCCAGACTGTATTAGCTGACAGAATAGCTTAAACAGCTCAACCTGGAGGTAACTTCTGTCCCACAATCTCAGCTATGTCCTCTGACCCCCTGACTTGTGGTCCTGTTACCTTAGACACTCTCAGATGACCACTCATTCTGCAATCCTCCTTTTGCACTGCCCACAGTCCTATCCTCAGCTATCAAACAAATCTGGTGGGCTTTCTTGGGGCTCCACCTCCTGACTAGTTCCTCAAACCTCATCTTCCACTGACAGGAAAACACATTTCAATTGTGGGTCCCCCCAAAACATCCATTGGATCAAAAGCAGCACCTCACAAGTGAAATGGAAAGGCAGGACACCTACTGTTCTGAGGCCATGCCATGCTGCCTGCCTTTTTTGATATCTCAGCAGTACCTCAACCCTTGTAGAAGAATCCTCACCTTCTACTGTCCCCAGCCTAAGTGCTACCATTGGGGCTTCCAACTTCCCTTGTTTCCAGGACCCAAGCAAGTCCACAAGTCCTCATAATAGCCCTGTGATGATCTCCCCCCATGGTTCTCTGTCTCTCTCCCACCTCTCTTCTTGAACTCCAAGCTGATGCAATCTAATCTAAAATATCACTGACTGGCACCCTCCATTTATATCTCAGCCCCATCACATGACAGAGAAGCCTGTACACAAACATTTTAGCCTATAAGTGCATGTAGTGCTTCAATGAATGCACCAATCTTGGTGGTGGTGGTGGTGGGGGGGGGATACAGAATTGCAGCACAGGAAGGCAGTGTCAGTAGGAGCTGAGATAATGACTCCCAGCTTTTGTGATGCATTTAACTGATAAAGGGGTTATTTTTACTGTATCAATTGTTGTGGAAGGCCATGACATCCAAACAGGTGCAGAACATATGTGCCATACCTATGTCACCCTCTTCTGTACCACAGACAATGTTTTCCTTTCTGCTTGTCAGTGGCTTAGAAAGCATAAGAGGTGTAATCAGTTAAATATGTCCATCAGTACCAAGGTTGACAGTATATGGGACTGCATTTCCTTCTCCTGTCTTGTTATGGGTTGCAGGTGGATGTGAGTTGAATACTCAGATGCTGTGGTGTGGGTTTCTCTGGGTGAATGTACACTATAAGATCTTGCCCAGATACTGGCTGACATTGATTGTACCACCTTGAAGTTGGATGTGACCAGGCTGGCACAATTGTGCTTCACTGGGTCAAGTTAGCTTGAAGAAAATATTGATACTACCCCCTCTTAAAAAGGTACTCCTTCAAACTCTAATGTGCTATTAAATACTATCCAATCTCCAACCTGGTTCTGTCTAAGGTCATTGAGAAGTGAGTTGTGGAGCAACTTGGTGAGCATCTGGAGAGTAATACCATCTTTAAAGAGCAACTCTGCACTCCAGCATGTGATTTCATAAAAGCGTTGTTTTATCTGTTACAGTTAACTACAGAATCCATTTTTCTTTTCATTTTCAATGTTCGTTTCCATGATTGGTAGCACATCATAGTAGTCCAGCTAAGAAGTCTGTCTGGAAAACATTTGCCTCTCCTGTTAACCTCACAGTGCCTTGGTTTTGTGACACCATAGTGATTACCATGACAACTGACTGTAATGTCAGAAACAGCCATTGTGTGGTGAGCAGAAGAAGCAGAAGTGGAAGGAAGGAAACATATTCAATTCAGTGCTTTAGAGGAACTGTTAATTGCTATTTTCTTTTAAACTTAGATTGTGGGCTTTTAGTGACACTATACTTTCTTTGTGTCTTTACTTATAATTGTTTTTGGCTGTTGAAAATTTAAAACATAGTGGTGGTGTAATTCTGTGCTGTCTTTAATTGCTGCAAATTTCGCCCCTTCCCCAACTCTTAATTATATGCCCTGTTAAATCTGATTGACAGGAGCTAAACACAGGGTATAGTAAGGGGTGTGAAGTAGGAGGGGCATAAGGGGGAAGAAGCCCACCCTCAGCACGACAAGTGTTTTGACTCATTTATTTATTTATTGGTTTCTTTTTCTTTAAAAAAAAATATCTGAGGATCAGTGGCAGGATTTTTAGTACAGTAAATTAATAAAAGGGAACTAGGAGAGCTTCAGTAGCAGACAAGTAGTGGAATTGTAGTATAATGTGGGGGTGGTGCAGTACGGTGGCTGTTGGGCAGCCATATTCAGGCAGACCTTCTGGACACTGATGCTGCCCTATCTGCATGCATCTCTCTGGACTGTGGGATGAGGTAGCCAGACTCAGAGCAGAAGTAAACTGGGTCAGGAGTACCATCACCCCTATCCAGGGACCACCCAGTCCAATGCAACTGCCTCCAAAGGATGCCGAGAACGAGGAGCACTTGGATGACAGTGGGCTCAGGGAGGTTAGAGCAGTCAGGCAGAGGCACATCCCAGATCCTATTCCACTCAAGAACTCATATGCCACACTGGCAAATGAGGACAACCTAACAGAGGTACCCAGAGAAGTGGAAGGAAAGGATGTGGAGGTTAGCCAAGGAGGTGACCTCAGCGGGAAAGCAGTGGACCCCAGAGGAGGAGGAAGTGAATCCTGGTGGGGACTCCATCATAAGAGGATCCAGCTAGGAACACAGGAGGGAGGACAGGGAGGTGAGGTGCCTACCAGGTGCCACGGCATGGAGGGATGGAAGGAAGATCCTGGGGATCACTGGGAAGGCAAGACAGGAGGGTGAGCTGGATGTCATTATCCACCTAGGTACTAATGACCTGGCAAATGGGGAGCCAAAGGAAGTTCAGGAAGAGTTTAGGAAACTGGGGAGGGGTCTCAAGCAAGTAGCTACTTCTGTCACTTTCTCAGAAGTACTACCTGTGAGAGGCAAGGGAGAGCATAGGAGTGCATGCACCAGGAACTTTAACTCATGGTTGAAGAACTGGTGCTGTGAGGAAGGGTTTGGATTCATTGATGACTGGGACCCACCTGGAGGATGGAGGTTTGTTCAAGCCTGATGGCCTGCATCCATCCTGGAGGAATCCAAGCACTCAATGATAAGTTTAAATGCTACATTGACAAGCATTTAAACTAGCAAAGGGGTGGCAGGCCAGCAAGGAGGTACCTACTTGCTCACCCCACAGCTAGCAGTGGAACCAGTGAACCAGAGGAGTGGCTATCTTTCAAAGCAGTGTGCAAAGATGGAGATTAGTGCCCAAGAGGTGGATAAGCAGAAAAGGGCAAAATTCAGCAGAAGGGCAGACAGCAAGGAGAACCAGGGATAAATGACAACCAAGGAAGGGGCTGGAGTAGAACGGTGAAACAGTCTAGGGAGGTCAAATCATGGAAAGCCATGTGTGCAAATGCCAGAGCCTTAGCAACAAGATGGAAGATCTGAGGCTGTCATGGTACAGTCAGACCTGGACATTGTGGCCATCACTGAAACCTGGTGTAATGATAACCATGACCGGGAGATGGTCATACCTGGCTACAACATATTCAGAAGAGACAGAGCAGGGAGGAAGGGAGGAGGAGTGGCACTGTATGTGAAAAATGACATAAGGGCCACAGAGATCCAGGAGGGACAAAATGGGGGAGAGATACTGTGGGTTAAGCTGGAAAGGAAAATGGGGACAGCCATCCGCACAGGTGTGGTCTATAGACCACCAGCCCAGGAGGAAGAAACAGGGAGCTGATGCTAGCCATCCAAAGGATGGCAGACAAGGGTGACGTAGTACTGGTTGGAGACTTCAATATTCCAGACGTGGACTGGAGCATCCCAGCAGCAGCATCAACTAGAGCAGATTTATCCTGGACTCCTTCAGGTGCCTTCCTCAAGCAACTGGTCATGGAACCAACTCGGCAGAAGGCAATACTGGACCTTGTGCTCACAAACAGGGACAGTGTGATGGGGGTAACAGTGGGGAGCACCTGGGAAACAGTGACTACAGTCACTGTGGTTTGAAATCACAGACAGAGCAGAACCAAACCACACAAAAACATGTATCCTGGATTTTAGGGGGGCAGACTTTGGGAAAATGGGGAGATACTTGAAAGAGGCATTAAGGGGAATGGGACAGGAATCAGGGGTTGAGGAACAGTGGGCAGTATTTAAAATGGGGATTACAAGAACAACAGAATTATGCATTAAGCAGGTTAGCAAGAGGAAAAGGAAGAGAAGACCATTATGGTTTTCCAAAGAGGTAGCAAAGAAAGTGAAAGCCAAAAAGATTGCATTCAGGCAATACAAAAAGACACAGGCAGTAGGGGATAGGGAGAAGTACCAGGAGAAGCAAAGGGAGACAGGGAGGTCAGTAAGGGAAACCAAAGCTCAGACAGAAGAACACATTGCAAAATCAGTGGGTAGAGGGGACAAAACCTTTTACAGGTACATAAGTGAAAAAAGAAAGACAAAGGGAGGGATAGTGAGACTGAAGGGGGAGGATGGGGGCCACGTGGAGGATGACAACAGTAAAGCTGACATATTGAACAGGTATTTCTGCTCAGTCTTTACTGAGGAAGAGGAGGGTAATGGGTCTGAAGGGAGTACAAGTGGTGAGAATGGTGCAGAAATGGACACAAGTCCCTTTACACAAGAAGGGGTCCTGAAGGAACTGGAAGTAATAAGAGTTGGCAAAGCAATGGGGCCAGATGGGTGCACCCCAGGGTCCTTAAAGAACTAAGAGAGGTGGTGGCTGAACCTCTGGCTATCCTGTTTAGCCGATCACTGGAAACAGGGGAGGTACCCAAAGACTGGAGGACAGCAGATGTAGTCCCCTTATACAAAAGTGGGAACAAAGAGGAAGCAGGGAACTACAGACCAGTCAGCCTCACCTCGGTAGTGGGAAGATCATGAAAGCACTACTGAAGGAGATATTGGTGGAACATCTGGTTGTCAATGGACTACAGGACCCAAGGCAGCATGGTTTCACCAGGGGAGGTCATGTCAGACCAACCTTGTTGAATTTTTGACTGGGTGACTAGGGAGGTGGATCAGGGAGGGCAGTGGACACGGCCTATCTGGACTTCAGCAAGGCCTTGACACTGTGCCACATAGAAGACTATTACACAAACTGGGGATATGGGTGTGGGCAGGACAGTAGTGTGGTGGGTAGGTAACTGGCTGGGTGGCAGGACACAGAGGGTGGTGGTAAATGGCTGTCACTCCACAGAGGGAAGAGTGACCAGTGGGGTACCACAGGGATCAGTGCTGGGACCGGTCCTATTCAACATCTTCATCAGTGACATTGCAGGACCTAGAAGGCAGAATTTCACTGTTCGCTGATGACACAAAGCTCTGTAACAGAGTAGACACACCAGAGGGTGTAGACAGAATGATAAGCGACCTGCAGAAACTTGAAGAATGGTCAGGGGTTTGGCAGTTGAAATTCAATGCAAAGAAGTGCAAGATAATGCATATGGGGCACAAAAACCCTGGCACAATATATCAGTTGGGGGGTGAGGATATAGCATGCACCAAGCAGGAAAGGATCTTGGGGTTGTCATCTCTGATGACCTCAAGGTAGGGAAACAGTGTGACAAGGCAGCAGGTAAAGCAAATAGGATGCTGGGATGTATAGGCAGGGGCATCACCAGCAGGAAAAGGAGGTCATAATTCCGCTATACAAGACACTAGTGAGGCCCCACCTGAGTACAGTGTACAGTTCTGGAGACCATACCTACATAAGGACATAGACAGGGTAGAGAAGGTTCAGAGGAGGGCAACAAAGATGGTGCATGGATTGCATCACAAGTCCTATGAAGACAGGTTGAAGGAACTGAACATGTACTCCCTGGAGGAGAGGAGGGAGAGAGGGGATATGATAGAGACATACAAGTATCTTACAGGGAGGAACAGGGTGCAGGAAAACACTATTTTTAAGCGAAAGATGTTCCAGGACTAGAGGGCATGGGATGAAGTTGGAGGGAGGACGATTCAGAGGAAACGTGAGGAAGAATTTCTTCACAGAATGGGTGGTGGACAAATGGAACACCCTGCCAGAGGAAGTGGTGGGGGCTGAAACAATCACAGGATTTAAGAATGCATGGGATAGACATAAAGGAATTCTGGAGGTCAGGGGTAAGGGGCAACAGACTTCTAGGAAAACAAACTGAACTTACAAGCTCAAATGGGCAGACTGGGTGGGCCATAGGCCCTTATCTGCCGACACTGTCTATGTATCTATGTATCTATGAGCAGGGGAGATTCAGATCAATTCTGAAAGACTCTGTGAAATAAGTGCTACATCACCTATGCTATTTATTAGACCAATAGCAGGGGGAAGTAAAGAAAATAGCAAATAAGTAGAAAATAATAAAGTTAAAACATAACTGGTGTAAATCTAGTGTTTTTAAGCTTTTTATTATAATAAACAGTTGCTCTTTAAGCCATTTCAATTCAGATTTCACCAATGCTGAAGCACAGTGACAGAGAAAGAAACTGTTTGCAATGATCTTTTCTTAGTGAGTGATGGGTAGATGTGTCAGTTTTTATATTCCTCAATCTCTCTTTCGTGTTTGATACAGTGGACCATAGGGTGTTAGTTACAACATATATAACAAACTCTAGCAAGAGCCAATATGGCTGCAAAATGATGGTACTGTGGGGGGAGAAAGAATGTGCAAACTAGCAATTTTTGCACTAACCACTGAGCCACCTAACTGCACTTTCTAACTGTTGTGATATACATAGACTGACTAATACATATACACATATATGCATATATTCCAATTTAACATAGCAGTGCACTGTCTACACACACATTTTTACAGATTAAAAAAAGACATTGACAGACTGTTTTTCTTCTTTTCAGGCTCTGGGGAACATCAGAGGGTGGGGAAGGGTGCCACTAGACTCCTCATTCAAATCAGCAATGTCATGCATAAGGCTGAAAACTGGTCCAGATAGTGAGGGATGTGACTAGTGATTTTGCACTAACCACTGAGCCACCTAACTGCATTTTCTAATTATTTGATACACAGACACTGACTGACACATATAGATATATTCCAGTATACTACAGCAGTGTACTTTCTACACACATATTTTACAGATTAGCAAAAGGCATCAAGGGACCGTGTTCTTCTTTTCAGGCTCCAAGGGACATCAGAGGATGGGGTGTTGCCTCTAGACACCTCATTTAAATCAGCAATGACATACATGAGGCTAAAACTGATTGAGATAGTGAGGGAATGTAGATTAACAATTTTTGCACTAACCACTGAGCCACCTAACTGCACTTTCTAATTGTTGTGATACACACACAATGATTAATACATATGCATATATATATATATATATATATATATATATATATATATATATATATACATATATGCATATATATATATATATATATTCCAGTATAGCATAGCAGTGCACTGTCCACACACACACACACACACACACACACACACACACAAACACATATACACTGCCTTTTATGGCATTTATTTATTATACATCTAACCTTACTTTTACTGTATTTATAATAAGCACTGTGTTTGCCCTAACTCATTCTACATCATGTCTGGGTAATTGTAGAGGACCAGGGAGGTGCAGTGGATGTGGCCTATCTGGACTTTATTGGGAACATTGCAGAGGGACTGGAGGGGAAGGTATGCCTCTTCACAGATGAAACAAAGGTATGCAATAGGGTGGACATCCCAAGGGGGTTGAAAGAAGAAGAAAAAGAAGAATCAGCATTTATATAGTGCTTTTCATACATCCAAAGCACTTTACAAGCAATGCTAGACTGGTAGTGAAGTGACTGAAAGTGTGGTGGCAGCCATATCACACATCATCACCCACACACAGCCTGGATAATTGCATGAACTGGATTATGGGAAGGGGAATGTTGGCCAGGACACTGGGAATGTTCCCTAGTCTTTGCGAAGAGTGCCCTGGGTTCTTTTACTTCCACCTGGACACCCACCAGGACAACACCAGGATGGGCAGAAGGGACCTTGGTTTAACATCTCATCCAAAGGACTGCACACCCCAGCAGTACAGCACCCCCAATACTGCACTCGGATGCCAGTGATTTTAGGTGCAAGTCTAATCCTGGTGTGGACGAGAACCCACGACCTTCTGGTCCAGAAATGGATGTGCTACCAACTGAGCCACTCTACACCACAAGAATGAGGGAAGATCTTAAAAAACTAGAGGAATGATCTGAAGACTGGCAGCTGAGATTCAATGCAAAGAAGTGCAGGATCAGTGCGGGTGTGATAAAAAGTTTTGTGTAGACCGCGTCTTGATAGTAATATGAAAGAAACACATAGCAGAGTTGCAGTTAGATGGTATTAATGGAAGAGAGAGAGAAAATTACATAGATCAGATATTAAGTTTTCAGTGCAACACCAAGTTATAGACAGAACATGTTTAAATAGTGCAAGCTTGAATATTCACAAATAATATTGGCAAATGAACACATAGCTACAAACAGAAAAATGTTTACACAGTGACAGCATTGAAATGCAATTGCAGCAATCCTTTATGTTTCTCTAGTCTTTAAAGTAAGACCTCAACATTGGATGTTTAATGATCTTGTATATCTGCATAGCATTCCTTTTTGGCTTTTGACACTAACCTTGCAACATCTTATCTGTAGTGCTGTGTTTCCTAGCTAATTATTTCTCTAAAACTGTGGCATTCATGTATATAATGAAACATTTTTTTTATCTGAGAAGGCCTACTGTTATGTCACCTATTTTGTGCATCTCAGTACAACACAGGCAAGAGGGAAAAAGTTAGAAAGAAAGAGAGATATCAATCTCAATTACAGTGGAAAGGCTGATTAAGTTGGCTTGTTTATGAGCTATGATTCTTTCTTGAAAGAGAATTCTACTCACAGTGCACAAAATTGTGCATTTAAGACTGCTCAGCTCAAATGAACACAGCAGACTTCTTGTTTCAGTTAGTGCAGTAATTCTACAAACTCTCTAATTTTAGCTAGTCCATAGGGTATCTGTAGAGTTCCCTTTCTCTACTGTCATAGCAAGACAGTTGCAAGGATATGCCCACTGCAGCCATTAAAAGGGAGTAAGCAGGGTTAATCAGTACTTCTTGTGCATGGATGGTTCTACTCATTCCTTACAAACCAAGAACAATAAGTCACAATAAGAATTTTTCAACTACTAATGACAGTTCTCAACTGTAATGTACTCCAAGGGTCTGTTCTTTCCCCCATTTTGTTTGCCATACATATATAATACCACTGGGAGAAATAATATATAGGATAGTGCATGGGGAACGGTTGACAACAGGGCTATTCTTTCACCGAGTTGGAACTATGACGGCGGATTACCTCGAGAGCGCAGCTCGAGAGGTAATCCGGTCATCATAGTGCCAACGAGGTAAAAGATGCCCTTGTTGTCAACTGTTCCCCATGAATTTTCTTTATAGTGTATGGTGGTACGATCGCTTTTGGGGAAAAATCAGTTACTAGAAGGAAAAAAAGAACTTTACATTTTGAACGCTTCACGCTTGACATTTTAACTGCTTAAGAATTTTACATTGTGAACGCTTTAACGCTAAACATTAGTACTGCCGCCAGCATTGCTGCTTTCGCCATGTGTCCTGTCTATGGAGTGAGCCGTAACTGTCAAATGCTGCTCAAGGACAAAGTGTAACGTTCACAGTACAGTAGAAAACATCATTCTGTTGCACTGAGAACATCGAAAACGATGGATTTTGGTGGAGAACGACGTTCCACCATACACTATAAGAAGCTACAGTGTTGGACTGTACTGCAATGCCAATGATAACCAGCTTTACAAACTGGACAGTGAAAATACTGTCACCTCTTTGATCAAAACACATCACATGACCCTTGATTATTTTCTAACACCCACACCTCACCTAAACTACATATTTTTTTAACAATAAAAAAACACATTTTATAAGTAGGATAACACACTTCATGGTAATGGCTATATGGGAATAATGCACTTCACAGGAAGTTGTGACACTCAGTAATACAACATGCTTACAACCACCTGAGGCATCCATTATTTCCTTATAACCTGACACTCCTACCATGTGTTACTCCTTACATAGCACTCTTTTGCACCAATTCAGGGCTCTTATTTGATGCTGTTATAATGTCTGTCTGAAGAAAAGCATAAAAAGGCAACCAACTAGCTGGCATTCAATCTGACAAAAACAGAGCTGTATCAAGTGGACTCAATAAAACCATCATGTGCCACTCAACCCATTATATGGAGGTAGTCAGTGAAGTGCCACGGGAGAAATCAGGCATACTATGTTGCATGCCACTCAGTCTATGTTTGGCTGTGTCACTCACCAGATAAATAATAAATCACTTCAACCGATACAGCACTGCAATCAGCAAATCCTCCCCCAACAGGAAGTGAAAACTCAGATTCTAAACAAAAAAGTGGCACAAACGTAGTAAATTGCTCCTGTCTTGGCACTGGTCCATCACTGAACTTGGTTCCCTGACATCCCCGCCCAGGGGATATAATGCTCTGTCTACCCTACAACCTAGAGGGAAGGTCCTTAGGCAGGAGGATGCTGCACAAGTGCTGCTCCTGCTGCGCCATGGCAATACTATATGAATTGCACAGCATACAATTTCACATGTCAGCTTCCCTCTGCCATGCATCAGTGCACCAGCATACTTTGAGATACACTTGTGCAGAAGGGCTGTTCAAGCCACTTTGAGCATAGCTTGAAGGGGCTGCAAGCAAGAGACTGGAGCTACATTGTGCCACAGCAGTTTAGAGCCAGTATTTTGTTACTGAGAATTGGGTTCACAGTTTTTGTTCATGACAAAATAAATGGATCTCCATGTTCTGACCCTGTTAACTGTGCCTGGCACTTCTAGGCAATTCATGCCTGCTATAGTACCCAGTTAGGAAACTCGGTTTGAACATGCATAAAAATTTGATTTTTGTTGCCTAGTAATATTATGCTAGTTCTTAAAAGAGTAGTTCTTTTTAACTAGCCTGAGAAGGTTTAGTCTGTTCTAACTACTGCAGTGAGGATTGGTCTCTGTTGGCAGCTCCATGACAGCCAGCTTTCTTCTGCTAAAGCTTTTCTGCATACAAAAACAGTGCAGCCTCATATTAACATGTTTGAAAACTACAAGCTGCCACCCAAGACGTTCATCACCATTCCAGTGAAGTATACTGCTTGGATAGTATGTATCAAATTGTAAAAATCCAAACTAATCCATTGTAAGATGGATGCAAACATATGTGGGCATATACTTTTTCACTGTAAACAGTGCCAACAACTAAACTATTTGAATTTTCAGAGAGTGTATCCACCCAACCCTGGCCTCTAATTCTAAAGCATAGGGAGTAGATTGCTAATTCAAATAAGAGACATTTTGTATCCAGAATGGAGAGTTGGTAGAGGATAATTTAAGGCCAAAGTTAACTTTAGAGGGTGCTGCTTGACCCATTCTCTCACGTTCTAAGTGCCCAACGTTTTTGCTCCTCCTACTTCCATTCTCCATTTCTTTTACCTGAAAAATACAAATCTTCTATGTCTAGCAGACAGATGCTTTCTGACAATAATTACTAGATATTGGCTGTCCTTGGCACAGCCCTGCAAGTACATGCTCATTAAACTGACATAAAAGGGTATATAAAGTCATGTGAGGGATTACTAGATGGAAGAGTCTAATAGATATGATTAAACCCCATGAACAGTTTATTTTCCCTGCACATAAAAAGTTATTACTAGGCTACATAATATCTAACTGAATTGCAGTAGTTATACCACATGCAAAGTAAGAGAAGACATATATTTGAGGGTTTTGTTTCATGTCTTTAGTATATTAAACATCTTCTACGCATGCAGACAAATCATTCTATAAACCTTCCAAGGCTCAGGGTGCCTTAACCAATGTACATTCCAGACATTTTTCAACAATACACATAAAAGCAGATACAACTCTTTACAACCATTCAATGAGTCCCTGCAAATGCTTGGTTGAACATGTATGTTTTAAATGATTTTTTAAATTCTTCCACAATCAGGCTTTCTTGTATCTGGCAAGGTAGAGAATTCCACAGGGTAGGTGCCATAAAGGCAAAAATCTTCCACCTGATGTTTTCAGGGATACCCTGGGAATCTCTAGCAATCCCTCACCAGAGGATCAGAGTGAATGGGTGGGACAGCATGAATACAGGAGTTCTTTCAGGTAGAGGGGTCACTGCTCATGCACTTGAATGCCTACTAATTAGTTTTACATTCAAATGTTTTTATAAATAGCATAATGTTGGCAGAAAGATGTAATTTATATCGGGAACTAGGTAATGATGCCTTGCAAAGTACTGACAAAGCATGTTACTAATCAGAGTTGTTAACATGTGAAATGGCTTACCCCAAAAGGTTGTAGAAACTAGCACTGTTCAGGCATTCAAAGCAGGGATAGATAGATTCTTTAGGAAGAATGACATTGAGGGTTACACAGCATGAGCAGGGATAACAGTCTGGCTGTTAAGGTTGGGTGTGTACCCATGTGTATAATCATTGCCTTGCGTTAGGAGAGGCGTACAAGATGGACCCGAAGTACCTTCTGTCATCACAATAATATGTTACTCTGTTACTATGTTACTGGCACAGAACTATAAGACCGCGATTTGGACTGTCAAACCTTACAAAATTTGATATGTAATATTTACCAACCAGTGCCTTCTCAAAGTGCATTTTCTCTGCAGGCAATATGATCAATTGGGATCACTTAATATAATTCTCCAGCAAGTGCAACAAATGTGGAGTGCCTAGCATCCATGTTTTTCAATCAATCAGGTTATTGGTCAATTATGGTAGTTGAGTATCGTGATTTTTACAAGTAAAACATACATACATCATATACAAAATCAGTTAAAAGCATAGTACAATACTTTATAAAAAAATAAGAGCATGTAATCATTTCAGACATACTTTAAAGCACAACAATAAATACAGCACTCAATTTAGGTTCTACTCTTTTTCAGACTGGTTGATTCAATTATCTGTTATTTCTATGAATCTTTTTTATATACTTTATTACTGATGTAAAATGTTAGCCATTACATTGCTTATTCATAGATTCTAGGATGTAATATTATAAAACCACATTATATGTTATTTTTACATAAACCATAAGTATCTGATCAAGATATAGATTTCTTGGTTTAGTGTATAATAATGGTATCATTTAGGTGAATATGGAAAATAGCATTCATTTAGTTCAACATGGAAAACACCAATCTTCCAAACCATTCACTGATCCCACTGATCCCACCATCTTCAATATTAATTGCAGAACTCTGGTCACTGGGGGAACACCTACAAACTCTAATACCAGGCCCGGGGTTCATGTTGGGGGTATAAGTTTCTGTGGGGTAACAGAAGCAAAGCAACATTTTCTGGTAAAATAAATTAATTGCCCACTCCAATTACTTATTTGATGACTGGACTTTATTAGTTGACAGAATAGCTAAAACAGTTCAACCTGGGCAACTTCTGTCCCACAACCATATATGTCCCTTGACCCCCTGACCTGTGATACCATTACCTTAGACACTCTCAGATGACCATTCATTCTGAACTCCTCCTTTTAGCACAGCCCCATAGTCCTATCCTCATCTTTCAAACATGTCTAGTGGGCTTTCTTAGGACTCCACCTCCTGTCTGGTTCCTCAGACCTCATCTTCCACCAATAGGAAAACACATTTAATTGGAGGGCCCCTCAAAGACATCCCTTGATTCAAATGCAGTACTTCACAAGTGAAATGGGAGGGCAGGGCACCTACTGCTCTGTGGCCATGCCATGCTCCCTGCCTCTTTTGATGTCTCAGCAGTACCTCAACCCTTGTAAAATAATCCTTACCTTCCTCTACTGTCCCCAGCATAAGTGCTAACACACTAACATACTAGATGCCAGCAGATTAGGCCTATTGGTCTATCAAGTCTGCTTATGCTTCAGCACCCTCGTTGGGTACCGTAGCTCTCTGTCTGTTTCCTTCCACTCTTACTTCATCCCCAGTCCTGCCCCCCAAGGCAAACCAGCATCTGCTTCACCCCTCACCTATACCTGTCCCACCCTCTCTTGAATCCCTCCACTGTAGCTGCCTCTACCAGCTACCAATGGGACTTCCAGCATCCTCTGTTGCCAGAACCCAAGCAAGGCCAAAACTCCTCATGATAGTTCCTTGAGGTGACCCGCCTCCAAGGTCATTCTGCCTCTCTCTCTCTCTCTCTCTCTCTCCCCCTCTCTCTGTCTCACTTTGTCTCTTCTCCCTCTGTTCTTGAGCACCAACCTGATGTAATCTAATCTGAAATGCCACTGGCTGGTACCCTCCATTGATATCTGAACTCCTATCATATGACAGAGAAGCCTGTATACTGAGCACTTAAGTCTGTAAGTGCATGCAGTGCTGCAACTAATGCACCAATCTTGATGGGGGAAGGAGATGCATAATTGTTTTACGGGAAGGCAATGTCAGTAGGAGCAGAGATAATGAACCACAGCCTATGTGATGCATTTAACTGATAAAGGGTCATTTTTACTGTATCAACCATTGTGGAAGGCCATAACACCCAGGCAGGTGTAGAACATAGAAGCATCATACTTATGCCACCCTCTTTGGTACCGTAGACGAGCTTCTCCTTTCTGCTTGTCAGTGGATTAGACAGCATGTTTTCTTGAATAGGTGTAATCAGCTACATCTGTCCATCTGTACCAATGTTGACAGTATCTGGGACAGCATTGTATTCTCCTCTTATCCTGAGTTGTAGGTGGATGTGAGTTGAATATTCAGATGCTCTGGAGTGAGTTGTCCTGGGTGAATGTACACTGCAAGATCTTGCCCAGACACTGGCTGAGATGTGTTGTACCACCTTGAAGCTGGATGTGACCAGGCTGGTACAACTGTCTTTCACTTGGTCAAGCTAGCTTGAGGAAGGTACTAATAATACCCCTTCTCAAAAAGTACTCCTTTGAACTCTAATGTGCTATTACTTTCTGTCCAGTTTCTAACCTAGTTATGTCTAAGGTCATTGAAAAGTGGGTTGTTGAGCAACTTGATCAGCATCTGGAGAGAAATACAACCTTTAAGCCATTTCAGTTCAGATTTCAACAATGCTGAAGGACAGAGAAGGACAATGTTTGTGATAATCTTTTCTTAGTGAGTTATGGGGGGGATGTGTCCATTTTTATATTCCTTAATCTCTCATTCATGTGTGATACAGTGGAACATAGGGCATTAGTATACATAAAATGGGAGTAAACATGGTTAATTGTTACTACATGTGCATGGATGGTTCTACTCATTCCTTACAAACCAAGAACAATAAGTCACAATAAGAATTTTTCAACTGCTAATGACATTTCTCAACTGTAATGTGCTCCAAGGGTCTGTTCTTTCCCATGTTGTTTGCTATACATATGTAATACCACTGGAAGAACAATAGGGATCTACAGTGTTACACTGTACTTCTATGTTGATGTTAACCAGTTTTACAAACTGGACAGTGAAAATACTGTCACCTGTTTGATCGAAACACATCACATGACCCTTGAGTATTTTCTGACAAAGGCACACCTCACCTGAGTATATTTTTAACAATAAAGCCCATTTAATAAGTGGAATAACATACTTATAGTAATGGTTATAAGGAAATAATGCACTTCACAAGAAGTTGTGGTACTCAGTTATACCACATGCTTACAACCACCTGAGGCATCCATTATTCCTTATAACCTCATACCCTATTATGTGTTGCCCTCACATATCACACATTTGCACAAATTCAGATCTCTTCTTTGGTCCTGTTGCAATATATTTCAGAGGTAAAGCATAGAATGGCAACTCACTAGCTGGCATTCAATCTGAACAAAACAGAGTTGTATCAAGTTGACTCAATAAAACCATCATGTGTCATTCAACCCATTATATGGAGGTGGTCACTGAAGTGCCACAGAGAAAAATCAGGTATACTGTGTTGTGTGCCACTTGACCTACTTTAAGCTGTGTCACTCACAAAACCAATACTATATCACTTCACACAATACAGCATTGCAATCAGCAATCCCTCCCCAACAGGAAATACTGTACAAAAGTAGTAAATGTATCCTCTCTTGACACTGATCCATCACTGAACTTGTCTCCCCAACATCCTTGCCCAGGGGCTATAATGCTTTGGCACCCCTACCACTCAAAAAAGTCTTTAGGCAGTAGGTGTTGCACAAGTTCTGCATCTGCTGAGCCATGGTATTAGGCAATGTGAATTATACAGCATGCGATTTTCATGTCAAGCCTTCCCTCTGCCATGCATAATGCATGTACAGCAATATACACTGAGAAACAATAGTGGGGATGAGCTGTCCAAATCACTGTGAGCATAGCTTAAAGGGTTGCAGGCAAGGGACTGGAGCTAAGTTGGCATAGCAATTTAGAGCCAGCCACTTGTTACTGAGAATTGGGATCACAGTTTTGTTCCTGACAAGGTAAGTGGTTCTCCATGCTCCAACCCTGTTAACTGTGCCTGGATTTATAGGCAATGAATGCCTGGTACAGTAGATAATTAGGAAACTCTGTTTGGACATGAATAAAAAATGTGATTTATATTGCCTAGTAATATTGTGCTAGTTTTTAAAAGAGCAGTTGCTCTGTTTTTGTTTTCTCCATACTGAGACAGTTTAACCTGCTGTAACTACTGTACCTAAGAATTAGTCTCTGTTGGGCAGCTCCATGACAACCAGTTTTCTTCTGCTAAAGCTTTTCTGCCAATAGAAAACTATGAAGTGTGCACAATAGGCATGTCTGCAAACTAGGAGTTGTCTCCCTAGACCCCTGTCACCACCGCAATGATGTATAATGCTTGGATAGTATGTATCAAATTGTAAATATCCAAACTAGTCTATTGTAAAATAGATGCAATATAGTTGGCATATCATTTTATGCTATCAAGAGTGCCAGCATCTAAAGTATTTGAATTTCACAGAGTGTATCCACCCAGCCCTGGCCTGTAAACCTATGCAGCAGGGAGTGGGTTGCTAACTCAAGTAAGAGACATTTCTTTCCAGAATGGAGAGTTTGTAGAGGATAGTTTAATCCCAAAGTCAACTTTAGGGGTGCTGCATCTGCATTCTCCTTGTTGTAAGTGTTCAATGTTGTTGCTCCTCCTACTTCCACTCTTATTTTCTTTTACCTGAAAATACAAATCTCCTTTGACTAGCAAACAAATGTTTTCTGTCAATAATAACGACATTGTCTGCCCAGTTTGATACAGCCCTGGCTCACAAGCTCATTAAACCAACATAAAAGGGTGTACAAAGTCATGTGGGGTTACTAAATGTAAGTGTCTAATAGATGTCATTAAATCCCATGAATAGTTTCTTTTCCTTCATAGACAAAGTTATTACTAGCCTACATCATCTGAATTACAGTAGTAATAATACCACATGCAAAGTAAGAGAAACAGCTAGTTGAGGGTTTTGTTTCCTGGCTTTAGTATGTTAAACATCTTTTATGCATGCGGTCAGATCATTTTACAAACTTGGGTAGCTACTCATTTGCTTGACATTCAAATGTTTTCACAAGTACCATTATGTGGGCCGAAAGATGTCGTTTATACAGGGTACTAGGTAATGGTGCCTTGGAAAGCACTGACAAAGCATGTTACTAATATTAGGTGCCAGAAGCTAACCTAAAATCTTTTAAGTTTTTTCCCACATAACTGTTGTATCTTATTGTAGCTTGAATATGCCAGATCAAAAATACCTTACAGTAGTTCAATTTATTTTACTGGAAGTATGTTACTATTCATATGTGTAAATGCTAAACATTCCCTGCAGGAGTACTACTGAAATAAGACTAGTGAACTACATAGCAACCATGTGTGCCAAGAAAAGAAATGTTTAGTGTTCAGTTTTTGGTTGCCTTAGAGCCCAGCCTAAATTTTCCTCATGTTACCGTATGTTTACTCTGTTTTAAAATGGGACATCAGCAGGTAATTTATTTTAAATCAATCGTAATACGAATATGAGCTAGCCCTCAATCAAACATTTCCACCACCTCCACAGCAAGAAAAAAATGGTCACGTACAATTAGCTGCGATGGGAAATTAGGAGACAATGTGTCAACGAAATATGATTACAAAAGGAAACAAAGTATGAAAATGAGCTACATGAAGGATGTCACCAAAACATATATTTTGGGTCATCTCTTCTCAATGATTTTAGCTTTGAGGGTGCCTGGGTTGCTACTCTAAATGTGATACACCTAATTAAATATTTCTTGGCTAAAAGGTTAATACTAAGATTAGCCACCTCATCTGCTCAATGGCAGGGCTGCTGCTTGTTACGTCATTGCACTGGACACCTAGGTTCAGGAATGAGCCCCATTTAAGAGAGCTGGGGGGGAAGCATTGAGAATCCCATAGGATGTTCTCCTCTCTTGAGTGTCATCACGAGACCCTGCTTCAGCACTGCCACCCGGTGACCACAGGTGGAAATGCATGCTGGAGTGCCTGAGAAGGGAAGGGCATTGACTGGCTCTGCACAGTGCCATGCAACTACATGCAGGCATGCGCAGTGGTGCCCTCACTGCCAACATACTGGAGTTGGAGAAAACCATAGGGGAAAAACATTCCTTGGCTTACATGTGTGATGCCAGTGCACGCAGGTCCAAATAAACTTTGTGTTCCCCTCTACTCATATGAAGGGGGGGGCTGCCCCATCAGCTCATTCTCAAGAGGCAAGTCGAGGAGTTGGAAGCAGAGCTACTAGTAGGGATGATAGGCGGGGGAGTTGCTTAGGGCCAATAGGGTGCATGGCCAGGATGGAAAAAGTGCAGATAAAAAATAATAATAGTAAAAAAGTAATGCAGAGATGAGAGACAAAATAGAATACAGTGGGCGTTTCGAAACCAGCCTTGTGACCAACAGTAAATATGTTTTAACACTTATGTGTACAAGCCATATGTCCTAAGTACAAAATGAGACAGCTGTCTGTAGGTCTGAGGTACTAATTCACTGCTTGCATTCATGTGCATGTGTTGCTGTACTCTCACATTTTTTCTTCTCTTTTTTTTTTTTTTTTTAAAGCTACAGTGCCACTTTCTAGGTATAGAATCTGTCGGCATGTTTTTATATTATTTTCCCCCTGTTTGTTCCCCTTATGTAGCCCCCTGTCCCCATCTAGCAGTGGAGCTACCACAACAACACTCTGTCCTTTGGACCAACTGGGTAGGCAAGCAGTTGCCTTCACAGCCAATGCCAGTCCCGGTACTGTGTTTGCCAGCAGGGAATGTGCCAAGTGTATGCATCCCTATCCCCCATTAATCAGTGCACCTTAATACTGCAGCTTTCTAACCATGGCTGGTTCCAGGGTGGAATCTATAGCCATAATAAGGTAAATGTTTGATTTACTGAAGCCTAATTACTGGGCATGTGAACTATTAGGCCATGTACAGAAATTCAAATAATTGCTCATACCTTCTTAATACAAAGCATCACAGGAAATCACTGTGAAAGAATTATGGCTGGCATAGTTTTAAACTGGCTGATAGGGAGTACCAGGTCTCACAAACAATCTGCAAAGCAGAAAACAGCAAACCACAGACACACATTTCATCCTGTTTAGGAATCATCTGCATGTTATGGGTCTTGGTCTCTGCCCAGCACAGGATGTCTTGGCTGGCCGACCTCCTCTACTGTGCTAAATAAGCCATGAAAAAATCTGATTCATTAAAATGTTTCTTGCTGTGGGATGATGCTGCATAGTACTAGTAGGAAAGAAAGAAGTGAGCATGTAAATTTCTGTCTAGCTTCTTGGCCTTGTAGCTCAACTTGTAGGAATAAAATAAGAACATTCAGAGTATCTGGGTTCGAATCCTAGTTACATCTCCAATTTCTGTTGAAAGATAGACTAATAATACCCAGAACTGAGTGTACTAATGTGCTCTAGGACCATTTTGGGGCATATTACTTGGGTCTATTGAAAAACAGGGCAAATGGGACATCAGGCCTCAAAACAAATAAAAACCTGGGGTCCATGAGTCTTTGCCTCGCAAACCGGAGTTTGCACTGAATACCCCTATTCAAGGGACTGTTGCATGGGCAAGAGGGTTAGTTCCTGCATAAAACATAATGTATACATGCAGGCAAGGGAGGGCATGAACATGAATAACCATGCTACCTCATATTCAGCAGCTTTGCACTGCACAAAAGGGTTCAGCATGGGTCTTTTCACAGTGCAAATACCACCGAACAAAACTCAGACTTAACTCTAGGCTACCATAGTGGCTGTCGGAGGTAATATAGCCACCTAGCCAGTCAACCACTGGGGGAGCTCAACCACCCCCTGTGGTCCCTGCCCCCCTTCAATGATTTGTTGGCCCATTCTTTGTAAAATAATATCCCTTGTGCTAGTGGTCCCCCCCCCAATGATTACCAGCCCGTACTGTTAAGAACGATATCCCTGGTGCTAGTGTACCCCTCCTTTGATCACCGGCCCTGATGTACAAATACTGTAATTATCCCTGGTGCTAGTGGTCCCCTTCCCGATCACCAGCCCAGAAGTACACAAAAACCCCCCTGGTGTCCAGTGGCTCTCCCTCATGGCACTGGGCATCCCACCCCACTAACCTTAGCATTTTTCACAGGGCCATGGGAGCATATGGCAACCGGCACAGCTATCCTCCCACTCCTCAGCCCAGCCACCATATGTGCGGGGCCAGCTCTTATTTATAGGACAGGGTTATGCACTCTGTTCTATAAATAAGAGGCATGCTCCTGCCTGTACCTCTCTGGTTGAGGGAGGTGTGAGGAGGGCTGTGCCAGCCGGGTATATGTTCCGAGGGCACCACAACAATGCTAACATGAGTGGGGGGTATTCCCAGTGCCACAAAAGAGGGGGAACCACTAGACATCAGGGAGGGTTGTTTTTATACTTCGAGGCTGGCAATTGGAGGTGGGGGACCACTGTCATTAGGAATATAGTTTTTAACAGTATGGGCTGGCAGTCAGCGTGGGGGACCACAAGCACCAGGGCTGATACTTTCTACAGAACAGGTCAGTGATCAGTGGGGAGCGACCACAAGAACCAGGGATAACTACACATCTGAGACTGGGAAATTGGAGTGCTGGTACCATGCTAACCTGCCTCACTGCCTATGCAAAAGGTCCCTTAGTGCCTTGCATGCCCAATTAGTTCATTTGCATGGGTCCCTATGAATATTGCAAATAGTGCTCCATTGCCATCCATTCCAGTGGTGTACTTCAGAAGCCCTGTTAGCAGCACCAAGTGGCTTAGCACTGACCGACATGGCCTTATATTCAGTTGAATAATGCCAGTGTGCTATTTCACTGAACGTAGCATCTTCAGGCACCTGGGCAATCACAAGCAGTAGCACAAATCTTTGCACTCCACTGCTATAAATTTGAATATCAGGCCCCTGTACTTTAATTTTTCCTTTATTTAGTGTTTATTAATTATTTTATCAATTTTACAAGTGCATGGTAACACAGACGTTGACAAGAAGAAATGCAGAAACACCAGTGCCAAAATCTCATGACAGTCCTGGGCACAAGAGGAAGAGCTGTTAACCATCATTCATACTGTAGCTCTAATAGTGTAATAATAAAATAAATATTTTTTTCAATTATAGTTCTGTGCCATGCTTCCTGGGGACAGTACATTGTATACAGAGCATGTAACGTTATCAAGATCCCCAAGTGTGAACAGAGTTGGGTTGCATTCCACAGCTAAGTTTGCAAAAGATCCCTCCTCATGGGATCACATCTGGCCTGTGAGTCATTAGACAGATTAGTGAGGTATTCCACTGATTAGTAAAAGTGGCTATTGCTTGGGGCCTAGAACTGAGGCCTGTTCACAGGTACTCCGATTTAGTGAGATATTACACTGATTAGTTAAAGTGGACATTGCTTGGGGCCTAGAACTGAGGACTGCTGTGAGGTACTCCAATTTAGTGAGATATTACACAGATTAGTAAAAGTGGACATTGCCTGGGGTCTAGAACTGAGGCCTGCTATGAGATACTCAATTTATAAATGGATATCACTATATATTCCCAGTTCTACTGGCTGGGTCTTTTGGCATTTACTATCCCTGAGTAAGTGCTTTTTACCACAGTGACCACAGAGTCAGCGGCTCAGTAGGTAGTACACTCGCCTCTGAGGCCAGGAGATTAGAGGGCTGTGGGTTCAGTTCCCACATCTGGCACTTGGTTTAATATCCCAGTACTGACACTGTAGTGCAGCATGAGAGGGGTGCTGCACTTCTGAGGTGCCGTCTTTTGGATGAGACGTTAAACCGAGATCCCATCTGCCTGGATTGGTTGTAGTTCAGGTGGATGCTAAAGGTCCCATGGCACTTATAGAAAAAGAGTAGAGGAATTTCCCCGGTGTCCTGGCTAAATGTCCCTCATTTACTAAAAATACCACCAACAGCTTAATCTGGTTCAAGGTCAGTTGGCATTCATTTGTATCCTCTCGGTCGTGCCTGAAAATAGGCAAAATCTGTCTAGTGCACTTACTCAGTCAACAAAAACTAAATAAATAAAAATAAACATACCCAGCTGCTTCTTATAGAGTTTTTCTTTGATTTGAAGAGGGATATATCAGAACTAATACTTTATGGATCATCAAGTCATCAAAACTTGCAGTAATTCTTGCAGCACAACCTGCACTGCCACCCAAAATGGTTGAATGACTCATTCCTAGAAGATATGAAGATTGCGGTGAGGATGTTCCACATCCTCTTCAACACAACACCCTTGGCTGAGGGTCAAGTTTAGCTGTGATATGTGATGTGTGTAAATACCATATCACTATATTCCACCCAAATTTAACCATTGAAAGCTAGACATAAGTTTATGTTGTCTCAATGAGGCTATCTGCCACTCTCCTTCTGGAAATAGGGCTACCTGTTTCAGCCTCCAATCACTGTCTAATTCTATCTGCCAGCTCTCCTCACTGTGCTCCAAAGCTCTGTATGCTAATGATGTAAATGTGGTGGACTAGTGGTTTCTATGGTTTGAATAAGAAAGGCTAGAAATGGCATATAAGGATCCTTGTCCCATTCAAGTCCCAACCTATTCCCCAGATAATTACTAATCTGTAATAGTCTGCTTGCACAAGAGAGAATTCTTGCTGGAGCTGGGCAAAACTCTTAAAAACTCCATTTCTATTAATGTCTTAGTCCAGTTCAATTCCATCTGTGAAAGGAATAATCTAATCTAATTGGAGTGACTTGTTCATTTACAGTTATCCATTCCAGGTACCTAGCATCTTTTGGATGGTCAGCAGAGTGATTAATGATCCCAGATTATTTGTACATGGTTGCTTGAAGGGAGGGGAAACACTGAGCCAGAGCACCTCATATGGGGCAAAGCAAATTGATTAGGCCAATATCATTCTCCCATTGTTCTAGCTACTTCCAGTGGGGAACAGGAGGGGTCTAGCTAACATATATGTTAGTACCTAGTCTACCTTACAATAGTCCTGTAAGTTATGGGGCTAGATCCCCATTCAATTTAGGCAATTGTACTGTAGAGTATGCTATCCGTGGTCCAGTTCCATTCCACAGATATCTAGAAATTGCTTTCTTCCAAGCTCTAAAATCCTCCACCAGAGGTTCAAGGGTAGATTTTGGAACAAGTAAAGACAGTTGGGAAGAAAGGTCATTGTAATGTAATCTATTCTGTGAATAAGGATAGGTAAATGAATCCACCTCACCAGACCTGCTGTGATTTGCGCGACGATATCATGGAATTGTGCATTTTTTTTGAAGTAAAATCCTGTCTGTCGGTTTGGTGTTCATTGACCTTCTAAATCTTTTGATCTGGTTGATTGTAAAATCTTGTTAGACAAACCCCATCAGTTGAATGTCTAACCCAGTGATAAACTGGCTCCAATCATATCTAATGGAACATACAGAGCAAGTCTCTATTGGAGGCTGTTTATCAGATAAAGCAGACATTTATAGAGGAGTCCCCAAGGTTAATCCTGGGTCCCTGTTATTTCTAATTTATGTGAATTCTTTACCACAGATGATCACAAAATGTGGCATACGTCTCTATGCAGATGACATGGTATTGACTGGTAGAGTCAAGACAAGAGCTGAACTTCAAGAAGTATTACAATCTGATTTTGGAATTCTACAATATTGGCTAAGGGACTCAAATATGGTTTTAGTGGGGAAAAGTCAGGTATGGAATGTGGCTATAGATAGATAGGTAGTACTGGTACTAAATTAAATACAAGAGATTATATATATATATATATATATATATATATATATATATATAAAGATAGATAGATAGATATATACATTAGTTAAGCAAAATTGGAAATAACAAATCCATATAAATGTCTGGGAGTTCAAATTGATAATATGTTAACTTTGAAAAAACTTATTGCTAAAACTGTAAGTAAAATAAATACCAGGTTGGGAGTTCTTCATAGGAAAGCTCTTATACTCCCAAAAGACTCAAGAAATAGTATTGTGCAGCAACTTCTGTTACCTATGCTAGAATATGGTAATGTATTCTATCAACATGCCTCTTTGGCACAGTTAATAAACTAGACAAAATGTATTATTGTATGGCTCATTTTGTTTTGAGGTGTCACTTTGGCACCCATCACTGTAGCTTGCCAAATCAGTTGAGGTGGAACTTTTGGGAATTACACAGAAGAAAGCAGAATGCAGCAATGGAATTTAAAGAATTTAGTGAGGATGGAATGTAGTCATCCAGATCTGCTCAGACAAACAACCATGGACAGAATCTGAGGAAATTAAAAAATAGGTGTTTAATGGTCCTCCTGTTAAAAACAACTCATAGAAAAATGCAACAACGTTACAATTTACCAAAAACATGGAATAAACTAGTCCCAGAGGTTCAGGATACCAAAACTTTTAATACTTTTAAAACCAGTATTGATACTGTATTTATAGACAGATTACCAGTTTCGAATGACATTATTTGGTGTCTCTTCTGCATTGGTACCTATTTTAGGAGTTCAGTCCTATTTCAGAATTGTGGATTGCAGTGTTGTTAATAGTTCTTAGTTTAAAAATTGTATAAAAATTTATTACAAAGTACTGTAAGTGTCATATTATGTATCTGTATGCAACCATTGCAATTTCAGAACAACTTTGTTAAACAGGGCCTACAAGTCCTAAGAATTTGATCCTGTCAAAAAATAACGAATTTTATATCTATCTATCTATCTATCTATCTATCTATCTATCTATGCAGCAAGTAAATCAAAACATTACAGCAATGCAAAAAATACAAATCGGGCATCTAGTGTTTCAGGAGTTTCACTTTAAAGGAAGACATGTGAGCACCAAGTTAAACCTCTCATGGCACACAGAAAGTTGAAATGTTTTCACCTCTCATTCTGCTTAGACTGTTCTGAACTATTTTAGCTTTTGAGAAAATAAAATAAAAGTAACAGTAAGGACAATTCTGTGCATCAGGGGTCCCCTGCATAAACAAACAAACAAAAACAAAAAAAAACTAGTCCAAACACTTAAGTACGGACAGGTTCCAGTAAATAAAAATAAGAATGGGAAGAAATTGCCAAAGGATGTTTATTGGCCATCTGAGCCTGTATATCCATAGGTTGGGTCTACCCAACATAACAGACCCTGCCAACACAGGAACAAGAGCAACTTCCAAACAGTGGGACAAATTAGAAATGTGTCCCAAGTGACTTAGGCATGGTGACTAAGCGCTGAGTCTCAGGTTGAGGGAGGGGAGTAAGTTAGGAGAATAATTCCCAAGGGCCTCCCAGAGTACAGTATATTGTAGTCCCCCTCCTTGGACTTTAATCTGACTTCCAATGTGGCCCAAAATTCAGCAAAATTCATAGTTGCAATTTAACAAGTCATATTGAGGTACAGTCTGGGATGTATTATGAATCACAGGGCCGAGGACATCCTGTAACCTGTCCTAAAATTGGAAACAGAAAAGTGGCAGAGAAAAGATGGCAATATGCAAGAATTTGATTTAAAGAAAAAGGACAATAAAAGTAAGGAGAGGTCTTGTCCTTTGAGATTTACAAAATTATATATGGGCTTTTCAGCTGTGCTTGTTTATAATTAGTGCTGAGTGGAGTTTTTTAATAGCATAATTGAGCAGAATCCCATATTCAACCAGGGCAATGTTTCCACGGCATTAAACAAGTCAACTGGACAGTTTTATCACAGCCTATCCTTGCCAGGGTATTGCCCTAAGCTGTCAAAGATAAAAGAATCCAGTTATCCCACCACCCTCAGAACCCCTCAACCTTTCAAGTACCCAACTTTATATTACCTGCAATCTGTATATGTTCCATCGGCAGGTGACATCTTCCTCATGTTGAATATCCTTTGCTCACAAAAAATAAAAGGATTAGATTAAATGCATGCTGAAAACAGAAATTAAAGTTGAAATTGACACTTTGACCATATGCCTTCTTCAGGAATGATCAATAAAGACAAATATAAGAATAGATAGTCACATCTTTTTTATACAGATACAGTACAGACTGCATTTAAAGATCAATTGAAACCATTTTACACATTGTTAAAAAAAGCTTGAAATCAAGTCCATGTTCCATGAGTAGTGTTTCCTGAAACTTTCATGCCTTTGGTTTCTGTGGTTTTCTTTAAATCAGCATTTGTTAACTTGTTCTGCACTAACTGGAAACAGGTTGTTTCTGTCCCTCTGACTGAGCCTTGGAGAGTGATGACACCATATTGGAATAAGCTACTACTTCAGCAGTACAAGTCCCTGCTTGTCTGAAGAGCTGTACATTTCCTAATTAGAGTTCTCTGTAGAGTTAATTGTTTGCTGTCCAGGTCCTTTACTAACTCAATCTCTGGTATGTGTTCAGATGAATTAGCTGAAAATCTGTCATTTTGTTCTTTAAAAGCTGATCATTTGAGTTTCAATGCTAAATTGAAATGGTATGCATTTGGAAATCAGCTCATAGCTGTTAGTTCTTTCCATCAAAACTCTGTGTTTTTGTTTCTAGCTATATAATACTGGGTTGTTTGTTTAGTGGATATAAAATAAATCTAAAGTTTGTTAATTCATACAAGTAGTTTGTCTTTGATGTAGCTTCAATACATAGGTCCATGTAAGAACAATGATTTTCCTCTCAGATTAACAAACAAGTGTCTGCCACACTCTGTTATATCAGGCACATGTACTATCTGAGTTCAAAAGTTTCAGTTCTTTGATGGTTTCTGTGTGAAAACATAATGTAAAACAGTATAGGGCATCCTGATGCCTGCTGTCACCTGTGCCATAGTTGAAGCAGCTGCACTCTGCTGCCCATCGCCTGCCCCACAAGCCCCTGTCTCTTGCCCACATTTGAGGCTGATGCACCCTGCTGCCCACTGTCTTCTCCCACACAGTTGGGACTGATGCACCCTGTTGCCCCCATCATCTGCTTGAGCAGTCAGGGCTGCTGTGCCATGCACACCCATCCCACAGTCAGGATACCGTACCTTGATGTCCCCTGTGTCCTGCTCCACAGTCAAGGCTTCTGTACTATCCTGTCCACAGTCCCCTGCCACCATAGCCAGGTCTGCTGCACCCTGCTCATGCCTACTCAGGCAGAGCTGCTGTGGCCTGCTGTGCTTAGAGCCCCTTGCCTCCACATTTAGGGCTGCTGCATCATACTGCCACTTGCCACAGGAGTTATGGCATTTGCTGCACCCTGTCCTCTGCCCCCAAAGTTGTGTCAGTTCCACCCCAGTGTGGCTTCTGCACCCTGTCCCATAGTTTGGGCTGCTGTACCCTAATGCCTCCCTTGTCTCCTGGCTGAACAGTCAGGACATCTGCATCTTACTGCCTTCTGTCCTTCACCCCATAACACAAGATGAAAGTATTTTTCTGTTTTTTCTCTTGGGCAGTATAGCAAAAAATCTGACTTTGGTGGCAGAGGGCAGCTCTGTGCAGCAACCCTAACTGTGGAGTCATGGAGCAGTGGAGGCATGGGGCTGTAGGGTGCAGAAGGGCATAGTAGCCCTGATTGTGTAGACAGGAACAGGGTGCAGCAGCTCTGGCTATGGTGGCAGGGGACAGACAATAGTATGATGCAGAAGGCTTGATTGTGGGGCAGGACATGGGAGGGTGGCATCAGGGTACAGCAGCCCTGACTGCAGGATGGGATGCACATGGTGCAGCAGCCATGCCCATTTGGGAAAATGGAAGTAGGTAGCAGGGTGCAATAACAGCCCCACCCCTGGTGGCATGAGCAGCATGGTGCAGCAACCCCAAATGTGGAGGCAGGGGATATGATACTCTAGGGCATAGCACAGCACAGCAGCCCCAACTGTGGTGACAGAAACTGGGGAAACAGATTGCAGTGGCTCTGACTGGGGGGGTGGGGGACAAAGAGCATCAGCAAAGTGCAGCAACCCCAACTGTTCTCAGGTAGGGGTAACAGGCTGCAGTGGCCCTGTTTGTTCAGGCAGGAGATGGGGGCAACAGGGTGCAGCAGCCCAACTCTATGGGAGAAGAGAGTGAGCAGCAGGGTGCAGCAACCTTGAATGTGGAGCAGAAGACAGGGGGCTTGTAGGGAAGGTGATAGAGGGCAGCAGAGTGCAGCTGCTTCAACTGTAGACAGGAGATGGGGGCATCAGAATGTCATATCATGTTTCTAGTTATACATATACATGATGTATTTTCAGACAGAAACCATTAAAGAATTGAAATTTGTGAGTTCATATAGTACATGTTCCTGATATAGCAGAGTGTGGCAGGCATCTGCTTGTCAATCCGAGAGGAAAACAGTTGTTCTTACATGAACCTATTTATTGAGGCTACATCAAAGACAAACTACTTGTATGAATTAACAAAGTTTAGATTTATTTTATATCCATTAAATAAACAACCCAGTGTTATATGGCTAGCAAAACAACAAAGTTTTGATGGGAAAAAAACTCACAGCTGTGATACAGACAAACTGATTTCTCAAATGCATACCACTTCAATTCAGTACTGAAATTCAATTTATCAGCTTCTTATGAGAACAGAATGACAGATTTTCAGATAATTCATCTGAACACAAACCAGAGACGGAGGGCCAGATATTCAAACCTTTGTGCCTAGCGCAAATCCGTAGCACTGGAATAGCGCTGGATTTGTGCAAGGCTGCAATATTGAAAAGCCCTATTAGTGCTGGTGCTGTGTGGTAGTGACAATGTTAATAGGTAATGGTATGTAGGGGTGTGGACAGAAGTGCACCCATGAATGCAAGCAGCATGGCATATTCAAATGTATAGTGCCGCGCTACAGGCATTAGTACAACCTGTAACGCAGTGCTAGATACCACCAGAAAAAGCTGGCGGTAATGCGGTGGTGCACCCCCATCATGGACCCCTGTAGCTGTGCATAGCACAAATCACTCTAGTAGTCTAGTGGTCCCCCCCCAGCATGTATCCTGACCCCTGTTTTGAATTAAATTAAACCATTTTCCCTGGTAGTCTAGTGCCCCACCCAATACATATCTCAACTCCGTTAGGTATTAAATTAAACCAGTTTCCCTGGTAGTCTAGTGGTCCCCCCAGCATGTATCCAGACCCCCATTTAATATTAAATTAAACCATTTTCCCTGGTAGTCTAGTGGTTCCCACCCCAGCATGTAACCTGACCCCCATTAGGTATTAAATTAAATCAATTTCCCTGGTAGTCTAGTGGTCCCCACCAGCACATATCCCAACCCCCATTTCAAATAACAGTAAACCATCATCCCTGGTAGTCTAGTGGTACCCCCACCCAGTAGCGCTGCCATGCTCAGCCCACCCATCTGCCACAAAGTGAGCCAGCGACTGGCTCAGCCCTCCTCACTCCACCACGGCTGGCCACTGACTGAGGAATAAATGAGCTGTACTGCATTCATTACAGTACAGTTCATTTATTCCTCAGTCGGTGGCTGGCTGTGGTGGTGTGAAGAGGGCTGAGCTGGTTGCCAGCTCGTTTCATGGCAGATGGGTGGGCTGAGTGGGGCGGCGCTACCAGGGGGGTACCACTAGACTACCAGGGACAATAGTTTACTGTTATTTGAAATGGGGGTTGGGATACATTCTGGGGGGGACCACTAGACTACCAGGGAAATGGGTTTAATTTCATTTAAACGGGGTCGGGATATGTGCTGGGGGTTGGGGAACCACTAGACTACCAGGAATAAGAGTGTATGTATATGTGAAACAGGGGTCGGGATACATGCTGGGGGGTGGGGGGACCACTAGACCACCAGGGAAAAGAGTGTCAAACATGGCAGTTACAGGCCTATTTGTCATTAGCAAATGCATTTTACACTAAGCCCCTTATTCTATCAGCTTTCTGAGTGACTATAACTAATTTTGAAGATGTGTCCCTCATTTTGGTCATTTGCCCCTGAGTTTTGTAAGCCTTGTCCCTGATTTATGAGACAGGAGGTTGAGAGGTATAGGGTGCGGGACCACTAGACTACCAGGGTCACTTGTGTGTATCAGGCATACATTTGCATTGTATGCACCCATACCTTCTGACTGTCCCTGTTTTTCAGGGAGGTCCCTGATATAGCTTCCACATGTTCCTCTGTCCCTCATATAACGTGTTTATGTGACAGAACACCAACTTTGCCTGGCAGCACACAGCTCCTGCTGCTTCCAGCCTGTACTTTTATTCTGACCAACAGGGATGCTGTGGGCATGCCTTGGCCTGCAGCGTCCAGCCTGTACTTCCGTTCCGATCAATAGGGGGAGCTTTGTGCTCCATGCAGTAGCACCGGGCAATCTGCATGGTAATGTATGATAAGCAGCACCTAATGAGCTGCAAATATATATGTTTGTCCACGGATTACCTAAGTAGGCTCATTTGCATGGGAGCTTTGAATATAGCTCCCATTTGCCCCAAGTTAAGCAGTTTTCACCAGGCTAATGTGTTAGCACTGTGCAATCAGGTTAGTCCGGGGCAAACCTTACTTAAGCATAGCACAGTTTTACAGTGTGTGGCTTACATTGTTGTTTGCAGTAGATGTGAGACATCTCTGTGCAATCACACACAATGTTCTCCACCTGCAACACTGGTTTGCTACAGAGTCTAATGAGCTGCAGCTGCAGCGGCACTTCCCTGTTGCTGTATTCAGTGCTGTTTTATTCCCAGGCTATTTTGCCCTGCACTCCCAGACCGGTTTTCCGGCTTCCTTAGACTGCTATATTCAGCAGGTTTAGCAATCGGCTATTCTTATTGAATATAGCTTGCTTATTTGCCCACCGGCAGTGCTAATTTAGCCCGTGCAAAGTTTTGAATATCTGGCCCTGCGTTAGTAAAACACCTGGACAGCAAACAACTCTGCAGAATGCTCTAATTAGGAAATTTACAGCTCTTCAGACAAGCAGGGACTTTCACTGCTGAAGTAGTACTTACGCCAATATGACATCATCACTCTCCAAGGCTCAGTCAGAGGGACAGAAACAGCTTGACTGTTTCCAGTTAGTGCAGAAAAGTTAAATGCTGATTTAAAGAAACCACAAAACCAAAGAGCATGAACGTTTCAGGAAACACTACTCATGGGACTTGAATTTAGCCTTTTTATCAATATGTAAAATGTTTGCCGTTGATCTTTAGTAACTTTGCACTGCATTAGTTCATTCACAGCCTGAAAAGGCAATTTGGTTGAAATGGCTTTGAAGAATGTTCAGTTTCATTCAGAATGCAGTACTAATACAGTGCAATAAAATGTCTTTCAAAATAGAATGTACAGTTCCTAAGAACTCATTTAAAACTTACTGCTGTACCTGCAGTCAGTGCATTTGCAGCTCAAATCACATATCATAATCTGCTAAATGAAAAGTTACTTAAATGTAGTCTGTACTGATATTCCAGAAGAAGACCTGTGGCCAAAATGTCAATGCTTACTTTATTTTCTATTCTCAGTGTTCTTTAATATAGAAACATAGACAATGTCTGCAGAAAAAGACCATTGGTCGATCTAGTCTGCCCAGTTTCACCCTACCCTACCCTATGACCTATTGTCTAGAAAGATTTTTGCCCTCACCTCTCCCCCACTTCCTGCCTTACTGCTAGCCCCTGAGTAACCATTAAGCCCTTTATTCTGTCCAAGACATGCTTTAGCCCATTAACGGTTTTAGCACCCACCACCTCTGATAGTAAGCTGCTCCACAGCTCAACCATGCTCTCTGTAAAGTAAAACTTTCTAGTATCCCTCCTGAATCCCCACTCACCAGCATACAATTCATGTCCCCTTGTTTTCAACCCACCATTCCTGATACATAGTTCCCCATAATTAACCTTGTGTATTCTTTTCAGGAACCCGAAGGTCTCTATTATGTTTCCCCTCTCCCTTCTGACTCCGGTGAGTTCATGTTCAGTGCCCCGAGCTGATCCTCACGGAGCTGCCTTGTTGGCTCTGAATAATTTCAGTCACTTTTTGCTGCATGATCTGCAGTCTGGCTCTGTCTTTCCTAAGCTGAGAACTCCAGAACTGGGCACAGTATTCCAGATAGGGTCTCACCAGTGATCTATAGAGATGTATGTCCTTGTTTCTCCTGCTATCAAAATCCCTTCTAACACACCCCAACATTCTGGTTGCCTTGCTGTAGTCCTTGTTATATAGACTGCTTTGTTTCAGAGAGTTGCTTATAATGACCACCTGTTCTCTTCCCTCTGAAGTAGTGGCTAACGTAACCTCTCCCATCCAGTATTCTGTCCTAGGGTTCTCATTTCCTATATGTATCTCTTTGCACTTTTTAGCATTGAATTTCAAACACCAGACCTTGAACCACCTCTCTAACCTTTGCAGGTCCCTCTGCAACTCCCTTGCCCCCCTCCTAGCTGTCTACCCACTCACGGATCTTAACATCATCTGCGAGTAGACACATCTTGCTCTGTATTCCTTTCCCATGTCACTGATGAACATACTGAAAAGGACTGGTCCCAGGACTGATTCCTGTGGTACCCTACCCCTTAATCACGCCCTTTTCTTTTATTTTTAGCTTGTGCACTGATGCAGCGCTCCATATTTTTTATCAAGAAAAACAAATCAGCCTGACCCTCACCCCCATTCCTAGAAGCAGTCTGGTCAGTCTCTGCTAGCCCAACTGCATCCAGAGGCTAGTACAGCATAACATACAGTAGTAGCCACAGACATTGCCAGCTATTTCCCGAAACTTCTAAAGAGTTTCTCTCTGCTGCCCCTACTGTGGAAATGGAGAAAGCATGAGATATTTCTGGAAATATCACAGAAATGTTGGGAAATAGCTGGCATTGTCTGTTGGCTACTACTGTAGCTGGCTTGTCGGGGCAGTGGTAGCACTACCACTCATGACACCGGCAACTGAGACTCATGAACAAGCCTGGATCATCAGGAGCAAGCCAAGGGGAGGACAATTGAACATTCCAGAGGACAAGCTCCTTCCCCAGGGAGGGAGAGCTGCTGGCTTCACTGCCATACTGACACTTGGGTGACCACAGGTGGCAGTGCAGTCTAGAGGGGGTTTGTTGGGAAGGAGGACATCAGCTGATGCCATGTTACACACACTTGCATACATGAGCATAGGCATGCTAGTCACTAGTGTCCTATGGTGTTGGGAAAGAAAAGTGATAAAACCCTGACCAAGCAGGATGACTGATCCAGGGTTCCGAAGTCTCCACATTGGTGGCCCAGCATTTCTTCTGACTGGGTCCCGTTCACATCAGGGATAGGGTAACGCTGCTGACTACATGGGGGGGGCAGTCCCTTGTGGAATGGAGTTAAAGGTTAATCTGGGAGAAGTCATGTGATGGAGCCATGGAGGCCTGCACAATGAGGGCCTAAGTCAGAGATGAAGGTGGAGAAGTAGAACGGCAAAAATATATAGCGTACTATGACCAGGTCTGACTGGAGGCCTGGCAGCTCACACGAGGAATTGGGAGCCCGGCTTACCTTTTCTAGTCACAAGAGAGTGAATATGAGGAAGGCTGTACCTGGCAATGAACCAGTCAGGAATACAAAGATGAGTACAAGGGGGTCTGTGTATGGGGGGGGTGGATCTATAGGTTAGGGAGTAACTTATTTTTTTATCCTTTGGCCCAATTGCTGATTTAAGGTGGCATTCCAGCCAGCTGAAGCCAGCACAAGTATGAGATAAATGTTGGTGGAGATTTCACAAACTGTATTCCCATACCACCAGTGAAGTTCCATTTTTAATAAAAAAAATTCCAGTGCAGTGCATAGTGTGGAATTTTCCTGTTCTACACCAAAGATGAAAGCGGCTCGCACACTGGTAAACTTCAAAACGCCATATCACTCCAAAGTTTTCTAAGGCGCTCTTAATGAATGAGGACACCTACTGTAGCAGTCAACATGTTGCCCCTAAAGTCAGAAAGAGAGCAAGCACAGAGACTTGACGAATATATGAAACTAAAGACCACCTTCTTGAGGAAGTGGGTTCCCCACAAGACATTGGTTTAATACTGACATTTTAGAGGTGAGCGGGCACATAGCTTTAGTTGAGAGATAGAGCACGTCTCTCTACCAACAGAGTTCTTCTCATTTCTGAGTCTTTGTCTGTATGTGTCCATTGAACACATTGGAGATGTGTGGAAGTTTGTCATTTACCAGTCCAGCACAGACATTCAGTAGAATGGAATCTCAGTTTTGCATAGGATTACTTTTTAATGTGGTTTGCCAATAGTTAGCAAACCCAACGGAAGCGTATGGAGGCATATGAATTTCACCAAAATCTACCAACTGTAGTATTTATTCAGTTTTTGTTAACCAGGTAAGTGCACTACACAAAAATATTCTTTTCAGACATGACCTGTGAGATTACAAAGTATGACTTTTACAATACACAGAAACAGAGCCAATGTGGAAATTGCAGTACATATAGTTAGTCACATAAAGTAACCAATAACGGGAATAACTGCATGAAGTAATCAGATTAGTACAACAAAAGTAGGTGCAGTTACTGTAGGAATATATTTAAGTAAATACATCAATTATGAAAAGTAACTAGCATAGGAAAGTAACTGCAGTTATGTGCATGTGTACAAATTCATGGCCAGTAGGTGTTTCATTAGCTCTTTGTAAACAGCTGATCTGAGGAGAAATTACATGTGCACAGTGAAAGAAGGTTCCAGTGTTTGGGGGCAAGATAGGAGAATGGAAATGTACCCATTTTGGTGAAACTTTTCAGAACAGAAGACTGGTCACTGGATTGGACGGAGTAGGTACAGAAGGATTCAATAAGTTCAGCTACGGAAAGAAGTGGCTGAGAACTTAACGATCAAATGCAAAGCTTTAAAAATTTATTATTATTTCCCCATGAAGACACCTCAACCTCATTTGTTACAAACAAAGTTCAGAAACTGAAATTAGTCATGTATGAATGCTCTTTTTTTGCCTCTCTTATTTGATGGTTTTATACAAAATCCCCAGACATTTTCAAATCAGCCAGCGAATTTTGGGCTAGGGCTGATGTCATTCAAGTAGCAATGATGTCATTTTCCTCCAGGTCCTGTCAACTTAGTACATACAGTATAACAAATTGTCAAACATCAGTCTTTGCTACCAGTTTTCTGATGGGGCTTTTATTAATAGACTTATACTAGTAAAACAAAAGGGTAGATATCTGGCAAGTTCCCAAGTTAGTCACCAACCATATGATCTATGTATGCCCCCCAAAGAAAAACTTTCATATTCTTACAATGTAACTTTGTTTTCCTGTGTTCCCATTCCAACCCTGACTGCAGCCACCACAACTCCCCCAAATTTATTCTTTTCAGATTCATTCCCTTTGCTGAGGTTCCAAAGCACTCACGAAAATGGCAAAAACGGTACTACTACCCCAGTAACCTCTCCCCAAATTTATAATCCCCCAAAAGTGTACAACTCTATCCTACCTCTCCCTTGTAATAATTCCAAAACATGCGCGCACAGTTTCTAACTCCCCCTTGCACCACTTTTGTGACCTATACCCTCTCTCCCACACACCTCCTGAAATGTGTACTTACCACTGCACCCCTCCTAAAATGTGTATCTCTGCACCTCTCAAAAAATGTAGCATACATCCTTAAATCTGCTCCCTCACCCTTGATACCTCTACTCCTACCTTGCACCCCCATTCTGATATTTGCCCAATCACCCCCCACAGAGGTTATACTCCTCACTACCCAAACAACATTTGTAACCCATCCCCACTCACCCAAGAAGTGTGCCCCTCAGTGCATGTCCCAGATTTATACCATACATTCTCCCACAACCATTTGTACCCCTATCATGACTCCTGAAGCTTGTTCTCCCTGAAAAGTTCCCCAAACCTTCAAACTTTCACAATGTCCCCCCACACCAAGCACTAAATCTATACCTCTTCACTCCCTTCCCAAATGTCCACATCTGCACCTGGAACCTTATAGCATTTTTCCCTTCCCCACACTCTGACAACTATTTACCCCACCTCCATTCTCCCATGATTTCTACCTTCTCCTGTACCCTCCCAAAATTAAATCCATAATCCACATTCTTACCCAAATGTTTTATCCCATTCCCTGCACAAATAGGAAAAATTCACAAGACTACCAAAAAACAGTCCCTTCTCTTGCAACTCTCACACAATTGACATGCCCACCATTATACCCATCCACATATTAATACCCTTTGCCCCACACTACTCCATAAGTAGGTATTGTACCTGTCAACACACACTCCAAAAGTCTGCATCTCTGCCCTTTGTACAGTTAAAGAGGTGTGAGAGGGTAACGTTGGAAAAGATGCCTATTTCAACAAGGGTGCATGTACAAATATTCTGAGGGGTGTAGGGGTACAAAGTATACATTTGGGGAAGGTGGATGGGTACAAATACAATTTGGGGAGTGATACAGGGGTACAGCTACACATTTTGGGAGGGGTGCTAAGAGCAAGCACAATTTGAGAAGTGACTCAGTGATATATGTACAGATTTCAGGATGGATGTAGGGGTATGCGTGCAAACTTTGGGTGTAGAAGGTGACATTTCAGAAGGGTTGCAAGTGTGTCAATGTAAATTGTGGGAGTGGTGTAGTTACAAATTTGGAGATGGATGCAAATGGTGTACATTTGGGGAGCGAAAGGTATAACATATGGTGGTGTGGGCTAAAGAATTGATTTTGAGAGGGAGTGTAAAAGATGGGGTTCATATTTGGATGGATGCAGGAGTAAAAAGTGCAAATGTTGAGAGGGAGCGTAAATGTAAAATATTGTGAGGGTACAGTAAAAGAGGTGCACATTTTGAGAAGGATGAATAAAGGTCTTACATTAGCAGAGAACAGGGTAGAATACAATTTATGAAGAGGTGCAGGACATAAGTAAATAAGTTGGAAGGGGTTAAAGGCAGCAGTTCAAATTCTGGGAGGAAGAGAACCCATTATATGGGAATCTATAATATTGAGAGTATTGTAGAATTTCAGCAAATGGGGTGAAGCAAAATACAACTGCATTTAGGTTAGTAAGAAAAATGGGGAAACAAATGACATAACTTAAGGATGTTTGGGCAATCCTTCTCGTTTAATACTGTCCCTAAATTTTACTGATTAGCCTGTGAAAGTTACTAGATATTTAATATCTTATAGTTTATTTAATACTGTTTAAAGCGACAACTGATTTTTGCAATTTCATAATCTGATGTACTGTGTATATAGTGTATAGTGGAATGTTATTTTGTATAGAATTCCATTCCTATCAAAATGCTGTTCTGCCACATTTCCAAGGTCATGGAATGTGATTCTACCCTACTGTAGTAGAACAGCATTCTAGGACCTCTAGAGACTGCATGAGTCAGTTTCATTTTGAAAGCAAAATAACTCACAAAACACATATTTCACACAGTAATATACACTATAAAAAATACAGGATGCGCAACTCTATGCATAACCGGTGTGTTTTGTCACCTCAGGATTCTGATTCCCATGGACCTCTCGAGCTTCGCTCTCGAGATCAGAGGGAATCTGAACCTCTCTGTGGCAGAACACACTGGTTCTGCATAGTTGCACATCTAGTATTCTCTATATACTAAGCTGCCAGGACCTTGGTGAAAATGATGTAATTCCTGCTTAAATGACATCACTGTTCACCCAAGATTCTGACAGCTGATCTGAAAAAGTTGGAGGGCCTTTCTGTAAAGCCATCAAATAAGAGAGGCAATAAAATAGCATTTATACATAAAATATTTCAGTTCCTGCAGTTTGTCTGTAATATATAAGGCCTGATTGTTCATGTACTAGCAAAAAGGGTTAATTTTTAAAATGCCTTTGCATTTGATCTTTAAGGTTTTGTCTGTGAAGCAGCCAAGAGTAACCAAATCTTTGGCTAGAGGGTATAGCCAGCCTAGGCCCTAGTAAAGAAGACAACAATGGGCAAGGCATGTTGAGGCAATGCATGTCGCAGATACTGTGATACGTTTCATCCTATTTGGTTAAAATGGCAGTGCAATGATTTTTTTTTCAGAAAGCTAATATTAGCTACAGTTAATATAAATATTAGCATACCTGTTTAATCTCCTTTTCTAGGTGCCTCCTATGCTGTACACCATTTTTTTTATTTTCTTGACGCTAACTCTTGCCGAGTCTACAATGCTATTTCTAAGCGAAATGTGGCAGCCATCTTTTTTCTTGAGAAAAAAACTAATTTTATAAAATACTTCGATTTTGGTAGAACTAGAACATTTTACCACCAACTAAAACTGGAAGATGTCTAGATTTGTCTACGGTGAAACAACGGGAGGTCAAAATTTTGTCCAGTTTTGTTGCACTGCTGCTTTAAGTTACACTTGAATGTACTGTATTAAAGGGACACTAACAACCCCTTAGGCCTCAAACTGTCTCTTAAAAATACATTTACTGATTGGTCAGAGTCTGTTGAGATTGCTAATGGAGCTGGTAGTTTGATTCTGATGTTCTGTTTTTTTTTAAGAGTGAAAAGCAGACTTGTCCCACATTGGTGTTACCACACAAAAACATGACTGTTTACATTTCCCTATCAACTCTAGTTGCAGCTTTCCTGTACTTGGAAACACCCACAACACAGTATAGACACTTATGATGCAGTGGAAGGAGGTGAGACTGTTGTATCATGAGTGGCTGCACTGTTTGGTTGTGTTATTAATGTTCAGAAAGTATGCAATAAGAGCAGATCAAGAATTTGAAACAAAATAAAGTGGGGTGTAATTACACCATTAGCATGCACTGCAGTTCTACTAAAAAAAGGAAGCAGCTAAAACAACCAGCAACATCAATAAATTTTAGAGAAGGTAAGCAATCATAAAATGTGGGGTTCTGGCTAGAAATAATATGTTGCAAAAGGGTTAACAGTGTCTATTTAATGCAGGAAAGGACTCCGATGGTCAGCTTAGGAAGAAAGATGCCTTGAGTACTTGCTTGATGGGTGTTTGGGGTCTAATTTTGCCTTTTCCAATAGGAAAAGCCTAACATGGAACTGAATTGATAGACAGTAGTGACACGATGGTAAAAGCCTAAAGAAGGGTAGGGGTGACTCCCAGATTCTTAAATAGACTGACCATCTCAAGGTGGCTACCATCCATACAAGAGACTGTTAGCCATTTAGTACCTATGTGGAGTTTAGGTGTTCACCCAAACAAAATGTGCTTATGTTTAAAGGAAAATTGTCCTTAACAGACACCCCCACTTCCAAAACCTTACCCCTATTAGTTTTTTGCAGAAAAAAAGTTTTATACAATTCCAACTGACTAAATTTTACTATTGTAAGCCACACAATCATACAACATGGCAGGCACCGCACAGCATATCTCATATTACATTGTGGCTCCACACTGAAAAGCACACAAGCGAATGGTGTGGAACCCCTCTGTAACGTGAGATGGTATTGTGCAGTGCCCACCACGTTGTATGATTGTGGAGTTTACAAAACTAAAATTAAATAAGTTAGTACGGTTGAAAAAAAATTATTTTTTTCTTGCAGAAAACCTAAACGGGGCAAGGCTTTGAAGCGGCAATCTCTGTTAACAGAGAATATTGCATAGCGACTGTGTGTTATGAGTTTTTCTAAACATTCAATGTGTGATGATCCATAAACATTGAGAGCAAACTGAGAGGTTTATGTGGTCACCACAGACAAAGGGTAAGTAAAAAAATGTTCTAAATACATAGTTGCTTATGTTTAATTTTTTATAATAACTGGTACATGGACATGAGCACAAAATCAAGTTTTCCAATAGGAAAGTGAACCGTGAGTGCTCCAAATGCCATAATAACTAGGTCTGACATCACACTCAGTTATTACAGCATTTGATCACTGATAATCAGTGTGATAAGGGGGTCACCAGATATTATACACAATTTTCCCTTATCTTTCTGTAAAAAGAAGCAAAAAAAAAGACTAAAAGGGGATACCTTTACCTTCTGTGATTCAAAATCAGGTCGCTCCTGTAAAAAAGCTTTCAGCTTAGTGTGCTATACCTGGTTAAACAACTAAATAAAAAAAATAAATAAATAAACTGCATACTTGAAGTCTGAAGAGAAGTGAAAAATGTTGTTATTTAGGAGATAAAACAGTGTAGCTCTAGCCTGTAGGTTAAGATCCAAATTTAGACCGAATAAAACTTATACGATTTATTGCAGTGGAAAGGCAAAAAAAAACATGTGTGTATTTTTCAGCTGGTGAAGGCGGGAAACATAAAGAAAACATGGAAATTATGGAACAAAATGTACAAATATGAATGAAGAGAGTCATATACACTGTATTTTCAGTTATAGTATTTTGGTAAAACTAGTGCTGCACAAGACTAACATTTTAGGCGTCTGATAAAGTACATCATATGGAAAACGTATCCATGACATTAATCATTTTGCAAAAACTGTTTTACCAGAATCCAGCATATTCAGTATTCAGTAAAATTGTAATGAAATAATGTGACATAATCAGGAACAGAACCTTGGCCCCTGGAATTCCATCTGTGGTCTTGCCAATTGAGCAATTAGGTCTGCATGGCTTATCCAAGATTCCTGCCATCATTTTCTATCTCAGATAGCAAATTATGAAACTAGGAACAATGGAGATGGTTATTAGATGGAATTTGTTAATGGTGACGTATTAGCCACTACCAAGCATTTCAAACACATGTTGTAATGGGAAAGAAAACTTGTGAACTAACTGGAAATTGAACCCAGGCCCCTGGAATGTGATGCTGGTGCTCTTACCAGCTGAGCTATACGTAACCAGGTCACCATGTAACTTTTGGTTACTACCCCTGCCTTGTGGGCTCAATCAAGATTGAGGGGCCTGGGCTCTATTGTTGGTAGTTGGGAGGGTTTGTTTCCAGAACTAAAGTAAGAAGTGTGGTGCCTACACCCAGAGAATAGTTAAAGTGGGCCTGGTGACAATTTGACATAACCCCCTGGGATGCTGTACCTATCCACCTGCCCTGACAGTCACCACACACGTGAAATACCACAAACAGAGGCAATACTTTACTGTGCATGCAACTAATGGCTATCACTAATAATATGCTCACAGACAGTGCTGAACAATAAACAATAAACAATTTATTGATAGGATAGGGAATGAGAAGGCAAATAAATAGCAGTCAAAATGCTTGATAAAGAAACTAAAACATGCAAACAACAATGAATATGAAGCGGTGCCCTTCCCCAGCAACACACAGCTGTTGGCCCACCTCCACCCTGGTACCAGTGTTCCCCCAGAGTCAGGGTACCCAGGTGGTATGGTTGCTGGCCTAAATGCTGCACCTGGTGACTGGCATTGGTGCACTTTTAATTAGACACAGAACTTTAACTGGCAACTATTGTAAAATCCCCAGGTCAGGGCAAACCCCAACTTTACTCAAGGCTCTGGAGCACAGCTTACACAGGGTCTGGCAACAGCAGTAGCTTCTGACAGTCAAGCTGGGCCTCAAACAGTACAAACAAGGTTTCAGCTAACTTGGTTGCAGCAGGATGTTTGCAGCTGGTCATCTCCCTGCAGTGTGGCAGACTCTGGCAGCTTGTCCCCTTTTGGGCAGCTTCATCACTGGTGCTGGAACAGACCAGTGCTGGAGACCAGGACCACATGCCTCACCCTACCTGTCCAAGCATCCAACCCTCAAGGAGAAATGATGGGTAATGCTTGGCTTTGACACTACCTGGCCAATTTCTTAGACCATTCTCAGTTGGCAAAGGGTCTTCTCTTGGTGCTCAGGAATCACAAAGTTTTTCTCTCTACAGCTAGAAGATGTGAATACCCTAGCAATAGATCTGGCTCACCTCCCAGGGCTAGGGGTACAAACAGTCTCCAAGGTATTTCCCAAACTGCAGGTCCAAGCCACAAAGGAACTTTGGTTATTGCAAACTGGATTTCCCAGACAATAGGAATTCTTTGTAGGCATCTCTTACTGGTTGTTTAATCTAAGTAACACTTCAAGCTCTTGGCAAAACACAGTCACACCTTCCTCACAGACTGAGGGCTTCTCTCAAGTAACTGCAAGGTTTATCAATAAACAACTCCAAACACTCTGGCTTTCAAGTTTGTAGAACACCTTGGAAAGGTCTCCTACAATTCAGTTGTGAAAACCTTAGGACAATTTCCAAACTTTTCTTGGATCCAGTGTCATCTCTCTAGTCTCAGCAGAAATGCTGCCAGCTGATCTCTCACCCCACATCTGAGGAGAAAATTTGCAACATCTGATTGGGTGATACAGCTGTCCATCTGCCAAATTAATATACATTAAGTTCACTTGATATCCAACTGGGGACTGCTAAAGGCACCAAGAACATTGTCCTGTCCCTTTACCAAGGAGTCATAGTAGCAGCCCTTTGTGCTTCTCAAATGTGGATTGGATGGAGGAAGGGTCGGGTTATCAAGAAGCAGTGGTGCAAGTGGTAGACAAGAAGTACAGGAACTCAGGCACTTGCAAATATGAAACACAAAACAAAATTCTTGAATATGAAGGATAATTGTATAAATACTATGGGATTCAATTAGAGATACTGAAGTATTTCTAGGAAAATATTGTTGTACAAGTCACATTTTGTGATGGAATCTCTGATTTCAGGTCACAGGCCCAGAAACTGTCATTATTTTGCTGGTTTAAGAAGTTCAGTTCCATTGTCAGTGGGAAGAAGTACAGGAACTCGGTTCCTGCTGCAAAAAAGGTACAGGAACTGAGTTTCTGTGTGTTCCTGTCCACTTTCATCACTGCCAAGAAGGCTTCCATAAAACAGTGTGCATGAAGTCCCAACTTTAAAGTCTTTTTCAAGGGCTTCTGTAGCATTTAAACATTAATGTACACATTCCCCAATAGGTATATCTCTGTTCTACTGTCCAGTTGTGGAATGGGCACTACAAGAGTCTCACATTGCCAGTTGCGAGCTTCGGAGCATTGGGTCCTCAGGCAACAGGCAGAGCATACATTTCCAATGCAGTCCTGCATGCTCTTTACACAATAGTACACTTAAACATTGACATGCAGTTTAATCACTTTTCTCTCCCAAAGTGTGTCTCAGAACCCTCCACTTGTGTTTTTAGGATCCCAGAGGTTGGAACACAGGCAGAAGACACTTATCTTGTGCCATGAGGGCAGCTTTACCATGGAGCACCATAGCACTAGCAGGATCTGCAATAGACTGTTGGCTCGCACTTTCAAGCAGAAGCCAGCTGAAACATGTGTACACTGAGCTGTGTGACGCTTTACTGCTTGCTCAGCACTGGCTGCGCTGTACCACCGAGCTGGAAGTTTTAACTATTTAACACCACTCCTCCAGTCCCACAGCAAAGCAAGCTCATAGGAATGGGCAGGAGCTACCAAAGGGTACCAAGGGACCCGAGACTGGGGAGACCAGACGGAAGGGAGGCAAACATGGTAAGCCCACCCATGGGGAGTTATGTATAATTACTTCTTGGTTTGCCCAAGCTTCCTGCAGTTACTTTCTTTCTTAGGTTAAAAATTAGTTATTGGTACAGTATTAGCCAGCTACTACTTAGCATTTAAAATAAAAATAGCACATTTCTTTGGTCCAGTGCCATGCAATTGGGTCTTGTGAAAACACCTTTTGAAAAATACAGTACAAGTGCTAACTCATGTGCTCCTAGTATTTTCAAAAATGTAATTACAGTATCTTTATTAAAAACTTCAAAAACACGTTGTAAAGATCTTTTTCAAATCAACCATTTTTGGTAGACACTTAATTTAAAAAGATGTTGTAATCTAGGTGGGACAGCAACATGACGACAGTGCTGCACCACCCAGTAGCTCAGCTCCTCTGTATTTTCCAATTTTTTTTTTTACTTGCTTTAATTTCAGTGTAACACAACTAGTGCACATGCAAATTTGATGTTGGGCAGTTTGGTGCCTTTTGTCTAAACTGGTGGGCTTTGTACAACCTAGTTTGGTAATTTTAGTGATCGGATGGGTCAAAGCCTTTCCTAACAGGGAGAGGTCCTTTCCATTACTGCACAAGTGTGAGACTACAGTGCAGGTTTTAGAGTGTGATGCTTGAAAGGAGAGTTTCCCCATTGCTTCGGAAGGAAGGCTTGCCTGATGTTAGGTGAATGAAAGAAACAACCAGATAGCACCATAATTACTGACATCTTATAAATTATTTAAAAAGTGTATGCTGCTGTTGTCTGGGGACAGGGGGACTTTTATTTCTCTTGTAACAAACTTACTATGCTCAGAGGAAGCATCTTAAAATTCATAGTTAATAACCTGGCAGCCCAAGGCAGGAGAAGGTGAGAAACCCAGGAAACTGGAGGAAGTAATGAAGATTGGATAATGGGAGTATATGGCAATTGTAGGGAACATAGTGACTTGGAAACTATAAAGATCTAGAAAATCGGTTATGGAATTACCCATTTATAGTGTATGATATTCTTCAAAGAGAGAAGAGTTGATAAATTAAGGTACTATCTATATGTTTTTTGGGGAGCAGTGGATTTGGAGCCTACACTGGTTGTGTGCTTTTGTGTTGTATTTTATTCACTGTTGGAAACTGAGGTGGAACATGAACTCCAGTGGCTGTCCATGCTTGTGGCAATACCTTATATAGAATAGTGGATGGATGGACATCCACAACAAGGCTGTGTTTCCATCGAGGGAGTTGATGACATCATAAAGACCTCGAGAGCGAAGCTCAAGAGGTCTTGTTGATGTCATCAACTCCCCGAGATGGAAACACAGCCTTAGTTGTGGATGTTCAGCCATCCACTGTTTTAGATAGTATATGTTTTTTTTGGTTTTGTTTCTCATTATTTTATTGAAATTACTTGCTGTGGGTGCTGGTCCATTCCTCCTGGTGCTCCTGCTTGCTCCCGATCCCCCTGCTGCCACACCTGCTCCGTCCGATCCGGCTTCTAACTTTAACTCCTCTGCACTGCTTAGTTTTAAAATTAGAAAAAAAAAAAAGAATTTGTTTTTCCAAAATGGAGCCATGTATGGCTCACCATGTCCCAGCTCTGAATTCAACTGTCAGTGGTGCCGCTGCCCGGCGCTCGCTAAATCGCACTGCCATGTTAGTTTTTATTTTTTTACAGAGAGCCTCGGCTGAGCCAATCTGGTGGCAGGTCAAGGGTAAAACGTTGTTGTACTATCGATGTGATGTCACAACGATAGTACAACAGCTTTTTTGACCTTTGAACTGCCCTACAATATCATTTGGAAAATTCCACACACAATAAGCTCTAACCATATACTATAATAATAATAGCATTAGGTGAACTGATAAGATGGCAGGTGTAAAGTTACTTTCAGTGGGCATTGTTGAGGAAAGAGAGAAGCCATGTTGCGGGTAATTCCTTAGAGATCTGGGGGACCTGATTTAATTCTGAGAATCCACTCTGAAACTTGGAGGCTTAAATAGTCTCCATACTTCTTCCTTGATCTGTGACTTTATGATGTTTGGTTATCACATTTGATTAATCTAAACTGCTTTTGCAATTAAAATATGCACGTGGATTTCTCTAGCTGTAAATGTGGGGACTGTAGAGAATTGTCAACTGTTTATTAGCTAGGCTCTTTTATAGCATCATAATGGCTCTTTTTAAACAAATTCTTTGAATTGTGGTACTAAACATTTGATTATATAGGATTTTTCATTTGTTTGCATCCTTCATAATAACATTCTAGCTTAAGCGTAGGTATGATTACATAATCTTTTAATTCAACCATTATTTTGTTAAGTACTTGTGGTTACAATGTGAGAGGATAAAGTACTGTATAGGGAGGGGGGGTAAATCTGGGCACAATCTCTTAGGAAAGAGACCTAGGGGTCATCGTCATTAATTCCCGAAAACAATCATACCAGTGTAACAAGTCCTACATTTAGGCAAGCAAGATGCTGGTGAGTATAGGATGAGGTTTAACAGGAAAAAGAAAATATATTACTACCTCTCTACAGATCATTGGTAGAGGCCCACCTAAAGTTCTACGCCCAGTTCTGGAGTCCTCACCTAGGAAAGATAAGAAAAGGCTGGAGATAGTGCAATGTGGTGACCATAATCATTCAGGACCAGAAGGGCAGATCTTATGAGGATCAGCTCAAGGCACTGAACAGGTACTCACTACAGGCCAGATGAGAGGGTGATATAACAAGGACCTTCAAGTTCCAGAAAGGAATTAACAGGTAAAATTTGAGGAACCTTTAGAATAAACAGCAGGTCAAGAACATGGGAAAGAATGGAAACTGATGGGGAGTTCAAGAGGAAGTGAGAACTTTTATTTTACTGAAAGGGTGGTGGAGCAGTAAAACAATCAGCCAGCTGATTTGGTTGGCACCAAATTATCAATAGTTTCAAACATGGCTGGAACAGAGTGAATGGCTTAATGGTTTGCTCATGGTGTTAGCAGTAGACAGGGACATTTCTAAAGTCTGAAAAAATTAGGGACTTAAACCCCACCCTCCCATACAGTGTTAAACAAATAAGTCAGCGGTCAGGTTTAAGAACTGTGAATCATTTATTCAGGGCTATTGAATAGAGATTCAGAGCATAAGCATGCAATGCCCACCCTTAGTGATGCCCACCAGTAGGGTGGGGAGCATGGGGGTGGATGGTGTGGGTTAGAACCCTGTATGGACAAGAGGTCCCAGGTTGTTAGGGTATTATAGACAAACTGCATGGACCAAAAGTCTCTTTCTGCCATCATTGACAATGTTTCTGTGAGAGAGCTGATTAGGACACTAAGTGAATTCCCAGATAAACATATGGCAAAATTAGTATGATGCCAAGTCTGGCTGGGTAAAACAGATGGGGGGTAGGATCCTTTCTTTGAATAAGCATCATGAGGTCAGTCATGGATTGTTTAACATGGTGGTCTTCTGACAATGCACACAGCAATAAGTATTGCATACTATTAACTGGAATGGGCCTAGGAGAGGACCAGTACCTTACCAGCAAATGAGGGCTGTCGTTAGACTACCCCTCACAATCACTGGGTATCTGGCTAATCTCAGTGGCACTAATGGAAAGCTACTACTGTTTTTTTTTTAAACCAAAGGGAAACTAGTACATTGGCTCAGTCCAGTTAAGATTTATCTGATGGAGGTTGGGTGCCTATTAGATGGACCTCTAGCTATCATATAGTGGGTTACTCATTGTGTTGGATATTCAGTTAATCTTGGAGCAGCCCTGACAGATGGTGTGCATTAGAGGTAGCCCTGGAAAGGCAATGTATTCTGACAATAAGCTAGCACTGTCCTGGGGTGTAACTTCCTCAAACATCGGGTGTTCATATGTTGGTTTGGTACCAATGGAAAGTTAGCCCTGACTGCCATATGGGAAGTAGCTGTGTAGCTCTATGTTTGTATAAGTATAGGTCAAGCACTCTTATTGCAGTAACTGTTTGAGGCAAGATGGATAAAAATTAAGGATTTCCTCATAAATATGTAGTAGTAAAATTTTTAGTCATCATAAGAATCAGATACTCACTTGAGCAGAGCTGATTTTCAATGAGGTCTTTATAAAGTTGTTTACATAAAATACAGTTACATTGTTCAACACATATAAAAACATTGGGCTTTCATTACTAAAACTGCAAGGCAGAGTCAAGACCTAGGAGTAATATTGCACAAACATGTATACTTACAAAATAGCTGCTACACAGAACCATACTCTACAATTTATATCATACAGGGTTTTTTTTTTCAATTGTTTAACTAGGTGAGACACACTAAGTTGATGGCTTTGTTTACAGGTGCAACCAGGGAGCACAGGAAGTTAAATGACTTGCTTAGGGTCACACAGTATGCAAGTGGGGGCTGTGGATTCAAACACACGCATATCCAGATTTGCAGCTCAGAGCCTTAAACCACTGTGCTATGCTGCCTCAATAATATCTAATGATATTAATAGCTAATGACGTCTGATGTACAAACATGCACTACATGTACCACAAATGTCAACACTAAGTTGCATAGTAGATGCCAATATCAATGTCAATTAAATAAAGAATCCTTATGTGGCTCTGGTAGTTTATGACCAAGAAGTATATATTACTGAGCAACAGGAAAGAACTTCTTTGTGTGTTCAATATACCATTTTTTTTATTTTACTCAGTCTAATGTTACCTTATATGGGTCTTAGTCATAAAGGAAGAGCATTACAGAGTTTTGGGCCTGTACTATAACAATGAGATCTTCCCACCTCAAATTTCTTTTGTAGGTAGAAATTCAGTTCCACCCACTGACATAAGTGATCCTTTAATATTTCTTTGTTGTAAATTGTTAACAGGTATCCAGGGACCTTAGATTCATAGCACTTGTGCAAGTAAGTGAGACAATGAACTCTCTATTCTCCTCCAAACTGCACCACCCCAGTTCCTCATGGAGTTCACATCTATGAGCCCTATGGTGGGCATCAAGAATGAAGCTAGCAAACCTATTATGAATGACTTCTAGCTTTGCCAGCTCCATCTCTGAAAGCCCTTGCAACAACAAACCACCATAATCAAAAATAGGTAGGACCATGTTGCTTATCACCTGCTTCCTAACATCTTTATTCATGGAGCCTTAATTCTATACGTGCACCGACTGAGGTGTTTTCCCAAATCTTTCATCTGAATGTCTATATCGATATTCCATTTTATCTTATTGTCCAGTCAAACACCCAAATGTCTCTATTTCAGGACTTGATGAAGTATTGTTTCATCCAAAGTTCTAATCTGTGGAGTAGTTACAGCCAAGTTAACACTTTTTGCTCTACTAAAATGCATTACTTGAGGTTTTTGTTTAGACTGAGTGCCAACTTCAAGTCTAAAAAAAAATCTTTAAGGCATCATCTACCTTCTGTAGCCTACGCTCTATTTGTTTTGGATTAGTTTCTTCTGTGTATATTATTGTGTCATCCACATAAAGATGAAATCTTGGATGCAGATCTTCAAAGAAGAGTGTTCATGTATATATTAAAAAGAATGGGCCCCAAAAGAGAGCCCTGGGGCATGTCGGACACTACTGGGGCAAGTTTTGATTTAAATTTATTTATTGCAATCAATTAGTTTCACCATTTCAAATAGGAACCAAACCAGTCCACAGCACAGCCTACTACTCCAACTCTTCTCAATCTGGAGAGGAAGATGTCATGGTTCAGAGCGTCACATGACTTAGAAAGGTTCACAAATGTGACCCCCAATGACATCATCCTGTCCACAGCCTCCTGAAAATCCATCCTACCCTTTATTAGGGCTGAAGTGGTGCTGTGGAGTGTTTTGAAACCAGACTGGCAATCACACCACAATTTTTCCTCTTCCAAAAAGGTTTTCAACTGGGAACGTACCAATTTTTCAAAAATCTTTGGAACTATTGACAGAAGTGATACTGGACAATAAGCTTCCATTTATTTATTTATTTATTTTGCTTGTTTTCATATATGGGAATGACCTGTACATTCTTCCATTCTTTCAGGTATACACCTGTTTGTGTTGATAAATTAAACAGGTCCACTACTGGCAAGGCAATTATCAGGGCAGCATATTTAAATAACAAAGCAGGGATACCATCTAGTCTACCTGACTTCTTTGTGTTTAACTGTAAGATCTCATCACAAACTTGTTCTTGTGTGAATGGTTCAAAATTACAAGTTTTTTTTTTCAATTGGGATTCCTTATCAGAATTTTCTGTATTAGACTGCCTAATGCTTTGTCCCAAGACCTCTGTTCCCAAGTTAATAAAATAACTATTAAGCTATTCGACCACAAGATTATTTAAAGGAACATCCTGACCATTTATGTCAAAGTAGTTTGGGATATCTATACTTTGTTGTCATTGTTCTTTCTTCAAAATTTTCCAAAATTACCTAGGGTCCAATTTCACATTATGTGTTTTTTTTTTGTTAATTACTGTTTTATTCTTCTCACCTCCAAGGTATAAGTGTTTCATTTGTTTATGTGTATTCCAAGGTTGTACGTTGTTTGTTTGTTAGCCTTTTTCCTTGTGTTATCCTTAAACTTTCATTTTATGGAGGTAGGAATTGTACCATAAAGAATTGTTGTACTTTATTTTCTTAGTATGCTCTGATGTAAATTTATTACAACTGTCCATAAATTTCAAGTAAAATAAAGACCAGGCTTCATCGACAGTCAGAATTAAAGGTATTCTGTTTCATTTTTTATATTCTAAGTCCAACATGAAGGCAACATAGTCAAATCCTGTATAAGATCTATAACTGATTATTTTGTCAGGTCCACCATTCCTGACCCACTTTCTGATACAGAAAATATTTGGTGGTTAGAAAAGGAGTCTGGCAACACACCATGTGAATTATAACAATCTGGATGTGTAGTTAGTATCACATCCAGCAATACTGAGGCACAATGATTCTTAGAGTTCAACCTTGTAAAATCATTTATGAGTTGTGACATCCCCAGATTAAATTTTAGGTTATGATTATTGTGAATTTTCATCACATCCACAATAAGTCACAGCCAATGGTTCTTTAAAATCATGAAAGGTAGTCCTGTAGAATATCAAAAACTTTATTTTTGCTTTTGGTGGGTATTACATACCAACCAGGATAATAGGATTAATAAAGGGTAATCTGATTTCAAATGTTAACACTTCAGAACTCATCCAATCTATTCTAGTCTCAAATTCTTTAATCACTAGTTTGGTTTTCCAAAAAATTATTACTCCCCCTCTCCTTTTAGTTCTATCTTTCCTCCATGAATTATAACCTGACATGTTGTTGATTTGGTTATGTATAATTTTATTAGATAACCATGACTCTAATATCACTATGATATCTGTGGCCAGATTCACAAAACTCTGCCCCAGCACAAACTGGGTTTTGCACCATGATGATATTCAAAAGCCCAGCTTGCACCTGCAAACTGGGTTTGCACCAGGGCAAAGTCTGCAGGAGGCCATAATGTCAAATTATGAGGATGGGACTTGCATATTGGTGCAGTACCATCCACAAAGCATGTTCTCCTCACAAGGGCCATTTGTGAGGTTCCCTGCATGGAGAAAATACCACCATAGAAAACCTACTCTTAATTCTGTGCAACCCTAGTGGTTGGCAGAGGTACTGCAGCCTCTTGCCAAACACCATCCTGGGTAATAAAATAATTTACCCTGGTAGTGTACTGGTCCTCCCTCCCCATTCACTGATTACTGTCCCTTTATAATAGAAAGCATGCCCTGGTAGTCTAGTTGTCCCTCCCTTTCTTGAAAAATGAATAAAGGTTTACTACTACTACTACTACTAACCTCGTGCTCCATGACAGCTCAGTCAGCAGCTGGCCATGGGGTGAAGAGAGGGAGCTGTGCCAGTCACTGGCTTGGTTTCATGATGGGGGGCAGGGTGGTGGACACTACCTGGTGGGGCAGGGATCCACTAGACTCCAGGGACAATATACTTTTAATATGGAGCAGATCTGGGATGGGTGGGGGACTGCTAGACCACCAGGGTAACTACTGAAGGTATGGCAGGGAGGGATCAGGGATAGGGTGGGGCTAAGTCACCCACAGTTTATTTAAATGGCCCATAGAGGGCATGTAAATGGCTATGTTGTGCCTTGCATGTCCAATGGGCTCATTTACATGACTGCTTTAGTAAATAGGATATAGTACACCTGCACTGGTCATTATGGGGCCAATCTCCTGGCCGGATGTCGGGGCAGCACTACGGGGATTAGTGGTGGCTTTCCTGGGTTAGTGCTGTCCCATTCTGAACCTATACAAAGTCAGATAGCATGATGCACTATCCAACTGTGAATAGCAAGCTTTCACACCTGCACAACCGCAAATCACTGCACAACCCTTTGTGCTGTGCTTTGCAAGTTTTTGTGTTTCAGTCCCTGGACTGTAACATATAACCCATTCTCTGATGTGGTCCATTTTATTCACAATGGGTCCTATTCACAAAAGTGTGTAACTGCTACGCAAGGTGTGCATGCAAGGCATGCAGGAGGATACATGTACCAGGCACGTAACCCATGTGTGTGTATGGCATGCATGAAATGTATGTAGCAGTGTGCGCCAGGCCCAGCGAACTAACATGTGTGTGGACAGGGCTCTACAGGTGCGTAGGGTCATGGCCATGTACAACACCTGTGTGACACACCCTACATGCATGAACAGAGCAATGCACATCAGAAAGTGGTGCACAGCAGCAGGCCTCAGCATATGAGGTGACAAGGCAGATGTAAACATCGGTCACATAACACAGGTGCAATTGGGCACCCACGGGCCACACTGGTGACGGGCCCTGCAGTATGCCTGTGCCAACGTGGGCCACCACAACAGTGTGACATAAGTACTGCCCACAGGCCACACATCACATGCAACCCATGTGCAGGGCATACCAGAGAATGAGGCTCAACAGACATGCAAGGCACAGACCACCCACACCCCACAAGGGATGCAAGCACCAACACAGACAACCCACAACACCAAAGGCCTTGAGGCAGACCAAGGCACCATACGCATGACACACAGCTCCTGGCCCCCAACACAGGCACCAATAGGTGAATGGCACTGGCACAGGACAAGGCAACACTGGCGGGAGACACATGCACCACAGCCATATGGGACCAGTGCCATGACCACACAGCTACATGTTACAGCCACCACCACACCTGAAGCAGACCCCTGTGGACACACTGGGTCAGGTGTACACAGGGCACACACACACAGAATGCCAGACATGCCCACCCTGACTGCAGAGTGGCAGGTAGACCAAGGGAAAAGGACAAGGCAGGTGCAAAATGTGGGCCTTTATTGATCACCATCTGGAGTGGAGGGGTACTGGAGGGGACACAGAAAGGGGACAGTACATAAAGAAAGAAAGGCATGTACTGCACACTAATTTGAATCTGATGAGTCAGAGGTACTGGAGTTTGTGTATGGGGAGTGGTTCTGGAGTAGGACCGCTTAATGATCACCAGCCTCCTCTCTGGAAACTGTACCCCTGCAATGACAAGAACTAACAGAAGGACACCCATCAGAACTGGGGAAACACATAGTTGTGTGGTGCACACACACATGCAATGTCCACACACACAATCCACCTCAGAAGGCACCTGGATGTCCCACAGGTCCTTAGACTCATCCTCATAGACAACCTTGTGGGACGTCCTCCATCTGGAGAGGTATTGGGGGATGTCTTCTGGCCACCACTGCCCCCAGCGCCTATTTGCCATGACCTCACTTGCAGAACTGTCCCCCAGGTCCAGCAGCTCCATGACTATAGTTGCCAGCCAATCTAGTGTGGCCTGTAACACACAGCAGAGTGGGACACATTAGCCAGTGTGACAGACACAGCGTCAGACTCCTACAAACACCAGTGGAGCGGTACTCACATTAGGCTTCTCCTGTACCTCCCATATGTTTCCCACCAGAGGGCATCCTGGTAGCAAGAAAAGGATACTCTAATTTGCGACCGTGGTAAGCCACAGTCAGACTCCACACTGGTCCCACTACATGCTGCATGTTATCATGGTCCACTTGTAAGTGACACACTGCCACATGCCAGGCAGCACCTGGTAGGGTGTCACCCTTACCCAGCATGCTGAGACCATGGCCTTAAAGGGCATGCATCTGCAATGGTCAGACATGCACTACACACCCACACCACCACAGGCACTGTACGCCACACATGGCAAGAGGTTTCCATTTGCCAAGGATGTGCCCTGGTGCACTAATGTATGTCGTCCTCATTGAGGATGTCATTGACTGGATGCAACTATGGCGACAACAGGGATGCCCACGCATGTACCACACCAGGCTGCTGGCACAGATGTTCCATGACATGAAATGCCTGCATGCTTTCCGTGTGGACCATGCCACACTGAGATACATCTGTGGGCTGGTCCAGGACCAGGTCCAACACCACACAACCCATTCCAGGCCCATGTCCATGGAAACCAAGGTGATGTGCACCCTGCAGTATTAGGCCACTGGGTCCTTCCAGAGTGTGACAGGTGATATCACAGGCATGAGCCAGGTGTCCCTCTCCAGGGCACTGCACCAGGTGATGGACACCCTGCTGTGGCATGTGATCTCACACATCCATTTCCCCACCATGCTGAAGGCCATCCGGGACATGGCTGAGAGGTTCCATGAGACCTACAGAATGCCCAACACACTGGGTGCCATTGACTGCACCATGTGTGATACTGGCACCACCGGTGGATGGGGGCATACAGGAATCGGAAGGGTTCCACAGTATAAACTGCCAGGTGGTGTACGACACCACAGACATCCTCACCAATGTGTGCCAGTTATCCAGGCTCATGCCATGATGCATATGTATTCGACAACAACGGCCGAAACAACACCTGGCCACATGCACTGAGGGAACTGTGTCGCTCCTAGGTGAGGGTAACAGTGTCTTCCATGGTCATGTGTTCCACAGTGTACTGCTTCACCTGACCTAATGCATTGTTCCTTAACCTCCACAGTGGACAGTGGATATCCATTGTGGACATACCTACTGATGCCGTACCTGTTACCACAGCACCCAGTGGAGGAAGCCTACAAACCACACACACACACACAAGGGCAAGGAACATCATGGAATGCACCATGGGGCTCCTGAAGATGTGATTCCATTACCTGGACCACAGTGGTGGGATGATGATGCAAGCCCCTGGAAGGGTGTGCAGAGTTTTCACTGTCTGTGCCATGCTGCACAACATTTGTGTGCACCAGAGACTGCCTATACCCCCAGACATCCCCCCACCCAAACCCCCTGCAGTGCCCCAGGTGGGCCTTCATGGCCCACAGCCCGTGGACCAGCAGGCACATGGCAATGGGCCACAGCAGCAATGTGGTGTGCCACAGCCAAAATGTTTGGCTGCACGTGCTGTCCAGCATCATGTTGCCCATGATATGTTCTGCCATTAGGGCAATGTGCCATGGGTGCAATGATGATGTCACAACACTGAGCACACATTGGCCTGGGCCCACACAAGCCTCAGCACTGCATGCTGTGCTCTTTGTTCATGGGGTCCCACCATGGGCCTGCCCAGACTGTCCATCCTTGTGGCCATGCTGTCCAATCATCACCCCTTGACCCTCTATAGGGTGTGTGGGCTCAGCAGACATATGGGTACACCTCATGCACCAATGGTACTGCCACCGTGCCATCGACCATGACTAGGCTGCCATTGTGGCTGTATGGGACTGCGGTACTGTCATTGTGGGGGGCCTCCCATGCATGTGTGTGATGTGCAGCGTGTATGTACCGTGTGTCCCACCATCTGTGTGCCCGCCACTATGTGTTGCATGTGCCATTGTGTGTAGTGAGTGGTGTGTGTGTGTGTGTGTGTGTGTGTGTGTGTGTGTGTGTGTGTGCTGTGTATGCTGTATGCTGCTCCCTGTCAGGCTATGTGGTTGCATGGTCATGGCCTATGACAGCCCCTGGCATGTCCGATAGGACCCATGCCTGTGCCCCATGGCCATTCCTACACCATGGCACCAGCTGGAGGCTGTGAAGTACACTGTGACTGCTGTGTTGGCACTGGGGCCATCACCCCTGGGGATTCAGCTGGTGCTGTGCTGGGATGCTGCAGTTTGCTGGTAGTCTGGGCTGGCCATGTGGGTGCATCAGGTGCAATGTGGTGTCTGCCGTGCTCACATGGCCTGACAGGTGCATCAGGGTACATCAGGGGGCATGTGGCACCTAGGTGTGTGCCGATGGCTGAGAGCACATTGGCCACCCTCTCCTGTGCACGGCTGCCAGCTGCAAGCTCTGTGGCATGATACTCCTCTGCCCATATGCTGGCTGTGAGTGATTCCACTATGTGCACCTGTGCCCATACACCAGCAGTCAGCTCCTCAGTCATGAGCTCCTGTGCCCTGGTGGTTTCAGATAGAACCCCTATGAGCCACTCCAGGGCATGCATCTGTTCTCAAGTTGCCCAATAGCCACTCCTGCTTCACTCTCCATAGGCTGGGGTAGTAGATGGTCATGGGGCTGCTGGGCAGTCTCTGTCTGGCACATTGTGCAGGTAGTGGTCCAGCTGACATCCCCAGTTGTGCATCCTGGGGTGTGGCTGTGGTGCCCTGGGCCTCGGAGGGTGTCGCATCAGCACTGTGCTGAATCAGCCTGGTGCCACCACTGCCAGGCAATGCAGGACTGCTGGGGTCCTCCTTCCTTGTGATTCTCTCAGATGCTTGGCTGTCAGGGGTCTGTGCTGTCCACATCTGTCTGCCATCATGGTTGGTGGCCTGTATCCCAGTGCTTTGGCTTGGTGCTGCATAGATGGTCAGTTCTGTGTCCCTGGGTGTTGTCTGCATGCCACCCCCAATGGTGCTGTTGGTTGAATGTCAGGCTGCATGCCACTTGTTGGGGGGATACTATTAGAGGCTGCAGTGTTTGTGTGTGTGGGATGTGACATGTGCACATCCGCTGTGCTGTCACCTACCATTGGCATGGTCCATGTGCATGGGTCCTGTGCTCTGGCCCAATGGCCCCTCTCCTTGACGGTCATCCTTATGCACTGTGTGGGGAAAGGTGACTGTCAGCTTGCCCCATTGGGGACATGTTTGTTTACCTGTGGCGTGCTGCTTCCATGCCCCCTTATCTCGCATGCTGTCAAGCCCCTCTGGCTCACCATCCCTCACTACATTGCTGATGGTGTCACCCACCAGCTTCTTAATGGGTGTCTTCAGTGGTTCTGGGGGGTGGCCTCTGCCTGTGGTGCTGTGGAACTGCTGTGCATGGTTTATCTTCCAATTTACCTGGGACCGAAGGTCCCACCACTTGTGCTTGATGGCAGAGAGCATGCAGGCCTCCGATCCCACAGCATTGACAGCTGCTTGTATGTCCAGCCTGATTCTTGCCTTGTTCTCCACTAGGCTGGTCAGGGATCTTGTCACGTACAGGATGTTGTAATGGCAGCGAATGTTCATCACCAACATGGCCACCTGGGTACCAGTGAAGTTGGCAAAACGGGGCCACCTACCCCTCCCTCATCTGGATTGCCCATCTCCCAAGGTGGCCACTGGGCCACATTGGTGGAACATTCACCACAGCTCATCAGCCACTATGCAGCCAAGCGCATGCATAAAATCCATGTACATTCCGCAGACGTGTACATCACCACGTTGTGGTTCCCAGATCTCCTATATGGCAGGGTCAGGGCGGGGTGCTGGTTCTGCATTCCTGAGGACCTCTCTCTGTATGCAGCTGTGTGCCTGTCAGGTCACTGCTCCTGCCCTTCCATCATGTTATGCACCTGTTTGTGAATGCTGTGTATTTAACAGGGTCTGCGCGTTACGTAGCTGTGTGTCTCTACTTGCATCACCTTCCCGCACAGCAAATGCATTTTTGTGAATAGGCCTCAGTGCTTCTTGTGTTAAAGTGTATTAGGCTTAACCCTCCTTCCTTCAGGATGTCTGTGGAATACTTATTATTTATTGTCATTATGAGGCCTGGATCTGGGTTTATGTCGCCAAAGGCAAGCAGACACATCACAAACATAGGAGCACCACACCTCAGGTTCCCCACAGGACCCCAATATTCACTTTTTTTATTTTTAAGATGACTTAAATTATATTATTTACAATTTTATTATTGTTCTGCCTGTTTGCAGGGGAGGCCACCAATGCTATAATTTTAATCAAGTTTTTCTCGACAATAATATGTATCATGGCAGGTGACAAGGTTCCCACACTCTTAATTGAAAATAACTCAGACATAATGTCCCTCTGCCCTGCTTCTAATCCCACTGTGCCACTGATCATTCATCATATCCTGTTGTTGTTTGTGCACTCACAGTGCTCAGTAAACTCCCACAGATTAAATAAAATTCCATCCAAAGCCTAATCATTCTGAAACAAACTTTAAAATACTATCGTACAAATATTACCCAGATAACACAATTGGTTAAACACCAACAAACAAATGCTACCAGCACTTTTTTGTACTACAGTACTACTTAGTTGATAATACTATCTTAAAAACTTTAACACAGTTGGTTAAGGTACCCATGGACTAACACTGCTAGCATTTATTTGTACTATTATTCAGTTAAAATAACTGAGTAGTATTCTGGTACACAGACCTTACCAAGTTTTGCTTAAATTAGTAATTTAGACACACTGTAAATCTTTGTAGATGGTCAGGCAACACTATGCTTCACATATTGTAATGAGCAAAACAGGATAAAAAATTGTACGGCCTTCCCATGGCCTCCCTCAGGTGGACTCACAGGGTGACTTACTGCACCCCTGTGTAAGCCACTCACATGTGCAGCCACTCAGATGGCTGCACTGCTATACTGCTTCAGCCTGCCCTCCCCGGTGACATTACTGGCCCTGATTCCACACCCAGTAGTGATCCACCCCTTGCTTACTGGGACCAGGTGGAGCTTGTAACAGGGTCCAGGCATCCGTTGCTGTATTAGTGAGATGGGACTGCAGGATTGTTCCATGCAGCAAAGCAACAGTTGCTGGCACAGTCTGGGCTTGTTACTGAGGCAGTCTGTGACATTTTATAGTTAGGTAAACAGTTCAAACAGTTCAAAGCAGAGTCCCGTGATGATATTTTTATATATATATATATATATGCAAGTGCCTATGATGATAACAAAGGGCATATATTAGCAATGTTTTCAGTGTGGTCAGACCTACAGTGAGAATATCATGTTTATGCTCACTGTAGGTGATTTATCCACACAGCAGGTCCAGCACAAGCAGATACTGCACTTAACCACAGCTACTCACAGTAGATAGTGATTGCTGGTGCCAGCAGCCAATAACTTTCACACAGAAATAACTTTTTCTTTCCTTGTTCTACATAACACAACTCAGTGCACAATGACAACCCACTTCAAACTCCGCTCACTCGTGCACCGAAGCCACAAGGTCCAGACCCCAAACAACGTTTCCATTAATAGTAAAATAAAAACTTTGCAGTTCTTTTTTCTTATGCCTGTTTTGACATCCCTCTTGTCCCTCCACTTGTCGGTCACACTGTCAGACGCATATGGACTCCAACACTCCTCTCACATTCTCGAATCCGGACTGCCACACCATGCTGTGACTCATGACTGGTATGCAATGACACTGGTGCTGTCCTTCTCATCTTCACAGGCACCGACACTCTACTCCTTGGAGCACACACTCTTCCCCAGCCACTTCCACAACTTCAGCTTGGCACCTCTCCAGGTTGCATCAGAGTTTACCAGTGGAAGCAGTCTGAGCTTAACTAGGAGCATGGTGGCACAATGATGCAGCACCCATGAATGTTACCACCTACACTCACTCCACCAGCTGCTCAGTCATCCAAAAAGAAGCAAACAAAAAAAACCTTAAAACTAAAATAAGTACCCTGCTAAAAAAATGGCATTATGTAAATGGAATACAGTCGAAACGACTTAAAGGGGACACGGTTAAAGGGTACGTCTGCTTAATTGGGACGATCCCCTGGGCACTGATTTTTGCCAGTGTTATTCAATGGGACCAGCTTCTGTTTAATTGGGACAGTCCTATTGTTTAATTGGGACGATTATCTAGTCACAGGTGTGGGAAAAGGTGCTGAAAATGTAATCACACCTCGTTAAGTGCTCGTTAGGTGGCCTGCATTTAAGTTGTTTCACATTCCCACTGGCTTAGCATCTCTCTGGAGTGTGTTTAGCATCTCTCTGGAGTGTGTTTGGTTTGCAGGATGGCATCTACAAGCAACAACAAAAGAGTTGACCTACCACTCAGTGAGAAAATAAAAGTTATCGAGGCTTTACAGCTGCCCAACTCCCCTCTCTCAAAAGTTGCTAAGTGAAGCTAAGTGATTTTAATTAAAGTTCATTGTGTTGCTTTCACCAATCAAATAAAGATTAAATCAAGAACCAAACCAAACACACTTTTACAAAAAAGGAGCTGTAATAATAAAAAGTACTGGTATTCAGTACTTTTTAATGTTTTGATTGTTTTCTCTGTTTTGTTTTTTACTGTAACGTGTGTGTGTATGTCTCATGAGTAAAGTCTTTTCTGATTGCAATGGAAAAAAGGCTGCTTCTGATAAAAGGGACAGTCACTTAAAGGGGACAATAGGGCATCCATGGAGGTGTCCCCTTTAAGAGGCAGTAATATCAGTGATATCCTTGCCTCATGTAGTTTGACCTTTCACATTTCTTGTGGTTCCGCCACTCGTGATGTCATAAGGTCTAACTGCACTTGGAAGGATATCAATGATATTCTGTCTGGCCATCACATATCATATATATAAGAGGATATGCGGGGGTGCCTGTGGGATAACAAAGTTATTTGTACAGTTGCCTGTGACCTCAAATAACCTCATGGTAGGAAGAAAGCCCGCAGTGGCGATGCAGTGGTCACTGGCATGAACAACTCTTTGTTATCCCACAGGTACCCTGTATATTTGATTTATGCAACAGGATTTTTGGGGTTCTGCTTATATATATATATATATATATATATATATATATATATATATTTAGTTAAGTTCCTTTTCAGGTTTTTCTCTGTGCCTGGTTGTTGTGTTTGGTTTGCAGGATTTCTATGCTGAGAAAGAGGAAAAAATTGCTTTTTTTTCTTAAGAGTGTTTTCATTTAAAATGTGGTTCGAGTTGGGGGGGGTTGGTTAGGGTGTGCATTTTGTGAGTGTTTGGGACTGTGATAGCTTGGCTTTTAAGAGCACTGTGAGGAGGTGAAAGTGAAACTGGGAGACAGTGCTGGTAAGAAGGCAGCACAGTTGGTGGTAGTTAGTGATGTTGTTACTATGTAGATAAATAAATTTATCCACATAGTAGCACAGATAAATGGATTTATTAGTGCAGATTTATTCAGACACCTGTTGCATAAATATATATAGTGGAGCCAGTCAGGCGAGCCGACTCTCAGCTGTCTGGGCACTTGAGGGTGGTAGGAAGGTGGGATGTACATATCTTTTAAAGTAAAAATAAAAAAAAATCAACTGTCTCCTGATGGGGCTCCTGTCAGTGATAGTGGAGACTGTCCAGACAGCTGATTCTCCATATCTTTTAAAATAAATGAGAAAGTAAATAAATTAAAAAAAATAATAAAATTCAACTGTTTCCCAACTTGACATCTGTCAGGGAAAGTGAAGCCAGTTGGGAGAGCTAATTCTCAGTGGTTTGGGCAGTTGTGGGTAGCGACTGGGAAAGAGGAAATTGTTTAACCAGGAAAGGCACTCTAATGTTTCCAGGTGTGACCTGGGAGCACATGGAAGTTAAGTGACTTGCTGAGGGTCACAGTATGCAGGTGGGGGCTGTGGGATTCAAACCCAGGCTCCAGGTTTACAGCTCAGAGGCTTAAACCACTGCGCAATACTGCCTTCCTGCACTGAGAGATATGCAGATATCTTTTAAAATTAAATGCATGAAAAACAGGCATTTGTCAATGTGAATGTTTGCTTGCAGCATAATAGAATTTGAAAGGGAACATGAACAATATGGAATTTAAATGAAGCATTTCTTGTGTTTTCTGTTAATTGTTGACATGCTGTTAATGTATTTGATGCTTCCCCTACTGAGCTCTTTCTTCCCTGTTCGAGGCAGCCAATCAACCACATGCGGTTTCTAGGATGTACAAGATTCTTCAATCCTTGGACCCCCATCTTCCCCAGGGCATATGCCACTATTGGGTCCAAGAATTGTCTCTCCCTACCAAGGATGTGGTCTGTATGGTGATCGGGACTGCTTCACTGGGTGTTTGCACCTCCATTCCAACTCCAACTCGAGTTAGAATCCTAGAGACTAAGGAGGTGGAAGTGGCCTCGCTACGAGGGGGTTTGGGGGCACAGCCCCTGATGGATACATGGAGGCATCCCCAACACTGCAATGTTGACAGTTGGCACTGCAGCTGTCGCTGTTCTGGATGTCTCTGTGATGACTGTCGCCATGCATGGGTAAACCGTGACAGTGCCATCTGATGAAGACAGAGCAGAGGGGTTTGAGTTCTCCTGACTAGGAGACAGAACATGTGTCATGTGGATGGTGTGAACAGAAATTGTTCTGTGAGGTACCCCGATAACTGTATCAGCAGTTACATTATCAGAAAAAAGAAGCAGGCACCTGGAGTCAGGGTGTGCATTGCATAAGTCATCAACTGCTGCATTACAAAAAATGTTGGTGATAAGCAAATGATTACTACATCAAACTGCTGCAGACATTACTCTTGTCCTGACATATTAAGGGTTTACAAGTTTTCCCGTTGGCCGCCACTCAGGGCAAACTCCCGTAATGAAAACTGTCAGACCACATAATGGCGGTGATGATGCGTGCATACTGGCTTCTGTTGGGACTTGGGAATAAAAGAATTGACCTACATGGCTATAACTGTTACAAGAATGAAGATCAAGACACCACCATGTTAAACAATACCAACAAAGTCACCCGTCACATCTCTCACACAGTATCATATCACCTCCAAGTCCCTTTCCACATTTCATACCAACAAGAATCAGCGATGAGATGAGAACATGTACTGCGTTTTGCATTGTCTGCATAATTAATCTTGATATTGTGTTAGTCACATCACATGGAGTGACAAATGTACCCTCATTCAAGTAACAACTGTAAAGCCATGAACAAGCCGACGCTGTCAAGATCACTGTACCTTCCAGAAAGTTGGCATAACAGTGTCACTGCTACAGGTGGCTATGTGTGTTGTATGTAGCGCCCAGCGCTTTGCTGCGAAACAACCTCACCACAATAGTTATGTACACTGCTATGCAGAGTGTTGTTGCTAGTGACATTTACATATGGAACTGCTAGCACTACTTGATTTTTTTAACTGCAATATCAAATGAAAAGTAAATCCAAGTTCTGCAGAAGAGCAACAACAGGAGCTACACCATGACACAGAAAGACTGACAATGTGGTCTCACAAGATGATGTAGTGTGTCCTGGACACTGCAAGACTGCATGCATGTCATGATTGACCCAAGTACTGCGCCTGTTGAATTTATTATACATTTCTGCAACACTGATGGAAGAGAGACATGCCAATCATACTGATCTGCTGTTGCAGTTTGATTACGTCAAGTGCAACATTGAAATAGCAGGAGGAGAGTAGTTACTGCTACTGACCCAGTACTCTGGCTGTCACACATCATCTCCATTTATTTGGGAGGAGGGTGACTCAAGTTCTCTTGCTGGATACTGCCAGAAAGGTTAAGGCTGAACCCTGACCTGCACTCAGACATTCTTATTAAACTTTTGCAAACCTTCACAGTCTGTAAAGGAAGAAATGGTGAGACATTGTGTGAAACAAAGAAATAATTATATGAAGTGAAGACTAAACAGGGCAAAGCAAAACAGGATATGTGATAGAAGGCAGAAAAGAAAACTTTGTGCAATTGCAACGACGACAACAATATAAAAATTAACTCTAGAACTAACTAATAACTATTTTCATACAACTGGCCAAAAAGGCAACTAAATACACTTTTTAATTTCCAAAGTCCAAAAGTCACTCAGTGTCTGCTGGTGCATCGTTGCTGTCGTAGGCCAGTACTGGAAGCAGCTGGCCTGAGCTGCAGCCTCTCCCTGGTGGGAACTGCTCTCTTAAAGAGCCGATACAGGCATTCAAAACCTTCATCCATCTTGGCCTCCAATGAGGCAACCTTTTTCTTTAGTTTTCAGACAGCCCTTTGCATGGAACGGATATCATCATCGTGGATGCACTGGATGGCCACAGAGGCTGTTGGCAGGGTGCTGCTACCTTGTTCTGCTGCTGGCACTGCAGCTACAGGGGTTACTGCTGCTGATCCTGCAGCTACAGGGGTTACTGCTGCTGGCACTGCAGCTACAGGGGTTACTGCTGCTGGCACTGCAGCTACAGGGGTTACTGCTGCTGGCACTGCAGCTACAGGGGTTACTGCTGCGGATCCTGCGATGTCTCTCTGGGAGTGGCTGCTGCTCAGGAGCTGCCTGACGTGCCATTTTCTCCAGCTCCCTCTGCAGTTTTCCAAGACGGTGCATGGCAAGGGTACTTTTTTCCTACCGCTGCTGCTGAGTGGCTGTAGCTGTGACTATGGTGGTGGTTCTGGGACTGTGTCAGTTGTTTCTGTCGGACGTAAAGAAATATGGAGTTTCAGGAGACTGAACTGTGCAAGTTAGCATCAAAATACACATTTTAAGTAATTGCGGTACAGTACTCATCCACTGTAACCTTACTGTATCCTGCCTGAAATTATGCAGATGGACACAGCTTTATCACTCACCTAGGCTAGTCTCACTGGCCCCTGCTGTGTCTTGTAGCAACCCTTAAACATCCATGCAGGATATAACCATTTGGGAAGTATGGACCATGAGTATGTAAAACTGATGGTTAAAGCAGCAGCTCTAGTTAACAAACATTTACTTAAGTTTGGTGACAATCAGGTCACACAAAAATATCAATATATATGAGTTTCTTTTTGTTTTATGTTATTCCAGATGCAAGATAGAGGAATGTGAAGTTCTAGTTACTGTTCATTTGCTGTGTCCACCATCATAAATGTAAAAAAGAACAGAGTGGCGGTGTGCTGTTTGTCATCAGAAACATGCTGGCAACACCAACGTTTATGTATTAGAACTGAAATAGTAGAGCGAGTGGGTGGGTGGGTGCAGTTAATGTGTGATCTCTAGGGAGAATATTTTTGAAAGTTGCTGTTGCTATCATCTTTATTGTAGATCAGCGCAAACTGCAACAGCTGTAATTAAACACGGTCTTACCAATATACCTGACTGAATTTAAAACACCTAAATGAAGAATGTAAGATTATCAGGAGTACATTACTGCTGAAAAATAGTAGGATGACAGTTTTTGCTGGCTAACTACTACTGCTGCTACTTTAACCAATGGTTCCACAACTACATGTTCTTTTAGGCTGAACTCATCATCACATCAGACCACCAGCCACTATATCTTTCAGGCAGTGTACCATCCATGGAAAGCACCCCCCTTACATTCATATATTTTTTTTTTAACACCTCCATAGGCGCCGGGTCGTATGGGCCCGTGGGACACTGGCCCCAGCAATATTTTTTGATCCAGGCTGAGCCCCAGCAATATTTTGCCACATCATGTTGCCTTTTTAAGCATTTCCCCCTAGTTTCTCTCATGTGCCTCTCTTGACTGTGTGTGTATGTGACCACAGCCTGCCCCAACTCCTGTCGTGCCCCTGCAGTTTAATTAGGCTGGCCACGGCTGGCATTATTTAAAATTTGCACCTTTGCCTTGCTGCCTCCCTCCCTTTCCCTTAGTTTGTGCTCCCCCTTCCCGAAAATCATTGGGGTTCAGAGTGCAATGTTTCAGCATGCTGCACTGTGATTGGCGGCGGCTGCAGGGGGCGGGGCTTGTATTGGGCACGATATGCGTGCGTGGGTCAGGGCAGTTCTGTGTGTGTCAGTGTGAGGGGGTGATGGTTTCCGTTGTGTGGCGGCAGGAGAGAGTGAGCAGTGGGCTGGCCTGGAAGAAGAGAGCTGTAGTGGGCCGGCAATGAGTGAGAGGGAGGAGGACCCGGGTGGCCAGGGAGTGGAACCGTCCAGGCCAGCTACAGACTTGGTCTCCGGGAGGCAGCAGCAACAGTCAAGCACAAGTAGGCTGAGCAGCAGACTAGTGCTGCAGAGGGGATGGAGTAGAGCGAGTGGGTGACCTGAGCATGCTGGTTGGGGTTAGGGAGGTTTGGGCCAGTGGCAGACCTACAAGTGGCCAGGTGGGGTCCAGGCAGCCAGCAGCAGCACAGAGAAAGTCATCTTGAGGAGCAGCAGAGGAGGAAAGCATCAGCCAGCAAGCAAAGGTAGGCCAGCAGCAGCAGAACTGTTTAGTGGGGTGCACATTCAATCACAGTAGAGTGTCCCTGGAAATCACACTGAAAATCAACCCCGCTCCTCAGGCACTTCAGCTCATGGTATACTCTGAGCTGCCTAACCCATGCTGGAGGAGGGGCTGGCCTGGCACATTTACAGTAATTTTATGGGAGGGATGCTGATGTTTCCTATGTGGGATTGATGGGAAGGATGCTGATGTTGCCTCTGTGGGGATGGATGGGAGGGATGTCGATGTTGCCTCTGTGGGGATGGATGCTGATGTTGCCTCTGTAGGGATTGATGGGAGGGATGCTGATGTTACCTCTGTGGGGATTGGAGGGAAGGATGCTGAAGGTGGCAGTGCCTCTGTGGGGATGGATGGGAGGGATTCTGATGGTGGCGATGCCTCTGTAGGGATGGATGCAGATGTTGCCTCTGTGGGAACTGATGGAAGAGATGCTGATGCTGATGTTGCCTCTGTGGGGATTTGTGGGAAGGATGTTGATGTTGCCTCTGTGGGGATGGATGGGAGAGATGCTGATGTCTCTGTGGGGGTTGATGGAAGGGATGCTGATGTTAGTAGAAACAAAAAACCATGCATTCCAGAGCCAGGAGAACAGATAGTCCTCCAATGAAGGTAGTCACAAATTGCCACAAATCCAGTTTGCTGTTTGTTTACAAAAATATTGGTTTTATTGAATAAACTTGAGAAGGCACAACAGTTATGTGCAAAGTCCCCAGTGTTTTGCCAATTAAGGCTTCATCAGGGGGATAAACCTTTTAATACTCAATCTCTTTTTATACCAATTAGTTTCAAAATCCATGTGACATCACAGTTATTAACCAATCAGATTGTTCCTTTCCATAAAACTAGCAAATATTCAAATTAAATAATTGGTAATAAAGAAAAAATGTTACACATTAGTTCATGATAATGGTAGCAACACTTTTACATATCAAATATTTTAAAAGTGTAAAGGCAGTTGTATCAGCCAATCAGATCGCTCAATACAAAATTGATTATTTTTGAGGCAAAATTATTCCCGTTAGCTAGCTACCATATATTAAAACTCAAAATCTTCCCAAAATTAATATTAAAAATGGGTTTATCAACCAAAAACCAAAAGTTTGTATGACCAATCAGATTGCTATATTTCAGATACATTAAATTTATACTAGTTCTCTTACTAAGTAGTTGTTGATGGTTGATAAACCATATTATATCAAAAATCCTCAAATCAAACAACCTTATTTAGGCAATTACAAAACAGAATTGTTTGCTGATGTTGCCTCTGTGGGGATGGAAGGGAGGGATGCTGATATTGCCTCTGTGGGGATTGATGGGAGGGATGTTGATGTTGCTTCTGTGGGGACGGATGAGAGGGGTGTTGAGTCCAGTGAATGAAGTGGGCCTGGTGGTCTGCCTCTGCAGCAGTGTGTGACTACTCTGATGGGTATGGGAGTGGACTCTGTCTCTGGCAGCTCTGCACTGTATGATGCATGGGTGGGGGGGACAGCCTGGGTAACTTCAGGACGGGAACAGAGACCTAGCCTACTGACTAGCTTGCTAACTTGCCTGGTGTCTTGCTGAAGCCTTCAGCAAGCAAGTTAGTAAGCTAGACAGTACTCTAGGTCTCTGTTTCTGTCCTAAAGGTCCTGTCATGCGGTAAGCAGCAACTCAGCTGGGGCATGTTTATTCTCTCCTGGAAATACAAGAACAAAGTCACGTAGTACTAGTAGTTAGTTTCTAAAATATGAGCATCCTTTTCCTTTACTGCCAGTGCAGTCATAGCCCTAATCAGATCATTGTTTTGCATCTGCCTGATCTCATATTCAGCTAACAAATTATTGCCACCACTACTGTGATTAGTATGTATTTGCTGATCAGTTTCTTGACAATACCACAGGGGAAAAGAAAAAATGCTTATTAGCAATAAAAAATGAAGATTATTTTTTCAAGGTGTCAGCCTCAAGGGGTAGAAAATAAACTAAAATTCTAATTAAAGGTTGCGGGCTTATATGTTACATGTGAAGCATGCATCCCCTGATGAAACAGTCTTTCCCATGTTTCAGATTATTGACAAAAAGTTGGGGAATCCACTTAAAGATATAATCGAACATTACAGACTTGTTCCCAGTGGAACATGTGCTAGTGAGATGAAATAAACCCCAGTTCAGTGATATTTCTGTTGGGCTGAAAACTGTGTAATGTAAACATTTTTTGCCAACGCATTTGTCAACATTAATTGACAGAATTTTTGAGAGGTGATAAGTGACCTAGGAGAAGAAAGTTGTGCGGTGATGAGATGTGGGCGCAAATGTGAATTGGGAGGTCCAAAAAGCCCAATTGCAGAGTGGCCATTGTAGCAAAATGAGAAAGAAAAAAAAAAAAAAAAAGCTGCATTCCTCATTAAACTGCACAGGAAGCATTAAAAAGCAATGGCTGCCAGTCATCTGAGTTATTTCTAGGGTCCTTACTTCTTCATTGTTGTTATGTGGTCCTGTGGTACTGAAAAGCAGGTTTACTGTATATAATGGCTCTTGGATTGCTAGAACACAATTGTGCCACTGGAAATGTCTGTTGGACCAGTGTGTTTTCCAGTCACTAGCCCCTTTTGGCTACTGACTGCAAAACTTAATTTTGACCCCTGGTCTTCTATGGTTTATGGCTGTGTCCAAAAAGCATATATAAAGTATCTGTTCAGGAAAGATACAGTAATATATATATATATATATATTTTATCAATATGATATAAACTGTATTTGGACACATAGAGCCTCCGACTCTATGTAACCTACCTACCTGCTGATAATGGCATATATGGGTATGCAGTGAAATGCAGTACTGACTCCATTTATGCCACACTATGTCTCTCCCGACCTCTGCTAAACACATAGGACAACCCGGAAGGGGATGCACTGTGCTAAGAAATTGTGTGAGTGACTTGATGTGGGGAACCTGTAGGGTTGGGGATTCTCTCATGACTATTGGCTCCTCTACTAGCCTACAGATAACACAACCTGGTGTATCCTATTCTGTTTTTGCATTTGTTCACTGCAGGGAGTGGGGTCTTGACCCCTGAGACAGGTGGTGTGGCCTTCACCTCTAGGTCAGGGTCGGGGCTTGACCCCTGACCCCTGGGACCCACCAACAATTTTACAAACCGGCTCCTATGAACACCTCCACATATGTACTTCAAAACATCACTTACTTTGCAGAATGCAGTGCACCATGTTTATTATCCTTATGGGATGGGAACTGGGAATCTGTCTGTCTGACAAGTGAATGCTGCCCCCACAGAGCATGACCACTGTTTTCCAGCCTGGCATCACTGACTAGTCACTTGACCACATTCAGCAGTGGAGAAACCAGAGTCTCACATGATCCATGTGCTTGGATGGACCCACTACTATGAAGGATACTAAACAGTCTATGAGGCAACATACGCAGTGTGCACCTATCTCTCCTCTGAAGGACCCCATAAGTGAACTCTGCACACAGTATTATACTCTGGAGTCAGTATGACATGTGGTGGTGTTTGTCAGAGATTGTCATGACTCATGTTTGTGGCATATGATAAAAAATAAACAGATGGGGGTATTGTTGAACCAGGAGAAACACACTAAGCCAAAGCTTGTTTCCAGGTGTGACCTATAAGGAGCACAATGAAGTTGAGTGACTTGCTCAAGGTCACACAGTGAAAATATGCAAGTGGGAGCTGTGGGATTCAAACCAAGGTCTTCAGGTTTGCAGCTCACAGCCTTAAACCACTGCACTAGGGGCAACCAGTATTAGAATATTGACGTAATACTGTGACAGACATTGCTGATCATGTTGATGCATGTATCAGCATTGTATAAAGTGCTTCTGTCAAACATGTTATCACAGTAGGTGGCACAAATTGATTGATAATAAAATTGTACAGGGGTTTCAAGCGGTTACACTGCTGATTGACTTGGCTATGCATCATGCCTCCAGCATAACAGGGTTTAATTCTTTCCTGGCCTCCACTCACAATCAGTATGTGGCCTGCCTGCATTGAGCAACATAATCATTCTCAAAGTACTGTCCACTCCCACGGGGCACACACAGGTGTAATAGTACCAGTGCATGCACTGCAATACTGGAGAGTACCCTCCTTACCAACTTGGCTACCGAAAATACATAAAAAAACATGGAAATACATAATGTTATACTGTTAAAAACATTATTTGCAATCCTTATTAAAGTCTCCTCTGACTTCACCCAGCCAATGATGGCAAGTTACCGTTTGCATTGCTACTTCTCTCACCATGACAACTGACAACAGATTCTGCTGAGTAGTTGCAGTCTGCAGATATGTACCTGACAGCCTGTGATGTCCCTTCTATTTCACTGTCACAGTTTGACCACTGTGCCATGATTCTGCAGGCTGTGAACAGCCCATGGCACCCCTCCCATCGCACCTGGGTAGCCTATAAGTGTTCTACATTCTGCAGACTACAGAACACACTCCAGTCCAGTGGGGGGGGGGTGCAGTGACACATCATAATGCACATCAGCAGTGCCTGCTTAATGGAATGCTGCAGTGTAGTCACATTGACACAGTAATAACAAGTAATAATCCAAAAAGATTACATGAAACTGGGGGGGTCAAGGCTATGCCACTCCACTCTTTAGAGTGGTATGACATTGGACATGGTTAATGTTACCCGCATCCATCATCAACCATGGAGCAACAGAAGCAGATGGGTAACTGGCACTAGAGTGCAAAGGCATCAGTTTTTACCACTTGCCACCTGGTCTTTTATGCCAAGTTGTAAATCGGTTACATAGTGGATCGTATACACGTTGTGGCTGGCTAATGACATCCCCTGCCTGGTCATAGAGATGCAGAGCTCCACTCACACACCATAATGATGGCATGATCCACCACCCAGCCACAACCACCATGATGCATGGGATGCAATGGAGGTGTCTTTTCAAATGCATCATGTCATCATGGTTTACACAGGGCCACTTTGGAAATATCACTAGCAACAGGATGGGATGGGGGTAGGGTGAGAGTCAAGACAGATGTTACTTAGAAGCACTTCAACCTCACTACAAAGCAGAAGATCAAGACATTTCACGTTGCTGCCTATTGACTGTGGTGTAGAGGTGAGGGCCAGATTCTGGTGGATTATTGTCGTGAAACAACAAAGATGACAGTCTTTGCATTCAGTTCCTTATCACTAAATTATATTTCCCAATACTCTAGAAGTTGCTTACCAGACATGGGCTCCCCACTGCTCCCACTCGGTCCTCCTGATCCATTCATGCTGTTGCTAGGGGTGGTGGTGGCTTTGTCACCAACTGTGGCACCTGTTCCAAATAGAGAGGAATACATGAAGTCACTGTTTGTGGTTGGGTGGTTGGAACACATAACATTATATCACCAGTAATCAACACATTCCACATCCCGTGGAGAAGGGCAAGTGCCAAAATAATTAACCACAGATCACCACAAATAATTCCATGCTTGAAGGGAGGTCAGGAGGATACACACTAGGGTGCACACCAAGAAAATGCTCATCTACTATTCAGGTTAGTGGTGCTGTGATGTACATGACACAAAGTGGCTTGATGGCTCAAAGTGCGTGGACTGGGAATCAAGATGCACACTGTACAGCACGCATGCATGATGCAAGATGGAATTACTCCCTACCTGCTACAGGGGTGTTGCAGCAGCCATACAGGAGATATATGGATCAGTGGCGGTACTGTGCACTGACCAGTCATACTGAACCATCTGGATGAAGATGCAGATGGTAGGCATCACTCGACCTACACAGCAATTGAGAAACGGGCACAATGGAGACAACTGCCATGTAGACGACTGTAGTGTGATTCAACACATTATAACAATGTGAAATGATTGTCAAAAGGTTGAACAGTGACAACCCATTGGAAGGAAAGCAATCCAAAACATATGCCATATCCTCTTAGTTCATGCACCTGTCCATCCAGATCCAGGTACTATTGAATATGGCAGTGCTGCGGCATGTCCGTGCAACTGGATGCCAACCCAGTCAAAGCACAACCGTGATGTGATGCACACACAATCACTTTCATAGAATGATTGTATAAATCAGGTCACGTCAGGTGCCGTCCACCCTGCACGCCACCACAGCAGGATGGGTATGGTAACAAAACACAGAACTACTTCTTGTTAGTAACATTTTCTTGATAGTGGATGACAACATTACATGCAGTGTATTAGGGTAACTGTTATAATTTTTAGAAATATTTATGGCACTTAGTGCTGGAATTGCGGGCCTAACAGGGTAGGTTGCTTGCCAGGCCTTGGCGCCAGTGACAAATAACTCAGCAGTAGCCCTACCCCTTGTACCTCAAGGCCATGTGTCACACATCAGTGAAAAACAGTATATAGTTGTAATAGGAGGAGGGCCTGTATTTAACAAATGTCCCTTTATGGGCCACCTTAACTCACTGTTACAAAGATAATGAAGTGTAATTCTAAAACTGAATGATGAAAATAACTTTAAAAGGATCAAGTAGTTAGTATACTCACTGGTGCTGTGGTCCTCCTCTGCCCACATCCTTTTCCCTGGAGAGGGAGATTGACCAGATCCTCCTAAGGCATCCTCCTCCTCCTGTCTCTACCTCCTCTTCTTCTTTGGACCCATCCATCATCAGTGGTGATGGCACCTCTGAGTGTCTCCAAAACATTAATGTCCCTGTGCTGCATGTTGTCCCAATTGTGCTTCAATTATCACACAGTCCTAGGAATGACTCCATCTCCCTCTTTGTCCATTGTTCATTTAATGAAGGCCCACAGTTTCTCTCACTCCTTGAGGGGCAGTCTCTTGGGCTCATAAATTTGGTGACATGGCTGGTAATCTCTCTCACCAACAGCTCCACCTCCATGTATGAAAATGGGGTGCCAGCTCCCGGCTGGTAGTGGCAGAGAAGTGCTGGCCTGCTGATCCCAATTAGGCTGCAGTGCTTGTGCAAGTGGTGCCACCCCTGACCCTCCTGCGGCTGCTGACCCACCCCCTCGCTGTACAGCTGTTGCTGCCCCTGCTGCTCCTCATCCTCATGGCCATCAGTCCTGCCCGCTGCTGATGGTGTTGACGCCACTTTTTATATCCTATAGGTACTTAAAAAAGTACTGAAAAACTTCAAAACAAAATACACTTCAATCTCTGTCTAATACTGTAGTCCGTCTGTCTTTCTATTTCTGTCTCTGTTTCTCAATCTCTGCTATCTATCTCTCCAGTCCACACACATCCAAGCCAAACAGGAACTGTAGAATATGCAATTTCTGCCTGAATGTCCGTGGATTTTATTTACCATGGTTGAACAGGATTTTTGCGGTTCCCATCAGGATACTGTTTAGAAACGGCATAATTATTTTACTGATGACATGCGTAAAAACGTACAGTGCGTAAAACATCACTGCAACCAATGATATGTGAGAAATATTGTGATATTTACCATAACATGTGCAGTACTCTCTGATGTGTGGAGTCAAAATGTCAACATACTGAGTGTGGTGGCAAATATATACACATTAATCTGCAAAACTGTTGCCACTTTTAAAGTTAAATTGGCCAATCGAATGCAGAACCTTTTTCTGCACACTCCTATCAAAATACGCAGTTCCTTAAATAATCCAGTTATTAGTCAGAAATTACACGAAAGTTGAGAAAATTACTTCCAAACTTCTGCAGAAGCGAAATTCCAACTTTCACAGAAATTCTGCTGGCAGAATTGTTCTTGCACACCTCTATTTGATGCTATTATATTTGCATTCAGTTGAGTGTTATTTTTTTCTGGGGTTGGTGTTTGTCTTCAAAGCCTGATGCTGGGTAATTTTTTGTTAATGAAAATCAGTTGTTCTTTTAGCCCCGGCCCTTCCACATACTCATGCATGCCTAGGCACGCAACACACACGCTGCACACACACATATGCACCTTTGAGTGTTTTAGTACATGTTGGCTTTAAGAACTAACAGTTTTCAGTCTCTTTTTTTATTCTTCTTTTTTAAGGAAATGAATGGAGAAAGAGGAATGTGCAGTTTGGAGGCTAGTGGGGGCAATCTTTGGGCCCCATAGCAACCACTGTTTCCATCCTGTCTAAGTTGGAGGTGGGTAGAGCATGGGTTGAGTCGGGACTCTCAGTCTTGGGAGAGTGCTGGGAGGAACACTGGGTGTCTTCAGGGCTTGGGACTGAACTAATGATGCTGTTCAGCAACAAACAGCATCAGCAACAGACAGAAAGAGTTAGGATACAAATGAAACAAATGAAACAACTGAACTAAGTTGTGCTTTATTTTTGTATTTGTAAATGGGGGGAGCGAGTACAGGATTACTCATGATGGTACAGTTATGGAAACGGAGTCTATAGAAACAGTATGACTAACTGAACTGTAGCAGTAGTGTCAGTCAGTTTCGATGATGTCCTGTCCAAGCTGAAGGATGGTAGAAGGTTGAATTGGGATTCTCTCAGTCTTGGTGGAGTGCTGGGAGGAGTGCAGCCACTGCCTGAAAGGCTCACGCAAACATAAAAATTCAACTGTCCTTTTGACCAGTCTCCTGTAAGGGAAAGTGGACCTGGTCAGGAGAGCTGACTCTCAGCAGTCTGGGTACTTGTGAGTGGCAGGAGGGTGAGATGGACATATCTTTTAAAGTAAAACGAAAAAAAAATCCACTGTCTCCTGATGGTTCTCCTGTCAGTGAAAGTGGAGACTATTCAGTGAGCTGAATCTCAGCAGTTCAGGGGTTGTAAGTGGAGGGAGGGGAGGATGGTCATACCTTCTGAAATAAAAAATAAAAAAACACATTCAATTTTTTCCCAACTGCAATCCTGTCAGGAAAGTGAAGCCAGTCAGGAGAGCTGATTCTATGCAGTTCACGTGATTGCTGTCAGTAGGAGGAGATGCAGATACGTTTTAAATCACAAGCAAAACAATATATAAATAAAGCTGTTTCAGACTGGGCTTCTGTGAGGAAAAGTGGGTCTGGTTGGCAAGCTGATTCTCTGTGGTTTGGCCATTTGCAGGTGGTGGGAGTGGAAATGGGTTAATCATTTAAAATAATATGCAAAAACAATCATCTGTCTTTTGATTGGGCTTCTGTCATGGAAAGTGAGCCAGTTGAGAGAAAATGATTAGAAGGCGAGGGTGCCACTAGACACCAGAGCAGTATTACATACATAAAGAGGTGGCAATGGGGGTGCACACCTAGACACCAGGAAGTCAGTGGCTCACTTCTCACTACAGCCCACAGCACGAGTTCTAGCTGCAACTGCAGAAGTCAAGAAAGCACTGTTGTTCTCATACGAGAGACACAGGTCAACAACTCTCTTGCTAAGCTGGGCACCCTGGATTTGGGTTACCAGAAAATGTATTTCTAGCAACTTTTGAAAAACAAACACCAGAACCTAGCTAAGTGGGTCTTGTTTAGCTAGGTGCAGGTGTTTGTTTTTCAAAAACATTCATTTCTGTACTTTAAATGTTTTTAAGTGTAAACAGTAAAAAAAAAAAATAGCCATATGAAAAATATTTTGTTCATGTAAAAGATTCACCCATATGGAAAAGGATCCTTTTCATATGGCCAGGTTTTTTGTTCCATACAACTATCCTGAAAGTGCCTACTGATCATGCTCAGAACCAACATTTTAAAATTAATAACTTTGGAACAGACTAATATTTTTCACCAAACCATCAAAAGGCAGATCTCGGACCAAGCCCTTCCTACCCTGAAAATGTCAACCAAATTTCCAAATCTTCTGGGCACTAGGGGTGGACAAAGAAAACTGCAAAAAAAATCTCTTTTTCTACTATCTAGATCTCATAATCCACACATCTGATCAGAATGAAAGTTGGCACATCAAGAGATCTACCCCTACAAGACCATGCACACAACATTTTGTGCAAATCCACTGAATGGTTGCAAAGTTATTAAAGTGCAAAATTTGGGGTTTAACATTAAACAGCCTACTCAACCCCAACTATATATATATATAACTCACTTTTTAAAATGAAGGCTAGTGTGATGAAACTATTAGTAAACTAAAATAATTTTATAAAAATATCCCAAGGCTTGGGAAATTGCACACATAGTTTTAGTAAGCAATAAGACAGGACAGGGTGTGCATTCCACAGTTCTAACACACAGCTAGGGGCCATAGTGAGGCATAAGGCTGCAGGCCCAGTGCGCCCAGACCCCAAGCTGTGCATTAGAACTGTCTAACAGACACCCCAGAGAGGCTTATTACACTTATAAAATGGGACTCATTTATATGAATGTTAGATTTTAAATTAATAGGTTAAAATAATAAAAAATACTATTTCTGTCTGAAATTTACATAAAATAATCCATCCGCCTACACGCTCAATGCTTTTTTAGATGATGTTTTGTCCTTAGGAGGCTTCCATGGTTCTAGTTATTGTTCTTCTGAGCAATAGAAAGACAGCAATATTGTTGACTGGCCAATGAGCAAGTAGATATTTTATTTTTATTTATTTATTTATTTTTGTACTTGTACGTGTAAGAGAGAAGTTCAGGAGTTCCAGAAAGTGGTATGATGAGAAGTCTGGTGAATGCATTGCTGGCAAGTGCATTTGTTTAAAAAAAAAAGTTTACATGAGCTAACTGTCTGGGATTTATTTCTGATCCAGATGGGAGTGAGCATAGATGGATGCCACAGAAACAAAAGAAGGGATAGTGAAGGTAGCAAGCATGCCGTTGAAAGGCATGTGCATAACTAGGCAGTTGTAAGCCGTTGCCATGGCTTCGCAGCCTGCTGCCCCCCATATTTGGCACCAAGATTAGAAACATTAATGAACAGATTTAGTTTGTATTTTGCTGATTTAAGTTTTAATCTGTATTCTGTGTCCTGGAGAGATGCTGCTGAGTAAAAACAGAAGTGAGTGGAGGAGTGGGAGGTAACATGTTCATGCCGGTGACACAATCTCGGCAAGGATGTTTGAAATCAGTGCATGATTTGAAAGAAAAAAAAAAAAAGGAAAAACTATCTTATGCACATTCACTCTTTTGATTTTTGTTGCAGCAGGTTTACACTGAAAAGAGCATAACAAGAGGACTAACGGGCTTGGGTTGTACACAAAGTTAAGGACTGGAAGTCCCGAGCCGAGGGGCATCGCATGCAATCTCTCGCAGATATGCAAAACAGATACAAAACAGTGGTTTATTTCTGTTGTATGTGTGTTTGGCAAAGTGGCATCAGCCAAGGTAACAAGCAGCTGCCCTAATTGTAGTGAATAAAAAGTGTGCAGGCTCACGGAGCACTGGGAAAAATGGCCTGTTGATATTCTGAGGAGGTTCAAGGATTTTCAAAGTTCTGCACCAGCTGTGAGGACTAGTTTTAGCTGTGCATTAAACACTTGTAATGCATGGCTAAAAACAATCAGAGTGGACAAAATCTTTTCCCCATTTTATAAATGTTAATGCAGTATAGTATATATACAGTTACAAAGAGAAATGCTGCACTGGTAAGTTGCCATCCTTTGAATGAGACATTAAACCAAGGCACCTTCTCTCCTTGTCTGGTCACTATCCAGCTGGAAGTAAAAGATCCCATGGCACTTACTGAAAAGAACAGAGGAGTTTCCCCATTGTCATGGCCAACATGCCTCTGTTAATGAAACAGGTCCATGCTCCACCCCAGGATGTACCCAGAAACAAGTTATGATAACTTACTGTGTCTTTACTGGCCAAAATTCACAGATAAATAAAAAACAAATGAAGCATTATCAGAGCTTGTTTAGATTATGTATTCTAGCATTTAATTCTTTTGTATGATCCACTATTTTTAGTGTACTGTAACTGTGTTTAGGAGTGGTAATGTTTATAACTGAACAATAAACCCAACTTAATAACATTTTTGCGCTATCGTTTCCTATATAGGCATCTTAAAAGTTCAGAATTTTATTATTTTAACCTATGTTTATCTTCATAAAACACTTGACTAAATTTGATTTGGTTTCATAATCTTGCCCAATTGATGCATGTCAATTTACAGTTCCTGAGCTTAAGCGGCAGAAGTGGAATTCTGCACCAAGGCTGTAAGTCAGCTTCAGTGGCTTTACCATTTTATTTAAAATTCTGTTTCACACAGTGTACTTACTGTATTAGGTCAACTGAGAAATTTGCTGCTAAAGGGACATCAAGTAAACAGGCTGAGATGCTTGAATATTTCAGGCACTGGGTATTATAAAACTGACAGATTGACTACTGTATGCATGATGCCATTAATTACTGTATATTCATGAAACCAAATTGCCAAATAAGATGAAAAAAGCAATTTTGGTCATCTGTGTAACATAAAAACATAGAATTTGATGGCAAATAAGGACCGCTTGACCCTTCCAGTCTGCTCATTTCTCACTGCCTACACTATTACTGCAAATTGTGGTTGATCTACAGCTCTTTCTCCTTCCCCTTCCTGTCTACTATGATTCCCTTTTGCTTATCGTATGCATTCTTGAACCCCACCACTGCCTTTGTCCCAGCCCCTCCACTGAAAAGCTGGTACAGGAATGCACTACTCTTCTGTGAATTAGTACATCCTCACACCTCTCCTGAATATTTATTTCTTTACATCTTTACATCTCTCCTGAATATTTATATTCATAGCATGTCCCGTTGTTCTTCAGCGTCTTTTCTTCTGAGAAATACTTCCCTCCTGTACCTTATTTACCCCATGAGGTATTTAAAGATCATGTCTCCCTCTCCCTCCTCAATTCTAGGCTGTACATACTGAGGTCCTATAGTCTCTCTTTGTAGGGCTTCTGATGCTGACCCTGCACCATTTTAGTTGCCCTCCTCTGGGCCACTTCCACTCTGTCTATGTCCTTCCAGAGATGTGGTCTCCAGAACTGGACACAGTATTCTATGTGGACTCTTACCAGTGATCTACACAGAGCAACACCATCTCCTCTTTTGGCTGGTCAAACCCTTCCTTATGCACCCCAGCATTCACTAGCCCTCCCTACTGCATCATCACTTCCTGGCCACCTTTTTGTTTTTCTAAAAGCTAGTTTCAGCTACAATTAATAAAACTATTAACATATCTGTCAAATATACTTTGCTATGCAGTGTGCACCATGAGTTTTCTTGGTTTCCTCAGTCCCATCTCTTGCCAGACCTACAATGCTACTTGTAAGCCAACTGTGACAGCTATTTTTTCTTGAGAAAAAACTAAACTAAAACACGTATAAAATACTCAAGTTTTGGCAGAGCTAAGAAATGTTACCTCCAAATGAAACTGGAAGATGTCTGGAATCTTTAACAGTGAAAAAAGTAGGGTCAAATAGTTTGCCCAGTCTTGTTGCACTGCTGTTTTAATTGTGATAAATTAATGATCAGTTCCTGAGTAAATGCCTCTTTGTTCATCACCTGAAAACACCATTAATGAGTTTCACAATGGCAGTGTTTGTAGAGTGATGCTTATGTAACTAAATTGTGGAGGGTAAGTATGCTATATGAAGTTAGATAGTTGAACTGCTCACATGCAAACTTTTCTATTATTTTGGGTAACAGTGATAATATTGAACTAGGTCGAAAGTGGACAAAGAGGTGCACAAAATAAATGACAGCGGTAACAATAACTCAGACAGAAAGGACATAGTAGCACATTTACTCTGAAGGAAGAGAAGAAAGGGAGTGTGAGAGGGCAAATTAATTGCAGGCACAAGAGGACTGAAGTGATCCCTAAGGAGGGCTTTGAAAGATAAAGAAGTCAGAAAGGGATAGGGATAGGAGGCTATATAAGTCAGGGAGGTGGAAGGAGAAGGCAGATTGCCCATCAGAGGTTTTGCAGCGAGAGATAAAGAAGGTGCAGACATCAGATGAGCAGCAGATAGAACAATGAAAGGGAAGGGATGAGGAGTAAGGAGAGGTAACAGTGATGGGAAAAAAGTATTTGTCAAGAAGAGAGGAACAGTGATAGAGGTGTCTGCCTACAAGAGACTGGGGTGGAGGGAGAGATATTCAGCTAAAAGGAGCAGTGATGGGTGTGAATAGGGTAGTTAAGAACAAAATGGCAAAAGGAATAAAATGGGAGTATTCACCCTGGCAGGGTTGACTTGGTGGAGTACTGTAGACCACATCTACATTTCCAAGCATCAGTAATTTCTTATGGATAATCTCATTGCAGACTAGAAGTGGTAACAGATCTTGGTTCAGCATGCCAAGGTAGAGTAGAGCTTCATGTACAAGGCACTGGCGATGGGAGTATAAATAAGATTTAGATACAGCAACACATCAAGGTACTGTACTTGAAGTGAGGGACTTCTTCGAAGAGGTACCATCAAGTGTGATGAAGACTAGGGCATTTGGTAGTGTAGTAAGCCACTGCTTAGTATTATGGCAAAGTCATAGGGACCATGTTGGCGTTAAGACAGAGAGCTGATCTGAGTGGAACCAGCACTAGACGTTGTTGAAGTCCTACAGTAGAGACATTTCCAGCTCAGGGTTGAGGCACTCAAGGCAAAATGTACTGTGTCATGAGCATAAATGTGAATGTACAAAAAGATACAGACTATTGTAAGGTCATTCAGGAATGTGGAAAATGTGACTGGATACAGAATTGAACTCACTTAGGCTCCAGCATGGATGGGAAGAGGAGATAAGGCATCACCAACCTGGTCCACTTGTATGATCTGAGACATACTATAGAAGCAGAACCACCTGACCAAATTGTCAGAAAGTCCAGCCACCACCAGCTTATCAAATAGAAGAAGGGACACTGTGTTGAAGGCCTTAGCAAAGTATACAATGGCAGTGAACTTCTTCTGATTCATCCCCTTCAGGATGGAGTCAGTTACACATGGTAGGGAGGAGACAATGAAGTGGGATTTATGAAAGTCAGACTGGAAAAAGAAGAGGAAAGTAAAGGAGTTGTAGAAAGATATGAATCAGGAGAGGAATTGTGTTTCCTACAATTTATTAAGTGCTGTGAAAAAATAGATGGGAGGTAGCTCCTAGGAGCAGAGGAGTCTCACCTTCAAGAAGGGAGAAGGACTTGGGCTTGTTTTCAGGACCAAGAAACTGTATCAGGTTGAAAGAAAGATTAAGGAGCGGCAATAGGGACAGAACTTTTAGGTGCAAGAAAGATGCAAGAGTTTTAAATCCAGCCCAACTAGACTACTGCTCTTGAATCGGTTTAGAGAGCATAGTGCAGTTAGTGTAGCTGCAGGAGACAAGGGGAGAATGAGACAGAGGTAGGAGAGGAAAGAGGGGGGGTGAATGGGCTGAGATCAAGTAGGATCTACAGTGATACTAAAAGCAGGGAAAATGGCAGACCAGGTTGGCCAAGTAGTCCTTATCTGCCAGCAAATTCTATGTTTATTGGTTTCTAGGGGCTTCTAAGTGGGATGCAGAAGGAGGGGTGGAGAAAGGGGAAGGAGGATGGGGAAGGGGTAGGAGGAGGGAGGAGAAGAATGATGGTGCAGAAAGTGAAAACCCCACTGAAAGAGGCATGACCTTAACAGGTTCTGAGATGGGGAACTCCCTAGTTTGAGGACTGGAATTGTTGAATGAGAGAGAGAAACAGATGAAGTAAATTACCTTTGAGAACATAACTGGGGACATACAGTTGTTCTGAAGGTTGTTAGAGAAGTAATTTGGTTTCACTCCCCTGGTAGTCTTTGTGCTGGAGTTCCAGAGGGAACCAGGGGCCTTATGCTGGTATCATGCAGATGCATGGACTTTAAAATGTGCTATGAGCTCAGCAGAGATCCCAGGAAGGTTGGAATGACATATACAAGACCTTCTAAATGGAGCATACTTGTCCAATGTTGGCATGGATTTTATTCGTAAGTGAGAAAGAACTTTGTCGGTGTTGGAAGACATTGAGAGGGGGGACCAGTCAATTAAGCCGATATTAATGGGAAGTCATGTTAATTGACCTGAATGCCCAATATCCGATATCCTTTGAGGGACCCGACTACCTGAAAGATCTCCTGACTCCCAACTCCCCCAATCGCCCTCTCCAATCCACCAATGAGGGATTGCTAGAGATTCCCAAGGTTCATCGTAAAACATCTGGAGCTCGTGCTTTCTCATTTGCAGCACCAACCCTGTGGAATTCTCTACCTCATCGGTTAAGAGAATGCCTGACTGTTAGTAGTTTTAAATCCATGTTAAAAACGTACTTATTTTCTTTGGCCTGCCCTGTTTAACTGTTTAACTGTTAAATTACTTGACTGTTTTAAATAATTTCTAAATATTATTTGTTTCATTGTGGTTTTATTATGTAAAGCACCTTTGATTTCGAAAGGTGCTATATAAATAAAGTATTGATTGATTGATTAGGGTTTGAGATCATATGACGCAGTACACCATCCTATGGTCATTGAATGAATTAGGAAGTGTGTCGGCTTCCAGGATGTAATTGGTATGGAAGGAAATGATCCAGTCACAGAGATAGTAATTAGAGGAGTGAGGGATGAGGTTGGTAGTCTCAGTAGTTAGTTGAGAGTGGCTGAGAGTTTCAGTTTGCTGAATGAGTGTTTTTGAAGATGGGAATATCCAATTTATGGTAATGTGCTTGAAAACAAAGAGCTTACCATTAGAGGCAAAGGTAGAAAGGGAGGATTATCAGTTATGGAGGGAGCCAGGCTTGGTACATGGACAAGAGTAAATACAGCCAGTGAAATTTGTGAAAGAGGATACAAAAGAGAGAATGTACAGGACATGTACATAGAGGAGGGAGCGGAGGACAGAAGCATGACATCACAGTTGTTCCTTTGGGCAAATTTATCATGGATAATTTGGCAACTGGGTAAGACCCACTAGGCACATGTGCCCATTTTAAGGGGTGATCTGGCAGAAGGACTTGGAGGGCTAATATTAATAAAAGCATAAGCTGTTCAGATCACTTTGAGGAATTGGCTAGCAAAGCAAATAAAATATTAGAATGCAATTGTATAGAGCACTGGTGAGGCCACACTTGGAGTACTGTGTGCAGTACTGGTGCCCATACCTCAAAAAGGATGTGAGATTACTGGAGGAGGTGCAGTGCAGGGCTAAAATGATCATGGGACTAGAGGAGCTGCCTTATGGGGAAAGATTGAGGGAGTTCAACATGTATTCGCTGGAAGAGAGAAGGGAAACAGAAGACACGATTGAGACCTTTAAGTACTTGAAAGGCATAAACAAAATCAGAGAGGGAAGATTGTTCCACTTAAAGGGGGGAAGGGTCACTAGGGGACATAGTCTGAGAGAGCATTCTGGGAGTTTTTGATGGCTCCACTGTTGCTGTAGAGCTCCACGGTGTGAACTTGCTTATGTAGCAAAACATAAGCATATGGCTTCAAATACAAAGGCAAAAGCCCTAACGGAAGCAGCCAAAAGTAATATGACTACGATAGAGAAATGTTTAACCCCTAAACAAGGGAAGATGACTCTGCTATGGGTGGTAATATTTTCTGACAGCCCGGAGGGTGGAATGGCCTATCCCGTCACAGGACACACAGACCTGGGTGCGAAACCCAAACAGGTGGCAAAACCATCACTGCAATTAATTCAGACCACTATCCCGGACTTTCAAGAAGAAATGCATACCTCACTGAAGATGGTAAATTCCTCCTTGGGGAATATCACGAGCCGCTGTCAGAAAACAGAAGAAAAAATTTCAGTGGTGGAGAACCGGGTGGAAGCTGCTGAAAAAGTCAGTGAAAACTCTCAGCTCTGTTTTGAACACAGAGAGCACAATAACGTGGCTTTACATGAACAGCTCGCTACCATGAATAAGCTGGAAAAGACAGAGAATACTCTTTTGCTAAAAATTTATGCCTTATAGGTCTCTCGCCAGATGTTGCTATTGCAGATTTAAAACAGTATGAAACTTGCTGAGTATTACTTTATCTTTAGAATAACCTCTGATTCTGGAGTCAATTTTCCCACCACAATCTAAGACTGTTTTGCAGGAGCAAATGCAGCTGCACATTATACTGTTTGCACCTTCTCTTCAATAGCTGAGTGCAATAAAATCCTCATTTGATGCATATATACTTGCAATTACACAAGGGATATCCCTGTACATAGCTTGTATTGTCGCATATCTTCCTTCTACATCAGAGTCCACCCCTTCAACCTGTATTGGACAATTCTTGTGAATTAATATTGCTGTGCTTCTTCAGTGTGGGTGCATTTCATATGAAGAGGCATATATTGGGCCCACCCAGCTTCAATGCAGTTTTTTGTGTTCGTCTTCAGTAGGGTGGGTCTCCTGCAGTAATGCAATATGAGTTTCCATCTTACCAAGTTCCTGCAGGAGTCTGGCTCATTTTATTGGGCTATTTATTCCCTGAATGTTGTAGGTTACAATATTCAAGGTATCCATGGATAAACTAACTACAGTCTTGCATCCTGAGAGGATTTCAGACTTAGTCTTTTCCAATTCTTTCTTCATGAGATGGGATCCTTTTCTTGTTACCTTTCTTCATTCTCACAAAAGGATCCTAGTCAAAAAGTAATTTCAGACACATGTATTTCAATTGGGTTTTCAACTTTGAGGCATAACTTTGCCATTGTGCATATTTTTATATCAAATTTTCAACATGATCTTTTTGAGACCCCATCTCATGAACAGTGTTGGTGGAATTACACAAATCCAGCCCAGAAGGTGATTTCACAGTCAGCTGGTGAGACAACCTTTTGGTTTGGATATGAAAATATTCACCACCCCTGTTCATAAGGTGGGGTCATAACAAGGGTATGTTGAAAATTTGGGGACAAAATATGTACACATGTCAAACTTATGCAACATATATGCATCTATGGAGGGACTGAAGCTCAGGGCCTTAAGGGCACTGTGCTACCACATGCAAATAAGGATATGATTATAGAGGGATAGGTGCAGGGCCCAGAGGGCCCTGCACTCCCACAGGCAAAAAAGGATACCATTGTACTATCTGAAAAGGTAAGGAAATTCTTTGCAAAAAAAATGTGGTAATGCAATATTTAGGGTTTGGGCTAAAGCAACAAAAGTAGGGAAATGTAGCTTTAGGGTTTCCAATCCTAAAACCCCAATACCACCCTACAGTAAATCAGGGGTGCAGTCTTCCTAGGGGTTGTCAACCCTAAATCTCACTCTATGCTATACACTCTAAAAACACACACTCCCAGTAACTGTGTGAGCTTTAGGATGAAAACCCTTAAAGATTCCATCCCTGATTTGCTGTAGGTGGGAAAGGGGTTTCAGGTTGGAAAGCCTAAAGCCACATTTCCTACTTTTGTCACTTTAGCCAGAACACAAACCCTAAATGTTGCATTAACACAGTTTGTTGCATATATATTATAGGGACGTGGTCGTGAGGGACACTTCAAAATTAAAATTAAACATTTTGCACTTTAATATAACTTTGCAACCATTCAGCAGATTTGTATGTAAATTGGCATGTACTGTCAGCCATTGCAGATCTATGGATGTGACAAGTTACATTCCAGTTAGATGTGTGGTTTCTGAGTTCCAGATAGGTGAAGAAAGCATTTTGTCACCTATTGATATCACTGGGATTTTTCTTTGAACTTGTTTGTAGCAGACTGTTTGGAATCTTAGTCTGAAATGTTCAAGGCAGGAAGGGACTAGCCCACAGATGTGCCTTTTGACAGTCTGGTGAAAAGGTAATAAGCCATTTTTAAGTTATTGCAATCTAAAAATTAAACAAAAATAGTTTCTGAGCATGCTCAGTAAGCACTAAAATATAGCTGTATGAAACAAAAAAGGAATCCTGTTTCATATGGGGGAATTTCTTTTTTGTATGGCTGCCATCTTTGTTTTCAGTTTTGCCTGTGAAATTCAAATTTGGAAACCCAAAAAAATAATATTCTGGGGATGTACCAACACATGTAGCTTGCTTATTGGGACCCCCTTAGGTGCATTCTGCACTTTACTGCTCAAGAAATGCCCTTAAAATGTGTTTTGTGTAACAGTGAAACTCTTTTTTTGTATTGGCGTCATACAAAAAAAGATCTCGTTTTGTATGATGACTCAGGAAAAAAAGATCTTTTTTCATATGGGAAATCAGTGTATTTCAATGGGATTTTCAACTTTGGTGCATAACTGTGTGCCATTTTTGAATATTTTGACACCATATTTTCAACATAGGCTTTTGAGAATCCCACTTCATGGACAATATGACTGTTGTTATGCAACTCCCACTCAAAAGGTGATTTCAGGGTCACTTGGCAAATTCATCTTTCAGGCAGGATTTGCATAATGACAGTCATATTGTGCATGAGGTGGGGGTCACAAGATGGCTATGTTGAAACTTTGGGTCAAAATATGTAAAAATGTTAAAAGTTTTGACCATCTGTTACAATTTCGCTATGCACACTCATAACTTTGGAAATTTTAAAGACTTTGATCACAAATTTTCAACATACACTTCTTATTACCCCACCTCATATCTGTCACAGCTGTCATTTTTCAAGTCCTGGCCAAAATGTGTTTTTGCACCTGTGGTGCAGAATGGCATTGTAGATGCATGGAATTACATTGTTGAGGGGGATTTTCGGGACTTATGACATAAACATATTTATTTATTCATTTACGAGTTTAACCAGGAAGGCATACTGAGCAGTGTTGCTCGATTCCAGATGTGACCTGGGGAACAAGACCCAAGACAATTGCACAATCACAAGGTACAGTAGTTAAACAACACAATGATAGGGCCATCCGCCATACAGACAATCGGCAGATAGATACAGGAAACATTACAGAGAAACACATCTGAGAGCACAAAAATACAATTACATGGTTGGCACCAGCTAAAGCAAGAGCAGCTGGAGGAGAAATGGGTGCTGAGTAGGAGACTGAGGTGGCTGGGGTTGGGTGAGTGTCTTATATCAGCTGGCAGGGCATTCCATTGCTGGGGATATGGAATTTGAAAGCTGTCTGTCCTTTGGTTGTGCACATGAAGGGGTGGAGGAGCCTGGGGTCTGTGCTCTGAGGGAGTAAGCAGGGGTGGTTGTGGGAGAGCATACAGACCAGGTAGGGAGGGAAGGAATGGGACCAAAATTTGGCTGCAGACCTAGCACAGTGGGTTAGTCTGCGGTCTTGGAGGGACGGCAGGGCTAGGGAGCTATATAAGGTGCAGTGGTGAGTAGCTTGTGGGCAGTCGAGGATAAAGTGACAGAAAGAGTGGAAAAGGGTGTCAAAGCTGGCCAAGGTGAAGGAGGGAGTGATAGATTAGACTATGTCACCATAGTCGAGTATTGGGAGGATCATCTTTTGAACAATAGCTTTCCTGGCAGGAGAGGGGAGGCAGCTTTTGTTCCTATATAGGTGCCAAGTTTAGGAGTAGTTTCTGTGTATGTAATCAATAGGAGTGGCAAAATCAAGGTGCAGATTGAGCTAGACACCTAAGTATCTGAAGCTGGTGCATTGTTCCAGTAGGGTCCCGTCCAGGGTTTGGAAAGGGGGGCAGGGGGCTTGGCAGGAGAGTCTTTGCTGTGAGCTGATAGTTAGCAACATAGTTTTCTTAGGGGTTAGGAATAGTTGGTTTGACTGGAACCATTCCTGGATGGCGTTGAAATCCTGTGGTAGTAGATTTGCCATCTCGCTTGTGGAGGGGCCTGTGGCGTACAGTACCACGTCATCCACATACATTTGTATGGATGAGTACCAACAGGCTGATGGGAGGTCATTTAAGAATATGGAGAAGAGCAGTGGGCCCAAGACTGATCCTTGGGGAATGCTGGCAGTAACTAGTAGGGGGTTAGAGATGTGTGAGGTGACTTTAACAGCTTGGTATCTGCCCACCAGGTAGTCATTGGAACCATGTGGCGCTGGTTTGAGAGACCGGCTTCTTTAGTTTAGAAAGGAGCAGAGTATGGGAGACGTGTCAAAAGCCTTGGCTAAGTCTATAAAGATGGCAGAGGTGATATGGCATTTGTCCATGCTGGTGAGTATGTCATCAGTGATTCTTAGCAGGAGGTGATATTAAAGCACTGAACCTTACTACAAGAACAGTTCTTGAAGAGAAGTGTTGTTTGCAGTACTAACTTTGGAGAATTTGTACTATTAATCCAAGCCTATCAAAATTAAAGGTAAATGTGCTTCCTTAGCACTTAGTTAATCATGGTGCAGAAGAATAAGTTTCATAGGCTCAGCTACTCAGCATATATAAAATTGCCAAGTCTGTTAAAACAGTACAGAGATGTCATGAACATACTGTAGCTGGGATGTTACAAGATAGAATTCTCTCAGATATCCAGAGGGCTGCACCATGTGATTTCTGCTGAAAAGTAAACTGACAGCAGTAAAAAAAAAGTGGGAAAGAAAACAGTACATAGCATTAATTAAACAAATGTAATTAATGCACCTATGATGGAAGTCTCTTGCTCAATACTTAACTAGCACTTACAACCAGTTCTTGCATTCCCTTGCATGCAAGCAATATACATGGGGTTAGGCAGTGTACTCACATATTACAGTTATACATTTCCTGTAGTATACCATGCATCCCCCCACACACACACACACACACACACACATCACCTATTGCTACTGTACATATACAGTGGAGCCTGCAGGATGCAACACTGAATAATAACTGCAGAGTCTTACAGAGTTACTACTGTACATGAAATGGTATTTTCAAAGGCAGTTAATCTCTGTTGTTATGCAAGAATCTTTGACACTGTGTGGCATTCTGGCAAGCTCCACTGTAACAAATTGTTGTCTCTGTGTCTATGTTTTCTGTGTGTTAAATAGATTATAAGGCCACTTCTTTTCCAGGGTATCCTTGTACAAAGGATTTTACGTGGGTTTGTTTACCTACAGTAGATAAAGGTTATAGACATTAATATATTCTAATAAGAAGATTATGGGCTAGGTCAAGGGGAAATTGATTTTTGTGTGATGTCTTGCATCACTTTAGAAAAGTGCAAACCATGGAAAACTATAATATTCTTATTTGCTTATGCCAAATGTGAACCAAAAGTCAGAAAACTTACCAAATATATTTAAAACAATTATTAGAATGTATGTGACCAAGTGTGCAATATATATAGTAGAGCAATGGCATTAAATTACTCATTTATCGTAGTGACAAAGTGAGAAATCACTTGTAAACCCTTTCGCTTTCAACTGGCATTAAGATTGGGATCGCCAGCCCCCTAACTCCTCACCCCGGTGACATGTGTAAAGCAGCAGAAGTATAGGAGAATGGGTGAGAGTTAGGACCCACGATCCCAATGCACACCCCAATGCCGTTGGGGGGGGCGGGTCCAAGGGGTTTCAACCCTAACAGCAAATTTCCACTTTTGTCGCTGTGGAACAACCCTAACTAATGCATTAAACAGAGTTTTTGCCCTAATTTCCTTCTTTGAGAATGATAACGGAAATGTGAATGGTGTAAGATGAGAGCGCCGGCCCTCCGGGCTCCCCGGCCCCGCCACATGATGTCTTGTGGCATACTAACAGGGACAGCAATGCAAACAGAAATGCTAACAGTGGCGCATCATGGTAACACAAAGCGCAATGAGAACAGAAAGGGTAATGCACATGGTGGCGTAGACCGGAACGGTCTGCCACGTGATGTGTTGTCACAGAGTAACATGGTGCCTGCAAACAGAAATGTCAATGGGCATGGTGACGTAAAGTCAAACAGAAAGATAAACAGTACTGTAGACAGAAATGGCAAAAAATAACAGAAACACAAGCGCAAATGAAAACGCAAAGGATAACGCACATGGTGGCGCAGACGTCAACGGTAAGTGAAACAGGTACGGAACCGCAAGCGGAAAGGGCAACAGTAACAGTAATGTAAGCACACAGGCTGGTTTTCCCCAAAACCTGCATAGAGAAAGACAGTGAGTACAAATAATGTATGCATAATAATGAGTATCAGCGCAGAAAATGAGAACTTGGAATACTAAATACGTTATATCTCAGGAACCGTACAACGTAGAAAAAAAATTTAAAAGTCATATTATTTACAACTGTCCTGGCTAATTTTGTCCTTAGCCCCCATTGGGAGGCTAAGAATTTTTCCAACAAAAAGTCCATATCTCGCACCGTTTCTGAGATACGGGCCCTGAAAGGCACGGTGAACGCCGTAATGTTATCCTATGGGAAAAAAAGAAAAGTTCGGAGCGCCATAACTTTGCCTCCCTGTAATGTTTTTTCAAACCACTGAAAGGCACATCTGTGGGCTGTTGGCTGTCTTCCCTCCAAATTTCAGGAAAAAAGACCAAACCGTTATTTTGCAGCAGGGATCCAAAGGATTTCTGTAATGCGTCAGGCGCTGTAATGTTATCCTATGGGAAAAACGGTCAACTTTGGAGTGCCGTAACTTTGCCACCATGTAATATTTTTCACCAAACCACTGAAAGGCACATCTGTGGGCTGTTGGCTGTCTTCCTCCAAATTTCAGGAAAAAGACCAAACCGTTATTTTGCAGCGGGTGCCAAAGGATTTCTGTAATGCGTTGGTGCTGTAATGTTATCCTATGGGAAAAACTTCAACTTTGGAGTGCTGTAACTTTGCCGCTGTGTAATATTTTTCAATGCAACACTGAAAGGCACATCTGTGAGATGTCGCTCTGTTCCTCCAAATTTCAGCCCAAAACTCCCAATGGTTCTTTGCAGCGCAGTGCCAAAGAATCGCTGTCACTTTCCACAGATGAAAACTACTGTCATGATTTGCGAATGCTTTCATAAAAGTTTGACACTTTCGTGAGCACGAAAGTAATTTGTGAACTACTTTTCCAGAAATTTGAAAACATATTTCGGGGTGTTTACCACAAAATAAAGACATGGCAAGCATCCTCAGGGTCCAACTAGGTGAATACAAAAAGAATTAGGTTGCTAGAGGGTCCCAAATTTAAATGCCAACCATTTCTATGATCACCAACTGAAAACAAAATGGCCGATTTGCGAAAGTAACAGGCCCATTTGCGAAAGTAAAAATGCATTTGCGACACTGTCGAACTTTTTGTTAACTTTTTCCATTGACTTATAATGGGAAACTGTTTTTTGAATAACTTTTGAACCGTTTAATATTTTTTCACGAAATCTTTGAAAGGCACATCGGGGAACCCGGCCACACGCTCCCTGAAGATTTCAGGCCAGTCACGCAAACCGTACGACCTGAAGGCACGACCGTAGAATTCCAGAAAAAGCGTAAACGCGTGCACAGATCACACTTAATAACTCCACAGCTGTATATCCGACTGCTACAAACTTGGCAGATCCCAAGGCCTATGGTTCTTAATCATGTATTCCAAATTTCAGGATAACCACAAACGGTTGCAAAGTTATTAAGGTACAAAGTTTTGGGGTTTAACATAGAAATGGCTCCTCAATCTCTAACTATATGTGGCACTACCGGTATACTTATATTATATATATATATATATATATATACACACACACACACATACTTATTAATAGGGGTGCGCGTTACCATATGTTTAGGGACATGAAGGCACGTCCTATGTTAAACTCGAATTTTGCACGTTAATAACTTTGGACCTGCTCAATGGATTTGCATGAAATTTATTATCTACTGTGGGGCATGGTAAATCTCTTGAAATGCTAAATTTAGTTTTGAGTCGACTTACGGTTGATGCGTGTCAAAGCGCTGAATGATCGCACTTTCGCCAGTTATGTGGGCAGTTTTTTGGATTTTGTCCATGATGCTGCACAGTCATTGTGTGGTGTGACACTCTGCAACTTGGCTCATCTGAAAGAGCTTTGGTCAAGGAATATGCTGCTTTTCATTTGGTGAAAAAATATTAATCCATTCAAAAGTTATTAAACTTTTAAGTTCCCATTATAAGTCAATTGGGAAAATTCATATGGTTATTTTGCAAAAGAAGAATGGGGTTATGGCCATCTGGTCCTTCCTCATGATTAAAGAATTTACAGGCTCACAATCAAAGAATCTTTGATAGCAAGAAATTCTTTGATCATGACGGCCGCCATCTTGTTTTCAGTTTGCGGTCAGAAAACTCAATATCTCGGCTCAGGAGTGACTCCTGAAGTAAAAGTTGGATGAGTTTTGCTCAGGGAGCTTCGCTCTGTCAAGCCATACCTTTGGTGTTTTTAAAATGGTAAAAAATAGAGTTTTCAACTTTTTATTCTTTGATCACAGCTTGCTAACGATCTTTGATCGCAAGCCTGCAAATTCTTTAATAGCAAGATTCTTTGACCACGATCTTTGATCATAAGGACAAGAGTGGGAAAAAATCAATTTTCTCAGCTCAAGGGTGGCTTATTAAGCCAAATGAGGGTGGATTTTGCTCAGGGGGCTTCGTTCTATCGAGGCATGGTGGTGGTTTCATGAATTTTTGCCTAAAAATTGAGTTTTACCATTTCTTGTTCTTTGACCATGAACCTGCAAATTCTTTGATTGTGAGCCTGCAAATTCTTTAATCGCCAGATTCCTTGATCATGATCTTTGATCGCAAGGGAGGGACTAGATGGCCAGATCTGGAGGCACCAGATAACTCAATTTTAACTATTTTTAAAATGTAATATCTCAGAAACGGTTTGGTCTTTTAACTTGAAAGTTGGAGTGTGTCAACAGGATGTCTTGTAGATGTGAATTACAGTGTCTATGTTTCAGACCACACATTTTCTATGGAGATATTGTGTGGTGCAGTTTACATTTAGCAGACAGCATTTTCCATTCTGGTACTGGCTTGAAATTTATACAGCAGCTAGCCTTACTGCCATGGATGTACTTTTCAGTCATTGGGTGTCTAAAATCACAACAGGTGCAGAACTCTGCCACTCCAACAAATTAAAATCTCAAACTTTCACATCTTATATCTCAGAAATGGTTTTGTCTTTTACATTGAAATTTGGAGGGTCTTCAGGAGATGTCCTGTACATGTGAATTATGGTGCTTAGGTGTTGGAAAATTAATTTGCTGCAGACATACTGCATGACCCACTTTATGTTTTGCATATGGCGTTTTGCATTGTGGTACTGGCTTCATATTTATAGGGTGCCTAGCATTAAATGCCATGGAGGTAATCTTCAGTGGTTACGTGTCTGACATGTAAACAGGTGTTGAATTATGCCACTCTGATGACTGACACTTTGCTTTCTTTCAATGTGGTGGGAGCTTTCAGACCCCATGCTCCCACCCATATGCCCTCCCAGCAATACATATGATATTCAGTACTTGTACTCTTATCTTATGCAAAATGTACAAGTTGGTGGGGAGCGTGGGGCCGAAAGGGCCATCGCTCCCACCAACTTCTACACTTTAATACTTTTCTATTCTTTCTCAAAAAATAAGAATTCTATGCAAAAACTTTGTTAATGCATCATTTAGAGGTTAAAATACAAAAGTCAGGAAATGAGACCTTTAGATTGCCCCCCTGTGGACCCTCCCATCATCCTGAGATTGACAGCTGACAGGGTTGTCATTGGGTTGTGAGGCCTAAAAGTCACCCATTCTTCTTTCCTGTGGCTTGTCAATATGATTACACATGGAATGGGGTGACATTTAGGCCTCACAACCCCAAAGACACACCTCGTCAGTTGTCAATCTTGGGATGATGGGTGGTCCACGGGGAGGGCAAACCTAAAGGTCTCATTTCCAGACTTTTTGTGTTTTAACCCTAAATGATGCATTAATGAAGTTTTTTGCATAGAATATATATATATATATATCTATATATCTTATAGAGTCACAGTAGCACCCCTACAGTTAGGGTTGGATCAGCACTTCTATGTTAAAACCCAGTTTTTGCACCTTAATAACTTTGGCATACTGTGAAGAAATAGTCTAAAATGTGGCATGTGCAGTCAGGCTGCCAGAGTCTCAAAGCATAGAATGTTTGGGTGGTTTGGTGAAAAAATATCATACCATTTTTGAATTATAATGATTTTTGTGATAACCACCATACAGGCAGGTACAAAACTGATCGAACGGTTAACAGTTCATGATTTACTGTTCATGCTCAGAGAAATAGTGTTTGTGATAGCAGTCATCTTGTTTTTTTCCCCCATTTTATAAATGGTTTTCTAAAGATGTACTGCTTGGTAACAAATGAATAAGGCATGCATTTAGGTGTCTGTCACATACTTACTTCAATTTTTGAATTAGAATTTAATACTTTACAGGGCAAATGTGTGCTCTTGTAGTGATAATCATTTTGCCTGGCACTCGCTTATGTAAATATCATTCGATCTGTAAAAAACCTTTTGCAAGTTTTAACAGTTTGTGATTTACTGATTGCACTTTATTACTTTTTAGTTTGAATTGCTTTTTAAAGAGCTCTTCACTATAGTTGGACCTCTGCCTATGTTCTGGTGTGCTGTATGCCATTCTTGTTGGTTTACCATTAAATAAATTTTTTTTAAATTTGGTTTTATTGATGTTTTTGCCTTAATTCCTCCCCCTCATTACCTACCTGGTTTTCCCACTGATCGTTTGCCACTGGCCAGTTGAATTGTGCATGAGGTCATTTGTAGATTTTCTGACAGGAACCACAGAGCATTTACTAAGTGGATCTGCTCACAGTGGTTTTGTTGTACATTGTGGTTGTCAGTCAGTTCTGCTGATAGTTAGAAACAATTAAATTACAAAAGTATTCCATTGAGACACATATAGTATCAGTTTTTCACATATAGTGCAAATAAAAGTGATATGCTTTTCAAACAAGTGGTCCCTTCTCCCAACCGACACCCATCCTGTAATCTTTCATAAATGTCCCAGGTAGTTTAGCGGTCCCTGCCCCCACCTAACACCATCCCTAATCTTTCATAAATGTCCCTGGCAGTCTAGCTGTCCCTCCCCCACCTGACAGCTATCCTGTTAACCTACTGAAATGTCCTTGGTAGCCTAGCGGTCCCTCCCACCATCTGACAGCCATCCCGTTAACCTTCTGAAATACCTCTGGTAGTCTAGCGGTCCCTGCCTTCAGCCAACACCTATTCTGTACACTGTCACAAATGTACCTGGTGGTCTAACGGTCCCTCCCCCTCACCCAACATCCATTCTGTAATCTTTTGTACATGTTCCTGGTAGCCTAATGGTCCCACCCCACCCAACAGCCACCCCCTTAACCTTCTGAAATGTCCCTGGTAGTGTAGCATTCCCTTCCCTCAGCTGCTGCCATTCTCAACAATAATGAACATCATCCCTTGTGATGTACACCCCCGCCGGCAACAAAAACGGCACAAAAGACATATTTTTTATGTCACGTGGGGGGGCTGTAGCCCCATACCCCCATGGGGGGCTTTGGCCCACACACACCCCTACTTTAGGATTCTCAACTCCAGGGGGTGTATGTCAGGGGGTGCAAAATTGTGAAAAAATTAAAAAAACACTACTTGGGCTGGGCACAACAAAATAAACCTGTTCCCGGACCCAAACCCAGCATCCTGCCCACCACCCACCCACCACACCATGGAGCCAGCTCAGCTGTTCACTGCAGCAGCACCCCCACAAGCTCTCCCTCCCATCCTACCCCTCGCTCAGTGTGCTCACTCCACCCCCATGCACGTGTACATATAGTGACATCCCATTGCCATTCTGGAACCCACCCCATCCAGTCACCTTCCCTGCTCGCTCACCCTATTGAGATGTGCCACAAGGGGTCGCCATTTGCGTAGGTGCCCACTTGATAGTAGAGCGTGTCACAGGATACCGTATGAGCACCTGAGGCTACAGAAGTGCTTGTCCATTACTTGCCTGCACTTCTCTAGACAGAATAACTCTTGTAATTTTGGTATTGTTGATTTGTATCAGTGGCCACAGGGGCCTGCTCATCTGCACACATAAACAGTGTTGTTAGTTGAGTATCCTGGATTTCTGTCTGCACTGACAAGTGAGTGTGTCCATCTTGCTGAGCGCATGCCACAGATACAAATCCACAAAGGTAGCACATCAGGAAACAGTTGTATATAGTTTGTCTTACCTCATGATGGCTGTCTGTGGTTACTTGTGTGGACTTGTCCTTTGCTACTTGAGGGGGTGGGGAGTTAGGGTTGGAAACCCTAATATCACATTTCCTTACTTTTGTGGCATTAAATTGAACCCTAACTAGTGCATTAATGCAGTTTTTTTTTACACTGAAGCTGTATATATTGTTACAGAGAGGTAGTTGGAATTTATGTCAGCAGAAGAATGGATAAAGCTCTGTTCTCCTTTGAGAAATGATGAAAGGGTTAAACACAGAAAGCTCTGGAAGCATCCAGGTAGGGAGCTAATCAAACACAGAAAGTTCTGGAATCATCCAGGTAGGGAGCTAAATAAACATGGCTGCAGTCAGTGTTGATTAAAGGCAGTGTATAAAACCTGCCTTGGCAACACAGAGGAGGGAGAGAGATCTCTGGGGAAAGCCAGAAGCTGTGCTGCAAATGGCAAGTTCAAGCTACAGAGACCTTTGAAAAGGACTGTGAAGTCTGTTAGTGGACTTTATGATACCACCTGGTGGCTGCGAATCAGAATAGTTGGTAACCAGAGGTAGTGAGGGTTTATTTTATTTAGTTAGAACTCCAGACAGGAGTAGGATTTTGTTTATGTTTGTGAAAGGGGCTGCAACCCCAGTTAGTTGGAGAGAAAGCTGCCTTACATAAACTGCACTGTTTTATTTTACCTTGGACTGTGTATATTTTCCTTGGACACACCTACACCAGCCCATCCCAAGAACATAACAGAGGTCACTCTACAACTATATATTATAGATATATATATATATATATATATATATATATATATATCTTCTTTGCAATAAACTGTGCTAATGCACCAGTTAAGGTTCAACTTAATGCAAAAAAAGTAGGAAAACATGTCATTGGGGTTTCCAACCCTAACCCCACCCCCCAAAGAAGCAAGAATTAAAAACAAGGGTTTGGGTCTCCAGAGTCTGACAAATAAGTGGTGACATCTTCCTTGGGGTTGTCAGCCCTAATGCTCATCCCCTCCCCAAGCCCATATCCTACTGCCTGAAGCACAATTTATGGCTCCAAACCAGTGTCTCATGGTGATATGCTCTTCATAGGTAGAGAAGTATCTTTTGCCACATGTTGCAACACAGTTAGTTGTAGTTGTCTTCACACAAGACCCTATGGGCCCTGAGTGAAGAGAAGGGATCACATTTGACTTTGTTTGCTTGAGTGGGGGGAGCATTATGGTTGACAGCCTCAAAGAAAACCCCACCACTGATTCACCAAGATTCTGGAGACCCCAAACCCTAATGTTTTTTCCTTTTACTGCTTCAGGGATGGGGGTGGAGAGTTAGAGTTGGAAACCCTAATGCCGCATGTTCCTACTTTTATGCATTAAGTTGAACCCTATCTGGTGCATTAATGCAGGTTTTTGCAAAGTATTTTCTTTCTTTATGAGATAGGGGAATCATATTCTCATTCACACAGGTCCCTGCATGAAAAATGCAGCCATGCATTGCCTTCTGGGCCCTGCACCAAGGGAAGACTTGATCCACCTATGGAAGTGTAGGGCTTTGTGGGCCCTGCACTTCTGTGCAGTGACAGATGTAAAGAATTCATTGGACTGTCTGATGGACTGCAGACGCCCAGGGCCCTGTGGGTCTGGCACTTCCATGTGACCACAGATACAGATGCACAGGGCAAAGAGTGATCTCAGCCAGTGAACAAGGCCTTCTACCACCCACGGGTGTAAAGGTGCAGGGCACTATGCCATGAGAAGAGTTGTCTTCACTGCATGGTACCTGGGCCTGTGCAGGCAACCCTGTACCTTTCCTTTACTTTCCTTTCCTGGCTGGCGCTTTGCGTCACATAGCACCATCCCCCAGCGTCACCTCATCCAACTAGCTCACTGAGATTCTCCCCAAACTCAGGTCACTGACATTGAATTCTAAAGCATTACCCACTACACAAAACATTTCCTAATAATTAAAGTCATTTTATGTCTCCCCTTATAACCATGACATGTGGCATTTATAGAACATTGGCCAAAACATCATTTTGCAGCATAATTGTGAAAACACTTCTTATCCGGGATTCAAAAAATGACACCTGTCACCTTTATGAGGTGTTGTGAAAAAAAATGGCTATGTTCAAAATATGGAGTCAAAATACTGAAATAATGAAAATTAGTGAAATTAGTGAAGTTATGAATGAACATTGAAATATGTCAAAGTTCACTCATAATTTCGTCATTTTACTTTTGGGCCTTGCATAAAGCCAGATGTACAAGGTCCTTTGGGGCCCCATGCAAAGCAAAATATGCAGGCCCCTAAATGTACAATGCCATTTGGGTTCAGTGTAAAATGACAGCTGGTTCCTAGCTTGCTTTGCACAGAACCCAAGAGTCTTGCACACAAGCATGATATACAGGGCGCAAAGGGTCATGTGTTAACCATGATACTGGCCTAACCTGCTTTGTACAGGACATTTTTTTTGCAAAAATGTTGCTGCTTTAAAAGTTTTTTTAGTGTTGTACCTGTAAAACTTTTTCATAGGATTCATAGGATCTGTACAAGTCTATTAGCGTTAAGCTTAGTGGGCTCAATTTACAAAGGGAGCTTAGAGTGGCACAGGCTGTGGCAAACAGCAGCTTCATCAAAGCCCAGTGCACCAGGGACCCTGCACTAGGTTCAGGTACAGGAGGGGTCCCAGCGCTAAGTCCCCACACATCGCGGCAGCCACTCCCATGTGACAAAGACCTGGTGCACAGAAGCAGTGTTCGACAAGCTCCTGTTGCAAAGGCAAGCATCCTTGACTCCTTCTCTGGTGGTCTAGCAGCCATCCCTACTCAATCCCTGATAGCACCAGTCAGTATAATAATTAATATTGTCCCTGATCTGGTGGTCTGCTGGTCCCCCATCCCATCCCATCCCCACCACCCATGTACATAATATTTAAATATATTCCCTGAGCTGGTGTTCAAGTTGTCTCCCTTCCCAGTCCCCAATAGCACCTGTTATTGTAAAATATCATATTGTCCCTGTCCTGGTGGTCTAGTGGCCCACCCCTCCCCTAGTAAGTAGTCCCTCCATCCCGATCTCATCCCATATCCCAAAATGCAGCTGGCAACTGTACGGTTCACCTAACCTCCACAGCCGGCCACAGGACTGAACTGTTAGTCAGTGCCTACTGTATAGTGTACACACTCATGAATAATCATGAGCACTTACACTATACAGTATGCATTCACTAACAGTTCAGTCCAGCAGCTGGCCATGGAGGTGAGAGTGGGTTGTGCTGGTTGTCAGCTGCATTTCAGGATATGGGGGTGTGAGCGGGAAGGAGGACACTACCTGTTAGGGTGGGGTCATTAGACCAGCAGGACAGGACACTATTATTTTTATAATAATGGGTGTTATCAGGGGACCATTAGACCACCAGGTCAGGGAAAACATTAAATAAAATAATTATGGTGATGGCAGGGATCAAGGACCACTAGACCACTAGGTCAGGGAATATATTGAATATCATAAATGGATGATGTCTTGGATCAGGGTGGGGGACCACTAGACCACTAGGTCAGGTAACTGTTAAGTATTATAAGAATGAGTGAGATAGAAGAGGGGGTCCTCTAGACCACCAGGATATGGACAAATATTAAATTATGTGGACATGGGTGCTATTGAGGGATCAGGAAGGGAGGCTGTTTGAGTACCAGGGATTTATTTAGTGCACAGAAGAGAGGGATCAGGGCTGGGGCAGGGTTTGTGGTACATTGCCACAGTGCTCATCTCACCCAGAGATCGAATTTCTCAGTAATCTCAGACCAAACCTGGCTGGTCTAAAGGTACTTAGAAATTTGCTCTCTATGTGAGATTTGTGAATCCGCTTGTGAGCACTTGCAGCCTGCATCTGCCACAAGTCCTAGCCCCATGTTGCAGCCATGTCTGGGCACACAGGTGGCACAAGCCCCATTCGGATAGGCAGCCTGCAGTTGATGCAGGCTGCCTGTGAATTGCCTCGGGGGCAGTATGTGATGCACGGTGCCCCTTGCACCATTATGTTTGTTGCAGGCACCTTGTGGCAATCCAGGACTTTGTGATTCGGCCCGCATGGCTCATTATTTCAATGGTAATGGCCTGTTTATTTCTTCCCTACAAATTTGTCCAGAGCCCTTTAAAGGAGTCTGTATTTATGTAATGTATCACTACTTTGAGAAGACTATTTCAGACAGTTACCATCCTTTGATTTATCCATGCCCCTCTTGTTTAATTTGTATTTCTCCCCCCCTTTAATTGATATTTATGTTGTCTAGTTTCCTGCCCATTTCTTTTCTTTACCAGATCCATGCATTCTCATACATCCTGATCCTTAAATGTCTTAAATACCAAACACAGATCCCCCTCAATTTTCCATATTCAAAGAATTCAAGTCTAGTTCAATCAGTCTCTGTTTGTATGGTAGTTCAGCTATAGTAGTCACCCTTTCAATTGCTCTTCCCCACACACCTTCCAAAAATGCAATACAACCTCTGGTATGTGGTACTCAGAAGTGTCTATAGTATTCAAGATGAGGCCCAACCAAAGCACTGTACAATGGAATGATAACATCTCTTCCTCTGCTTCTTTTGTTCTTGCTTATACATCCCATTATTCTGTTGCTTTTTTTAAATTATTTCTCTACAGTGTTTTACCAAATGTTAATTTATTAGTTATTTTAATGACAAGGTCTTTTTCCTTCTCACTCACTTGTGCTCTCTGCCATTTAAGATGTACTGTATTTAGCTTTTTTGTCCCCTTGGTCCAAAGTGCATCACCTCATACTTGTTAATATTATTACAGGAAAGTTTATCTTGCTCCATTTTCATTTTGAATTTTTTCCGTTGCATTACTATTTTCTACAATAGCACCTAATTTGGTATTGTCTGCAAACTTACATATCAAGCATTTGCTGCATCACTGATATCCATCTCTCTCTCTCTCTATATATATATATATATATTTATGTGTGTGTGCGTGAGTGTACATTAAACAAAGTGGGCCCCAGCACCGATCCCTGCAGCACCCACTACTCACAATGCCCCAGTCAGAATATTGACCCCAATACATACTCTCTGTCTCCTTTCTTCCAGCCATTATTTAATCCAGCTATGTTTGTGTTTAATTTCATTTCTACTAGACTATTAATTCCATATGCAGCATGGTGTCAAAGCTCTTGAATAATCCAGATATTGGCATCCACAGATAGTCCAGTATCTCAGGCTTTACTTATAGGTTTGAAGAATTGAAACAAGTTTGTCTGGTATGATCTTTAGCCATGAACCCATGCTGTGGCATGTTATCTAGTCCTTCAGCTTCCATATGCCTGTCTGTTTCTTCTTTGATGAGTGACACCATCATTTTACTCAGCTCTAAGGTCAAGCTAATCGGTCTATAGTTTCTATAGTCTCTTCTAGATCCCTTCTTAACCAAACGAGAAATATTAGCCTCCTTCTGTACAAACACCACTTTGCCTTCTTTTATTGAGCTTCTAACTATTTTGGTTATGGGTCCAGCCCACTCCACTGCCAACTTTTTTAAGAGCCTAGGATGCACGTCAACAGGTCCAGAAGATTTATTAGGTTTCAACTCCTCCAATTTCCTTTTAACCTCTGCATCCCTCTTAATTGCATTATTTGAATCCTTGTTTATATCTTTTATTATAGTGATTTTCTTCATAGGGTGATACACACTCAAGAAAAGCTATTAATAATATTAGCCATATCTTTACCATCTGCAGTCTGGCTATCTTCTACCTTTAGGGGGCCCTATATGCTGTTGTCCTTGTTTCAAATTGTTTATGCAGTTATAGAATGATTTTTATTGTGTAGGGTTTTTGTGCCAAATTTCAACTCCTCCTCTGGCTTAGCCTTCTTAATATGTTTTTATACATCCTTACTCTTTCTTTGTATGTCAGCTAAGCTTCTAAATTTTTTTCTTTTAGTTAGTTTATATGCCTTTTTTTCTTAAATAACTTCTTTCTTTTCCTGTTGCACCACATACAACAGGACTTTTGCCTTGGTTCTTATATTTGGATCTTTCAGGTACATATTTGGAAATACAATATTCTAATTTAGAATGGAATTTACTCTTCATTAGTTCCAGTGTATTCCCCTGGAAATCCCTTTCCCAGTCTCATTTAGTCAGAAATGTCTTCATTTCTGTGAAGTCTACCAAAGTATAGCACTTTACCTTAGTCACTCCAGACTGAGTCACCCAATTTCCCCTTATATGAAACTGTGCCATATTATGGTTACTTCCTCCCAGTGGCTCTCTTACTTTGCTGATATTTTTTCTTCCTCCATATTGCTAAATATTAAGTCCAGAATGATTTATCCCCTTGTACTCAGTTTCATATGCTGTTCCATATTTAGCATTTCTGTAACCTAAATGAGTTTCTTGCCTAACATTGTTTCCCAGTTCCTTTATTCCAATCAGTATTTGGTAGATTAAAGTTTTCCATTACTAATAGTCTATTTCCCAACTTTGGCCCTTCCAAAGCCTCCATAAATTGCTCGTTTTCATCTATTGATAAAATAGGAGGTCTATAACAAGCTCATATTAGTATTTTTCCATTCATTTTTAGATTGACCTTTAGTCATATTTGTTACACCTCTAACATGTTTACAGTACACTTTTTATATTTATTCCCTGGTTCTTCAAAATCTCACTGTGTCTCCATTTCCCTTTGTTATCCTACACCATTAGTCCCTAACATGTACCACTGCAATTAGTTCCTTTGTTCCTTTTAACATTCTTTCCAGATTTTATTTTTACATCCTGAATTCCAGCCCCTGAGAGGCTACTCTCCAATGCATTTTTTGAGGGTTGTAAAACATTAGGTCCAGAAATGCTCATGGACTTAGTTTTTCTTCATTTTGTTTTTCCATTTCTACTCATAACTTGGCCATGTTTGGTAACTGTAACACAAAATGTTCAGCTTGACCACAGCTTCACCCTAAACCATAAATATCTAAGTGTCACCTCGTTAATGCATCCCAAAATAGGTTTTGGGGTTTCACCTCAAAACACATTTCAGGTCAAATTTACAAAATTATATTTAAGTATCTGTGAGATGGGTGGTTATATGACCACCCTGAATTTTAGGTGCACCTAGCCAAAAAGGTCAAGTTATGAGTAAACAAAAGCAAGCCTGAAATAAGGGAGCATCAGTGCTGTGTCCTTGATCGTTCTGACCCTGAGGAACAGCACAACACAGATAAGGCTCCATGGACTTTTCTCTTTAACTTCTGATGCCCCTCCTTTGTGTGCTGTAACTTTAAAAGCTGCATTAATGTAGTTGTTTGTGATTTATTTCTTACTTTTTGAAAAAGATATATAAAACTGACACCTTTAGCTTTAGTACGAAGCAGCAGACCTATTGGGCCTATCACCAGACATGTATCTTGCTTTATGCAGGGACCTGCAGACCCTATATGAAGCATCAGAGCTATAATTTGCTTCACACAGGACCCTGTGGCTCTTCATGAAGAACCCGATCTGCTGGGCATGGCACTGGATCTGTAGTTTGTTTTATACAGGCCCTATATGAGGCAGCAGACCTGTTGGGCACAGAACCAGACCGGTACCCTGATTTGCACAGCATCCTGTGAGCTGTAAACATAGTAGCAAACCTGTCCAGCATGGCACTAGGTCTGTAGGATGCTTCCTGTAGCATACTGCATGCCCTATGCAAAGCAGAAGACCCATCGGGCAGGCCTGAAAGTTACTTACTTAGGCCATGAAGGACAATGGTGAGAACCCCATCCCCAAATATGAGCTTAAATTATTTAAAATATATATATATATATATTTATGGCTGAATGGAAAAACAGAGAAAAGAATTTCAAGTCCCTTCTGCATGCACAGTTCATATTTTTAGGGACTTTTTGAATATTCTGTGGGTGTTTCTTCAACCCCATAACCTTTTATTTGTTAATCTCTCTTAATCAATTCGAGAGTTGGAGTGTTTACCACCACCCTTCTTCTTTGACCACATAAGAGTGGTGCTTGGACCAGCCAAAAATACATTTTAGGGATATCAAATCACTCCCCGAATAATTAAGTCTGTGTGCATGTGCTGTGGAGTGTTTATTTGGACTTAGTTTTTTTGTAAGCATTTGTTTTCTTTTGGGTTGGTGATCAACAGTGTAGGACTGAAGTAGAAGATGGCAACCAACCGAGGTGGAGAAACAACTGTTTCACTCACCAGCTGATACACTATGATTGGCATATACCAGAGCGGCATTGCAGGTGGATTGCATGAGTGGTAGAAGGTGGGGGTTGGTATTGTTTAAACATGCAAGAAGGGGTGAGGAGGGTGGCATGGATACTAGAGGCAGGGTGGCCACAGGTGGGGGACTGTTGACATATGAGTGTGTAGAGAGAGTTGCATGGATGCTGGAGGGTGGGTGAAGGTTTTATTTGTTATACTTGTTTTTTTAGAGGGTCACAATTAGCAGGGGAAGATGATCATCAAGACAGGGACTGGTAGAGGTGAAAGGAGGGCTATACTGGTCACCCACCATGGAACTGATTATGTATACTGGGGCTGGGGTGGTGGAGATGTTGGTGGCATCAGTGTCAGAGGGTAGGTGAGTGTGTTTAAATTTTCTTTCACAGGTTCACAACTGATGATGGATGGTGGAGATCACAATGGTGACCAGCCAAGGTATAGGGAGGGCTACACTTGTTACCCACTGTGGAACCTCCACTGCAGCATGCACAGATGTGGTGGTGGTGGTTGGGTAGGAGGATGGCATGGGGCCTAGATGGTGACTGAAAGTGGGGAGCATACTTCAAACTTGGGGGCTGTGAGGCTGTCATACCAGCCATCGTGCTTGGGCATCCAGTAGCCACAAATGTAAATGACTGTTTATCAAATAAAATAACATGTGACACCAGGGTTGGGCATCCCAAGTTAAGAAGGAATCTGAAAGAGATCTGACACTAGGAAATGACTACAAAAATCAATATTTTTCATTCTTGATTGACTTGTAAGTCAATCATAAATGAAAAAAAGAATGTTTGAGGCAAGTTTCCCAGCAGTGGGCAAGGGACAAAATATGACATATTTGTTTTGTTCTTTATTTGTGATTGACTTGAAAAGTTAGTCATAAATTAAACACATTTTTTCAGTTCTTCTTCTAGTCTTTGTGCATGTGCAATTCAGTCTTTTTTAAGTTATAACTTTTAAATTTGGCATGTGACATCACATGCTGAGCATAGAAGAGGGGCTTTAGGATAAACAAGATGTAGAAGAGAGCTGGGCATGATGGAACATTTTTTCATTTGAATGAAAATTTACCAAGAACAGTTAATTATATGGCACTGTCTATATTCTGTGGTATGATGCAAATTCTGCAGAAAATTCTGTGTCTATCGAAGTGCAGAATTCCCAATGCCTTTTGTCAAATGCATAAGAAAGTATAGCTAGAATTTCTGCTATGCCATTAGACAATTTCCATATGTAGGTATACATATGTAACAATTATTTGATTTTCAATTATGCATTTTCTTTTAAATAAAATGTATTTTGTCTCCTCTGTTATTTTAGCTGATGCAGGCAGTATGTATACACAATGCTGCCTGTTTCATGCTCCACTGCTATATTTGTAGCTTACAATATAATCAAGCTGGAGAATATGCATATAATATAATACAGTAGATAAAAAGCTTTTTGCTAAGTAATAGAACAATAGTGTGTGTATAGATCACAGATATGTCTATTGGGCTACATGCTCGACCCTCTGATGAAACTTGGTGATGAGAATTGGATCTGGGTGGACCTATTTTGAAGCAAGCCTGACTACCCTAGATAGCATGAGGACATACAAGCATGGAGGTTCTGATTTGTTAAAAAGTATTTATGTATTTAGATCCAATTCAAGAAACAATATCCAGATTCATGAAAAGAGGTATCTAGACTGAAACCTATAGATGTTTGTAATGAAGGAAGAAGAAGCATACAGACACAGAGCTAAGGATCCGTATTGTCCACCTGAAGGCAAAAAGATAGATAAGGAAGCTGTTCCAAAGCAAGCAACCTCCAAGCTACTAAGCAGACACCAATCACCACCTAAGCCTTGCAAGCAAGGAAGTAGATAAGAAAACAGCAGCAGTAACTCACTTGCGGAGGACAAATGGAAAAAATTAAACCTAAGAACTTTAAGCCATAAATCAAGTTACGGAAAGTTGTATTCTCTGTCATGACCTGACTTTGAAAGTATCAGTCTGAACTGTAATCTTGTGAATACCAGTAATAAAAAGAGCAACTGGGGACTGTAAATCATACAACCTATTTGAGATAAACTACAGAAAGAACCAAGACAAAAATTAATCTTTTTCAACTGTGACTTTATCTTTTATTAGGAATTCAGCCTTATCACTGTGAACCAAGGAAGCTGAAATATAAAAATCAGACCTGAACCTTGATACAGAAGCCAATAGCCAGACCTGCTGCTGGCCAGTTCCCCAGAGCCAGAACCTAAACAGCTTCCTAGAAAGTCCAGTATACGTTATTCAAACGATATACAATACCGTAACTAAAAAAATGTAATATACATCTACACTGTGATATTCAAGAAATGATTTTCTCTTTCATTTGATTTCTTACATGTTCTAAATAAATCTTCATAAATTAAGATATTTCCTGTTGTGATTTCTGCAACCATTGTGTGTATTCAGCTGTCGATTATATGTTATTACCATGCTTACACTGGTAAGGATTTTACCCCCATTAAAAGAACACCTGTAGGAGTTATAGATTTGCTCTAGAAACATAGCTAGCCCTGGTAACATCAATTATCCTTATACCTTCCACCTACAAAGTTACCAGAGATGAGCAGATGTTACACTGGTTTAATACATTATCTGAGAGATGGCAACTGGAATGCGCAGCACCCCCAAGTGCTACACTACAGTGTCAGTATTGGATATAAGGCCTATTCTTGATGTGGTACTATTAATTTATTTATTTACAGTTTCTGGCAGGAAAGGAAGCACCACTGTTACGTGCGACAGCAAATCTGTCAACATCCCTTACAGTGATGATACAATGCCGACACGCAATATTGTGCCATCCAGAAATGAAGTGTTAGCCCCCGCACCCCTGCAATTATATATTATCAACTCCAGGTTGGAGTTCTTCAGGAAGGGCAGAGCACTGGGAGACACTGCATCAGTGAAACTCCGACCATTACAGCGACTTTCGCTGTAAAGGTCTTTTTTTGTCACTGTTGTGGTGTCGCTGCAATACGCCACCACCAGGAAAGACAAACTAAATTGTGACAGCTTGTTTCCAGCTGCATTCTGGGAGGTGGGCTGCATGGACCTGGTTTTATTGATGAAGGAATGTTGGCCATGACACGGGAGAAACCCTCGTACTCTTACGTTGAGGTGCCATGGGATCTTTACTTCCACCTAAGCAGTGACCAGAGATGAGGAAAGGGGCTTGATTTAGCATCTCATCCAAAAGGTGGCATCTCCACAGTGCTGCTTCCCATTCTTACCCATAACTAGTACTATAGTGCAGTATTACCCCAAGTACCTGGTGTGGGGCTAGAACCCATATAGCTCAAAAATTATTTTGACTTATGCTACCGTGATGCTGGGGACATGCTCAAGGGAGGTTGGCTTAACCTGTTAAATAAACTTACTGCTTGCAAAGAAACCCTTACAAAATAAGCATGAATTAGTAATGTATATTCCGGGCCGACGTGGGTACTAAAGAGCTGGTAAAATGGAAGTGCTACTCCAATACGTATATTACCACAAAAGTGGATCTGCAAAAATCAGTTTTATCCAATCACACTTACACCAGACTCAGTAGCATTGACAATGTGCTGGTGCAGAGCAGTGCTTGCACAATAATGTGGCAAAGTATAAGTAACATTTGACACCAAGTACCCAAATTTGAATGCAAAAAGGGCATAAAAGGCCTTACTGCAAAAGAGACTCCAGTGGCCACTGAAACTCAAGCCCTTCTCTGCAAGACCTGTGAGAGGAAGGCTAGAAACCACAACCTTCTGACCTTCCATCCCTGGAGGTGACCTTGCTACCTACTGAGTCACCTATACTGGTACTAGAACCACAACCTTCCAGTTTATGGATCCAAAGGTAAGTGTGCCACCTACAGTACAACACTAGGTTATTGACACGCTAATGTGCTTAGACATACCTTTAATGCTTAGTAGTTGTCCTTTTGAATAATGCATGGCATTTTGGGGAAAAATTATTTAGCATGTGAAGGAAGGCAGCCCGGCAGCTTTTGCAGTAAATATCATTTTTTACTTAACTAACGTTTTTAGACTTGGGTATCCCTGCTCCTGAATAATTCCACCCTTAGTAAAGTGATATACATTTGATGCAGCCCCATGGGAAAAATTTGCCTGCCTATCGGTCTGCTTGCCATCATCAGTGACACAAGACTGCTCTTCTCCCCCACAGTGCACTGCTGTTGTCACATGACAAGATGATACACAAACAGTGCGAAACATAGAAACATAGACTTTGATGGCAGATAAGGACCACTTGGCCCACCCAGTCTACCCATTTCCCTACCTACTGGATAAGCTGCAGATTCTAGTTAACCAACAGCCTACTTCCTGCCACCCCCCCACTACAATTGCCTTGTGTCTGTCCCGTGCATGTTTGAATTCCCCCACTGTTTTAGCCCCAACAACCTCCCCAGGTAGGCAGTTCCACACATCCACCACTCTCTCCATGAAAAAAGATTTCCTCACATTACCCCTGAGCCGTTCCCCCTCTATCTTTAAATTGTGTCCCCTTGTTCTTACACATCTCTTTTTCTGAAAGATGCTACCCTCCTTTGGTGATTCCCTTGGGGTACTTGAACATTTCTATCATGTCCCCCCGTCCCTCCTTTCATCAAGGGTATACATATTAAGCTCTCTCAGTCTCTCTCTTTATATGATTTCTGATGCAGACCCTGCACCATTTTAGTTGCCCTTCTCTGGACTGCTTCCATCCTGTCTATGTCCTTGTGTAGATGAGGTCTCCAGAACTGCACACAGTACTCCAGATGGGGTCTCACCAACTGTCTGTACAGAGGGATAACCACTTCCCTTTTTCTACTTGTGATGCCCCTTCCTATGCATCCCAGTATCCCCCTGGCTCTTCTCACTGACTTCTCACATTGCTTACCCAGCTTTAGATCATCCGATATGACTACCCCCGAGTCCCGTTCCATTTTTGTTGTTGTTAGTACCTCCTCTGCTATTGTGTACTCTTCTCCTGGGGTTTTGTTTCCCAGGTGCATTACTTTGCACTTCTTTGCATTGAATCTAAGTTGCCATATGTCTGACCATTCCTCCAACCTTGCCAAGTCCCTTCTCATCCTTTCTACCCCTCCCTTGTGTATCAACTCTGTTACAGATCTTTGTATCATCTGCAAAGAGGCATACCTTTCCCTCCAGACCCTCTGCAATGTCACTTATAAAGATGTTAAAGAGGACTGGACCCAGCACTGAGCCCTGAGGTACTCCACTAGTGACCCCCCCTTTCTTCGTGTGCTGTGGGTTAAGCAGGGGTGTTTTGTTCTGGATGTGGACTATAATTTTGTCACCAAAAAACATTGGCATGGGGTCAGGAGGGGTCCACTTGTAATTAATAAATGAGGCTGAACTAGACACAGACTTGCAAATTTTGTTTCTTTATAGAATCACTGTGTGGAAAATTTGGGGTGAGGGACTGGAGGTGGGAGAGGATGGGGCTATATTTAAAATGCTGTGGAAATCTATGGCTTCAGAAGATACTGGTCATTTTACAGTAAAGGAGAACCACATCCTTTTTTAGTTTTATAAATCTACAATTTCAATAACTACTACCTTGAAAACTGATACATTCTAATTCAAAATCACCACTTTTCTAGTGCTCTGGTCTTTTCTTTTAGTGTACCTGTATTGCCTCTGAGATGTTATTGTTATTGTTTTTTTTTACCGTAAACACGGTAACAAAGCAAACACAGCAATTTTTGTTTGGTAAATGAAACACTTTCCCTGGTGGCCTAGTTGTCAGTGCATGCACTAAATAGCATGTATTGACAAGACAAATTTTTATTGTTCCAGAGCTTTGAATTGTCATCTAAATATTGCATGCACTGACATGCTAAGAAATAAAATGCAATTTCATTTTATCAGGAAATACACCATTAAGAAAAACTCATTTGCAAGGTGGTCCTGGATGGGCTGAAACAAAAAGTAAAGATAATGGCCCTGATATTCAAACTCGCTGAGGCTGTGGCTCAAGCCTGTGCACAGCTCAACTTGGTTGTGCAGGGTGTGGCCTGGACGATATTCAGCGGAGCTGTGCCATGGCTCAGCAGCTTGAATATCGCACCTTGGCCACCCCCACTGTGTATGACACAGTGGCACTGCGCCAGTGCAAGTGGCCAGAGTGGAGCATGGCCATTGCACCATTCACAGCACCTGCAATATTCAAAAGGTGACATGCAAATGGGGCCATAATTTATGCAAGGCACACATGGGGCCATTTGCATGTCACTATGGCCCCATTTGCATCCCATTTGTATGCAGGTGCGCCGATCCCTGACGACTTGCGCCTGGCGCCCTGCCAGGCAGCAGCCGTTGGGGACCGACGCCCCCTGCAGCTCAATCGCAGGCATCTGTAAAGATAAAAAAGTCCTATATCCCTGGTGGTCAGTGGACTGATTTCCACCCGATCCCGGGCATCTGTTTCAATAGAGAGAACCACCTCCCCGGCCAATATCCCTGGTGGTCCGGTGGACCGCTATGTGCCCGATCGTGGGCATCTGTTTTAATAGAGAGAACCCCCCCTTCCTATATCCCTGGTGGTCCAGTGGACTGTTTCCGATCGATCATGGGCATCTGTTTTAATACAGAGAACCCCCTCCAGCCAACATCCCTGGTGGTCCAGTGGCCCGCACTCTGCCAGATCGCAGGCATCAGTACAACGAAAAACATCCAATTACCCTGGTGGTCTAGGGTGCCCCCTCCCACTCCCCACTGAGCCCCATCACCCCACTCCCCCTCCCGGTCAGCCAGAGGGTGGCAGCACCCCACCTGCCTGCCACCCTGCTGCCACCGACTGACACCTGGTGGGCTGCACACCCATTGGTTCACAGAGTGAGCCAATGGGCATGCAATCATACCATCTACACATTCCAGATATGTGAATGATTTCATTCATATATCTGGAGTGTAGGCATTCGGAGCTGCATGCCCATTGGCTCATGCTGTGAACCAATGGGCGTGCAGCCCTACCGAGGTGTCAGTTGGTGGGCAGCGGGATGGCAGGCGGGTGGGGTGCTGCCGCCCACCAGCTGTCAGGAGGGGGAGCAGGGCGGTGGGGTTCAATGGGCGGGTGGAGAGGGGGGTACCCTAGACCACCAGGGTAATCGGACATTTTTCATTGTACCGATGCCTGTGATCAGGTAGAGTGCGGTCCACTGGACCACCAGGGATGTTGGCCAGGGTGGGTTCTCTGTATTAAAACAGATGCCCGTGATCGGGCAGAAATGGTCCACTGGACCACCAGGGATATTGGACGAGGGGAGTTTCTTTAAACAGATGCCTGGGATGGGGCATGGGGGGTGCCGCCAGGTGCAGCCGGAACTCGGGTGGTCACCCACAGATGGCATCTGCCATGTCGCACCCTGCAATGCAGCAGCTCACCTGTGGGTGGCCATCATTTGTTCCTTTTTTTTGGGGCTTAACTTTGTGCAGGCACAAGTAGGGGTTGCACATGCATGGCTCTGCACATCCCAGGCTGAATATCAGGCTGTGCAGGTTATGCATGGGCACCCCCCCCCACCTGTGCCTGCATACATTACTGATGCGCTCCGGCACATCGGGATTTGTGCGGTGCACTTTTCCCTTTTGAATATCACGCCAGGGCGCATCAGTGGGTTGCGCATGGCGCAACACTGTTGTGCCATGCACAATCCTTTTGAATATCTGGGCCCATGAATATAAAAATACAATTACAGATAGAAAAACCATGCAGTTAACAATGATAACAATAAGTCTAGTAGATAGGGTGTACTTAACAAAGAACATCTATGATCAACTATAGTAATTCATGCAAAGAGGTAGGGCATAAAAGTTCAGAGGTGGTATGGTGACAGAGCAAGAGGGAGGAGAAAGAATTTCTGAATGAGAAGGAAAAGATGTACTGGGTCATAATGTCATATGCTTAATAGCACATGGCATTATGCCGAAACCTGTACCTGTGCGCTCTCCATGTTGGATCCCCCCCCAGAGTTAGAATCCTTAGTGCGTGGGGTCTGAGGGGTGCAGCCCCCCATAACAGGGGGTGTGGGGGAAGAGCCCCCCACAGAAAAAAGTTAACAATGAATCACGCAACGCAATTATGTTGCAAGACATTCTGCCGTGCGCGGTATTGACCCCATGCCAGGAAAACAGAAGAGGACGATAAGGAGGATATGGAGGAAGAGGAAGGGGTGAACAGACATGAAGAGTAGGGGTTGAGGAGGTTGAGAAAGGCATCTAAGGGGAGGACAAGTTGTGTAAGTACTGACAAATAAGTGCCATAAGGTGATCCCATGGTAACGAAACCATTTAGGAGTTGCAGGAGCAGTTTTCTTTCAGGGTACGTCTTAGAAGTGACTTGAAGGAGGGAATCCCCACAAATTGCATCAGTTTTAGGGAATTTTGGAGGTGTTCCATAGGGTAGGTAGAGCATGGCTTAGAGACAATGCACCAAAATGGGATCTTATCCTGGGGACATCAAGCATAACGTATGTGTATCTTCTAAGTGAGTATGCACAGGGGCACATTTGAAAAGGACAGTGATGTAAGAGGGAGGTTATTAGTAATAGCTCTGTACACCCAGAGGAGGTGTTTTGCCACCTCCTAGTGGCAAGAGAGGTCCAACCTATTTGCATATAGGAGCAGTGATAGGTGTCATATAGGGTATTGTTGACAAACCTAAGCTCTCATGGCACAGCATATCTAGCTTTATCAAGTCTGTTTTGGGACTATGGTGATAAAGAAAGTCTGTGTAATCAATAAGGGGAGAAAATTAAACTAGTGGGAGGGAAGATGATGGTAGATCTAGGAGAAGCACACACAGAGCCTGCCGTCTCTCCCCTCCAGCTAACACCATATCTACACTCTCCAGGATAGTAAAAGCAGATAGCGGGAAACATCAGACCCTTTCCGACTCTGCAGATGACCAAAGCAAAAGAGAGAGTGGAAACAAAAACATAAAAAAAGGCAAAGAGACAAACCATAAAATCAAGGGGGGGCATGACAAAAAAAGTGACATCGAGAATGGTCAGCGCTATGCCTCAATGCACGCAATCTGGCTAACAAGATGACTGACCTCACTGCCACAATAGCTGAGGCAGGACTAGACTGCTACTACATAACCTAAACATGGTTCACAAACAATCATGGTTGGGAGGTTACTATCCTGGGGTATAACTTGCTCAAGAGAGATAGGACTGGGAAAAAGGGAGGGGGGTAGCTACTTATGTTAAGGATACCATCAATGCTATAGAAATGCAGCAGACATAAGGGGAAACAGAGGATCTACGGATCACAATTGGGACTGGAAGCTGGAAACCCATTTGGGTAGGAATAATCTACTGATCCCCAAATCAGGAAGAAGCCACGGATAAGGAAATCCTGGATACCATCCTCCAGATGTCAGGCAAAGGGGATGTGGTGCTGGTGGGGGATTTCAATATGCCGGATATAGATTGGAGTTCCCACACAGCGGCATCACAAAAAAGCAGGGAATTCCTAGTCACACTACAGGAAGCAGGCCTACGTCAATTAGTGACATCACCCACAAGGGGTAACATGATTCTAGATCTGATATTCACAAATAGTGACAGGGTTCTGGGCATCAAGGTAGGGAACCACCTGGGCAGCAGTGACCATAACACAGTATGGTTCAGGGTAAAAAGGACTGAACACTCCACACACTCCAAACTGAAGGTCCTTGACTTCACAAAAATATAAGCCTGCCTGAGGGACAACCTTAGTAGCACAACAGAAGGGAGCGTTGAAAAATGATGGACAAAGTTGAAGGATGCAGTAACCATGGACACATCACAGTGTGCCCATCGGGTTGGTAAGAACAAAAGGAGGAAAACCCACAATGATTTTCCAAGGAGGTGGCAACTCAGTAGGAAAGAGACATGCGTAGCCTTCAGAAAGTACAAGGAGTCAGGAATGAGGCAGACAAAACAGAATACAAACAGAAACTAAAGAGACAGGAAAAGTGATAAGAAATGCAACGGCTCAGACAGAGATTAGATAGCTCAGGAAGAAAAAGGGTAACAACATCTTCTACAGATACATATGAGAAAAAGAAAGACTAAAGGGGCATTGTTAGAATCACAAAAAGGCGGACAACCCACAGAGCAAGATGGGGAGAAGGCAGAGGCACTCAGTGAGTACTTTTGCTCAGTCTTTACAAAAGGAAGTAGAAGGAAACAGACCAACAATAGGCATAAAGAGGTGTCCAATTGAAGGAATAGACACTGGTCCCTTCACAGAGGAAAGGGTCCAGAGAAATAAACAAGTTAAAGGTAAATAAAGCTATGGGGGCCAGATGGGATGCACCTAAGAATACCTAAAGAACTTGGAATAGAACTGGTAGTCACCTTAGCAGTGCTTTTCAACAAACTGTTGAGGAGCAGAGAGGTGCCGGAGGATTGGAAGAGAACAACAGTAGTACCATTCCACAAGACTGGAAGCAAGGAACAGCTAGGAAACTACCATCTGGTTAGTCTAATGTCTGTCATGGGAAACTGATGGCGTCCATGCTGAATGAAAGAATTGTAGCTTTTTAGAGCAAACTGGTCAGCTCAAAAACCTCAACAAGGTTTCATGGCAGGGAGGTCCTGCCAGACAAACCTGGATGATTTTTTTCAATTGGGTCACCAAAACAGTGGATCAGGGTGGGGCAGTGGATGTGGTTTACCTAGACTTCAGCATAGTTTTTGACTCTGTTCCACACAGGAGACTAGTAAAAACAACTGCAGAACATGGGATTCAGGTACAAAGTAATGAACTGGGTCAGAAACTGGTTACGTGGGAGAACTCAAATAGTATTAGTGAATGGCACTCTGTCAGAAGAGGAGAGGGTGACTAGCGGGGTCCACAGGGTTCAGTTCTGGGGCCAGTCCTCTTCAACATATTCAACAGCAACATTGCAGCTGGACTAAAGGGAAAGGTATGCTTGTTTGCAGATGACACCAAAATTGGTAACAGGGTGGACACACCAGAGGGACAGCATAGCATGAAAGCTGATCTCCAAAAACTGGAGCAGTGGTCCAGGACTTAGCAATTAAAATTCAATGCCAAAAATGCAAGGTCGTGGATCTAGGAAAACGAACCCAGTGAAACATTGGAGTAGAGTAGCGGTGGCTACTAGGCAGGAGCAAGACTCAGGGTGAGCATATCAGATGACCTCCAAGGTCAGTAAACAATGTGAAAAGGCAGCACTAAAAGCTAGTGGTATCCTGGGATGCATAGGGTGGGGCATCACCAGAAGCAGAGGCATGAAGTAATCATGCCTCTGTATCAGACCCTGGTAAGGCCTCACCTGGAGTACTGTGTCCAGATCCTGGGCCACACCTCATGAAGGACATAGAGAGGCTCAAGATGGTACAGAGAAGAGCAACAAAGATGGTGCAGGGCTTGCATCAGAAACCATACAAGGCAAGACTAGATGACCACAAATTATACTCCCTAGAACAATGCAGGAATCGTGGGGACATGATCGAAACATTTAAATACCTTAAAGGCAACAATAGGGTGCACGTGCAGAACCTCTTTCAGTTAAAAGACTATAACAGGACTAGAGGGCATGACCTGAGACTTAAGGGAGGAAAGTTCAAGAGCAATATGAGGAAATTCTTCTTCATAGAGCAGGTTATGGAACCATGGAATAGCCTGCTGGAGGGGGTGGTGGGAGTCAAGACGGTGGAGAATTCAAGCAAGAATGGGACAGACAATGTGGGATACTCAAGCAGGCAGCTAAGTAAGGGGGGGTTGGAAACCAAGGGTAGACTTGATGGATCATATGATCCCCATCTGCCGACAACTTTTATGTTTCTATGTTTCTGTGTTTCTAAAAGTCGTCTAAACCAGCCTTAATCAATAAAGATTAAACTTGTTGCCTTCAACTGTAGTAAAATAATTTTTATTTAGGCAAAACAACAAGTCAAAAATACATATATTCCGTAATACCACAAATTTTTTTCACTTTTTACATAGGGATTTACACTACTATACTGCTACTTTGTACAACACTGAATGGTGATTGAGATTGGTGGTGATATTAAGTCCAATGTCAGCATAATGTAATCGCTATTGTAACCTCATTTCATCACTGTAATGTATGCAAAGTATGTAAAGTTCTTATGTCATATTATCCCACCCCTTCCTATTAGTATTTAAGGAGCGTATATGGGGGCAGGCTTATGGTCTGAAGAATGTGGGGTCTCCCACCAAAATGTAAGCATGTTCAGTTCTGAGTATCCTGATCCTCTTAGTTGTGTAAGTGCTAATATTGTTTTATTTTGCTGTTTTGCCTAAATAATTTTAATACAGTTAAAGGATACAAGTTTGATGATTTGCTCCTGCTGGGCCCAGGGAACATGACAGGATCCGCTGCTACATGGAACATTCATGGACTGCTTCAAGGATGGATGTGCTCAGCTAAGAGGTGGTGTGTTCAAGTAAAAGGGTGAGCTACACGCAAAACATTCTTTTCACATTTCAGAAATGCAAGATGCTATACTTGATGTCATATATCAGAAAAAGCAGTATGTTTAAAGTAGTGCCATCTACCAAAGAAATCTGTGAGTGACAGCCAAAAGCAGTACAGAGTAACTATAGCAGCATACGGAGACTTCCAGTGATGGTTTATGGAAAAGCCAATAAAAGTCAATGCAGTTCTCCAAGGTACTCCTCCAGAGAAAGATTTTCAGCTTTATGCACCCATGTTGGGCACATTAATGTGTGGATGCACTCTGTCTGCACATGACCTCTGCACTACCCACTAAACCACATGCTCAGTCATGGGGGTCACCAGACCCTGTTCAGCTCCAGTCACTAAACTATGCATGCAGTCTGTTTGGGGCATTTTTTGGGGGCATGGCTGGGTTCTGTTAACCCATAGCAGGTTTTGCACCTGCATGATGACATGTTGGGGGGGGTAGAGTTACACTATTTTTCCACTGCTGCGCTTGCTGTCTGTTAATGACAGATACCTGATCAGGTCCCCATACCCCCCCCCCAGCTCTCACCCAGAAAAGGAATGGGGTTAATTGTGTTTTTAATTTTATTGCTATTAACTGTGTCCTGGCTATCATCATCATCATCATCATCTCTTTATTTATTCAGGCGAACATCATTGAGCAAGGCTCATTTATAAGATGGACCTGATCAGGTCAAGGTTCAACAGTTGATACAACAGATACATCAATACACTTATATAAAACAATTATACATACAGGGGAAAAAAACGTTTATAAACACAGTGATGTACAGTAAAATTCACATGATAAAATGGGTTATAGGAAAGTTAAGCTAATATTTACAGTATATACAGTGTATACATATCCCAGTGGAGGGGCCATGGCAAACACAGCATAATGTAATACTAGGATGGTGGAAAGTATTACTGGGTGCCATAAGATGGAGGTCTGCCTGGGAGGGAGAACTGAAGAACAAAGATTATGCCATATATGGTGAATTTTTGGGAGGAGATTGTGAGTTATGGCAGTCTGTAAAACTGCCACACTCCATTGCTTGTGCAGAGGAGCCAGTATATATATATTTTATATATATTTTATATATATATATATATATATCTATATATATCTATATATATATATATATATATATATATATATATATATATAGATATATATATATATATATATATATATGTATATCTAAATATATCTATATATATATATATATATATATATATATATACATATACACATACATACATACATACACACATACACACATACATATACACACAAAGACAGCAGAAAAGGCCCTACAGCCCATCCAGTCTGCCCACCCACCCAAACAATCTACTGTACACTTGCTCTAGTGGCTGTTCCTCCTCTTAGTTTCTGTCCCCTTTCTAACTAATCCCATATGGCCTTCCCATCCCTGCTGGAAGTTGTAGACTGTGCTGGCCTGCACCTTCCATTGGCAGGTTATTCCACCTGCCCTTTCTGAATCTCCTGTGTACAAACTTTAGTTCGTTTGCCATCCCTGTATTTGAACTCAGGGAGACCATTTCTGATGTCCAGCCTATTTCTGGTATGGTGTGGGATGGTATTTGTGTGTCTCAATCATGTCACCTCATTCCTCCTTTTTAGGGGTGTACATGTTCATGTCCTAAAACCTCTCCTTGTATGTCTCGCTCCATAGACCATGGACCTTCCTGGTTGCCCTGCACTGCACTGCTTCCACCTTGTTGGAAGGGTGTCAGCGTGGCTCAGTTGGTAGCACATCCGCCTTCTGGATCAGAAGGTCTGGGTTCTCATCCCACACCGGATTGAACTTGCACCTAAAAATCGCTGGCATCCGAGTGCAGTATTGGGGGGTGCTGTACTGTTGGGGTGTGCTGTCCTTCAGATGAGATGTTAAACCAAGGTCCCTTCTGCCCATCTTGGTGGGTGTCCAGGCAGAAGTAAAAGAACCCAGGGCACTCTTCGTAAAGTGCAGGGAACATTCCCAGTGTCCTGGCCAACATTTCTCTCCCATAAACCGGTTCATGCAATTATCCAGGCTATGTGTGGGTGATGATGTGCAATATGGCTGCCACCACACATTCAGTCACTTCACTACCAGTCTAGCATTGCTTGTAAAGCACTTTGGAATACTGTGTATGAAAAGCACCATATAAATGCGGATTCTTCTTCTTGCAGTCTTTCCGGGGGTTTAGACCCCAGTACCTTACATAGTATTCCAGAAGCAGATGTACCAGCGACCTGTACTATGGGAGGATCACCTCCCTGCTTCTACTGCTTGTCCCCTTCCTTGTATATCCCAGTATCCTGCACTATGCCCACCACTCGGTTGCAATGTACAGTCATTGTTAGGCTCTTTGATGTGATTATCCCAGGTCCTTTTCTTCCATTGTTCTATCCAGCAGCACCCTCCCTTCCTTAAATATTACACTGTTGTGCTCATTTTTCAAATATGCATCACTTTAAATATTTTAGCATTGAAGCACAGCTGCCAGATCTTTTATCAGCTCTCCAACCTGCCCAGGTCCTCCCTTGGTTCTCTTGTCCTTTCCTCCATGTCCACCCTAGGACTGATCTGTATGCCATCTGGGAAGAGTCATATCTTACCCCTGATGCCTTCACCTATGTCACAGATGAATATATTGAAGAGGACCAAGCCCAGCACTGACCCTTGATTTACACTGCTTGACGTTTCCCTTACTTGTGAAAACCCCCTATTAACTACTCCCATTTGTGTTCTTCCCCAGCCAGTTCTCAATCCAAGTTGCCAATATTTATCCACCCTTAACTCCCTTATCTTTTGACCAGCCACCTGTGGGGACTGAGTCAAAGGCCTTGTTGAAATCAGGTATACTACATCAACAGCCTGTCATTTGTCAGCTGCTGTGGTCACCAATTGAAGAAGTCAACCAGATTCACCTGGCAGTTGACAATCAGTGTGGCATCTAATTGGATGCTCAGTGTCTGGTCCAGCTCTGCCTCTGGCCAAATCCCCCAGTTCCAGACAAAGCTACATACATATACTTATGGAAGGAAAGCATCAGTGAACGCTGTCTCTAAGCTGAGTTTATGGATTAACCTCAATGACTGGTATTCTGCAGCCTATATACTCATGAATCACTCCTATCTAGGATTTTCTGGGAAATGGGCCCTAACATCCCAGGTAGGGGGACTTTCCAACTTCCAAAATGGTTAGTGTTGCTGCCTTCAGGACTCATGGTCCCTAGTTTGATTTCTAGTAAGGGCTGTATGTTTTCTGTTCAAATACAAATGAGGGAAAATGTAACAGGCAACAAGAATGAACTTCATCACCTATAAAATGGGGAGAGTACTTTTATATATGAGAAAAGGCAGTCTGTGTGAAGCAGTTACATCTAGTAGTGAAAGCTGTGACTAACAGAAACAAACTCTGCTCAGAGTCAGAATGACTAATAATGTATTAACCTGATAAGAGAGATATAGAATTAAATTGTGGCTTGGCCTTTACCATATTTATTGTAACATTAAAATTTCAGATTTACTTGACAAAAATAGAAAAAAGAAAACCTTCAACATCAAGATAACGCAGAAGCAGTTGTTGCTGGCTCTTGACATAAAACACACACAACAAACACAGACACACTTTTTTACAATGTATGTTTCCCAGGACAGACCAGCGAGATGCAGTATCTTCTTTTCATTAGGCACAGCTGTAGTGGGGTCCTGTATTTACCAGTTTTACAATGAGCCAGATTTTCAAAGAGTGGCACAGAGATTGCTTCAAGCCCTGTGTCACCACACTTAGTGTCTACTGGCACGCAAACTTGGATGCCACAATTGCACACAATTCTACAATTTTGGACAATCGTTGCAGCAGTTTTCTTGATTTGCAGTAGTTTGTATCAAATCTTGGGCACGATTCTGTAAAACTGGTCCCTAGGATTGATGCAAGAGACCACTAAAAGCTGGTCTAGCTTGTGTCAATTGCCCCACGGATGGAAAATCCCATTAGATTGCAAAGTCCAGTGTGCTATATTTCTGGCACACCCAGATCTTGCAGCAATGTAGGGATGCAAACATCTGGCCCCATGTATTTATCTAAGATTGCCCACCTGAAAGACAATATCTGACTTTCAGTGGTATCCCAATTTTACAATGTATTTTTCCCAGGATAGACTATCTGAGATGCTTTTATGGGGTCCCACTGCAGTGGGGTCCTGCTTTTACTCATTTTAACAATGTACCATGGATAGGCCCACTGAGAGACAACATGTTATTTTCAGTGTGGTCCCAGAACAGACCATCTGGGATGCAATATCTTTTCTTCAGTGGGATCCTGCTGTAGTGGATTCTTCTTTACTCTGTTTTACAATGGATTTACTCAGGATAACCCAGCTTAGAAGCAATATCTAATTTTGGTAACACATCTGCAGGAAGATGGCTGCCAAGTGCTGAGCAATGAGCGATTGTTGAGTAGCAGACAGGCAAAATGGTTTGATGCTTAATTTTACCTAGAACAGGTATGCCATTCTTGCCTTATCTGCAGTGCAGTAACATTTAGTTTCTAGACTGATTTAAAGCTGTTTTCTGTCAGTGGAGTGTGTTTCTTTTACCTGCAGAATTTGAGCTTGAGACAGGCTAAGGAAGGCTGAGGAAGCTCAGAGAATTCAGGCAGATAGCGAACCTGAGAACTGGAAAGCCTGACAGCAGCAAAATCTGAAGAGGCCAGAGAAGGAAAAAATTGGATGGATGTTGCAATGGAGCAATAGAGGAGTGATACTAAGAAGTGGAAAGGGGCCTAAGAGAATGAGACAAAATCAACAACGAGACAAAGAGATGAAATGCAGAAAAACAGAGTGAAAGAAGGAAAATCATTTTTCCCATGGAGCAAGATTTGACTTAACAGACTGTGTAAAATCCCAGGACCGAATACAACCCAAGTCAGATGTAACTGAACACGCAATCAGCACATTTGTTGTTTAAAGAGAACAAGTAAAAAAAAAAAGGTTCCTCACAGTACGTAATGCGTAATGCGTAACACCAAAAAACAAGCAGGATAAACAATCAGGACTTGCAAAACCCCACATTGACATACAGCCACATAGAAATGCAAGACCTAAAGGCTACAGCAAGTGGAAAAAATGCAATTTTTATTTATTTACTGGTGTGCCATGCAAACTAACTTGCAAAGGTGATGGATTTAGATAAGGTGCTTCTCCCACAGCTTGCTATAGTTAACCTCTGGGTGAATTGTAGTAGGCTGTGGGAGAAACTCCTTATCTAAATGCAACACAAAATAGATTAAGAATGGGAAAGATTCAGAGAACAAGAAAACATCTGTAAAAGTCAGTTATTCAAAAACAGCAATTAAAAGTTATTTAAATATCATTAACTAACAACAAAGTATGACTGACTAGAAGTGACCATATTAAAGAATGTAGAGAGTATAAATCATTTTGCATGAGTTTGCAAAGATTATATCTCCATATCTAAACAGGTTAAGTTTAGACCCTTCCGCTATGGCCCTCCCAATATTCCACATCTGTGGCAGCCACTAATAAAAACAATACAGTGAATGAGAGGAAAAAGTGGAGCTGAAAATACAGTAGCTGGTGAAGACCAAACTCTCTCGGTGACAGAATCATTTGTAAATCATAACTTCCTGTTAATTGCTCTTTCAGAAATAAAAGAGAGATCCAATCAACTAAAGAGATTTTAATGAGATTGAAACACATTAAGGAAAGAGATGAAGATATGCAAGAAAAAGGAAGAACTAGTAAAAGTTGTAGAAAAACAAACATTGGGCCCTATGCACCAATGGTGTGGAGTAGCTAGATGCCCGTATCTGGGGCACATAGCCACTCTGCACCCATTGTATCCCCCATGCGGCATGCACAAAAATGGGGTACACAGACCCACCACACCCGATCCCCCACATCTGCAGACCGCATCTCACTGGGGGCGTTCCGGGGGTGTGCCAGCACTATGCAGTATTTACTAAACCACATAGTGCTGGCCGCATAGATGTGGAGAGTGGTGCAGGGTACACCAGGGTAGACCCTGCTGTAACCCTTTGTGCTCCCCCATGGTCTCCACCCTCTGGATGCTGGGGGTCCTGGACAGTGCTCTCTGTGCTGCCCCTGCCCAGTAGGCAGCCGGTGAGGCCAGGGGAAGTGGGTTGGATGAGTGCCTGTAACACCAGATAAGAGGTGGCACTGGGATGTTGCATGGGGGGGAGTTGGACCATGGCACATGCCACCCCACAGGGGATTGGGGGAACAGACAATGGTGATGGGGCACAGCTGATGTTGCGGGCAGGAGGCGGGTCTCAATGCTGGGGACCTGCAGTGTGCCGGGAGGGCGCAATTCACCATGGCTGGGCCAGTGAACCAACCGGCCCTAGGGGCCATGCTGCATGGGTCTGGGTGCCTAGGCAGCATTCACTACCCCAGACCCATGCATCGCAGCATGAGGGATGCACTTGTGGACCAAGGATGGGCATCCCATTGGATGCCTGCCCAGGTCTGTGACTCCACCCTGGCCACCCTGCAGAGTCCTGCACACTGGGGAAAGGAGTCTCAGATAGGTGGCTGGCATTGGTGAATGCCAGTATGGGTGCACCGGTCCACGGGGTGCAGGGTCGCAGGTGGGGTACACGACTTTTCCGTGTACTCCTGCCTGCTTAGTGCATAGCGCATTATGGTAGCAAACAAGGAGCAGAAACAATTGACTAAATTAACAAATATGAGAAAATAAAAACTATTACAGAAGTAATACCTGAACAACAATGAAGAGAAATTGAAAAGACATGTGTTAACAGAAATGATACCAATAATAAAACAGGAAAAACAAAAGGTAAATGAGAATAAAACCAACACGGTCAAACGGGTATGCTTTGCGCATGGTGCTGAACACTTAAGGAGGAGTTGGTCATACCTGAAAACATAAAACCTGCTGCCAGAGCTGAAATGTGACAGAGATAAAAGCAGATTAAAAAAGACAATACTGGATAAAAATGTAAAACTTGTACCGCATGTTAGAAAAGAGGTTATCATGCGTTGCATAGAAAATTATAATAATGAAGAGCAAAATGTAACACCTATAGAAATAATGAATAATGAAAGGAGGCATATACCCTTGGATAAGGAAACCTGAGAAATCCTTAGAAAAGAAAAGGCCAGATGCTACCTATGGTATACATGAAAGGGCTGCCAAGACTGAAGAATGAAAATTCATTTTTACTAAAAGGTATGGTATACAACGCCAGGAATGCCTGTAAGGGAATAGCTGGCAATACTATCTGATAACATTACAGTTATAGGAATATATTAGCCGTTCACACATATTTATGTTATTAATATTTTTAGGTTCATTAAACCACTCAGAACCTTAGTAGGTTCCAAACACCGCCATCATTTTGTGAATTAATCCCCTTCCCAGGGCAGACTTAGGTACCTTCCTTAAAGCTGAATTTTCAAACTCTTAACATAAAAGCGAACTAAGTACAGCCTAATGCAGATTAAACAAAACAAGGAAATGACTAGGCTGTGATAAAAATGTTTTAAATTACTATAAATGAAGATGTACTCAGTAAGTTTCTCATCTGTCTGTGGCTCTGAGAAAATAATTTAGAAAGGAGCAAGATCTGAGCATATACTGTGTATAGTTCTTGTGCAAAGAGAACCGTAAGTTACTCTTTTCAATTCTGACACCATTTTAGTGTTGTAGGCTTACCTGTATGTAAAAGTGCTTTGGCTTATCCCTTCTTTTTCTGTGAGTGGAGTGCCAGTGTGACTGTTTTGGGGGCTGAAGAACACACTAATTCCTCCCTCCCAAGGATGGGGTGCATGAATGTTTATATTCTGACCATATCATTGGTCAGAAACTTCAAAACAGGGCCTCCATAGATATAGTACAGGTGGACAGTGTTCACCATTATCAAGTCCTTGAGAGATAATTAGATATAGCGAGGGGCAAGAAAATTCAACTGTAACAGTTTCTTTTTAGTCATAAGAACTGATGTAAATTGTTTTGTTAATGGAAAACTACACCCTCAAATCAAGTCAATTTTGTTTCTATATCAACAGACACCTCTTTTTTTTACTGTTGCTGTTGGGGCTATATGTGTTTGCTTTACTTTGTTTTCACTGTTCATGGTAGCCCCTTGTAACTACCCTGGGGGGTCTTCATTTCATGGATCTTGAAATCTAATTGTCCATAAGAACTGCAATAACACGTGGGAACATGATGTAAAATCACACATTTATTCCATGTATCTATATTCAGAAAGAGCAAATACCCTGCAAAACTCTCTGAAACAAGCACACTGAATGCAGTTTAAAGGGAAAATGCCTGCATTATAGTTCAGACAGTTTGTAAAGCTAACTGAAGGTAAATGTAATTGTGGTATTTCAAACCTTCCCTGCAACTTTTTTCTTTGAAGTCTGATTAAGCAGACAGACATACTGAGGAGTCTAAAAGGTGATTATACATAATGTTCTCATATGTCAATACAGCTGTCAGTGTCAAAGATATTTCAACAACGGTAAATGCAGCCCCCAACATAGTTATAGGGCCTAGTAAAAGTGTGAAAACAAACTACTGCATAGCAATTGCATACATCTCTAACAACTACATGAAAAAGAGTTGCTGGTTGCCATGGAAACAAATAAATATGTGAGGTGTAGTCTTCCTTTAACAGAACTCAAATACAGAAAGTAAATGCAGGACTCAATATTTTGAAACAGGAACAATCAGAGCTATAATACGTCTCTAAGAATATGTTAGGGGAGTGCTGTCTCCGTCATAAATTTATGCATTGTAAACTGCATAAACACTACATTATTTTTTTTGTTATAATTGAAGGCACCCAAATCTACTCTGAGGAAGGGATTTTAACCCTCAAAATGTTGGTGGTGTCTGGGACCTACTAGGGTTCTTAGATTTGAACTGGCACCAATTCTTATGAGATGATCTTGTGGATTTCAAGCAGTGTCTATAGTTGTGAATAAATGATACACACTAATGTCTGTACCCCCTTCCCCACCTTCCTATAAGAATTAAGGTATACATATTGCCATTCTTCTACATCATAGTGTTCTTCTGAAGTGGTAATACAGTGTTTCTCCCCCAACCCCACCATGTCTCTCTTCCCCCCCCTTACCTGGCACAGGAATATTTAACACTTAGAAGTTATTTCGTGCGCTGGTTGATATTTATATTATGTACTAGTCTCTGTTAAAAACTGTTTATTTACCTGGTACTTTTGAGTGGTCAGTGTTTTCTTTTTGTGTTCTTTTTTTGTTCCAGATTATAATAGAAGCATTGGATGGCATTTATATAAGTGGACTACAGTAAAGCATTTGAAAAATGAGTCAAAGGAACAATTTAAATGGACTCTTGTGGACTATTTTTACATGTATTATTTGGTGTACACAGGTGTTATATTTTTCCAGAATGAACTAGATGATTTTTGAATACAATTCATCAGTTCTGACAAAGCACTATCCTGACCAATCAACAGCTTGCAGTCATAAATACGATTATACTGTGCATTTTAAATGATGTACCTTGATTGGTTCAGGTAACCTCCGATGAAGCCCCAAGATGTGTGGGGTAAAACATCAGGTCTATGATCACTTCACATTCAGTGCTCCTGTACCTCCTGGTTTACATTGCCAGTTTTTGCTTGTTTATGGAAGCATATCAATGAATGGATTAAGGGAATTTCCTGGTTCCAAGTGTCTTCTGTGCTGGACTGAGTGATGAGTGATGTCTTTCTTTGTTGGATGCAACAAGGTATACCTATTATAATAGCATATAAAGGCATGGAGTAAAAGTATAAGAGAAAAGAAGAATGAACAAACAGTTGAAAATGGTCTTTTGTGTAACCCAAGCAGAAGTGATTTGGGCAATTTCCCATTGCTCCTACTCCCTTAGGAAATCTGCTTACATCCTCCTCAATGTACCCCAGATGTGTACCTCCCTCGGAAAGAGTGCCATTAGCTACGCCATCCCATCAGCATGGAATCTCATCCAGACCTCATGCAGGCTCACCTGCACTGTCTCAATAAATTTCTTCAGAGCCCTGACCTGCAAATTCTTTCCAGTAGTCTGTCACTGCCATAGATCCTAGCATATCATGCCAGTTTCCTGCACTGCTATCAAGTGAGTACCATCTGACTTCTTGTATCCTTCTCCCTAGTCTCCCTATGCATCCTAGCCCCTGTCCTCCCTAGACCATCCCCACCCTTAACTGATAAAAATTGTTTAAGTTCTTACCGATACTATTTTTTGTTCTCTCTCTCTTAATAAGAATTGAAAGGCTTTGCCTGTAGTTCATTGACCAAGCGGCCAGCCACTCCCACTTCCTGAGCTATATAAGCAGTTTCTCTCAGCCTCACTGTGAAGTATTTTTGTCTTTGCAGCCGAAGGCTCTGCTGGTTTGTTCCCTGAGCTGGTCGGGCCTCCCTGGTTGGAGCCCCGCCCCCCCTTGATTGTCTCTGCAGGGCTTCTGTGTTTGTTTTCCTGCTTTGGTTTGTATTTTGCCTTTGGTTGAGTATGCTTCCTTCCATTTTTTGGGGGGGATTTTCTAGGCTCCTAGCATACTACTATTCAGAGCTCATAATGCTAGCTTTCAGTTACTCAACTATAGCTGGTCCATGTGGCATATTTATTGCTCTCACCTGACTCAGATTACTTGAACCTAGCTATACAACTTACTCATGCTTGTTCTACTTACCTCATCACTGCAATCTCATTGCACTGCCTGTTTGACAATGCTTGAAAGCATCATGCCTCCTTTATTTGCACTTACAACTCATTGTACTCATTTATTTACTACTGCTGTACAGACCTACTTGCTTCCTGCTGCTGCACTGTTTACACCCATTCCTGTTGTACCTTGTTTACTCTGAGGTTAGCTGAAGTTCCTGCTGAGGCTATTAAATTAGTTTTATATCTGCATGTGGTTCTTAGCCTTTCATCGCTTCCTTATTTGTCCTACAGCAGGGACTGGGAGGTGTTTGGGGGGTTGTGGCCTATGTGATTAATTAATTCTGTTCTACATCCTGTCTTCACCACTGAAAATCCTCAGAGTTTGTCACCTTGATTTGGCTATTCATGTCTGGTTGGCTTGCCCCTAACTCAGTGCTGTTTATTTGCTATACAGTTGTTATGCAGGTCCACCTATTACTACTACTGCTTACTGACCTATCAGGTCCACACTTGATTACGCAACCATTGCTTCTTGCTTACGCAAACCATTGCTTCATGCCTAGTGCCATCCCTTTGGCTTCAGCCTGGGATTCTACTGTTCTCAATATGCATTCAACCTTGCAAGGTCTCAGCACTCAATGCTCATTATGATCTCAGCACACTGTGCTCATTCAGCTCACCAGCTTTACAGCTCTCAATCAATTCTGAGGCATGCCAGACATTCTAATCTGGTGCAGGTTCCTGCAGCCGACAGTCTCACTCTGTATTTAGTCCGCATCATCGACCGTGTCCAGCTTGGGGTGGGATCCTTCTCACCTGGCCCATAGCTGGGAATGTCCTCACCCCGGGCTTGGCTTAAGCTGCCTACTATGTGACAGCAGCTCCTGGTCTAGAATTTAAGACTAGCAGTGAAGGGTGGTTACGATGATCTCCTTTGGCTCTAGTGTTCCACTATAATGGTTGGCCATTGACTTTAGTGGTTTCCCTAGCAGGGCACCTTCACCGCATTCTCCCCATGACTGCCTCTGGTTCACCTGGTTTGATTTAGGGCGGGTAGGCCAGGTGAGTGCCTCAGCATTGTTGCTCTCCTTCTGTGCCTTGGATGCTCATATTGTTGCAGAGTTCTCTGGCAACCTTCCACAATGTTCCCGCTAGAGGGTTTGAGTGAGAGCCTTCCTCCAAATTGGAATATTTTCCACCTCCCTTTAATTGGGTTTTCCAAATTGCAGCTGCAGAGCCATCACTAAATACATTTTCCCAAGCCTGGAGGGAAGGCGAACTAGGCCTTGGATCCACAGAGATTTCCTCCTCAAAGGTTTTTTTTTCTCTCCTCCATTGCCTCAGGTCATAACACTTAGTGAGCATAGTTTCCCCTAGTTTCCTTAGGTAGGTTCCATTGTTGGATGGCGGTGGAGGATGTCCTGCCATTCCCTCTCTCCTTAGGGGATCCCCTTCTCTCAATGCAAGTCATCACTATTCTTCTCTACTCTATGTTGCAGTTACTGCTTGCTCATACGCATCATGCTGCCTCCTGTTGGGGATGATACTACATTTCTTTTGGGGATTCCTAAGGTACCTTTAGCCACAGGAACTGTCCCGTGGCACCTCTAGGGGTGGAAACCTCTCCAAGAGTTCCTTGCTTTCGTACCCCTACAGGGTGGTAATTCCTCTGGAATAGAGAGTGCGAATGGCCACAACCAAAACTAACACAGTTACATAAGCATAACACTATACTGGCTGTGTAGGTCAGTGAATTGAAAGGCTTTGCCTGTAGTTCGGTGACCAAGCAGCCAGCCACTCCCACTTCCTGAGCTATATAAGCAGTTCCTCTCAGCCTCACTGTGAAGCATTTTGTCTTTGCCCCACCATCCTCCCCTCCTCCTCCAGCAGCAGCGCTCTCTCCTTAGGGGGATTCCTAAGGTATCTTAAGCCATGGGAACCATCCAATGGCACCTCTAGAGGTGGAACCCTCTCTGAGAGTTCCTTGCTTTCGTACCCCTACAGGATGGTAATTCCTCTGGAATAGAGAGAGTGCGAATGGCCACAACCAAAACTAACACAGTTACATAAGCATAACACTATACTGGCTGCGTAAGTCAGTAAATTTGTTCTTGTGTGCTTCACTGTTGTTGTTTTTTTGACCTTGTATGTATTTCCTACCAATTATTGTTACTGTATGGTATGTTACTGCTGCTTAACCAGAAACCGGATTCTGATCCATTTTATTATTGTTTTTACTGATCATATATGCACTTTTTTCTACCAATTATTGTACCTGTATGCTATGTCATCACTTTTATTGTACACTGTTGTTTAACGTTGTCCTTACAGGACCTCCTTGAAAATGAGCATGCTCAATGGAGTCTCTCTGCCAATAAACTTAATTTAAATAGCCAATAAAAGAACAACAAATTGCCAAGAATTGACAAGATACTTGCTGAGGTTCATAAGGCAGATCTAGAATGGTGGCCTAGTGTGATGGCTGCAGATTTTGCTGTCATAAATTATTTGGTTCTCTCCATGGGATGGAATGAGGGTTTGATTGCCCCACTCTTTAAGAAGGGTGACAAAAAGACCCCTAGTTGTTACAGGCCAATCACTTTGTTATTCACAGGATTAAACATATACACAAGAATTATCTGACTCTCCTGGAAAATTCAGTAACAGAAGAGAATTTGCTTTCAGTTTAATAAACAGGTTTCCAAATGTTGCATGGGACTATGGGCCAAATAGTTACCTTGGATTTGTTAATATGTAAGTATGGTAGAAGGAAGGAGGGTATGCTCTATAGGGCCTACATATGCCTATGAAGGGGACCACAAAAAAAAACCTTCAAAAAGAGGTAACATCAGACTGTTTGGATGGTAACGAACTAAATGGATTTGCTGTTTAGTTGTTAAAAAACCCTAAGGAATTTATACCCAAAATGACTACTGGGGCTAAAAGGAATTTGTAGCAAAGGAGTTAAAAGGGTTTTGTTCCAAAAAAGCAGTAAATTGGACTGTTGGAGGAGAAAAGGGCAAGGAGGGTTTGTAGTGAAAGAGGTCAGTGTTTGGCATGCTTTTTAAATTACAGGACTGGCGCCAGCAGATCAAGATCTGAATGAGCAACTGGGAGGGAAATTTAATCTATAAATCAAACAGGGAGTGAGTTGAAGTTAAATTTACTGCAGGACTAGCCTGTTCTTTTTGCAAGTCTTCTTTGTTCACAGCAAGAAAACCATCTCCAGGTCAGGGGTTGGAGAAGCAGATGAGAGTCATATGATGGGCACAAACCAATGGGGTTCAGCAGAAAGTCACGCCTGGAGGAGTCCTATCTGAAGGATATAAGGCAGCCACTCCAGTATGTCCCATCATGCTGATATCCTAGAGCATAACTGGAACAGAGCTGGAGTGGAATAGGTGAAGTGACTGACATCTTAGGCATCCACAGGCATCTGCAACCGACAACAGGCATGCAGGGAACTCTGCCAATCCAGTAAGGCAGATACAGTACCTGTTAGCTTACTGTTGCCTGTGTAGAAAGTACTGGAGCAAGGGTAAGGAGGTAATTGCAGAGAAGATACAGTCCTTACAAGCAGTAAGTACCTGTTGTTGTGAAAAAGGAAAACATTCTATCTAGGGTAGGGATACGAATACTGTTAAGGAAAGGCACAAAGGGAGAGGTTAAGTAGTAGAAAGGCAGAGGGGTACATTGGTTGGGATAAAAATACAAGTAAGGGGCAAAGCAAGGGAGAAAAGGGGAGACAAGAAACACCCTATGTAGCACCAGGTAATAAAGTAATTACCAGTAGAAGGTGTAGGCAGAAAAGGACCAAACCAACAGGAAGGAGACAGTAGGGGAAGGCACAGTCAGTAACAGTAGAGAGTGAGACATAAAGGCAGTTATAGGAGTGGTGAAGTGTAATTAGTGCAGAGCTGCAGTTTTCTAGGAGACTTTCTGGAAGCTGAGGTTCTGCCCCATCCCCACGCTATCTCTGGGTTAAAGGGAGGAGGTTGCTGGTCTCTGGGCAGAGCTGACTAGGATCCAGAGAACCTTTTCCCCACCTAGAGCCACCAAGTCTACCACCATTGCCCCAGAGGTTGCCTAGGAGATGGATGGCTGGATGGACTGTGCTGGGCTCTGGGAGTATTGGGGTAGTGGGTCAGGATTGCATTTTCAAGCCTGTGCCACTACAACATTCCTTCAACACTCTTGCAGGACAGGACTGCCAGTAGTAGACATCTGTATTAGTGGTGAGGGAGGATAGGGGTCCTCCATAGTGGTGGTCCCAAGGTGAGAGGAAGAGGACCCCAGCAGATGAGGATGCAAGTTCTGGTGGAGGACTCAATTGTTAGGGGGGTAGATTAGGGAACAGAAAGGGGTAAAAGAAGGAGGTAAGATACCTACCTAGCACCTTGGCTCAAAAGGATGGGCAGTGGATACTAAGGATCTCTAGGGCAGTGGGCAGATGGAAAGCCGGATGTCATTGTACACCTGGTAACTAATGACCTAGCTACTGATGGGGCTGGGATTGTGCAGGGAAAGTTCAGGGAATTGGGGAGAGGTCTTAGGCAGGTAGCATGCACGGTGGCTTTCATTGAGGCACTGCTTGTCTATGACTGGGGGGATGGATTGGGTACTTCACATCTGGAGCTGCAACTCATGGTTGGGATTTGGCTACATTGGGGACCGGTGATCAACCTGTAGGATATGGTCCTATGCAGAGGTGATGGCCTGCCTCTTTCTGGGAGGGTAACTACAGTCCTCAGTGGTTGGTTTAAATGTTACTTTGGTGAACATTTAAAGTAGCTGGGAGGGTGGTGGAAGGAAAAAGGGAGGCATAGACTGCCCCCCCCAAGACTGAAGCAGTAAAAAGGAAGGACCTAAAGGGAGAAGAATTCCTCAGTGAGCAGAATAAAGAAAACAACACTGTAGTAGAGGACAAGGGAGATGGGAACAAGAGTTGCAAAAGGACAGGGGAAAACGGAGGTGAGGCAAAAGAGAAGGAAGGGGAGGTTTCAGGCAGAACTGGAACAAGGTGTGGAAGGCCATGTCTGCAAATGCAATGGATCCTGAAAATAAAATTCCAGGCCTAGAAGACATCATGGTGGAGGGAAACCTGGATATTGTGGCCATTGCTGAGTCATGGTGCACAGGAAGCCATGACTGGAACATGGCCATACCAGGCTACACTCAGTTCAGGATGGATAGGAGGGGCAGAAGGAGATGGGGTAGTACTGTATGTAAGGGAGGTATCAAAGCAATGGAAAGCAAGGAAAGCAGGAGGTAAGGGGGGGGCTGAAGGTACTGTGGGTTACCCTGGAAACAGGAGCCGGAGCCACTGTTCCTACTGGGGTGATCTACAGACCTCCAAAACAGGAGTAAATACAATGGCAGAAAAAGGGGAGGTGCAGCTTGTGTGGGACTTCAATCTGTCAGATGTAGAGTGGAGTGAAGCTTCCTAGCCTCAGTGTCAGCTGGAAGCAGGTACATCCTAGACTCCCTGCAGGGGTTGTTTTTCAGGCACCTAGTCAGGGAGCCCACTCATGATGGACCAATACTGGCACAATCTAAAAAACCAGCACCAGGGGCTAGTAAGATTTTTGTGTCTGTATGCCTATTGGTCCTTTTGTGCATGAGCATTGAATAAAATATCTGTTTATTTGCAAGTATTTCGATTGGACCTGGATTTATCCTGCTCTCAGGCTTGGAGTGCTGTTTTTTTAGGCTGTGTTCATTTGTGGGCTGGCAGCCCTAACCTTATAGCACCTCCCTTTTGTGTTTTCACCGATCGCAGCACACCTTTTCTGCTGTGGACCAATACTGTACCTGGTGCTCACAAACAGGGACAGCATTGCTGATGTCAAGGTGGAAGGCAACCTGGGGACAAGTGACCACCTTATGGTGTGGTTCAACATAAGACAGCAAAGGAAGCAAACCACACAAGGAGGAGGGTCCTGGATTTCAGGGGGTCAGATTTTAAAAAGATGTGAGAATGCCTCAGAGACAACCTAATGTGGGGGAGGCCTGGGTAGGGTGGATGAATAGTGGGACCTATTAAGTGAAGGCAAAGTTGAAGGCAACGAATCTCTGTGCAAAAGAGGTGAGCAAAAACAGAATGAAAATGAGACTTCTGTAGTTCTCAAAGGAAGTGGCTGGAAAGGTAGTGGCTAAACTACTTCTAGGTGATAAGTTTAAATGCTTCATTGGCAAGCATTTAAACTAGCTGGGGGGCACTGAAAGGGCAGGAAATTCCAGCCCCACCAAAAAACAGGGACGTTAGTGAGGTAAACACCAAGATACAGAAGCTGATAGGGAGAAGAGCAGGGTAAATGGAGAAATAAGACAGTAAGGACAGGGATGGGGCTAAATGGGTGCCATCCAAAAATGGAGGGCAATAAGTACCGATGACCATAGTCTGGGAACAAGCCCTGAAGTAGTGGCCTTGATGGAAGAGGGATGCCTGGATATGGTGGCAGTCACAGAAACATGGTACACAGAGAACCATGACTGGGATGTCAACATACCAGGTTACACAGTCTACAGGAGGGACAGGGAGGGTAGAAGAGGAGAAGGAGGAGGAGGAGTAGCTCTGTATGTAAGGGAAGGGATCCAAGCAATGGAACTAAATGGTAAACAGGGAGGGGAGAAGGCACTGTGGATCACCCTGGAGACAAGAAATGGCACCACGATCTGCATGGGTGTTGTATACAGATCCCCATCTCAGGGGAAGAAAATGGACAAGGAAATGATAGAAGGCATCCTTAGGATGGCAGAAAAAGGGAAGATATTGTTGATGGGGGATCTGAATATGCCAGATGTTAGCTGGAGCACCTTTGCTGCAGCAACATCCAAAAGGCAATCTTAGACCTGGTACTCTCAAATGGGAATGGAGAGAGGATCTCAAATTTAGAAGTGAGTAGCCACCTTGGAACAAGTGATCACCAAACAGTGTGGTTCACGATAAACGCCCGTACAGTCAAGCCATACAAAAGTGAGGGCTCTGGACATTAGGAGGGCTGACTTTTGTCAAAATGGGAGTTGCCTCGAAAAGCACTAGCAAACAGGCAAGAAGAAGGGGTGGAGGAACAATGGGAAACATCAAACTGCCATCAAAGGGCAACAAGCTTTTGTTTGAAGCAAATAAACAAATCAAAATGAAGGAAAAACACTATGGTTCTCAAATTAGGTGGGGGGAAGGTTAGGGGAGAAAAGATAGCATTCAGGAAGTATAAGGGAAACACAGAAGGAGCAGGAGAGAACTGTATCAGTTAAAGCAGATCGAGGGGGAAGGCAGTCAGAATAGCAAAGGCCCAAACCATGGAAAAAGACAGCCAACTCAGTTAAGAAGGAATAAAACATTTATAGGTACATTAGGGAACAAAGAAAGACCAAGGGAGGGATAGTGAGGCTTAAAAAGGGAGGGTGGGTGGGCAGAGGGTGACAGTGAAAAGCAGGATACTGAACGAATACTTCTGCTCAGTATTCACAAAAGAAGAAGAGGGGGAGGTGCCAAAAACCAATCAATAGAAGCACTCTGGATGGGGGGGGGTCAATACCAAGTCCATTCACAGAAGAAAGGGTTCTGAAAGAACTCCTAAAACTGAAGGTGGAAAAAGCAATGGACCCTGATGTGATTCATCCCAGAATTCTAAAAGAACTAAGGTGAGAACTAGTGACACCACTGACTAACCTTTTTAACAAAGCATAGGAGGATGGTGTGGTACCTAAGGACTAGAGGAGGGTGGATGTGATTCCCAGTGCACCCTTCAGCTCAACTTCGACGGTGAAACATGAAAAAGACCAGTACAGCGGCAGTCGCTGTAATGGTCCTTTCCATGTTTCACTTCCCTCAGTGTTATGCCCCCTCCTGAACCAACTCCAACCTGGAGTTGATAATCCTAAGAATCCGGGGTGTGGGGGAGAGCCCCTGGGGAGTGTGTGGGGCTGTGACCCCCAAAGAAAACTACTTGGGATCAGGCGGCACAATACCTGCGTCGGTATTGTGCCGTCACTGTGCAGGAGGTTGGCATTTTCACTGTTGACCTCCCTTGGTGCTTCCTGTGATTCCCCTTCACAAAAGTGGGAGCAAAGAAGAGGCAGGAAACTACAAACCTGTTAGTTTGACCTCAGTGGTAGGGAAAATGATGAAATCACTTCTGAAAGAAAGAATTGTTGAGTACCTAGAGGCCAGCAGGGCATAGGACCCAAGGCGGCATGGATTCATAGAGGGAAGATCATGTTAGATGATGCTAATTGATTTATTTGACTGGGTAATCAAAGTATTACACCAAGGAGGGGCTGTGGTTATGGCCTACCAAGACTTTAACAAGGCATTTGACACTGTCCTACACAAAAGACTAATAGACAAGTTAGCCAGCCTGGGAGTGGGTCACATGGTGGTAGCCGGGTAAAAATTGGCTGGACAACAGGACACAGAGGGTAATAGTAAATGGAGTCCACTCCGAAGAAAGAGTTACCGTTGGGGTACCACAGGGTTCAGTACTAGGTCCGATCTTTTAATGTCTTTATAAGTGACATTGTGGAGGGACTGGAAGGAAAAGTATGCCTCTTTGCAGATGATTCAAAGATCTGCAAGAGGGCTGATACACAAGGGGGGTGGAAAGGATGAGAAGGGACTTGGCAAGGTTGGCGGAATGGTCAAAAGTATGGCAACTTAGATTCAATGCAAAAGTGCAAAGTAATGCACCTGAGAAACAAAAACTTAGGGGAAGAGTATGCATTGGGGGAAGGGGTAGGTACTAACAACAACAAAAATTGAGAGGGACCTAGGGGTAGTCATATCAGATGACTTAAAGATAGGCAAGCAATGTGAGAAGGCAGTAAGGAGGGCTGGGGAATACTGAGATGTACAGGAAGAGGCATTACCAGTAGAAAACAGGAAGTTGTCATCCCTCTGTACAGACAGTTTGTGAGACCCCATCTCAAGTATTGCGTGCATTTCTAGAGACCACATCTCTGCAAGGACATAGACAGGATGGAGGCAGTCCAGAGGAGGGCAACTAAAATGTTGCAGGGTCTGCACCAGAAGCCATATGAAGAGAGACTAAAGGAGCTTAATATGTATACCCTTGAGGAAAGGAGGGAGGGGGGGACATGATAGAACCTTTGAAGTACTTCAAGGGAATCAACAAAGTCCAGGAGGGTAGCATCTTTCAGAAAAAGAGATGTGCAAGAACAAGGGGGCACAATTTGAAGATAGAGGGGGGACAGCTCAGGGGAAACATGAGGAAGCATATTTTCATGGAGAGGGTGGTGGATGCATAGAATGGCCTTCCTGAGGAGGTTGTGGGGGAATTCAAGAATGCATGGGACAGACATAAGGCAATTCTGGTTTGAAATAGGAAGAAATAGGCTGTTGGTTAACTAGGATCTGCAGCTTATTCAATTGGTAGGTAATGGGCAGACACAAGCTTGTCCAGCGGTCCATATCTGATCTTAAAGTATATGTTTCTATGCTTCCAAGGGTGGCATTCAGGAGATGCAAAGAGATGCAAAGGAAGAGGAGAATCAGAGGAAGCAGGAAAGCAATGAGAAGCGTAAAAGTACAAACTGAGGAAAGGATAGCAAAGAGGTAACTAAAGAGGCAAGACCTTTTTTAGGTACATACTGTAAGTGAGAACAGGAAGACAAGGGAAAAAATTGTGAGGTTAAGAAAGGTATGGGGAGACCAAGCAGAGAAGGATCAAGAAAAAGCAGATGTCCTGAGCAGATACTTATCCTCAGTCTTCACAGTGGGGTATCACGCACAGTAGGAGAGAGGTGGCGTTGCCACTGTATAGTTCATTGGTGAGACCCCATCTTAAGTACAGTGTCCAGTTCTAGAGCCCACAGGCTCAATTTTCAAAGGTCGGGACTGGCACAAGGTGGCTTGCAGCAAAGAGAAATGGTGCAAGGGGCTCCTTACATACATAGATACATAGATACATAGACAGTGTCGGCAGATAAGGGCCTATGGCCCACCCAGTCTGCCCATTTGAGCTTATAAGTTCAGTTTGTTTTCCTAGAAGTCTGTTTCCCTTTCCCTGACCTCTAGAATTCCTTTATGTCTATCCCATGCATTCTTAAATCCCGTGATTGTTTCAGCCCCACCACTTCTTCTGGCAGGGTGTTCCACTTGTCCACCACCGTTCTGTGAAGAAATTCTTTCTCATGTTTCCTCTGAATCGTCCTCCTCCTCAACTTCATCCCATGCCCTCTAGTCCTGGACATCTTTTTCTTAAAAATAGTGTTTTCCTGCACTCTGTTTCTCCCTGTAAGATACTTGTATGTCTCTATCATATTCCCTCTCCCTCCTCTCCTCCAGGAGTACATGTTCAGTTCCTTCAACCTGTCTTCATAGGACTTGTGATGCAATCCACGCATCATCTTTGTTGCCTCCTCTGAACCTTCTCTACCCTGTCTATGTCCTTACGTAGGTATGGTCTCCAGAACTGTACACTGTACTCAGGTGGGGCCTCACTAGTGTCTTGTATAGCGGAATTATGACCTCCCTTTCCTGCTGGTGATGCCCCTGCCTATACATCCCAGCATCCTATTTGCTTTACCTGATGCCTTGTCACACTGTTTCCTTACCTTGAGGTCATCAGAGATGACAACCCCAAGATCCCTTTCCTGCTTGGTGCATGCTATATCCTCACCCCCAACTGATATATTGTGCCGGTTTTTGTGCCCCATATGCATTATCTTGCACTTCTTTGCATTGAATTTCAACTGCCAAACCCTTGACCATTCTTCAAGTTTCTGCAGGTCCCTTCTCATTCTGTCTACACCCTCTGGTGTGTCTACTCTGTTACAGAGCTTTGTGTCATCAACGAACAGTGAAATTCTGCCTTCTAGATCCTCGCAATGTCACCGATGAAGATGTTGAATAGAACCGGTCCCAGCACTGATCCCTCATGGTACCCACTGGTCACTCTTCCCTCTGTGGAGTGACAGCCATTTACCACCACCCTCTGTGTCCTGCCACCCAGCCAGTTACCTACCCACCACACTACTGTCCTGCCCACACCCATATTCCCCAGTTTGTGTAATAGTCTCTATGTGGCACAGTGTCAAAGGCCTTGTCAAGTCCAGATAGGCCACGCCCACTGCCCTCCCGATCCACCTCCCTAGTCACCCAGTCAAAAACTCAATGAGATTGGTCTGACATGACCTCCCCTGGTGAAACCATGCTGCCTTGGGTCCTGTAGTCCATTGACAACCAGTTGTTCCACCAATCTCTCCTTCAGAAGTGCTTCCATGATCTTTCCCACTACTGAGGTGAGGCTGACTGGTCTGTAGTTCCCTGCTTCCTCTTTGTTCCCGCTTTTGTATAAGGGACTACATCTGCTGTCCTCCAGTCTTTGGGTACCTCCCTGTTTCCAGTGATTGGCTAAACAGGATAGCCAGAGGTTCAGCCACCACCTCTCTTAGTTCTTTAAGGACCCTGGGGTGCACCCCATCTGGCCCCATTGCTTTGTCAACTCTTATTACTTCCAGTTCCTTCAGGACCCTTTCTTGTGTAAAGGGACTTGTGTCCATTTCTGCACCATTCTCACCCCTTGTACTCCCTTCAGACCCATTACCCCCCTCATCCTCAGTAAAGACTGAGCAGAAATACCTGTTCAATATGTCAGCTTTACTGTTGTCATCCTCCACGAGACTCCCATCCTCCCCCTTCAGTCTCACTATCCCTCCCTTTGTCTTTCTTTTTCACTTATGTACCTGTAAAGGTTTTGTCCCTTTAACCACTGATTTTGCAATGTGTTCTTCTGTCTGAGCTTTGGCTTCCCTTACTGACTTCCCTGCCTCCTTTGTTTCTCCTGGTACTTCTCCCTATCCCCTTCTGCCTGTGTCTTTTGTATTGCCTGAATGCTATCTTTTGGCTTTCACTTTCTTTGCTACCTCTTTGGAAACCATAATGGTCTCCTCTTCCTTTTCCTCTTGCTAACCTGCTTAATGCATAATTCTGTTGTTCTTATAATCCCCATTTTAAATACTTCCCACTGTTCCTCAACCCTGATTCCTGTCCCATTCCCTTAATGCCTCTTTCAAGTATTTCCCCATTTCCCAAAGTCTGCCCCCTAAAATCCAGGATCGTGTTTTGTGTGGTTTGGTTCTGCTCTTTCTGTGATTTCAAACCACAATGACTGGTGGTCACTGTTACCCAGGTGCTCCCCCACTGTTACCCCATCACTGTCCCTGTTTGTGAGAACAAGGTCCAGTATTGCCTTCTGCCGAGTTGGTTCCATGACCAGTTGCTTGAAGGCACCCTGAAGAGTCCAGGATAAATCTGCTCCTAGTTGATGCTGTTGCTGGGATGCTCCAGTCCACATCTGGAATATTGAAGTCTCCAACCAGTACTACTTCACCCTTGTCTGCCATCCTTTGGATGCTAGCATCAACTCCATCTGTTTCTTCCTCCTGGGCTGGTGGTCTATAGACCACACCTGTGCAGATATGGCTGGCCCCATTTTCCTTCTCTAGCTTAACCCAGCAGTATCTCTCCCCATTTTGTTCCTCCTGGATCTCTGTGGCCCTTATGTCATTTTTCACATACAGTGCCACTCCTCCTCCCTTCCTGCCTGCTCTGTCTCTTCTGAATATATTTGTAGCCAGGTATGGCCATCTCCCAGTCATAGAAACATAGAAACATAGAAGTTGACGGCAGATAAGGACAGAAGGCCCATCCAGTCTGACCATTTCTTTTTCTACCTTATAAATGTGCCATCGGCATTTGCTCTGTCAGTGACCTATCTATTCATAGTCATTTGTATTGCTCCTTATGCCTATCCATGCCTGTTTGAAGCCCTGCACTGTATTCATAGCCACCACACTTCTTGTGGTAAGCCATTCCATGCATCTACCACCCTTTCTGTGAAAAAGAATTTCCTCACATTCCCCTTAATCGGCCTCCCTCTAATATCATGCTGTGTCCTCTTGTCCTGCTATTTTCTTATATTTAAACATGTTAGACTCTTTCACCTTGTTTATGCCCTTAAGGTGTTTGAATGCCTCGATCATATCACCTCTCTCCCTCCTTTGCTCAAGGGTATACATATTGAGCTCCGTTAATCTGTCCTCATATGTCTTCTGATGCAGTCCCTGCACCATTTTGGTTGCCCTTCTCTGGACTGCCTCAATTTGGTTAATGTCCTTGTGAAGGTGTGGCCTCCAATACTGCACGCAGTACTCAGATGGGGCCTAACCAATGTCTTGTACAGAGGATTATTACCTCCCTCTTACGACTTGTGATACCCTGCTAATACACCTAACACCCCCCTAGCCTTACCTCCTGCTTTAGAGGTCTGCTTGGATGATTTTAGGTCATCAGTGATGATGATGCCCAAGTCTCTTTCTTCCTTGTGACTGCTAGCAACTCCCTCCCAGCCTATAAGTAGCTTCAGGGTTTCTCTTCCCTATGTGCATGATTTTGCACTTCTTTGCATTAAATCCCAGTTGCCACTCTTCTGACCATTCTGCTAGTTTATCCAGATCTCTTCTCATTCTGCCCACCCCATCTGGATCATCTACTCTGTTGCAGATCTTGGTGTCATCTGCACAGACAAGCCTTACCCTCTAGTCCATCTGCGAGGTCACTAATGAAGATGTTGAATAGGACTGGCCCCAGGACTGATCCCTGAGCTACCCCACTTGTGACTTGCATCTCTTCTGACTGTATACCATTTACCACCACTCTCTTTTTCTGCCAGTCAACCAGTTTGCCACCCAGTTGACCAACTTCTGACCACCCAGGCTACAGCTTATTTATCAATCTTCTATGTGGAACAGTGTCAAAAGCTTTGCTGAAGTCAAGGTAGGCGACATCAACTGCTCCCTTGGTCCACCACTCTGGTTACCCAGTCAAAGAAATCTATGAGATTAGTTTGACAGGACCTTCCTTTGTAAACCCATGCTGTCTTGGATCCTGTGCCCTATGGATTCCAGGTGTTGCACTATCCTTTCCTTAAGGTGCCTCCATAATCTTGCCCACTACTGAGGTAAGACTGGCCGGTCTGTAGTTCCCGCCTCCTCCCTGCTACCACTCTTGTGGGCGGGATCACATGAGACCCTTCTCCAGTCTTCTGGGACCTCTCCTGTGCTCAGAGACTCACTAAACAATTCTGCTAATGGCTCTACTGGTTCCTCCTTAGCTCTTAAGTACCCTGGGATGTATGCCATCAGGTCCCATTGCCTTATCCACCCTGAGCTTAGCAAGCTCTTGTAGGACCCTTTCTTTTGTGAAGGGAGTAGTGCTCACCTCCCTCCCCTGTGTCCATGATGCTGAGCTGTGGGCCCTGCCCTACCTTCTCTTCAGTAAATACTGAGGCAAAGTATCTATTTAGGATAGATGCCTTTACAGGGTCCTCCTCCTCACATGCTCCTTTTCTCCATTAAACTAGCAATACCCCTCTGGACTTTCTCCTTTCGCTAATGTATCTATAGAAAGTCTTGTCACCTTCTTTTACTGTTTGTGCTAGTGTTTCCTCAGTTTGGGACTTTGCCTGCCTTACTGCCTTACCTGCTTCCCTTAGGGCAGTTTGGTATGCCTCCCTATCTTCATCCGCTGTGTTCCCTTATATTTTCTGAAGGCCAGCCTTTTGGCTCTGACCTTTTCTGCTACTGTATTTGAGAACCAAAGTGGTTTCCTTCTTTTTTGCACTTCCTTTTCTGTCTAACACAATGGGATGTTGCTTCAAGTATTGCATCCTTAATGCTTGCCACTTTGCCTGTACCTCCTCACCTGTGTTTCTTTTGCCAGGGCTAGCTTAACTCTGTTGGCCATCTTATCAAAGTCAGCTCCTCTGAAGTCCCAATTTTTGCCTTGGAATGGGATGATTTAGATGTAGTAGCCAAATTGAACCATACCATGTGATGGTCACTGGCCCCCAGGTGACCTTCTACCTGGAGATCTGTGATCCCTTCTTTGTTAGTCAGTACTAGATCTAGGATAGCCCTGTCTCTTGTGGGTTGCTGTACCAGTTGTTTGAGGCCCTCCCCCTGCAGGAAATCCACTATGAGTCTAGTTCTGGCAGATGTTCCTGCTGGTATTGACCAATCTGTATCTGGCATGTTGAAGTCTCCCATTATCAGAACCTCCTCTTTAGCTGTCATGTTTTGTATATCTTCTAACAGTAATGTGTCTATGTCCTCCCTCTGGTCTGGGGCCTGTAGACAACCCCAGTTCTTATGGCTGTCCCATTTCCTGTTTCCAGGGTGACCCACAGTTCTTCTGGCTCCTTATGTGTATTCTGAGTTTCTGTGGCTTTGATATTTTCATTAACATACAGGGCCCTCCTCCCCCTTGCACCTCGGTCTCTTCTGAACAATACATAGCCAGTGTACTGAAGTATCCCAAGTGTGGTTACTGGTAAACCAAGTCTCACTAATTGCTACTATGTCCAGTTTAGCCTCTGACATTATTGCCTGCAGGTCTGGGATCTTATTTCCCAGGCTGTGAGCATTTGTGTATGATTTTCCATTTTCCAGATTTTGGTGTGTAAGTTGTTGGGTGAAGTTTGGCATTACCCCTGTGCATCGTATGGGGAGACAAACCTTTTTCTTACCTGGTGATGCAAATGAACGGCAAACATGCTGAATTCCTGTTTGACCACTAGCTGAGGGGGGAGGGGTGTTCTTCCCATTCGACGTATGGGGTGCTGCACCCCTCTCCCCATTTGCTAGTTTAAATATTCTGCAAAGATGTCAAACTTCTGCCCCAATGCACTGACTCCCTCTTTAGTCAGATGCAGTCCATCAAATTTAAAGAACTTTCGCTCCCAGAACTGTTGCCAGTTCCCTACAAATCTGTGTCCTTTTTCCTGGCACCAGTCCTTGAGCCACGTGTTTAGCTCCCCATCTCCCTTCTCTGACCTTCCGTCCATCTGCTCCCCTCTCCCAGACTGGCAGGATCTCAGAGAAGGAGATGCAGACGAAATAGATGATAGTTTGTCACCCAGCCTAGTCAGGTGTTCTTGGTCTCCACAACTGACGGCTGGCGAGATCTAGTCCATATGTGTACTAGGACATCAATGTTTCTCCTGCTTTGTGAACAATTTTAGCAATGCGGTCAGTGTCTCTCCATGCTGATGTACCTGGGAGACATCTGACCATCACCCCTGGCTGGAGATGGGTATCAACTCCCCAATCGTGGAGTCTCCTATGATCAGAAGTTTTTTGGTTATCATTACACCAGGTTTCAGTGATGGCCACAGTGTCCAGGTCTGACTGTACCATGACAGCCTCCAGATCTTCCATCTTGTTGCTAAGGCTCCTGGCATTTGCACACATGGCTTTCCATGATTTGACCTCCCTAGTCTGCTTCGCTGTTCTACTCCAGCCCCTTCCTTGGTTGTCATTTATCCCTGGTTCTCCTTGCTGTCTGCCCTTCTGCTGAATTTTGCCCCTTTTCTGCTTATCCACCTTTTGGACACTAATCTCCATCTTTTGCACACCGCTTTGCAGAGATAGCCACTCCTCTGGTTCACTGGTTCCACTGCTAGCTGTGGGGGGTGAGCAAGTAGGTACCCTCCTTGCTGGCCTGCCACCCCCCTTTGCTAGTTTAAATGCTTGTCAATGTAGCATTTAAACTTATCATTGAGTACTTGGATTCCCCTCCAGGATGGATGCAGGCCGTCAGGCTTGAACAAACCTCCATCCCTCCAGGTGGGTCCCCAGTCACCAATGAATCCAAACCCTTCCTCACAGCACCAGTTCTTCAACCATGAGTTAAAGTTCCTGGTGCATGCCTCTATGCTCTCCCTTGCCTCTCACAGGTAGTACTTCTGAGAAAGTGACAGAAGTAGCTACTTGCTTGAGACCCTCCCCAGTTTCCTAAACTCTTCCTGAACTTCCTTTGGTCTCCATTTGCCAAGTCATTAGTACCTAGGTGGATAATGACATCCAGCTCACCCTCCTGTCTTGCCTTCCCAGTGATCCCCAGTATCTTCCTTCCATCCCTCCATGCCGTGGCACCTGGTAGGCACCTCACCTCCCTGTCCTCTCCCTCCTGTGTTCCTAGCTGGATCCCTTGCATGGCACCATGCACCAGTCCTGATATTTTTTTTTTTTTAAACAGACCATGTGCCACTGGGGGGACCACCTGCATCAACTGGACTTACACCATCCTTGTAATGGCACCATTGGTATGTCATGGTAGAAGGGGGCTTGCACCAGAGCAGGGCTGCAATATACTTTGCATTAGGATTCTGCTAGCCCCCTCCCCCAAGGAGAGCAGGCAACTGGTCTAAGCTGACATGCACAACTGCTGCAGCCCACGCTGTGTAGGAGGTTGACCCTGTGCCCCCCCGAGGAAGGTGCCTAGTCAGCCCCCAATGCCTGCCAGTCCACTGCTGGAGTGGCTGGTGCTCCATGGCAGGTGAGAGTTTGCAACCCCCCATAGTGGCACTGGTATATCTGCTCCCTCCCATGGACCCACACTTGACATGCCATGCCCTCGATGGAGGCAACTGTCACCCCTTCCCCCAAGCTGGACCTGACCCACACCCCCCATGAGTCAGGTCACCTTTAGGATGACCCACTACCCACCATGGTGACCTATCAGCAGGTCACCATCCATGACCACAGATGTCACAAGCCTGTGCTGCAGCTTCTGGCAGTCCCCTTCTGTGCACCATTTGGTTGGTGCATGGGTTGGCTTTTGGCAAACTTGAGGACTTTGACGCCAGTATCTCAGTTCTTTGAAAATATGGTGCAAGGTCCCTCATACACCCGAGTTTGCCACAGCCAGTGGTGCACTGCACACTGCACCGTCCATTGAAATTTGAGTCCCACATCTTAAGAAGGACATAGAGAAGGTGGTGACTGTCCATAGGAAGGTGGCTAAAATGGTGCAAGGGCTGCATCAGGGGCCCTGTGAGGAGAGAGATTACAGGATCTCAGTATGTACCCTCGGTAAGAAAGGAAGGGGGGGAGTATGATAGAAACCTATAAAACCTCACAGAGTTGAACAAAGGTACAGAAGGGTAGTATTTTTCACAGGAGAAGGTACACAAGAACAAGGGACATGCAATGAAGCTGGACGGGGGAAATTTAGGAAGAGTGTGAAGAAGTACTTCTTCACTGAAAGAGTGTTGGATGCCTGGAACAGTCTTCCAGTGGAACTAGTGAGGGTGAAAACAGTGGTGGGCTTCAAGTATGCATGGGATAGGCACAAGGGATTTTTTTTTGCAATTAAACAAACTTTATTTAATGTTTAGTTGAGTATACAGAAAACTAAAAAGCATACAAGACATGCGAAACACATAGTGGGGGATATTTCAAACAAGGCAATAAGGATTGAAATACCTTACAACTAATCATTAAAAACTAATTCTATCTGATGCCGCCATTTTGTGTCAGGTTAAGCAATGGATGGTTCTAACGCCATATGGTGCTAATGGGTGCAATGGGCTAACTATACAGTAATTTTCCTAACTATATGACTATGACCCCCCCCACCACTACCATCATCCCTTAATCACACTCGAAGGAATCTCCCACATCCCAACCCCAACCCTCCCCCCATGCAGGCATGAACCATCTGGTCAAATGTGCATATCCAGAAGTAGGAAGGTCTATAGAAAAGTAAGTTCAAAGGTAAAATATATACCAACAATGAAAAACGAGAAAACCGAACCCTCAAGGGGGGGAGACTAAAATCTGAAACCCTTATCTCACCTCCCAGCAGCAAACTGAATAAAGGGTTCTCACCGGACCTGAAAATTTGATAAACTTTGATTGGTAGCAACAATAGCTCTTTCTGTGTTCAGAGTATTAAATACTTCTTGAGTCCATTCACTCAAGGAGAACAGCTTATCCTTTTTCCAATGTCTCATTATTATAAGCTTAGTAACACCTGCTATTACAGCCATATAAGCTTTCTCCTTGTTTGTTCCAATAGCAGAATAGTTACCCAATATGCAAATTTCTAAAGTAAAATAAAATAATGACTAAAATAAGAAGAGAACATATTTTTAATGGACTGCCAGAATCTGGAAACATGTGGGCATGCCCAGATCATATGTAGTAAACAGCCTTCTTCTTGCACACACCTATGGCATGAGGGATCAGATATCTTGCCCATTCTAAATAATCTGTGAGAAGTAAAATAAAGATTATGTAATATATTGAATTGTAGGAATTGAAGTCTATCTTATTTAGCAAACTTATACATATTTTCCAAACAGACTCCCATACCACCAGATCATAATTTAAATTCAAAGCTTGTTGCCAGTAATATGCTGTTGGGGCACATAGCTTCCAGGTCTGTTTACTTAGGTCTTTAAAAATCAGTGAAATGGACCTGTTTTGCACTGCTATTTTAGATAATATTGTAAAAAGTGGGCTTGTCTCCAAATGCCAGGATGTGTGTCCCAAAAAAGACTACAAACAGTGTTTAATCTTGGCAATGCGCAATAAACTGTGTGCTGGGAGGTAAAACCTATCTCTATATTCTAAAAAAGTAACAAATTTGTCATTTACAATAAAATCCACTAATAAGGATCCACCTAAGTCCTTCCACAGCACTGCAGAAATTGTTTTCTTGTCAATAATTATGTTCAAATTATGACATAATGGCTGTCCCGAATCCTTCTGGTATCGTAGTTTTATCAAGTGACATAACTGCGAATGAGCTCGTACAGACCATCCAATTGGTGATTCCATTAAGGGTTTAAGTATTTTAGAGAAGGGAGCATGTAGCAAAGATAGTAGAGCTATATGTTAAAATTTAGCCCTGCTGTTTTCAATTTGTAACCAGCAAGGCATGTATGAACATTCTTCTCTCAGATGATTCCACTGAAAATATTTGGCACCATGCAATGTGAAATAATATTGCTACAAATGTGGGATTTGTAATCCCCTCATGTTCTTGGGCATACAAAGCTTACTTATAGCCCACCTTGGGGGCTTCCCCAACCACAAAAAATGTAACCAAATACAATAATTTTTTTTAAACCAGTGTTTAGGGAGGAGTATGTTCAATTTCGCTAATGGGTACATCAGTTGAGGAAAGGCAACCATTTTCAGGATATTAGCCCATCCCATACTGAATGTGACAAATGTTGCCACCTTTGTAAATCTAATTCTAACTGCCAAACCGCTGGATCTAAATTAAATTTTTTTAGGAGAGTAATCTCCCAAGTGGGTTTAATTCCTAAATACAATAAAGAGCAGGATTCCCATTGGAGCCCAAGGGACAGTATTTCTGATTGAGTACAGGTAAGGGATAAGGGGAAAATTATAGTTTTGTGAATATTTAATTTATAACTGGATAGTAGGCGTAATCAAAAGTTAACTGAAGTACCGTGGGGAGAGAGGTTTGCCAGTGTGAAATATGAAGTAACATGTCATTGACAAACACAGAGAGTTTATACTCTTTTGTCCCTATCAAAATACCCTTGACACTGGTAGAGGAAATACTTTTCCTAGCTAAAGGTTCTATGTATAAATTGATAACATTGAGGACAGGAGGCATCCTTGATGTGCACCTCTAGTTTGTGAAAAGGATGCAGAAGGCTCCCCATTACACAAAATCCTAGCTGAGGGGCATATGTATATAATCTTTACCAATCAAATAAATTCTGAGGGAATCCCATATTTTGGTAACAGGTCAAAGAGTAAATTCCATGCCACTCTAGCAATGGCCTTCTACGTGTCTAGGGAGATCAGCACCGCATCCATGTTCACCAACCCAGACGCAGAGAGGAGGTGAAAGATCTTTTGAAAGTAGTCACTGGAGTTGCATCCAGTAACAAACCCTACTTGCTCCTGACCTATCAAGCCACCCCATACTTTTTTAAGCCTTGATGCCAATATACTCACTCAAATTTTGATATCAATATTTAAGAGTGAAATAGGTCAATAACTGTCAGGAGCATTAGAATCCCTCCACAGTTTAGGTAATATTACAAGTTTAGCTTCCATCAGTGCTGTATTCCTAGTATTCAGAGTGTATAAATAATTAAACCCTAACTTTAGTATTGGCACCAGTTCTTTTGTAAATGTTTTGTTGAAAAGAGGGGCATAATCACCTGGCCCTGGTGCTTTATCAGTGGGGAGTGCCTTGATCACCTCAAACATTTCTGCTTCTGCAATTAAACCCCTCCGAATATCTTTTTCAACATCAACAGGCATGGGTAAACATACTCCATCCAAGAAATTTGTAAATTTCTCCTGGTAACCCAATCTATCTCAGGTGCCATATATAAGCGCTGATAAAAGTTCTTAAAAATATCAGCCATCTCCTCAGGGTCTGAAACTAACTGGTGGGAATTAGGGTCTGTTAAAGCAGTCACCCAACGTGTAGCCCTTTTTTCTCTCAGTCACATCACAAGTAACTTCCCAGCCTTCTCTCCCTGTCCAATATAGGTGGCCTTTAATGAAGCTGCTGATTGTGTCACTGTATCCAACAGGTAGGCAGAGGACTTAGCTCTTAAAGATACTAGTTCTGTCCACATTTTAACATCCAAAGATTTGGAGATCTTAGGCTCCAGACTCTGAATCTGTGACAACCATTCCTCGACCTGAGCATTCAATTTATTTTTCCTAACCGAGCTAAACATATGAATTCCCCTCTCCAAAGTGCCTTAAGCGAGACCCATTGATACATCTATCGCCTCAACAAAGTGATTGTTGTCTTCCAATCAGTGAAGTATGAACTTCCTCATATGCTCTAAAATATATGAATCAGTCAGTAACCTGGTATTGACGGACCAAGTGCCAGTGCGGGGAGGGGAGGGCATTGCGCTAAGATTAAATTTTCCTGGATATGAGAGTGGTCTGAAATAACTCTTGAATGTATTTCCATTTCTTCAATCCCTGCCAATAGGGAATTACTGACCCCAAAAATGTATTTGAGAATAGACTCCATTGGGGGGGAAGAATAAAAAATATATTCCTGGACCCCTAGATGTAAAAGCCTCCATGGATCTATCAGGCCCATATCTTGCATAAATTCTCTTAATGCCATCTGGGCTGGGGACAGGCCTACTTTCCCATGAAAAGACCTATCTAAATCATTCAAATGTACTAGGTTCCAGTCTCCCCCAGAATGCAAGCAACACCTGCAAATGGTGCCAGCATAGTGGCTAGGAGTGAAAAAGAAGACAGAGTATTCACATTTGGCCCGTAAATGGAGCCTACCACCACTTCCACACTAGCTAGTCTACCATGTAGAATATTATACCTCCTGACAGGGTCCTTCCACTCTTTAATTGAAAGGGACTGCTCTATGAAATAATATAGCACCCACTTTTGTCTGGCACTAGGTCCCGTCCCATAAACCTGCCCAACCCATAATTTACTGAAATTAGTGAGTGAGTGAGCGAGCTGCTCCATTGGAATACGAGTCTCCTACAGCATAACAATATGTGGGTGAAAACGATTAAGATGTCTTAAAATATAGTATTTCTTATTATTACCCCTCCACAGAAACATAGAAGTTGATGGCAGATAGGTACTGCAAGGCCCATTCAGTCTGCCCATTTTTCCTACCTTATGAATGTGCCATAGGCCTGTACTCTTTCAATGGCCAATGTATTAATACTCATCTATATTGCTCCCTTATGTCTGTCTCATGCCTGTTTGAAGCCCTGCACTGTATTCATATCCACCACTTCTCAAGGTAGGCCATTCCATGCATCCGCCACCTTTTCTGTGAAAAGAACTTCCTCACATTCCCCGTTAATCGTCTCCTCTAATCTCATGCTATGTCCTCTTGTCCTGCTATTTTTCTTATATTGAAACATGTTAGACTCTTTCACCTTGTTAATGCACTTAAGATGTTTGAATGTTTCGATCATATCACCTCTCTCTCTCCTTTGCTCTAGGGTATACATGTCGAGCTCCGTTAATCTGTCCTCATAAGTTTTCTGATGTAGTCCCTGCACCATTTTGGTTGCCCTTCTCTGGACTGCCTCCATTTTGTTAATGTCCTTGTGGAAGTGCGGTCTCCAGTACTGCACACAGTACTCCAGATGGGGCCTAACCAGTGTCTTATAAAGAGGGATTATTATCTCCCTCTTACAACTTGTGATACCCTACTAATACCAACATCCCTCTAGCTTTACCTACTGCTTTAGTAGTCTGCTTGGATGATTTCCGGTCATCTGTGATGATGATGACCAAGTCTCTTTCTTTCCTTGTGATTGCCAACAACCCTCTCAACCTATAGGTGGCTTCAAGGTTCTCTTCCCTATGTGCATGATCTTGCACTTTTTGCGTTAAACCCCATTTGCCACTCTTCTGACCATTTTGCCAGTTTATCCAGATCTTTCTCATTCTGCCCACCCCATCTGGATCATCTACACTGTTGCAGATCTTGGTGTCATCTGCAAACAGACAAACCTTACCCTCCAGTCCATCTGCAATATCACTGATGAAGATATTGAAGAAGACTGGCCCCAGGACTGATCCCTGAGGTACCCCACTTGTGACTTGCATCTCTTCTGACTGTATACCATTTACCACCACTCTCTGTTTTCTGCCTGTCAACCAGTTTGCCACTCAGTTGTCCAAACTCTGACCCACCCTGAGCCTGTCCAGCTTATTAATCAGTCTTCTATGTGGAACAGTATTGAAAGCTTTGCTGAAGTCAAGGTAGGCGACATCAACTGCTCCCCCTTGGTCCGCCACTCTGGTTACCCAGTCAAAGAAATCTATGAAATTAGTTTGACAGGACCTTCCTGTTGTAAATCCATGCTGTCTTGGATCCAGTGCTCCTATGTACTCCGGGTATTGCACTATCCTTTCCTTAGGAGTGCCTCCATAATCATGTCCACTACTGAGGTAAGACTGACTGGTCTGTACTTCTCTGCCTCCTCCCTGCTACCAGTCTTGTAGGCGGGATCACATGAGCCATTCTCCAGTCTTTTGGGACCTCTCCTGTACTCAGAGACTCACTAAACAGTTCTGATAATGGCTCTGCTAGTTCCACCCTTAACTCCTTTAGTACCCTGGGATGTATGCCATCAGATCCCATTGCCTTGTCCACCCTGAGCTTAGTGAGCTCTTGTGGGACCCTTTCTGTTGTGAAGGGACTAATGCACACCTCCCTCCCCCCTGTGTCCATGGTGCTGAGCTGTGTGCCCTGCCCCACCTTCTCCTCAGTAAACACTGAGAAGAATCTATTTAGGATAGATGATTTTCCTTGGTCCTCCTCACACTCCCCCTTATCCCCTTTGATCTTAGCAATACCTCCTCTGGATGTTCTCCTTTCACCAATGTATCTATAGAAAGTCTTGTCACCTTCTTTTACTGTTCGTGCTAGTGTTTCCTCAGTTTGGGCCCTTGCCTGCCTTACTGCCTTCCTGCTTCCCTTAGGGAAGTTTGGTATCCTCCTATCTTTGTCCTGCTGCATTCCCTTATATTTCCTGAAGGCCAGCTTTTGGCTCTCGGTTATTCTGCTACTGTTTTGAGCACCAAGTGGTTTCCTGCTTCTTTTGCTCTTGCTTTTCTCTCTAACACAGTGGGATGCTGCTTCAAGTATTGCATCCTTAATGCTTGCCCACTTTGCCTGTACCCCCACACCTGTATTTCTTCTTGCCAGGGCAAGCTTAACTTGGTTGGCCATTTTATCAAAGTCAGCTCCTCTGAAGTCCCATATTTTTGCCTTGGAATGGGATGATTTAGTTCTAGTGGCCAAACTGAACCATACCATATGATGGTCACTGGCCCCCAGGTGACCTTCTGCCTAGAGATCTGTGATCCTTTCCCCATTAGTCAGTACTAGATCTAGGATAGCCCTGTCTCTTGTGGTTTGTTGTACCAGTTGTCCGAGGCCCTCCCCCTGCAGGGACTCTACTATATGTCTAGTTCTGGCAGATGTTCCTGCTGGTATTGATCAATCTGTAACTGTCATGTTGAAGTCTCCCATTATCAGAACCTCCCCTTCAGCTGTCATGTTTTACATATCTTCTAACAGTAATGTGTCGATGTCCTCCCCCTGGTCTGGAGGTCTGTAGACAAACCCAGTTCATATGGCTGTCCCTTTTCCTGTTTCCAGGGTGACCCACAGTTCTTCTGGCTCCTTATGTGTATTCTGAATTTCTGTAGCTTTGATATTTTTATTGATATAAAGTGCCACTCCACCACCGCCCCCCCTTTTTGTACCTCAGTCTCTTCTGAATAGTACACAGCTGGGTACTGAAGTCTCCTAAATGTGGTTACTGGTGAACCATGTCTCACTAATGGCTACTATGTCCAGTTTAGCCTCTGTCATTGTTGCCTGCAGATCTGGGATCTTGTTTCCCAGACTACAAGCATTTGTGTACATAATTTTCCATTGGCCAGATTTCGGTGTGTTAGTTGTTAGGCAAGGTCCAGCATTTCCCCTGTGCGTCATATGGGAAGCCAGACCTTTTTCCTTACCTGGTGATGTAAATGAACTACAAACATGCTGAACTCCTGTTTGATCACTAGCTGAGGGGGGAGGGATGTTCTTCCCATTCGACATATCGGGTGCTACACCCCTCTGCCCATTTGCTAGTTTAAATATTCTACAAAGACGTCAAACTTCTGCCCCAATGCACTGAATCCCTCCTTAATCAGATGCAGTCCATCGAATTTAAAGAACTTTCGCACCAAAAACTGTTGCCAGTTACCTACAAATTTGTGTCCTTTTTCCTGGCACCAGCCCTTGAGCCACATGTTTAGCTTCTCTATCTCCTCTTCGCTGACCTTCTATCCATCTGCCCACCCCAACCCCAACTGGCAGGATCTCAGGGAAGGAGATGCCAGATGAAATGGATAACAGTTTGTCACCCAACCTGGTCAGGTGTTCCTTGGTCTCTACAACTGACTGGCTGGTGAGATCATTAGTCCCTATGTGCACCAGGATGTTAATGTTTTCTCCTGCTTCCTCCACAATTTTAGATACGCGTCAGTGTCTCTCCACACTGATGTACCTGGGAGATATTTGACCATTACCCCAGCTGGAGGTAGGTATCAACTCCCTGAATCATGGACCCCCATTTATATTCCAGGACATCATTTTCCAGTACTGTATCTTGATAAAAGTATGAAATAATCCTCTGACCTACTCACCTGAACCAGTAAGCCTACACAAAAAACCCACCCTACCCGCACCTCTAGCTACCCCTTCTATAATATAATCCCCAACATCCTGCCACCCCCAAGAAACCCAAAATAGAGGGGTAATATCTAACCTCCTTACCTCCAGGACCTTAAGCCCCCTCCCAAGTGTGTGGTCCATGACTGCAGGCAGGTGCGCAGTCTCCCTCTGACCTATGCAGTTAATAAACATATCCTCAAAAAAAAAACTGCACCCCTTAAATAAAACTGGCTTATTCATTTTTCATAAAGTAGCAAGATTTAAAGGTAACCCCACTGAGAATCTATTAGCCAAACCTGACCAAAGTTTTATTAAAAAGTAAGATAGCCATGTTAACAACAAAAACGTAACCCAGAACAGGCCTCTTTGGAAAATGGATTACTGTCCATAAATGAAAATGAACATGCCTCTGGAGGCAAAAAGTTATGAGGTAACCCAGGGACTTCTGAACTGCACTTCTCTTGGCACCCTCAACATAGAGAAAAAAATTAACTGTTTATGTAGACGTTCCCAAAACATGGTTAAGAAACTAAAGTTACTACTGTACCTGACGGCTATACCTGAATCCTAAAAAGTACTTTAAATCAGTTGTAAGCTGGTATTGATCAATGTCTTAAAATAGGCGAAGGAGACGAACTGAGTCATTTCCACAAGTTTTCCAATCTATACTCAAAGTCCCATTAGAAAGGGGGAAATAAAATATAAAAACTTTTAACATCAGTGAACCTCATGCAGAAAGAAACTTAAAGGAATAGTTTCAAGGTTTGCCATAAACTTCTGTGGGAGGATTCTCCGCCTCTGCAGAATCAATTGGGTTACAGAGAGTTCTCCGATACCTTCCAATACGGTTGCGAAGTCTTCGCAACCTGGAGACAGGAACAAATCCACAGGACAGCTCCAAAAAGATCGTCTACAGCGTAATCGAGAAAAGCATCAAAGCCGTACAGTGCCGTAAAATAAAGTTACAACAGTGAGCATTTTAGTTGCCATATGTCCAAAACAAAATTACTTCGTGGAGAAGCACCAAGTCTCACACTCCGTCTCCTCCCTGCCGCATATCCTCTCGGAAAATAAAGTTTTCTTAATCACAGCTTAATGGGAGCTGACTGCTCTCAGTGCCCACCATTAAACTAAAAACTGGAGCCATTTAACATTTTTCCTGACTTATTACAGGAACAAACTGGGGAACATACCTCTCAACTGTCCCTGATTTTCAGGGACGTCCCTGATTTTGCCTCAAAATGTTACTCTGTCCCTCCTAAAATTGTGTTTCCGTGACCAAACAGTGGGAGTTGGAAGCACAAAATAATGTCAAACATTAAAGTTAAAGAGTTGTTCTTCCTTAAAAATGCATTTTGCACTAATCCCATATTCTACCAACTTCCTGAGTGGATATCATCAAGTCTGAAGATGTTTCCCTGATTTTGGTCCTTTGTCCCTGATTTTTTAAGCCTTGTCCCTAATTTATGAAGCAGGAGGTTGAGAGGTATGCTGGGAACAAAACTTAAAGGAGCCACCCATCGGTCCCTCTATGACCAATTAAGAGTCAGTCAATTTAACTAAAATAATTGTCTGGCTCTGCATGATCTGGCAATTCAAGTAGAAAATACAATAGGAAAGAGTATCTCATCCCACTTTACTAAAGAGGTCAGGCAGGATCTTCATTAGCTCCACTGAGACGTGTTTAGCAGACTGAAACTGATATGTCCCCTTCACTGTAGAGACCTCCAGCCTCACTGGAAGAAGCATCCTGTGTCTGTATTTTGCTGCCCAAAGTTTCGTTTAGATGCTCCGATGTGCTGCACGGTCTTGCCTTACCTTGCATGTCAAGTCGTGTACCAAGTATTTGTTTGCCCTCCCATTCCAGACATTCTACTTCTCTAGTTGCCTTTAATGAGTAATCATGGTCCAAATAATTTAGGGCCTTGGGGGATTCACCTGCTGCAGTTTTCAGCTGAACATAGATATATATATGTGCCCGTTCAATTATTTATTTTATTTTCGTCTTTGGTATCCAGGTAAGGCCCACTAAGCACAAGTGCCTGTTTTCAGGGGGACCTGGGAGCACTGCGCGGTTAAGTGACTTGCTCAGTCACACAGTATACAAGTGGAGGTTGGGAGAATCAAACTTGGGTCTCGTCTGCTTGTAGTTGGATCAATTGGCTGAAGGGCCAGCAATCTTACTGAAAAGTTTTTGGATAAATTCACTTGGCAATGGACCCTCCTCACCTTCCGGTAGTCCCAATAGGACCAGATTATTTCTCCGCAATAGTCCCTTCAGATCGTCAACTTTTTCTTTAAGCTTTTTAATCGATCACTTGAAGGTAATTAGCCCGGGCTCCATCTTAAGTACGTTATCTTCGACCGAGGAATATACTCATTTTGGCATTAGAAGCTCATTGTGCCAGCTCTTTTACGGTGGAGTTCCACTCCTTGAACTCTTTTATTAATGAAAACAAGGCTCTTTTAATGGTTTGTAATTCCTTGTAGACCTGTTCTGCGGTAACAGAGGTACCAGATTCAGGAGGCAGTAAGAGAAGGGAATTGCTACGGCGGGGCATCTTGGCTTCTAGAAACTCCACCGGCTCCTGCTCTCCTTCCAGTTCCTCCAGCTGTAGGAAATTATCTTCTGTCAATCTCTCCATGTTATCATCTGCCCTAGTGTAAACATAACAGTTGAAGTCTCGGCTCTTAGACATTCCAAAGCAGAGGTCAGAGATGTGGACAAATAAGTTTATTTTATCCAGTCTCGACGGAGCTCATGTAGTTGACTGCTCACTCTCTGCTAGGCAACATGTGACTCCAGGCACAAGGAATTTTAGTTTGAAAGCAGGGTGGAAGGGAGGAAGCCAGACATCAAGTAGGGTCCGTGGTGACAGCATAGGCAGGGAAATTGGCAGACTGACTGGGCCTAGCCTTCCCTCATATGCTGACAAATTGTATATTTCCATGTTTCTTTGCCTTCCTAGCTTAAACGTTTTTCTCTTGATAATTTAAACGGAGCAATCGTGTGGGTGAAATGTGTCAGGAAAGGTAAAATATCAATTATTATTGTTGATATTTGAGATCTTATATTATCAAACTACTGTATAGCTGGAGTAAGGGTAAGCAGAAATGGAGTATTGACTAAGCCAGTCCAAATAGTGAAGGGAATACAACAGGAATGCTTTCTAGCCTCCTGTTGTCCTTCCTGGAGACTGAAACATTGATGTTGTCCCTGAGTCAAATTGATACCCACTGTCCACAGATAAACGATGTGGATATTATAATGTTATGTTATGTAGACAGTATTATTATGTTATCAAGAAGTCCAGCAGGACTCAGACAAGGTTCACTGGAAACAATAACCCATCTTGGTTCCCTAGGCATGTCCCTAAATGAGAATAAAAGTAAAATCATAGTTCATGGCACAAGGAATAACACTTCTGATTATTGGAAAGTGGGTGATAACATTTCTGAAGAATATTTGGGAGTAAATTTAGTAAACATGTGTCTTAGAAGCCAGATCCAGAAAAATAAAAAGTACAGCCAGAGCTACAGCAAAAGGAATCAATAGGTTTGCAATGGTATTTGGTAGAAATCATTTTATTGAATGGGTAATGTCTGTGAGACAAAAGTAAATTGCTTGTTGTTATACGGGGCTGAAGTCTAGGCAGCAGACCTGAATACAAAAGAAAACTGAGCCAGTGGAAAACCTTTTTACATGGATGAGTCTGTGATTACTAAAGATACCCGCAGATCACCTTTAAGATTTCAATCTGGCATGAAATCAGTAGAAATCCGATTACCTTCCAGAACTGCTGGATATTAGCATAGAATAATAATTGTAGATGGGAGACTCCCCAAACACTGTTGGGAGGAGGTCAAAACATACCTCTCAAGTGTCATTGATTTTGACTGAAAATGTTTTTCAGCTCCTCCTAAAATTTGATTTGAAACACAAAACAATGTGCCATACATTTGTGTTTCAATCTTGTTCTCAACAGAAAATGTTATTTTTCTCACTCAGCCAAATGTTGTTGCAGCTTTTTGAGCTGGAATGAACATTTTAAAGAAATGATCCGCCGTTGATCACTTGTCCCTGACTTTTAAGCCTTGTTACCGATATGAGAGGCAGGAAATGTCAGATATACGGACCACAGATATGGAACATAGAAATACTTGGTTCCTCAAATTAGATAATAAGTTAATAAGAAGTGGGTTGCATTCAATCTGGATACCTGAAACATTTACAAATTCAAATACTGTACAGTATGTATGTAAATATAGCAAACCAAAGACTGACACATCATTACTTTCAGAATGATCTGGTTAAGGTAGTAGATCTCCTGTCCAGGAAACTGTAAAGGCTTTGAAAATAAATGCAAAACGGAATCATAATTAATTGTGAAAGAAACTGCACAGGAAAGTAATATGTAGAATGTGCTTAGGGCTAATAAATTAAAATCATGAACAAGCTTTTGGTCATCCATAAATCAAAGCAATTACTGGAAGTGTAATTCTGCCAATATACTTACAGTGGGACACTTCATATTAGACTGTAGTTTATTTGAGAGACAGAGAACAGAAAAGATTACTGTGTCCATTTCTGAAGAATTGCATGATTCTCAAGAAGGTAAAATACAAAATTGTTTTCAGAGTACAAAGTGGTTCAGTTTGCTATTGCTAAATTTGCACACAGAGTATTTGCTGTACTAGAAAGTTGATTGCAATACACTGTTTTTAACTGTCATATACTGTATGCAGTATGTGTATGAGTGTATTTTAATATTTATACATGTGACAAACATAGAAACATAGACTTTGACGGCAGATAAGGACCGCTTGGCCCATCTAGTCTGCCCTTTTCCCTACCTACATGATAGGCCACAGATCCTAGTTAACCAACAGCCTATTTCTTCCTACCCCCCGACAAGAATTCCTTATGTCTGTCCCATGCATTCTTGAAATCTCCCACAGTTTTAGACCCCACAACCTCTTCAGGAAGGCTGTTCCATGCATCCACTACCCTCTCTGTGAAATAATACTTCCTCACACTGTCCCTGAACTGCCCTCCTTCTATCTTTAAATTGTGTCCCCTTGTTCTTGCACGTCTCTTTTTCTGAAAGATGCTACCCTCTTGGACTTTGTTGATTCCACTGAGGTACTTAAAAGTTTCTATCATGTCCCCCCTCTCCCTTCTTTCATCAAGGGTATACATATTAAGCTCCTTTAGTCTCTCTCCTCATACGGCTTCTCTTGCAAACCCGGCACCATTTTAGTTGCCTCCTCTGGACTACCTCTATCCTGTCTATGTCCTTGCAGAGATGGGGTCTCCAGAACTGGATACAGTACTCCAGATGGGGTCTCGCCAACTGTCTGTACAGAGGGATAACAACTTCCTGTTTTCTGCTGCTGATGCCTCTCCCTATACATCCCAGTATACCCCCAGCCCTCCCTACTGCCTTCTCACATTGCTTGCTAACCTTAAGGTCATCTGATATGATTACCCCCAGGCCCCTTTCCTTTTTTGTTGTTGTTACTACCTCCCCACCAACTGTGTATTCTTCCCCTGGGTTCTTGTTTCCCAGGTGCAAACTGTAATGTTTTATGCATGTGTGTGAAAATAAAGAACTCTAAATCTGAATATTTCATTTTCAGTGGGATCCTAGAGATGCAATATCTCATTTTTACTGGGGTCCTGTTTTCATACATTTCGACTCTGTATTCATTCAGGATAGCCCAGCTGAGTGGCAATATTTCATTTTCAGTGGAGTCTCACTTTTATAATGCATTTTTTAGGCAGACCAGCTGAGATGTAATATTTAATTTTCAGTGGGGGGGGTCCTGCTTTTACACATTTTTACAGTGTATTTACCTGGGATAGCCTAACTGAGATGCAGTATCTCATTTTCTATTGGGTTCTGCTATACCAGTGTATTTTTTTCAGGATAGACCAGCTGAAATGCAATATCTCATTTTCATCAGGATTCTTCTGTAGCAGGGGTCCTAATCTTACCCATTTTTACAAGTATGTTATTCAAGGTGGCCTTGCTGGGAGGCAATATCTCATTTTTAGTGGGGTCCTACCATTGAATTTTCAAGATAATATTTTGATTACCTTAGCATACAAACATGACAAGTGTCATTTATCAAATGCCACCCATAATACGACTTTGCTAGACAATCACAAAAAAAATAGGTTTTAGAGGGGAATTTGAAAATGACAGTGAAACACAAATGGCAGCTCAGGAGTCATTGTATTGTATGCTGTGTTAACTGACACATCAGGGCTTGAAAGTACGGCAATTGCAAAGTCCAGTCTGACCACTTAGGATTCAATTTTTCAGTATCACTTTATTGATTCCAAAACAGATGAAAGCAAGCAGCAACAACAGTACCTTTGGAAGGCCAACATTTTCTGTAATAACAGCACACTTTTTCAAGACTTGAAAAATCGTATGGTTATTATGCAAAACACTGACCTTCCAGGGGTACCATTATTGTTGCTTGCTTTTTTATGGTTTTGAATCAATAAAGTGATAATAGAAAATCAAACCCTAAGTGGTCAGACTGGACTGTGTAAGTGCCAAACTTTTCAGCCCCAATTTAAAAATGACACCTGCCATGTTCATGAAATGGGGTTAAAAATGAACATGTTAAAAATGTGGGTTCAAAAAGTGAAGACATTGCAACATTATGAGTAAACACTGAAACATGTCACCATTTGTGCATTACATTGTAGGTTTTTGAGATAGAGTTTGACCCCAAATTTTCAACAGTCTTTTTATGACACCAACCTGTGAACTTGACTGGTGTTATTTATGAAAGGCTAGCTAAACCGTCATTTTGTGGCACGGTTGTGAAAAGATATTTTGGGCAGGTTTAGAAAAACAACACCAACATTATTCATGAGGTGAGATAACAAAAGGGCTTTCTTGAAATCTGGAGTCAAAATATACAAAAACAACAAAGGGGAGCTGACTGTCACGAAGGAGGAAAGGGACCTAGGGGTTATCATCTCTGATGATCTTAAGGTATCAAAGCAGTGTACAAAGGCAGCAGGGAGGGCCAGTGGTATGCTAGGATGCATAGGCAGAGGTATCCCTAGCAGGAGGCGGGAGGTGGTGATGCCATTGTATAAAACATTGGTAAGGCCTGACCTGGAGTACTGTGTGCAGTTCTGGAGACCACACCTGTGCAAGGACATAGATAAAGTGGAGACTATGCAGAGAAGGGCAGCAAAGATGGTGCAGGGCTTACACCACAAAACATATGAGGAGAGACTAAGGGACCTCAGTGTGTACTCACTGGAGAAAAGGAGACAGTGTGGGGACATGATTGAAACTTTCAAGTACTATACCTTAAGGGCATAAACAAGGTGCAGGCAGGGGGACTTTTCCAATGTAGAAAAAGTACTAGAACAAGGGGGCATGATATGAAATTGGAGGGGGGTAGATTAAGAGGTAATGTGAGGAAGTTTTTCTGCACAGAAAGGGCAGTCAACACATGGAATAGTCTGCCACAGGAGGTAGTGGAGACAGGCATAGTGGAGGGGTTTAGGCATGCTTGGGACAGGCACAAGGGAAGCCTGAGTGGGAAGGGAGTGGTGACAAGCCACTGATCACATAGGATCAGTGGCCACATACAATGCATAGGGCCTACGGACAGACTGGATGGGCCTAGCAGTCCAAGACAGTTTCTATGTTTCAATGGAACAATTCAATGTTTCTTCATAATTTTGTTGTTTTTTTTTTTTACATTTTGATTCCATATTTTCAGCATACACTTTCTATGACCCCAACTTTTGATCAAGGCAGGTGGATTTTTTAAATCCCATCTGAAAGGTGATTTTGAAGCACTGCTGTGAAACCACATTTTGAAGGGCATTTGACAGCTGTCATGTGCATAATGTGGTATAACAAAGGGGCTATGTTGCACATTTAGGGCCCAAATCGGCACAGCTCGCAAAGTTAAGAGTAAATGTTGACAGAATTCAATGATTCTTCATAACTTCATTCTTTTTTGATATTTTGACCCAAAATTGTTAACACTGGTTTTTTATGACACTATCTTCTGATCAAGACAGGTGGACTTTTTTAAATCCTATCTGAAAGAGGAGTTTATGGAGCAACTGTGAAAACATGTTTCAGAGAGAATTTGAAAAATGGCGTCACCTTGATGAGGTGGCGTAACAAGAGGGCTATGTTGGAAATTTGGGGACAAAAGCTCCAAAAAAAAACCCCACAAAGTTATGAATAAATGTTGTAAACTTAATCTTTATTCATAACTTTTTTTTTTTTTTTTTTTTTACATTTTGACCCCCATTTTTTATATTGTATTTTTATGACCACAACTCATGCTCAAGACAGGTGGAACTTTTTAAATCCTTTCCAAAAAGTGATTTTGCTGAGTGAAAGAAAAAAAACATGTTTAGGGGAAAAATTAGCATTTTCTGGTAGGAGGTCAACAAAAATAATTTATTGATGTGTAATCATATTATATTCCCACCAGTTTAAACTTAATCCCTGACACTGGTTATGTAGCCTTTGTAAGGACAAGAGACCATCCACTGTTATTACATGTGCCCATTTCTCAATGCCTGCTGCTACAAGTTGATGTTTAATCATATTACATATGCAAATCGATGTCTGATCATATTATATCCCCATCAATTTAAACTTAATCCCTGAAACGGATTATGTTGCCTTTATAACGAAAAGAGATTATTTTCTGCTATTACATGTGCCCATTTCTCAGTGCCTGCTGTTACAGGTTTATCCAACATAAGTGTTTTCCAACGTAGATAATGCAATTCTAACACCACATATGGAGACATGCATCATAGTCCATGGTATAAATAAATGTTCCATGTTATGTAGATCTATTAACAGTGGCATAATATCTTTAAATACCATATGTTTAACTTTTTTGTGAAGTTTTGGAAAATAAAAAAAAAATGTTCAACAATAATAAGTATTGTGTTTTCCTTTAATAAAGCATTAAGTAATAAACGTAATTCATTTTTAGATGGGTCTTTAAATATTCATTCGTAAGCCATGGAGAGTTTTGAGACCAGATAGTAATCCCAATGGTTCGAACACCCCAGTGTTCCATGTGCTATAATTATTTGCAAACCTATACCTATTGCAAACTATTAACTTAACCTATCACCTATATGCTATAATTATTGGGGGGGGGGAGACAGAGATCAAGATCAAGTAAGTTCTGTGGTGTTACAGTTACCGCCAAAAGGATTGAACGTTTTCCCCTGATCATGCCCGGCTTCTTCAGAGTAATGTGAATTAGTCAGTGAGACCATTACATAGGTAAAGTGCACGTGCAAACTATTAACTTAACCTATCACTTATCATGCTATAATTATTGCAAACTATTAACTTAACCTATTACCTACCATGCTATATTTATTGGGGGGAGGGGACAGAGATCAAGATCAAGGAAGTTCTGTGGTGTTACAGTGAGTAGGGAAAATGTCATCAAACTGTATGGGTAGGATTTTCAAAGTATGAGGCAGGACTTGCATAGGTTCTGGAAGCGCACCAACCCCATCGCTGCAGCTGCACCCGATTCCACAATCTTCGGTGCAGTTGTGACAGTTTTCATGATTTTAGGCAGCTGCACCAAATATCTGGCACAAGCTCAATAAAAAAGCCCCTAGGATTGCCACAAGTTAGACCAGAAAAAGTTGATCTAACTTGTACCACATGGAATAGAACCCCACATTAGATCACTGTTAAGTCCCATGTGCCTTATTGCCAGCACACCGGGGGCTTGCAGCAATCTAAACCTTTTAAAAATCATTCCCAATGTTCCTCTGCAGGTAAAGGTATGATTAGAAGCCTAAAGGAAATACAAGTCTCCATTTCTTTGTCTCTGTCTTTGATTTCTTTTACAATTGTAATAATACCTGAATTTGCATACTGAAAGTAATCATCTCAGAATATAAAGTTTTAATAGGAGCAAATTCATGCTTTATCATCTGTATCTCACAAAGTATAGTCTTTACCCAAGAAGGTATATGTTCCTCCTCCTGTTGTGTGTTAGTTGTAAATTTCAGTTGTTTACTGTTGCTTTCTTTCTTGTGAGTCTTGCTGTGCATTAGCAGCATTATAACGCACTTGAGTGTACCGGTGCTGCTGGATTTGCTGCTCTTGAGTGATCATATCTGCTCTCTCTCCACTCTGTGTATGCTTACATTTCTGTTTTGCTTCCCTTCCCTTTTTGTCAATTTTTCTTGAACTATAGTCTCAGCATTTCTGTTTGGCAGATGAGTTAGTAATATTAGTGTTGGGGGTGGGGGAGGGCTACCCAAACAAGCCAGTAAGTTCTTTGGCTTAACTAAGGCTTCAGTATTAACCATACTATTAGTGGTTGCAAACATTATATCTGCTGCCTTGTTTATAATACCTTTAACAGTCTCAAATTGTTTTACTGAAGAATGTTTACCTACTATTGATGTCTCAGCCTGCAGTCGCAGCTCTGATGGTTCTGTGAAAAGCTTAAGTGGCTTCACTGATTGCTACATCAGTCATGAATTTTCATATGCAGACAGTGCAGTAGTGGCCAAGGGTGTAGGCAGGCATATTCACTGTACACATTTGAGTACAATTTTCTTGAGCGTCTGTCACAAACCATATGCCTTTCTGGTAACATTTTCATTCTAATCTGTAGCATTTGGCTTAGTTTAGGCCACAGAGGAGTGCCTCTGTTCAAACTTCTGTTGTTTAGGAGACAGATACATGTATAACCTGTTTAGAGATTGGAGGAATCATCTGACAACAAATCTGACTTGTTTGGAAGGGGGCACCATTTTGAGAGGATGTGTACATTTTTTAATGGGGGAAGGGTGCAACTGTTGGAGACTGTGTACAAAACAGAAATGTCTGGCTAAACCTGAGTAGTGCTGTTCTGTTCAAGCTTCTCGTGAACTGATGTAGAATGTAACTGTGATTTTTCAAATTTTTCTTAGGTTTTTGTTGTATCCATTCTTATGGCATTATCATTTATGGCTGGCGAAGATATGTTGTTGACAAGTGGATATATATAAAAAAGCTGAATGAGCACCAGAAAAGTTGACGGTAGTGCTCAAGTAAAAAACACAAACCTAGAAATAAAAGAGCACTGAGCACCCACCAAAATACACACTCAAAGAAACATGGTTAGAAAAAATATGACCCATTTAATGTATAAAAGTGCAGCAAAATTCCAACACACAAGCTGCAGACAGAGTAAAAACCATCGGAAGCTACAAAAGTGCCAAAAGGTTTGAACGTTTTCATCCGGTCATGCCGGGCTTCTGCAGAGTAATGTGAATTAGTCAGCGAGACCATTATATAGGTAAAGTGCACGTGCAAACTATTAACTTAACCTATCACCAATAAGAACACAGTGACGTCACACATAAAAAGCAATTTGCAGATATTAAGTATCACAGCGTTACAAGCCAAGGAGATATTTCTTAAAGAAAAAAATATTCATTTTCAAATACATATATAAAATATGCTTTGATTTTTTTATGATGCAAATAACATTTCTAGCATCACAAAAAAAATACACATCCAAGCATTTAGAACTAACCCAAGGCTAAATCATGCATACCTACAAATGCTAAATAAAATTCATCAGAAATACAGCACACTAGGCGAGACCTGGTCCTAAAGGTGTCTACATAACACAAATCTTATTCATAAATATTTAATCCATAGAAAATATGTTTTTTTTACAGCTTTGAAAGACAGGCCAATAAATCTATGTTCTCATTCATGTCCCTGTCTTCCCTGACCCCCAATGTAGCAGGAACTAAAGGCACTGCTGTTACCACACTTTGTGTTAGGACTGCCAGCATCCTTTGATCCTTTGAAAAGTTTTTGCTTTCACCTTTCTGGGCAGGCATTGGAAGCACAGACTCAGCTTGCTAGTCAACGGGAGCAGTTTCATATTTTCTGCTTTATTACCTGTGGCACCTACAGCAGCTTCTGTCGACGAGATAGGACTCTGCAGAGGAGGTAACTGCTACTGTTCACCTTGGATTGTCATGGAAAAAAGTAACATAGAGGGTGGCAAATTAGACAGATTCTTTTTCTTTTATAATGTATAGTAGAACGTTGTTAACCTTAGGAGATCATCATTTCCTAGGGTTGTTATACCATTGTTGTGACGTAGAAATGTTGTTAACCTATCGATGCTATGTCAGATCGATAGGTTAACAATGGAGATCGGTTTGCGCATTTGCGCGCCTTTGTTTCACTCGGGAACCGACGGATGCTCGTAGCAGCAAGGGAAAGACTGAACGGCCGTGGTGGTGACTATTTTTTCAAAAGTAAAGAGCCATTTTCATTTTTTCTTGGGACCATACACTGTAAAAAATAATGTATGGTCCTTCTATCGGCAACCGGTTACTGTTAACCATCTCAAGGTTGCCATGGTGATGTAAACCTCTCGAGTTTTGCTCATGAGGTTTACACGGTCCCCCTGGTGACCTCTCTACAGTTAACAGACTGGTTACCGATAGAGGACCACACATTATCCTCTATATTTTGATATTGTTTTTTGTCATGCACCTGTCATGTAGGGATTCAATCTTTTAATCACTCTAGGTTTGGTTAAGCATCCTGCAGGCTGCTCTGACATAGGGGCACAAAAAGCAAGAACATAAAGGCATGTTGCTCACCTACAACAGATGTGGGAGCTTATATAGAAAATGAGCATATTTTGGCTACAACATGTAGAAAACATGAAAATTAAGATTTGTTTTAAAAAGGAGAACTTGGAAGTGAAGAATTCAAATACTTGTATCATACAAGTACAATTTTTCTCTTATAGTGTTATACCAAACCTTGTGTGCATGCCATGCATTTAAGCTCCACTGGCTGTACAGGGATACTATATGCAGCAATTACAAATGAAAAGTATCTTCATATGTGGGATGTCTGTAGATGGTAACTAATGCAAGAGAAAACAATTTAAGCTCTATTTATTTGCTCTAATTTGAGGGATAAAACTGAAATGAACCACAAACCAAAGGTAGTGTTGCAGATTTTAGGTTTCTAGCAGCTCTCACTCCAATCGTTTCTCAGCACCACCATCTTCCAAATGCCCATCCAATATACATTTTTAACAATATAAAGAGACCTTTAGTTGAGGTCCATGGGATTATAAGTAAATATCAATGGAGCACTGAAATCTCCCAGTTTAGGGCTGCCATCTATCTGGTTTTCTACCAGATAATATGGTTTTTAATGTCCTTATCTGGTTATCCGGTTTTGCCCACAGGTACTGTAGTCTGGTTCCCAGCCATTTTGAATCCTCATCCTCTTAAAACAGATTGTATCAAACCATTCATTGTTTTGCTGCACTTCCATGTTACAAACATGTTCTGATGTCATACAGATGTGTTAAACCAGTCAGTCTGAGAGGTGTCAACTATGGCTAATAAGATAGTTAAAAATAAATTAACCTAAGCTTTTCCTTTCTGCATTTTAAGTATGGTCTTTTACTGTTGTGATAGGAAAGAGTTTTTATACCATTACATGTTCCCCTGTTTTTCTTTTCTTGTGTCCATCCTATATTCTGATAAGTGCTGTACCCTTTTGTGTTAAATTAATAGTTACATTTTATTGTTTTTGTCACCACATTGAATCCCTCTCTCCTAAGTCCTAAATAACTAGTATACTCAGTTTCCGTGCTACCTGAACATTTCATGGCATCGGTTACGCCATTCCAGTCCTTCAGATGAATAGCATGGGGCAGTGTGAATGATGTTGCAGAATGTCTTAGAAATATAAAAAGAAAGACCAGTAGTAGCTAAGGATAAAACAATATTGTACATTGTAGATTTGATGGCACAGCAAACTTAAATACTGTTATTAGTTTATAAGAAATTAGTCAAAGAATATCAGAATACATGGCTGACATGTAAAGGAAAATAGGAGGGTATTTAACAATATAAAATTATTTCTTATCACTCTTAGTCTTTTCTGACTGTACAAATGACTTTGAAGGAGAAGCAATGGACCTCAGCAGTCATAAAGAGGAGTTGAGCTAGGGGTGGAGTTTTAGTGTGATTTAGTATCTGGTTTCCCCACACTCTAAGGTGGCAACCTTATTCCGGCTAGGAGGAAATTCCCTTTAGCTAAATTGTTAAAGTTGTTGTCTTTGGGACTCCAGCTCTCAGGTTTGATTCCCCTGTAAAGCATAGGTGTGTATCTGCTCAAATAGAGAAAGGACAAACATAACGTTTGAATTTACCTTTGTGTAAATAACCACATAAATGAAAGATACTGCTTTTGTATACCTCCGTGAGAATAGGTCTCACTATGCAGTATATTTGGATTTTGATAAACGCTGTGCTAGCAGAGAGAAGAATCAAGATGGCAATGTGTGAAATGTGGCCCTTACACAGAGTATTATACATAGATATTTAGATACATAGACAATGTTGGCAGATAAGGGCCTACGGCCCACCCAGTCTGCCCATTTGAGCCTGTAAGTTCACTTTATGTTTTCCTAGAAATCTGTTGCCCCTCACCCCGACCTTCAGAATTCCTTTATGTCTATCCCATGCATTCTTAAATTCCATGATTGTTTCAGCCCCCGCCACTTCCTCTGGCAGGGTGTTACACTTGTCCACCACCGTTCTGTGAAGAAATTCTTCCTCATGTTTCCTTTGAATCATCCTCCTCCAACTTCATCCCATACCCTCTAGTCCTGGAACATCTTTTTGCTTAAAATAGTGTATTCCTGCACCCTGTTCCTCCTTGTAAGATACTTGTATGTCTCTATCATATCCCCTCTCTCCTCCTCTCCTCCAGGGGGTACATATTCAAGTCCTTCAACCTGTCCTCATAGGACCTGTGATGCAATCCATGTACCATCTTTGTTGCCCTCCTCTGAACCTTCTCTACCCTGTCTATGTCCTTACGTAAGTAGGGTAGAGAAGGCTCCATTATGGAGTCAGCAAAGTGTAGGAGGAACATTAGTCCACGATAGATAGATAGATACTTTATTTATAGCGCTCCCCTTCCCAAAGGCTAGGAGTGCTGTATAATTTCTTAGAAACAACACCAACCAAAGATTCCAGCAAACACATTGCAGAATATAAAACTACATCAAAATCTATCTGTCACATAAAACACAACAATCGGTACAATATAAGACCCTCAGCAATTATATATTATATAGATTATATGCTTGGTTAAACAAAAATGTTTTAAGCCCTTTTTTAAAGGTTTCCACCAAGGGTGCCTCCCTCAGATAGCCAGGTAGTGAATTCCACGGGGCTGGTGTGGCAACGGAGAAAGCAGGATCTCCAGATTACTGCAACCTAGCCCTGGGGACCACCAAGAGGCATCCCTTGGAGGAACAGAGAGTGTGATCTGGGCAATGAGGAACAAGGAGGTCTTGAGGGTAGTCTGGTCCCTGGTCATACAGGGCTATATAGGTCAGTAATCTGACCTTGAAGGCAATCTTGCACCTTATCGGCAACCAGTGCAGTTCACCGACAGGTGTGATATGATCAAATCTCGAGACACCAGTCAGCAGCTTGGCCACCACATTCTGCACCAGCTGCAGATGGCAGAGATTGCCTCCAGATAGCACCAGGTACAGAGCATTGCAGTAATCCAACCTGAGTGTGACAAAGACATGTACTTGAGTGGTAAGGTCATCAGTTGGTATCAGTGCTCAGATCCAGTCAATGTTCCTGAGACAGTAAAAGCCACTTTGGACAATGGCCAACACTTGAGTATCAAATGTCAGATTGTCATCAAGGACCATGCCTAGATCCCTAACCCAAATAGAGGGGGTCAAGGGAACACCTCCCAGTATCAAACCAGGATCATTCCCCAACTATCCTTCATCCCACCGATGACAAGGATCCACCACCAGTACCTCTGTCTTGTCCGAGTCGAGTCATAGCCAGTTTTGAGCCATCAAGCTCTGGATCTTATCCAGGCAGGTGTTAAACACAGAGGCTACCATCTGATTTCCAGGTGCACAGGACAAGTATAGCTGGGTATCATCAGCATAACAATGAAAACCCAGCCCATACCATCTGATAACATCTCCTTATGGCAACATGTACACCATAAACAACAGAGGTGACAGGACCAATCCTTGTGGAACTCCACAGTGTAGGGGCATCAGGCAAGACGAGGACAACCCTGTCATCATCACCCTCTGCACTCTGCCTATGAGGTAGGACCTAAACCAGCAAATGACATTGCCAGTTAGTCCACACCACTTCTGTCGTTGGTCCAGTAACACCTCATGGTCCACGGTGTCAAGTGCTACATGGACCTAGGAGTACAAGGATGGTATGCTCTCCCTTATCTCTAACTATAAGGAGATTGTTCAGCACCTTCACCAGGGCAGTCTCCATGCTGTGCCTAGATCTAAATCCAGACTTGAAATGCTCAAAAGAGGCAATGGAGGCAAGATGGGTCTCAAGCTAAATGGCCACCTCTTTTTCTAAAGCCTTCTCTAAAAATGGGAGGTTTGAAACTAGTTGGTGAGACACTCCAGGTCCAGTGAGGGTTTCTTCAAAGGGGGTCCCAACAAGGCCTCTTTCAAGGCCATAGGAAAGAACCCATTCCCCAAGGAATGCCGGACAATCTCAGCAACCACAGATCCAATCAGGCCAACACAACCAATCAAATGTCGGGTTGGACCTGGGTCTAAATCACAATAGGCTGGTTTGCAGACTTGAGACTATCTCCACTTCAACTGGATCAAACTCACCACACACAAGAGGAGTGCCCAGCATGACACTGATCCAATCCTGCAAGCTCTTTGAGCAGCACTGGAGGAGATCTCAGTCCTGATGGAAGACACTTTGTAGGCAAAGAAAAGAGCAAACTCATCACACCTCATACTTGAACTCACTCCTCCAGTAGGGAGAAAGGCCAGGTGCAACAACCCATCCATCATATGGAAGAATTGAGCCTATCTGTTCCTGCCACAGCAATCTCCCTCAACAGGAAATCCACCTTTTTGGGGGAGATTGCCATTTGATAGTCACCAAAATGTGACCTCAAAGCCAATTTGTCCTCCATCAGTCCTGACCTCCTCCAGCATCGCTCTAACCTCTGGATCTTTATCTTTAACTCTCCGAGTTCCTCATCAAACCAAGGGGGGCCTCTGGTGAGTAAATAAAGGCCGGACATGGATGGGTGCAATAGAGTCATAGGCTGCAGTGACAGCCCTGTTATAGGCTGCAACTGCCTCCACCACACCCATTGCACACACAGTTTCCACACTGTATAGGTTCAGCACTGCCTGTAGTCCTACTGGGGACAATCTCTGCAAAAGGTGATACCGGACCATCTCCACAGAGGATGGACCCTCAGGGGGGGCCCCAAATGTGAACCTCATGGTGCTATAATCAACCAACTGGCCGGATCAGTCTTTAGGTCATCGACCTCAAGACCCAGTGTGAACACCAGGTCCTGTTTTTGACCATGTGACTGGTCTCTCAGGTGACAACCTGCATCAGGCCCAGAGCTTCCATACTATGCAGGAAGTCATGATCAAATGATGAGAGTCCATCATTGACTCAGGCATTGAAAACCCCTGGAACTAGCCATCTAGGGGATTCCAACACTGGGCCTGCAATGAAGTCCCTGCCCTCCTGTAGGAATTCCTTCTCCCTGCCTGGTGGCCAGTATGTTAGAAGGATCCTCTAGCCTGTGCCAGGCACCCCCCTGCACTGCAACACTCTCAAATGACCTGAAAGAACCCACTTGTAGCACCGTGAGACCCAGGCTGGGTTTAAAACACATGGCTACTCCTCCACCTCTGTGATCTTTCCTTGGGGTGTGTACCACAGAGTGCCTGGCTGGAATTGCTGCCTCCAAAAAGAGGGTGGCATTTTCATCTAGCCAGGTCTCTGTGATGCAAGCCAGGTCTACCAAGGAAACTAAGTCTGCTGTTATAGAAGTCGTGTTCCTCATCGACCTGGCATTGCAAAGCACAGTCTGGGTCAGATGAAAGGGAGCTGCTGGACCAACAACCACCTGCCCACTATCTAGAGTGGAGCCCTTGGGTATGGGGACCATGACTGTTTTGTCACAGAGGCCATAATGTCCGATTTTCAAAACTTTAGTACTGAAGAAAGTAAGATAAGGTAAGTGCCATCAATCTGATTTTAACATGGGACATCCTATATTCAAAGCAAATGAAGCACTGTGAAGGCAATATTTGCACAGCATATAGTGTCACTTCTGAAAAGCATGTTTGACATCAGAAGCTTGGAATGCATGGAAAAGCACAAACATAAAATAGTATGCATCAGAGCATACTGCCGGTGAGATGTCTACAACAGCAATTAATTCACTCACTCTCTCTCTCTCTCATTCACTTACTCTGACCGTGCTTTTGCTTTTTTGAGCAGCCATGCCTGCATCCCTGGCATGGGACTTAAACACCTGTGTTTATGTGTCTGTTAACTTTTCTTAGTGATTCAGCTCATGCACACACAACTCTCACAGACAGCATTGACTGTCATCCAATGCCTTTTTCATGGTAAAAAATCCTCTCCAATTACAATATAAATAGACATTACAGCAGTTAATTGAAGGTCAGAAAAATAACTGAACTGCAATTATTCCCCTGTATGATAATGTTTCAGACTCACTGAACTTGCTATGCAAGTATTGACAAACTTGCCTGTTATAATTCTCTTCAAATATAGTAAATTACATTAAGAAAAGTTGATTTTCCTACAGCATCAGCTGCCTGTCATGTCATAGTTCCCTGTTGTTTGCTCTCTGATACAGTCTTCCACTAGCGCTGACACCAATTCCTCACTGTTTGTTCTCCTGCATGAAGTCTTCTGCCAGGCCTTTCACTAGTCATCTATGGTTCATTGTCCTAAAATAAGTCTTACATTGGGTCTGTCACCTGTCTCAAATTATTCATTCTCCTGAAAAAAGCCTTCCATTAGGCCATTAGGCCTTTCCCTTCATGATACATGTCAAAGACGCTGATAGTTCAATGTCATGTAGATAACCTTCAGTAAATGCTAGAAATGTTGACTTCTCTGATGGTGTGAATCCAGATTTATTTGATGGTCCAGATGGTGAATGATGTGTTCCACATTCACGATGCAGTCCAGCTGTAATGTTTGGCCAACTTCTTCTGACAATGTTAATTATGAAAATTACCTTAAATTGGTATACTGATGAAGATGACTCTATTGAAAGTGACTCCAACCTTCAGTGATGTGCTTGATGGTGAAATATGCAATGCCCCTCCCATCAGGAAGCCCACCTGATCTGGAGGAAGATGATCTTCAAGTAGCATGTGTTCTAGCAGACAAAAACAGTACATAATAGTATCAGCAGGATGGATTTTCTACTTTGGAGGGGGTAAATGACTGAGATGCAAGCTTGAAGAGAGGAATGTGTAATTTGTGTCTGACAGCTCTTCTCTGTACCATTGCAGGTATGTACAGTATCATGAGGGGGTACTGAGCAAGCAAGCAGCTTTCAAACACTGCTGTTGCAAAGTGTGCACAACTTTGTTCTGGACTCCAGTGTGGTGTTCATGGACCTTTGAGCTAGTTGGACTCTGACCTGGTGCCTGGATTTAGTTTTACCGATGTTGGATTGAGCCCTCTTGGGTCCCAGTCATGATCCAAATCTGGAGGTGGTTGCTTTAGTGGGTGAGGCTTAGGTGGAGTGAGCAAGCAAGTGGATTTCAAACACCACTGTTGACAAGTGCTCACAACTTTGTTCTGGACTCCAGTGTGGTGTTCTGGGAGCTTTGAGCCAGTCACACTTTGACCTGGTGCCTGGATTTAACTTCCCCACTGCTGAACTTAGCCCTGTTGGGTTCCACTTGTCCTCTAATTATGAGGTAGCTGCATCAGTGCATAGCAATATTATTTTTATATTTCTAGACTTCTCCCTAGTGCTCCTGTGCTGCAGCTGAGAGCCAAAAAGCCAGAGTATAAGGGCATCACAATATGGGCGTCAGCGTGGGGCAGCAGTTAGCAGGAGATGCTGCATCTCTACTGAGGCACTCTTATCTGCAGCATTATATTGCATTATAGTGTATTTATTGTAAGTATGTAATAATCTTCTATACAATATACTGAATGTATTTATGTATCATCTATGCCTCTGTTGCAACTTGTGCTATTGTGTAATTAATTATCCATAATCTGTTTCTTTAGTTTGTGCTACTATATTTCTGTTACCAGTTTTTCTGCATAATGGAAGTAAGATTGCTCTGCTTAAAAGTCTTTGTTTGTGAAGCAAATGCTGTGTTATTTTCTGACCACTCTTATGAAAGTGTGATTTTACTAGTGTATATACCATGTCTTTTGCTTTTATAGCCTCCTCATTTGATTTTTGTTTATTTTGTCTCCTGTCTATTGAGACAATCCCTCCTTAATCATTTTATTATCTTTCCACTTTGATCTGCCACTCTTCTGGGTTTGTGCCTTCATCCCCTTGCAGCCTTATCAGGATAACTCCGTCTCCTTGCCTCCCTCTCTGGGTCTGGCTAACAATACCATTACCTCCCTATCTAATTTCAGGCCAGCATTCCACTAGCATTTCTAGTTAAGGCCTTCTTCTCTGTTTATCTCCCTATCTGGGTCAGGCCTACTTCCTTGTAAATTATTTGTGCTGATCTCTTGCGTATAGACTCATAGTCTGGGTAAGGCCTGTCACAAATGCATTCCGCAGGTCAAGCCCTCTGCTCCCACAGTGCCAAAGCTTGAAGTGCAATATGTGAACAGGAGACAAACAGGGTAACACTCCTGTCTGTTTTGGGTCTGAATCACCTACTAGCCTCGAGTCATGAGGTAAAACATGAACCCTTTTTTCGCTAGCACACCCAGTTAACAGGATCAGATAGTGCACCCTCTTCAAGGAAATGCAGTGCAATACTTCACCCAGTGGGCACCCAGCCTGGTTCACAGTTCTACCCCTTTTCTACCCTTTTGACTCAATTTAAGACCTAGGTCATTTCTTAACTTAGCCAGATAGTAACACACTTAAACCGTTAACAGTTTTGTCAGAATTATCCAATACTGCCTCAGCATTCACATGCAAAAGAAAAGATTCAAGCAGGATTAAGGAAACCAAAACATTTACTGGAATTAAAAAAATAGTAAATATATACAAAATATAGAACATATAACATAAATAATTACAGTCAAAATAAATTGGAAATTACAGAAGCACAACACCTGATACTTAAATTTCTAGTTCTAACTCAGTTTTAGTTTGATGTTACCTACTTGTGACAGAAGTGCCTTTTTTCCCAGAACACATTGTGTGTGTTCTCTTAGAAGTCCAGATATAGATGTGTCCAGTCCTTTCAGGCAGAGTGATAATAAGCCAAAAATGTCCTTCCTATCCTGTGAGGTCACAGCTCATGAGGTCACTGTTAGTCCTGTAATTAATTTGTAACCTGACCAAGAATATCTAAAAGGGTGTAATTTTACTGCTGGCTGAAAATCTGCAAAGTTAGCAGTATCAAAATATGACAGTCTCTTTGATCAGAGTATTCACCTTTGGTCCTTAAAAAATACATCCTGACATACAGTTATTTTCTAATGGTGAGATATGTAACATGTAGCTGTTAGAAGTTGTTGCTTCCTAGAATGTCATAAAAGATGCAGTTTCTATGGCTTTCCTGGACTTCAAAGTAATTGAAGTTTTACAATGTGTTATATAACAGCTAACTCAGGCATGACAGGAGATGTCAACAGGAAGCTTCTTAATTCATTCACTGGGTTAGTGTTACTATAAGCAATTGTTTTCAGCCAGCCAAAGCCGTTGGGGTCAAAAGGTCAATTCCCTTTAAAAGCTACTGGTTGCCATTTCCCTAAGCAGACATTTAATATAAACATATATTTATATCACAAATATAATTATAACTAGTAGAGGGTTAACATGTTACAAGGCCCATTCCAATTACCTCTCTTTGTCTTGATTAGCTCCCCACCCATAGCCATATCTAATGTGTCCTCCTTTACTTTCTACCTAGGTGTTCCAATTTTATGCACTTTATTTCCACTATGCTGTTTTCTTCTTTAGCTTTCCTTCACCAGCTTTTCCTCTTCTTTTCTCTTCCAGCATCTAGCACTCCTTCCCTCCCCCCAATCACCCCACCACTCTTTTCCTACACTCCCCTCCTCCTCTCCCTCTCTAATTCTCCTGGCATCCTGGGTGTGCTCTACTTCCTGCTCCTTAGCTCCCTCTTTAAGCTTTCTTTTGCTTCCAATCCCTTTTTTCCTATATCCTTACACCTCCACCTCCCTCCCTCTCCCTCCCTCCCCTTCAATCAGTATATTTGTTCCATTAAGCTCCTTGTTTACTTGCTGCTTTAGGTAGCAGGAGTCATTGAAATACATGCTGGCCCCATCACCACACCACCCCTTCAACTTCCTAAAGGACATAGTGTTGCCCATTTAAACATCTGTAGCCTCCTCCTAAAAATTGACCAGCTGTAACCTATCTTGCTAAACCTTTGGCTGGATGTTTTTGTCGTATTTGAATCTTGGCTGTTCATTAAGGTCCAAGATTACTATCCCTGGTCACTCATTTGCATGGCAGGACAGCAAAAAGAGGATCGGGGTGTTGTAGTTTACATATCCACCAGCATATAATTTGTGACTGTGCTTGGTGTCTCTTCTCCCTCCTCTTATGAGCTTCTCCTCCTTAAATTCTCTCTTCCCTTCTCTGTTTCCATCTTTATTGCTGGGACTTCTTGTTTCCATGGTATGTCCCCTGGCTTAGTTACTGAACTCCTTTCCTTTATCTGTTCCCATTCCTCCAGAGGTAAGCTACTCATACTTGGTGACTTTAATATAAATTGACTCTCCCTCTCTGCAAATAAATTCCCCCAAAAGGAAAATCCCTCAATTGACTCAATTGATTTCTGACCCCACATGTCTAAATTTTTTTTTTTTTGCTCTTTCCTGAGCACCCCTGACTGGCCATTACTTTGGGTCTCCTAGGTGCACCCACTGCTGCTTTGCCCCACTGCCATCCACCCCCCATATTGCAGCCCCTCCAGGTAACCCAACATAACCCTTCATCAGGTGGATCCCTTCCTTCCAGGGGAGAAGCACCCATAGGTGCAGGTATGAATTCTGGGTGCTGTGGGGTTAAGTCAGGCCAATTCCAGGGCTTTGGGTGACAGGGACCAGAGGCCATCATCTGGTCAACTGGGGGGCAGTTTTCCATTTTCTGCCCTCTCCTCTCCTCCCCAACCCTCGCTGGGCTGGTTATAATGGCAACCTGGGGCAGAGATGTTCAATGGTGCATTGAGGCCTCATACCACCTAGAACATCACTCAAGCCACCACCAGATGCCCAAGGCCTGCCCTCCCCCCCAGGAGGGAAGCATCCATCAGATACTGCAAAATCCCTCCCTGCCGGCCTCTGCTCCTGACATCTGGGCTCAGGGCGTGAACCTGGGTCATCAATGTACCATGTGAACACCTTCGCTTGGTGCCACAGAGCTGACCATGTCTATATTTTAAACCTTTAAATCACTTTCTCTTAGATTGAGTCCTTTCATACCATGTCCACTGTATAGAGAGTGCAGGTATCCAACCTGATACCCTCAGGGACTATCATATGATTGACCATGTGCACAAGATAAATCATCCAAAGGCCCCCTTCAAATTCATCTATCTCAGGTCCTTTAGGTCACTGCACCTGTCCTTCTTCCTAGCCCACCAGTGGGCATCTGATTGGCCCTCCATCCCTGCAGCCACTAACATTAATTATGCCTTCCAAAACTTTCAGTCCAAATTGTATGGTTGTATGGGATCATCATGCAACCTTGAGGAAAACCAGAGTATATGCCCCCCCCCCCTTCTTGGATATCAGCTGAGTTATCAGCTTGCCTCTATATTCGAGATCTTGCCTGGTGATCCTACAAGATCACTGACTCCCTGGCTGCTTTGGCCAACTATTGACATCTTGGAAATGTCTGTACCAAAGCCATTAGTCTACTGAAGTCTGAGTATTTTGCATCCACAATCTAGAATAACATTAATCACCCCTCCAAATTCTGGAAGGTTATTCATTCCTTTTTCTTCCCTCTGACCCAGGCTCCTACCCTGTTCTCAAGGATGGTGGCTCCTTCATCTCTGACCCTTCTTCTGTTCCCTCTTTCTTAACACCTACTTCACCACCGTTGCTGTCTCATACCTTCCTCACCTTCCCTTCTCTCCCCTCCCTCTGCCTTCCCACTTCACTCTTTTTCCTTCTCTCCTACCTCTACCTCTGCTTCCACTAAGGCCTTGCTTGCTCTTAATTTTCATAAGGGAAGTAGCCCATATGATCTCGATTCTAAGCTTCTTATTCTCTTGGCTTCTGCCATTGTTACACCTGTTAACCTATCTTCTTAATCTCTCTTTTTTGTCTCCCACTGTACCTAAAGCCTGGAAGCAGGCTACCATCACACCTCTCCTTAAATGTGGTGATCCTTCTTTTCCTGGTAACTTCTGTCCTACCTCTCTCTCTCTCTCTCTCTCTCTCCTTCCTACTCTAGCAAACTTACAGGAACACCTTGTTCTTTCTCAGTTCTCTTCCTTCTTTGACTCCTCCTTCTTCACCCCATTCCAGTCTGGGTTTGAAGAATCCCACACAACACTTCCATCTCCTCCTTTGGCTTATTGACTCCATCCTTTCAGGTATGGAACATGATCTGATCACCTCTCCTGTCTTTGTTGATCTTGTTTAAGCTTTTGACACTGTGGCATAATCCCTCCTTCTGGACAAGCTTAAAGCAGCCAGCCTCTCTGCCTCCTCAGTGACTTGGTTCTGCTCCTTCCTTGAAGACAGTTCTCAAGCTGTCTGGATCAGAAGCTCCCTATCCCGCCCACTCCACATCTCTTCAGGTGTCCCTCAAGGATATGTCTTGGGTCACATTCCCTTTTACATTTTCTTAAATGACCACACTCACACTCTGCCTGTTCCTCAGCATACATTCATATGAATGCTGATAATGCAACACTCTTTTCATCTGGCTTCTCTGCCCAGGACCGTATTTCCCAGCTGTAGTTGGATTTTAACAATATTCAGTGCCAGTTTTGGTTTAACCATCTGTCCCTCAATGCCAGAAAAGCAGTTTCCATGATGCTTGGTGCCTGACAGAGGCTTGCCAGACTCACCTCCCTTACCGTCATTCCACACCTTTGATGGTGCTGCATCTGATGATGTATCATTCTTTAAGTACTTCATGATCTGGTTGGCCTAACATCTTGACTTCCCAGTGTACATTGATGCCACACACCATAAGCTCCGCCTAAGCAAGGTGTACTATACAGGAACAAAGCATGTATTCTGCTTCCTGACCAGCATGAGATTGTCTGAAAGATAATTCTCTCTATTTTTAAATATGGTGACATAGTTTATAGTGGAGCTCCCAAATCCTGCCTTCCAAGACTGGACCTTCATTTTCACTCTTTTTTTTTATTTTATCTTAGACTGTCCCACTTGTGCTCACCTCTGCTCATGCTACTCTGCACTCTCTCTCCCCTGTCTTGATAGCAGTTGCCTTTCCCACTGGGCTTCCTTTATATCGAAGCTCTGATTTGGTTCCTTCCCCCCTATATTATCTCCCTCCTTTCTTCTCCTCTCCTCCCTCTTGTACTCCCTGCATCAGTGTTTCCCATTCTCTTTCTATTCCATCTAGAAAATCTACTGTTTGTCAAGCTGCCTTCTTGTATCACTTTCCTAAACTATGGCTCACCCTTCCCTTGTCAGCCTGCTCTGCCTCTTCTCCTTTTTCCCTTAATTCTATTTTTCATGACTTTTTTACTCCTTCCTGCAACTGTCCATGACCCCCTACCTCTTTGATCTCCTCCCCCTTACCCATATTACCTTTGCCATGTTGCTCTTTCCAACTACCCCCATAACTTTAGGGGTAATTTCCCCTTGCCTAGCCAAACTCAGTTTTATCTACTGCCATGTACCTGTTGTAATGTTTTGACTTACAATGTTTATAATTATCCTCCTTTGAGATACTGTATTGATGTATATGACTATTATTTTTGCATTGCTGCTAATTACTTTTTATTTTTTCTTCTATTCTACTATCTTCCATACCCTCCCCCCCCGACACATCTTGAACCAAGCTGTCATTAGCTCAGTGTGTATTTCCTGGTAAAATTTTAGAAATAAATAAATGTCTGCAGAAATTAATCTATACTACATGACTACTGCAAAAAAAAAAGTCATTTAAAAGCTGGGATATTTTAAACAAGCTATTATTAACAAGATTCTCATATTAAGAATGGTAACAATAAAACACTTTTTCAGTTTTTTTTCTTCTGCCTCATTCTCATTTTTAAAATACAAAGGGCCAGATATTCAAAACTTTGCCCTAGGGCTAAATTAGCACTGCCCAGTGGTCAAACTTAGCCCGGAGCAAAGAGCAAGCTATATTCAAAAGTAATAGCCCAGGGCAAACAGATTCTGAATATGGTATGGGAATGAGGCCGGGCAAACAGGGCTGGGAGTGCAGGGCAAACATAGCCCTGGAATTGGACAGCTCTGAATATAGCAACCCGGAAGTGCAAACCACAACAGCAAGACAGTGCACAGTGATGTGCAGGTAGGTAGAGTTGCAATATTTGGCCAGTGTGTGTGCCAGAAAATGCGTGGGCCCAATACAGCTGCAGGCAGCAGTGCATGTGAAAGTACAGTGTACAAAACTGTATAATATTCCCTGAACCATTAGTGTTGTGTTAACACATTTGTGCAGCTTTAGCGTGGAGCTAAGTCATTTGCCCGGTGCAAACACGTTTGCCTGGTGCTAAACTTTGCCATATTCAAAAGTGACATGCAAATGAGCCTACTTAGGTAGTCTCTGGGCAAACATCCAGATTAGCATCTCATCATGCCCTGATTTGCATGCAATTTGCCCAGCATTACTGCAGAGTCCCACAGTTCCACCTGTAGTTCAGTCTGGAAGTACAGAGGCTGGCCAGGTCTGGCCACAGCTCTACCTGTAGGTCAGTCTGACAGTGCATGATGGTAGCTGCAGGCTACATGTATGCAGTACAGCATAGCAATGTGTACCCCAGGGGACAACACCACATAGGCACAGGTGGTGGTGGTGCCACATGCAACTATCACACTGTAGGGCATGCTACAGTGCACAGCAGACACTACAGTGGCAAGGGGGCCAGTAGTGTGAGGGACATGGCAATGCCTATGGTATGTAGGGCAGTGATGACCACTACACTGTACACAGTGACAGACCCAACATGCAAGTGAGTACTGACAGTGGACAGTACTGTACTGCTGTTGTGTGATCCACAGATGCTGCACCTCTGGCATGGGATGCTCACAGTGACATACACATGGCTGGCTGTGTGTGTTGTGGCATTTGTACAGTTGTGTGGTATGTGGCTGGGGGGGGGCACGTATGTTCCGACAGGCACACAGGTGTTGGGGTATTCCTAATACTGGCCCATGTGCACTGCATGATGTGTCCCAGCTGTGTAGCCATGCCTGGCCTGTGGTGAGGCCTGGCCACCCGTACACCCTCCTCTCATAAGCCACCATTCCCACAGTGCTGCATGTGTGTGCTGGCATCTGTTGGTCACCACAGACGTATGGTCTGCAGGTGTGTGCTGTATGGCCACACTACCATGGTGGTCCCTGGGAACTGGGTTACCACATACTGCCTGGCATGGCTGGGACTGGTGGCAGCAGTTTGCATCATTGTGGTGCCATCCGTGTGCAGCATGTTTCCCCCATGTCTGGCTTTTTCTCTGTGACATAGTCATATGTTAGGGTCGTGCAAGGTCATGCTAAAGCTGTGCTAATGCTGTGCAAGGCCACTATGTCACACAAAGCTGTTTGCCCAGGATTAAGACCAGCTTTTCCTGGGCAGTAATTTGTACCACGCAAAGAACGCACTAAGTCGTGCTAAACAACGTAGTGCAGCACTAGTCGCTGAATATCTCATAGTGCCTGTATTCATGTTCAGTTTGCCCCTTGCATATGTTATGGTTTGCCCAGGGCTAATGTAGTTTCTGTGAGTTATTTGGCCTTTTGAATATGGCAAACCCACTCTAATCCCACGCTACACCTGTGCAAACGGGTTGCATACCATGCAAAGCTTTGAATATCTGGGCCAAAGACATTTATAGCTGTGCCACAGCTAACTACATTTTGTACGAGACTGAGTTAAAAATATATTTATGAATCACTTTATTATTAGATCTGTGTAAAAAATACAAATGCAGGTGTCTTGCAAATTAGCGTGAACCCAAACTTGCTTCTTAATTAAGAGTGTGGGTATTGTTGTGCACCAGGGAGTTTCCCCAATTTTAAATCATGATTTGAAAAGGTTATCTGTAATCTGAACTGTGCAAACATCATATGGAGGAGGAAGAATCTTATCTGAGCTTTCATATGCTTTAATCTTGGTTTGAAAAGTCAACTTTGATAATGAGAGGCACAATATTCAGTCAATTTGTACAAGCAAGTTGTAGTCACAGGTAAACTGATGGATCTCTGTTAAAACACTTTTGTAGTTTTGGTGATATTCCCTAACAGCTGCTCACAGAGTCCCACTGATGTTTCCATATCACCCTTTCAGAGTGATTTAATTTCCTCCAGTAGTGGTTTAAGAAGTCTGAGCATTCCACTGCTTAATCATGTTGTACAGGTACCTCCTCAGAGGGGGTTGCAAACTGAGTCTATGCATTTTGCAGACTTTTAGAGGCATCCTGTGTCTCAGTCTTGATTATCATTTTGATTTGCATGGGCAACTTGGTTACTTCAGAAATATTTAAAACATGTTTATTTGGCTGACAAATGCCTACTCTGATACATTTTGGTGCTGGCCTATCAGTTCTGAGTAACCATTTTTTCTGCCATAATTGGGTTTCAACATTTTCATAAGTCACTAAACACATTTAGATAACTTCATTCTACTGTCTGATACTTAATGCTCCCAAAAGCCACACCATAAACACATGCGCTAAGATTTCTCAATCTGCTCTGATGAGGAGGTGATGTTGAAATGTTAGCCAGTCCAGAAGCTGTCTGAACATAGAGATAAAAAATCTGATGTTTTCAAAAACATATAAAATATCATCTTGCTACATAGTAAATCAAGCAGTACATCATGTCAACTGTAATTTCTATTTCAGTTTATTGTCTGACTTAAACAAATCATTGCATGACAAATGTGTATAATAAACATATTATAAAATAGCCATCTAAATTAAAAACCACAATTTTAAAATAGTTGTCATAGCTGTTTAGTACACTGACTGTTGCTTTAGAGTCTAAGCCCATTAGAAAATAATAAAGGATATGAAACCGTTTTATGTATTTCACAGCTTTGGATCTGGATACCTAGACACCTGTGTATATCTAGTATTATACAATGGCAAGAAAATTTCCAGGGCTCTGATTGGTCAGTGTGTGCCTGCGACAGTGATGTTATTACACAATAACATCACTGTATTGATTTTTTGGATGATTGTTTGGAGCTACTCTTAAGAAACAGAGATATATTGCTACACTAAAAATCTACTAAAACTTGTTTTAAATATTTTTTTTATTTTGTATAGCATCGAGCCATTGTATAATTGCAATAAGGCACTCCAAGGTGTGTGTTATTGTGTAATAACATCACTCCTGGGGTGGTGGAAGCACTCGGCTTCGCCTTGTTCTTCAACTCACCCCAGGAGTGACATTATTACACGATAACACACACCTTGGAATGTCTTATTGCTTAAATATCTGTGCAAGCAGAAGAGCACTAGACTCAAAAAATTGAAATAAGAGACTTCAGCATTAGAGCTAATACAATAGTTTCTACAGTTGTAGCTAACAAACTATATAAGAATGGTTAGGTATTCCATTATTGCCACTGCTAAATTATCTCAGGACACTGTCATCTCAAAACCCAGCTGGTAAATGTTTTATGAAAAAAAGTATTACTATGCTGCTAGGAAAATTATTAAATGTTAAATGACACAGGAGACCTAACTGTAGGCATTGTATTTATGTGCTGTTATCAGCAGATACAAACAAGGAGATCAAAATGTTTATTTATTTACTCTCGGATTATAATACCTTTGAGCACAAGGTGCTCATTTACAAAGGTTCCACATCAGTGGGGAGGGGTGGACAAATATAAAGAGGCAGTAATACAAAGACCAGATTTAAAAACAGTAAAGTCGTACTTTAATTATCTAGAATTAATAACTTTAATAGTGTGGGGGAAAAAGTGGCGTGGGGGTAAGAGAAGAAAGAAGAGGGTAGGCAGCCAGAGGCCTTGTCAGTAGGAGCAGAAAGAGTGGCGGGTGCAGGTAGTAGGTAGAGCGGAGGTGGTGGGGGTGGGAGAGTGGGGAGAGGGTAGGAGAATATAGCAAGGGTTGGAACGGCAAAGCTCTGAGGTGGAGAAGAGGGAACTGGAGTGTGCACAGGTGGTAGTATCATTAGGTGAAGCAGCCGCAGGAACTATTTGTCGTAAGATGCTGAAGTTAGCTACTGCATCCTATATATTTGCTAATAAAGGTCCCAACCACTTATTTATTTGATCTTCACATATTGGGCAGAAAAACACAACATTTTAAAGTGTCTGGCTCATTCATACCACAACTACACATAGGAGATTGACATGCAGATCTTTTTTTAATTGAAAGAAATTAATACTATGTAAAACTTTCAATCTGAACACACTTAGGAAGTTCTTAAACCTTGGGTTATGAATTGCTGTGAGATATGGCTCTCTACAATAAATTTTCTTCATAAAAGCATAGCAGTTCTGGAGTTTTATTTGTTGGAATGCTTCCAAGTCTGATTGTGCTGCTTTATCACAACATCTTTGTTTAAGTTTTTTTGAATAAAAAGATGACTGTGAAGAACATAAATATCTGTAAAAACTGATCACAAGCTGGACAGGAAAACATACTTCAAACAACATAAAGTCTTGCTGTATTCAGACATAATGCAGTTATCCCTAGCACTTGAACTGCCCTGGAGAGGAAAGAGTTAACTCTATGCAGAAGCATAGAACGTTGAGCTTGAGCTCAGTTTTCATACCTCTGTCTGTGGTACTTCCCAGTGTAACCGTCAGATACTTTACTCTGACTAACAGTGAAGTCGCTCCAGGGATTTCCTCTGCTGAGTTCAGTAAAAGTAAAAACGTTTGGTTTAAACCGTATATTTTTTTGTTATTTTTGAATTTCCAGCCTTTGTCTATGGTACAGGTAGTATGTAGATAGGTAGTGACTGTGTTTTATTTTGTGAAAAAGTTGGAAATTGCTCTTTTTCTCAGATTATTTCCGGTTGGTCTGGTTTGGAACCGACCTTGTTCATTCTGTTTAATTTTATTTCTGGGATTAGAGTGGTGTTCCGGTACCGATCGGTTTCAAAAGAACCAGACCTTTTGCTGGTTCTTTTAAAAAGCCTGTGACACAGTTTATAACCAATCGATTATTGTATTACCTGGCTTGAAAGCTGGTTGGCCATGTCTGAGAAACCCAAGAAGAAAACAGGTCCCACTGGGTTTCAACACTGTACTAAGTGTGGGGAGGCCTTTGTTAAGACTGACCCCCACCTCATCTGTGTTTATTGTCTGGGGTTTGACCACCTCAAATCAGACTGCCAAATCTGTAAAAACTTTCCTAAATCCACTCTAGACAAAAGACTGAGTAGGCTGAAGGAAAGGGAGGCCGAGAAGTCTGTAGATCCGGATGGCCAGGCCGGTTCGGTTGCAGCTGAACCTGGGGAGGTGCCTACTGACTTAGGCGATACCTCCTCTGGCAAAAGGAGAGCCAACCCCGAGGGGTTGGTTCCATCAAAAAAGAAGCGTAAGGCTGACGGTTTGGATCATGTATCGCACTCTCCAAAATAGCCAAAGCGATTAGCATTGTTCAATCACTTAGACCGGTTCCGTCAAACCGGTACCGCCGGTTCGGCGGTCAGTTTGGTCAGATCCTTCTTCTCTGGATTATGATCCAGATGCTTATTATGATCCAGATGCTTATTATGAGGAGTGGGAGAGAGACGGAGACTATCCCAGTGATGATGGCGATGATGATGATGACGGGGGTCTGGATGTGCCCATTTAACCGGACATCTCCCCAGACAGGCCCTCAGGTGTCTCTCCTCCCAGGCTCTCTGAGTCCCCTTCACATTGGAAACCCTGCAGCTTCCATTGGTTGAAGCCACAGAAGAGGATGAAGAGCCTGATTTTGTGGAAATTATGGACATCCCAGAGTCCAAAAGGCTGTCTATCCCTCTTCATAAATCCTTGGGGAAACAGACACAAAATTTTACAAACTCCTAATTCAATACCTCCTGTGGATAAGAGAATGGACAGGAGGTATTTGTTATCAGGCTCAACTGCGGAGTTCCTTTATAGTCATTGCAGTCATGTTGGGGTAGTGCAGGCTGCAGCCTCTGACAGTGCTAACATTCCTTTGGCTTCACACCCCTCCCAGATAAGGACTCCAGGAAAGTGGATGCCATGGCCAAAAAAATAGTATTTGGCATCCTCTTTGGAACTCAGGCAGGCTATTTATATGGCCTACACAGCCAGGTACCAGAAATTCAGATGGGATATGGTTCTGGAACTGGCTAAACAGGCCTCTCACCAGCTAGCCAAGGACCTGGAGGAGGTGGCTGCTGATGGAATTGAGGCATTCAAAATGCAATTTTATGCTACAGTTGACTCCAATGATGTGGCATCTAGAGTCATGGCTACACCTGTGTCTCTCAGAAGACATGCTTGGCTCAGATGTACTAGCCTTTTACAGGCTACCCAGACTAAGGCTATGGATTTTCCCATTGTGGGTAGCTCTCTGTTTGGGGAGCAGACAGAGGCTTACATGAAGAAAATGGATGAATATAGGACTACATACAGGAATGCACAAACCAAAGAAAGGCAAGCCACTCTGCACAAGCAGCAGTCTAGGGGCAGGCCCTTTCAAAGGTCTTTTTACCAAGCCCAGGCCTCCTCTCCCTTCCCACAGAGGGGGTTCAGAACGAGGGGCAGGAGGGTGATGAGCAGGGTGGCTCCCTCCTCTCAGTCTAAGGCTCCTGCCAAGCAGACACCCTGATGTGTCAGTCTGGGTTGACTCCCCATTTCCAGTAGGAGGCAGGCTGGCTTACTACTTCCAGGCCTGGAAGTCTGTGACTTCAGACAGGTGGGTCCTGGAGGTAATAAGCCAGGGACTGGCCCTCAGCTTCAAAAAGTTCCCAAAAAAGAGGGCCAAGCCTTTTCCACCTGCATCAGCCTCAGAAACCATTGCTCTAGAGGCAGAGGTTTCCTCTCTTATAGCTCTCAGAGCTATAGAAAGGGTTCCTGCTCAGCACAAGAGGAAAAGACTGTACTCCAGGTACTTCTTTACCCCAAAGAAAACAGGGGAGTGGCGACCCATCCTAGACTTAAGGTTTTTGGAAAAACACATTGTAAAGCCAAAATTCAAAATGGTAACTCTGGGAATAATCCTTCCCTCTCTAAGGCCAGGGGATTGGCTAGCGTCTCTGGACCTCAAGGATGCCTACTTCGATGTTCCTATCAGGTTCTCCCACAGAAAGTACCTCAGGTTCAAGTTGCCTTCAGGTCATTACCAATTCAGAGCCATGCTATTTGGCCTAACATCAGCTCCAAGGGTGTTCACAAAGTGCCTTGCAGTAGTGGTGGCTTACCTTAGAAGACAGGGTATCACCATCTTCCCGTATTTGGACGACTGGCTCTTAGTGGGTCATTCATCTTTACATGTCAAGTCAGCTCTTAAAACTACCCAGGACCTCTTCAGTTCCCAGGGGTTTCTTCTCAATCTTCCAAAGTCTGTCCTTGAACCAGTTCAACTTCTCACCTTTATAGGCATAGAGTTGGACACTGTACAAGCCAAAGCTTTCCTTCCCCTAGCAAGGGTGAAGGCCCTACTGGATCTCACTTCCTCCTTTCAACCTCAGGTCTCCCGCCCAGCAAGACATTTCCTCCAGCTCCTGGGCCACATGGCAGCTTCCACGGCAGTGGTGCAGGGAGCAAGGTTCCAGATGAGGGACATTCAGTTTCATCTAAGGTCTTTTGGTCTCAAAAGAAGGATTCACTTACCAAACTGATTCCAGTGACTCAGACTCTGGTCCAGGCTCTCCAGTGGTGGTTGGACCAGGACAACCTCAGACAAGGGGTTCCATTTCTCCCTCAAGTCCCATCAGTAGTTCTAACTACGGATGCTTCTCTCCTAGGTTGGGGATCCCACCTGGGAGCCCTGACAGCTCAAGGGGTATGGTCTCCACAGGAGTCTCACCTTCTTAAAATCTCCTGGAACTCAGGGCAGTTTTTCTAGCCCTTCAGAGCTTCTCAGATTCAGTCAAGGGCAAGGTGGTCCAAGTCAGAACAGACAACACCACCACAATGTGGTACATCAACAAGCAGGGAGGCACTCGGTCCTCGGCCTTGTGCACAGAAGCCATGAGGCTCTAGTCTCTGGCCTATTCTCTTCAGACTTCTCTTATAGCAGTTCACCTTCCAGGGAAGGACAAAGTACTAGCAGATGCTCTGAGCAGAATTTCACAGGGACATCATGAATGGTCCCTGGATCCTCACATCCTGAAGGTAATCTTCTCCAGGTGGGGCACTCCAGAGATAGATCTCTTTGCAGCACCAGACAATCATCAACTTCCTCTGTTTTGTTGCAGACCTCCAGTCCTAGGGACGGTTCCCCAGGATGCTCTCATTTTGGACTGGCAGGGCAGGTTTCTCTATGCCTTCCCTCCCTTCCCTCTGCTGTTCAGAATTCTGATCAAGATCAGGACTCAACCCTGTACAGTGATACTGGTGGCTCCAGATTGGGCCAGACAGCCTTGGTATCCTCTACTGCTATCCTTGTCAGTGTCATATCCCCTGTCTCTGCCCAGGACATACAATCTCCTGTCCTCCTCCCAAGGGCAGATCTGGTACCCCAATCTCCAGTCTCTCAATCTCAAGGCCTGGCTCTTGAAGAGTTAGAATATGCAACACTACATCTCTCTCTCAGGGAGTTCTGGATATTCTGAAGGTCTCCAGAAAACCTTCCACTAGAAAAACATATAACTCCAAATGGAAAAGGTTCAGTATTTGGTGCTGTCAGAAAGGCATCCTGCCTGATTCTGCAGACATTTCCACAACCTTAGACTATCTAGTTCATCTGAATGGTCTAGGCCTTAGGCTGCCACTCTGAAGGTTCATCTAGCAGCTGTCTCTGCATTCCTTTCAGCAGGAAGGGCTCTTCCTGGCATCTCATCCTGTTTTCAGAAAGTTTTTCAAAGGTTTGGTTCACATTAACCTTCCCTTTAGGGAGCCCACTCCGCCTTGCGATCTTAATGTCTGCATAGCTCAGCTTACGCAGCCTCCTTTTGAACCTCTGACTTCGGCCAAATTGAAGTACTTGACCTGGAAAACTGTGTTCCTGGTAGCTATTACTTCTGCCAGGTGGATTAGTGAGTTGCAGGCTCTGTCAGTTGAACCTGACTTCATCTTCTTCCATAGGGACAAAGTGGTCCTAAGAACCAATAGGAGGTTCTTGCCCAAAGTGGTTTCGGATTTTCATCTGAATCAGTCTATATCTCTCTCCCTGTGTTTTTCACTGACCATTCTTCTTCAGGTGAAAGAAGGTTACACAGTCTAGATGTTAAGAGGCCCTTAGCTACTACATTGAGCATACTAAGGCACATAGAACTGACTGTCTTCAGTTGTTTCTCACTTATGGTGAAGTGGGGAAAGGTAAGCCTGCCACTAAAAGAACTATTGCCAGGTGGATTGTTTCTTGTATACAATTCTGTTTTGACAAGTTGGGTAGAATGCCCCCTTCAGGCCTGAAGGCTCACTCGACTAGGGGTACAGCTGCTTCTCTAGCTGCAGCCAGAGATATACCTTTGTTAGAGATCTGTAAAGCAGCCACCTGGAAAACAGTACATACTTTCACCCAGCATTACTCCCTGGACATCCAGGCTAGGAGTGATGCTAGGTTTGACACAGCAATACTGCAGAGCCTCTTCCCAAAGTAGGTTCATGCATTCCCTCCTCCATAGGGAACTGCTTGGTAGTCTGCATTATGACTGAATACAGCAAGACTTCATGTTGTTTGAAGGAAAAATACTCACCACAGTAATGTTGTTTCTTCTAATGGAGTCTTGCTGTATTCAGACCTCCCCACCTCCCCTCTCAGAACCTGGTTTTTGGGAAGTGGGCTGGCAGGTACAGTGTTGCATCTCAGGGGTGTACCTTGTATCTTCCCTCTTGGGTGAGATAGATGTTGTTGTTATTTTTTCTGGTGTTTTATACTTAAATATTGTCACTACCTTTCCTTCTTGGGTTCTCAACTTGAGCCTTTTTTGCCCAAAAAGAATCTTTTGCCCTTTGGCTATATATTTGAACACTTTCCATACTATAACATATTAGTTTGCTCGTAAGACTCTGACAGTTACACTGTGAAGTACCACAGACAGAAGTTTGAAAACTGAACTTAAGCGCAACATTCTATGCTTCTGCATAGAGTTAACTATTTCCTCTCTGGGGCAGTTCAAGTGCTGGGGCTAACTGCATGATGTCTGAATACATGAATACAGCAAAACTCCATTAGAAGAAACAACATTACTATGGTGAGTCATTTTTAATTCTTTACAAAGTCAAAGAAAGGAAAAGTCATTCCTTTTGTGATATAGGTCATTTGCACCTCAATACATAGTTTGGAGACTTGTGAGTCAGACCTATTCATTACATTAAGAAGAAAAAATAGTTATTCTCTCATATATTAGCATTTTTAGTGAGTATTGACCTAATTCTGACCTCAAAAATGGAGAGCTCGTACATAGCCTGGAAAAATTAAAATGTGCCTATACAATTTATTCAGAATGTGTTCTAAACTGCCTGAGTTTGAGACTCTCCAAATTGCTGCTCCATAAAGGAGACTATTTTTGCATTTGTTGTTGTTATACTGTAACTCCAGTGACTGAGTTTCCTCCATACTTTCTGTTAAACCTCTCGAATGGAGTTGAGGCTTTTATCATTTTAGTCTTAACAACCTCTATATGTGGTGTCCATAAAAAAACTCGATGAAAAGCTTAAACTAAGATAATCATATAATGAAACTGTTTGTATTTTGGATTTATTAATAAATAATGACCAACATTTTTTATTCTTGCTTGTAAAAAAACGTATATTTTGTTTTTTTTCTTTATTGATTGACAGCTGCAACTGGTCATTTATTGACTTTTCTCTGCAGACCAAGAGAAGATGTGGAAATTAAAACAATGTCATCTGCATAGACAAGGCAGGCCACAGGAGAATGAGCTCTCTTGGGATTATGAAAATCACTATTACACATATTTTTGATAATGATATTACTGTACCACTTGAATATCCACCAGAAAGCATTCCTGTCAGACTCCTATATTAGTGTAAATTAATTGAGATAGGTGGTCAAATTGATCACGTTGGACCCTTGACCATATATTTTGATGTAAGCGAATAATAATGCTGAGTAATCAAAGGTCCATTCCTGTCTCATTTAATATTTGCCATAGCTGTTTCCTACTGACTTTGCCAAATGCAGATTTTCAATCCACAAAACAACAAAATATAGGAGATGTCTTGATTTTATTATATTTAAATTTAAGGTGACGTAATATGAAATAGTGCTGTATTGCAGATCTGGCAGGTCTGAACCCATTTTGGGATTCACCCAGAAAGCCTGGAGATTCAAGCCAGTTTTTCAATTTGTTAAGAATTAGTTTAGAAAATATTTTTTGACTGGTATTGAGTAAGCTGACTGGCCGATACATTAATAGGACACTTCTTTTGTATGGACATGGTCAAGTTACCTTCCCATGTATTTGGTAACCGCCCAGATTGTACAATTGTATTACACTGCACATATTAAACAGGTATAGAAGCCATCAATCAAGAAAACATTTTTATACTTCAGAAACAATTTTTTCAAGAGCTGGTATATTACATCTGTCCTCCTACTGAATTAACAGTTCTGTCCTGTCATTCAATTTCTCTGCAGATACTTATGGACTTCTGATTTGAATCCTGTTTATGGTTCTGTTCTCTTCTACATATAAACAGGATTTGACAGCAGATAAGGACTGCTTGGCTCACCTAGTCTGTCCATTGTTCCCTACCTACAGTGTACTGTACAGCCTACTTGAACTCTAGCTCTTTCTCCCCACTTTCCTTTCCACTAAGATTCCCTTATGCATATTCCATGTATTCTTGAACCCCACCACTCTTAAGTCAGCTTCCTCTACACTCTCTTGTCATCCTTTATGTACAATAACCTCTACTAGCAATGGACAGAAATTAACTACCCACTTTGATTTCAATAAAGCAATCATTAAAACCTGTCACAAATTCAACACGAGTCAGGGGATATTTTCAACCTTACAGTGGTGTTCAGTGATAAGTTCTATCGTGTCACAGCAAGTCAACTGGTAACTTTCAGAAACTCCAGTTAACCATGCTTAATCATATCAAGCTGATGCCTGTTTAGCACATAGGGATTCCTAGTGTTATACCTAGTTATGTAGATATATTTGGTTATAGTGGAGCCTGTGACTGAACACTACTGTAATTTGCATTTCCCTATTTAAAAGGCATTGTGTTTCAATCTTAATTGATGTCTAAATGTAATTTTCTGCAATAAATTTACATCTTTTTTCTAACAAGATATTACTTAACAAATAACACTAATTTGTAGGCATGCTATGCCACTGACCACCCTTACTCCATACCAAGCAACCTCTAGTATCCAGGGACAGCTGTTCCATCCTCAACCACCATGCCATGGTCCATGAAGTCCAGTGAGCCCCTTCCCTCACCCTGCCCCCTTGCTGAGCAGTCTATGGCATCCAACACCATCCCCTTACTGACCACATCTCATGCCAAACAGTCCTTGATGTCCAGTGGTAAGCCTTACTCATCCTCCCCCAATGCAAGCAGATTGTTTTAACCAGTTGTCTGACCATCCCTTACTGGCCCCAGTTGAAGAGTACATGGAATCCAGTTGTATCCTTCTTCTAGACTCTGCCCTAATCCATGCATTCCCTGGTGTCCAATAATACCCCCCTTACATGCACTTCCCCAATCTATATAGTCCCTGGCATCCAGTTGCACACCACAGATGGTGGCTAGCCTAAACCCTCCAGTCTCCTCCTTGACTGGCCCTATTTTAACTTGTGTTACAAACTAAATGTAATTTACAAAAAAACCACTAACAGCATGTATTTTATCAACTGTCTCAGGGTTTTAAATAATTGATTAGCAGTTTTTTTCTTGGGACAATGCTAACTGTGCAGAAAGTATTTATATAGGTTTTCTAGAAGTGTTATGTTTGTTAAACACAGTGAGGCAAGTGCTATGCATTTTCACAATGTTTTAGCACTTTAATGAGCAAAACGCTAATCAATTTTTGGAGTTAAATAAATCCCTGTGTCTGCAACACCAACTGGATTTTACAGGTGATTTATAAAATACGTGCAATGAGCATGTGTTCTTAAATTGTACATACTATAGTTTGCCATCTTAAATTTGGAGGCAGAGGCAGTTGAGGAGGTAAGTAGAGGAGTTTGACCAGGCAACATCTGGGGGGATGTCTTGAGCTGGCTTGCCATATAGAACAGGCTCTTGTGGTCAGGCTTAATGTTAGTGGATGATCTGAAAAGAAAATATGGGAAGATGCTAACACAAAGAATGGGCTTCTGGTGTCTGGAAAAAACATTATTCTGATACTGGGGATTGGCTTCCAGTTTTGTAGGAATGAAACAGCTGCCAACACCAGGAATGGTCTCCCTTTGCCAGAGAAAATAAAATGAAAAAGGCTAACAACCCCTTGGATGGGATGGGTTGCTGGTATAGGAGGCTATAAATGAAAAGGTTGCCAACACTGGGCATGGATTCCTGGTGCTGGATTTGTAGTTAAGGAGTCGGGGGAGATGTAATTGAAATGTCATGAATGCGGCCACAGCAAGAACGTAAAGGCACTGGGTGCCCATTGAAGATAACGGAAGTGTAAAAACAAATGACAGAATCCCTAAAAATGTTGCTGTGAAGAGGAGTTATATTAAAAAAATTAATCATTTTGCTCCAAAAAATACAAATATATCTTCATTCACAAACTAAATTACCACAGTTTCAAGTTTCAAATCTGTTAATTTTTTCTGTTTTTCTTTCCCCAAAATACTACTTAATTTGAATATTTTTAATGCCTTTGACACATTGTAGCTAATGCTTCACCTTAGTATTCTTACAAAATTTGGAAAAATTGGGGATCCTTGCCTTCGACACCTTGTTGCTAATGCTTTGCCTTACTATTCTTTACTAAATTTGCAGAAACTGTGGATCACGCCATACCTCCTGCACCTGCCACTTGTAATTGGTCAAAAGATGGTCAAGTTATAAGTGGCTGAAAACAGGGGTTTAACAATAACGTAGAGGCATATACTCAAATCTATTTCTAGTGCTACTACTGAAAATGAAAGTCCTGCTTCCTCACAAGTCCTGCTTCCTTACGAGTGATGACAAACTGTTTATTTTGAGTTAGACCATTGAATATTCAATTTATTTAATGACAGTTTACTACTTCTGCCTTTTCAGTCTTTTGTTTATATGATGATTTATCTGGTTATGTTTGATTTCATCAAGGGCAGATCTTGTCAGAGCAATCAGGTTAAGTTTTCTGACAGAGTGACAAGATCCCTGGATACAGGGCAGCTGGTTGATGTCCTGTATCTTGATTTCAGCAAGGCTTTTGATTCAGTCCCACATGGGAGGCTGCTGAGCAAGCTGGGGAACTATGGGGTGGTAGATAGGATGGTCAAATGGATTGGGGGATGGTTGGGTAATAGGAAGCAGAGGGTAGTGGTAGGAGGCAAACTCTCATTGCTCAAAGGGGTCACTAGTAGAGTTCCACAGGGATCTGTTCTGGGTCCAATACTATTTAAAACACTTTCATAGTAGATATTGTGGAGTGGGTTGAGAGTAAAATGAGTCTGTTTGCAGATGACTGCAAACTCAGAGCAGTGATGGACCATGAACTGGGAAGTAGAGCACCAGAGGAAGATCTGGAAAGGTTGGACCAGTGGTCAAATACTTTGCAGCTATGTTTCAATGCCACAAAGTGTAGGGTACTACATTTGGGGTCTGGGAATCCAAGGTACAGCTACCAGCTGGGGGGAATGCAGTTGTCCACATTTGAGGAGGACAGGGATCGGGGGTGGTGATTACAGGGAAAATGAACTACTCCAAACAATGTAGGAGGGCAGTGGCAAAGGCAAACAGAATGCTGGGTTGCATTGCCAGGGGGATAACTTCGAGAAGGGAGGAAGTTGTCCTGCCCCATATAAATCCTTGGTGAGGCCTCATTTAGAGTACTGTGTGCAGTTCTGGCAGCCATACCTAAAGAGGGATGTCACACTATTGGACAGGATCCAGAGAAGGGTGACAAAGATGATCAGGGGGATGGAGGACAGGACTTATAAGGAGAGACTGAGGGAGTTCAACATGTAATCATAGGGTTGCAATCATAGGGGACTCCATAATTAGGGGTATTTACTGGGGAAGAAAAGGGAATCCAAATGCAAGCATGAGAGTGGTTTGTATGCCAGGGATAACAGTAGGGAAGGTGGGCCCAAGAATAAGGGAAACAGTAAGGAAGGTTGGAGGAATACCAAATTTAGTTATACCTTTGGGAACAAAAGACCTAGCTGGGGTGGAGGTTGAGGTACTACAAAGTAGGTTCAGGGAGTTGGGGAAGATCTGCAAGGAGTTAGGAAGTTTACTAGCCTTCTCAGAGGTGATACCAGTACCAAGAGCCAGCATAGCCAGGAAAAGAAGAAGAGAGGATTTTGATGACTGACTGAGGAAATGGTGCAGGGAAGAGATGTTCATCTGTATTGTAGACTGGGAGGAGACCTGGTCAAACAAAGCACTCTTTTCACAAGACAGGCTACACCTCAGTAGGGAAGGTTTGAGGGTACTCCGGGATAAACTGGGGGAGTATATAACCACTACATTTAATTTAAACTACTGGGGGGCAACTGGCATGCAGGCCCACAGACTCTGAGAGGAGGAGGTCAGTGAACCTCACCCCACAGTGATGGAACAGGTCTGGAGGGAGAAGGTGGAAGGGGCAAGAGCACAGTTAGCAAAGGGTGGAGGGGGTGAGGAACACCTAACAAGGGTACATGCAGGGGTGCACACACAGGATAAATGTGAATAGAGGAATAGAGGGAAGAGAAGAAAGGTCAGATTCTAGGTGGAGGGTAGTGTCTCTGAATGTGTGGAGTCTTGGAAACAAGATGGATGACCTGCAGGCTCTATTAGCAGACAGAAGGGTGGACATAGCTACAGTAATCGAGACTAGGGCAACATCACACCATGACTGGGACCTTGCAATCCATGGATATAAACTATACAGGAGGGACAGAGTAGTCAGAAAGGGGGAAGGGTGGAAGTTTATATCAGTGAGGGAATAACTTGAATGAGGGAGGAGTCAGAGGAAGGGGAGGTGGAGGCATTATGGGTTCAGTTAAGGTCCAATAGAGGGAGAAAGTTGAGGTTGGGGGTGGTTTACAGACCACCTAGTCAGGATGAGGGGAGGGACAGGGAACTGAACTCACAAATATTGGAAGCTGCAGGGAAAGGAGAGGTGGTAGTTGTAGTGAGAGTCAACCTGCCCAAGGTGGACTGGAGCATACCATCCACAACATGTGCTAGGAGTCAGGTGATCTTGAAAGGACTGCAGAGTGGGTTCCTGACTCAGGGCATCACTGAACCAACAAGAGCTGTTGCAGTTCTTGATCTGGTGCTCACAAATGGGGAGCATATACTGGAAATAATGGTCAGGGAGCCACTGGGTGGAAGTGACCATTGCATAGTGTGCTTCCAGTTGGATATAGGCAGGGAAAACATCCCAACTAAGACCAAAATCTAGGATTTCATGAGGGAGGACTTCAAGAAAATGAGTGAAATGCTAAGGAACCATCTGATGGGCATCAAAGTAGCTATGGGGTAGACCAAAGGTGGTCCATCATTAAGGAAGGAATACTGGTTGCCACAGATGAGTGCATTAGGCTCAAGGGGAAGAACACAAAGGCCAACGTGCCCAGCTGGTTCAGTTCTGGGGTTGCCCAGGCAGTAAGAGAAAAGAGGCTGGCCTATAGAAAATTCAGGAAGACCAAGAGAGAGGTGGATAGGGAAAATTACCTAAGATTGGCTAGTGAGTCAAGTAAGGAAGTCTGGAGAGCAAAGGCACAGAAGGAGCTGCAGATAGCTGAAGGAATTAAGAAGGGGAGAAGGATTTCTTTTGATATATAAGTGAGAAAAGGAACAAGAAGGAAAGGGATTGTTAGGCTTAAGAAAGGGGTGGAGTGGGTGGAGGATAATGGGGGAAAGCAGAGATACTAAATGAATACTTCTATTCTATCTTCACCAGGGAGAAGGATTGACCAGTGCCTTCAGGAAGGGAAAGAGGAGTGGGAGGAGGGGAACACAGATGTAGTGCTAGAGGAGGATAGAGTGAGGATGGGGCTATTGGTACTGAAGGTGGACAAATCACTAGGCCCGGACAGAGTACATCCAAGGGTACTAAAGGAACTGGCTGAGGATCTGGCAGGGCCACTGGCAGACCTATTTAATAGTTCACTAGAGTCAGGAGTGGTACTGCAGGACTGGAGAACAGCACATGTAGTGCCCCTCCACAAAAACAGTCCCAAGGATGACCCAGAAGATTACAGACCAGTCAGTCTGACCTCCATTGTAGGCAAGTTCATGGAGACCATACTAAAGGAAAGGTCGGTGGAATATCTAGAGGAGCATGGTCTTCAGGATGCGAGGCAGCATGGGTTCAAGGGGGAGATCATGTCAAACAAACCTGATTGACTTCTTTGACTGTGTCACTAAGACAGTAGACAAGGGCCAAGTGGTAGACATCCTCTATCTTGATTTCAGCAAGGCCTTTGACTCTGTGCCCCACAAAAGGTTGATCAGGAAGTTGGTGGATCTTGGTGATGGGGAAAAGATGGCCAGATGGGTGTAAAACTGGCTGAGGGACAGAACGCATAGGGTGGTTGAGGGGAAAATGTTATCTGGCACTAGAGAGGTAACCATTAGATTCCACAGGGTTCAGTGCTGGGGCTAGTATTGTTTAGTGTCTTCATCAATGACATTGGAGATGGTATTAAGGGCAAAATGTGCATATTCACAGATGACACCAAGCTCTGTGGGAGAGTGGATACAGCTGAAGGGATACAGGACCTACAGAAAGATCTGGAAAAGCTGGGGAAGTGGTCCAGGATCTGGCAGCTTGATATCAATGCCAAGAAATGCAGAGTTATGCATATTGGAGCCAAGAATCCCAGGACAGAGTACTACCTGGGTGGAGTCCAAGTATCTGCATCAGAGGAGGAGGAGGAGGAGGAGGAGAAGAACCTGGGAGTGATTATCACTAGTGACCTGAAGCACTCCACACAGTGCAAGAAAGCAGCAGCAAAGGCAAACAAGATGCTGGGATGCATATCTAGGGGTATCAGTAGTAAGAGAGAGGAGGTTATACTGCCCTTGTACAGGTCACTGGTAAAATCGCATCTAGAGTATGGAGTTCAGTACTGGTGTACACACCTCAAAAATGACATTAACCTGCTGGAGAAGGTCCATAGGAGGGCTACAAAAATGATAGTGGGTCAGCAGGGTAAGGCATATGAGAAGAGATTGAGGGCACTGAACATGTACTCCCTGGAAGACAGGAGAGAGAGAAGGGACATGATTGGGACCTTCAAGTACTTGAAAGGAATAAATAAGGTTGATAAGGAGAGTCTCTTTAAGCTGAATGGCAGCCATAACATGAGGGCGGCACAGTCTTAAGCTGGAGGGTGGAAGGTTTAGGAGGGAGGTCAGTAAGCACTTCTTCACAGACAGGGTGGTGGACACTTGGAATGTGCTGCCAGAAGAGGTCATCTCATTGAAGACAGTGGGCAGCTTTAGGAGAGGCTGGGATAGGAATAGGGAAGGTAAGGATCATGGGTAGAGATGATGGGAGGAGTGGGGAGGGAGGGAGGGCAGGGACATTACCTCAAGCTGTGGACCCTGCAATATGAGCAGACTTGATAGAACAAATGGCCTTCTTCTGCTGGCTTCTTTGTATGTTCATATGTACTCCCTGGAGGACAGAACAGACAGAGGAGATATGATTGAGTCTTTTAAATATGTGAGGGATATCAATGGGGTAGACATGGAGGGTTTGTTTAGATTGAAGGGGGAAGGAACCATGAGGGGACATAGCAGAAAGCTGGTGGGGGAGAAATACCGGAGGGATTTGAGGAGGAACTACCTTATGGAGAGGGTGGTGGCACTGTGGAAAGTGGTATCTGAGGAGGTGATCTCACTGAAATCAGCGGGATGTATTAAGAAAGGACGGGACAGGTTCATGGGAAAGGTGCAGGTAGGGAGGGCAGTGAAGGGAGGAGGTTCTCAGGGGGCACAGGACAGGGGGCAAGAGTCAAGGTGGGGGGCAGAAGGAGGGTCTCAGCGGTGAGCTGAGTTTGAGCAGACAGGATAGACCTTATGGCCTAATTCTGCTGGCATGATCGTATGTTCATATTTCAACTGCTGGCTTCAGTACTGTACATATTTTGAAAGCTGTTGGCTGATGCATTGTAACATACCCTACTATTTTCTTGCTATGTTGGGGCAAAATAATACTTTTTTAATCTTGCTATTTATCACTACACATGTGTTGTATAAATACATGCATACATATATATTCATTGAAAAAAACTGTGTTGATGCAGACATTAAAGTTGAAGAATTCAAAGTGTACAAAGTAAGGAAAAGAAAAAAGCAGTAGAGGTTGGAGTCTTGGAGAATCAGTGGTGTGGTGTGCCTAGGGCTTGTCAACTCTAATGCCCTCCCGGTCACACCAGCCCCTAATCTCCTGCCCTAGCACAAGGTAAAGGTCCAAGCCCATGCTTCATAGTCATATAGTGTTTCAGGTAGAGAAGTATGGCTCACCACATATGGCCAGCAGAATCAGCTGTAAGTTTCTTCAGGCCCTACATGAAGCAATAGATCATGTATACATTTGTTTGCTTAGGGGTGGGCATTAGGGTTGTTAACTCCAAGGAACACTAGACTGCACCACAAATTCTACAAAATTCCCAAGACTCAAAACTCTACTTTTTTTAATTTCCTTATTTTGTCCACTTTACATTCTTCAACCCTAATGTCTGCATTAACTTACATTTTTGCAATGAATTTCATTTCTTTTTGTGATAGTGGAATCATAACCTCATTCATTTAAGTCCCTTTTGAACTTGTGCAAACAGATGCAGATTAACAAGGCATGGAGGGCCCTGTGTCAAGGGGAGAGTCCATGTGGAACTGTGCACACAGGGAGTTACACATAAAAATAGCAAAAATGAAAATGGAAAAATGGCTACAGATGCAGACACACAGGGCCTTCTCAGTACTGTGTCAAGGGAAGAGTCCAGTTATCTGTGTGTGGCAAGGAATGCAGACACACAAAGCCCAAAAACAAGAATCCACGAGCTGTCCACGATCCCTGAGCTTCAGTGCAACTAGTGATATAGATGAACAGGGCTTTCAGGGTTGCAGAAGTGCAGGATCCTCAGGGCCCTGCCCTTTTATGGTGCTACAAATACAGACATGCAGTGGCCTGAGACAAAAATCCATGTGGCTGTCTGTGGGACTGTGACAAAATAGGGCACTCTGAGCCCTGCACTTCCATGCAACTACAGATGTTGACAAACAGGACCATCTTGGCCCTGTACCAAGGGGATAATCCATCTAGCTGCAGAAGTACAGATAGAAATACAGGCATGCAAGGCCCTCTGGGCCATGTACCAAGAGAAGAATCCTATTCATTATACAGTTACTTTTTTCCCATTACCATAATTTTGAGTAACATTATTTCACTTTCATATTTTTCATTACTGATTTTTTTTTTTTTGCTTTCATGTTTCACTACAGCATCACAGAAGCAATTCTTGAGAATGCGATTCTCACAAAAGCAGTTCTCACAAAAGTGGCTGTCACAAAAGTGATTCTCAGGAAAGCAATTCTAAAGGGGGCAGGTTTTGAGTGACAATGGTAAAAAACATGAAATATACTGTTATGGCAAAAATACAGCTATCCTTAGAAAGTTAATTTTTTTTAACTGAGCACGCTCAGAAAATGGCACAGTTTTTAACTTATATTTTAAGAACTATATACATTAAAAATTTTGAACTTGCAAAAATGAGGTGTACCTTAGGCTAGACTCTATCAAACTTAGAAGACTCCACTCTTACCACATTTGTGGTGAATCAGTTAAAATTAGGCTGAGTTAGTAAGGCACAAAACTTGGGGTTTAATATAGAAGTGCTTACTCAACCCTAATATACAGGTGCTACTATGTCTATATAAGATGCAATATACACATATACTGAGATAGATAGATAGATAGATAGATAGATAGATAGATAGATAGATAGATAGATAGATAGATAGATAGATATTAAAAGAGTGCATCAGTGCTTTCAGGTTAGGGCTGAGTCAGTGTTTCTGTCAAAATGGGTATTTTGACAGCCTATATCTCAGCAAAATGTGCTGTGCATGTTCCCAGTTCCAGGGTCAATTTTTGGTACAAGTTTGTGTGAATGGGTATATTAGTCTAAAAGTTATTAATTAGTGAACTTACATTAATTTCCACAATGTTTTGTAACTTGTTTTGGTTATAGCTAGAGCAAAAACTACATCAATTTAAATTATGAAACTTACAGATTTGTTAGACTTTGTTCCAATGAAGTGTCCTTTATGGGTTTAAAAATTGAATTTTTCTGTAAGTTATTTATGTTTTAATGTTTGAGCAAAACACCCAAGAAATAGCTGAAAAATTCCACATTGTTTTCAAGTTAAAGTTGATCACATAAAAAAACACAGTAAAGATAGTGAGGTAGTGGAACGTACTTAGTGCTCCTCTATACTGCGGACTGGTAGCAGTAAGGTGGGTGAAAATAAGGTAGAGGTTCAAAAGAAGCAGTGGAACAGTAAAAAGGGGAAGGCTGTCGGGGTATGCAAACAATAGGGTATATCAGAGTGGTACAAGTGAGCTGGCAATAGGGTATATCAGAGTGGTACAAGTGAGCTGGCAATAGGGTATATCAGAGTGGTACAAGTGAGCTGCTCTGAGGACATCTGTGCAAGAGCAAGATCGCAAATCCTAACAAGAAATGAAGCTCAGCACCAGACACTGAGTTTCCCACACAGCACTCCAGCATTCAAATAAGAGCAAGGTCTGTTTTATTGGATGCAAATCTGCAAAAGCAAGGTGCAATACACTGTGTGCAAACAGCAATAGAAACTCCATAGTAAAATATGCAGGTCACCTGACATGTTTCAGCCTTTTTGGTTCCCAGGACAGTCACTTCCCTACCTGATCGCCCTCAACGTATTAAGTGTTAATAGGAGGTCCCACTCTTATCTCAGTGTGACCAATTGGTTTGATTTATTTTGTCTTTTTTCTTAAATAAGGCCTGGAGAGTGCACTGTGCATGCTGCTTTTCTAGAACCATTATTTCTTCCAAGGACTTCTCTTTCTGTGCTTCTTGCTTATTTTTGCCAGCAGTATATGAAATGTCAACTCCACTTATGTATGCTTTTAAAGCATCCCACCTGGTTTTCTCTGTTGTGTCCCCTACCCTGTTATGGATCAAAAGTCCTCTTTAGCCTTTTTCATTTACTGAACAACATTTTTGGTGATCAGGAGCCTAGGGTCCAATCTCTATTGTCTGTTCTTTGGGGCTGCCTTCCACCCCTCTAGTCTTATCAATAGTCAGGTATGATCTGAAAATATTATTAAGGTTTACTCAGCCTCCTATACCACTATTTAAGCCTGTGTAGTGGATACTACAATGTAGTTATGCTTGATGAAGACCTTGTGAACATGTGAATAGAATGAAAACTCTTGGTCAGTGGAGTCCAAGAGCCTCCACACTTCCACCAGGGCACCATATCTCATCATATCCCATAGGGCTCCTCAGCTCCTAGAGGGAGAGCTTGTCTTTGGGGATGGTAGGTCCATGTCCCGGTCCCAGTGGGCGTTAAAATCCATTTCTCAGCCAAAATGTATGCTAATGCCTGAAAGAATTTGGGGCAGTTGTAATTTGTCCCATATACTAAGGCTAGTCTGTGTTCATCAGCCTCTATCAGAGCATCTACAACCACGTACCTCCCCGTGGAGTTCCTGGTAGACCCTATCAGTTTTGCTCCCACCCCTGGGTGAATCTGTACCACAGACCTTTGAACCTTGGATGCAAAGTGTTCTGACATTAACGTTCCTCCCCAGGCCATGCCCAGTTTTTTTTTTACTTTCTCTGCTGACAGTAAAAGCTAGACATGCACCTTGGTCTTTTTTGCTTGCACTCAGATGTTTTCTGCTTAATTATTGTTTTCTTTCCTTTTATATTCCAGGACTACACCATGATTCCCTCAGTCATTAGGAGACAGTGGCGATTTACCTGTATGGTGCCTCTTTTCCCTTTGATTATTTCCATTCCCACCAACCTCTGCCTGAGCTGTACTGTGCTAACCTTTAGACTAGAACAGTTTTTTGTTTTAACCATCAGTGACAAAATAAAAAACACAACCCCTACTATATTAACTCTCCCTACAGCTTTCTTTCCCCTTTCACTCCACCCTTGCTGGCCTGGGTCCCCAACTCTCCAACTTCCCTGGATGTTATCCAGTCATGGTTCTGCCCCCCCAACTGCTCCTCATCCCCACCATAACTCTAAGAAGAGTAATGCCCTTTCCATTACTTCTCTTTGTACTGAAACTAGATTACATTCTTCTTTCAAGATGGGATCCAGTGAAGAGCTGGCTTCACCCTCCATACTTAGTGACCATACACAATTTACCTCCAACATCCGAAGTTAATGGCTTCTCAGCTACCTCCATGTCTCTGAGTACCGTAGGTTATTACCTTTCTGTTATACCGCATAGAAAAAACATATTATTTGCAACCCATGTTTTTATAGTCCACCAGACAAGCTGTCTGTTTGAGATTATAACATTGTAACAGTGTCATCTATTATTGTCTCTAATATCATCAGACAGCAGGCAGGGGACTATAGATTCTCTGTTTGTTTCTGTATCTGACAAATGGCAGACTTGCCACCAAAGTCTCAGTCCTGTATCATCTTTCAAAATAAGGGTCCTTTCCTACATAAGACCTGGAGTGGAAAACAGAGCAGTTAAGTGTACTTTCTGCAAGTCTTGTTCAGGTGGGCAGACAACGTGAGTTGGGGAAGTGAATGCTGCTACCAGTGCAACTATGTAGTGCTACAAACAGCTCTCCTAACTGCCACTTTCCCTTTTCCAGGCACAATGAGTCCTCTCTTCACAGTCACTTGTTGTACTGTCCCAGGGAACTATTTTGAGTTGCTATGCTTTGTGTTTTTGCCTACCGGCTACACATATGCAATAAAACTCACAGTTAAAAAGAATTACCAGTAATTGCTTTAAGGTTTGTTGAACAACCATCAAGCATACACTGTATCCCAATCCCCAAATGCCCCCCTCAGGCCCCCATCCCTGACTCTTTTGCATAGTTCAGGCAGTTCAGGATTGAGTTGTCTGCTGGCTTTCAAATTGCAGGTCCCATTCATCTATGACTCAGTTGGCCTTCTCTGCTGCTACCTCCACCTGGATGAATGCATCAGTGAGTGCAAATCTGGTGACTAGCTTTGGAAGGCATCCGGGTCTGAAGATTAGCAGCATTGAAGGATACAGATACCTGTACTACCAATTTTTGACATGTAGGCTCTTTTTAACAAAAAAAATTAAAAAGGAAGAACACATGCACTACACACATCTTAGAACAAACTGGGTCAACTGCTGCAATGCAAGTACAACATTGAAAAGAAAAGAAGCAGTGACACAGTATTGAGAGGCTAAGTGGACATTTTAGTCTGTGCCCATATGGCATCCCAAGGCTTTGAGGGAACAGCCCCTCTTCTTCAGGGGGGTGGAGCAAACAAACACTCAGTGCATTTAGATAGTCACAACATGTGATGTTATTCAACAACTGTTTGTACAAGACATTTCATTGGTGCAAGTACCTTATCTTGTGAAATATCTAAAAAAAAAAAACACCACGGGACTTTAAAAACAAAACTGGTAGATTAAATGTACCCACATCTTACATTGCTTGCCCAATCACTCATTAATTAGCATGGTGAGGGCATGTGTTGAAATATTAACAAACAATTTATTTAAAATCTGCTATGAAGTTCCAATCAGACACTGTCCCTTTAAGCTGCAGCAAAAAGGTGCTAATTTAAAGCCCCATAGTCTGTTGTTGGTATTTACCTAGTAAAAATATCAAATGTATGTAATTATCTTCTATGAGGTGGATCAGCCAAAGTGATCTACATCCCATTTCTCCAAATTATTTATTTGCCATGAACCAATATATAAAGGTACTATGTTTACTAGATTTGGGGGGGGGTGCTGCTAAACAAAAAGTGCCAGAATGAAGTGTGGTATGCAATAAACTGTCAGAAGAAGCATTTAGAATGGCAGACCAATAAACTTTATATTACATTATCTAGTAATTTTCATAAAGTTTATATAACATTTCAATTTTCAAATATAAATTATTATAGATAATACGGCAAAAACTAACAGAAAGAAAGTTTGAAATATTATGTCAATGAACTGTCATTACAATATCTGACAGTGCATATAATTTTTTTTAATTTCTTTGTTGACTGAGTAAGGCCCACTAGGCACAGGTGCCTGTTTTCAGGGGCGTCGCTGGAGCACTGAGGAGGTTAAGTGGCTTGTTCAGAGTCACATAGTATGCAAGTGTAGGTTGTGGGAATCAAACCCAGTTGTGTCTGCTGGATGTACCAAACTCATTCATAGCTTATTACGCTAACCTCTAAGCTATACCGAATGATTTCATTTAGAAAGAGCATATTAATAGTTCACACATGTACAAAATATATTCAGTAACCATATACTGGCTATAAATAAACAGTCAAGTCTAAGTCCCTATTTAGGCTATTAGTGCACAGGGACTGTAAAACAAAAATCTATTTCAATTCTCTTTGTAGGAGAAGTTGCTTTCTATTTCCTCTCCTCTTGAGAAATTTCACATGATCTATTATCATGAATTTTAAACCCCTGGGGTCACTGCAATGTTTTCTTGAAAGTGGGAACCAAGTGCTGAATAGAGATTTACATTTCTGATGTCTCTGATACGTTCTAAAAAAGCTCTCTTTTGGTAACCTAGTCATTTTACCTACATATAGCAGGTTATATGAGTACTGTGCTGTCTAAACTATGAACTGAGTAGAACAATTCATAAATTATTTATTTACACATTTAAATCTAGTCTTGGATGTTGGAAATTCTTGCCTTGTGTAACAAACCTGTACGCTTGGCAATAGCCACACGGGCAACATCCTACAGTTCTCATGAGTAACCAAGTAGTATTACTAGGCTTTTTTTCTCAAGCAATGACTACTGCATACTGTTTCCCAATATTATTTGCTCTGCTGTATGTTATTCTTGGTTTGTCTACTTAACCTCTCAATACTGTGTGTTGCTGCTTGTTTTCTTTTCAATATTGTACTTGCTGCAGCTGACCCAGTTTGTTCTCGGACGAGTGTCGCGCACCTGCCCTTCCTTTTTCATTGATTCAGATTGGTGTCTTTGCAGGTACAGCTCTCATTTGCAGTTACTAGTCTCCAGTTGGAGTTGGAATTATACCAAGCTTGGGGCAAGAGACTTTTGTGGACTCCAGGTGTTTCTTTTGGTTTTTGCAGGACTCCATTTTGCTCGGTAACTTTTCACTGTGTGTGTTCAAATTACATGGATTCCATGGTCCTTCTCTACACATAAGTCCCGAGCTGCTCATATCCCCTGTTTCTTTAATAGCACCAATTAGAGTTCCAGAGTTGCTTTGGATCTCTTGCCTGCGCTGAATAGCTGATGGTGTCAGGTGTAACACAAATGCATGAATTGTAGGAATTTAAAGAGCTCACAAGCTCAGGTGAAGAGGAATCAGAGGATGAATCTATGCATGAGCCTTGCTTGGCACCCTTAACAGAGAGGATCAAGAAACGACAGACTAAGAGACCAAGGCTCTTTCTCATCAGCACAATGAGTGAAAGTGTTGAAAATGTTAAAGAAATTAATGGTATTTTTTCTAAACTAGAGAAACTGTTGAAAAATGAACCTTCAACCTACTACAATTTGTGCAGCCTTGAGGGGGAATATCTTAAAAACCAAAAACTTCCATGTGGTTTGCATTTACAGAGTAACCTCACAGTTGGCATAGAAAATGCTGAACATCAGAAAGACTGGAACACTCTTTAGCTAAATGTTCATTAGAACTTATTGAAATACTGATAAAATAAATTAAGGCAAACTATGAGGAGTTAAAATCTGAAACTGAGCTGACACAGAAAGAACTTGAGACCTTTAAGGCTTATTTAAGGCCAAGGTGAGGGACCTGAACACAAATTTAGAGTCACATAAAAAAGTCATTGTGAAGTGGAAGCAAACAAAGCATGAGAGAGATCAGAGAGGCTATTTAAATTGACAGGTGTTCATTTGGGAAAACCCCCCTAGAACAGCTAGTCAAGGAAGGGATCAAAGCCTCAGTCATAGCCACTCCCCAAATAGAGGTAGAATCAGAAACAGAAAAAGAATAAAAACTGGAATAAAACAACCAATAAAACCCAGAAAGATAGCTAGACTGTAAAGTCCCATAACATCAAAACACGAGAGGGAATGTCTGATACTAAACCTGGCACATCTGGGATCATAGCAAATTCAAAAGAGGTATTTTTTTAGACAAAAAGAACCAGCAACAATGAGGAAAACAAAATGTGGTAAATGTGGAGGCAAATGCCAGCAAAGAAGAAATGACCAAGAGGCTGACCCGATCGACAGCACCAAAGAAATTATAAATTTAAATGACTATACATTAACTGCTTTAGAAACTAAAGTTCTTAGCAAGGAGTTCTCATTTGTGCAAATGCCATGAGTCAATAGATTTTCTCTTCAAGTTGAATTATTTAAGATTTTCAGAAAGATTAGTCTTAGATTATTTTTTGAATAAAAAAAATGGGTGGAAGTGAAATAAATAGAAATGAGTCCCCGAATTTAGATAGAGGGGACTTGGGTGAACTCCTAAGCATGTTTAATGATACTGCTCCAGATCTAAGGGCTGATTCTACTTTGGCTGAAACCAATGGTTCTGAGAATTTAATAGAGGTAGTAGAATTTGATGTTTTGGGTAGTGCTTTTGTGGGGGACAGTTGCCTCCCACAAAATGAAGAACTATTGGAAAAGGATTTTTCAGATTGCTGCCACAAATTTAAACCAAAGTCAGTTTTTAGTCCTAATGTGTATGATGAAGCTGTACAAACTTTTGAACAAAATGGTACTATCAGATCTTGAGAAACTTTTTGAAGGTGAATAGTACCATATTCACCACAATCACCCCCCCTTCCCACACACACACACACACCTTAAATGTGCAGCCTTGGTGTACTTTAAAAAAAGTACTCGATATTATTTTTAAGCAGGCAGACGAGGGGGGGTAACACTATAGTGCTCAGTGAAGCAGAGGCATTCCATTTATTCACTAAGGTTACAACTTATGCAGTTTAGAATAAGAATCCTACATTACTGTATCTATCAGTAGTATTTGATTTTGTAGATGGGGGCTTCCAGAGTGGGCATTTGACTGAAGAAGTAATGAGATACTTAAAGGTAATGCATCCAATTACCCCATCTTTTATTACCAACCAAAGATACATAAAAGTCTGCAAAACCCACCAGGGAGGCCCACCATCTCAGGCATTGGCTCTCTGTTGGATAATTTATCTAAATACTGAGATTCTTTCCTGCAGCCCTTGGTGCATAATCTAAGCTCTAATACCAGAGATTCACTGCATATATTAGAAAAAATTAATTCTTTGAAGTGGGGAAAAAGATTTTCAGTGTATGCAATTGATGCTAGTTCACTATGCTCTTGTATTCTGCATGATGTAGGTTTGGAAACCTTATTTTTTTTTGTCACACTGTCTATGTGCTGATGCACCACCACTGTCTTTTATTTTGTCAGCTGTATAGTGCATTCTGAATCATACATATTTTGTATTCAATGGTAAATATTTTTTTTCAGACTCAGGGCACTGCTATGGGGTCTACTGTAGCCCTGCACATTTATTTTTGGGATGGTGGGAGCATCAGTACATTGCTGACAACAGTAATCAATTGTTGGACAACATAATTTCATGGAACAGATACATTTATGATTTAATTGTAATTTGGAGGGGCACAGAAAAAAGTCCAGATGATTTTGTGAATTATATTAATCACGCCAACATGAATTTACAGTTTACCTATACCATCACAAAGGAAAATATTGATTTTCTTCGGCTGACCCTTACAGCAACTGATGAAAGAAAGATAGCAATGGTGTGTTTCAGAAAAGAAATAGCTGGCAGCTGTTTAATACATGCCAGGAGTGTCTACCCACCAGAACTCATTAAATCAATCCCTTATGGACAGTTCTTAAGACTGAAGAAAAACTGTTCATCTTTGGAGACCTTTAAACCCCGATCCAAAGACATGCAGAAATGTTTTAAAATCAGGGGATATGATACAGAAAACTTGAACTCTACTCTAGAGAGGGCAGAATCTCAGGACACAAATTCCATCTTGCAGCCACTAAATAAATATAATGAAGACACTGATAGTATGACCTTTATATTAGAGTGCAACCAGATGGCCACCAAGGTAAAAAATGTACTTTGAAAAAACTGCAGTATAGTTGAGCATTGCAATAATGGTTCTGTGTTTCAAAATAAACCAAGAATAACATATAGCAGGGCAAATAATATTGGGGAAACAATATGTAGTAGTCATTACATGAGAGAAAAGCTTAGTAATACAACTTGGTTACCCATGAGACCTGTAGGGTGTTACCAGTGTAGCCACTGCGAAGCGTGCAGGTTTGTTACGCAAGGCAAGAATTTCCAACATCCAAGATTGGATTTAAATGTGGAAATAAAACAATTTATGAATTGTTTTACCCAGTTCACAGTTTATGTAGCACAGTGCCCATGTAACCTACTCTATGTAGGTAAAATGATTAGGTTAGCAAAAGAAAGGTTTTTAGAACACATCAGAGACATCATAAATATACATCTCAACTCAGCACTTAGTTCTCACTTTCAAGAAAAAAAACATTGCAGTGACCCCAGGGGTTTAACATTCATGATAATAGATCATGTGAAACTTCCCAAGAGGACAGGGAATAGAAAACAACTTCTCCTACAAAGAGAATGGAAACAGATTTTTGTTTTACAGTCCTTTTGTCCTAATGGCCTTACTAGGGACTTAGACATGACTGTTTATTTATAACCACTATATGGTAACTGAAAATATTTTATCCATGTGTGAACCATTAATTTGCTATTTCTGAGTGAAATAATTTATGTACACTGTCAGCTATTGTAATACAAGTTCATTGACATAATAGTTAAAACTTTATTTCTGTTACTTTTTGTCATATCATCTATAATGTATCTTTGAAAATTGATATGTTATAAACATTGTGATTACTGGATATTGCAAAACAAGGTGTAACCACCTAGTCACTGGGGTGTCTAGAATCTTATCAGTATTATTGTTAGGAAGGCAGCAGGCAGCTGGTAGGGAGCTCATTAGGGGCTCCTTACATAATGACATAATTATTTACACAGCTTCCCTGAGAGATTAATGATTAGGTCATTTAGAACTCTCACAGCAGCATAAGTCACACTGTGTAGATAGCTGCTCTGGGGAGCTTAGAATGATCAGCCTTGAGTGAGTAGAGCTTGATTGAGGTGGTAAGAGTGGCAGTAGGACTGCCAGTGGGCTCTGAGAGAAGGCTCACAATTTCTCATCTTAGTGGAGTGTCATTTCCAACTTCCAGTTGAAGTGGTGGAGCCAAGACTACAGCAGGATTTCTTTATTTTCTACTCCTTGTGAAGTAGAAGGATCTGCTTATTCTCTGTGGACTCAATGGACAATCCGCTGAATGTTCTGTGGTGTTTTCAGCTGCCTTGGACAGGACCTGAAATAGACTGTTTGGACCGGCTACCCAGAAGAGTGCCCTTCCTTTTCCTTTTTTGTTGTTCCATGCCCTATGGATGGAACAACTCTCATGAGTACTGTCAAAGAGACTAGGTATCAACAAGTTCTTAGAGGAGTAGATGGTCTGGGGTGCATGTGCCCATAGATAGGGCTGGATCACACCTGTCAGTGCCCTTAGTCTCACCAGTGTGAGGAAAGTGAAGTTAAACTGTGTACCCCAGTGAGTGCAGTTTATATTCTCTGGTCACTCCAGTTTATGACAACTAAAAGTGTGGGACCTCTAGCATTTCAGTGGGGAAAGGGGGTTTCAGTGGCATAACCCTGAAGAATGACAGAGACTGTTGGTTAAGGCCAAGGGTGGGAGGAATGCCATCTAAATGCTTACAAGGCAGGACTTCCTGGTTTGTAAAGGGCACCAGTATGTTTACCTGAGCAAGGGTCAAGCTGCAGGTTAAGGTGTGTGGCTGAGTTTTACAAATTGCACCTATGTCCAAGAAGAGTTCGGAGTGTGTTGCTTAGATTCACTAAATAACGCTCATGGGAAGAGAGAGATGTGCATGTGCATGGCCCGGTGTCCCATAATGCATCTTTGAGAATTTGGGAAGAAGATGTTTCTGTTTTTATTCATGAACTGTACAGCATGCAAAGAGAGTTCTTGAATTTTGTACCTGTCTAGCCTGGACCAACCCTTGGGGATCCATTTCAACTTTTACTTTTCATCTGTTGAATAAAGCCATAGTGCACACTCCCAGTCACTGTTATTGCTTCTGGATGTGCAGATTTACTGGGGCCCCCTCAGCAGGTTAGATCAAGCATATGTCTAGCTGCCTCCACCCAGGACCTAAGTTGTATTATTTAAACAGGATTCAAGTTGTTTGTTTCTGTGCCCCCACCCCTCTCTTCCTCAAGAAAATAAGCCAGATATACATTCTAATGCCAAGGATGGTGTCTACTTTTTAGCAAAGTAAATGAGTATGCCAGTATGGGCACCAGCGTCTCCAGATATTTCATTTAAGTGAGCATTACAAGCAGTGGGGTATGTGCACACTAGTTAAAGAAGTGGCCTGGGGGTTACAAAAGTTTATTGATCTACCTTTCTGAATGCTTTTTCTGACAGTTTACTGCATGCCACATTTCATTCTGACCCTTTTTGTTTATAGCACCCCCCAAATGCTAGTAAACATAGTACCTTTATATATTGGTTGGTGGCAAATAATTAATTTGGAGAAATTATATGCAGATTGCGTTGGATGAGCCACCTCATAAATGATAAATACATATATTTTATATGTGTGTATATATATATATATATATATATATATATATATATATATTTTGTTTGCTTGTTTGTTGACTTTATTTCTAGCACTGGGAAGTAGGACATCTCTTGTGTGTACCCTCACAGTCTCAGTCTCTACTCCCTGTCTGAAACCCTATTCATTGAGACTACAATGGCTGAGCACCCCCTTCCAAGACAAACAGATCTGTCCAGCCCCCCCAGTTTACCCCCTGGGGGAAGGTCCACCTCACCTACCTGGCAACCTTTCTCTGATTAGAAGGGTGGTCCCAGGCTGGGTTAGGGGGCTTGGGAGAGCCGGTGGAAGAGTGGTCCAATGTCAGGATGTGGGAATTGGCTCCTGGAGTAACTGTTGCCTCCTTCGGTCCCCTGGGTTTTTCTTGCTTTTTCCCCTGGAGCATGGATGTTCAATAACCTCTGCATACTGCTGTGCTGACATCCACCACTGCTCCACCCCCTGTTACAGCAACACTCCTTGCAGGGCCTCTGATCTCCATCAGTGGCCACTGAGAAGTGATGCAAGCTCTGCTACCCACCCCAGGAGAGGAGGGCTGTCCTCCAGACACTCGATCCTCTCCCTCCCCTACTGACTCCTGGTGACCTGAGTCCATTCCCAAACCCAGACCACCAGCATGGGATAAGATGTGGCATCCAGCACCTCAACCCTCAGTGGCACTGGGCCAGCTATATATTTTATATATTACTAGGTTAATACCAACAGCATGATATGAGGCTTTACATTAGCACTTCTTTGTTGCAGCTTAAAATGCCAGTGTCTGCTTGAAATGTCATAGCAGACTTTGAATAAATAAATTGTTTGTTACTATTTCAACACACGCCTTCAACATGCTAGTTAATGAGTGATTGGGCAAGCAGTGTGAGACTGGGCAAAAAAACTGATAGCAATGCTTTTAACATGAAACCCATGTGCCCCCCCCCCAGCATTTCTCTGCTTTCCACCTGCACCAAATAGCTATAACAATTTGTAATGCCCCAGTACTAGCCACTGCATGCAAACCCACTCTAGGAGCATGTGACAATACATCTTCTAAGTCCCCCCAAAAGCATTAGCAAGTGATAGCTAATGATCACATTTAGCTAATTTATTTTGCACTATATAATTGTACAGGGACTTAGAAAATTCAGCCCCTGTGTTTTTTTTTCATAATGTCATTAGTTTAAGAGATAGTCATGACACCAAACTCAACCAGGAACCAGCCTGGTCACTCAACGACCTCCATTCCCACCCCTAAAAGTTTTCACAAATTCTTAAAAAAACTCATTCTGCCTTAATGGATCCTGAACTCCTGCCAGCTCCTGAACAGCTGTAATAATTAACACTCCCCATCAAAATCCATATTGCACAGACTCATTGCTGGCACTTTAATTCTACCGAATTATACATCTACCGACTTTAGAGGCTAGAAAGAGATTAGTACAATCTTCAATCTTACCTACGGTATACTAGATTATGCTGACTTTATTTACACACACAGCTAGATTCACTAAGCCCATTTTACTAAGTTTTTCTCCACAACTGCTGCTGCAGACTGGAATTGCCTGCAGCTGCGGCAGTTCCAATTCACAGCCGCAGCAGTTGCAGAGGGAGTTACAGCTGCTTCCAGCAGCTGTAGCCCATTCTCGCAGCTGTGGCCATCACTCTGATGACACCACCAGCAGGCAGCCATATATCGTGCAACTGGTCGTAATCCGGCTCCACCTTTGTGAATACCCACAACTGCAGGTAACCTGTGGATCCACAAGTCGCCACCGACTAGTGCCGCATTTTACCCGCAGCTGTGGGTATTTCTGGGTGTCTGTGAATCCTGCCCCCATCCTTTAATGTCATTTAGGAAACTTGACACTTTATACCACCGGGCCCTTATATTTATCCTGAACCTACCTTTACAAACTCACTATTGCCTACTTTACCAGGAAGTGGGATGGCACTCACTCTCTAGTAGGAGTAAAAGAAATGCTCTTCTCTGGCTTCATAGAGCACTCTCTAACAATCTTCCTATGTATATAACAAGTTGTTTAAGCAAGCTAAGGGCTTTTATGGATGGAGACATTTTACTTTGCTCTGCTTTCGAATCCCAAGAGTAAAAACAAACTATGGCTCTTCTGCAATCAGCTTTACACTTCCACCTCTGTGGAACACCATGCAAACACACTAAAATTGCCCTCACTTCCTGGCCTTTCTACATTCAAAGAGATGATAGTCGCATTACTGAAGTAAACTTGTAACTGCTTCAGAAAAAAAATGAACCACTACTAACCCAACCCACCTTACTAGCTCTTAATTTAGAACCTCCCACATTGCCTTCCCACAGGGGACAACCATTAATTGCAGTCTACTTGCTTCTCCACTAGCCTCCTCACTCTGTCTCCCCTCTACCCTACTCATGCTCCCCGTTACTTTTCTTTCTCTGTTTTTCCACTAACATTAAGTAGCAGACTGGAACTGATGACTTTTCAATACATTGTAAAATACTATTGTTTCTGAACCACATGTCATTGAAAATCAGGCAATTCAGTAAATGCTGGCCCACAACATCTTCCTTTGCCCTGTATATTGCAGATTTTTGTGTATACATAATTTTGACCATGTATTTAATGTATTGTATGTACTGTATTGTATTGTCTTCTGTCCAGGACCACCTTGAAAATGAGCTTGCTCAATGGTGTTTATACCTGGTTAAATAAAGTGATTAATTGATTAATTATTGATAAACACTCCATGTTCAGTACTCTGCCAATCAAAAACCTTCAACTGAAAAACAGGTTTTGGTTTTGTTTCTAAAAAAACAGACTGATGTAGGAACCAGGATTCAGTGACTATTAAATATAGTTGCCATCTCTCAGCGATCCAGTGGTAAATATTTTGTGTTTTTACTGACTATTAAAGGATACATAAGGGAAAATAACAGCACAGTGCTTGTTGTAAAAAGTTCCCATTTTGCATTGTTAATATGAGCTTTCTGTTTTATAAAAAGCCAAATGAAATCATAGGGGCATTTGTTTGTTAAGAAGAGCTCCAGCCAGAGGTGGGCAGGATCCCAACCCAGAAAAGGTAAATCTTGGCTGAAAAAGACAGAGATGTATTTCCCACAGTAGGCATTGAGTTGGCCTCATTGGCACTGCCTTGATCAACCAGGTCAGCTGTTGGGGATGGTGGAGCACTGGGCAGTGCAAAGTGGTCTGTAATTTACAAGAATGGTTAGCATCAGTAATTTAACATTTCACATTTGTAACTTTTTTTCTGAATGTATTTGTTTTGTTTTTTACTATCATTATAACATAACTATATGTTTGCTTGTTGCCTGTGTGGCCAACACTACACCATCTCCCTAACCTTGCCCATCCAGCTGGCTCACTTATCTCACCCCTAAACTCAACTTACTGGTGCAAGGTAACTACACACTACCTATAGGACAAAGGCTGTCACTGCAAGAAACATTTGTTTATTACTTTTTGGGGGGATGTTTTGACACAAAACTTTCAACACAGTCATACTATGACTCCTATTTATACCATGACAGGTTGTCTTACAAAACACTAGCAAAAATTTCATTTTGTGCCACAAGCATGAAAAGACATTTTGACAGGGATTTCAAGCAAACTCTGGTCAGAGCCAATATGGCTGCAAAATGATGTTATTGATGCTGCTGAAAGGTGTATAAGATTTATTCTGATTTTACTGACTCAGCTTATAAATCCAAGATTTTAAAAAGACTGGTCCACATGTGTTGTACCCTCTTTACACATACAGCTGCATTGTCTACAGCCTGCTATTACTGTGCCTTAAAGATTAATGGCAATGATAGACTCTGAATTATTGTAATTTTTTCTTGTTATGGGTTTGCTTATTAAATGATGATTAGACTATACCACCCTATATTGTCTCTTGTGTTTATTTCCTAAACACTTCACTAAACAAGTAGTTGTTAGGGACATCTAGGCCTCAGAAGAAGTCTCCATTTTTTTCTGTAATATTTGCTGAGTTCTGTTTGCTATTGATGTCATTCAAGGACTGATATCAGTGGCAGAAGCGCAAGAGTTCTCTGGTCAGAACAGCTGTACTATGGTCTCAAGACTGTCACTGACTTGTTTTCCCAGTTTTCAATATGTCTGTTTGCTGATTTCCCACAAACCAAACATAATAAATCAAAAATGAAATCTGCACCATTCAGTGGTGTGTGTACAGCATGGCTCCATACTGATACAGACCATTTTGTGTCTGGTAAAACTCAGTTTAAAAGTAGCATCTCACAGTTTTTGATGCAAGGAGCTGTATCTTAGAAAAGTTGTGGTTAGGAGTAACTTAAAAAATCAGACAGCACACTATTTCTTAATGTGGTCTCACATAAATGTAGAGAAAGTGCACTGAGACTGTGTCTTCCAGTTGCCTCATTTTGACAAGTGAGCAAATCACTGATGCTAACAGTTTGAGCATGTGTGTCACTGTTTAGCATCTGAGGATAAGCAGTCCACCTGTAGTAGATGCTTTTGTTGTTTTGTTTTTAGAGTGAAGGTCAATATTATTTTAAGTAGGCTCTAATTTTGCAATCCTTGACCTTCCATATTTTGTGCCTTGCAGCAGACACTTATTTAAAAAAAACAAAGGGACTCTACTACAGGAGGAGTGCCTATGCTTAGATGCTAAGCAGTGACACAAGTTATTGCTCAAGCTGTCAGCATTTACATCCACAATTCGCTCACTTGCTGAAGTGAGGTAACTGGGAGACACAGTCCCAGTGCACTTTCCCTATATTTATGTGAGACCACATTAATAAATGGTGTGCCATCTGATTTTTTTAACTTAATCCTAACTGCAACTTTTCTAAGATACAGCTCCTTGCAATAAGAACCATGGGATGTTAGTTTAAACTGAGTTTCACAAGACTCAGAACAGTTTGCATTAGCATGGAGCCATGCCACTGGAAGACGGCTGAATTGTGCAGGTTTTGTTTTGTTTTTTAATTGACTATGTTTGGACTGTGGGAAATCAGCAAACTGAGATGTACAATATTAAAACATAATGTCTTACTATTTTTCTGGTGGGGAATCAAGTAAGTGACAATATGAAGACCACTGAAAAGCTGTTATCACTGGCATACATGGATATAATCATATAGATCCAATATTTCCACACCAGTGTATTTCAGCATGCATTTGTGTTCACAAATTGCATCCATCGATCTGTGGGGTACTGTTGGATTTCTAGGGGGAATATATAAAAGGACTGATAAAATGTCAGTTTCTCTGTATTCACATGGCGAATTATACAACAAATAATAAAATGATGAAGCCATGAATCAGGATGTAGTGACATGTTTTACTTTTACTTTTTATTTTTATATTCAAACCAAGCATTTAAGCCATGAGTTACACTGTTGTAAGAGCTTGTTTGTTTGTTTCCCTGTGTCTTATTTTACCTCCTGACCTCCTTGTAAATAATGAGGATTTTCATCGGGGATGAGGAGAAAAAAACATGAATCTGCATCCCAAGCAGTCTCTCCCTACTCCAAAGCCACATCCCAAGCAGTCTCTGTACTGCTCTCAAAAACTGGAAGGTAGAGCAGCACTCAGATTTTTTGCTGGGGTGGAGAAAAGAAAGCTGAAACTACATTCCTAGCACCAAGCATGCTCTGAAGCATGAACCAGGAGTTAGTGTAACACTCATGATTTTTGGGTGGAGTGGGGAGAAGAGAAAGCAGAGCCACATCTTAAGTACCAAGCAATCTCTGAGCCATGACTTGGGAGGTAGGACAATGCTCTGGACTTTTTGGGGGCAAGGAGAAAACAGAAAGTCTATACATTTACAGGAATTTCAACTTACAAATTACCAATGTGATAATTAAAAGTTTTAACCAAATATTGCATATTGTTTTTCAAAATGCAGAGCAAAATGTCCAGAATGAGGAACACTTTATTTTTAAATGAGTTTAAGAACTGCGGGCATCATTTATTTAGTGTAACGGAATGCTTTTATCAATTCATTTAATTTTTTTAGTAGTTTATGTGTACAGAGAAAGAGCAAGCTCTAACATTATATGAAATCTGTCAATATACCTTTGTGGAGCAAAGGTATGTAGTTGAGTGTAAAACATATAGAGGTTTGTGAAATGCGCATAGCATTTGTGAGGCACTGTGCGTACTGACCCTGTGTCACCCACTCAGTCACTAAGTATTGAAAGGGACACTGCCAATGTAAAATGCTCTTTTTTTTGTTGAAGTTGAATAAAGGTTGGTGCATGAAATGAAAGAGTGTCCCTTTCCTTTAAGCGTTGTGTTTATTTACACAACAGCACTCAGAATGATGTTTCAACACTGTTTCTATTTTTGGTGGGAGCCGCCCAAAAATCATGGCCCAGATGACTTCCACTCTCATCCACATAGCTATAGTAATACTTTGTATTAGCAGGGAATGAGCAAACACACTCTTGCAAGTGCAAATTGTTGTCTTAGGGAGAGTGCTCAGAATGTTGTGCATCTGATTGCAACACTGGCAGTGCTAGAAAACCAAAAATGGCAGAAAATTACACAGACTCAGAAGTGAGACTGTCAGACAGAAATGACTTTTCACACAGTGAAGGATATTCACTGATCCCATTTCTGTCATCTAAATTTACAGCCATTAAGCCTTCAGAACTGCAACTGGTTTCAGTTACAGCAGCATACACGTGTGAGAAGTTTACTAAGAGCTACTGAAACACTTACAAATGCCAACAGTAGAAACATGCAGTTTTTCAGACTCTCTCACTTCACTGTCACACAGAAAGTTCCTGTTATAATTCTATGATCTTAGCTTTCATGATGACACCCTCAAATAAACATATGCAGCTTATTATGTGTGACAGAAGTACTTACAATCAGCAGCAGAGGCTATATACTAATATATAAGCCTATGTAGCTGGAGTTTTATTTTTGTTACATTCGAAAACAAATGTGCAAGTCAGCTTTTTCCATCAAATCATGTAGTCTCTGTGGGCTCAATTTTAAACAGTGATATTAGATTGGCACATGGTGCAGTGAACCACCAACTGTGGTAAACCAGGGTGCACCAAGGACCCTGCACCTGATTTTAAAATAAAATAGCAGGGTCCCAATGCCAAAGTCCCAGGGTTTTCTGCAAGCTGATAGTTGTGCTGAAGAAATGATGCATGGGGGAAATGTCACAAGCCACAGGGCAGGCTTGTGGCAGCAGTAGCCAGCAATGGCAACCCACTGACTGGCTATCCTGGTCGCTGGCAGGTCAAATAGAGTATGCTCTGGCTCGCAGGGGGTGACAACTGTCCTTGATGGGGAAAATGCATGAGGACCACCTGCAGTGCAGGTCCATGGGGGGAAGACACACCAGCACCACCACAAGGTGTGAGGTGTCATGAGCTGATATCTGCTACTGATCACCAGCTACTCCAGTAGTGGTCTGGCCAGTGTCTCAGGCTCTGAGGGCACCTTATGCAAGGGGGCACAGTGTCCCCCTCCACCAAGCAATGGTTCTGGGAGTGGTGCACTGTGGGATAGACCAGCTCCAGGCTGTTCTAACAGCAAGGTCCATGTACCCATGGGAAAGGCTTGAAAATCCCACTTTAGGAGATATTGCAGTGCTGCCCCAGGGCAAATCCCCTTCTACCATGGTACACTGGTGTGACTGTTGCAAGGACAGTGTAAGCTTGGTTGGTGAGGCAGTTCTGCCAGTGGTGCATGGTGCCTTGTAACATTGGGACTGGTGCAAGGTGTGGGGCACAGAAAGCTCTCAGTGCCATGTCGCCTTGACTCAAGCCACTTGCACCAGTACTGACCATTTTAAAATTGGGCCCTATGTATTTTTGCATACCTTCATGACTAACTGCAGTAAGATTTCAAAATGTCAGTCATTGACTGAAATGGTACATACTCTTTACATGTTCTCATATTAGTACTGATATTTCTTTCTCTGACTGATTCATCTGTATCCAGCCACTGCAGATCTTGTGGGAATGCAAGGTCGAACTCTCAAGCATTTTTTTTTATTCAAAGCAACTGTTTCCTCTTTCACAAAATCTGTAGCATCTGGACACAGATGAATCAATCAGAGACAGAAGCAGCAGTAATAACATGAGAATGTGCAGAATATGTGCTGTTTCAGTCAATGACTGACATTTTGAAATCTTACTGCAGCAGGTCATGGAGGCATGCAAAAATACACAGAGATTACATGATCTGATAGAAAGAAGTTGGCTTCCACACTTTTCCTGTAAAAAACACATGCTGCATAGGCTAATATATTAGTTCACAGCCACTGCTGCCAACCATAAATACTTCTGTCATGCATAATAAGCTGCATAAGTTTATTTGAGGTGCCATCATGAAGGCTGACATCACAGAATTATGACATGAACCTTCTGTGAGACAGTAAGGTGAGAGTCTAAACAAAATGCGTGCTTCTACCTTCGACATTTGTAAGTGTTACAGTGGCTCTTAGTAAATTCCTCTCATGTGTGACCTGCTGTAACTAAACCCAGTAGCAGTTCTGAAGATTTGCTGACTGTTAATTCAGATGACAGAACCAGCATCAGTGACTATTCAGTCATTATGTGAAAAAAGGAAGAAAAAAGTTATTTCTGTCTGACAGTCTCACCTCCAAATCTGTGTAATTTTCTGCCATTTCTGGTTTTCTAGCACTACCAATAAGTTACAAACAGATGCATGGCTTTTTATTTGTATAGTCCCTTCCTCTTCCTCTTACTTCACCATGCACTTTATGTGCTCCTCGCTGATACCCTATGGGTTACAATCGTCTCTGCATCCTTGGTTATACTACAGACATACTGTATAAATTGTTTAAATTGCTTATTTAATTGTCGCTTAGTGTTTGTTATGTTGGTCATCTTCCTGACATGTAAATTTATGTAATTTTACTGTTTATGGCTGTTCTCTTTTCCCTCCTACCCCTTCCACCAGGATGCTTCTGGAAATTAGCTGTTATCAGCCCAGTATGTCTTTTCTGGTGAAGCTTTTGAAATAAATAAATATTTTTACTCTGAGTTACAAATTGATGCATGGCTTTTGACTTTCATATTTCACCTGTTCTGTAACATTTCTAACTTTGACATTGGTTATCACTGACCTTCTTGTTCTGCTGAACCCAGACATCAACCAGAAGTGAGCGCAGAGCAAGAAAATAGTACATCTAGTGGTGGGAAGACAAAGGAACAGCAATGTGGTCAATGGAGAGGACCATGTGTGCTTCAACTCCACTGTGGAAGACACAGTGTAGGTATTTGGTCACTTAATTCCAGTGTCCCCACTCTGTACTATGTAATAGCAGTACATCAGCATAGCTTTGATATGCAGTCATGAAAATGACACCTGTCACATTCATGAGGTACTGTGAAAAAATGGCTGTGTTGAAAAACTGGAGTCAAAATATTGGGAATTACCAAAGTTCTAAGCCACTGTTGAGATTTTTCACCTTCTGGATGCATTAGGTGAGGTCATAGGAAGACTATGTTGAAATTTGGGGTCAAAATATTGCAAAACAACAAAGTTATGAAAGTATGTTAAACTTTTTCCAATGCTCGCTCGTAACTTTGGTAATTTTCAATATTTTGACTCCAACTTTTCTATATAGCCATGTTTTCACAGCACCTCATGAACGTGTTAGGTGTCATTTTTCAAATCCCCTTCAAAATATGTTTTCACACCTGTGGTGCAAAATGACATTTTGACTAGTATTTTTGAATGCCACCTGTCAAGTTTATAAGAAGGAGTCATAAAAAGACAGTGTTGAAAATGTGGAGTCAAAATATAAAAAAAGTTATAAAGAAATGTTGTGTGCAGGGCTATCATTGGAGCAGTGGGTAGCACATTGTTATCCTGTGCTATTTCCCCGTGTTCATGGGTGAGTTCAGTGAGCCAGCTGGATAAGCTAAAGATGGGGGAGAGTGCTGCTGGGCAGCACCAACACAGCCTGAGGAGGGACAGTGCAGTGTTGACCACATAGGCAACAAGTAACCATATAAGGGAGGGAAGTCTTCTTTTGGAATAGTGCCCAGAGGACTCTGCACCTCTGCACCTGTAGCAGCATGGAAGCCAAAGGCCAAGAGGGCCCTGCACTTCTACAGCCAGACAAACTCTTGGTCTTGCATATCTGCATCTGTAGCCACATGGATGCACAGAGTCCAGAGGGCCCTGCCCTTCTGCAGCTTTCCAGATAGCCCCACAAATTTTTTTCGTCCATAGCTGCACAGATTCCTTCCTTGCCACAGGCTCAGAGGGTCCTGTGCATCTACATCTGTTTACATGTTAGCCTGTCAAGATTGCGAATGAAGAACGGTGACAACCACAAATGGCACAGGAACACCACGAGTGCCATGTCAGCAACTGTGGGTTCTTCCATCCACAAAATGCACCCTTCCACTGCAGTTTATATATTTAGTAAGGGAGGATATGTGGCAAAGCCCCTCAAAATAAAGAGATTGCCATATGTGTTCTCACTGTATTCTGTATGCCATTTTCAGTCATTGACATTCTTTATTCACTATCTTGACTTGGAACCATTCAAATAGGCCCCAAGGGACCTCTGTGAAGGAGGATACCATTCCACTGTCTCAGAAAGAAATGACATTCACTGGAGAAAACTGCATTAATACAATATTCATTGCAAAGAACTGCATTAATGTATGAGTCGTAACATCTGTGCCAAGGAAAAAATCTGTCTGTCTGTGGAATTGCAGGGCTCTCTGAGCCCTGCACTTCCATGCAGCAATGGATCGCAAGAATTTGGGATGCTGTTTGGCAGACTGCAGAAGCACAGGGCACTCTGGGCCCTGTGCTTCCACGTGGCTAGAGATATAGACATTCAGAACAAAGAGTCCATCTGTCAGCCAAAGCACAGAGCCTCTGGCAGCCATTGGTTTATAACTGCTGCACTTTAGCCAACCTGGTGGCACTGAGGGCTGAGGTGCTGGTGCCTTATCTCACACTACACCAGTGACCCATGTTTGGGAACAAGCATGGGCTGCCAGGGGTTGGCAGGGATGGAGGTGGATCGAGCATCTGATGGACTGTTCTCCATCTCTGAGGAGGGGGGAATTCAGTGGTTGCTGTATGCCTGATCCCTGGTGGAGACTGGAGCTCTGTGCCACAGAGTCACTATAGTATGCAGCGCAGTGCATGGCAGATGCTTGATGGGGATGTGCGTGGGAGTGTGCATGACCACATCACAGACATAAATGCAAAATAGCTTCTGGTGGATGACAGGGGAGGTCGCAGGCCCCACACTTGGCCAGCAATGGCGCAAAACACTGATCTGGTCTTGGTAGGGGAGGACCCCCTCCGCTGACCCTACCAGGGGGGTAAGCCTTGGGAGCAAGTGCCGGATGGTGGACACCAGAGTTTTGGTGCTTGGGTTCCCCCAGAATGCAAGAGCCATTGGAGCAGATGAGCATAAATACATTTTTTTAAATAAGTGCTGCTCTCCATGCCAAGAGAAGAGTTCTCTTCTCTATATGTTACTATGGCCCATGTGCCAACCCTGCACCTTCCTTTCACAGGCTAGTGAGATGTTGCCACGTGGCAGAGCTGTTCTGCATCCTCAACCCATTCAGCTATTTCACTGAGCCCCCCATCTCAGCTCACTGGAGCAAGGTCACAAAGCACTACCCACAAATACTGGCTCTGCATACGTATGCTTCTTAATATTTATTTTGTTATTTTCACCCTAAATTTTCAATGTAGTCATTTACTGACACCTCCCCATAAAAATGACATGTGGCATTTGTAGAATACTGGCTAAAACATGATTTTGTGCCACAAGTGCAAACATTTTTCAACATTCACTCATATGTTGGTCATTTTACCATATTTTCCTACCAAAATGTCAATGTAGCCTTATTATGACCTCATCTCATGAACCCAGTAGGTGAAAAATGTAAAATCCCACCTAAAAGGTGATTTTCAGGGGCCATCTGTGAAATCATCTTTTGGGCTGGATTTGAAAACATTCACCTTCTTTGTTCATGAGGTGGGGTCCCAAAAAGACCATGTTGAAAAGTTAGTGGACAAATATTTAACAAGAATTTGTCAATGCCAAATGTTTGCTTGCTGGCAGTGGCATTGGTAGTGCAGGAGTTAGAGAGATGCATAATAGAAATGGCAGTGAAGTATTAAACTAAAGCCAATCCCCACCTTCACCCTGTAGAGACTGACAGGTATTTGTGGGTGTGACTTTGGGTCACTGACCATAACGCTTATGTCATTCCACCTTACTGCATCCTGCAGACACTGACAGGTGTTACTGTGTGCCTTGGGGTCTTTGGCCCTTATGTTTACCCCATTCCATAAGAAAATAAGCTGAGAAGGGTACAGTAGAGAAGAATGGGGTGAATGTTAGGGCTGAAGACCCCAAGGCAAACTTCAGTGCCTGTTACTGGCTGTGGGGTGGGGGTGGAATGTCATGAGCATTATGGCTAAAAGTCTCAAGTCACACACCCCGATGCCTGTCAGTCTGTACATGGTGGAGCATTATGGTTTTAAACCCAAATGGCCTGGGAGTTTTTTGGTATATTCACTCCAAATTTTCAACATGTGCTTTGTGGGACCCCACCTCATGAACAGTGGCACTATCATTTCATTACTTAATCCCGAAAGGTGATTTCGCAGTGACGGCACCATTCAGTGCCACAGGTGCAAAAACGAACGTGCATAGAAACCACACAATGCACGTCTGTAATGCAATAATTTTTTGAAATTTTTTCACCAGATTTTCAACATGGGCAATTTGGGACCTCCCTACTTATGAACAGTGCCACTGCAATTTTGTTAATCTGTCCCAAAAGTTGATTTTCCACAGCAACTGTGCCATTGTGCACCACAGGTGCAAAAACACATTTCAGGCAGGATGTGAAAAATTAGAGCTGTACTGTTCATAAGGAGGTGTGAAAAAATGGCAATGATGAAAATCTGGAGTGAAAATATTAAAAACTGACAAAGTTACAAGCATGCGTAGAAACTGTAAAATGCAAGGTCATAACGCAGTCATTTTTTTGAATTTTTTCACCAAGTTAGCAACACAGTTTTTTGAGACCCCATCTCATGAACAGTGGCACTGTTATTTTGTTAATTGGTCCCATGAGGTGATTCCACACAGCAACCACAAAATCACCTTTCAGAACAGAGTAACCAGTGACAGTGACAGTGTTCAGGAGGTGGTGTCCCAAGAATGCCATGTTGAAAATTTGGGGCCAAAATTCCAAAAACTGACTGAGACATCAACCTAAGTTGAAACTCCCCCCATTGACTCCCATTATACAGCTTGCCATCATTTCTTCAGTTTGTCGGTCGGCTTTGAAGAGTGCAGATGTACCCCATTCCATAGAAGATCACTGCTCCCAGCCTCCACAGGTAAGTATGGAGTAAGGGGTGTGGGAGGTGGGTCCACAGAGTGAGGGTGGGGGTGGGAGAATGGGAAACAACAAAGGATCTTTTTTTTAATGGGGGAAAGAATATTTTGGGGATGGTTTTCTTTATTTTACAGGTTACAAAAAATATTTAGGCACACTGGGATGGGCTCCCATTGTGCCACAATAGTGTGTATGTGTGTATGGGGGGGGATGCTGACTAGAGGTGGATGAAGTGGCCAAAATTCGCTCTGTGAAGCAATTCGCAAAGTAATGTGGAATCCGCAAAGTACTCTGCAATGTGAAGCAGAGTACTTTGCATCATAATAAGGAGCATGAAGTCCATTGATAACAATGACTTCACATTACTCCACCTTTCACCAATCACTTCTGCACCAATTTTAATGTGAAGTACATAGAAATCAATGTGCTTTGCATCATTTCACCTTGTTACTGAGCTCCAAGGCCTATTTTTCAGTGATTCATGGGATTGCAGGTCACATAGGCCCTAGACTGTTCTGCACAGCCTCAGTTCTGTGTAGTGTGTGTGTAGTCGTAGATGGAGACAATTTCCTCTCAGAGCTCTGCAATTCAAATCTTCTAAAAGCTGTTAAAAAAGCCTTTTTGAACCTTCTTTTTTTGCTAAAAATTTAGTGCATTGATGGTAGGAACCCCTCCCCCCGTGCTCATATCATCGAGTGTTTATTGTTTGTGTGTGGATTTTGAATGTTAATTTAGAACATTCGGTCTGTGTATTGACAGACACTTGAAGTGTGCTTTGAGGGAAGGGCATATCTGTGGTGGAGGTAGGTTATATTTTTCTTGTATAACTGTGTTAATGTACACACAGTAATATTTTCAGTAACTCTTGACTTTTTTTTGCTGATTGTTGTGGTGCAGCAGTGCATAATTTCAGTTTGTTTAAAACATTTGATTATATTGCTGAATTTTTCAATTTGCTACGCATTACTTGTAGTGTGTGTGTGTGTATGCGCAAGGTGGGTGCCATCAAATCAGACACCTTTTATTGTGCCGCAGAGTAATTACAGCAGTGTGAACCTGCTATCCACCACACCTGTGTGATTTGGTACTGCTTTGTGGTATCTTGGTTTTGGACTGTTACTGCAGTGCGCTGCCCCCCCCCCCAAAACTGACAAAAGGTATTCTTTTCCAGATTGGATTGTGACTTGTGAGCACTAGTTAAGGTGTTGTTGTGACTTTGCATCTGCTTCTCTTTTTGATTGCACAGTGCAGTCTCAATCTATCTGTGCTTTTGCATCTGTTTAGTATCCAGTCTCCATCTGCAAGCCACAGCCTCAGCTTCTTTACTCATGTGATGGGGTGACACTTAGGGCCGATGACCCCAATGCGCACCCCAATTCCAGTTGGGGGGGTGGGCTGGAGGGGTGCAAAGGGGGTTTCAACCTTAACATCAAATTTCCTCACTTTTGTCACTGTGGAACAACCTTAACCGATGCATTAAACTGAGTTTTTGCCTCGAATATATGTATATGTATGTGTGTGTGTGTGTGTGTGTGTGTGTATATATATATATATATATATATATATATATATATATACAGATATATATATATATATATATCTATATCTATGTATCTATATCTATATATATATCTATATCTATATTATACCAGCCTGGTAGAATAGTATAGTTAGGGTTATTCAGTCACTTCTATGTTAAACCTAAAAGTTTGCACATTAATAACTTTGGAAATGTTTCTCCAATGTGCCTAACATTTTGCAAGCACAACCGCCAACCATATATCTCTAGATCTGAAAAGTTTTGTTCCGGTCAGATGTACAGTGGCAGAACCATAGGGCATTCACAACATGTAAAAGGGTCAACTTTCGTGCATTTTTTCAGTGGATCATAATGGACTGAAGAATGCGTTTCAGTGAATTCAAATTTGTTTGTCTGCATGTGGCCTGAGTTGAACTGGTATCTTTTGAAGATTTAGTGAAAAAATATTGCTCCATTAAAAGTTACTTAACTTTTTCATGTCCGATTATAGCCTACGGGAAAATTTATATGTGCATTGTGAAAACTTTCACAATCACACTTTTGTTGTCGTGCTCCCTGAATTTTGTTTTCATGCTGCTGCCATCTTGTTTTCAGTTAGCGTGAGACAAAAAACATTGTAACTCAAAAAATAATGCCCTGTGGTAAACACCAACAGTTGTGTTCACCTTATCAGGCCTTTAGGATCATGACACTGACATTAGTTTTCCACCAGCTGGTCTGTAAATATGTTTTTCAAACTTGTTCCACCAATTTGCCATTTTTTTATCATGGCAACATTTTTTGTTGCCATGAAAACAATGGCAATAAAAAAAGTTACCTCGATAACGTTTTTCTGTGCGCAATAACATTTCCATTATAGAGATAGGAGTGCCATACAAACATTACAGAAATCATGATAACACTGCATGAACACATTTTCTAATGTGTTTTTTTCTTTGTCATTTCATTGTGCCAAGGTGGATTGTGCTTTTGGCCTGAAATTTGCAGAGCAGCAAGCCCTGGTCCCACAGATGTACTTTTTTGGTGGTTTGATACCAAAACATTCAATGGGCCCATAGTTACAGCATTCTGAAGCTGAGAAATTTCCCATAGGATAACATTGCAGCACCCGCGACACCTTTCAGCAGCCGTATCTCAAAAACGGTTCGAGATATGGATTTTTCATAGCAAAAATTCTTGTGACTGAGTACAGATGTAGGCTTGAAAGTCCTGAATACCATGAATTTTGAATTTTTTCTTTACCTTCTATGTTTACTGAGATATTTGGAAATTAGTATTCCAATGGGTCATTTTCATGTCCCTAGGCCAGTATTACGCCCTCAAAGTTAGCACCCACAGTGCTTTTTGTACCCATATCTCGGAAACTATGAGGGATATGGATTTCATCAACTTTATCTTGCATGGAGGTCTTGCTGTCATGATTACAACGGCACTGAAATTTTTTTCATAACGACTACGGTTGCTGAGATATTGGTAAATTAGTGTTACAACTGTTTCAGGCCCTATAGGGCTACTGTATGGCTCCGTAATTATATGTAAGTGGGAGTGCAGGGGCCAGAGGGCCCACTCTCTCACAGGCAAATATTATTATGTACAAATGGGCAGTTTGGTGGGAGTGCAGGGCCCCATGAGCACATACCATTTACAGATTAAATGACACTTTTTCAGAAAGGAAGGACATTCTTTGCAAAAAAAACTTTGGTAATGCATCAGTTAGAGTCGATGTCACAGTGACAAAAGTTTGGAAATTGAATATTAGGGTTACCTCACCACCACCCCACCCTCACTCCCCATCCTCCACACACCAACAGACATTGGGGTGTGCCATCGGGTCATCAGTCCTAACTCTCACCCCATTCTCCTATACTGTAGCATGTCAGCTTGCTTACACATGGAATGGGGTGAGAGGTGGGTCTGATGACCCCATAGCACACCCCAATGTCTGTCTGTGTGTGGAGGATGGGACAGTGGGGGTGGGGTGGTGGTGGGGTAATCCTAACATCAAATTTCCAAACTTTTGTCTCTGTGACATCAACCCTAACTGATTCATTAATGAAGTTTTCTGCAAAGAACACACATATATATATATATATATATATATATATGTATGTATGGCAAAAATGTGTTAATGCACCAGTTTGGGTTTTTTAAAGCATCAGGGGCCAGATATTCAAAACTTTGCCCCAGGGCTAAATTAGCACTGCCCAGCATGCTAAATTATCCCAGAACCAACAGCCTGCTATTTTCAAATGGGATAGCCCCAGTGCTAAACCTGGTAAATATACCATGCTAAGGAAGCCTGGCAAACTGGGCTGGGAGTGCAGTGCAAAACTAGCCAAGGAAATAAGACAGATCTGAATGCAGCAACCAGGAAGTGCAAACCACAACAGCAGCCAGTGCACAGTGAAGTGAAGGAAAGTAGAGGTGAATTATGTGGCTAGTTTGTGTGCTAGCATAGGAGTGGATTCATTAAAGTTGTAAACACAAGTGCATGTGGAGTTCTGTAGAAATGTACCATGTTTTCAAAACATTTGTGCAGCACAGACACATTTGCGTTGGTTTTGCACAGGTTTTGTGTAAGTTTTGCTTTTAGCTAAGCCATTTGCCTGGCGCTATCACGTTTGCCCAGGCAAACATTTTCTATATTCATAAAGCAGAAGCTGAGTCTTAACTTCCTTCAACAGGTCTCCTTTAGGCCCTGTTGCAATGCAGGTCATGCAGGACCTTTTGGAACCTACACAAAGCAGTAGCTGAGTCATTACTTGCTACATGCAGGGCCTTCAGGGTTGGGATTTGGATTATGCTTTGGTATTCAATTCAGTGGAGTTCATGATGGTGTTGCAATGGGGTGGGAATAGTTAGGGTTGAAAATGACATAACATTGGATTTCCTTGCTTTTTGTGTATGACGAACAGTAACTGGTGCATTGATGCAGTTTTTTTCTCCATGAATTTCCTGTCTTTTTCAGATAGCCTTAGTACCTTAGTGAATCCATTGTGCAGGACTCAGTGGGCCCTGCACGAAGCAAATAGGTGTAAATCCATAAAACAGGGACATTCAGGCCTTATGAAAGTCAGGAGGTAAGTCATCACTTGCTTAGCACAAGACCCCTTTGGAAATAAACAGCAAAGAACCTGAAACAGGAGCTATGCTTTAAACATTCTGTTAGTGTTAGACTTAGAAACTTTTTCTCAATTATTTTACATTGGCAACCCCGGATTTCAGCTTTGAAGTCAAAATAATGACTTGGTTGATGCTTTTTTTATGGATTCTGCCACAGAAAACTACAAGAGCCCATCTAGTGATTTCCCTAGAAATCACCAAAACTGCTAAAGTTACAGAAGTTAGAGTCGCAGTAACTCTGCCTGAAAACAGTAATATAAGAATTGTAATAGAATCTTTCATAGATTCAGTCAAAATTGCAAACAACACAAAAAAAGCAGCTGGTGATGTTGCCATAATCCAGCACTTTATAGAGTATAACTATGATAAGCATTGATTCCTAAATGACATAACAACACCTAGTTTAAACATACTCCTATGCCATTTTTAGGGCTGCAGGTAGGCAGAGCCTGCAGCCCTCTTGCATTAGCTCTAAAAATTGGTTACTGTGGAAATCCTTTTTGGACTTTTGGAGGTATCAGTCCACAACTGCAAAATAGTGCACTCCCCCTCTGATTTTTGCTCTTTGCTGCTTTCTGTAGCCCCTCAATTTAACTCTTGCAGGGCTGCAGACTGAGCATCTGTCCAGCTCAATCAAATATATTCATTCTAGTTCTTTCAGCAGCCTAGGGGTTAACTAATTATTTTGAAGCATACTGGAATTTCCCTTATTGAACCACTGAAGTAGTCAGACAGACTACAGTGTCAAATTATAGACAGTCCATCTCATACCTCTCAACCTCCCTCATCACAAATCAGGGGCAAGGGAGACTTAAAATAAAATGATCAAGGACAAATGACCAAAATCAGGGACACATCTGAAAAAAGAATAGTAATATTAGTTCTAGAAACTGTGTGCAACATGCTTCCTAATGCGAATAGCATTTTTTTAAATGAGAACTAGACTGTAACACAAATGGCAGGCATTATTTTGTGATTCAAATCCTCACTCTTTAGTGACATTAATGCCAAAGTTAGCAGGGACAGAAGAAATTTCTGAGGCAAAATCAGGGACATCCCTGAAAATCAGGGACAGTTGAGAGGTATGCATTGGGATCTGAGACCATTTTCTTCTGTTTTTTATATTTTTTCTGTTCAACCTTTGCATATTTTCTATCCAGTGCTAGTAAAAGGTGGGGGCTTACAACAACTCTGTTTATCCACAGAATCTTGTTCACTGCAGACTTTTCCACTCTGATGTATTTAATACTCATAAAAGGTACAGCTCAGACAGCAGTGGACAGTAAACTAAAACTCTTTGTTTATCCACAGGGACAGGTACAGTGTAGGCTTCCCCCCAACCACTCACCCACTGTGATGAATTTAGAGCTGGTAAAAAGTGAATAAAGCCCTCAGTTTATCCACAGGTAAAATGTGGGGCAGGCTCAGTGCAAACCTACCCACACTCTGATGGATTTAATACTAATAAGAGGTGAAGGACTGACTAATCCACAGAGACAGCTACAGTGTGGGGGAAGGAACAGTGCTTGGTTTCCACACTGTCTGCATTTAGTCCTGTTGAATGGTAAGGAACTGCCAGAACTGGGGATTAAAGCCTTTTGTGTGTCTACAGTAACAGGTACAATGTGTGACTTGTGAACAGTAAGGGACTGACACCACTGGAGACTGAAGCCCTCTATAAATCCACAGGGGCAGATGCAGTGTAGAATGGTAGTCCGTGACCATAGCGACTGAGATTGAATGCCCAGAAAAATGACAACTCAATCTCTGAGACTGTGATCATGGCTACCTAGGGAGGAGGGCGAAAACCACGAAGGAACTTGCACATATACGCATGCACATGCCTGCGGAGGGGGAGACATGGGGGAGGGATGGCATGTGGGAGGGGTTGCAGTGAGCAGCTGCTGAGCTGGATCATTGGCATTGTGTGGGAGGGTGATCGGCTAGGAGGCATGGGGTACTGGGTTCTGGTCCGGCGTGGTGTGTGTTTTTTTGCCACCTGGCGGCATGTATTGCCTCAAGTTTTCCCCCCTGACATGCACCCCCTTGAGTTGAGAATCCATAAGTAGGGGAGTGCGGGGGATGAAGCCTCCCAGCATTAAAAATGAGACCTGTAGGTCTCAGGCACTGTTTTTCAGTGCACTGCCAATGTGCATCGCGAAATTATTTTTTGGTGATGCACACTCGCCATAATAGCGATCACTGTTGCTCGATCGCTATTATGACATGGAACCGTGTAGAACAGACAATCCAGGGTTTCTGCACTGTGATAGATATAGTGCTTATGAAAGCTGGCAGACTAACAGCACTAGTGTCTGAGGCCCTCTGTTTATCCACATGGATAGGTACAGCATGGGCAGGGACAGACCAAGATTCTCACACTGATGGTTTCAGTGCTGGCAAAAGCTAAGTGGTGGGCAACACTGGGGATTGCTCCACTATCTTCATGTCCACAGTCTCTATTGGCAGGTCATTTTAGAAGGCCACCACCTTCTGGGACAAAATATGCTTCCTAATGTTGCCACTAAACTTGTCATCTGTGACCTTCACAGCATGTCCCTGTGTCCCACCGGAGAACATATCCATATCTTCAATCCTGTCAATACCCCTGAGAATGTGATAACTGAGATCATGTCCCATCTCAGCCTGCTGTTCTACAGGGAGAAGACGGTAACAACTACTAGTAAACATAAATGTGGATTTTATCTGTTAGATCCTTCCAGGTATTCCTGTTCTAAAAATGCAGCTTCTCCTTAACAGTGATATCTAAACAGAAAGCCCACCAGCAAATTTGTTTTTATTTTTAGTACTGCACGCATTCTTTACTGCTGTAGTAAATGTAAATACTGGAGGAAATATGAAGAAACTGATAGAGGGAAGCTTACAAAGAATGTCAGTAGGCATGTTATGCAACTACATAGATATGCAGAATTAAAAAATGCTACATAAATTCTTCACTCATCCCTACAGGTCACACGTTTGACGACCCCAACGTGCACCCTGATGCTGGTTGGGGGGTGGGCTGGAGGGGTTCAAGGGGGGCTTTCAACCCTAACACTGAATTTCCTCACTTTTGTCACTGTGGAACAACCTAACTGATGCATTAAACTGAGTTTTTGCCATATATATATATATATATATATAGATATATATAGATATATATATACTGTGTATACATATATATATATATATATATATATATATATATATATATATATATATATATATATATATACACACATATATAATAGTGGTGCACTTGCGCCAGTATAGTTAGAGTGAAACTGCACTTCTATGTTAAAGTCCAAACTTTAAGGGTTAATAACTTTGGAGCTGTTCAATGGATTTGCATGAAATCTGATATGCTTAATTTCCTGGTGTAGGTCTCTTGACCTGCCAAATTTCATGAGAATTCTATAAGTGGTTTCTGAGACATAAGGTGTTGACAAAACAGAAAAATCAAGATTTTTTTTACATTCCTTTCCATAGCTGGATCTCAAAAATAGCTTTATGTTGTGAGCTGACATTTTCAGGGTAGAAAGCATTTGGGTCACAGATGTGCCTTTTGAAGGTCTGGTGAAAAAATATAAATCTGTTCAAAAGTTATGATATTTTTAATGTTCCCATTGTTTCCTATAGGAAAATGTATACTGTATGTCAGGCATGAAAATACTATTTTTCAACCAATGGGGTATTGTTGGAAAAATAGCAGCTTTTTTTGAAAAATAGGACTACTGTTTGAAAAATACCAGCTTCTTTTTGCAAATAATGCTGGTATTTTTTGCACAGTCCTGCGATCGATTGTGTTGCGGCTGCCATCTTGTTTTGCCACTTAGCAAGGATGTTTAGGTATAGACATTTTAAAAACAAAATAAAAACCATCAGAAAACAGCTAAAGAGAACCTCTTTAGGTGTTTTCTGATGAATTCTTTGTGTTTTAAGCTGGACCCAAAGACATTTTTCTCTCGGGTGCCAGCTTATACAGAGAACGGCTTGGAGTCCTTTCTCTGTATGAGAAGAGCGATATTTTCTTGACTTCTGGAGCCACAGCTGGAACTCACGTTGCTAGCTGCAGAGTCATGGAAGACCCACTGTTGTGTGCTTTGTGCGCACAATACATTGTGTCTACTGGGTATACTGGGAACCCACCCCCAGTGGGCCCAAATGTGTTTTTTTATGTCTAAATACCTGTGAAAAAAGAAAACTGTCTCCTGAGTTCTTTTCTTTGATGCAGAATCCTGCATCAAAGTGTGCACAAATTTCGATGCAGGATCTTGTATCAAAGTACTGTAATGTGCTGCACAATGCTTTCCCACACAAAACCATTGTGCAGCACATTAAAGTATTTTGATGCAGGATCCTGCATCAAAATTTGTGCACATTTCATTGCAGGATTGTGTACCAATCTACTCTGCCTCTGCCCCCTTTTTGATATCAGGGTGCGCAATCCCCACGTTGATCTGTAACCCCCCTCCCCCAGTATTGTGGCACACTGGGAGCCCATCCCAGTGTACCAATATATTTACTATATAAATCAAAGCTTTCCAATGCTGGGATGTCCACTCCCGATATTGAATGACCCCCCCAAGCCCACTCTTACTGCTGACATGGGAGGACCAATCCCCCTGTTGGCATGAAGATCCCCCCCCCAAAAAAAAGTATGTGGCACACTGGGAGCCCACCCCAGTGTGCCCAAATTGTTTTTTTCTTTGTTCCTGTAAATGAAGAAAACCATCCCTTGAAGTCTTTTTTATTTTAACCTGTAATGAAGAAAATGGTCCACTGTCATCTCTCCATCCCCACCCTCCCTCTGCACACTCGCCTCCCCTCACCCCCCTCACTCATACTTACCCTCTGGAGGATGGGAGCCACAATCTTCTCTGAACCAGGAGACATCTGCACTCTTCAAAGCCAAACTGTGAAATGAGGAATTGGGTAAGCACTGTGTAATTGGACGAATGGGAGGGTTTCAACTTAGGTTGATATCTCAGCCAGTTTTAGGAATTTTGGCCCAAAATTTTCAACATGAGGTTCTTCAGACCCCTCCTCATGAAAACTGTCACTGTCATTTCATTTCTCATTCTTGAAAGGTGATTTCATGGTCGCTGCGAGGAATCACCTTTCAGGACCAATTCATGAAATGACAGTGCCACTATTCATGAGGTGGGGTCTCTAAAAACCCATGTTGCAATTTTGTTGAGCAAGTCAAAAAAAATGACTGATTATGAGCTGCAGATTTAGCAGTTTCTACCTTTCATTAACTTCACCATTTTTAATATTTTCACTCCAGATTTTCAACATTGCCACTTTTTAACACCTCCTTATGAACAGTACAGCTGTAATTTTTCATATCCTACCCAAAATGTGTTTTTGCTCCTGTGGTGCAGAATCAATCAGTCAACCAAAATCTTTATTTATCCAGGCGGGCACCATTGAACAAGGTTCATTTGCAAGGTGGACCTGGTCATGAATACATCAAAGTACAGTACAGAAGCAGGTATACAAAAAGCAATAATATACAAGGAAGAAAAAGTATATACAGTGTATACAGTACAGTACAAGGTTGAAATAAATAAAAAGACAGCATTATTTTACAATTGAAGAAGTCAGCAGATGTACAATCAACCATAGGCATACAGGGGTTATAAGCAGAGATCTTTTGAGTGAGACAGCTGACAACTAAACATATATGGGAAAGAGGCCGTTAATGGGGTGGCAGGTTAGAGAGGTAAAGAAGAGGAGGGATATATTACCGATGACTGGGGGAAAAATTGAGCTAAAACCACAGAAAGTGATGACGGCTGTTGTGTACTTGTTTATTATGATAATGACGGAGGAGGGGTAGATAATTGGGACACTACTATGGATGGGGTGGGACTTTAGCCAGGCTGGGGTGGACAGGGAAGGGTGGGTGCAGCAGGAAGAGTTAATAGGGAAAGAGTGAGAGCCAGAGGTAGAAACATGGTGAGCGTCAGGATGGAAAAGGGGAGTTGCGGAATTAGTGGGCTAGCAGTGAGGAAAACATTTGCAAGGTGCTTTCATGTAGTGATCATAGAGTGCCTTGAAGATATTCAGGCTAACAGGGCAGCTCAGCTTTAAGTTCCTTTGTAAACCATTCCACAATGTGGGTAAAGAGAAGCTTAGAGCAGCTTTGCCGAAATGAGTTTTGACCCTTGGAACTTGGAGGGAACTTAGGGAATAGCTCCTTAGAGCGTAGGTGCCTAACACACTCTGGGGAATACAATCTGAGACACATGAGGGGAGTTTGTTGGTCACCGCTCTGATGGCCGATAGGGTGGCATTTCTATTCCTTCTATAGTGAAGGGAAGTTCAGCCTAACGATGAGTACAGGGAGCAGTGGTGTGTGGAAAGTGGAAGGCCAGTAATGAACCTGATAGCTCTGTGGTAGAGGGTGTCCAACTTAGCCAGTGCAGAGGCAGTGCAGTGGCTGTAGAGCAGGTCCACATAATCTATTAAAGATAGGAAGGTAGCTTGAACAAGTTGAATCTTGGCCTCCTTTGTGAGCTGGTGGTTAATTCTGTAGAATAGTCCTAATCTTTGCCTTAGTTTCTTCTGTAGTTCTTCGAGATGGTCAGCGAAGGAAAGTTTACGATTGACCCAAACTCCTAGATATTTGAATTTAGCTACATACTCTAGTGTTTCTCCAAGAACAGTGGTAATTTGTGGGATAGCTCCCCCCAGCAGGAATTGCCGCATGCAAGGAGGGGGAGAAGAGCATGGCGTTTGTCTTTTCCGCATTGAGCAAAAGCTTTTCATTTATGAGCTGGCATTGTAGAAGGTTAAATTCAGCTTGGAGGTCTTCACAGGCTGCTTCTGGCGTGGGACGACTCAAGTACAGTACAGTATCATCCGCGAATAAGTGGATGTTGGCTTTTTTGAATGGCGTGATCACTGCACAAAATCAAATTTTGGGACGGATTAACAAAATGACAGTGTCACTGTTCATAAAGGGAAGACCCATAAAGCACATGTTCAAAATATGGTGAAAAAAGTCCAAAAACTGACTGATTATGGGCGTACGTTGCGCACTTTCTATGTATGCTCGTAACTTTGCCAATTTATCATATTTTTACTCTAGATTTTCAGCATTGCCATTTTTTCACACTACCTTATGAACAGAATAGCTGTTAGTTTGCACATCCTGTCCAGAATGTGATTTCACACCTGTGGCATAGAATTGCACAGTCACTGTGCAAAATCAACTTTTGGGATGGATTAACAAAATCACAGTTGCACTGTTCATGAGAGGAGGTCCCGTAATGCCGATGCTGAAAATTTTGTAAAACAATTCCAAACAATTAGCGTGTTATGAGCGTGTGTTGTGCAGTTTCTACACGCGCTCATAACTTTGTCAGTGTTTTCCATTTTTCACACTGTTGTACTATCTGGATGGAGGAATGGGAGCACAGGGTCCAAAGGAACCTGGCTTCCACTCTAACATATGGATACTGTTGTACTATCTCGATGGAGGGACACTGTGCTCCCCCACCATGACATATGGACACTGTTGTACTATCTGGATCATGGGATGGGAACCCTGCGCTTCCACCGTGACTTATGGATAGTGTTGTACTATCTCGATGGAGGGATGGGAGGGCAAGGTCTGAAGGACCCTGTGCTCTCCAAGTAAAATGATGATACAATTATACTATCCAAAAAAGAAGGGAAATTCTTTGTTAAAAACTTTATTAATGCATCAGTTAGGGTGGCTACAACAGCAACAAAAGCAGGGAAATTAGCCATTAGGGTTTTTTAACCTTAATGCCCCAACCCCAGGGATCCCACCCCTACCACCCACCCCATCCCCCACCCTCCACACACTAGCAGGCATCAGGGTGTGCCATGGGGTCATAAGGCCTAACTCTCACTCCATTATCTTATACTGTAATGTGTAAGCATGTTTACATGTGAAATGAGGTGAAAGTTGGGCCTTATGATCCCATGGAACACCCCAGTGCCTGTTGGGATGGATTAACAAAATCATAGTTGCACCATTCAGGAGGAAATGTTCCATATTGCTGATGATGAAAGTTTGGTGTGAAGAATTCAAACAAATGAGCACATTATGAGCATCCATTGCACAGTTTCTATGCACGCTCGAAACTTTGCCAGTGTTTCCCATTTTTCACACTGTTGTACTATCTGGATAGAGGGATGGGAGCACAGGGTCCTTTGGACCCTGCCTCCCACCGTAACATATGGATGCTGTTATACTATCTCAATGGAGGGATGGGAGCACAGGGTCCAAAGGGCCCTGCATTCCTATTGTGACATATGGATACTGTTGTATTATCTCAATGAAGGGATGGGAGTGCAGGGTCCAAAGGACCCTGCGCACATACTGTGACACATGGACACTGTTGTACTATCTGTATCATGGGATGGGAGCAACAGGGTCTGAAGGACCCTGTGCTCCCAGTAGGGCATATGGACAGTGTTGTGCTATGTCAATGGAGGGATGGGGGCAAGGGGTCCAAAGGACCCTGCACTCCCACCATTAATGTGGACACTGTTGTACTATCTGGATGGAGGGATGGTATCACAGCGTCCAAAGGACCCTATGCTCCCACCATGACACATGGACACTGTTGTGCCATCTGGATCATGGGATAGAAGCACAGGGTCTGAAGGACCCTGCGCTTCCACAGTAAACAGAGGATACATTTATACACTCTGAAAAAAGAAGAGAAATTCTTTGCAAAAAACTTTGTTAATGCATTAGTTAGGATGGATACCACAGTGACAAAAGCATGGAAATGAGGCATTAGGATTTCCAACCCTAACGCCTCCCCCAGGTTTCCACCTGTACCACCTCACCCCCATCCCACACTCTCCACACACCTACAGGCATCGGGGTGTGCCATGGGGTCATAAGGCCTAACTTTTACCCCATTGTCCTATACTGTAGTGTGTAAGCATGTTCGCACATGTAATGAGGTGCGCATTGGGCCTTATGACCACATGGTACACCCTGACACCTGTAGGTGTGTGGAGGGTGGGGGGGGATGGGGTGGGGTGGTAGGGGTGGGAACCCAGAGGGTGGGACATTAGATTTGGAAACCCTAACACCTCATTTCCTAGCTTTTGTCAGAACTGTGTCATTCACAAAGTTGTGAATGAAAGTTTACAGTACTTACTGCAAGCCCATTGGTCAATGATGTTGACCAATGGTATTGCAGTGTTTACTGTAAGCTGTCATTCAATGACAGTGTAGTTGGCAGGCAGGCATGGAGGTGTGCTGGTGGGTTTTTCTGCCCACCAGCTGTAATGGCCATGCTGGGATGGGAGGAGCGGGGTGGGGTGTGGGTGCTTCAGTGGATGGGGGTCCACTGGACTACCAGGGAAATATCAGGATACAGTACTATGATCAGGATGGGGAAGGGGTACCACTAGACTACCAGAGATTTTCAGACATTGACTGTTACTCAGATGGGGTTCAGTGAAAGGAGAGGGTACCACTAGACTACCAGTGAGATTTGGACATGTTTTATGCATCTGATGGGGTTCAGGTACAGGAGGGAGGACACTAGACTACCAGGAAGAGAGAAAGTGTTTCCCAGTATCTTAGCATTTTGTTATAAGGGTGAGCTCTGAATTATGAGTTTTAAGGTTGATGTTTTTATTCAGATCCAAATAATAAATACAGGTTGTGTGGTGTGAGATAATGGCATGCCTTGAGTGTGTTGTGAGAGTCAAGGCATTGCTGAGTGCCTTCAGCTGTCTGGGAAGTGCCGTTATCCTACAACAACACACACCCTTGTGCATCTTATTGCTATTGTAAAAGTTGACCAGATTTAACAATAGATAAAAGTTTAGCGTTGAGAAACTTTTTTTTATCTTAAAATGCTTCTTTATACCACAGTCAAAATAGCTTACAAATTACTCTCTTCCCTCCTCCTCCCTCTGACTGCTCCTCTCCACACTTTAATGCATACTATTACAAATAACTTTTCCCAGGTCAACAGTAAAAAGTTGTATTTTGGTTGCAACTATGTCATTGTCTTGTATCTAGCACTCTCTGTACAACTGGTAGAACTGTTTCTCTGTTTAGCTGATATATTATGTGCTGTTCCTATGCATATTAATATGTTGTGTATCCTTTTATGTATACCTGTATGCCAAGGTGTAATGACCGTCTGACTAACTGATGTGGAATATGTTATTCCTATGTATAGTTATATCATCATTAGCCTTTTTGCAATGTTTGTTTGTACAAAAATAACGTGGAACCTCTGTAAACGAGCTTCTGGCTCAAACGTTGTAATCCTAGATACAAATAAATAAAATAGCGTCTCTAACATTCCATAAGTAGAATTCCTCTGGAATGTATGGATGACATGGCATACAGAAATTGAAAATTCTGTTCAGTTCCACTGATGGCAGGTTCGCTTCCCCAGCCCCTCCCCCAACTCATACATACACATACACACATACACACATACAACAGGATGCCTCATATTGTCAAAAGCAAATAGTTTCCTGGCAAGCTCATAAGAATGAGGGCTTTTCATATTCATCAAAGCAACATTGTAAATTACAACTGTGAATAGTATTTCATTTTTTGTATTTTGTTTATGTGTGAAATGATGGGATCATGACATTTATTTAATTTATTTATCTATTTTAAATATAAGGGAGTTTTACTTTGTATTACCCAATTGAAAGTTTTCAGTAATTAAGTGTGGCAGTACATGTGTGTGATGACAGTCAGGGATGAGTAAGTTAGTTTATTTGGCGTAACCAAAATACAAGATTGTAAAGTTTGAATACATTCTAATGCATGTCAGCATGAGACAGTACTGCAAGGCATTTATATTAACACTCATATCAGAAGGCTAGCACATACTATATAAATTCAACATGAGTGAAGTGGTTCATGAATTCTGCATCTGAATTACCCAAAATCTAAATATCACTGCCTGACCTTGCTCCAACTGCGCATTTGTGGGGAATGAATACATGGGTTTTGGAACTCATTTAGCCAATTCGGAAGCTGTAAATTTCCAATCCATTTTTAATCATTATTTGCTTAGCCCTACGTCACATTCTGACATTGAATGTTGCCACCACAATCTGAAATCAAGCATACAAACCACACTTTTTAAATTTTGCATCACTACACCACATGCCAAATTAATCCATCCAAGACACATTATGAAATTACATAACCCTACCACCTTCCACAACTATGTGTCTCCCACATTTCAAAATTGTGTATCTCTACCACATTCTGAAACTATATGACACTGCCACATTAAGAATTTTAACATTCCTGCCACTTTACAAAATTGTGTGTCCCACCTACTTTTTGAGATTGTGTCATTGCTGCATTCCACAGTTGTAGTCTGGTGACATTTTGAAATCTCATCCCTGCACTATTATAAAAATTGCACATATTTTTGTCATTCTAAAGCCACATTTGCTGCTGCATTTCACCCACCCCATCACATTCTTAAGTACTGTACCTTGCATCTGCACATTATGGAAATGCATGCCTACTCACCCATTGTCAGCTTTCCTTTTCCAGACATTTAATACCACTGCAGTTTAATGTAATGTGGGAGAAATAAGTCTTATAAGGTAGTTTGCAAGAAGGACTAGGCTATGAGTTCTACTTGTGACATCATCAGTAGCTCTTTACTGAAACTGGCTTTTTTGAACAGGCAGTAAATTCAGGGTTACAAAATGACTTGTAACTTTTAAACAAAATAACTTAGAGATCTCATTTTTGGCACACAGCTGACTGGGGATATGCTGATCCAAATTCTGAATTTACTAATGCTAGAAATTTTGGCCAGACTCCCTCTTTAAGGTATTACCTGTTGTTTTACAATGGAATACGACTACTGCATCTTTATGACACCCAGACTTTGGTGGTTAGTTCACAGTGTGTTTTATTAACCAACATGCTGCTGCAGTGTCAGTTCTCTACACACAATTTTATTCACTTTGAAAAAGCTGGTAATAATTACTGTAAGAATTTTTCTGAGCTCTCTTATAATTAGGGACCAATGTTGTCACATTAATTTAATGACTGTCAGATCATGACATTTGTAAAGAATGGTCAAAGACTGCCATGATGTGCAGTTAAAATTCATGTATTCATTTTATCTGCAGAAAGCCTTTCATTGTTTGAAGTGGTAAGTCAAACGTTACATCAGCTACAAGAGCCCTAGATAAAGATCGTGAAAGATTAGTTGTTTCTTCACTAAGGAGGGGCTGAACAATAAATGTGCTGCTTCCTTTAGCAATCCATGAGGCAATGGCATTGCAAAATGTAACTAAACTGCAGTGGTTAAATCTACATTCTGAATACAAATTAATAAACGTCTGTGATCATAGTTTAGGACTACAGATGGAGCTGTTTATGATCAATATACAGTAAGGTTTCCCTGTTCTGAAAAGGAAGATTCTGCAATAAGAAATCGTCACAAATATGGTTGTAATTATGTTGGATAAGTTAATTATTCATAACTAATTTTCACGTCTTTTAGGAACTGCTTTAATAATTGATCACTCTATTTAAAAAGTAACATTCATAAACACTTGTATCGCAAGTTTCTAAACAACTATTTATCAAACTGTTCTCAAATAACAGCAAGTACGCTTCAATCCATCAGTACCACTGTGACTGCTCTGCATTGTTTTTCAACTGCAGTTAACAGATACACAACCACACAGGACATGATGCAGAGTGGTGGGTGTTCAGACAACAGTAGCTATGTGTGTATGTAACTTGTGCATCTGGTATAAAAATATGAGCCAGATTATGTATCCAAGGTTTCCAAAGCAATTGGTCTTAGGTATTAATCAGGAACCTTTTAGACCAAAGCTATGAAGACAGCAAAGCTAATTTATTAGCCAATTCTGTAATTGAGAACATGCTGTGAGAAGTTTAAAAACACATATCTAACACCAAAATACTGTATGTTTGCAATGTATATAAATTTTTAAAACTACATTGGATAAATACATTTCAATAAACTTTTAAAACACTTAAAATATTCAGTCTATGTTTTCAAATAGCACATCAAGGACCAGATATTCAAAGCATAGCGCAGCATGCAAACCAATTGTGCAGGAATAGCACAGGATTAGTACGGAGCAGCCATATTAAAAGGACCTGTTAGTGCACGCTAACAGCAGTAGCGCAGGGCAAACCAATAATGTATGCAAGGGGCAAAGTGAGGGGGGGTTGGCCTGCATACATGCGTTAAGGGATATTCAAAGCCCTAGCGCCATGCAAGGACACATAGCGTGACACCTAGCACGGTGCTAGCTACCGCCTATAAAAGGCTGGTCTTAACCCAGGGCAAAACACCTAGGAGGAGGGACCACAACAGGGAGTGAGAATGTGTACAGTGCCAGTAGCAGTGATGCTACCATTGATGGCAGCTATAGTGGAGGAGGAGGAGAGGGAGCAGGCACAACATGGGCCACAACACAGGCCAAGGAGATGGTATGCTGCAAATAGGTGGTACCGGCCCAGGGTCTCCTTCGAGACCCTGCCAGATGACCACATCACTGGCCGGTACAGGATGAACAGGGGAATATTGAGGCAGCTATGTGAACTCCTGCATGAGCAGCTGCACTCAAACACCAGATGCAGCCATGCTATGACAGTGGAGGAGAAGGTGACAGCAGCGATGTGCTTCCTTGCCACAGGGACGTTCCAATGACCAACGGGGACACCATCCGGGTATCGCAGTCTGCCACCTCACGCCTCCTGACCCAGTTCCTAGAGGCTTTCCTGCCACATGTTGGGGAGTTCATAGTATTCCCCAGCATGGCAGCAGAGCACAGAGAAACAATGCAGCAGTTCCATCGAGTTGCGCACCTACCATCTGTACTGGGTGCCATTGACTGCACCCATGTCCCCATCCGTGCACCACCTGGCAGTGGCAGTGATGTGTACATTAACAGGAAGGGGTACCACTCCATCAACTGCCAGGTGGTGTGCGATGAGACAGGGTGCATCAGCAATGTCCATGCGCAGTACCCCGGCAGTGCCCACAACGCCTTCATCTGGCACCAGTCCCAGCTGTGCCAGGCATTTGAGGAGGGCAGGATACCTAGTGGGCAACTAGTCAGTGAGTAGCAGCATACAAGGCACACGCACATGACAGCATGGATGGGGGCAGGCAGAGGGAGGCCAGGCAAGGGGTGTGGGAGGGCTACACAGGGGTGCAGGATAGCAACGGCCAGACTGCAGTTCGGCACTAACAGGCACACATCTCTTGACAGGGGACAGTGCCTATCCCCTGCAATCCTGGCTGCTGACACTGGTACTCAGTCCGGCCACAGTGGCCAAGGAGATGTACAACAAGGCACATGCCAGCACAAGGTACATCATAGAGAGGGTGTTTGGCATACTGAAGATGCGCTTCAGAAGCATAGACACATCAGGCGGTGCCCTACAGTATACACCTCAGAAGGTATGCCGTATCTTCCTATCCTGTTGTATGCTGCACAACATGGCAATGAACCATGGGATACAGGAACCTGAACCTGAGGGACAGGCTGACAGTGACCAGAAAAGTGACACCAACAGTCACAAAAGGAACACAACAGAGTGGAACAGAATACATGTGTGCGTGTGGTGCGATGTAGGGGGTGTGCAGGTCACATGGGGGGTGGACACACAGCCATGGTATAGTGTAATTGGGGACGCATGATGTGTGGTGGGAGTGTAAGGAGGGCAACCATGGCAGTGGAAGTGTGAGTGTGCATGGGATGGAGTGTGAGGGTGTTTGTTGGTGTATGTGCTTATGTGCACAGGGATGCGGGTGTGCCAATGTTGACACGGGGGGGTGATGACTGTGCAGAGGTGCAGTACGACCGTGACTATCACTGCCGACTACCACCACACACACATCATGCACCACATGTGCTGGTCACAGACCCTGGGGTACTCTGGGCCAATGACATGGCAGAGGAATAAGGAGAGGCAGACAGGGCAGCCCTCCTGTGCCCCCGTTGACTGGTGGAGCCTGACAGGGTGGGTGGATGGCCACGGTGGCACTGTGTGCCTGAAGTGGTGCATGACACATTTGAGCTGGACCCAGTGCCAGCCCTGAGGCCATGGATTGCCTGCCTGTGGGCCCCTGTGCCATGTGCACCCTGACCAACAAGCACATGCTGGTGACCCCCATGCACCCCACGAAGTACAGTGGCGATGTCAACCACCGCAGCTATCAGGCCAGCAAAGCCACGGTCAATCGCACCCACCATGTGGCCCAACCTGTCCTCTACCTGCTGTTCAGCACAGGCAAAGCCCACTGAAATGGACTCCCACATCAGTGCCAGCTCATGCCTCAGCTCCCTCCGTAGGCCATGCAGGTCCATTCGAGCCTCCTGCTGGGATGTGACAGCAGCCTGTAGGAGTGGGCGGGCACCAGGGGCATCCTACTCGGGGCGCATCCCCCTCAATGGCAGCTGGCACTGGTGCCTGCTGCACAGAAGGTTTGGGACGCTGTTGCACATCTGGCATGCCCTGCTGCTGCCGACCTCTGGTGGTGCACTGTTGTACAGGATGACCCTGGACCACAATCTGTGTGGGACACCACATGTCCAGTGGTGCACACATGGTCCCCACACTGCCCACCACCGGCTGCACAGGGACAGCCACACCAGCAATGCTAAACACCCCCCGGCACCTGTTCCATGGCCTGCTCCCAGCCCCACCCCTGCATCCCCGTCCATAGGCACGTCCAGGTGGTGAGAACCCTCCGACACATCCGTGTCATCACCACTGGTGACCATCACCAGGAGTACCTGCCCAATACCCAGTTCCTCCACTTGGGCATCCTCCAGGTACTCACTGGATTCCATCTCCCTGCTTGCAGTGTGTCCCCCCTTCCCTGGCAGATGCAGCCCCTGTCCAATGGAATGCCACACATGCAGTGGCTCTGTGCGTCCTTGACTGGCACCCAGATTGGACATCGATGGCCATTCATCCTCATCCTCCACATCCTCTGGACCAAGGGCTGACATCCTGGGCTGATCCTGTGTTTCCACAGGCCTTGCAGCCACTGCTGTGGAGAAAAATGGGACAGAGCCAGTCACCTGTACATGGACAGTGTGCCTTACCACCACCACCACCACCACACCATGCACACCCCAGGACACATGCCACCTGCTGTTGTCATGCACACCCCACATACCAGCCTGTGACCTCATGCATCCAAGCAACACACAGTGCACATGCCATGGCCAGGCAGCGGTTAGGGCAGCCCACAGTGCACCCGTGCAGAGCACCAACAGCAAGACTCTGCACCTATGCCATCACACCATGCAGGGTAAACACATGCAAATACAGACCTGTCCTGGGCAGTGCAAGAGGCATCTCACAACCACCACCCAGTACACCTGCAACTGCCACCGACTGCAGAGTGGACACCACCACAGCCATGAGCATCTCCTCCACCTGCTGTTGTTGGGGTTGTGGTCCTCCACCAGTCCACATACGTTCACGCAGCCGCTGTGCCTCCTCTTCCTTTGCCCAGTGCAGCAGGTCATTTCATTGCTTGCGCACCACCTCAGTCATCCTGCCACAGCTGCCGACTGCATTGACCACAGCTGTCACCTCCTCCCAAGCTTGGTGTACCACCGCATCCATGGCCCTGTGCGTGTGGAGCACCTGCTCCCTCTCCTTCACAGCATGCACCAGGGTTTTTAGCTCATCCTGGGAGAATTTATGTGTGCGGATGCACTCTTGCCATGCTGCACTACCTATGGGACAGTTGGAAAGGGACATGTGTCAGCAGCTGTGGCAGGACTGCATTGCATTGCACATACACATCACCATGCCACCCCCTAGAATGTCACAGGCCACATGGACATGGCACTGGGCAGCATGTGCATGTACAGTACATACGGCCACATAGTTATTGGCCACCCTGTGTCTGGACAACAAGCCCTGGATCCACATGTGCACTGCTGTCACCCATGGCTGGCATGTGCACCCGTGGATGGGGCCACCCCTATGCCCACCACCTTGCACTGTACTGTGCCCTGCATGTTCACTATGCTGAGTACGTGGACATGTGGACTGGCACGTAGACAATGGCAGGACACCAGGCACAGGCCACACAGTGCTTGGGATGGCACAGCACCCGGACCCTGTGTTCCACCAGCAGAGCGGTCACAGCCTACCATGTCCCACATCCAGGGTGTCATGGCAGTGAGCCAGTGTTGCAGGACACACCGCAGTATTGCACAATGGCCCCTGCCTGGTGCCCACAGTGTGCAGGCAGTGCCACACGGCACAGCACGATGCAGGGGCATGTGCACAGTGCACTGGATGGTATGCTGTACAGGCGGACGTATGTAGCTGTGCACCATTACGCAGCACAGTGCTTGTCTGTGGTCCTACATGTGGCTGACCATTCCCCAGCAAGTACATCTGTGGGCTGCAGTACAGGCTGACTCTGTTCTGAGCTATTGCCATTCCGAGAGTCCCACAACTGTTGTACATACCTGCCTCTCACTGCTCTGCCCCCTGTTGCATCTCTCCACCTGTCCAGTGTTGTTCTGCAGTAACTGTAGTATGCTGCATTCCCACAACACAACACTGGTGGTGCACTGCTTGCCCTTTTATAGCCCAGCCAGGCAATCCAGCCTGTTATGCATGCAAAGCAGCACATAATGATATGCTAGTCACACAGTTTGCACCATGCATGCACAAGTACCCCCATTTGCATATGCCAGTTTCATATGGCCCTGATTAGCACCGGGCTACCACTTTAGCACTGTGCAAACGTCCGCACCAGTCTACTGGGGGGGCCAGCGCCACGCTATCCCAGTAGCGTGTTGCTCTGTGGTATAGTGCGACCACCACACATGGTCGTGAGGCCCCCATGGCCATGCTAGCATCCTGGCATAGCGCTATATAGCACCGCACTAGCCCACACAGCACGGAGCTAGGTGCATGCATGGTATTTATCTCCAGGGTCACGCTAGAGGTCACGCATGTGCAGTGCGACCACTTCCGGGCAGCACCGTGCTACATCATGTGATACTGCGGTGCTACAGTAGTAGTTGCAGGAGGGTCCTGGGTGTGCCAACAGCTGAGTATTATAACAGGTGGAAGGGAATTCATGGTGTGTGGGCAATGCCAGGCCATGGGAGACAGTGTGCTGTCGTGCACAGGGACAAGCGCTGGGGGGGAGGTGGAGACAGCCAACCTGGTGGAGCTGGTCCAGAAGAGGCACTGGAGGCTCTCTGGGGAGGTCAGGGAGGGGGACTTCCCATGTATGCAGGGGTGATCCTCGATTACATGGAAGCTGAGTGCCCGCACTGGAATCTCCCGTAATGCAGAGAAGTGCAGGCACAGATACACAGACCTGCTATTGCGGCAGCGTCAGCAACTTGAGTGCTACAGGCTCATGGTGTGTGAGGGCACTGTGCCTGTGCCAGATAAGTGGCGATGCATGTTGACACCCACTATCATGATCATGTCGTGCTGCAAGTGTGTGTGTGTGTGTGTGTGCATGCGCATGTGTGTGCCACTATGCATGGTGCTTGGGCACATGTGGTACCAGCGGGGACCCACATGTTGGCCCCCTAGAGGCCCAGTACATGCTGTGGCCATGGGTGTGGTTGGTGGATTCGGACATGGTTGGTGGCATGTCATGGTGCAGCACCAGCCTGCAGCCTGTGACATCGTGGTGCCGGGGTCCTGTCCCTGGGGGACTGTAGACATACACACACGGGTATGTGGATAATCACAGGACAGCTGCAACAGGCACCATCGCACCATTGTGACGCCATGACATCATGATGTGTGTGTATGGTGACTGCTCCATGGGCCATGCTACCATCTGTGTGGGTGTCCTCCATGTTCACTCCCTGTGTGTGCAGAGTTGTTGGGGTTGTATGTTCATCTTGCTGGGCTGCACGTGGTGTATACTGTGTCATGCTCTGACGCCAATGTTTCACCTGTCGTCTGTAGAATGGATCTAGCAGCCCATGGCTGGGGAAGGGGGCCAGAACATGGCCCAGGAGCAGCAGAGAGGCAGCCTGAGGGTGCCGTCCATGCCACAGCAGGTGCAGGAGAGCAACCCTGGGAGTGGTGGCGTGTTGCGTGAGTACCTATCTCATTGCTCTGTGTTCTGTGCTCTTTCACTGTGCTGTGTGTCTCATCTAGGTGTCCTGCCACTGACTGGTCTGGTGGCATGGCTGTGATGGGCAGTGGGCCAGTGGCAATGTGGCACTGTGCTGTGCTGCACACCTGTGTTGCATACCACAGTTGGGTGCTGCCAGTCTGACACTGGGAAGGGGGCAGTGGGGCACTGTCGGCTTGCATTGCTGTGCAGGTGCCTGATGGTGTTGGGGGCTCTGGCAGCGAGTGTTCAGTGGGGGTCACATGCTGTCGGCTGCCATACCCACCTCTGGGGTCCCTCCAGCTCTCCGCCACAGGGTGTCCACATGTGCACTCTTGGCATACCTTGCTGTCCTGTGTATTCACTGGACAGGCCTGCATAGTGCCACCTGCATGCCTGTTGTGGCTGCGGGACACCACGCCCCATGCCTTCCAGGCATACCTCTCATCCCTCTGTCCACCAGCCATGGAACATTGCCTGTCAAACTGTGGTACATATTGGTGATGTGTGGTAGGCGTAGTGGATTCCTTCCCTGGGTATCTCATGACGCTTTTTACTGTGTTGCAGTTATGTTCTGAGGTTCTGTTATCACTATACTAATACATTATGTGCATAGTTTACTATTGAGTGTTACATTACAGTGTTGACCTTGGCTGTGGAACATGTCCTCATAGCGTGGGACAGGGGCATTTACCCCGTGGGTTTGGATCCTTCCTTGTAATGTGTCACAGTTGTGTGGTATGCTTTCAGTGGCCTTGCTTGGTGGCATGTGTCAGCCCTTCACTGCCAGCATCTGTGGCCTGGCTGCCTGTTATCTCCTGGCCTGGGTCGGTCATTGGCAGGCCACTGTCATAGTTCAGTGCTGCTCCAGCATGCCTTTCATTGTTGTTGGTGCTGTGCTCTGTGTTATGGTACATTGCCATCTGTTGGTGGGCAGCATGTCCCAATCTGTGGGTGCCCTTGTGCATGTTGTGGCGTGGCCCTTGCACCCAGCTCTCAGGGGGTCTGGCTGTGTGTCTGCTGTGTCTCGCTGTGTGCTGTGCTGGGGTGGGTGGTGTCACCTGTACCCTGGTGCTCTCGGGATCATTGTCATCATGTCTGTTGGGGTTTGGGTTGGTGCCTGTGTCATCCTGGGCTGCCTCGTGGGCTCCTCCCAGGTTGGCCTACTGGTGCAGCACTCACCTCCACTCGGGTTTGTCCACTGGGACATGCTGTCCATCCCTGTATGGCCACCTGTGGCTGCTGTCTGCCTCCTGGCTGGTGTTCCATCCTCATGGTCTTACCCTTCCCCTTGTAGGTCCACTCCGGGCATCACTGTGGGTGACCAGGCCAGAGGAGTCAGAGGGGATGGATGACGTGCTGCGCCGCATCGTCTGCCAACAGAGGACTCTGATAGAGCAGCAGGCCATCGTGATAACAGAGACGAGGAGGGTGGCTGCTGTGTTGGAGGCTCAGCTCCCAGATCCAGCGTACAGCTAGCCATGCCCTTCATCCCGTCTTGTGTTGGCTTCACACACTCCCCCCTTACTGGACATGATATTGTTTACTTGACTGTATTCCTGTGTCCCTGTGTGCAACCCCCTCCCCTCTGCACCCTTCACCTGTGCCTTATTGTGTACCCTGTTAATTTTGTACATATGTTTGTCATTTACATCCTTGCTTTGCCTATTGTGTGTTCCAGTTGTTGTTCCCGTAGTGGGCTTATTGTTGCTTGGATTGTGTGTTGGTGGGGGGGGGGGGGGCTTGGCATATCGCTTAGTGGGATTTGTTCTGTTGTCTTTCCTTGTTGTGGAGTGGGTCGTCCAGTGGTGTTTGGGGCATTGGTTGTTCTGTGTTTGGTTTAGTCTTTCGTTTAGTATGGGTTCGCATCACTGTTCTGTACCCGTTACCTTTCCTTTTGAATATATGTTATTACATTGCATTTACTCCACTATACTGTGTGTCATGTGTCATTCTTGGGTGCTGGGGTTTCACTTGGTATATACTGTTCCATGGGTTCTCCACATGGGTCTGGGTTGTTGCTTGCCATTCCCGTGCATGTGTGGCATCCTCCGGGCTGTGCACTGTGGTCTTCCCCGTTACCTCATTCCTGCCTGTGTCTCACTGCATGTGTCCCAGGGTCCAGCTGTCTCACCTCTGCACTGTGTTCCATTGTGTGTTTGCACTGTCTGCCTGGGTGCTATATTCAGTGCTGTCTTCAGTGCTATATTCATTGCTGTCTTATTCCCGGGCTGTCTTTGCCCTGTACTCCTGGCCCTGTTTGCCCGGCTTCCTTTGCTTGCTATATTCAGTTGGTTTTGCACCGGGTTATTCCTTTTGAATATGGCTGGCATTTTGCTCCGGGCTCTGTTTGCATGCTGGGCAGTGCTACCTTAGCCATTGGGCAATATTTTGAATATCTGGCCCCAAATGTTTCTGTTTTATAAAACCAGTGAACTCAAATGGGGCCTTATTTTAGAAATAATCCCTTCTACTTTTTACCAGTGGTAAAATACTTGATCCTCTTAGTGTCATACATCTCTGTACAACATGAAATAGATTTGCAATATCTCATAATACTGCTGAAATAGGTGTGTTAAACAGTCAAAGGAATATGGAAAACCCATCTGCAAGTATTGACTTATTTATTGATAAAGAAAGCTCTCTGGAAGCAAATGATGCAACAAGGTTTTTGTTACTTTCTTATGCAGCATGGGAGATGGAGAAGAAATCTGCACTATGCGAGGCATAGTTTCCAGGAAGTGTGGGTTCTAAGAACTGTACATTACTTAGGTTTCCTGAAAGGTAGAGCAGGGTGACAATACTTTATGCTGCTTTAAAACAGTGTCCTCTCAAGGGAGGCCAGTCATCTTTCGCTGTTGTGATTAAAACATGCAAGGCAATTACAATCCTGATGAAGGAAAACCTATGAATACTGGATTCTCTGCAACTATGAAAACAATTATTTGCTCTGTTTTCATATTAATGTTAGCACAGATAATTGGAACTGCATTGTACTTTGTGTATCTCCACATGAAACTTGACAAGGTAAGATTTTTTTCAAAATTGATTCCACTAAGCAGATGGCAGTTTTTGACATAACATCGTAATTCTGGAAAGCAGTAGAGTTAGATAATGCACAGGGGCTTGTTCTACTGAATATGGAATATAATTAATTATTCAAATCATACTGTTCCCTATTGTATAATATGGTGATAGAAAACAATAATCTTAACCTGTGCATTGACCAGAACCCTTCTTTTTATCCACCCCACCATTAAAATATCTGATTTGCATCGAGTACTAGCACTCTTCGTTCCCTAAACTTTTCATCATGTTTGCATGTATATAAAGAGCCCATCTTCAACACATGTGGATGTAATCTCCTTGTGCACTGTGTTGTGTATTTTATTGGCAAGTACTGCCTATTTTTAGTTTAGTACTATGAAAGTAGAAGCTGTGTCTTTTAGAAACCACTAGTGAATAGTCTTTTGACATGGATCAATTTACACACATTGCTATATTGGTCTGATCCTTATACTTAGGGCTTAGTTGTAAAACTCAAGTATTATATAGCTGGATTTATTTTTATATCTTTTCTTTTTAAACGTTGAAGTTTCTCACATTTGTAAGTTACTGTATATTATATTTCATGTCTCTATTTTTTCAAGCATACTGCTCTGCATGTTTAGCATTTTACCCGTGAAGTCAGGAAGCAAATATATCTCTTTATTCAATCATAATCTAGCCAGTGGAGTACGGAAAGGGCATTAAGGAGATATAGGGGCTCCACAACAGGGCAACCAATAGGTTTAGGAAAAAGAGCTACAAGGAAAGACTGGACATACTCTAATTATGTAACCTAGAAAAATGAAAGCTACTTGGGACTTGATCATTGTGTTTCAAATATTAAAGACGGGCTAGAGAGGGTAGAGGTCTTTGAGGCTGGTGAGTGCAGATAAACCTAGAGGACATGCATACATCTAAAGATGCAGGATGAGAAACATCAGGCAACGTTACTTGACGAACAGAATGATTAACATGTGGAATAGCCTGTGCAGTGAGGTGGTGAGATCTAGCACTGTTTGGGCCTTAAAAGCAGGACTAGTCAGATGCTGTACCTTAGGGAGAATAACATTGGGGGTTACACAGCCTGAGTAGGGGTAAACATTTCTCCAGTTAAACATGTACATATCCATACTCAATCAGGTGGCAGGTAGGGGGCCAATAAGATAGTTTCTACTACTGAGTTGCAGTGTTACTATCTGGATGTCTTATCTTTCTGTCTGTCTATTTATCTATCTATCTGCCTATCTACTCTATTGATCAGTCATCTATCCATCTGTTTGCATGTCTTTCTCTTGCTAAAATGGTTAGAATAACAAAAGTACAATACCTACAACATCTAATGTACATGTTTAAACTAATTCTTATAAAAATACCGGATTGATTAGTCGAAACTACTTTTAGAATTATATATTTAATGTACGTAAACATCTTTCATTATTTTTAATATGTTGCTGTATTCATAAGCAGTACAAATGTATCTTACTATATTGACTAACCCCATATTAAGATACAAGAGGAGATGACGTTTCATGAAGATTATATATTCCTGAGAAGATTACAAAAATGTTCAAAGGGAGAAGACTTGGACAGTACATTACTGAATTGTAATCAGATTGTAACTGAGTTTCAAAACATGCTATCAAAGGTAAGACATTATATAAGCCTAGTACAGTAGGGTACAGCCCAAATGATTTTTTTTTTAAATCTACACTGCACTTTCAGGATTTCCCATACTATAATACAAGAAAAAAGTCAGGGTTAAGTATACTTTATTTCTATTGTATGAGTGATGATGGTAAGCATCTGTCCAACAAGGTGCTCTCCGTTTCATATAAATCAATCAATCAATCAATCAAATATGCAGGTGTTGTATATAGCTTGCATTGCATACACCAAAACAACAATAACTGGCTCACGAAGAATGCAGTGAAAGAAAATAAATGCAGCATTTCAGAGAGAGGATTCAAAAGTAAGACAATAAAAGAGAAACGTACACCAAGAAGAAGAAGAAAGCAGAAAACTAAAATTGAGTAGAAGACAATTCATTTTGCAGTAAAAGAACAAATGTTGTGGTTTAAACATTCAACATACTGCTTACGTAACCAAAACATGATTGTTTTGTAACTTAAAATTGCTGCATGAACTACTGTTATTTTTAATTGGAAATTCATTTTATTCATTCACTTTCTCACAAGCTAAATGCTATACCCAAATATCTTCAAGAGGGTATCAAAGCTATAACAGCAATAAAAAAAACATGTCAAAGGCAAAATGTATTTCTGAAACCTTAAATTGCAGTTTTACAGTGTTTGCAGTGAGAGATTACAATATAGTGTATCCACATAAGTGTGTGTTTATCCTGTGATTATCAACAATTTATAGTAGAAACATTTTGTGTAATGTAACTGTGAGATTACCTTTGCCAAATGTTTTGCAATATGTCAACATTTTTTAATACTAAGATAGACTCAGTTGACTGGATTTTCAATCACATGCTGCTGAGGTACGATACATTTCTCTGGTATCTCAGCACACAGCACCAATAAGTTAGACCACCTGAAATGTGGTCGAACTTTTGGGCACAATTGCCATGAGTTGCAATGCTACAGGTGTCACATGTGTCAAAAATATTATGCATGTGTCACTTTTTTTGATTCAAGCAACTGTAGACTAGATAAACTGTTGCAAGTGTGGCAAAATCTATAAAAATAGGAAATTAAGTTTTGGGTGCATTTCTGAGGACACAGTCAAAACTCAAAATCAGGAGTTGTAGATGTATCACCCGTTTTGAAAAATGTGGCCCAGTATGTTTCAAACATGCAGATTACATTCCCCTTTTAAACAAAAAAATATGGGCACATGCATGATTTTTCATAGTTAATGGGCAGGGGAATAGTTATTAGTTTTCTCATATGCATTTATGTGTTGTGTCGGCCAGTGGTCACTTCCAGCATCCTGTAACTGTGTTTTCAGAAACAGATAGGAAGATGAAGTCTGGTTCTAAATTGCACCAACATATATTATTTTATATATAAATTATTTTTTTTTCACTTCAAATGGGGACCAGGGCAGTATTGGTCAGAACATACTGATTTAGGTGACTGACTATAGTGTATATTTATGTTTTCTTTAACCCTGGCCACTTCCTCATTATCAGTATTCATCCAGTTTTAATGGACAGTTCCACCTCATGGGTACAGATCAGTACAAAGTTCTAATACTTTTTATTGTGGGTTTAATTAGCTTCTATCAAATATTTTCATCTACTTATTTTTATTTGAGTTTTGAAAATTACGGTATATTTTCAGTACCTTATCATCCCGCCCCTACAGGGGTGAAGAGTTTTCTGTAGCACTTCCAATATATGTTATTTATTCATTTGTACCTTAACAGGAATTCAAGCTGAATTGTAAGTCCATTGGAAATCCTTATTAGTTGCATAGGCCCCCAGTGAAACATTACTGTTATGCTGGATGTACATGTCTGTTTCTCCATTTTTACCCATAGGGATATTATGAATGAATATATCTAGATAGGGTCTTTTTTTTTTTTGCTTGTCTTGTGTTTTTGTTTTCTACAGGGCTGTTTACCTTCCCCACCCCCAGCTGAGAGGCAGCCATATGCTGTGACACATAGCTTCCACTAGGTGGCATCCAAGCAGTGGCCATGAACTGTCCCTCCACCATGAAGTAGAAGTGCCGTCTCTGGACACACAATCCTCCTTCCCCACAGCTAGCCACCAAGTGGCCTTGCTTCATTCCCAAAGCTGGGGTAACAGTGTGGCAGGTGTTGTGGTAGCCAGTGCCTCAGCCTATCATGCTGCTGGACCAGTGCTTGTCTTGTGCTAAACAAGCACCAATATTTGTGATCACATGTGTGAAAATAGGAACCAAAAATATATTTGATCCATTTATATCTTTATACCACAAACTCAGTCCATATATGTGTACACTTACAATGGACTGCATTGTGCTACAATATATTATTATCAACTCTATAACCATTGAATTCATCAAAAAAGGAGTAAGCAAAGGACCATTCCACCTCATGAACACAGACCAGTACAATGTATTTATATTTTTTTATTGTCGGTTTCTATTAATTATGTCATTATCACATTTATTTTCTTCTACTATTTTATTTATTTTAGTTTTTAAAAATGATACTATAGTTTCAGTACTTTGTCATCCCTCTCACTATAGGGGTAAAGTGTTTTCTGTAACACTTCCCAGTATTTGGCTTTTTACTCATTTGGACTTTTGCAGGAATCCATTCTGTATTATGCAATTTATGCATAATTAGTTTATTGGAAACCATGATTACTGTAGTTATATAGGCCCTTATTCACCAACATGTTTAACTGGATGTACTGTATGTCTCTGTTTCACCATTTTTATGTATGAGGATGTCATAAATAAGTATTTCTGGATAGGATCCTTAGTGTTTGACTTATATTTAATAAGTGCCAGTATTTGTAATCATATGAGTTAAGATAGGAATGAAAAAATACCTTTGGTCCATTGTCTTCTTTCCCCCATCAACTCAGTCCATACATGTGAGGACTTACCATTGACTGCATTATATTACAATGTATTAATGGTGGCTCTATAGTCAAAGAATTAGCCATAACATGCAAGCAGAACTAAACAAAATACAGCTCTCTTATGTGGAATTCCAGTGGATGCTTTGTAAATAGCCAATGGAAATCAGTATGAAATCATATATAATTCACATCAAACAGAGACTTGTAACATGTTACTAGATTGTCTAATACTTTACTGTGTTTTTTGTGAATGGGACATGAAATTACTTGCATTTAACATTTTTGAGGGGTAGATTATGACAAATACTGACACTGCTGGTATTTGTATGCACCCACCCCTCTTTCTTTTAAATATCACATTTGTACCAATGGCAATACAATGGTTGGGCAGTTAATTTGCATATGAATCAAGCTTATCATAAAATTATGAAAAATTATAACTTTAGTACGCAGTTATAACTAATGATCTTTGCTTTTCTTGTTTTGATAGATCACCACAAAAGAAGGACAATATGACATGTATAAAGGTAACATCATGTGTTTTTGCTTTGAAATCATTTTCATTTCATTATCATTTTTTATGCTTGTAGGCTGATGATCATAAATGCCAATTTTCATCAGTCACAAGTTGACAAATAAATCACAAAAGTACAAAAATGTAAAACTTATAAATATACACTACCTATACAATAACTAACTTGAACCACATACATCATAAACATGCAAATATTTATTTTAGGGAGCCAGTCCTTTAGTCTGACTTTACAATGTCAAGGGGAAGTGAATTATCAAACATGGGAGCTCCGTACAATATGGATCTTTGACTGAATGATTTTTTTTTAAAGAAAGAAACAACATAGGGACTTCTACTTTGAGATCTAGTATTACTTGCATTGTATCTCCTATTGAAGACAGAGATAGATGATGGAAGATGGCCCTGGCTTTTTTTTTCAGCAAAATGGCCAATCATACACTACATGTGTTGTTTAAAAGCAAACATCCAGTGGTATCATAAAGAACACAATGATGGGTAGATCTAGGAAGACTGGTAATGAACTGACAAATATTATTGGGAGCAACTTATAATTTGGACATACAACTCTCCTTGTCTGCTGAGTAAACTGGTAACCCATAGTCTAATACTGAAAGTAGGAGACTATGAGCTAGCAGTTTTCGAGACTCTGGGATAAAAAGTTCCTAATCCTAAATACAAACCTAGTCTTTGATGAACTGTCTAAACAACATACCCCACATGTTGCTCAAATGGCAGTTCTGTCTATATGTACACCCAAGTGCTTAAAGGAATCAACTTGTTCAGTTGGGTCATCACTAAGATCAAAAACAGAAAAAACATATTCTCTTGCCATCCTGGGACCAGAAAATATCATTAATTTAGTCTTTTTTAATGTAATACCACTTTTTTAGATAGACACCAAGTCTGAAATTAATTAAAGTCAGCTTGAACTCTAGTCACTGCTTTCTAAATGTTGGAATGAAATTAGAATGACTGCATAACCTGCATACAAAATAACCTCAGATTGAAGAATTGAATTTAAAAATAATGAAAAAAGCAAAGTGCCCAGAATAGAGCTATGTGGGACTCCACAGCTGATGGGAAATCAGAACCAACCACTCATATGTGTGGAAATGGAATGGCTGAGATGCTTACTTATATACCTGTGCAACATTTTTGTAACAATGTGTAACCCGTTGACAATATATATTATCAAATGGGTAAGAGGTTTACTCAGATCTCATTGACTAAGAGCAATTCCAAACTTTGGTGATATCTGACAATAATGCCACAGCCTAGAAAACATTTTTTGCCAAATGTTATTTTACCTACTGTACCTTTAGTCCATTTGATAATATCAATAAAACACTTTAGAGTGAGGGGATATTCATTTACAAATGTTCAAGGGTTTAAAATATTATAATACTCATATAAAATTGGTTTTCCTGCATTCTGTTCAATAATTTTTAGAGTAATGTATAACTAGATCATGATTTTGTGCATCTATTAAGAAATACTGCTTAATCTAGTAAGAAATATGACTGCAATAGGGTGGACACCCTGGGGGGGGTAGAGGCCATGAGGCAGGATGTGAAGATTCTGGAGGGGTGGTCAGAAACTTAGCAACTGACATTCAATGCCAAAAAGTGTGCTGTGATGCACTTTGGGTGTAAAATCTCATGAATAGTTTACAATCTAGGGGAAGAGATCAAAAAACAGAGCAGGAGAGGGATCTGAGGATTATAATGTAAATCAACCTTAAGGTAGGTAACCAATGCAGCAAAGCTGTGGAGAAGGCAAATTGAATGTTGGCATGCATTGGGAAGGGCATAAATAGCAGAAGGAGGGAGGTACTGATGCCTCTTTACAAAGCCATGATGAGGCCACACCTGGAGTACAGGGTCCAGTTCTGGAGGCTGCTCCTATGCATGGGCATAGATGGGATAGAAAGAGTTCAGAGAAGGGCAACCAAGATTATGCATGGTATGCAGGGGAAGTCTTACGAGAAGGGGTGTATGGAATTTGATCTGTATCCATTGGAGAACAGAAGGGAGAGGGGGGAAATGACTGAAACTTTTAAGTACATGGAGGGGATCAATAAGGTGAAGGAGGGGAGCTTATTTAAAATGAAGGAGGGGGCGAAAACTAGAGGGTATAGCCTAAGATTGCAGTGCATAAGATACAGAGGCAATGTAAGGGGTGATTCTTCACAGAGAGGATAGTACAGGCCTGGAACAAACTACCAGAGGAGGTGGGGGGCCAAAATGGTGGAGGGATTCAAGAGGGCATGGGACAGACATATGGGGTTGGTAAGTGGGGGGAAGGGGAGGGCCCATGGAAATGGAGATGAGTGGGGGAAAGGGGCAGACTTGATGGGCTGTTGGGGTCCTTTTCTGTCATCAAATTTCTGTGATTCTGTGTGAAATCATTTGGGGTGATTCTCACAGATTTTTCCTTTATTAAGCCATGCTTTTATCATGCTAATTACAATAAATGTGATTTATCCTCAGACACCTTGCCTGAGAAGAAACACCAGGATTCTGAAAAGCATGTTGTTGCAGCACACCTGGCAGGAACATCCAAAAAATTAAAGTCATCAGATGGTAAATAACAGCATTTAATTTTAAAGGTGTCGAACAAAAACAAAAATGGGTGCCCTACTCCAGTAGCTAAAATGTATAGAGAAGTGACATCTGGAACTCCTGTAATTCCTTCAATTCTCTTCGCATATCAAGAGGGCATTATCTCTAAACCTTCAAAAGTGATTGTTTAATATTACCAGTGAAGTTGTTATTGTGCTCATTGTAAAAGAAGTTATCCTCCCAATAACCCACCTTTATATTTATAACATTTGTTGGACATGCTACACTCCCTTTATTTGGGTATAATATTTTTGAAATTAGTTGCATTCCAAAATCATGCAGGGCATCCAGATATACAGAGATTCCTGTATTTTACAGGTATTTGGAGCCATGTACAGAGAAATTATTCCCAATACCCTTGCATTGGTTATACAAGAAAATAGCTTCCCAAGGAAATAATACAATATAAAGGAAAATATGAGAAAATTGCCCTGGAGCTATAAGGCAAATGCCATATCAATCTGAGAGTACCAAATCATGCTAAGTATATATAGGAGGTATTAAACTGAGAGTCTGTTTTCTAGCTTATGCCTCAGACAGAACTCCACAGCATTCAGTCTCCTATTGTGGGGAATGCTGGTGTACAAACTAGTTATGTCCATGGCTACAAAACAATATTTTTATTAGCACTGATTTTTTTTTAATATGTTGATAACATCTGTAGTGTCACAGACAAAAGATGTGTTTGCTTTCTATTTCTTTGATAAAAAAGGTCCACAAAGGTGATAAGGGTTCTGTGATACAGAGGTAAAGGGGGATTCACGGGGTCCTGACTCCCTTAAAAATGACCACAGAAACAGCAGCAGTGGTCACAAAAATATATTAAAAAGAGCTGTGGAGCAAATGTTCCTTAATCCAGTCCACAATTATACTACAGTCTCTTTCTGTGACATAGATGGTCTAGTGTGATTAACAGCTCCTCAAGGGCAGCAAATAGGTGGTAGCACAAGATGGTGACCTCATAAAAGGACTCATTTTGAGTCATTATCACATATTGTTTGTGTTGCCAGTCTCCATGCTTTTCACAGTGATGAGAAGGGACCTCTCTTGACAAGAAATCAAAGGAAAGCAGTGTTTTCTTACTTTCTGATCTGAATCACTGGAAGGGAGGTCAAAGGAGGCTTGGTTTACCTGAGTGATACAACTCTTAACCTGATACTATAGAATAGTGACTCAATTTCTAGGAACTCTCCCTACAGAAAGAAAGAAAAAGAGCAAAATAGTGGGGCTGCTTCCTGCAGTGGGATGTAGGGACAGCAATCTCAAGAGAGTACATTGGCATGCTGGCACCTTGGAGCAGCCACATAGAATATATATTCACATGTACTGTGTCCTGTCTGTTGTTATTGGTATGTACATGTCGCACTTCTAGAGCTCTATTCTGTAACTTAAACTGAAGTGCTGTGTTTCCAAGAGTTTCTCCTGAGTCCCATTGCTGACTGCTGTCTTATGCTGCTTGCCAAGTGCTGGGTGGCATATTCATTCAGTTCTGGAAACAACACAAAAAGTAAATATTAAATACTGTAAGTATACAGTGCATCAAAATCCAATCAAAGAAGGGAAATGAAAAATAATAGTACAGAAAAAGCTGGCACAGGCTGCATTTTAATTAAGCGTGGTCAGGGCCTAAACATTTGGGGTCCATGATTTGCTGTAGACTATTTAAAGTGTTCTGGGGTCTGGTAAATACATGAACATTCTGTTTGTAATCGTTTTCATTGATGGCGCAAGTAGGTTTGTGATCTAGCTATATGGTGCTGTAAATGATCTAGGGCTAATGATAAAAAAAAAAGGTCCACCAACTTCTAGTCTTCAGCACCTCCAGAGTGGGCTAAGAGCCATACTGACACCAAACAGAGCCAAAATCATAGCACAGTTCTGGCAGGGATTTGGCATGTCTTATAAGACTGATTATCTTGTCAGTAATGCTCCATGTGGCATCAGGAACCTACTTGCAAGCAAACACAGGCATCCAATCAAATGCCCTGTGTCCAGCACAGCTCTGTCCCCCTACCTGCCTCTATGCACAGATCCTCACTAGAGGAGGGAAGTGAGCAAGGGTTGTAGATGCTGTCTGGTGTGGACAGGCAATTGGGTGCAGAGCATCACATCCCAGCTATGGTGCACAGGTGCCAAAATAAGGTGACATACTGTGCATTTTGTATATTGTTTGGCTCACTTAATGGAGGAATAAGGTGGTTGATTGGATGCCTATATTTGTATATTGTTTAGTTAACTAAATGCAGCAGTTAAGTGACTGGTTGGAAGCACTATTTTGTACAGTATATTGTTGCGCTAACTAAATGGAGGAGTGAAGTGATGTTTGGATGCACCATTTACAGATCATTTTGCTAACTAAATGGAGGAGTGAAGTGACTAATTGGAAGCCCCATTTTGTAAATCAGTTAACTAACTAACTGGAGTTGTGAAGTGACTGGTTTGATGCTCCATTTTGTATATTGTTTACCTAAATTAACAGAATAGTGAAGTGACTGATTGGCTGTCCCATTCAGTATATTGTTTAGCTAAATAAATAGAGGAGGGTAATGACTGATTGGATGTCCCATTTTGTATATTTTTAGCTAACTAAGCAGAGTAGTGATGTGATTGGCTGGATGCCATAGTTTATGTATTGTTTAGCTAACAAAATGGAGGAGTGAACTGACTGGTTGGATGCCCCATGTTATATATAGTTTAGCTAACTAAGTAGAGTAGTAAAGTGACTGCGTGGGTGCTTTCCTAAACTCTGAACAGGCAAGCTGCAAGATTATGATGTGAGTTTATACAAGCAAAGGTCACAGTACTCTTCTAGGTTACCACTAGCCAGGCAAGGTTGTTTCTTCTGAAATGTAAACTAGAGGCATGGAAGTGTAGCTAGGGACATTCTGTTAGCTCCCAACCTAATGAATGGCTTCTGAGTTGTAAAAGGGCAGTACACTTTCAATTTAAAGTGCTTTCTTTTGAAGCAGTGGTAGATGTCCAGTTTCAGTAAGGAAGCAATTGGCTTTCTTATTGAATCTCACTATTTTCAGCCAACAAAACTATGGTAAACTATTTTATTTTCATTTTTTTGGACTTGAAAACAAGGAGTCTGTGGCTGCCCTTGCCAATTCATGATCAATCAGGATAGATATACATTTCTAACCTCAGTTTATACCTATTGATCAAGAATTGGGGAGCTGGGTAGAAGACATATTTTTCCTAATTGAAAGAAAATAGCTAAGGTAAAAAAAAATAGTTTACCTTATTTGTAGGTTAAAATAGTGACATTCATTAAAGAAGCCTCATAAACTAGCACAATTTTCTGTATCAAAACCATGTTAGGATTGTCTTACCCACCCCTAAAAAAATTCTAGATGCTCCTCTGTGATATAACCGATGTTGGACACAATCAGTGCTGCACGTCAGCCTAGAAAAGTGGAATCCAGCTAAACTGCATTAATGTTTTGTGTCATGCTAATCCCAAACTAGAAAGCAATTTAAAAGATGCGAACCCTAGAATTGTAGTGTGGAAGCTGAAGCAAAGTATGCCCTGAAAGGGCATAATAAAGCAAGTTTCAAATAAAAAATGTGTGTGTGTGTGTGCATGTATATATATATATATATATATATATATATATATATATATATATATATATATATATACATATGAGCTATCAGAATGGTAATTTATCTACACAGTGCTGTTTGACCTTGGGTAACCTCATGAGTGGCATAAGCCACATGTGAGGTGTCCAAGGTCAAACAGCACAAGTGTAGATAAATCATTTATCTGACAGCTCATCATTGTATATTTCATTTATGCAATAGGGATGCTTTCTATCAGTGCAGGAACATTTGGTTTTGACTGTTTATCATTATTTTAAATGATCATTTCTGGGAGTTTTGGTTAACTTTCCTAGAGTATGTCCGCCTAGCATAGTGGTTGCTATTAAATGAAACATCACTCATTCTGTAGAAAACTTCTTGCTGAACAAATGTCATGCTCACAGTACTATGCTACCTTTTTCATTTTAAAGTTATTCACATTTGTTTGTCAAGAAAGGGAATAGAAAATTGAATTTTATGCTGTTTTTTTGCTAATTATTATAAAAAAAATTAAAAGGTATCTATAAATGAAACACCACTCATTTTGTAGATATTTTGTGCTGAACATTTTTCATGCTCACAGTACCATGCTATCATTTTTGGTTTTAAAGTTATTCACATTTGTTTGTCAAAAAAGTAAACAAAAAATTACATTTTCTTCTGCTTTTTTGCTAATTGTAAAAAATCTGTAAGGTATCTATACATGAAACACCATTCATGTTGTAGATGATTTTGTGCTGAATAATTTTTGTGCTCACAGTACCATGCTATCTTTTTTCATTTTAAAGTTATTCCCATTTGAATATGGTTAGTACTACTTCTGAGGCCGAACATTCTAAATGAATTCTAAAGAGATTTGTGACATAGTAACTGTGTGTATAAATGTTCACTGTGTGTATACATTTATTTATACATACAGTGACTCAGATAAATGCATTTATCACACTGAATATATGTCCAACCCTATTGCATAAATATATATATATATATATATATATATATATAAATATATATATTTAGCATATGCATATTTATAATATATATATACTGCATAGCCAGCCATGATGAAATGCAGCAACTTCAGAAAATATCATGTGGCAAAATACTGCAGTAAAAAAGGCTTTAATCTCCACTGATCCCTGCAGCAGACTGTAGCATTTTGTGATATACTGCAGCATTAATGACACGGCATGATCTGAAACTAGAAGGAGGCAAGTTGAGGGGGAATGTGAGGAAGTTCTTATTCACTGAAAGGGTGGTTGATTCATGGAATAGCCTGCCAGAGGAGGTGGTGGAAGCAAGGACAGTGGAGGGATATAAACATGCCTGAGACAGACGTAGGGGAACCTCAGAGGTGGGGAGGAGAGGGAAAAGGCCATTGACCAGGTAGGGTAAGTAACTGCATACTAGAGTAGGGCTTACAGGCAGACTAGATGGGCCTGGCTGTCCCTATCTGCCAACAATTTCTATGTTTCTATTAATGCATCACATCCTGGCTGGTGCAACTGTACATGTGTATGTACAGTATGTGTGTATATATATGTGTGTGTGTGTGTGTGTGTGTATGTGTGTATATATATATATATATATGTGTGTGTGTGTATATGATAGAGATATGCTGTAGGTCTAGATATACTGCATATGCAATAATAGATGACAGGGTGTGCATTCTGTGAGTGGTGTAGACAATCCCCAGGTGTGTGCTGAGCTATGAGGCCCCAATTCAAGTGCTCCTCAGGAAACACCAGAGGACTGCTTACATCTTCAAATGAATGTAGAACCTTTGAGTATGTTATTGCATTTTTAAAATGTCCAGGTATTAAAAATGTTAGCTTGGAAAAGTCTGCACTGTACATCTCTGAGTATGTATAGGGGTAGTATGTGACTTGGTTCATCTGATCACAAAGCAGTATTTGCAGCAGCCATCTTGACCCATGTTAGAAAAATAAACAAATATCTTTGAAATGGCATCAACCTTATTAAAATGTGCCTGGTACTTTACAGGTGGCCTATACATCTATGTCATTACAAGTAATGAAGCCATAAATGATGTCACATGGGACATGGATCTCACATAAAATATGAGGAATACTTTTATTTGGCCCATACAATATGAGGAATACTTTTATTTGACATCTGTCATATTTTAATTCATGGAATAACAAGGGTTTGTACGGTATAAAGGTCAGATGTTCTTTTTTCATAGATGTACAGTATATTTATAGAAAAATTTAAATTTACATTTTATACATGTACAGTAGTGGTAGTGGGGGTTCTCAAAAAAAGAAAAGGAAATTTTCAAATGCTTAAAACTCGGCCATCTTGGAACGTAAGACTGTATGATTCAGCATGCGTCATCTCAGTCCAAGAATCTACTAAATTGGCAAGTTTTATAGACACCTGCTTGTCCATTTTGGAGTTCTAAAGTGTTGAATTTCTGTGTTTTTGCCAATGTATTTACAATATCTGTTCGCATATGCTCAATTCACTGCAAAAGCAGCTAAAAAATGTACAGAAAGATATGTTTTGAAACTTACAGGTATGTTAGATGCTATAGAGCTATATGTCCTTTGGGTGGCTTGGTGAAAGAAATGTTCATTCATTTTGAAGTTATTTGTTGTTAACACATGCTCTAGTCACTGAAAGAAAGCTAAATACAGTATTTTATGAAAGAGAGGCCACCCTCCAATAAAAGCCAACCTCAAAAACAAGCTGCAGGTCAAAATGACTACTTTCAATAAAAGAGGCCTTTAAATACTGGCTGCAGCTACTAGCCAGGGTTTAAGTCATGTCAGATTAAACTCTGTAGGTGGGACTCTGTGATCTGTTACCACTGTAAATAGGATCATTATTACAGTTTTTATTTAGAACTGATTATCTTAGTTAATGTTTCTTTTAGTTAATTTAATATGAAGTAGATCAATACCGAGTCAGAATTGGCCTACCACGATACCTGGAAATTTCTAGGTGGGCCCCCTTTGGTGGGTACCTGATCATTTTCTAACCTAAATAAATGGGCCCTTTAACCCATTTTAAGATGCAAACACAGACCTAGCATATTATTTTGAAGTGGAATACTGATAAAAAGTGTTTCATCATGGGCCCTCCCCTATAGATTTTCCAGGTGGTCCCCCTATCAACTTTCCAGGAGGGCCCCCGGTACTCCAGGCAGGCCCTGGACCAAAAACAATAATCTTGGTCAAATCCAGGATGAGTAATATTTTATTTTTAGTACTTAACAGTTTGATTGTACAAAATAAGCCAACCTCAAATCATAGCCTCCGTTGCATACAGGCCAGAGATAAACATATTACATTTTAATAAAAGCTACACAAAGAATTATTTAGATATTTTTTCTACAAAGGTGTTTATTCTCCTCAGCTGAAGTAGGTAGGCTCCCTTTTGATATGTACCCACAGACCCCCATTGGAAACCATGTCCCCTGGACTCCCCTTTCAGCCATGCTCCCCTATGGATTGTCTCCCCTGGCAGGGCCAGAAGGGGGAGAGCCATCCTCTGCCCCAGAGACTCTCATCCAGTTGCTGCCAACAGGGGTCCTAGTGGTGGTGTGGGTGAGTGGCAGTGCACAGAGCATCATATACACCTGCCTTCCCTACCTTCCATTTTCCTCTTCTTTTTTTTTTCAATTCCCCATAGCTGGGGTATCTATTTTGGTGTGTGTGTGTGTGTGTATGTTCCACAGCTCCCTCCCTTCATGCCACTGCAGTCTCACACTACCACCAGGCCTACACTTGGCTTCACTTGGTGGTAGTCTTGCAGGACAGCCAGCAAGCCAACCCTCCCTCCCCCAGAGAGGAGAACTGTCCATCAGATGCTCGATCCTCTCCTTCCAGCTGACCCCAAGCAACCTGAGACAGCTTTTCTTCTTGGGTCACTGGTGTGGCAGGCGGTAGCTCTATTGTTGTGCTACTGGGATGGGCTGCATTTAGATATTTTTAATTAATAAACAAAATGTTTGCACAGGAATCCCTCACAAATGTTTTTGAAATGCTACTTGTTGCACAAATAGTTTGAACATCTATGCAATGGTTTTCAAAATATTCATGCTACTGTATAGTTTTCAAAATCTACATGTGGCATGAAGATTTTCAAATCAGTGTGCCTTAGGACAATTTCCAAAATCTTTGTGCTGCACTACCATTTTTAAAAGCTACTTGCTGCACAATGCTTTTCACAAAACAGAAAACCTCCAGGAAGGTTTTGAAAACATACCTGCTCTGTTACTTTTAAAACAAATCTGCATGCTGCACAATGGTATTCAAAATCTACCCACTGAGTGCAAGTTTTTAGTTAGTCTTTAAGAACAAGGTGACTAAAAACTTTAAGGTGAGATAACTTATTAAAGACTTGAATGCTAAGGGTGCTACTGTACTTTAATGTTTGTGAGGGAGAAGCAGAACAAGACACACTTTGGCACTCATATTATGAAGGCTAGCACAGCATTAACAAGCGTATTGCCAAGCCAACCATACTCAGTTCAGCTGGGCAGGGCGAGAAATATATCCAAAGGGTACCTGGCTTTGTGCGCAGTGGATGGCCTTGATGCATAGACTACACTGCAACCTTGTAAAACAGGGTGTCTTCTTGCATATAGAATGCAATTGTATATTCAAAGGCTTTTGTAAGTAGTGCAGGCAGCCAGGGAGCCCTACTTAATACTAATGAAACCACGTGTTATCAATGCACAGCGATGCGTGTCCCCTGTTCCCCCAGCAACACTGGTGCAAGTGACCCCACTTCCTCCCACCAAATCCCCATTAATACAGAGCTAAATTATACAGTCCAACCCTGCCAGTCTAGTAGTTCCTCCGCCCCAATTGTTGACAGTGCTGTGCAATATTAAAGATGCAAACCCTGGCAATCTAAGGGATACCCTTCCCTCACCCAGTCCTTGACAGTATTGTAAAATTATACTAAAGTCCTTGCTTAGCAGTATAGTGAATCACCCTGTGTCAGTATTGTGGAACTATTTTAAAACATTTCCTTTGTAGCCTGATGAATTCACTTTCCTCACCCAATCCCTGATGGTATTTTGGAACTGTACAAAAGTATTTCCTTGGCAGTCTGCTGGACCCCCCCTCCCTCACCCAATCTGGTACTGCAGAACTGTACTGAAGCCCATCCCTGGCAGTCTAGGTTTATTCCCTCATAGATTACTGTCAATTCCCCCAACTCACCCACTGAGCACCCACCACCCACACCCCCTGTCAGCTCCCCTACTCACTCACCAGTAAATAAGTCAGCCGCCATCTGATTCTCAGATGACAACTGGCACAGACCACTTCAGAAGGCCACCATCTGACTAATAAGGAGTGAATGCATGCATTCTGTAATAAGAACTGTTTCTACAGTATGTGCACACTCACTATCTATCAATCAGATGGCAGATGGCTGATGTGGTGAGTGGGGGGTCATAGCCGGTCAATGTTTGCAAAGCTGATGCAGCTCACCTATGGAGAGATGGGTGTGTTAGGGACTGAGAGGAGATGGAGCTGGTGGTTGCTCAGTGGGTGGTCTGGAAAGTGAGGCTTTGAAAGTGATTGGTTGGTGGGTAACACTAAAGTGCCAGGGGTTAGCATCATTATATTTCCACAACACCAGACTGGGCAAAATGGGGGTACAGTAGACTGCCTGGGAAGGAATTTAATGCAGTTCCACAGTAGTAACAGTGATTGTGTGATGTAGGGAGCCCACTAGATGGGCAGGAAAAGACTTTAATACAGTTTCACAATGCCGACAGGAACTGGGTGAGGAAGAGTGCTAGACTGCCAGGGATGGAATAGATCATTAAGACTCTTGTGTGGAGTCTGGTCGAGGCTCTGTGCAGTGCCTCCTACATTTGTGCATGGACACATTGTCCTGAGCTGCTAATGACCATATAATGACATGCACATGACCCCTTAGTACTGTGCATGCCATAAGTATGTGATCTTTAGTATGCCAGCCACAGAATATGGCTCTCAGAAGTGATAGCACTATTTCATTTCTGATGGGCTGTCTCCTTTTGCTCCTGGGAGCCTCTTGCCAGCAGAGACTGTAGTAATGATACACTTATGCATCATGCATGGCTCTTTTAGCAGTTGGGTCCTGACTGCATGAAACAAACTCCTGCTCCCATGTATTTTGCTTTGGCTGTTCCACTCAACGAGAAGAATCTGCTGGTGGTTTCCTGCAGCATTTGGAAATCATCAGTGAAAGGGCATTTTCTGTGGTCACCCTGCTCATGTGGAATGCCTTACCAAATCAGCTTAATAATAATAATAATAAATGTTATTTCACATAAGCGCCTTTCAGGCCATCAAGGCGGTTTACAAAAGGATAAATCCAGTTACAATTATATAAAAAAATAAACATCAAGATAAATGACTAACATACAAAAATAAACAGAGGATCAAAGTTATATGGCGCCGTCATAGGCAAGATTCCCTTAAAAGGTCTTTAAAGCTTTGTCAGATCTTCTGTGTTAAAATTTTTAAAAGAGCTCTTAACAACCATCTTTCCCTTGCATTTGGAGACTCGTTTTAAATAAGTTTTGCAGTCAAATGCACCCAGTCTCTAGCTATTTACAGTTCATTTCCTTTCCATTCACTGCTTGATGAGAGTTGCTTGGTACTTCTTTGGTCATGTCGGAAATAAATCACTCTGTTACACAATGGGATTTTGTCATGTTTACTAATATATTCAGTAATGCACATGGGGGCACAGCCCCGAAAATTGTCAACACTGTAAGACAGGCTCCGTTTGGACCCTAGACATAAGTAAAAACATAGGGTACCTTAAAAAAGGGTTTGACCCTTTACGCTTCTTCTACTGCAGCCCCATAGCTCTTATTTCTTGCAGTGAATCAGTTGGTGAGGTTTACCTCAGGGCAGAGCCTTTCCTATATTGCCTTCTGAATTTACTAGAGTGCCCATTTTTCTGTACACTGCAGGCTCTATTCTCGAATGATTTGGTTTGCTGCAGGCCCTGGGTAAGCCAAATGCACAGCACATGGGGCTTGGGGCAATCCCGGGCTGAATTAGGGATTCTCTAAACCCGAGCCCTCCATGTGCCACATGCAGTGAGTTAGACCAGCTTTTGCTACTCTAACGCTACTGGCTTTTTTATGAGCTTTGTGCCAAGTACTTGGCGCAAGCCACTGAAAAAAAAGGTGTAGTGTCACAGAAGCGCATGCCCTACGAGAATCGGGTGCACCATGTGTCAAGGAGCTTGGGGCAATGGCGTGGTTCAGTGCAGAGCTTGTGATAGCCCTGCACCACCCTTTGAAAATAGAGCCCTTTGGGTTCACTTATTTTTGACTTACTATCATGCCTCTGCAGCATCAGTTCAGCTGGGGTGCTAAAGGCAGCATCACTGTAGGCCATTCACTCTGGCACTCCTGGCTAATGTACACCCTGGCTCTGGACACCTCACATTAACCAGGTCTTTATTTTCACCAGACAGTGTGCTGGGCACAAAAGCACCAGAGTCTACCTCAGCTTGCCCTCAGGCAGTGGCTGGCATTCTCTCCAGGCCCTCTGGCAGAGGTAACGTCTTCAATATCCATACAGTACAAGCTTGTGATTCTCTATACAAATAGTGGGCACATCTCCTACATATTTCAGCAGCTCAGTCTTTGGCAACAGATATCTTATCATCTTCAGCACAGGTGACTGCATCTCTCGGTCACAGACAGGAACAAAATTTCTCCCTACAGTGAAAACACTCGCTTTGGTGAAATCCCCTGTGCATCATAAGGCCACCACAGAGTTTCCTTGACAGTAGCCCCTTAAGATCATCATTCCCTTGCAGTGATCCCTTACTCTCCCACCAGAATTAATAGTGATTTACACTGAATGGCCTTTAGACTCCAAGTTCTCTCAGTCATCACTGCTTTCCTGGTATCTATCCTTGGAGGCTACCACATAAGCAGACAATGAATTCTGCTGTTCTCACACACTGCAGGGCCCTGAGCAAAGAATGGTAGGACTCATGCACATGAACCAAAGTTCCCTGTGCATTTTGCCATGCACAAAGAAAGTTAGAAGACCCAAAGAAAGCTAGAAGTCACTTTCTTCTTTGCACAGAGCCTCAAGAGCCTTGCACAAAGAACATTAACACTCGACACTCTCAAACCCTAAAGGAATTCATTGCAAAACCTACATTAATGCAGATTAGGATTGCTACAGCATAAAACTCAAACCCTCAAAGTTTGGGAATGTGCTATTATGGTTTTTAATCCAATGCCAGTCAATTTTGGAAATGTGCTATTAGGATAGTCAGGCAGCAGGCCTAACTCCCACCCCCTCCCCCACACTTTCACTTTTTACCTAAGACCAAACTACAAGTATGGGGCCATGCATCAATGATGTGGTACCTCATACATGGCCAATTTATTCAAAACTTGTAAACAACAATCCTATTCCCCAGCTTATCCCCTACCCTTGTGACCCAAGACTAAGCTACAGGTCTGGAGTCATGACGTACCGGTCTGGTGTTGAATACACATCCTACTAATTTTAGGTCTGTATTCAGAATACTTGCAGTGCACAGCAAAAGAGTTTTACATCCATTTATGATGTGGCTTGCTTTGAACTGTACACAATACTGTGGATATACAGTATTGCAAAGCAGTAGTCTTGTTACAGATTTGTAAGCACAGTGCTATACATATTACACTCTTTCTTTCTTTCTTTCTTTCTTTCTTTCTTTCTTTCTTTCTTTCTTTCTTTCTTTCTTTCTTTCCTTCTTTAAGATGTGTACTTGGAACTACTGAAAGTGTGATACATGTCTGGAACATAGAAACATAGACTTTGATGGCAGATAAGGACTGCTTGACCCACCTAGTCTGCCCATTTCCCTACCTAGAGGATAAGCTGCAGATCCTAGTTAACCAACAGCCTATTTCTTCCTACCCCCCCAACAAAAATTGTCTTATGTCTGTCCCATGCATTCTTGAATTTTCCCACAGTTTTAGACCCCACAACCTCCTCATGAAGGCTGTTCCATGCGTCCACCACCCTCTCTGTGAAAAAATACTTCCTCACATTGCCCCTGAGCCGTCCCCCCATCTTCAAATTGTCTCCCTTGTTCTTGCACATCTCTTTTCTGAAAGATGCTACCCTCTTGGACTTTGTTGATTCCACTGGGGTACTAAGCGTTTCTATCATGTGCCCCTCTCCTCCTTTCCTCAAGGGTATACATATTAAGCTCCTTTAGTCTCTCCTCATGTGGCTTCTCTTGAGACCCTGCACCATTTAGTTGCCCTCCTCTGAACTGCCTCCATCCTATCTATGTCCTTGTGGAGACAGGGTCTCCAGAACTGGGCCATGATACTCAGATGGGATCTCACCAACTGTCTGTACAGGGGCATAACAACTTCTTGTTTTCTGCTGGTGATACCTCTCCCTTTACATCCCAGTATCTCCCAGCCCTCCCTACTGCCTTCTCGCATTGCTTGCCAACCTTAAGGTCATCTGATATGATTACCCCCATGTCTCTTTCCATTTTTGTTGTTGTTACTACCTCCCCCCATTGTGTAATCTACCCCTGGGTTTTTGTTTCCCAGGTGCATTACTTTGCACTTCTTTGCATTGAATCCAAGCTGCCATACTTCTGACCATTCTTCCAACCTTGCCAAGTCCCTTCTCATCCTTCCCATGCCTCCTTGTATATCAACCCTGTTGCAGATCTTTGTGTCATCTGCAAAGAGGCATACTTTTCCTTCCAGTCCCTCTGCAATGTCACTTAATAAAAACATTAAAAAGGACTGGACCCAGTACTGAACCCTGCGGTACCCCACTAGTAACCCCTCTTTCTTCAGAGTGGACTCCATTTACAATTACCTTCTGTGTCCTGTTGTTCAGCCAATGTTTTACCCAGGCTACCACCTTGGGACCCACTCCCAGGCTGGTTAATTTGACTACTAATCTTTTGTGTAGGACTGTGTCAAATGCCTTGCTAATGTCTAGGTAGGCCATGTCCACAGCCCCTCCCTGGTCTACTACTTTGGTCACCCAGTCAAAGAAACCCATTAGATTCGTCTGACATGACCTTCCCGCTGTGAACCCATGCTGCCTTGGGTCCTGTGCCCCACTGTCCTCTAGGTACTCAACAATTCTTTCCTTCAGAAGTGATTTCATCACTTTCCCTACCACAGAGGTCAAACTGACGGGTCTGTAGTTTTCTGCCTCTGTCTTGGTCCCACTTTTGTGAAGGAGAATCACATCTGCCTTCTTCCAGTCCTCAGGTACCACACCATCCTCCCATGATTTGTTAAAAAGCATAGTCAGTGGTTTCACTAGTTCTCTGCTTAATTCGTTTACAATTCTGGGGTGAATTCCATCTGGCCCCATTGCTTTGTCCACCTTCAGTTTTAGGAGTTCTTTCAGAACTCTTTCTTCTGTGAAAGGACTGGGATCACCCCCCCCCCAGAGTGCTTCTGTTAATTGGATTAGGCACCTCCCCCACTTCCTCTTCTGTGAATACTGAACAGAAGTATTAATTCAGTATCCCTGCTTTATCACTGTCACTCTCTGCCCACCCACCATCCATTCTATTCAGCCTCACTATCCCTCCCTTTGTCTTTCTACGCTCCCTGATATACCTATAAAAGGTTTTATCCCCCTTCTTAACCAAGTTGGCTATCTTTTCCTCAGTTTGTGCCTTTGCTATTCTGACTACCCTCCCTGCTTCCTTCTGCTTTAGCTGGTACAGTTCTCTGTCCTGCTCCTTCTGTGTTTCCTTATACTTCCTAAATGCTATCTTTTTCTCCCTAACCTTCACCGCCACCTCTTTTGAGAACCATAGTGGCTTTTTCTTTCATTTTGATTTGTTTATTTGCTTCACACAAAGGCTGGTTGCCTCTGTGATGGCAGTTTTGATATTTGCCCATTGTTGCTCCACCCTTCTTCTAGCCTGTTTGCTGGTGCTTTTCTAAGGCACTCTCCCATCTTGCAAAGTCAGCCCTCCAGTCCAGAACCCTCACTTTTGTATGGCTTGACTCTGTAGCAGAGTTTATCATGAACCACACTATTTGGTGGTCACTTGTTCCCAAATGACTACCCACTTCTAGATCTGAGATCCTCTCACTGTCCCCATTTGAGAGTACGAGGTCTAAGATTGCTCCCTCATGAGTGGGTTCCAAAACTAGTTGTTTGAGGCATGCCACCTGAAGGGCATCAAGAGTGGCCCTGCTTTTGGATGCGGCTGCCGTAAAGGTGCTCCAGTTAACATCTGACATGTTAAGGTCCCCCATCAACAGTATCTCCCCTTTCTCTGCCATCCTAAGTATGCCTTCTATCATATCCTTGTCCATTCCCTCCCCCTGACATGGGTGTCTGTATACAACCCCTGTGCGGATTGTGGTGCCATTTTCAGTCTCTAAGGTGACCCACAGTGCCTCCTCTCCTCCTTGTTTACTCTTTTGTTCAGTTGCTTTTATCCCTTCCCTTGCATAGAGAGCTACTCCCCCCCCTTTCTGCCCTCCCTGTCTCTCCTGTAGGTTGTGTACCCTGGTATGTTAACATCCCAGTCATGGTTCTCTGTGTACCATGTTTCTGTGACTGCTACAATATCCAGGCATCCCTCTTCCATCAAACATGTATGCTATTTTATGCAGTGTCTTCTTGAAACTGTATGAAACATACTGTAGTATAACTGGTTGATACATATCCTACTATGCAATATGTGAAACTAAAATGCTGCTGTTAAATCTATATTATACTATACACAGGGTTCTCAAGGCCTTACACAGTCAATATACTGTAAAATTGTTTTTTCTCATGCATATTTAGCACATGGCTGGAATCGACCACAATTGCAAAAATTAATTTGATGCTTTGCAATTAGCTCCCAATTTGTGCCCATTGAAAATATGCAGTTTTGGACAATTAGCACCATTTTATTTTAGTGCAATTACCATTTAAGTGAATATAGCTATAATTATTTGACATCAAATATAACCTGTTCTATAGCACAACTGTGTGGTAACTCTGCAACTTATTAGAGACCACAAGAGGCTCACATCAGAACAGCCTTGTAGCACGGAGCCAGATCTGTAGCTTGGCCTCGAGTCACAAGGGTAGAGGATAGGGTGGGGACATTGTTCCCTAGGATATTCGATCCTACTGTTCTCAGCCAGCCCTTGAGTGACCCAAGTCTATTCCCAAATTCTGATTGCCAACATAGCAAGTGGTAGCATTAGTGCTATTCTACCAGGCCAGCACAGTTGGCTGTACTGAGCTTCCGGTAAAGTTTTATTACTACAACTTCTAAGACAATCATGTCCTGAAATAAAAGGATTTCAGGCTTTATTCTAAGGACTGTACAATAACAATATTTACTTTGCCAGTGCCTGATTAGTAAAACTAGCCTTGATATACTCCTTTCTTTTTACAAAATAACATATTCTTTAGAAATTCAAAGTAGTTGGGGAGATACATTTCATTGGACCAACATGTATGTGTTATTGTTTTGTACACCTCTGTCTGGATTTTCAAAAATGGAACAATTGCACATTTGCAGAAAAAAAAACACTTGTGCACAGGAACAGGCCTTTGCACCACAGCAATTTTTGCTGCATGTGTGCAATTTGTTGAAAGGTTGGCTTTCATGACCGTTTCCTGATTTTACAGCAGATAACACAACATTTTTTGGTGCATGTGCCATACTGGTAATTCTTGATATGGGCATCAGCGATTGAACGCTTGCAATAATGATGACTCAATCCCAACGCAGGTCGAAGGGGCTACCACTGGGGAAAGGTGACCAGATGGGAGGTGGGCGCATATGGTGACAAGACATCGCTATGTATTCATGCATGGGGGGAGTGAGCATGATGGAGGGAGGGAGGAGGAGGGTTGGCCTAGGCGTGGTTGGCATGGGGCTGCCAAGCTGGCCCTGCAGCATGGTGGGTGGGTGGGTGGCAGCCCTAATGCTGCAAAGATTCTGGGTTTGGGTCTAAATGCTTACATTTTTATGCACCTGGCCCAAAATATTTATTTCTCAAGATTTTGCCCCCGGCGTGCACCCCCTGGAGTTAAGAATCCTTTAGTAGAGGGGTGTGGGGGGCAAAGCTCCCCGCATGAACAATTAAAATGTAAGCTCCCGGTGCTGTTTTCTTGTGCCCTGGGGATGTACATTGCCGAAACTGATTTTCGGCGATGTACGTTGGCCCTGCCACTAATCGTGATTGGGCTTTCACCTTTATCACATAGATCCACTCTACCTGGTGTTATCAAGTGTAGCAGCCATGCAAAAAAATGGAAAATTCCACCAAAGTACAACGTTGTTGTGTGGAAATTTCCAAACACCCACTTTTGTGAACAAGGACTTAGTCCCCAGGCTATACGAAGCCCTTTTAAAGTCAGGCCCCTTATGTATAGGTATCATATACTACCTGCTTTGTCAGTCTATACAGAGATCAGTTGGGCCACGGGCACTACAATGCAACATATTCTTTGACGTATTCTGTTTAAATTTCTCAACCTTTCAAGCCCCAAATGTGGAACACTGTATTTTAAAATGTGGAACAAATTGGCCTAATGTGGAACACATCATCAAATCACAAAGACATCAGCTCAGAACATTGTGTGAATGTGTGTTTTCATATTCACAAAGCTTTCTGTTTATTGACAACACATTTTTCACATTCATTCTTTGGATTATGGCTTTACAATTTCAACGTGGCACAGCATCCATTCAGTGTGGAACAGGGGACTTTCCTAGGGAGAAATAAGGAACAGTTCCTCATAATGTTGGACAGTTGAGAAATATGATTTTACTAGCAACTTGGCACTAATGTGTTTGTTGTAACAGCATGCAATGAAGACGGCGTTCACAAAAATACAGACTTAGATTTATTTGGATACTTTCACATTAGAACTAATTGTTTGCTTAGACAGTTTTTTTTTCTAGAAACTAGCATATACTGTAGCAGAGAATGCCAAGTTCTGTCTTTTTTATTCATGTGTGGAAATTTGCCCTCTGAAGAATTCTTTATTAATTCTACTTCAACTACAGTAAGATATAAAAGGGGTAGACCCTAGAACTGGGGCCATGAAAATCAATAGTAGTCTGATGATTTTTCCTAGTATGACAGCCTTCGAAAGCTAAATTTAGTACGAAATGTGGGTGGAGCTCTAGTATAACATGGGTGTAGGAAGCTGAGCAGTGTGTAACCTTCTTAAGTTTGCATAAATTGAAGGTGGTGATAAAGTGATATGAAAGAAATTCAGGGGACTTAATGGAAAACTAAAGAGGCAGGTTTCCAATTGTCTTAAAAAAATATACATTGTACTATTATCTTATTACAGTTTGCTTATGACATGAAATAATAAAAAAAGCTATACAGTTTCTTTATAAAAGATACTTTCAATTGTGGGTTCAGGACGTTAAAGAGTAAGTGGAGCCAAAAATAACAGACAGAAAAATGTTTATCATTTTTAAAATCAGTCAGTTCTTAGTTTTCATTTCTACAGTATTTTCTTTGTCCATTTGCTCATTAAAATGTTTTTGTCTGATAGTTTTAGGTTTGAGATGAAGAGCAGTGCCTTACTTGACATCTGGCATACAGTAACTGTATCTAGTTCTATTCCCTTCTCATATACCTCTACAATGGTGTAATTGCACTCACTGTGACATCACTAGTAACTGACCTGGCAGCTGCTGATGGCTCCTCTTGAGCCGTTGTGATGTCCTAGTCAATGAGGTCACAATGCTGATGTGGTATGACGGGGAATAGAACTAGATATGTCACTCTCCTGGCAGCGTGCCACTCCACACATCACACCTTGTACTGTGAGGTACAGCATCTTATAATTAGCCACATTAAAATAAAGCATGCAGTACCTCAGATATTAAAAGTAATAGTTAACTACTTTAAACAGCAAATACATTTCAGCCAATATGTTAGCTTTTTAAGGGCTCTGACTTGCTAGTGACCTGCAGTATCTTTAAGAGCATGAGCAGGATTTTCAAAAAAGGGTGACGCAATTGCAAATGTATGTTGCGCCTGCATCTACATCCACCCACATGCCTCAAACTAGCGCCTGTTGCTATTTTCAAGCGATGCATCTGTTTGTAACAAAGTCACAGTCTGTGGTAACGAATGACATGAATGTGGTTTGTAGAATTTTTAGCCACAATTGTCTTTTTTTATCACAAAATTCAGATGCTGTTTGTAGTTTACATGCATTTCTCTTTTGAAAAAAGTGGCAGTCACATCTCGGATAGAACCTTTGGAAAAAAAAAAGCTGCCTCATGTGCCTTGTAAGGATATATACTTTAATGGATGGAGGTTTTGTGCCTTTTATTGTATTAGTAAAAAAATGTGTATGCTTTTTTGTTTCTTTTCTCATCTTTGTCATTATCTTCCTTTTATTGTGCTAACCACTAACAAAAATGAATATAATGCAATCCTTCTATTTTTATTCCAGAAAACCCTACTTGCAAAGCAGGCAGCATGTTTTAATATTAAATTGTAAACCTGTCTGCAGATTTTTTGAGACAAATATAACTTTTTTCCATTAAAATATTACAGATTTTATAGAAGGCACTTTTTGATAATCTGTGAGACTTTTAGCAGAAGATATGTTCTTTGTTCTCATGCTTTACTTGGGAAGAACAATAAAGAAGAACGTTATTTTTCTTGTTATAATTGCAAGATCAAACTGCTGGAAAACAACATTCCAAAAAGATGATTTTTGAATTGAAAGGAGACTCTATTTATAAAAGGTAGAAATAAATTTTCGAAAAAAACAATGGAAAAGTTCATGCTAAGGCAACACTATTGAAATGCAAAAAAAAAAAAAACCACATTTGAGTGTCTGATTTCAAAACCACGTTTATTGTTTAAAACTGCTGGAGTAGCACTAGCCACAGAAAACACCAAACAGTTTCAAACACCCCTCTCCTGCTCTTACATGCCTTGAGAAAGAGCATGAGAGGGGTACTTGAAAGCATTTGGCAGTTTCGGTGGCTTGTACTGCACTAGCAGTTTTCAACAATAAACGTGGTTTTGGAATCAGACATCCAGACATGTTTTTTTTTTCTTTGCCTCCTGATAGTGTTGCCTTAACACAACATTTTCCATTATTTTGTTCACAGTTTAATGCTTAAAGCTTGGAAGTTTCATCTAGTCACCACCTTTACCTGCCTCTGAAGAAACACATCTTCAGGTTCTCAAGGAAATACTTTGGGCTTCTTATATACACAGGGCCTAGCATTCCATATGGCTGCCTTCCACATATTGGGGGTCCCATTGAGCCACTACAGCATTCACAGAAGGGGGCACGGCACATCAGATCCCCATACAGTCCCAAGCACTGCATGCATGGATGAGCAGGGTGCGTGCCTGGGGGGATGCTGAATTCCACATCATGCAAAAGGGGGTGCTGGCAGATGGATGCATAGGCTGTAGCTGCAGGCTCCCTGCCTTAGCCCCTACATGCCCCCTCCAGCAGATGGCTGGTGGCCTGTTGGGAACAGTAGCCACCACCATACTTCCGCTCCCAGACATTCTGACATGCAGCCTGCACTTTCTCATACTGCACAGGCCCCAGCCAGTACCAGGGTCTTCTAGTACCACTACACACCTTCCCTGTGCAGAACAAAGGATCTACTCCACTAGCAGTATGATCATTCACTTAGATGTCTGCTGACATCCTCAGCCCTGACTGCATCCCACCCTCTGTCCCCGCCATGCTCCTATGTGCCTGTGGGGTGGGGCCATGGAAAGGTGGCCATGAATTCTTATGCCAAGGTGCAAAGGGCTAAGGCAAGAGTATGTGCCCATACCGTGTACCCTGTGCCTTATGATATATAGGCCTCATTGTACATATATTCTAAGCCAGAACTTGCACATTCATTTTTGTTGCTTTAATTGTTCTGTTGTACCACCTTTTAATTAAAGTTTAATCTCTATCAATGTTTGTTCAGTGTGTTATTTTTTTTAATAATATGAGTAAATTGTATTTTTTTTTCTTTTACAGTCTTACAATGGTCCCAAAAAGGATTGTCTGTGTTGCAGCCCACTTTGATCAACCGAGAAGGTTATTTGAGAGTTGGGGAGCCAGGACTTTATTATGTATACTCACAGGTCAGTTTTTGTGAAAATACAACCAACGCAGCTCGTGAACCATTTGTGCAGTACATTTATTTGAAGAAAGCATCCCTGATCAATAAAATGCTGCTGCTGAAAGGAGCAAATGCACTAAGTTCAAATAAAGATCAAGGCTGTGGACTACATTCAATTCACCAAGGGGGCGTGTTTGACCTTATGAATGGTGATGAACTATTTGTCAATGTGACTGATGCATCTCGGGTGAGCTACAGTGAGGGATCAACCTATTTTGGCTTATTTAAACTTTGAAAGTTCAGTTCTAATGGCTGCAATCAAGAAACCCAGAAACAACAATGAAAAGACTTTAAAAACCAACAGCAATGTTCTTTTAATGAGTCTGTATTCCTTTCTACAGTACATAACGTACATAACATACACTGACGTTGGAATTATTTATTAAACCATGATTTATAAAAAAAAAACATACAAGTAAGGTGTTTATCCAGTGAAGAAAACAATCTTTTATTAGCACTTTGTTTTCATGCCATCACCATCCAGATATGAAATCCAGCTATAGTTTACTATAACGTTTTTTTGTGGCCAATGGTTTCCTACAAATCTGCTGTCTAAAATGATGCTTATTCCATCCATGTCACAAGTTTCATATGAAAAATGTTAGCCATATACTCTAATCCAGAGTCTGTCAGGTTTGTTATCATTATATAGTGTAAGGTGTAACGTCCTTGTGTATAGAAACATAGACTTTGATGGCAGATAAGGACCACTTGGCCCACCCAGTCTGCCCATTTCCCTACCTACTGGATAAGCTGCACATTCTAGTTAACCAACAGTCTACTTCCTGCCACCCCCCACTATAATTGCCTTATGTCTGTCCCATGCATGTTTGAATTGCCCCACTGTTTTAGACCCAACAACCTCCCCAGGAAGGTGGTTCCAAGTATCCACCACTCCCTCCATGAAAAAACATTTCCTCACATTACCCCTGAGCCATCCCCCCTCTAAGTTTAAATTGTGCCCCCATGTTCTTACACATCTCTTTTTCTGAAAGATGCTACCCTCCTGGGCTTTGTTGATTCCCTTGAGGTACTTGAATATTTCTATCATGTCCCCCCGTCCCTCCTTTCATCAAGGGTATACATACTAAGCTCTCTCAGTCTCTCTTCATGTGGTTTCTGATGCAGACCCTGCACCATTTTATTTGCCCTCCTCTGGACTGCTTCCATCCTGTCTATGTCCTTGCTTAGATGAGGTCTCCAAAAAAACTGCACACAGTACTCCAGATGGGCTCTCACCAACTGTCTGCACAGAGGGATAACCACTTCCCTTTTTCTACTTGTGATGCCCTTTCCTATGCATCCCTGTATCCCCCTGGCTCTCCTTACTGACTTCTTACATTGCTTAACAACCTTTAGATCATCTGATATGACTACCCCCGGGTCCGTTTCCATTTTTGTGGTTGTTAGTACCTCTCCTGCTATTGTGTACAATTCTCCTGGGTTTTTGTTTCCCAGGTGCATTACTTTGCACTTTTTTGCATTGAATCTAAGTTGCCATATGCCTGACCATTCCTCCAACCTTGCCAAGTCCCTTCTCATCCTTTCTACCACCCCTTGTGTATCAACTCTGTTACAGATCTTTGTATCATCTGCAAAGAGTCATACCTTTCCCTCCAGACCATCTGCAATGTCACCTATAAAGATGTTAAAGAGGACTGGACCCAGTACTGAGAACTGAGGTACTCCACTAGTAACCCCCCTTTCTTCAGAATGTGTTCTATTCACTATTACCTTCTGTGCCCTGGTTGTGCAGCCAGTTTGCTACCCAGGCTACCATCCTGGGACCCACTCCCAGGCTGGCTAACTTGATTATTAATCTTTTGTGCGGGACTGTGTCAAATGCCTTGCTAAAGTCTAGGTAGGCCATATCCACAGCCCCTCCCTGGTCTATTACTTTGGTCACCCAGTCAAAGAAATCAATTAGATTCATCTGACATGACCTTTCTGCTGTAAATCCATGCTGCTTTGGGTCCTGTGCCCCGCTGGCATCTAGGTACTCAACAATTATTTCTTTCAGAAGTGATTCCATCATTTTCCCTACCACTGAGATCAAACTTACAGGTCTGTAGTTCCCTGCTTCTGTCTTGCTCCCACTTTTGTGAAGGGGAATCACATCTGCCCTCCTCCAGTCCTCAGGTACCACCCCATCCTCCCATGATTTGTTGAAAAGTGTGGTCAGTGGTGTCACTAGGTCCTCCCTTAATTCTTTTAGGATTCTGGGATGAGTCCCGTCAGGCCCCATTGCATTGTCTACCTTGAGTTTTAGGAGTTCTTTCAGGACTCTTTCTTCTGTAAATGGACTGGTGTCAACCCCCCTACCCAGAGTGCTTCTATTGTCTGGTTTAAGTAACTCCTCCTCATCTTCTTTGGTGAATACTGAGCAAAAGTATTCATTCAGTATCTCTGCCTTTTCACTGTCTCCCTCTGCCCACCTCCCCTCTCCCTTATTAATCTTCACTATTCCTCCCTTAACCTTTCTATGCTCCCTAATGTACCTATAAAAGGTTTTATCCCCCTTCTTAACTGAATTGGCTATTTTTTCCTCAGTTTGGTCTTTTGCTATTCTGACTGCCTTCCCCCACTTCTTTCTGCTTTAATTCATACAGTTCCCTGTTGTGCTCCTTCTGTGATTCCTTATACTTTTTGAATGCAACATTTTTCTCCTTAACCTTCCCTGCCTCTTTTGAGAACCATAGTGGTTTTTTACTCTGCTTTGTTTTCTTTGTTTCACACAAAGGCTTGTTGTCTCTATAATGGCAGTTTTGATTTTTCTCCATTGTTCTTCCACCACTCCTTTTTTGTCCATTTGCTAGTGTATTCCTCAGGTATTTACCCATTTTGCCAAAGTCAGCCCTTCTAAAGTCCAGTATCCTTGTTTTTGTATGGCTCATCTCCATGGTTGTGCTTATTGTGAAGCACACTGTGCAGTGGTCACTTGTTCCCAGATGTCTACTGACTTCTAAATTTGTGATCCTCTCTCCATTTGAGAGTACCAGGTCTAGTATTGCTCTCTCCCAAGTGGGTTCCAACCCTAGCTGTCTAAGGCCTGCCCCCCTGCAGGTCATCGAGAATGACCCTGCTCTTGGATGTGGCTGCAGTACATGTCATCCAGTTAACATCTTGCATATTCAGGTCCCCATCAACAGTATCTCCCCTTTTTCAGCCATTTTGAGAATGTCTTCTATCATTTTCATGTCCATTTCCTCCCCTTGAGAGATGGGGGTCTGTATACAACCCCTGTGCAGATTGTAATGCCATTCCCAGTCTCCAAGGTGACCCAGAGTGTCTCTTGTCCTCTCCCTTTACTTTTTAGTTCTGTAGCTTTGATCTCTTCCCTTATGTATAGAGCTACTCCACCTCCGTTTTTCTCCCCTCCCTGTCCCTTCTGTGGACTATGTATGTTGACATCCCAGTCATGGTTCTCCGTGCACCATGTTTCCATGACTGCCACAATATCCAATTGTTCATCTTCCATCAAGGCTACTAGCTCAGGAAGCTTGTTTCCCAGACTACGGGCATTAGATCCACACACTCTCAAACATTGCTCTGCTGCAGTAGCGACACAGCTACTAACACAGAATGACTTTTCATTCTGCATTACTAGCTACATCACAGTGCAACCACCACCACCAGCACTGTTCATAGGATGGGGCAGTTGAGCAGTCACATGCAGGAGCTCACTGGTGGACAGATGGATGAGGAGTGTGGGTCCCCGGCAGCAAACACTCCCCACAGAATCAAGGAAAAGTAAGCAGTCATGTGTTTTGAGGCACCATATGCTATATAGAAAAGTGTATGGGAGTCCAAATACACAGCTGCGTTATTCAAATATTTTGTGGTTTCCATGACAACAGAAATCTCTTCATTGTCATGGAAACCACTCAGTATGGGAATAGCATGGTTGTGTATGGGCTCCCATACACTATCCTATATATATGTGGTGTTCAAAGAAATGTAAATAAATGTACTGTTGCCTGTTCCTAAGCTAAACCATGCCAGTTCAGCAAAAGTACTCAGAAGTTTAAAACAAGCAACATACTCTAAACCATGGGTAGTTGCATCATTGTAGTTTAATGACCTTTGCCAAGTATGAGTGCAACACTTAGCTAGTAGCTGCACTCAGTATTTAAATAGAAAAGAAGCATTGTCAGTCATCTTTAAATTTTCCTTATCATTCAGTGCATTTTAGTACATAGTATTACATATCAAAAAATGAGCCTAGCCCAAGGGATACACATCAAGAAAGTCAGCATTTACACATTGCAACCAGGCGCCATGTATACAGTCAATTAGCTACTGCAAATTGTTTGCAAGGACCACTTTGTGGCACATTTTTTCCATGCACACTGTTTTGCTACGCCCAAAGGGGTAATTCTTTCCCTGTGCTAGCAAACATGTCAGTGCAACAGCACAGGGATAGGGGGCACTGGTACCAAGGGCTCTAGTTTGCATGAAGCCATAGCGCTGTGCATTGTGTCTCTCTGGTACCCTCACCCTATTGCTAAATGCAGTATTAGTAAGAACAGAAGAACTGTCTGATGCAGTTTTACAGAGCGTTACTGTCTTGCAGGCTGGAGCCGATGGTCTGGCAGGGGGACTGACTAGGCAGAACAAAGCAACATCAATCATACAGCTGTATAGGACCAGTGCTAGGGAAGAGGAATCCACTTTACACCAGGGACACTTTTCATTCAATGGAACTTTTTGTAGGCCACTGGACCACAAGATAAGACCAGCCTGGGATATAAAAAAATTGACTGGTTGATGACACTACATGGAAATGGAGGCACTGGGCAAGGGGAGTGGAGAGAAACCTATGGTGGTAGCACTGGATGCCCAGAGCACAGAACACGTCATGGCCTGATTCCAATAGCTGTCATGATCCGCCACATTAATTGCTGCACACTCAGTGTGTGATAGCTAACATCTTGATTATCAATTAGAATGAGACTCTGTGGCAGCATCCCAGAGTGACAACCACCCCTGAAAACGCCACTGGCCCCTTGTGCATCACAGTTTTTGGGGTGTCAGTAGTGTTGCCCTAATGTCCACCACTACTGACAGTGATTGTGTATTGGGCCCCAAATGTCTTCAGAATGGGCACTTATATGCAACATAATGCACTGAATAAATTTATGGATATATCAATTGGGAATGTCAGCACTTAACTATTTCAGGGCTGAGTATGGCTAGTGCTTAAGTGTCCTACTTAGACTTTGCTTGACAGAACAAACTTTTCGTACTGGTTGCAAAAAGTAGTGAAATACCTGACATGCGAAAAAGTGCATCATTGTAGAAATCTACACTCTACAAAATACGACCTTTACTGTACCTAAACAACTTTACTTTTTTTTACCTTTGCATCCTGAAAGTTTGTTTAGCAGTCAAGCAGGCATTCACAGGAATAAATTAACTATCCAAACCCAGTTCTGTCAGATTAGATGCATTCTTTCAAAACTAGTTAAGAAAATATAATTTACTTTAAGCTCTACTGTCCATAAGCCATAAAGGGCTTTTAACCATGGGCAACCATTGAACTAAAAACACAACTAATGTATAATCTGTTCTCCTGTGCATAATAGACGTGTATTCAAATTGTGATATCACATTTTGATTCTTTTGTTGTATTCAGTGTTTAAAATTATTTATAATAAGTGTATTATACTCATGTAAAAATGTATTATTATTTACAATGTCTGAACTATGTTTAAAATGCTTATTGTTCTCATATTTTATTTTTATAGTAATATTATATGCATTGTCATTTGTAAAGAGGGGAACTACTTATGTATGTACTTTGTAATATTATATATGTTGTCATTTGTAAAGGGGTAAATACTTATGTATGTACTTTATTCATCATCATTATTATTATGGTGAAATGCTCACTATATTTTTCTGAATGTTAACAATTTTATAATGTCTAGAATTGTGCATAAGTAATACAGTAAAATACTATGTACCTAGGGTACTTCTAACTATATTTTGGAGTGCACTTTTGCAGTACATACTGCTGACAAGTATCATATTATGCAATTTGTAAATAAAATGTATAAAACATTTACTACAAATGTCATATGAATTTTACATAGAATTTGATTGATTCTTTAAATAACAATAGCATTAAAAATAGTCTCATTGATACTATAATACCTGGATAGCGTTTTTTCAATTTTGCCAGGCCACGCTGCAAAACAGCCATAGTTTACAGGTACGACATTTACAGCAGTCATAGTTCAGGGGGAATGACACCTTAGCTGTGAATTGTGACTTCTTAGAACAGCATGAGTCACCATGTAAGCTTTGGCCCATTCAGCCAGATGTCTCAAAAATAAAGCAAACAGGTCAACCAATTTTTCAAAATCAACACTAGTTTAAATAGCTAAATCAGTTTTGAATGTTCAATATTGTTTTGTTTTCTTTTAGTTTTTAATTTTGTCCAATGTCTGAACATTGAATATTCCTGGATCGATACATTATATAAAATAAATGGTATAATAACAGTTAAATACAGGCTGACTCAGCGGTGCAGCCACAGTGCAACACATGCCACCTGAGAGACCAAGATTTGTGTGCAAGTCAAGTACTACCACACTGGGGCTAGCTAGAGGAAAAGCATACCATGGACAGGAGGTGTGGGGCTCTTGAGGGAGGGTGGGATCACCCTGGAATTCATGCAACCCCTACCAGTTGATCAAGGAGAGGTATTTGGATGGGCTGTAAGGACAGCCACTCACCAACCCTCCTAACCAGAAGGACGATGCCATGTAGCTGTGAAAACCTAGATCACTATGGCAGAGGGAAGGGTAGCCAAAGGGAAAAGCAGGGGGGAATACAAAACTAAGTTGCATACCTATAATTCCATCCTGAGCCTTTGCTGGTATCAGAAATCATGCTTCTCTTTCATCAAATACAATACAACATAAAAACATATGTGAGAACACTCTAGGGCCCAGTGGTTCATTGCTTTAAACAAATTATACACTTTTAAATTTAAACTTGGAAATGCAGTTCAACTCCCAAAAATGCATGGTACTTCACATAGGAAACAACAGCATTGGTAATGAGTGGAACTAAAAGAGGTTGCTGAGGAGAGGGACCTAGGTGTCATAATACAATCAAATCTAACCTTCAGATCTAATGACACTGAAGCTATAGCAAAAACATCAAAAATCTTGGACGGTATTAAGACCAGTTTTATTAATAGGCATAAGGATGTTATTCTGCCACTTTATAGGGCACTGGCTAGACCACACTTGGACTACAGTTCACAGTTCCAGCCACTGTAACAAAAAGGTGACATTCAGCAAATGGAGAGGGTTCAAAGGTGGTTCACCAAAATGATTTATGGTCTTCAGGATTTGGACTACGAAAATAGAATGGAACACCTTGGGTTACATAGTCTCGAAAGGAGATGTATAAGGGGTGACCTCATCTTACTGTACAACATGTGTAAAGATGGTGAATTGCTCACTGAAATGGGCTTAGAGTTTAAGGAAACAACATACAACATTAACCACAACAAACAGTTTGGGGGGAAATCCTTTAAGACAAACAGAAGAGGCTCCTATTTTACCCAAAGGGTGATGAAATATTAGAATGGTTTGCCTCAGAACATCATAGATGCATTACACGTAGATTGTTTAAAAAAAATGTAACATGACCATATGGAATCCTGGGAAGGCATCTGGGTCAACACTGTATAGTGGGGGTGGGTAGACCAGTAGCACTCTTGGTGCACATCTACACTACTACACCTAAGTAACCAATGGAACCTAACTAAATGTAAGACAGCACTCACCTTCTCATGTGTGGCATAAACACAGTCTCCACAACTGATCAAATATCTAAATGCTGATTTTATTACTCTGAAAAAATAGTTTGTAGTACTGTATTGTGTATAGAACACTAAATATATTGCTGGTCAAAAAATCTAATTTATGAAGAGCATTTGAAATCATTAAACCTCGTGTCTCTTGAAACTAGAAGATTAAGAGGTGATTTACTTTTACTATACAATATTATTAATGACCCATTCCTTAAGTCTGAACTAGGTATCAATTTCAAAAATAATCTAAGGGACACTAGGGGACACCCTCTTCAAATTATTGGTAGACCTTTCAAAACTATATAAATAAATGCTTTTTTTACCCTTAGGGTGGGAAACCCCTGGAATCATTTACCACTAGAGGTTGTTATGAGCAAACTAAAGATGACTTTAAGAAGTGTCTAGATAATTATATTCTTTCTGGCCCTAAACTACAATATTACCCACTTTAATTATAGGAGCATTTATGGGCAATTATGCCATCCCATTCCTCACTTGCCTTATTATGTTCCTTAGTAAATGTGTACAGCTTCATATTCTGTTTCACCATATTAGTGATGTCAGAATGCAGTTCTACTGCAGTAGTGATGACAGAAAGCTGTTGTACCACAGTAGCTATGTTACTACTGTGGTACAACATACTATAGAATCATAAGTCTATAAAGATTCTTCATTCTTACCTGCACTGCAGATTCCTCATAATATCAGCAAGACTGAATACTACTCAAGTGAACTGTTTTAAAAAGATGAACTACTAGAGATGTTGCCAGCTTATGTAGCTAATGCATTAAATGTGTTTAATGTTATATTGTTGTTGTTTTTTTCTGTTTATTTGGCCACAGTTCAAGACAGATTTAGAACGAAAGCTAAATGAATTGAAACAAACATACTGCACTATACGAAGGAATGTAGGGGCAACTATACACAACAAGGCTGATGTTTCCATCTTTAGTGAGATAACATAATAAGGACCGCTCAAGCTCCCCTCTCAAGGTCTATAATGTCATCTTACCCCTGGATAAAAACAAAGTCTTGTTGTGCATGGTTGCCCATACATTACCCTATAAGTGCAATAAAAAGTGTGTTAGAGGCACATCACCACGGGACAACCAACTTAATATTTTTGCGCCAATGTACCTCAATAGTTGAATGTTTTAATATTTTATCAGGTGTGGAGAGAGTTGTTATGCCACAGAGAGGGATGTGAGGTCTATCTTCTGTCTGAATGTTTACAACACAACATAAGTGTACTTTGTATAGCATTTTGCATATAAAGTTTATCTCAAAATGCTTCACAGTCTGGAAAAACTCCAAAGCAGGAAAATACAATATACAAAATAATATGGGGAATGCAAAAGTTAAAATAGGAGACCATATACAGTATCACTGTACTATGTACACTTACACCAGGGAGAGTGGTAACAATTATAAGCATTTGGTTGGCTATCAAATCAAATTAATTGATCTTCATACAAAATAAGAAAGTCTAAGGTAGCAAGAAGTGCAGATATGGCTAGCCAGAGTACCTCAAAACCAGGTGGCCAAAATAATCAAATAGGACATATGTCAATAGAACAGAAAGCTAGGAACTGCAGGCAAGGGCAAAAAAATAGAAAACAATGGTTTATTCTTAGACAGAACAACCACTAGTATCTTCCAACCATTTCTAAAAATAATCTTATATGATATTCTTATAGTACGTGAAGCTACATTTTGAAAGCTGTAAGATTTTAACAGGTAATACAGTTCTCCTGTGTTGTTACATGCATACACATATTGCTATAATATGTTAAAAATGACAGGACTTGAAAAACAGCAGTGAACCTTTTTTTACATTGATATGAAACATGTTATGTTTCTTTATACTGATATATGTTTATTGTAGTAATATATTAATGATATATCTACTTAGTTGACTCCAAGCTTTCCTTTAAAAAAGAGCCCTAACAGTCCCAAAGTTATCACATTTTAAAGAAAGTATCTTTTGAAAGATCTAACTCAGAAACTCTTGGGACAAGAAACTTCATTTTTTTGAAGAAAACTTGGAGTCCAGCCATTAAGAAATGGTGGCATTATTATATAGTTATTATGTAATAGTAGTTATTATGTTATCAATATAAAAATAGGCAGTTTTATAGCTATATTGATATACATATTTACTTCACAACAGAACTGTTTTTTGTAAAATAAATGTTATCGATGTACTTGTTCCATGATAATTAAGTGTATCAATATACTTTTTTCATATTGACATGGACAATTGCATGATGGTTTTAAAATATAAATTAAAAAATATTTTTTTTGCAAGTTTTCTGAATTTTTACATTAGTACCAAAAATTTAGAAAAATAAGAAGAAGAATCAGCATTTATATAGTGCTTTTCCTACACAGTGCATCTCAATGCACTTTACAATCAATGCTAGACTAGTAGTGAAGTGACTGAATGTGTAGTGGTGGCCATATTGCGCATCAACACCCACACGCAGCCGGACAATTGCATGAACTGGTTTATGGGAAGGGGCATGTTAGCCAGAACACCAGGAATGTCCCCTACTCTCTGTGAAGAGTGCCCTGGGTTCTTTTACTTTCACCTGGACATCCACCAGGACAGCACCAGGATGGATAGAAGGGACCTTGGCTTAACGTCTCATCCATTATGTAAGTGTAACACCTAGAAGTATTCATCATATACTTTAAATTGCATGACTAACATTTCACTCTCTTCCCCAGAAGTGCCAATTCTTACTCAGGTTGCAAAAGCATAAGAAGATAATAAGATAACATTTAAGACTTGAAGAGGGATTTTGCTGTGGCTTGGTATAGAATGGTACATAAAATGTTCCAGATGGCAGGGAAGCAGAAAAGAAGGTTCTAATACCAACAGAATGTATGTTGGTATATTAAATGGAGCAGAAAGGAGGTCCATATTAGAGCAGCAGAGAGAGGGGGAGGGAGGGAGAGGGAGAGGGAGAGGTGTATGTAGACAACAGGTCAACGATGTTACTGGGAGAATGCCCATTAAGGATCCTAAAAATTAGAAAAATTAGAAAGGCAATCTGAAATGAAAGAATAGACATAAATCAAATTTCTATAATTTATTTTATATCTAATTATCTGGACAGGATATTTAAATTATAACCCATCACACATGCCAAGCCCAATTTGTCTGAGCACAAGAAGCAGAAAAGGGCATTTTTGCTCTGTTTACAATACTGTAGCCTACAAAATGGATTTGGAGGAGTTCCTTTGTCCATTTTGTTCATATGCCAATTATATAATCCAGTATTGCCCAGTCAAACTGGAGATTTAATGGCACATGGCGTGATTTTTAGCTGAGTGGAGAACAGTGTGTTTTTGACTTTCTTCTGCTGTGAGTCTGCACACTGCTGTTTTTACAACTCAACAAGGGGTGAGAATGGTGCAGAAATGGACACAAGTCCCTTTACACAAGAAAGGGTCCTGAAGGAACTGGAAGTAATAAGAGTTGATAAAGCAATAGGACCAGATGGGGTGCACCCCAGGGTCCTTAAAGAACTAAGAGAGGTGGTGGCTGAACCTCTGGCTATCCTGTTTAGCCGATCACTGGCAACAGGGGAGGTACCCAAAGACTGGAGGACAGCAGATGTAGTCCCCTTATACAAAAGCGGGAACAAAGAGGAAGCAGGGAACTACAGACCAGTCAGCCTCACCTCGGTAGTGGGGAAGATCATGGAAGCACTACTGAAGGAGAGATTGGTGGAACATCTGGTTGTCAATGGACTACAGGACCCAAGGCAGCATGGTTTCACCAGGGGAGGCTGCTCAGACCAACCTCATTGAATTTTTGACTGGGTGACTAGGGAGGTGGATCAGTGGAGGGCAGTGGACATGGCCTATCTGGACTTCAGCAAGGCCTTTGACACTGTGCCACATAGAAGACTATTACACAAACTGGGGAATATGGGTGTGGGCAGGACAGTAGTGTGGTGGGTAGGTAACTGGCTGGGTGGCAGGACACAGAAGGTGGTGGTAAATGGCTGTCACTCCACAGAGGGAAGAGTGACCAGTGGGGTACCACAGGGATCAGTGCTGGGACCGGTCCTATTCAACATCTTCATCAGTGACATTGCGCAGGACCTAGAAGGCAGAATTTCACTGTTCGCTGATGACACAAAGCTCTGTAACAGAGTAGACACACCAGAGGGTGTAGACAGAATGAGAAGGGACCTGCAGAAACTTGAAGAATGGTCAGGGGTTTGGCAGTTGAAATTCAATGCAAAGAAGTGCAAGATAATGCACATGGGGCACAAAACCCTGGCACAATATATCAGTTGGGGGTGAGGATATAGCATGCACCAAACAGGAAAGGGATCTTGGGGTTATCATCTCTGATGACCTCAAGGTAGGAAACAGTGTGACAAGGCTGCAGGTAAAGCAAATAGGATGCTGGGGATGAGGGGCATCACCAGCAGGAAAAGGGAGGTCATAATTCCGCTATACAAGACACTAGTGAGGCCCCACCTGGAGTACAGTGTACAGTTCTGGAGACCATACCTACATAAGGACGTAGACAGGGTAGAGAAGGTTCAGAAGAGGGCAACAAAGATGGTGCATGGATTGCATCACAAGTCCTATGAAGACAGGTTGAAGGAACTGAACATGTACTCCCTGGAGGAGAGGAGGGAGAGAGGATATGATAGAGACATACAAGTATCTCACAGGGAGGAACAGGGTGCAGGAATACACTATTTTTAAGCGAAAAAGATGTACCAGGACTAGGGGGCATGGGATGAAGTTGGAGGGAGGATGATTCAGAGGAAACATGAGGAAGAATTTCGTCACAGAACAGGTGGTGGACAAGTGGAACACCCTGCCAGAGGAAGTGGTGGGGGCTGAAACAATCATGGGATTTATGAATGCATGGGATAGACATAAAGGAATTCTGGAGGTCAGGGGTAAGGGGCAACAGACTTCTAGGAAAACATGAACTGAACTGACAAGCTCAAATTGGAAGACTGGGTGGGCCATAGGCCCTTATCTGCCAACACTGTCTATGTATCTATGTATCAATTGCCTCCACAAACTTAGTCTTAGACAGATCTAATGTAGGAGGAAGAACCCCAGCTCACAAAGGTGGAAGCAGAAATATGTGAAAAGCTGGAAAATAGAGAAAAAAGCAGTCGCCTAACCAGAATGTTAGGCCTCTTAGAGCAGCCTGGCATGTTCGGCTTAAGCCAGATGCTTAGCTGGAGTACTCGGAGGAGCCATCTGAACAAGTGTTAAATGCGACCATACACACATTAGGTGCTATATCCAAGAAGACAACAGAAATGGAGCAGTTTGCCCAGCAAGCAATGGTAAGTGTGATTTTAGGCATTGTTCTCAATATACTGCACAAAAGAATAGGAAGGCAAATCTGGCTGACATTTAAAAATAATTGAAGATATCTGGTGTTGTGACCTCAGTATTACAAATTAACATGCAGAGAGTTATAGAGTGCTGGGGACAATATCAAATGCAAACTGGGTTAACTTCTGTGAAATCTTTTTGTTTATCTCAGATATTAAATTTGACATCTTTGAAAAGAATGCTTGAGTGCCTGGAAAACTAGACCAGGGAGTGGGAACAATTGCTGGATTAGGTAGTCAAATCAGAGAAACACCAAGGGAATGTGTTAGAAATTATGTCTGATGAAGTGGTTAAAGTTTTTTGCTCAAGTCTGACCCAGTATTTGAAACAAAAAGACTTTTGTGATCCCCATGGAGAAACCAAATAAACCTTAACTTGGAGTATTTAAATCAAATAAATACTGCTTCATGTAAGTAGATGGCGACAGTAATAGTGACCCAATTCATCCTATCTAGAAGAAACTTTCTATCAAGAGCCAGGACTCACATACAATCAGCATTAGAATGGGATCAGATACATTCTCAAACCTTGCTTAAGAAATAAACCTGTAAAAAGATTATCAGCTTAAATATAGTTTTCCTGGAACTTGGTTGAGGCCACAGAAATAATCTATCCAACATGCCTTAAAGTTTAATTGAAACATCAAAAAATGTATATATTCAGTGTTTTGGATGCAACATCAAATTTCCTGTATTCCAGTTTTTTCCAAAACAACACTTCAGACACATCAATTACTACCTCCCAGGTTTTGGGTAGCATGGAGGAAAATATTTATGCTCCACTGGGCTCTCAGAGGACTGCTATAGGGAAAATATGTGTTCCTTGACAAAATCTGTGTGAGTACAAGACTTTGGCCCTAATATTAAAAGTGGACCATTTGCACCATGTAAAACATAGCACTGCACACCAAAGGGAAGCATAGCATATTCTTACAAGTAGCATTCACTGCCTATATGAATATTGGGTTGTTGTAGGCCCTCTCAAAGTACATATGTTCAGTGCACCACAGCCCCCTGCTGGCAACAAATACCCAGAAGTAAAGGCAGATAGCACATCCAAATAGGATAGCATCTTTGCTCCTGGCTACCGTGATCAGAGACTGGTATGCTAATGACCACAGATGACATGCAGTGCACAAAGGGGTCATTTGCATGCCACTATGTGGCCATTAACATCTCAGTGTGAAATGTATCCATGCACAAAGAGCCTGGGGCATTGTGCAGAATCTCACCCATTGCCCCAGTGCTCAACTGCTCCCCATACACTAGTATAAAAAGCAAAGGATGAAAGGTGGCTACATAAAACAGCACTGGTGCCACGATGTAATTCCACCTACATGTACACGGAAAAAATATGGCTACGCAGTGTACCAACTCAAACAGGATACCTTAACTGCTAGGTCTTGTTAAAACCATATTTATTAAATGTTGAGGCAAACAATATTCACAGCACCCAACCTAACCGTCGACATTTCACATCATACTAATGCTTTTTCAAGATGCGGCTGTCACAAACATACTCCGAAGGCTCCCACAGTGCCAACCTCCAAGTGCAATAGTGTGAACAGGTAACAAACAGTGTAACCCTTCAGTCTGTTTCTGGATCTGAATCACCTTTTTGCCTCGAGTTCTGGAGGGATTCAATCTGTGAACGTTATGCTAGCATATCCAATTAACAGGTTCTGATAATATTCTCTTTGGGGGATGCAATATAATCTTTCGCCTGAGGGCACCCAGCCAGGTATCCAAAAGTAACCCTTACAACTCTATATGAGACCTAGGTATAGCCTTACCTTTAAGCAACTTAGTAACACAATCAAGCCTGTTAATAGCTGTCAGCCTAAACACAGGCTCAGCATCACCTGCAAAAGAAAACTGAGAAGACACACAGGCAGTATTTTAAAGAAAAGGTAGTTTACTAAAAATGGTAAAACAGGAAAAATCAAACACAGAACAATTATATCATACATCTTACAGTCATATAAAAAATGGGAAGTTACAGAATACAAACTCCTACCACAAATACTTAGTCTTTCTCATCTAGATGTTACCCTTTAAGTGCTTTCAAAAGTTTAGAGAAGTCTTTCTCTCCTTGAGTCCAGAATAATATGTCACATATTTCCAGATGCATGTTTCATTTCAACCTCCATCTCCCCATATCCTTTCATGAGGTCACAGTTAGATCCTCCCATCTCTTCTTGACGTAATTATCCATAAGGATGTATTTTAATTAATGTGAAAATCAGGAAAAAGCTATTTCCCAAATATGACAGTCTTTGATCAAACATTTCTCTTTGAACTTAGCCATCCCACACTCTGTCACTAATTCTCGGCTATGTGCTAAAAATAAGAGGAACAAGCCAAATTACTTCTTTTCCTGCTACGTCATAAATACCTACATAGGAAACAACTTCAAAAGCATGAGCAGGTTACAAAAGGTAATAAAATGTCCCTCTTGAAGGAAGGCTTTTTTTTTAAATTAGGTTCCCCTGGTCTGTTTACAACATCCTGTTGCTTTCTGCACCACTGAAACCTTGGTTCAACGGTCACTCACTGAAACAACTAGCCTGTTTGTATCTAGCAGACATTCACATTTGTTTATAATACAAATATTATAAAATATAACAAAAAGCAGATGGCAGAGTGTCACAGTCCTCTCCACCTAGACTGAATTTGGGGGCTCTATCCCCTACATGGGATGAGCCCCCCAAGTCAGTTCATTTCTTACACCGACATAACTATCCATCAGCATTTTTATTGGCTGCCCCTGCCCTGTGTGAGATCATCATGTCATACCCTTGCAAGGCAAGACTCCACCTTGGTAGTCTACCATTCATTTTACCCATTTGTGCCAGCCAAACCCGGGGTTGTGGTCAATTTGTACCTCAAAATGTTGCCAATATAAGTATGGCTCCAACATTTTTAGGGCCCACACCATGGCAAGACACTCTTTTTCTGCAGTAGAGTAAGCCTGCTCCCTGGGAAGTAACTTTTTACTCAGGTACATTATGGAGTGATCTTTTCCTTGGATGGACTTCTCACTCAGCACTGCCCCAATACCCAAATCTGAGGCATCAGTCTGGGGTATAAAGGGTCTGCTGTAGTCTAGACTTGTCAATACAGGAGCACTGCACAGTGCCTCCTTCAGTCTGGTAAAGGCTTTTTCACAGGTTGGTTCCCAGGTAATTTTCTTAGGCATCCTTTTCTTTAACAGGCCAGTTAGGGGAGCAGCCAGAGCACTATAATTTGGTAAAAATTTCCTATAGCACCCTGCTGTCCACAGAAAACTCCTGGCCTGATGTTGCTTTTCTGGTCTCGGCCATGCCTTGATTGCCTCTATTTTCACTTGGTTAGGACAGAGCTGTCCCCAGTCTACAACATGTCCATGGTATGCCACTTCAGCCATGGCCACCTGGCACTTCTCAGCTTTGACAGTGAGCCTGGTCCTCTGTATCCTACCCAGCACTTCCCTAAGGTGAGACAGGTATTCCTCCCAGCTGGCACTAAAGATGATAATGTCATCCAGGTATGCTGCAGTGTACTCCTCAGCACCATTTAACACCTGGTTCACCTCCCTTTGGAAAGTGGCAGGGGTGTTCTTCATTCCAAAAGGCATTACTTTAAATTCAAATAACCCTATTGGAGTGATGAAGACTGACCTCTCCCCAGCTCTGAAAGTTAACTCTACCTGCCAATATCCCTTTGTCAGGTCAATAGTTGTAAAGTATGTTGCCCCTCCCAACTTGTCCAGGAGTACATCTGTTCATGGCATCGGGTGGGCGTCTGACTTCGTGACTGCATTCAGTCCATGATAGTCCACACAAAAATGAGTAGAGCCATCTGGCTTGGGAACAAGGACTATGGGTGAGACCCAGGGGCTGTGAGATTTTTGGATTACCCCTAAAGCCAGCATTTCCTCCACCTCCCTCCTAATGTCCTTTTGGACAGCCTCTGACACCTAATATGCTGTCTGCTGTATGGGCGCCTGCATCCCTGTCTCTACATTGTGCGTCACTAAGGGGGTTAGTCCAGGCTTGGCGCTAAACAGTGTGGCAAAGTCTGCTAAAACCTCCCTTACTTTCTGGATCTGGTCTGGGGCCAACTGGGCTGACAATTTAATTGCCTCCACAGAGGACTCCCACTTGTTTTCTTCCAGCAAGTCCAGAAGGGGGTCTCCTTCATTTGTCCCCTTCCCAGGACTACACACTGCAAACACCACATCAGCCCTATTAGCATATGGCTTCATCATGTTGACATGGTACATTCTTTGGGTATGTCTTCTGTCAGGTAACTCTAAAATGTAGTTGACATCATTTACCTGTCTGACTACTTTGTACAGTCCTGCCCACTCAGCCTGCAGCTTGTCTGTCTGGCCTAGGAATAGGACCATGACTTCCTGACCCACAGTGTACAAGTGAGCTCTGGCTCTGTGGTCATACCACACATTTTGTTTTTGTTGGGCAGCTGTCAGGTTGCTCTGGACTTTCCCCATAAGCTCCTTCAGCCTTTCCCTAAACCTAAGGACATAATCCACTATGGGAGTTCCCTGGGTGGTGTGCTTGCCTTCCCAGTCCTCCCGGATCAAGTATAGGGACCCACGTACCCAGCATCCATATAAGAAATCTAAGGGGCAAACCCCTCTTGACTCTTGGGGCACCTCCCTGTATGCAAATAACAGGTGGGGAAGGTATTTCTCCCAGTCCCTCCCATGCTGTTCAGCAAACACTTGGAGCATTGACTTAAGGGTACCATTAAATCTTTCCACAAGCCCATTGGCTTGTGGGTGATATGGTGTCATGCATCTCTGCACCACCCCACACTTCTCTCACAAACATTTCATCAGGTCTGACATGAAGGAACCCCCTCGATTGGTGATGACCTCCTGTAGAAAACCCAACATGGGAGAAAATCCCAAGTAAGGCATCTGCCACTTTGTCTGTCCTCAGTGAGGATAGGGCAATTGCCACTGGGTACTGGATGGCATAATCCACCAAGTCAGGATGAACCTCTTCCCAAAGGAGGTATTTAAAGGTCCTGCAATATTCATTCCCACCCTCTGGAATGGCTCCTCCACTATTGACAAGGGAATTAGAGCAGCTTGGGTTTTCTTACCTGCCTTCCCTATTTCTTGGCACTGGTGACAAGACCTGCAATGCTCCTTCACCTGCTGGGTGAAGTTGGGCCAATAGAAATTCTGGGCCAACCACTGCATAGTGTGCATCATTCCCAGATGACCAGACATGGGAATATCATGTGCAATCTTGAGCAACTGCTCATGGTACCCCTGGAGAATGACAAGCTGCCTGCCCATCATCCCTTCCTCTGTCTTAGCATCCCGCGTATATATCAGTCCATTGTCCCAATAAATGTTGTGTTTCCTGTCAACTCCATGTGCTCCATCAGAATCTGCCCAAGCCCTCAGCTTCTCTAGACTAGGGTCACTTTTCTGAGCAGCTGCAAACTCCTTACATATTCCCAAAGCATGGGACAGGTCCCCTTTAGTGTCTAAACGTATAGTAATTCTGGACTGATATATCAGTGTGTGACACAGCAAGGGTCAATACATTCTGTACATATTATAAGTAGATGGAGCCTGGTAATATGATATAAGATATTTTTTTTCTATTTCCCTTCTCCGTAGCATTTGGCAGCTTGGGAGTGAGATAAAAGTAAACGTACACACTCCTGCTCCATGCTTCAGTACTACAGCCTCGAAAAAAATATTGATAAAAGATATGTAATGTTTTGGAGGGTTATTTATCCCCCTCCATGGTTGACTACCCACTGGACTGGACTGTGTTAAGACCTGCAAGACAGTCTGGTCTTCCAAATAAATTGTTTTGTTCAAGAAAAATCCCTAATTTAATAATAAATAAAAGCAGAGTTCTTTTTGCAGCCTGTCAGTTCATGGAGAACTGCAATTTCTTTTGCTGCCCACGTTTGGCTGCTCTGCTCTGCTTCATTTTCACTGCACCTCAGACACTGTTAAGGAGCATATGTTTATTAAAACTTTGTTTTTATTATTATGTCCTAAATGTCTGGTTTTCCCTTCTTTACAATTTGTCAGGAGTGGCAACGGAGCAAAAGTGCAGCCTGACAGGAGAGACAGAGCAAACAGTCTGTTTTAATCTCCCATCTGCAGCTTCCACTCTGCTGTATCTTCACAATGATTTTGTGCCTAAAACAGAGTCAGTGTACATAGGTAGACAGTTTTTTCCCCTCATGTTGAATGTAATTTTTTTAAATAGCCTGGAAAAAATGTTCAGTTCGCTGAGGGGAGTGAGAGGAGAAAAGTGCTCTCTCTCTCTCTCTCTCTCTCTCTCTCTCTCTCTCTCTCTCTCTCTCTCTCTCTCCCCTTCCTCAGCATCTGAAAAAGCAAGCAGAAAAAGTTACAAAGGCTTTAACACTTCTACAAGAAAATGGGTCAGCTCTATAAAAAGTCATTTTTCCACCACTACAGTATAAAACTGCAATTCTTTTCTTGCCTGCAATAATAAGTATCAGAGGCTTTCTTATCTACCAGCTCAGAATAAGACTCCTACAGGAGCCAGCCAGCCACCAACCATACACCTTTATAGTGGTTTCTAAGCTATGACATTGCTGAAGTGAGCAGAGCTAAGCTCATTTCATATGCATTTATGTGTTTCCTTATCTTTAGAAGAACTTGATGTATAAAATATGTATAGTTTGGGAATATTATGAATAAGTGTGATTAAAATCTTTTATTTCATTAATAACAGGACTTATATAACACTTGATAATTGATCCTTTTTAAAAAGAGGTGGATCTTAGAATCACATGTCTAGGAAAGATGGGTATAAGAAAGCCCTGTTCTCCTGTGTTATGCAGATAGCTGGGTCAGTAGAGTCCTGACCTCAAAAAGAGAAGGACATGCTTGTCTTCCATGTATTTTGAGAGCAGTAACTCATACCTGTACCTGGAATGTGGATTGTACCTCGCTTCTGCTGTAGAATTGGCAATGCACTGACAACTCATATTGCATTATTTTGCAACGCTTAACCATCTGAAGAGCAGTGTCTGTAAAATATTTTTTTAACTCAGTTGGAATACATCTGCAGTCTAGTCACTGTAGAATGCAAAGCTACATTTTAACTCTTAAGAAACAGCCTGTGCAAGGCTTTATGCTGGCTCCAGCAACATGTATGCAACTCAGTCAGAAATGCTTAAGCAACTCACTGGAGGAACAGTTTAATGTGACTTGTACTATATTGTTAAAACAGCAAGTTTTTTTTAGTTTAAAGTTTTTTTTTCTCTTTTATTAATAAAACCACATATGACATGTTGAAACCTGACATTTGCTGGTATTGTCCATCTGTTCTTCCCATTCACCTCTACACACTGGTGTGAGAGTGGGATAACTGAAGTGTATGGACTGGGCAGGGGGATGTTTCAGTAGATATTGCCCTGATATCCAGATGCGCATACATGCAGCAGGAGAGACCCAGTGAACTGAAAGGAATCCAAGGGGTGCTGACCAGATCAATGGTGGAGAAGTTGGGAAAGAAGCCTATCCATGGGCTTGTGGATGTCTGGAGAAGGACCAAGACAGAAGTTGATACCATCATCCATGAGAAAGGTGAGAACATCTCTGATGAGCCTCCAGAAAATGTCAATGAGCTACTAAGATGGCTTTGTGTCAAGCAACTCGAAATGGACAAGCAAAGGGAGCTTGACAGACAAAAGCATGAGGACAGATGGACTGATACTTTAACAGTGATATAGGCCCTAGGGACGGGCAATCTTCCAGACCAGCAGACTCTCCTAAGGACATTAAACTTACTAAGTTGGCAGATACAGATGATATTGAGGCCTTCCTAACAACATTTGAAAAGGTGGCCAGGGCATGTGGCTGGCCCAGAGGGCAGTGGGTGATTTGACTGGCTCCCTACCTAACTGGAGGGGCACAGTTGGCATATAGCCATGTGGAGAGTCGTCACATGGATAATTATGAACTGGTAATGCAAGAGATTCTGTGGTAGCACCACATAAATATAGAAACCTACAGTCAGAGGTTCAGAGCACTGAAACTGCAACCCACTGATACAACCCAGGAGGCCTATGTACGTTTACTGGAACTGTGTTATAAGTGGCTACAGCTGGAGAACAAAACAATGGACCAGATAAGGGAAACAGTGATAATTGAACAGTTCATACAGATCCTCCCACAGGAAGTTCACATTTGGATAAAGGAACATCAGCCTAAGACCGTGGAGAAGGCTATTTCTCTGGCAGAAGGCTGTCTTACCGCCCGACCAACTAGACATTGAGGATTTTCAGAAACTGGTACCAGCCCTTCTCAACTTCTGGTAAGAAATCCTCCCTTTTTTCATACTTCTGGGGGCCTGAAACAAGACAGTAAAACAAGAAAAATGGAGACCATTTTCTGCAGATACAATATGTCATAACTGCCAGAGCAAAGGACACATTGTGAGGAATTGTTCTAAGAACAGAGCAAACCCATTTAGCCTTGGCCAAATGGGGACAGTTCACTACTAATGTGCAGATTGGGACCCATCAAGTTATTGGCTTAATAGACTCTGGTAGTCACCAGACCTTGATAAGAACAAAATTAATAGGACATGATCAACCCAGGGGATCCAGTACAGGCGTACTATGTATTCATGGTGACATTCACTTTTACCCAACTTCGATTGTGGAAATGACTATTCAAGGAGCTGCAAGTAATACCAAAGTGGGTTTGGTACCTCGTTTACCAGTTTCTGTGATTTTTGGGCATGACCACCCTGACTTTGGCCTACTAATTAAAGACACTGAGAAATTGACAGCAGTTAAAACCAGGGCCCAAATGAGGAGGAATGAACAACTGCAGGATGTGTTTCCCTTTGAGGAAGACATTTTTGGTGATCAGAGAAAGACCTGAAAGACTAAGACTGAGAAGAGGCATTCAAAACAACAATGGAATATATCTCAGTTTAGGACACTATCAAGAGATGCTATGGAACAGACTTAACAAGGTTATGATTTGGAAAGTGACCAGAAAATGAGCCAAACACTAATGCCATTTTTTTTTACAGGTTGATAAAAACTCTGAACCTGGTACTCCTAAATGTGCGTTAAGAAATGGTTTACTGGATAGGGAATGCGTTAACCCCACTATAGCAGAGGTGGTAGAACACCTACTAGTCCCTGAGAAGTACCATAAACAATTGTTACACGTAGCACACAACATTCCCTTAGCAGGTCATGCAGGAAGAGGCTGTACCTTTAGCAGACTACTTACCCAATTTTATTGGCCCTCAATACATGAGCAAATAGCTGAGTATTGCCGCTGTTATGAGGAATATCAAAAAGTAGCCCCGATAGGAAACAAGCATTTGTCAATACCGAATGTTTGCTTGCTGGTATTAGCATTGGAAATGCAAGAGTTAGACAGATACAGAATAGGAATGGCAGTGAAGTATTGAACTTCACACCAACCCCACCTCCAACCTGCAGAGACGGACAGGCATTGGGGTATGCATTTGGGTCGTCGCCCATGACGTTCATGCCATGTCACCTCACGCTATCCTGCAGACACCGACACGTGTTGAGGTGTGCCTTGGGGTGTTCGGCTTTACAGTCACCCCATTCCATAAGGACATACACTGAAATGAGTGCAGTATAGGAGAATGCGGTGAACTCTGGGGCCGAAGAGTCCGTGACACACCTTGATGCCTGCCACTGGCTGAGGAATGGGGGTGGGATGACATGAGTATTACAGTCAGCAATCCAAAGGCACACCCCTGATGCCTGTCAGTCTGTACAGGGTGGGACGTTATGGTTAGAAACCCTAATGCCACAGGTGTTTGTTGGTATTTGCACTACAAATTTTCAACGTGGCCTTTTTTGTGACCCCACCTCAAGAAAGCATTTGGGACATCTTCTCATGAAGAGTGGCAGTGTGATTTTGTTAATGTGTCCCGAACTTTGAGTTCCCACAGGGACCATGCCATTGTGTGCCAGATGTATGAAAACACAGATCGGGCAGGATGTGAAAAATGACAGCTGTACCATCCATAAGGAGGTGTGAAGAGATGGCAATGTTGAAAATCTGTAGTACAAATATTAAAAATGCTCACACTTCTGAGCATACATGAAAACTGCACAATGCATGCGCGTAACACAATCATTTAGTGGAATTATTTCACCAAATTCTCAACATAGGCATTTTGTGACCTCTGCTCATGAACACTGTTACTATGAGTTTCTTAATCTGTCCTGAAAATGGATTTCCCACAGCGACTGTGCTATTCTGTGCCAGATATGAAATGCATATTTAGGACAGGATATGAAAAATGACAGCTGTACTGTTCATAAGGAGGTGTGAAAAAAATGCCAATGTTGAAAATCTGGAGTGAAAATTTTACAAATGCATGAAATTACGAGGGTGCATGGAAATTGCACAATGTACGCTCATAACACAGTCATTTTATGGACTTTTGTCACTACATTTTCAACACAGCATTTTAGCACCTCTGCTCATAAACAGTGTCACTGTGATTTTTTAAATCAGTCCTGAACACTGACTTCCCACAGCGACTGCGCTATTGTGTGCCGGAAGTGTAAAAACACATTTTGGCCATGATGTGAAAAATGACAGCTGTACTGTTCATAAGGAGGTCTGAAATAATGCAAATGTTGAACATCTGGAGTGAAAACACTACAAATTTTTGAAGTTACGAGGGTGCATGGAAACTGCACAACGCACGCTCAGAACACTATCATTTTATAGAAATTTGTCACCAAATTTTCAACATAGGTATTTTACGACCTCTGCTCCTGAACAGAGTCACTGTGATTTTCGTAATCTGTCCCAAACACTGATTTCCCACAGTGACCGTGTTATTCTGCACCAGAAGTGCGAAAACACATTTTGGCAAGGATGTGAAAAATTACAGCTGTACTGTTCATAAGGAGGTGTGCAAAAATGCCAATGTTGGAAATCTGGAGTGAAAATATTACAAGTTGGCGAAGTTACGAGCGTGCATGGAAACTGCACAATGCACACTCATAAAACAGTCAGTTTTTAGATTTATTTCACCAAATTTGCAACAAAGGCTTTTTGAGAGCCCACCTCATGAACAGTGGCACTGTTGTTTCGTTAATGAGTCCCGAAAGGTGATTCTGCACAGTAACCATGAAATCACCTTTTGGGACCGAATAACGCCATGACAGTGATTGAATTCATGAGGAGGAGTACCAATAACCTCATGTTGAAACTTTGGTGCCAAAATTCCCAAAAATGCCCAAGATATGCACCAAAGTTGAAAAAAAAAACTATTTATGCCATTATACAGCTTATCGGCATTTCTTCAGTTGACGGTCAGCTTTGAAGAGTGCAGACGTGTTCTGGTCCACCAAAGATCATAGTGCTGGGCTCTGGAGGTAAGTATGGGGTGAGGGGGTATGGGAAAGTAGGGTGCACAGTGGGTGGGTACAGGTTGGGGGAAGGGACCCAACTGGCGTTGGACCGTTTCCTTTCTTTCAGGGACAGAAAAAAAAAGTCGCGGGAAGGTTTTTTTTTGCAGACTTCTTTTTGGCATACTGGGGTGGGCTCCCAGTGTGCCACCTGCCTTTTTGGTGGTGGGGGGACTTAAGCTGATGGGGATTGGGCCCCCCGTCAGCATAGAATGACTGTTTGGGGGGCATGATTCCGAGGGAGAATTGGGCGCCGGCACACACAACAAATGGGCATTATGCCGATGGGGAGGGCCCCGTCGGCAAATTAACTGGGCTGGGGGCATGCTGACAGGGGGATTGGACACCCCCATCAGTCAGCTTTCCCTCATCTGCCATGGTTTTTTTTGTTTTTTGTTTTTTTTTTAGTCTTTGGTAACCGGGTTAGGCCCACTAGGCACAAGTGCCTGTTTTCAGGGGTGATCTGGGAGCACTGGGTGGTTAAGTGACTTGCTCACAGTCACACAGTATGCAAGTGGAGGTTGTGAGAATCAAACTCAGGTCTGGTCTACTGGATGTGCAAAGCTCATTCATACCTCGTTCCTCTAACCTCTAGGCTATACTGCCAGCATGTTTAGGGACATGTTACACCAGGCAAGGTACCGCCCTGCAATGACGGGGCACTCCCTCATTGCAACGGAATGGCTGATGCTGCAGTGAGGAGGCAGCCCCTCATCACAGCGGCCAAATCATTTCAACTTGGTGGCACTTATGCAGAACCAGTGTAATCAGGACACTGAGCCTGCATTGGGTGAACATTGCCAAGCCCACAAATGCAGTGCCGGCATTGGCTGCCACAGTGCTGCACCTCCACAACCCACTTCTCTCCTAAGCTGTCACATCATGTTTCTTGTGTATGTGCAAGCAAACATAAAAAGGAGAGAGTGCCTCTTCAGCCTGTTCCTTTTGTAATGACCCCTTTTGAGCGGGTGGCCAGGGACATAAAGGGTCCTTTAGAAAAAAGCACTAGGGGGAACAGGTTCATATTGGTAATTTGTGGTTATGCTACCAAGTACCCCAAGGCCATTCTACTACAGACAGTCACAGCTAAAAAGATTGCTGAAGAGCTTTCTAAGCTATTCTAAGCTATTCAGTAGAGCTGGCATCCCTAAAGAAATCCTAACTAACCAGGGCAGTAATTTAAATGCCAGTCACTTTTACAAAAAACATACTGACAGAGCATTTGGATTTTGGCATAATGCATTGCTAACAAGGGTGTCTTGGGGAAGGGGGAACTTAGTATGTACATTAAGTACTGGTAGTTTTCCCTTGCAAAACTGCTGAGACTGCACGGTACTGCACAGTGTGAGTCACTCTGCCCTATAGTGATGTCAGCAGTAAAGACATGGATCCACAGCAACACCAGGCTTGTTATAGAAGCTCTGGTACACTCTACAGTTTTTAGCAGCTCAGAATGCAAAAACTGACTATAGAGGACAGTAATGAAATAGAATTTCAGAATCAATGCAATGCAGGGTAATTTATGCATGAAAGTCAAAATGACTGGGAAAGGTGCTTTATAAGTAAGGACTGGAGAGTACTCTGTGTATACTGCTTTTCTAAGGCTATTATTTCTTCCACCAAGGACTTTTCTTTCTAAACTTCTTGCTTATTTTACCAGCAGTATATGAAATGGGTACTCCCCTTAGGTATGCTTTCAAAGCATCCCACCTCTGTTGTGTCCCCTACCCTGTTATGGACCAAAATCCTTTTTGGCCTTTTTCATTTGCTGAACAAAATATTTGGCTGTCAGGAGCCTAGGATCCAATCTCCATTGTCTGTTCTTTGGGGCTGCCTACCATCCCTCTAGTCTTACCAATAGTGGGGTATGATCTGCAGATATTCTTAGGGTGTACTTGACCTCTCCCACCACCCTTTGAGCCTGCATAGTGGATACTAAAATGTAGTCAGTCCTGGTGAAGACCCTGTGAACATGTGAGTTGAATGAAAACTCATGGTCAGTGGGGTCCAGGTGACTCCACACTTCCACCAGGGCACCATCTCTTATCATATCCCATAGGGCTCTTGAGCTCCTAGAGAGACATCTTGTCTATGGGGATGAGCAGTCCATAATCTGGTCCCAGAGGTGTTAAAATCAGCTCCTCAACCAAAACCACTGCCAAGTTTTGAAAGAATTTAGGGCAGTCATACTTTATTTCATATACCAAGTATAATGTGTGTTTATCAACCTCTATTAGAGCTTCTACAATCAGATATCTCTCCAGGGGGTCCCGGGAAAACATCACCTTACTCTCACCTCTGGGCAAATCTGTACCACCAACCCCGGAACCTTGGATGCAAAATGTTCTGACATCAATGTTCCTTCTCGGGCCTTGCCTAATTTTTTTTTTACTTTCTCTGCTGACACATGGGACTTTTGTAAATGCTAAACAAGCTTTTGCTTGCACCCAGACATTTTCTATCTAATTATTGTTTTCATCCTTTTTATGTTCCGGGACTGTACCATGATTCCTTCAATCATTAAGAGGTAGTGGTGGTTTATTACCTGGATGGTGCCTCTTTCCCCTTTGATTGCTTCCATTCCCACCAACCTCTGCCTGAGCTGTGCTTCACTCAACGCTAGCCATCCGCCTTCCTCGGCACAGCGGCACCCCCACTGTAAGCCTACCTGATCTTGTGCTCCTACCTCAAGTTACGTGTATCAACCCTTCTGTGGCTCTCTCTGCCAACCATCCATATCATCACCAATCATGCTCATTAAATCCTGCAGCTTTTGCCCCTCCTTATGCTGCTGCACTTGGGGTTAAGCCGACTGTCATTTTCACCCTTCTAATGGTTTTCTTTTTCTTCTGGTTCATCCCCCCCCCTCTCTCTCTCGCTATTCCTTCCTTCAGCCCCATCCCACCCCACCTCGTTTGCCAGCTCTCCCCACTCTTATTTTTCATCACCGACCCCCTTTTATCTTGAGTGCCCATCAATTCTTTAACTATTCCACCCATAATTGCACAGTTTTGGGTACGGAATCAGCATAAGCTTTATTTATGACTATTTATGACTGTTCTCTGTACTATGCATATTGCCTATTACCTCTCAGTTGCACATTTACTGTAATATTTAGCATTTGTGCTGCTTATATAATTGTACTTTGATTAACTGTTTTATTGCTGTACAACCACAGGTCCACCTTGTAAATGAGCTTGCTCAATGGTGTTCGCCTGGATAAATAAAGATATTGATTGATTGATTGATTGAGCTGTACTGTGCTAACCTTTAGACTAGAACAGGTTTTTTTTCAACTGTCAGTGAGAAAATAAAAAACACAACCCCTACTATATTAACTTCGCTTCAGCTTATTTCCCCTTACACCCCTCCTTGCTGGCCTGGGTCCCCAACTGCTCCAGCTTTCCCAAGATGTTATCCAATCATAGTTCTGTTCCCACCAACTGCTCTTCATCCCCACCATAACTCAGAGATGAGTAATGCCCTTTCCCTTACCTCTCCGTGTACTAAAACTAGACTACCTTCTTCTTTTGAGGTAGGAGCCAGTGAACAGCTGGCTTCACCTTTCATACTTAATGACTATACAAATTTACCTCCAACATCCGATGTTAATCAATTCTTGGCTACCTCTATGTCTCTGAATATCATAGGTTATTACCTTTCTGATATACCTCATACAAAAAAAATATTATTTGCAACCTATGCCTTTATAGTCAGCCAGACAAGCTGTCTAAAATTCTAAGACTGTAACAGTGCCATCAGTTATTGTCTCTGATATCATCAGACAACAGGAAGGAGACTATAAAGTCTCTGTTATGACCAGGTATTTTAAAACATTTTTGTTTCCTGTATCCCACAAATGGTAGATATACCACCAAAGTCTCAGTCCTGTATCATCTTTCAAAATAAGGGTATTTTCCTACATAAGATCTGGGGTGAGAAACAGAACTGTTAGATGTAATTTCTGCAAGTCTTCTTCAGGTGGGGCAGACGAAGTGAGGCAGGGAAATGCATGTTGCTACCAGTGTGGCTATTTAGTGCTACAAACAGCTCTACTAACTGCCACTTTCCCTTTTCCAGACACAATGAGTCCTCTCACGGCAACCACTTGCCATACTGTCACAGGGAACCATTTTGAGTTGTTATGTTTTGTGGTTTTGCCTACCAGCATCACATATGTAAGAAAGCTCACAGTTAAAAAAGCATTACCAGTGACTATGGTTTGTTGAGCAACCATCAAGCATGCACAGTACCCCCCTCTGGTCCCACTCCCCATATGCCCCCCTCAGGCCTCCATTCTTGACTCTTATTCATAGTTCAGGCAGTTCAGGAATGAGTTGCTGTCCACTGGCTTTCAAATTGCAGGTCCCATTCATCTATGACTCAGTTGGCCTCCTCTGCTGCTACCTCCACCTGGATGAATGCATCAGTGAGTGCAGGTTTGGTGAGTAGCTTTGGAAGGCAGCCAGGTCTGAAGATCAGCAGCATGGAGGGATACAGATGGACAAACTGCCAATTTTTGGTATGTAGGCTCTTTTTAACATCATGAATTCCTGCATATGTTGCTTCTACTGAAATCCAGGAAAGAGTTCTGTACTTTAATCAGACCTTTTTATGAGCTGCCTGCAATACCTTTTCTCTAACACGGTATGTAAGAAATGTAATAACAAAGTGTCTGGGGCATTTAAAGGGGTCTGGTTTCTTTCCAGGTGAATGGTGGACTCACTGTATCTACAAGGGAATACCAGAGGGGAACTCTAGTGCCTCTGGTAGGAACTTAGCCACAAGCATTGGGGTCCCTGCCCTCCACCCCCTCCAGCAGTCCCACGAGGTGCACATTGTTGAACTTTTTATGATTCTCATGCTCATCCATTATTTCTTTTATTTTACAGATCACTTTGTGAGCTGCAGAAAATTCATTGGTGATTGCTGTCAGGTGCTCTTCTTGGGCTCCCAAGCATGATTCCAGTTCCTCAATGCACTTATCATATGCATCAGTGGAGGCACCAAGTGTGTGGACCATCTGCTGAGTGTGGGAAAATTGAGCAGCTAAGTTTTCCAAACCGGCTCTAAGTTCACTCCTCATTTTGAATATGAGGTTAGCTACTTGCTTAATAAAAAGGGATCCATGACTGGTCGTCGACAAAATTTTTGTCGATCAACCAGACAGCAAAACCGGTAGGTTGATCACATTTTACAGTCGGCTACTGGTTTAGAAGAAAACTGAGTGTTTTCTTCAGAGAGCTTTGCCCCCCAAACATCCCATGAGGGGAGCTGTGCCCTCCGCACCCATCACTTAGGATTATCAACTCCAAGTCAGAACTGATTTGGGGGGGGACCCCCAACAAACAGTGCCGGGTTCCAGTGGGTTCCCTACAGTGACATGGCACAGTAGTCCCTGTAGGGGACCTCGATGTCAAAAAGTCGCTGTCGGGTAGGATTACCAATCAAAAGGTCCTCCTGCATTGTAAAGGCTGCATCAGTTTTCTGAGTCAGCCCAGCACCCATTCCAGCTGTTACTCTGCTGTAGGCTGCTTGCTGCACAGGCCCATCTATGCTATGACTGTCTTTGGCCCCTTTAAAAGTCAATTTGGCCTGGCTTTGGGCAGTTTTAAGTTGTGTGTCATCTTTGTATTTCACAGGATCTATTTACATAAGTTTTGTTAAGTTTAAATTGTGGTTGTTGGTGATTTATTTAGTATTTAGCTGGGAGCTCCTTGATCAGGCATTCTTTCACCTCGCTGGCTTGGACACACCCCCTAGCCATTGGGACTTTTATTATCAGAAGAACCAGCACAATGCACTATTTGATTTGATTTTTATTTGTATATGGGTAAGCACTCCGGGATACAGTCCCTTTTACAGGTATGACCCATGGTCAAAAGGTATACACACATAATACCAAAAACAGTTGTTACATTTCATGCAAGTTCATAAATAGGAATACAAGTTCCTCATCATAATAAAACAGTTTTTAAAAACAATCACACTTTGGTAAGTCTTTAAGGTATAATTTAAGTGCATTTGTAAACATATTGTGATTATCTATTGATCTAATTTGTGCTGGAATGTTGTTCCAAACTGTTAGTGCGGCAAAAGCAGAAGAACACTGGCCACTTAGTGTCCATTTAAATGGAATTCTCAGCAGAGTTTCATCCCCTGCAGATCTTGTGTGATGCTTCATATTATGTGCCACAAGTTGTTTTTTTTTAAGTTGAGAGGTATACCAGTATATTGTACCTTAAAAATAAATTTTGCCATAACAAACCTGTGATGTTGGTTTACTGGTAACCAACCAAGTCTTTCAGTTATGTCACAGTGGTGAGTAGTGTTAGATGCTAGAAGCGCAAATATGCCTATTTTATGTAATAGCACAAACTTGTGCTTCACAGTACTAATGGGTGTGTTGTCCACCACTAAAGAGGTGTATTGCAATATAGGCAGCAAACACTGGTTTGCTATTGCAAGATGTGCTTCATCTGTGAGGAAACTATGAAGTTTATATAATAAAGCAATTTTTGAATGTATTTTAGCTGTAGTTTCCTGGACATGAGAAGCATAATTTAATGTTGGGTCTCAAACAACCCCCAAATATTTCATTATTAATGTTCTCATAGTCAATACCATCCACTGAGCCTATTCGCAAGCTATTAACAGTAACTTTCAGCTTAGCTGAAGTACAAAACAATATAGCTTTAGTTTTGTGTTTGTTCAGCACCAATTTATTGTGAATCAACCATTCCTGTATAAAATTAAGTTCCTTTGTTAATGTAGTGTTAAGCCCTGACAAAGAAGTCTCCCTGACAATAAACTACAGCATTGTCTGCATACATAATGAGGCATGCGTAATGGAAAATAGTTGTAACAGGGTCAAAAAATATAGAACATAAAATAGGTCCCAGAGTGGAGCTCTGAGGGACTCCACACTTCACAGATGTCTTATCTGACAAGTATTCTCCGTATTTTACCATTTGATGTCTTTCTGTGAGATAACTTGTTACCCAACCCAAAACTGGGGTCCCCATCCCAATATGCTCCAGTTATTTTTTTAAAAGGGCATGATCTACTAGATGAAATGCCTTGGTCATATCCACGAATACAGCCCCAGTCAGGCTCCCACTCTCCATGTCTTCATGGACCGTGCTTGTGAACTCGACCAAGGCACTCTCTATCCCCCTCCCCTTTCTAATTCCATGCTGACATTGTGATAACAACCCATATGTCTCCATGTACTCAACTAATTGGCCATATACAATTTTTTCTTGTAGTTCGGATAAGGCTGATGAAAATGGGATTGGTCTATAATTAGTAAATTAATAGTAGGACCAGTTTTATGTATGGGTATCACAAATGAGTGTTTCCAAAGGTCAGGAACTTCCCCCAGACAGAAGGATAAATTAAAAAATCAGGCTGACTGGGTATGCTATTTCTGCCAAGACCAGCTTCAAGAGCCTGAGAGACAATCCATTAAAACCACAGGATTTGTCTGCTTTAAGTTGTTTCAAAAGACCATACACCTCTTAGCAAGTTACTGCCCTGATGTAAAATTTGGGTCTACCCTCAAATTCTCTCAAGCTGGTCTCAATCGAATTTGTACCTGAGTCAGCCTTAGTTATAGGCATCCAAATTAGTGAACATTCTATTGAACTTGTTAGCAATCAACAACGGATCACTTAGTGTCTCATCACCATTTGTCATAATGACTTCTGAGTTTATTCTGGGGTTAATCATGTGATTAATCTTTTTCCAGAATTTAGCACTATTAGTCTGTCCCTCGGTTTGCAGTAAGCTTAAGTATTAGACGTTGGCCTTTTTAACCTCTGCCTGACATTTATTTCTCAAACACCTGTAGTTCTGAAGATCCACAGGTATTTCAGTTTTCCTACGGTACTATGGTTATTAGAATTATCTAGTATGGTCTCATTCCTGCAACATTGCATTCCCTACATGTTCATTCTGCTTAAAAACTGTAAAAGAAATAAATATGTAAGGCTTTTGAATAGAAGTTGGTGTATTTTCACTTTTGAATGAGATGATGACCTTCAATGGCATCGATTTCCTTAAAGTTCATTAAGAGATAAGGAAATCTCACTTTAATGAACAGGTTCATTAAACAGACATTGTGTTACCTGATAACCAGAGTTCTTTACATACAGTATCTAGTATGTGGGTGGGTATGCTGACATAGGTACCAGGAGGGTATGTTTCTGACTAACAATGCTCAGGATCTGAATGGGCAAAAGCTGATAGCAATGCTTTTAACATGAAATCCATGTGCCCCGGATTCTCTCTGCTTCCCTCCTGCCTCAAACAGCTGTAATAATTTGTAATTCTCCCAGTACTAGCCATCGCATGCAAACCCACTCTGGGAGCATGTAACAATACATTTTCTAAGTCCCCCAGTAATCCTATATTGCAAACAGCATTTTATTCATTTATTTTTTTTTTTGAGCTATTCAGAAAGACCTTTGAGTCAAAGACTCATTTACAAAGGTTCCATGTCATACACGGAAGAGAACAGGGACAATATTTTTACAGGTTGCTGTACATTACATTATTTTACAATTATTTAACATGGTTACACATTTGTTCAGTGAGTGACTACCCTTCTAGGATAACATGATTTACAGTGATATGCACAGCCATATGGTAGCAGTGAGGTTCTGAAGGAGGCTGTTTGTCAAAAATAAGTTAGCTCGTAGAAGCCATTGGCAAAGGAGGACTGAAAGATGTTCTGGGTCATCGGGGGGGGGTCAGTTGCAGTCACATTGGTTAGTGGCCTGTAGGTGATTCCTTAGTCTTGCTTTGAAAGGGCCAAGCCTAGTTTCATCAGTTATTAGGCTAGGGAGAGCATTAGTCCAGGAAGGGGCTTTGTAACTGAAAGTTCACCAGAATTGGGAAGTACGGCAATGGGGTATCCATAGTAACGGTTTGTGCGAGCTACGGGTGGTTCTGCCAGGAGAAGTTTGGAGGATAATTTTGTCAAGGCCGGGGGGGGGGGGTGAGGCCTAGGATTATCTTTTTGGTCACTAGGCAGGTGTGATGCCTGATTCGGTTGTCTAAGTTTAGCCAGTTTGTGGTACTGTAGAGGGAGCAGGTGTGTGTGAAGTGATCACATCCAAGGATGAGATGGCAGGCTTTGTTAAGCACAAGCCAGAGTCTATTGGGGGCTGTGGAGGGCATGGCACTATAGATGAGAATGCCGTAGTCTAGCAGAGAGAGGATTGAGGAATTTATGGTTAGTTGTAATGCTTCATAGAAACATAGAAACATAGAAGTTGATGGCAGATAAGGACCGCAAGGCCCATCCAGTCTGCCCATTTCTTTTTCTACCTTATAAATGTGCCATCGGCCTTTGCTCTGTCAGTGACCTATCTATTCATAGTCATTTGTATTGCTCCCTTATGCCTATCCCATGCCTGTTTGAAGCCCTGCACTGTATTCATAGCCACCACTTCTTGTGGTAAGCCATTCCATGCATCCACCACCCTTTCTGTGAAAAGAATTTCCTCACATTCCCCTTAATCGGCCTCCCTCTAATCTCATGCTGTGTCCTCTTGTCCTGCTATTTTCTTATATTTAAACATGTTAGACTCTTTCACCTTGTTTATGCCCTTAAGGTGTTTGAATGCCTCGATCATATCACCTCTCTCCCTCCTTTGCTCAAGGGTATACATATTGAGCTCCGTTAATCTGTCCTCATATGTCTTCTGATGCAGTCCCTGCACCATTTTGGTTGCCCTTCTCTGGACTGCCTCAATTTGGTTAATGTCCTTGTGAAGGTGTGGCCTCCAATACTGCACGCAGTACTCCAGATGGGGCCTAACCAATGTCTTGTACAGAGGATTATTACCTCCCTCTTACGACTTGTGATACCCTCTACTAATACACCCCTAACACCCCTAGCCTTACCTACTGTTTAGAGGTCTGCTTGATGATTTTAGGTCATCAGTGATGATGATGCCCAAGTCTCTTTCTTCCTTTGTGACTGCTAGCAACTCCTCCCAGCCTATAAGTGGCTTCAGGGTTTCTCTTCCCTATGTGCATGATTTTGCACTTCTTTGCATTAAATCCCAGTTGCCACTCTTCTGACCATTCTGCTAGTTTATCCAGATCTCTTCTCATTCTGCCCACCCCATCTGGCTCATCTACTCTGTTGCAGATCTTGTGTCATCTGCAAACAGACAAGCCTTACCCTCTAGTCCATCTGCAAGGTCACTAATGAAGATGTTGAATAGAACTGGCCCCAGGACTGATCCCTGAGGTACCCCACTTGTGACTTGCATCTCTTCTGACTGTATACCATTTACCACCACTCTGTTTTCTGCCAGTCAACCAGTTTGCCACCCAGTTGACCAACTTCTGACCCACCCGAGCCTACCCAGCTTATTTATCAATCTTCTATGTGGAACAGTGTCAAAAGCTTTGCTGAAGTCAAGGTAGGTGACATCAACTGCTCCCCTTGGTCCACCACTGGTTACCCAGTCAAAGAAATCTATGAGATTAGTTTGACAGGACCTTCCTTTGTAAACCCATGCTGTCTTGGATCCTGTGCCCCATGGATCCAGGTGTTGCACTATCCTTTCCTTAAGGAGTGCCTCCATAATCTTGCCCACTACTGAGGTAAGACTGACCGGTCTGTAGTTCCCCGCCTCCCTGCTACCACTCTGTGGAGCGGGATCACATGAGCCCTTCTCCAGTCTTCTGGGACCTCTCCTGTGCTCAGAGACTCACTAAACAATTCTGCTAATGGCTCTGCTAGTTCCTCCTTTAGCTCCTTAAGTACCCTGGGATGTATGCCATCAGGTCCCATTGCCTTATCCACTCTGAGCTTAGCAAGCTCTTGTAGGACCCTTTCTTTTGTGAAGGGAGTAGTGCTCACCTCCCTCCCCCCTGTGTCCATGATGCTGAGCTGTGGGCCCTGCCCTACCTTCTCTTCAGTAAATACTGAGCAAAAGTATCTATTTAGGATAGATGCCTTTACAGGGTCCTCCTCCTCACATGCTCCCTTTTCTCCATTAAGCTTAGCAATACCCCCTCTGGACTTTCTCCTTTCACTAATGTATCTATAGAAAGTCTTGTCACCTTCTTTTACTGTTCAGTGCTAGTGTTTCCTCAGTTTGGGACTTTGCCTGCCTTACTGCCTTACCTGCTTCTCTTAGGGCAGTTTGGTATGCCTCCCTATCTTCATCCCGCTGTGTTCCCTTATATTTCCTGAAGGCCAGCCTTTTGGCTCTGACCTTTTCTGCTACTGTATTTGAGAACCAAAGTGGTTTCCTTCTTCTTTGCACTTCCTTTTCTGTCTAACACAATGGGATGTTGCTTCAAGTATTGCATCCTTAATGCTTGCCCACTTTGCCTGTACCCCCTCACCTGTGTTTCTTTTTGCCAGGGCTAGCTTAACTCTGTTGGCCATCTTATCAAAGTCAGCTCCTCTGAAGTCCCATATTTTTGCCTTGGAATGGGATGATTTAGATGTAGTAACCAAACTGAACCATACCATGTGATGGTCACTGGCCCCCAGGAGACCTTCTACCTGGAGATCTGTGATCCCTTCTTTGTTAGTCAGTACTAGATCTAGGATAGCCCTGTCTCTTGTGGGTTGCTGTACCAGTTGTTTGAGGCCCTCCCCCTGCAGGGAATCCACTATGAGTCTAGTTCTGGCAGATGTTCCTGCTGGTATTGACCAATCTGTATCTGGCATGTTGAAGTCTCCCATTATCAGAACCTCCCCTTTAGCTGTCATGTTTTGTATATCTTCTAACAGTAATGTGTCTATGTCCTCCCTCTGGTCTGGGGGCCTGTAGACAACCCCAGTTCTTATGGCTGTCCCATTTCCTGTTTCCAGGGTGACCCACAGTTCTTCTGGCTCCTTATGTGTATTCTGAATTTCTGTAGCTTTGATAGGGTGAGGCAGTGTTTGTACTGGTAAAGTACACCTAGTCTGGAGTTAAGGGCAGTTGATAGGTACAGGATATGTTGATTAAAGTTGAGGGCAGGGTCTAGTGTGATCCCTAGGTAATTAAAGCTGCTTACTTGTTCTAGTGGGGTCTGATTAGCTGTGAGAAATTGGGGGCAGAGGTTCTTGAGTGGGTTCTGTGGATGGGAGAAGATCATGAATTTTGTCTTATTATACTTAATTATTAGATGTTGGGTGGTGAGTCATTGTTCGATTTCACGGAAAGAGTGTTAGAGAGTTTGGTGGAGTATGAGGGGTGTCGGGTGAGAGGTGAACAGGACAGCATCATCCATGTATAGGAGCAGACTTCTGGAGCAGACCGATGGGAGAGAGTTAAGGTACAGACTGAAAAGCAAGGGGGCCAACTTTGGAGCCCTGTGGGACACCGGAGCGGATAGGGAGGCGAGGAGACAGGACTGTGCCAACCATGACCATCTGTGTTCTATTGGAGAGATAGCTGGTGAATCAGTTCATGGCATCATTGGAGAAGCCAGTGTAGACCAGAGTGTTCAGTAAGAGGGCATGGTTTACAGTATCGAATGCCTTAGATAGGTCCATGAAGATGGCGCCTGTGAGGTGGCCATGGTCCAAGGCTGAGTAGATATGGGAGGTAAATTCAAGGAGGATGGTGGTGGTACTATGACCCTTTCAGAAGCCGTATTGCTAGTTGGATAGAAGGTTGTATTTATTGAGGTGGTCAGTGAGTTGGTCAGTGACTATGCATTCTAGAGCTTTAGATGGGGGGGGAGAATGGAGATGGGGTGGTAGTTGTTAGTTGATGTGCGGTCCCCACTTTTATGGATAGGTATGATGGAGGCCAATTTCCAGCATGTGGGGAATTTCTCTTGACAGAGGGAGGGGTTGAGAATGTGGGTAAGTAGGGCTAGGACTTCCAGGAGGGTGAGGTGGAGAAGTCTCAGGTCCAAGGAATAGTGACTATAGTGATAGTGGCTAATGGCATTGGTTAGGTAGGACTTGGCTGCCTCCAAGGTGAGGACACGTAGATAGAAGGGAGGAGCAAGGGGAGGATGGGGGTAGATTTGGGAAGGTGGGGGATCGAAAAAGTTAGGGGGAGCACATGGGTGAGATCAGTGAAGGCAGAGTTTAGGGCCGAGGCTATACTGAGGGGGACGGTGGAGAGGTTTCCATCAATTTGCATTTGGTCTGGTGGCAGATTTGGGGCTTTGCCACAGAGCTCCTTAATATTATTCCAGAATTTGTGCCCGGTGCCCCAGGTGGAGTTAAGGTAGCTTTGTAATAGTCCACTTTGGCGGTGCAGTATGGCCCAGGTGCACTTGTTTCTGGCCTCCCTATACTGTAGCCTGTCCAGAGGCCGTTGGGTCTCATTACCTAGGTACCATAGGGCGTCACATTGTCATAGTAGGCCTAGAAGGTGGTCCGAGAACTAAGGGGCATGGTTTCCCTTGGACATAGTTTTGGTAAGGGGGCAAACTTGATACAGGCTGTATTGAAAGTGGTGATAAATAGGTTAAGAGCATCGTCTGGGTCGAGGATGTTTGCTAGGGGTGTCCAGTCCCAGTCTCTGAGGTGGGCCTTGAGTTGAGCTAGTTTACCAGGCCCAAGTTTGCATTGTGAAGTAATTTTAGGAGGGGGTTTGAAGGGGTAGCAGACTAGTTGCAGAGTACTGGTGAGTGGTCACTTAGGGCATCAGGGAGGACTAGGGTGCTGGTTATTTTGTGGGGGTGGTTTGTGAATACTAGGTCTAGTAGAGAGGATATCCCCGTGCTGGTGTCAACCCAGGTGGGGGGTTGTGACGACCTGTGTAAGAGCGAGGGTAGCAGCCTCGTTAATGAATGGGGTGGCTGTCTTGGTCAGCCAATTTATGTTGAAATCCCCCAAGACTATTTTTTCATGCTGTGGGGGAAGAGTAGAGAGATAGGACATGATGGCTTGGAAGGCTAGCTTCTGGTCTCAGGGACGGACGTAGGCAGTAGTGAGGAGGAGAGGGGAGGTTGACTTACCTAGAGTTAATTTTATGGTGATAGCCTGAGCCCTGGAAGTTAGCTGGGGCAGAGGAAGTAGGTGGCCTGAGAGTGAGTCCTCGAGGGAGAGAGCGCAGCCTCCCCCTCGCTTACCCACTCAGTCAGAACGAAAGAGGAGATATCCAGGGAGGTTTACTGCCGAGTCGGTGACAGTGACAGTAGTGATAGCTAAAGATCATGTGTAGCTAATGCATTTTGCAATATAGGATTGTACAGGGACTTAGAAAATTCAGCCCCTGTGTTTTATTTTCTCCAGAATGTCATCAGTTTAAGTGATAGTCATGACGCCAAACTCAACCAGGAACCAGCCTGATCACTCAGCAACCCCCATTCCTAGTCCTAACAGTTTTCACCAATTCTTAAAAAAATAATTCTGCTCAATGGTTCCTGAACTCCTGCCCGCTCCTGAACAGCTGTAATAATTAAATATCCCCCATCAAAACCCATCCTGCCCAAAATTGTTGTTGGCACTTTTATTGATAAACACTCCATGTTCAGCACTCTGCATTCAAAAACCTCCAACTGAAAATCAGTTCTGGATTTGTTTCTAAAAAAACAGACTGATGTAGGAACCAGGATTCAGTGAACATTAAGTATAGTTGCCATCTCTTAGCCATCCCAGCAGGAAACATTCTGTGTTTTTCCTATTAAAGGGTACATCAGGGACAATGAAAGCACAGTGCTTGTTGTAAAAAGTTCCCCATTTTGCATTGCTAGTAAGAGCTTTCTGTTTGATAAAAAGGCAAATGAAATCATAAGGGGATAAGTCTGTTAAGAAGAGACCCAGCCAGAGCTGGCCAGGATCCCAACCCAGAAAAACTAAACATCCAGTAGGCTGAAAAAGACAGAGGTGTATGTAGCACAGTCGGCATTGATTCTGCCTCAGTGGCACTGCCCTAATCAACCAGATTAGCTGTTGGGGATGCCAGTGGCACTGGGCAGTGTAAAGTGGTCTGTAATTTGCAAGAAGGGTTGACATCACTAATTTAACATTTCAGATTTTAGATTTTTTTTCTGAAGGTATTTTTTCTATTTTTTTACTATCTTCATAACATAACTATATGACTTGTTGCTTGTGTGGCCAACACTGCACCATCCCCCTAACCTCATCCATCCAGCTGGCTCACCTATCTCACACCTCAGCTCAACTTACTGGCACAACTTAACAATGCACTACCTGCTGGCCAAAAGCTGGCACTCCAAGAAACATTTCTTCATTACTTTTTTGGGATGTTTTGACCTACAATCTTCAACATAGTTGTATTATGTCTCCCCTCATAAACATGAAAGTTTGTGTACAAAATACTGGCAAAAATGTCATTTTGTGCCACAAGTATGAAAACACATTTTGGCAAGGATTTCAAATAAACTCTGGTCTGAGCCAATGTTGCTGCAAAATGATGATATTGATGCTGCTGAAAGGCATGTAAGAGCGCTGCTGATTTTACTGATTCAGCTCAAAAATCAAAGATTTTAAAGAGACTGGTCTCACAGGTTTAGTTCCCTCTTTACATAAACAACTGCACCATCTACAGCCTGCTATTATCTTAAAGATTAATGGCAATGATAGACTCTGAATTATTGTAATTCTGTCTTGTTATGGGTTTGCTTATTAAATGATGACTAGACTATACCACCCTGTGTTGTCTTTTGTGTTTATTTCCTAAACGCTTCACTAAACAAGTAGTTGTCAGTGACATCTAGGCCTTAAAAGAAGTCTCCATTATTTCTGTGATCTTTGCTGAGTTCTGTTTGCTATTGATGTCATTCAAGGACTGACATCAGTGGCAGAAGTACAAGAGTTCTCTGGTCAGAACAGCTGTTCTATGGTCTCAAGACTGTCACTGACTTGTTTTCCCAACAAAAAGAAATAATCAGACATGATGTTTTAAATTCGTCTCAGTTTGTTGATTTCCCACAGACAAAACATAGTAAATAGAAAAAGAAATCTGCACCATTCAGTGGTGTGTGTACAGCATGGCTCCATACTGATACAGACCATTTTGTGTCTGGTAAAACTCAGTTTAAAAGTAGCATCTCACAGTTTTTGATGCAAGGAGCTGTATCTTAGAAAAGTTGTGGTTAGGAGTAACTTAAAAAATCAGACAGCACACTATTTCTTAATGTGGTCTCACATAAATGTAGAGAAAGTGCACTGAGACTGTGTCTTCCAGTTGCCTCATTTTGACAAGTGAGCAAATCACTGATGCTAACAGTTTGAGCATGTGTGTCACTGCTTTAGCATCTGTGGATAAGCAGATCCATCTTTAGTAGAAGCTGTTTGTTTTTGGGGTTTTTAGAGTGAAGGTCAATATTATTTTAAGTAGACTCTAATTTTGCAATCATTGACCCTCCATATTTTTTGCTTTGCAGCAGGCACTTATTTAAATAAAACAAAGAGCTACTACAGGAAATCTGCTTATCCACATATGCTAAGCAGTGATACACGTGACTGCACAATCTGTCCGCATCCACAATCCGCTCATTTGCTGAAGTGAGATAACTGGGTGACACTGTCTCAGTGCACTTTCTTTACATTTATGTGAACCCACGTTAATAAATGGTGTGACGTCTGACATTTTTAACTTAATCCTAACTGCAACTTTTCTAAGATACAACTCCTTGCAATAAGAACCATGGTCTGTTAGTTTTGAGTTTCACAAGACACAAAACAGTCTGCATTAGCGTGGAACTATGCCACTGGAAGACTACTGAATTGTACAGGTTTTTTTTTTAATTGACTATGTTTAGGCTATGGGAAATCAGCAAACTGAGATGCACATTATTAAAACATCATGTCTTACTATTTTTCTGGTGGGGAAACAAGTCAGTGACAATCACCTCAATAATCGGACACTCACCTCAGGACTGTTACTGGACTCCTTAAGCGACCATCACATGATCTACTCAGTTAGGAAAATACACAGGCCCCAATTACACCCCCCCCCGAACCATCCTGTCAAGATCATTTAAATCCTTAGACCTTGCATCTCTCCTAAACGACCTGGCAAACACAGATTGGTCCTACATCCCCCAGGCCACTTCTATTGACTCTGCCTTAGAGTACTTCAAGTCCAGGTTCATTGCAGTCTGGAACTTTCATGCCCCTCTCGGATGATTTCTGCGGACATTGTGGTCCTCCTCAGGGCCAGGGATCTGGCTTGGAAGAATTTCAAGGTATTCATCTCACACGTGCACCAACAAAAGTATTGGGCCCTACGAAGTGCCTGTACAAGACAAATACATAGGGCAAAAGCCAACTACTTCAGGGACACCTTGCACACCAACATAAGCCAGCCATCTAAATTTTGAAAGATGGTTAAATCACTATTCTCTCCTCCCTCGCAGCCCCCCACCCCTGCTCTAAATATAGGTGGCTCCACGATCACAGACCTTCTTGAAGTGGCTTCTCAATTCAATTTCTTCTTTACAGAATGCACCTTGTCATTTTTGGTCACACTCACTCCCGACCCACAAACCCACCTCTCACCCTCCCCCCTTCCCCTCCAACCAAGCTCTTGCAGTTGGCCCCTCTTTCACCTTCCATCTGACTACCCTGGCCAAAGTTTACAAAGCCCTACTCACCCTTAATCCCTCCAAGGACAAATGCCCCACTGGCCTGGACTCCAAATTGCTATACTTGTTGGCTCCAGCCATCACTGTCCCACTGGCTTCACTCTATAACCTCTCATTCTCTCTAGCTGCTATCCCAACTGAGTGGAGGCATGCCACAGTCATCCCTATTCCAAAAGGTGGTGACCCTCTGATCCTGGGAATTACCACCCAACTTCCTTCCTACCTATCCTGGCTAAAACCCAGGAACACCTAGTCCTCTCACAACTCTCCTCCTATCTTGATTCCTCTTCTTTTTTCACACCCTGCCAGTCTGGTTTTAGGAAGTCCCACTCCACCACCACCTCCCTCCTAAGGCGCACTGATTTCATACTCACTAGTACGGATTGAGGCCATATCACCTCAGCCATTTTTGTTGACCTGGCTAAAGCCTTCGACACTGTCTCCTACTCCCTTCTTCTATCCAAGCTCTCTCTCGCAGGGCTATCAAGCATGGCCACCAGCTGGTTTCAGTCCTACCTGACAGGCAGACACCAATCCATCAGAACTGGTAACACCTGCTTACCTCCGTTACCTCTGTACCCTAAGGCTCAGTCCTTGGCCTGATTTTGTTCTCCATCTTCCTCAATGACCTGCCCTCTGTCTGCCCCCACAAATCCATTCACATGTATGTGGATGATACAGTACTGTACACATCCAGCCCCACATCCTCTGATGTGGTGACCAGACTCCAGCTGGACTTCAATGAAGTTCAGTGCTGGTTTCACTCAAATCAGCTCTTTCTCAATGCCAAGAAAACTGTCTCTATGACTTCTGGCACTAGGCAGAGACTTTCAAGGCTCCCCCTTCACACCCTCCTTCCACACTCTGGATGGGACTTCTCTGGAGACTTGCACCTCCTGCAGATATCTCAAGGTCTGGCTTGACCAGCACCTAGACTTCTCTGCACATATTGATGCCATCCACAAAAAGCTTCACCCCAAGTTGGGAGCTTTGTACCACAACCGTGGCTGCATCGCACTGCCAGCTCACCATGCAGTTGTGCAGAAGATGATTCTCCCTATTTTCGACTATGGTGACAGTGCCACCTCAAAGTCCTCCCTAGTCAAACTGGACCCCCTCTTCCACTCCTTCTGCCATTTTGCCCTTGATTGTCCCCCTACCACTCATCATTGTGTCCTTTACCAGACCCTTGACCTCCACTCGCTTCAGGACTGGTGACACTCCCACTGTGCCAGCACCACAGCCAAATATTGGGCACAGTCCCTCCCTCTGTATCTTGCCTCTGTCCTCTCAGCCTCTACCTTCTCGGGTTATGCACTCAGGAAAAATTACTCACGTCTCCTATCCATTCCCGTCAGGTCCACCTCAGCAGGCTAGTCAGTGTTCACATACTGCATGCCTAAACTATGGAACTCGGTCCCCCCTGATATTCAGCACGCCTCCCCCCAGTCAGCATCTTAACTCCCTTTTCAAAGCACATTTCTTCTCCATCTGCACATGCACCCAATGTTAGCTCTAGCCTCTGAAAGCAGGCAATCTATGAATAACATTGTACATATACAATGTAACTGTTACCATACTTTATTGCCATACGCCTAGAACTGTTACTATTTTTATTGCCATATGCCTTGTACAGAACAACTGCCTGCTGTACCACACTTCACCTTGTAAGATGTGTTGTAAAGTCTTCTGGACACTGTATAATATATATGCACTCCTTCCCCCGTACCCCCAGGACGCATCTGGAATCGAGCAATAGTCTGCTTAGCATGCCTTCCTGGTAAAGCCTTCCAATAAATAAATAAATCTTGAGACCACAGAACAACTGTTATCATTAGCATACATTTAAATAATCCTAGAGATCCAACCTCTAGAATGCAAGTCCTTCATTGTGATGAGAGTGGAGGATGTGTCATATTATAAGATATCATCTGGTTTCTCCCACGCCAGTGTATTTCAGGGTAAGTGTTGAAAGGGACACTGTCAGTGTAAAATGCTCCTGTTTTGTTGGAGTTGAATAAAGATTGGTGGGTGAAATAAAAGAGTGTCCCTTTCCTTTAAGCACTGTTTTTTTTTTTTTTTGTTATACACAATAGCACCCGGAATGATGTTTTAACACTGTCTATTTTAGGTGGTGGCCAACTGAAAATCATGGCCCAGCTGACTTCCGCACTCATCCACATAGCTACAGTGATGCTTTGTATTAACAGAGACAAGCAAATGTTCTCTAGGAAGTGCAAGTTGTCATAAGGAGAGTGCTCAGAAAGCTGCTTCTCTGTTTGTAACTCTTTGGCAGTGCTAGAAAACAAGAAATGCTGGAAAATTACACAGACTCAGAGGTGAGACTGTCAGGCAGAAACAGCTTTTTTCACACAATGAAGGAATATTCACTGATGCCATTTATGTCATCTGTATTAACAATCAGTAAGCATTCAGAACTGCAACTGGTTTCAGTTATAGCAGATTGCAGGTGTGAGGAGTTTACTAAGAGCTGTTGTAACACTTACAAATGTCAAAGGTAGAAACATGCAGTTTCTCAGACTCTCACTTCACTGTCACACAGAAAGTCCCTGTCATAATTCTGTGATCTTAAGTTTCACGATAACACTGCAAATAAACTTATGCAGCTTATTATGTGTGACAGAAGTTCTTACAATCAGCAGCAGTGGCTGTGAACTAATATACAAGCCTATGCACCTTGCATTTTTTTTACATTAGAAAACAAATGTGCAAGCCAGCTTTTTCCATCAAATCATGTACTCTGTGGGCTTCATTTTAAAAGGTGATGTTAGATTGGCATATAGTGTGGTGAACCACCGGCTGTGGCAAATCTGGTTGTACCAAGGACCCTGCACCTGATTTTATAAAAAAGCAGAGTCCCATAGAAACATAGACACATAGAAGTTGACAGCAGATAAGGACCGCAAGGCCCATCCAGTCTACCCATTTTTTCTGCCATAGGCCTTTACTCTGTCAATGGCCTATTTATTCATACTCATCTGTATTGCTCCCTTATGCCTATCCCATGCCTGTTTGAAGCCCTGTACTGTATTCATATCCACCACTTCCTGAGATAGGCCATTTCATGCATCCACCACCCTTTCTGTGAAAAAGAACTTCCTCACATTACCCCTTAATTGGCCTCCCTCTAATCTCATGCTATGTCCTCTTGTCCTGCTATTTTTCTTATATTGAAACGTGTTACACTCTTTCACCTTGTTAATGCCCTTAAGACATTCGAATGTTTCGATCATATCACCTCTCTCCCTCCTTTCCTCTAGGGTATACATATTGAGCTCTGTTAATCAGTCCTCATATGTTTTCTGATGCAGTCCCTGCACCATTTTGGTTGCCATTCTGTGGACTGCCTCCATTTTGTTAATGTCCTTGTGCAGATGCGGCCTCCAGTACTGCACGCAGTACTCCAGATGGGGCCTAACTAGTGTCTTGTAAAGAGGGATTATTACCTCCCTCTTACAACTTATGATACCCCCTACTAATACACGCCAACATCCCTCTAGCCTTACCTACTGCTTTAGTGGTCTGCTTGAATGATTTCAGGTCATCTGTGATGATGATGCCCAAGTCTCTTTCTTCCCTCCCTTGTGAGTGCCAGCAATTCCCTTCCCAACCTATAGGTAGCGTCAGGGTTTCTCTTTCCTATGTGCATGACCTTGCACTTCTTTGCATTAAACCCCAGTTGCCACTCTTCAGACTATTTTGCCAGTTTTTCTAGATCTCTTCTCATTCTGCCCACCCCATCTGGATCATCTACTCTGTTGCAGATCTTGGTGTCATCGCAAACAGACAAACCTTACCCTCCAGTCCATCTGTAATGTCACTAATGAAGATATTGAAGAGGACTGGCCCCAGGACTGATCTCTGAGATACCCCACTTGTGACTTGCATCTCTTCTGACTATATAGCATTTACCACCACTCTCTGTTTTCTGCCCACCAACCAGTTTGCCACCCAGTTGACCAACTTCTGACCCATCCTGAGCCTACCTAGGTTATTAATCAATCTTCAATGTGGAACAGTATCAAAAGCTTTGTTGAAGTCAAGGTAGGCGACATCAACTGCACCCCCTTGGTCCACCACTCTGGTTACCCAGTCAAAGAAATCTATGAGATTAGGTTGACAGGATCGTCCTGTGGTAAACCCATGCTGTCTTAGATCCTGTGCTCCTATGGATTCCTGGTATTGCACTACCCTTTCCTTAAGGAGTGCCTCCATAATCTTGCCCACTACTGAGGTAAGACTGACTGGTCTGTAGTTCCCTGCCTCCTCCCTGCTGCCACTCTTGTGGAGTAGGATCACATGAGCCCTTCTCCAGTCTTCTGGGACCTCTCCTGTGCTCATAGACTCACTAAACAGTTCTGATAATGGCTCTGCTAGTTCCATCCTTAGTGCCTTTAGTACCCTGGGATGTACGCCATCAGGTCCCATTGCCTTGTCCACCCTGAGCTTAATGAGCTCTTGTAGGACCCTTTCTTTTGTGAAGGGACTTGTGCACACCTCCCCCGTGTCCATGGTGCTGAGCTGTGGATCCTGCCCTACCTTCTCCTCAGTACATTCTGAGCAGAAGTATCTATTTAGGATAGATGCTTTTCCTTGGTCCTCCTCCACACACTCCTCCTTATCCCCTTTGATCTTAGCAATACCCCCTTTGGACTTTCTCCTTCCACTAATGTATCTATAGAAAGTCTTGTCCCCTTCTTTTACTGTTTGTGCTAGTGTTTTCTCAGTTTGGGCCTTTGCCTGCCTTACTGCCTTCCCTGCTTCCTTTAGGGAAGTTTGGCATGCCTCCCTATCTTCGTCCCACTGAGTTCCCTTATATTTCCTGAAGGCCAACCTTTTGGCTCTCACCTCTACTACAACTGTTTTTGAGAACCAAAGTGGTTTCCTCCTTCTTTTGCTCTTGCCTTTCTCCCTAACACAATGGAATGTTGCTTCAAGTATTGCATCCTTAATGCTTGCCCACTTTGCCAGTACCCCCTTACCTGTATTTCTTCTTGCTAGGGCTAGCTTAACTCTGTTGGTCATCTTATCAAAGTCAGCTCCTTTGAAGTCCCATATTTTTGCCTTGGAATAGGATGATTTAGTTCTAGTGGCCAAACTGAACCATACCATGTAATGGTCACTGGCCCCCAGGTGACCTTCTACCTGGAGATCTGTGATCCTTTCCCTGTTAGTCAGTACTAGATACAGGATAGCCCTGTTTCTTGTGGGTTGTTGTACCAATTGTTTGAGGTCCTCCCCCTGCAGGGAATCCACTATGTGCCTAGTTCTGGCAGATGATCCAGCTGGTATTGACCAATCTGTATCTGACATGTTGAAGTCTCCCATTAGCAGAACCTCCCCTTTAGCTGTCACGTTTTGTATAACTTCTAACAGTAATGTGTCTATGTACTCCCCCTGGTCTGTAGGCCTGTAGACAACCCCAGCTCATATGGCTGTCCCACTTCCTGCTTACCGGATGACCCACAGACTAGTTCTTCTGGCTCCTTATGTGTAATATGAATTTCTGTAGCTTTGATATTTTCATTGACATAAAGGGCCACCCCCTTTTTTCACCTTGGTTCTTCTGAACAGTACATAGCCGGGTACGGTAGTCTCCCAAGTGTGGTTACTGGTGAACCATGTCTCACTAATGGCTACTATGTCTAGTTTAGCCTCTGTCATTGTTGCCTCCAGGTCTATTATCTTATATCCCAGACAGCGGGCATTTGTGTACATGATTTTCCATTGGCTACATTTCAGTGCGTACGTTGTGGGGTGAGGTCCGGCTTTTCCCCTGTGCATTGTATGGGGAGTTGGACCCATTTCCTCATCTAGTGCTGCAAATGAACTACAAAAATGCTAAACTCCTGTTTGATCACTAGCTGAGGGGGAGGGGTGCTGTTCCCGTTCAATGTATCGGGTGCTGCACACCTCTCCCCATTTGCTAGTTTAAATATTCTACAAATATATCAAACTTCTGTCCCAATGCACTGACTCCCTCCTTAGTCAGATGCAGTCCATTGAATTTTGAAGAACTTTCTCTCCCAAAACTGTTGCCATTTAACAACAAATTTGTGTCCTTTTTCCTAGCACCAGCCCTTGAGCCACACATTTTAGCTCACCTATCTCCCCTTCTCTGATGTTCCACCCATCCGCCCCCCTCTCCCAGACTGGCAGGACCTCAGAGAAGGAGATGTCAGACAAAATGAATGATAGTTTGTCTCCCAGCCTGGTCAAGTGTTCCTTGGTCTCCACAACTGACTGGCTGGCTAGATCATTTTCTCCTGCTTCCTGCATGATTTTAGCAATGTGGTCAATGTGTCTCCATGCTGATGTACCTGGGAGACATCTGACCATCACCCCTGGCTGGAGGTAGATATCAACTCCCTGAAACATGGAGTCTCCTATGATCAGAAGTGCTTTGGATTTCCTTTTTGCCTTTTTTGTTTTGGTCCTTTTTATGGGCGAGTTTTGTAGCACTAGCTCCTGTGCTGCAGCGTCCTGCTTTGCAGTGTCCGCTGCCCCTTTGATTGATTTTGGAGATATAGGCAGATATCTGTTTGTAGTTTTTATATGGTTTGTGGATGTTTGTGGAAGTGATATGCTGGTGAGCATTGAGTGCCAAAGTCCAAGGGTTTGCTGCAAGCCAACAGCTCTGCCAAAGAAATGGCACATGGGAGGAATGCCACAAGCCATGGGAGGGAGCTGTGTGAAGGAGGATAGATTCCACTATCTCAGAAAGAAAGGACATTCATTGCAGAAAACTGCATTGATGCAATATTCAATGCAAATAACTGCATTAATGTACCAGTTGTAACACATGTGCCAAGGGAAAAGACTGCCTGTCTATGGAATTGCAAGGCCCTCTGGGCCTTGCATTTCCATGTGGCAACTGAGGTCAGGAATTGGTGATGCTGTCTGGTGGGCTGCAGAATCACAGGGCACTCTGGGCCCTGTGCTTCCATGTGGCTACATATACAGACATACAAGACAAAGAGGGTATACCATCAAATGGGCAACTGCAAATGAGTGGCTAATATAAGCGACTCTGTTTGCGCTCCTGACAGGATTGCAAGTGGGTGTTCATAGCAATGGTAGAGATAGCGACTGTGGGAGGGTTGTAATGGTGAGAGCGAATGATGGGGGAACTGTACTGTTGCTGGTGAAGTACAGCAATGAGGCCTGCTACCACTGAGCTGTCTGCCTGATGTGGCAGGTAGGGCTAAGGACTGCTGTAGTGATGGTCCCAGGTTTGGGACTGCCAGTAGGTACAACTTTTTTGACATCATTTTGGCTGTTAGAATTTTTTTTTCCTCACTGTGTTCCCTGGAAGATGGAGTCCCAGCCATGGTACCCCCTCCCATGTATTCCCCTTTTCCTCAGTGTCCTCCCCCCCAGAGTTGAATATATATATATATATATATATATATATATATATTTATTTATTTTTTTATTTATTGTATAATCGGATTTACAACCTTTGAGTCAGCGGCTCGTTTACAAAGGTACCTCATCACAGAGAGGACACACATGGTTAACATAATTTACAGAGTACAGTCAAGACAGAATAATAGATTTTTTACATATTTACAGAATACAGACATAAAGAATCTCATAGTTTTACATAGGTTGCCTGAACAGAAATACACAGTATTACATGCAATTGTTTGAACACATGTGTAATTAATAAACATTTCAAGTAGTACCAGCAGGTAGTGGCAGAGAGAGAGGGGCCGGGGAGTGGGGGGTGGGTGGGTAGGTGTTCAGCCCATTGGGCCATGTCAATAGTGCCAGAAGAGCAGCAGAGTATCTTTTAGTGACAGGTGCAGCAGTGGGTGTTGAACAGCAGGTCTCGTAAGGCAGCTTTGAAGGGGCAATTTTGGCAGTGTTGGAAAAGGCTGCGGCCAGTGAATTGAACCAGGTAGGGGCTCTGTAGCTGAATGACCTCTGAGCCCAGGTGGTCCTAGTTCTGGGCACTAGTAGAGTGACCTTGTCCAAAGTGGTGGCTCGGGGGGGTGTAAATTGGATGGAGACAGACACCCCGGGGGGGGAGAGCGCAAGTAGAATCTTCTTGGTTAGCAGGCCGGTTTGGTAGCAGATGCATTCGTCAAGGTTTAGGAGTTTGGCCATGTCATAGAGTTGACAGGTGTTAGTGAGTCTAGGGGCACTGGTCAGTAGTCTGCAAGCCTTATTTAGCATGAGTCTAATCTTGCTGAGGGCAGTAGAGTCAGCAGCACCATATACTGAGAGGCTGTAATCAATAAGGGACATTACTGTGGATGTGATGGTAAGCCTGAGGGCATCAGGTGGGAGGCAGTCCTTGTGCCAGTAGAGGATGCCAAGGCATGCGTTTGTGGTGGAAGCAAGGGCAGTAATGTGGGCATGAAAGGTGAGGGCTGAGTCAAATGTGATTCCAAGGTATTTGTATGAGTAAACTTGTTCGAGTGGTTGACAAGTGCTGGGGAAGATTTGGAGGAGACTTTTGCTGGCTCTGTTCTGGTTGTGGGCTAAGAGCATTGCCTTAGTTTTTTTGAGGTTAATTACTATTCTACTCTTCTTAAACCAATTCTCAGCATCATTGAAAGAGTGCTGGAGGGAGACTTGGAGGGAGGTGAGATTTTTGTGAGCTGCATAAATCATAATACAATGCATAAATAACAATATTAATTTGGGGGTGCAGGGAGCTTGTTAATGTTAATTTGAATGTCCATCTGGTCCCCATATTGGTGGTTGTTTCCATAGGTTAGGGGCCAATTTTTCTTTTGGCAAAATGTACTCGCTATTGTGTGAGTTGCCTTAGAAAAATCACCATAAGACATGGAACCGACAAAGAGTCCTTCTGTCAGCCAAAGCACAGGGCATCTGGCAGCCACTGGTTTATAAGTGCTGGGCTCTATGCCAAGAGAAGAGTTCTCTTCACTATATGGTACTTTGGCCCATGAGCCAACACTGCACCTTCCCTTCCCAGGCTGGGAGGGGTGATGCCACATGGCAGCTCTGTCCTCCAGCCTCAACCAATCCAGCCATCTCACTGAGCTTCCCTATCTCAGCTCACCAGCACAAGATCACAAAGCACTACCCACTGGGTCAAAGGCTGGCTTTGCATAAGTATGCTTCTTAATATATATTTTTTTAATTTTGACTCCTAATTTTTGACAGTCATTTTATGACTTCCCCCATAAACATGACCTGTGACATTTCTAGAATACTGTCCAAAACTTGATTTTGTGCCACAAGTGCAAAAATATTTCAGCATTCACTCATAACTTAGTCATTTTACCATATGTTCCCACCAAAATTTCAGCATAGTTTTTTTTATAACTCACTTCATAAACCCAGTAGGTGAAAACTGTCAAATCCCACCTTTTGGGTGGATTTGAAAACTTTCACCTTCTTTATTCACAAGGTAGGGTCCCAAAAAGGCCATGTTAAAAATTTGTTGGACAGATATTTAAAAATGAAAAAGTTAGGAGCAAATGTTCAAAGCACATTGAAATACATTAACCAGATTTACATTATGGAGAGCCTGTGTAAGTGAGAGCGAGAGCGAGAGAAAGAGAGAGAGAAAGAGAAAGAGCTGAAGCATCAAGAGGCATGTACTGTCTAGGCTGTAGGTGACAGAAAAAAGGGTATCCCATGATCTGAGTGAGTAAATTTGGGCAATGCAATTTGGGTGACATTAAAACAGTGACCGTGAAATGGGCGACACTGTTTTAACAGCCCATGTCACGGTTAGCGTTTTTGCTTCAGTAGGGAGCAATAGAGGTGCACTATGTACGGAGTTATTTGTAGGGCTGTTTCTGAGATGGCTGCATAGCACGGCATATACAGTCACGGCCTTAAGCCTGGCTGACCCAGGTTCGATACTGGGTCTGGGAAGTTTTTTTTTTCCCCACGGTGTATTATTCCCACCATACCACCCTCCCTCCTGACTTTATTCTTCTTTGCCCCCAGTGGGGACAGTTTGATTTCCCCCTCCAACATGCTTCCCCTTCCTGACTTGTGATCCCTGCACCATCTGCCTCCCAACCAACTTTTCCTCATGCCCCCGAATTTCATATCCCCAGTGGTCATTAATTTTATTATGGGGGAGTGGGGGCAAGGGAGACATAGCCCCCCTCATTAAACGTATGTCAATGTCACCCCCTGCAGAGAAAGTAAAGGTCTGTCGCTGTTCCTGCACTTCACTGTATTGCACATCGCCGTGTTTCTTTTTTGCCTATGTGCACTCACCCTTTTGTCAGCGCTGTTATTTAGTCACTCAAATCACATAGAACCAGCAAAAAGTATGCAATAAAAGTCTAAGAAATGTAGACATTTCTGTGAAAATGACACATCCAGGTTTCAATAAACAGATAAGTGACCATCACAAAACTTTCTGTATCTCAAGAACTTGCCTCCTGGACAGCACATGTCAAATGTGGGGTGATTACAGCAAATACCACCAAAAATATTTAAGGTGAAAAGTTAGGTGTTTAACACAGAACACTGCACTCAACCCTAACTATACTGGCACTACCACACCAGTATTATCTGTAGTATGTAAGTATTCATTGCAAAAAACTTTGTGAATGCACCAGTTAGGATTAAACTGACAAAAGCAGGGAAATGTGGTATAAGGTTTTCCAACCCAAACACCCTATCCTCACCCTGTAAGCAGCAAAAAGAAAAAAACAACTTTATGGTTTTGGCTGTCCTGAGTTTTGGCAAATCAGGCCTGTGGTCTTCCTTGTGGTTATTAATCCTAATGCTCCCCCCATGCCATCAGAAAAATAAGTTTAGATGTGCAGACTATATGAGAATTGGGTGAGCATTAGGGTTGATAACCGCAAGGAAGTCCCCAGGCCTGATTTGCCAAGACTCAGGACTGCCAAAACCATAATGCTTTTTCTTTTTGCTGCTTGCATAGTGGGGGTGGGCTGTTAGAGTTGGAAGCCCTAATACCACATTTTCAAACTTATGCTGGTTTAACCCTAAGTGGTGCATTAACAAAGTTTTTTACAACTGAAAAAAATTATATATATATATATATATATATATACTATATTAGAGGCAAAGCTCTGATTCATGCATCAGTTAGATTTTTTCCACAGTGAAGTAGTGAGAAGTTGCAAAGCCCCTTGATCCCCAGTTCACCTTGCTGGTATCAGGCGCTGACACATCGGCCCCAACTTCACCCCATCACATGTGTAAAGCAGCTGAGGTATAGGAGAATGGGGTGAGAGTTAGGAACAATGACCCCAACGCGCACCCCGATGCCAGTTGGGGGGGGTGATTTGGGGAGGTCCAAGGGGGGCTTTCAACCCTAACACCGAATTTCCTTACTTTTGTCACTGTGGAACAACCCTAACTGATGCATTAAATAGAGTTTTTTACCTCTAATTTCCCTTCTTTTAGAGAATGGGCAGTAGAAATAGTGAATGGAATGTGGTGGTGGGAGTGCGGGGCCCTTTTGGCCTCATGCTCCCACCATGTGATGTTTTGTGATATAGTAACAGTAAGTGCAAGTGAAACGCAACCGCTAATGGTTGCTCGCATGGTGCCAGAAACGTAAATGGTAAAGCAAATGTTCATAGAAATGCTAGTGCAAAGTGACGCCAAAGCAAACAGTGATGCAAAAGGAGACACAACCGCGTAAGGAGACACAAACCGTGATGCTCACAGTCACGGTATGGCAATTGGAAATGCAAATGGTAATGTTAACAGCATAAATAACGCCAAAGGAAACACAAACAAAACCGCAAATGCAAGCGCACAGGGAAATGCAAACCATAATGCGCATGGTCATGGTACCATAATTGTAAATGCAAATGGCAAAGTTAATATGAACAATAACGCCAAAGGAAACAGAAACGAAATACGAACCGGCCGATAATGAATGCAAACCGTAACGCGCACAGTCACGTTACTGCAGTTGTAAATGCAAATGGTAATGGTAACAGCAACAATAATGCCAATGCAAACAGAAATGCAAAAGCAAATGCAAGCACGTATGGAAACGCAAACCATAATGCGCACAGGCACAGTAACGCAATTGGAAACGCAAATGGTAACAGTAACAACAATGAAGATGCAAACCGAAAGAGAAACACAAATGAAAGGAGTGCCAGAAATGCAAACCGAAATGCAAACAGAAACAGTAATGGAAATGCAAATGGTAACAGTAATGCAACCACAAGCGCAAATGAGAATGCAAAGGGTAATGCACACGGAGGCGTACATGGGAACGGCAAAGCAAACGGGAACGGAAACGCAAGTAGAAACACTAACTGTTACAGTAATGGAGCACACACCCTGTTTTGGCCCAACAGCTGCAGAGAGAAACACAGTGTGTACAAAGAATGTATGCATAATAATGGACCTCAGAGCCGAAAATGAGGTGTTGGAATACTAAATTGCTTATATCTCAGTAACTGTACGACATAGAAAAAAAAAATTCAAATGATTCATGATTTTCCTGGCTAAGTTTTTGCTGAATGCATAGCCATAGGTTATGCAATGTCACGATGAAAATTCTGTATCTAGCACCGTTTTCAAGATACGAGCCCTGAAAGGCACGACATATGCCACCATGTTAGTCTATGTGAAAAAACGCCAACTTTGGAGTACCATAACTTGGCATCCATGCAATATTTTGTCATCAAACCATGACAAGGCACATCTGTGAGATGTTAACTGCTATCCCTCCAGATTTCAGCTCAAAAGACTAAACCTTTCCTTTGCAGCAGGGTGGCAAATAATTCCTGTCATTTTGGCCATAGTCTGGAAAAGTAGTGTCATGATTTGTGAAAGCTTTCGCAAAATTTGCAAAAGTGTCGTGAGTGCGACACTAATTTGTGGCACAACTTTTTCCAGAAATTTGAAAAACATATTTCTGGGGTGTTTAACCCCAAAATAAAGACATGGCTAGCATCTTCAGGGCTCGAATAGGTAAACACAAAAAGAATAATGTCCCTAGATGGTCCCAATTTTAAATGCCAAGCATTTCTGTGAACAGTAACTGAAAAATAAATGACTGACTCACGACACTACTAGGGCCATTTGCGACACTAAAAAGTGCATTTGCGAAAGTGTTGAACTTTTTGTTAACTTTTCCCATTGACTTATAATGGGAATTTGTTTATTGAATAACTTTTGAACCGTTTAATATTTTTTCACAAAATCTACAAAAAGTACATTGGGGACCTGGCCGAATGTTCCCTGAAGTTTTTGGACCAGTCGTGAAAACCATGCAACCTGTAGGAGCGAGCAAAGAATGCGCAATAAAAACGTAAATACGCACACGGATGTCGCTTAATAACTCTGCAGCTGTATAACTGACCAGTATGAAAGTTGGCAGATCCCAAGATCTGTGTTTATGCCCTGTGCCTGTCGAATTTCAGGTAAATCCATTGAATGATAGCAAAGTTATTAAGGTGTAAAATTTCACCCTTTAACCTTAAAAGGGCTACTCAACTCTAATTATGGTAGCACTACTGTGCTACCATAATATATATATATATATATGTATGTTGTGTCCTAAAGTTGGTGCCCTACAGAGGGTACTATATAAGTAGTAGGACACCCCCCTTCCCAAGGTAGTCAGAGAGCGTGGTATGACAGAGGACCTGAGGCCCTGAGTTAGAGAAGAGTGTCCCTAGGTACTAAGACCCACACCCCTTTCAACACTTCTTTCCTGAGCCCAAGTGAGGACTGTGTGTAAATGCCAAAAAATATTTTTTCTTTTATCTGCTGCTTTGGAGACACCACCCCCCCTTCAGCTGGCAGCATGAGGGCTACTGCTGTCCCTGCCCAGCACGTGGCATTCCATTTTGGATTTTTTTTTACTCTGGACAGCTGGGCTCGGGGTTTGTGATCCAGAACCCCAAGTGCCCAAGAAGAGTCCCCAACAGTCCAACAGTTGTTCGGGGCAATTTCAAAAATGAAGTGATTTGACCGGGACCGGTAGGGGAGTGGACATGGGTGCAATAAGTACCCCAACACCTTTATAAGGCCCTGGGTCCATTGACTCCTCCCTCCCTCCTTCCCTCAGTCAGCTGGTCAAGCAGTCGGCATTTTTCCCTGTAATCAGCAGGTGCAGTGAGGGCTCAGTTATACCCCACTTGTTTTTTTATTGAAACGTTTGTGTGATCCCTCATTGGCAGCATAACTGTATCAGGATCCAGTGGTAGCAGCAATGGAACCAGTAGGGAGTGACAGAAGAAGAGGAGGAGCAGCAAGGGTGACATAACCCAGGCCCCACTTCCAGTGCCTCCCTCCTAAACAATTGACCAGTTATCTTCTCTGGGATAGGGTGGTGAGTCACCGGCAGCACTGGGAAAGTAGAGCTAACTGACTCATCAGAGGAAGGTTAGTGCTTGTAGCATCGGAGAAATAGCCAAGGCCAGTGGAAGGGGTGGGTAGGCCCCAGATAGAAAAGGACCACCCAGGGGTGGAGTCACAGGCAGGAGGCCAATATTTAGTGCAAGAGCTCACAAAGAGTGGGCAGAGCAAAGGGGTAGGAAAAGCCCCAGGCTAATTTTTATTTTTAATTTTATTGAACTCACATCTAGAGCACTAGCTACAGTGGGCAAGGCCGCAAGGGTGGGAGGGATGATTTTCTAAATTTCCCACCTCTGGACCACCCAAAGAGGTGGCCAAAAGTTAGAGATAGCCAGCAGGCTTAGGGAACAGGGGCTGGTACTGTGTAATTGCCCTATTGCCCTGAGTGATATATGAACTATGCTATTTGTCACCACATAGACTGTGCTATGGTCCTGTGACATCTGAATTGTGCAAATGCCCTCTTCCTTAACAAACTGCCATTTGAATTGTGCAAATGCCCTATTGCTTAACAAACTGCCATTTGAACTATGCAAATGCCCTGTTGCTAAACAAACTGCCATATGAACTGTGCAAATTCCCTATTGCTTAATTAACTGCCATTTCAACTGTGCAGATCCCTACTAATGAACAAACTGCCATTTGAACTGCACAAATGCCCTATTGCTGAACAACACAGATACATATGAATAAATAGGCAATTTGTAGAGTAAAGGCCTATGACACATTCATAAGGTAGAAAACAATGGGCAGACTGGATGGGCCTTGCGGTCCTTATCCGGAGTCAATTTCTATGTGTCTATATAAACTGACATTTGAACTATATAAATGCCCCATTGCCTAATGAACTGCTACATTAACTGTGTTTGGCCTTATGACTACTGAACTGATAACTATGTGTGATTCTCTACTGCACTGACATGCCAATGCTGTGTTTGCTCTTGGCCACTGAACTGTTGAGATCGTGGTTTTCCATTGCAAATGAATAACCAGATTGGTGCTGGACCCGACTGTAAAGGAATTGTTTAACCTGCATGTGTGTGGATTACAAAGTGGGCAGCCATCCTAGCTAGAATTAGGCAAAAGTTAGGACAGGCTCTTCACCCACTCATCTTTGCTACATCCCTAACCCAATAAGGAAAGTGAAGTAAGACTAGGAGCCACCCCGACTCAATAGTTGATGACACTGATGTACAGCAGGGTAGGAATTTTCTTGTTTCAGGAACAATGAAAGCTGCAAGATCAAGGACAGCAAAAAGTGCAAGATCAAGGATGACTAATGTGGCAAGACAGAGACACCAAAAGCTCAAGAAATCTGGATTACAGATCTTTGTATGTGTTCTGGTAACCCTACTGTAGTTGGTGGCTTGCCATGACCTCCCCACCAATGCCCAGAGGGTCTTGTGAAGAGAGAAATCCTTTATTCCGTGTGGAACAGTGGTCTGCCATGACCTTCTACTGATATCAAAGTTTCAAATGGCATCTAGCCTGGTGGTCTGTTATGATATTTTCTGGGCTATTGAGTCATCAGTTCTGGGATGAGAAGCCTCCTTTGTTGGTCTCCTCCTTGGAAAGAAAGTGCTCTTTGTAAGTCACCTAACAAGTTTCCCTTTACAGCTGCAAAGAAGGTTAACCAAACAGTATTTGAATAACTATGGCCAGGGCTATAGAGTTTAGAATTCTTGATCACTGCTATAGAGTTTAGAATTCTTTGATATTAGAGTGACAGAACCTCTACACTCTCACCTTAGTCTCAGGGCTCCATAGAAGTCATTGAGTCTATTAGCCTTGAAAATCACTCTGAGTATAGTCACCTTATAGAGTTAATTGCCTATACTGTACAGTATCTCCAGTTGGCCAGTTTGTAAGAATCTTGTCATGACACTTGAGGCCCAACTCCAGAATGTATGGCGCAACTCGTGGGTGGTTGCAAGTTGCGACATACACCGCTATGCCAGGGACCTTGCACCAGATTCCAGGACAGGCAGGGTCCGTGGCACCTACGCCTTGTGACTTGCGGCAACTCCAGGGTTGCAAAACAGAGAAGGGCGCACCTGTCCTGGATGCCGCAAGCCACAGCAATGCCCACCCACAGGCAAAAGCCGTGCATGGCATGGCCCCTCCACAGCCCTGCACCAGGACACCACAGCAATGCCCTACAGGGCTGGGGAGGGGGGGGGAGGGGAGGGATGGGGGTGCCATGGGATAACCCTGGGGTGCATGGCAGGTGGGGGATGTGTACTGCCTGCAGGGCACCGCTCGGGGATGGGGGCACGGAGATGCCAGCTGCCCACAGAGGACAGCCCTACCACCAGGGGTGGGATGGGGACCCATGTGGGATGATGGGGTGATCAGCTGTAGGTGCACCAAGCATGGAGGTGTGACCCTGGTGGACATTGGGTACAGTTAGACCAGCTAATAGCTGGTCTAACCGTACTTATGCCATTGTCTGCCGGGGTCCCTCCTGGAATAGCAATATGCCATTCCTTCAGCCACAGACCTGGAATAGGGTCATAAGAGCTGCTGGAAACCCCCTTGCACCATGTCTCAGGGGGTTTCAGGTGTAGAGGGTGGCATAGCCAGCCTTTGGGGCAGACAGCCTGTGCCATGTCACAGGCTGCCTTTTGGAATAGTGGGAAGCTTAACACATGTCACAAGGTGTGACTTGTACCATTGGGTTTGGCACAAGTCACCTTGCGACATGCATAACCTGTCTTGGAACAGGGCCCTTGCACGTTTCCATAATAAAACCTTCTGCTGCATCTGAAGTTGTGCCTGTGTCTCCTTGCAAGACAGACAACCCTCAGGTCTGAGAAGAGCAAAAATGAACCTGTAATCCCTTGTTGGTGGCAAGAGGTTGTACCTAGTTAGCAGGATAATTGAAAGTCGAGGAATCTAAAGCAGTACATGCTTCAAACATGATGCATTTCAGAGCGGAAAGTGCCGGTGGTTCTGTGCAAAAAGAGGAGAAGGAGATTCCAGTATGCATATGTCACATCTCACAATGCTCTATTATTTTGGCATCCCATAGCTAGCTCAGTATCCTGGAAAATTAACAGATCCTACTGTCCAGCAGCTTGGGAGAATTTAGAGCAAAAACGAAAGCAATGTTCAGAATGTATAACATTTTCAGAACATCAGAAAGTTGAAATTCCTTTTGAACAGTTGGGAGGAGCAGCATGCAATGAAGTGGTCTCATGGCTAGAAGGAGAGAAGACCACAGCTGAGCAAATCCTAATGAGGTTGGGTTGCACCTTTGATACCCAGATAATATCAGAGCTCAAAATGCATTTCTTTGCCAGAACTCAAGGACCTAAGGACAGTCTAAGGGAATATGCCCTAAGTCTACAGGAGGCCCTGAGAGCAATTGAACACCTAGACTCTAGAGATGTGAGCGATCCTGACAAGGTGGTGATGGACAAATTATCTGAGGGAGTCCAGAGTGATACACTTGGATGGGAACTCAGGATGCTCCACATGCAGGCTTCAGATGAAACTTTCTTGGATTTCAAAGAGAAAGTGATAAAAGTACTTGGGATCTGATGACCAGATGGACACCCAGCCATGTTCCAACAATATGTGAAGATCACACAGCGCTGCTAGAACCATGCCTAAGTTCAGAAAACACCCTGGTGATGGTTGCATGGAGTTTGGTGAAGGTCAAGAAGGGACAAACACCAGTGAGAGTACTTAACCATGGAGCTACCACCATACGGTTTTACTGATATCAACCCTTTGGACAATTGTTGCAAGTAGAACCAGATGACATAGTAGGAGCAAATCCCAGACAACATAAGGAAGTTCCAGATGTCAATTGTTCTGCTGTAGCCACACATATTTCCAGCTGTGGCACTACAGAGGCATGGATGAAAGAAATTGATCTAAGCACAGACAATGCCACTGAGGCTCAGAAGCAATAAGTGTTAGATCTGATAAGAAAACAACAAGATGCCTTCTCACAACATCCTTTCAATTTTGGATGTACCGAGACTGTACAGCACTATAGTCTGACTAGGAACCATACACCAGTCCAAGAAAGGTTCAGGCCGATTTCTCCTGCCATGTATCAGCCAGTGTAAGAGGTGCTGCAAGAAATGATAGACACCAAGTTCATCTGGGAAAGTCACAGCCCATGTGCAGCACTCATTGTCCTGATGAAAAAGAAAGATGGAAAATTGAGATTTTGTATTGCCTACAGGAAATTGAACCAAGTGACTGATAAGGATGCATACCTGCATCCCAGAATTGAGGATTCACTCATCGTTTTAAAGCCCATCTCATTCTTCTCGACACTTGACTTAGCCAGTAGATATTGGCAGGTGCCAATTGCTCCAGCTGATCAAGAGAAAGCTGTTTTCATCACGTCCATGGGGTTATTTGAGTTTACCAGAACACTGTTTGGACTATGTAATGTATCAGGCACTTTATAGAAAGTGGTGCAACACTGTCTTGGCAGTCAAAATTTTAAAATAGTATTGTTGTATGAAGAACTGATTCTGCTATCTCAAAAAAAAGGAAGTTCTTTGCAAAAAGTTTCATTAATGCACCAGTTAGGGGTCAAGTTAATGCCACAAAAGTAGGGAAATGGGACATTAGGTGTTCCAACTTTAACTCCCCACCCACACCCCAAGCAGCAATTCATCTCATAGACATAAAACAAAATCTGAATTAAACTCTGCTCATTTATTGGGAAACATACTGAGCAGAAGTTTACACTGAAAGATGAAAAGCTGCCAGTCACCAGCATGTAAAATGTGTCTATTATGTTGGAACTGAACTCCAAGAAGGTTCTGGATTCAGGCTGAAAAAAAAACAGACTGCTGTAAGCACAATTACTCTGTTCCATGGAGTTTGCATTTGGCTAATTGAAGACTTATTTTGGTGATTTTTACCTATCAATATGACATAGAGACATTTTGTTTAGATAAATAAGACTTTATTTCACATATTACTGACACATATATTCATTTCTTATTTCCTTCAAGAAATATTTTAATTATATGGATAGATAGCTAGACAGATAGATACAGTAGATGATAGATAGATAGATAGATAGATAGATAGATAGATAGATAGATACGCAGGCAGGCAGAGAGAGAGAGAGAGAGACAAAGACAGACAGAGACAGAGGGAACAGGGGATCACAGGCTCCCTGCTTCAACTGAAGCCAGCAGCACATCTTTGCTACATCCCTGACTCAATAAGGAAAGTGAAGTAAGACTAGGAGCCACCCCGACTCAATAGTTGATGATGCTGATGTACAGCAGGGTAGGAATTTTCTTGTTTCAGGAACAATGAAAGCTGCAAGATCAAGGACAGCAAAAAGTGCAAGATCAAGGATGACTAATGTGGCAAGACAGATACACCAAAAGCTCAAGAAACCTGGATTACAGATCTTTGTATGTGTCCTGGTAACCCTACTGTAGTTGGTGGCTTGCCATGACCTCCCCACCGATGCCCAGAGGGTCTTGTGAAGAGAGAAATCCTTTATTCTGTGTGGAACAGTGGTCTGCCATAACCTCCTACTGATATCAAAGTTTCAAACGGCATCTGGCCTGGTGGTCTGTTATGATATTTTCTGGGCTATTGAGTCATCAGTTCTGGGATGAGAAGCCTCCTTTGTTGGTCTCCTCCTTGGAAATAAAGTGCTCTTTGTAAGTCACCTAACAAGTTTCCCTTTACAGCTGCAATGAAGGTTAACCAAACAGTATTTGAATAACTATGGCCAGGGCTGTAGAGTTTAGAATTCTTGATCACTGCTATAGAGTTTAGAATTCTTTGATATTAGAGTGACAGAACCTCTACACTCTCACCTTAGTCTCAGGGCTCCATAGAAGTCTTTGAGTCTATTAGCCTTGAAAATCACTCTGAGTATAGTCACCTTATAGAGTTAATTGCCTATACTGCACAGTATCTCCAGTTGGCCAGTTTGTAAGAATCTTGTCGTAACACTTGGGGCCCAACTCAAGAATGTATGGCACAACTCGCAGGTGGTTGCAAGTTGTGACATATGCCGCTACGTCAGAGACCTTGCACTGGATTCCAGAACAGGCAGAGTCCCTGGCACCTATGCCTTGTGACTTGTGGCAGCTCCAGGGTTGCACCACGGAGAAGGGTGCACCTGTCCTGGATGCCACAAGCCACAGCAATGCCCACCCACAGGGCAAAAGCCGCGCATGGCATGGCCCCTCCACAGCCCTGCACCAGGACACCACAGCAATGCCCTACAGGGCTGGGGAGGGGTGGGGGTGCCATGGGACAACCCCAGGGTACGTGGCAGGTGGGGGATGTGTACTGCCTGCAGGGCACCGCTCAGGGATGGGGGCACGGAGATGCCAGCTGCCCACAGAGGACAGCCCTGCCACCAGGGGTGGGATGGGGACCCATGTAGGATGATGGGGTGGTCAGCTGTAGGTGCACCAGGTATGGAGGTGTGACCCTGGTGGACATTGGGTACAGTTAGACCAGCTAATAGCTGATCTAACCATACTTATGCCATTGTCTGCCGGGCTCCCTCCTGGAATAGCAATATGCCATTCCTTCAGCCACAGACCTGGAATAGGGTCATAAGAGCTGCTGGAAACCCCCCTTGCACCATATCTCAGGGGGTATCAGGTGTAGAGGGTAGCATAGCCAGCCTTTCGGGCAAACAGCCTGTGCCATGTCACAGGCCACCTTTTCGAATAGTGAGAAACTTAACACATGTCACAAGGTGTGACTTGTACCATTGGGTTTGTCACAAGTCACCTTGCCACATGCGTAACCTGTCTTGGAACAGGGCCCTTGCACGCATAGGAGCTGGGTTTGTAAAATGTTTGGTGGGGCCCAGGGGTCAGAGGTCAAAGCCATGCCCCCAAGCAGGGGTCTATGGGAGCAGAACCCCCATATGGTAATGTGGGGTCTGGGGGTTAAGCCCCTGGCCTCAGGAATGAACAAAACACTGAAAATACTCTTAAAAACTCTACTGCAATGGGGCAACGCAAACCTCAATTACATACTAGTTCATTCAAAAGCGCGAGAGACTACCCATAACTTGCACTATGCAGAAAAGCTTCCTTCGAGCCTCTTAATATCTGAGAATAAAAATGTGCAGCACTAGTGGCCCTAGACTCAAGAGTGCCAGACTGTGGAGAGCTTTAAGAAGACTTTAAAGACCCCTCTGTTTTATCTTGCCATTTGGGGAGTTTATGTACTATAGCGTTGTAATGCAAATTGGTGCAAAAGCTGGTTTGCACTGTGTTTCATTGTTTTATCTTTTTAATGTTTTATTGTTACATTTGTACAGTGCTTTGATTATTTTAATTGCACTTTAGAAAGAATATTATTATTTATTATTATTAAAAGATGGAGGAAAATTGCCAGAAATCCAGGTAGGACAACAGGGAAGTTTAATTTGGAAATTCACCATAAGCTAGAACTTCCTCACAATTGATGGATGTTTTCTTTGCCTAACAGCTGAACTGCCAACTGCTGAACTTACTGCAGTGATTGGTGACAGGATTGTCTAATGAGAATGTGGCTCGCTAGGACCCTGCCAGTGTGAGAGCGTTCAAGTCAAGAACCCTTCTTAATTCAAGAGTTAGTAGCACATAGTAAGACATACAGGGGGAAGGGCCCAGTCAGTACAGGGGGTCCACCTATAAACATACCTCTCAACCCTCCCCCCTGCATACTGTGTGACCCTGCAATTCACTTAACTTCCTTGTGCTCTCAGGTCACACCTGTAAACGAGCTTTCAGCTTAGTAGGTCTGTCCTGGTAAAAAACCAAAAAAGTTTGTCATAGAAATGAGGGACATGGACACTCAAAATGAGGGACAATGACCCCCAAAATGAGCAGCTCATCTTCAAGATAGAGCGAGATACAAGCTCAGACCACAATAAAAACCATTGTGTTAACATGCAACAAGTTTATTTTTGAATTTGCTGCTTAGAATAATATGCCTTTCTGTTTTAAAGAACTGCACTAAATCTGCAAGTCATGTTTCACAGAAGAAGCCTATTTTTAAATACTAATCCAAATTATGTACTTGTTTACTATTTCTACAGGATACTTAAGTTATCCCAGTATGCATCTCTGGTTTACACACACCACTGGAAAGGACCATTTTAGAAGTGTATAATGTGTATTATGTCCTTTGCTCTGCTGTTTCATTGCTGGCACAATGCATGTGTGTTCTACTGTAGAATTCTGTGGCTGGAAGGGACATAGCAACTACATCTGAGTTCTAAACTGCCACATACCTCCAGAGTGTAAATCAAAAATGCCCACTGCGGTTACTGACAGACTTGTAGAGATAAAATACCAAACTTTATCTTACTTTTTACAAACAAGCTCCAGTAGAAAAATTAGTTGCAGAATCAGTGCAGTTCTCCTTTACGGTTCAAATTTACAGCATATTCTCTGATTCTGTGTGATGGCAACCCATTTTTTTTGAGGGACTGTCTGGACAGGGCAATTCTGTTGGGTGAAATGAGGGACGTCCTTCATAATTAGAGACAGTTGAGAGATCTGGCTGAAAATTCAGACTCCAAGCTAGATGCAGGGTGGGGGTGCCAGGGCCCAACTGATACTGGTAGCCCTCCTGGAAAAATAAATGGAATCCTCGGAGAGAGAGAGCAGGGCACATTTATATCAGCATCCAGTCCAGTGGAATATTGTTACTCTGCATATTACAATCTGTTCTAGAAACCCCTTAAAATTACAAAAGAGGATTTATAGGTCCATGTTTTCATGGTTTTGATGGTGGACAGGAACCCAGCAGAAGGTACTCACAGTGCTGGAATTACGGTGGGCTTTCTAGTGCTCAGCACTATAGTTACATGAGTACACATCAGTGCCATTGACTTATAATTGAACAGGGTGGGTGTTGGGGGGCCTAGTTTAAAAGTAAAGCCCTCATCCCCCCCACACGCACACACACTCTCTCTCTCTCTCTCTCTCTCTCTCTCAAAGCTCATAATTTTAATTCTAACACTGGGAGAGTTCCTGATTCTACCAGCTAAAATGTTCACATCATGCCTTCCTACTGAATACAAGAAATGTAGTGCTGTACCAATTCAGTCCAGTGCCTACTCTTTAATGATTTTGCAGGACTGCAATGATGCCACTGCCATAAGAAGCACGGGCAAACTCAGGGAGACTCCCAATAAGGAGACTTTGAAAATATGGTCACTGGGTCAGACCTAGCCCCCTGAGCCACAATCAGGGACATCATGACCACACACCTCTCCCCATACAGTTGAAGCGTTCCCCTGGATGGTTTCCTGGTGAAACTTTCAGACTAAATGAGTAAATCAAAGCTCTCTTTCAGGACAGTGTGAAATTTCAACAAATTCCCCTATCACAATGATTTCTTTCAGAAATGGAATTGGAGAATTCTGCATATAAAGGAGGAAGCCAGAAGGATAGCCCACATAACCCCAGTTTTCCATGTAAATCTGTGGATTGTTCATGGAAAGTATTCCATGACCAATTATTTCATGGGTGTTCCACCTTTAAGTTACCAAACTTGATCAAAAATTAATCCACTGATATTTTATGCCCGTGACAAACGGAAACATGATGATAAAATTCTGCATAATTTCATATGGACGCATATTCACATAGCAAAATTTAGGGACAAATTAAAACATGAATTAAAAGCATTGACAGAGACAACTAATTCTCACTAGAATAAAAATTAGTAATCTGTTAATGTTTTCAGTTCACATTTTCATTTGTCCCTAAATGTTACCATCTGAATCTGCATCCATGTAGAAATACTGCATCATGCAGAATTTAACCAGTATGTTTGTTTTTCAGAAAAAAATCTCCACATATTCAGTATCTTTCAGTTCATTTCACAGAATGCTTTACTGTGGTTTTATTTTTTCTTCATATTTTTGTAACCACATCATTCAGCAGAACATCTATCATAGGTCTTTCTCATTTCACTCAATGCAGACCTTGCATTTGATAAAACAAAGCAAAACAAAAAAAACAATACATGATGGATAACTCTGGTGCTGCTTAGTTGTGTCTTGTAGCCTCCCACACAGACACATGTGGCCTAGTGTAGTGGCCTGTCTCTGAACTGGGAACAAGAGCAGTCTTCTCTCCCTCCTCCTACCCCCAAGGGGTACTACTTAATGACTGGACATAGGGCATAGTTTTTCTTAAATTACAGATGTAAAATTGGCAGCAGGAATAAGTGTTTGCTTGAGCATCTGACCTCAAGTTGTAGAACCACAGTAGTATTGTGATCCATCCCCTAGCCTACAGTTGCGACACCCACCTTTTGGTATGCTCCACCACCAATGTTATAAACCCCAAATGCTTACAGCGGTGAAGCTGGGCTCTCATACAGTAGCCAGTCTGAGGCTCAGTTTACTGCCCAATAATTTGTGGCATTATAATGCCAGGTGTAGAGTTATGACAGACATCCTAATTTTGAAAGAGTTTTTGGTTCTGTACTGGCACAAGAATCAAAACAGCTAAGGATATATTACATTAAACGAGGGTGTGTGAAACTACAGTTAGCGGGCCAGTGGCAGGACCAGGCAGCCTAATGATGATGCAACTTACTGGCATCATAGCAATGACAAAGAGAGAGGGCAGCCGCTGAACTCAGTAACCAGCAGGACCTACCTGTACTGCCAGCCACTTGGTGTGGTGGTCGTGCACAGTGGTCCTCCTCCTCCTCAGCATGCATCCTGATGATGAGAAGGGAGAGGACCAGAGAACAATGAGGACAACTCTTCCCTGGCAGCTCATGACCTACAAACTCTGGAGCCAGTCCACCACTGCCACATCTGCCAGCCACTCTTCCAGCCCCTGGCTTGCTCCCCTCTCGCCAATCAACATCGACTGTGCATTTGCACACCCCAGTGATCCCACCATGCCAGAACATTATTTACATTATTATTTAGCCGGCAGACAGAATATTCAGAGTCATTTTTGGCCTTGAATGACTATGTTTACTATGTTACACTAACTTAGCAAAAGACAATTATCAAAGTGTCTATCAAACAATAAGAAAACAATCCTAAATAAAACCCAAAAATGGATTTGGCAAACCTATCACTTTTACAAACCAGGGTTACAGAACATGAAATATGCTACAGATCAAGTCACGCCTTGCTTATAGTACAGATATCAAGAGAAAATGTTAACGCAGAAGGTTCTTTACAGGAGTTAAGAGGCTTTGTTTAAAAATGTGTAAGGTGTTAGTCTGTCAGTCTCCTGTTGGGCTTGACCTAACCAGGTGCATGAGTAGGCACTTTATATGCTGATAAGTAATGAAGATGGAAATAATCAGTATGCAGGGCTGAACACCGATACTGTATGTAGAGGACAACTGGAGGTCAGAGTGTAGTGAGGATGTGATGTTAAGCCATGCATCTAATAAGCACAGAGAATGAAACAAGCTCTGTAAAGTAACCTCGTTTAAGTACCAATTCCCCTCTCTGTGAAGTAAAACAGGACATTATTTTAATTGTGGACAGTAGCATAGTAGTTCAGTTCTGAATGTGCCTGCTGGCAGCTGCCTCCCTTTGCTGGGGATGATGTTAATGCTCTCCTCCTCTGCTGCTCACCTCATTCTTCCAACTGATCTGCTGCTCTGTGCTGCTAGTGCCGCCACCGGCCACCGGGACTGAAGGACCCCACCCAGCCACTTGTAGGCCTGCTGCCTGTCTAAACCTCCCTGACCCTGATCCCATCCGGAGTGCCCTCTTGCTCTACTCCCCCTTTGCTGCTCAGACTGGCCCCCCTTCTCTTGTGTTTGTTGTTGCTGCTGGCTGCCTGCTGCCCTGCCCTGCCGGTGACCATCCACGTCTGGACTGCAGCTGGCCTGGCTCGTTTCGCTTCCCGGCTGCCCGACCCTGGCCCTCTCTCTCTCTCCCTCCCTCCTCACCGGCCCGACTCCTAGGACTAGTGCGACTGCTGGGTTGACTTCAGGTGGGCCTGCTGTGTTACCTTGCTGCTGTTTGTGTTGGGGGGGGTCCCGGGAGGGGTCCCGGACAACTGCCGACTCCCGCCGCACTGCCAGTCTTTGGATGCTTCTCTCTCGTCTGGGCTGACCGATGTCTGGACCACCCCTTACTTTCTCCCAGTCCCATCTCGCACATGCAGAATCGCCTGATGCACCACACGCTTCGCAAGCTTATCGCGCTCAATATACGCCTTCCCCATTTGGTCAATCACAGTGCGCAGCAAGTTAAGTTGACCAGTCACAATGATCTGGGGAGGGTGAAAATTCAAATCAATGGTAAGGCGGCAAGACAAAGAAGGAGCAAAGCCGCGCCACCCCCGTAGCCCAATTAAACAGCGGGGAAGGGGGGAGCTGCCATGCAGTCACAATCAGCAGAGGGCACATGCAGGACAGAAAAAACAACTGGGGGGAGGGTTAAAAAAAAAGGCAGCATGTGGCAAAATATTGCTGGGGCTCAGTCCAGGTCAAAATTTATTGCTGGGGCCAATGTCCCATGGGCCCATACAACCCGGCGCCTATGCTTGCACGTTTCCATAATAAAACCTTCTGCTGCATCTGAAGTTGTGCCTGTGTCTCCTTGCAAGATAGACAACCCTCAGGTCTGAGAAGAGCAGAAATGAACCCGTAATCCCTTGTTGGTGGCAAGAGGTTGTACCTAGTTAGCAGGACAATTGAAAGTCAAGGAGTCTAAAGCAGTACATGCTTCAAACATGATGCATTTCAGACTGGAAAGTGCCGGTGGTTCTGTGCAAAAAGAGGAGAAGGAGATTCCAGTATGCAGGTGTCGCTTCTCACAATGCTCTATTATTTTAGTATCCCATAGCTAGCTCAGTATCCTGGAGAATGAACAGATCCTACTGCCCAGCAGCTTGAGAGAATTTAGAGCAAAAATGAAACCTATGTTCAGAATGTATAACATTTTCAGAACATCAGAAAGTTGAAATTCCTTTTGGACAGTTGGGAGGAGCAACATGCAGTGAGGTGGTCTCATGGCTAGAAGGAGAGAAGACCACAGCTGAGCAAATCCTAATGAGGTTGGGTTGTACCTTTGATACCTGGATAATATCAGAGCTCAAAATGCATTTCTTTGCCAGAACTCAAGGACCTATGGAGAGTCTAAGGAAATATGCCCTAAGTCTACAGGAGGCCCTGAGAGCACTTGAACACCTTGACCCTAGAGATGTGAGTGATCCTGACAAGGTGGTGATGGACAAATTATCTGAGGGAGTCCAGAGTGATACACTTGGATGGGAACTCAGGATGCTCCACATGCAAGCTTCAGATGAAACTTTCTTGGATTTTAAAGAGAAAGTGATAAAAGTACTTGGGATCTGATGACCAGATGGACACCCAGCCATGTGCCAACAATATGTGAAGATCACACAGTGCTGCTAGAACCATGCTAAGTTCAGATGGAGTTTGGTGAAGGTCAAGAAGTGACAAACACCAGTGAGAGTACTTAACTATGGAGCTACCACCATACGGTTTTACTGATATCAACCCACTGGACAATTGTTGCAAGTAGAACCAGATGACATAGTAGGAGCAAATCCCAGACAACATAAAGAAGTTCCAGATGTCAATTGTTCAGCTGTAGCCACACATATTTCCAGCTGTGGCACTACAGAGGCATGGATGAAAGAAATTGATCTAAGCACAGACGACACCACTGAGGCTCAGAAGCAATAAGTGTTAGATCTGATAAGAAAACAACAAGATGCCTTCTCACAATATCCTCTCAACTTTGGATGTACCGAGACTGTACAGCACTATAGTCTGACTGGGAACCATACACCAGTCCAAGAGAGGTTCAGGCCGATTTCTCCTGCCATGTATCAGCCAGTGTAAGAGGTGCTGCAAGAAATGATAGACACCAAGTTCATCTGGGAAAGTCACAGCCCATGTGCAGCACTCATTGTCCTGATGAAAAAGAAAGATGGAAAATTGAGATTTTGTATTGCCTACAGGAAATTGAACCAAGTGACTGATAAGGATGCATACCTGCATCCCAGAATTGAGGATTCACTCATCGTTTTAAAGCCCATCTCATTCTTCTCGACACTTGACTTAGCCAGTAGATATTGGCAGGTGCCAATTGCTCCAGCTGATCAAGAGAAAGCTGCTTTCATCACGTCCATGGGGTTATTTGAGTTTACCAGAACACTGTTTGGACTATGTAATGTATCAGGCACTTTATAGAAAGTGGTGCAACACTGTCTTGGCAGTCAAAATTTTAAAATAGTATTGTTGTATGAAGAACTGATTCCGCTATCTCAAAAAAAAGGAAATTCTTTGCAAAAAGTTTCATTAATGCACCAGTTAGGGGTCAAGTTAATGCCACAAAAGTAGGGAAATGGGACATTAGGTGTGCCAACTTTAACTCCCCACCCACACCCCAAGCAGCAATTCATCTCATAGACATAAAACAAAATCTGAATTAAACTCTGCTCATTTATTGGAAAACATACTGAGCAGAAGTTTACACTGAAAGATGAAAAGCTGCCAGTCACCGGCATGTAAAATGTGTCTATTATGTTGGAACTGAACTCCAAGAAGGTTCTGGATTCAGGCTGAAAAAAAAAACAGACTGCTGTAAGCACAATTACTCTGTTCCATGGAGTTTGCATTTGGCTAATTGAAAACTTATTTTGGTGATTTTTACCTATCAATATGACATAGAGACACTTTGTTTAGATAAATAAGGCTTTATTTCACATATTACTGACACATATATTCATTTCTTATTTCCTTCAAGAAATATTTTAATTATATGGATAGATAGCTAGATAGATAGATAGATAGATAGATAGATAGATAGATAGATAGATAGATAGATAGATAGATAGGCAGGCAGGCAGGCAGAGAGAGAGAGAGAGAGAGAGAGAGACAAAGAAAGACAGAGACAGAGGGAACAGGGGATCACAGGCTCTCTGCTTCAACTGAAGCCAGCAGCATAACTCAAGCTGTGGCTTTAGCATTCAAGATATTCCAGCTGTGCTCATACAGAGAATGTAGGTGAACAGTTCCTCTCACTAAGCTGGGCGCGCTGGATTTTGGGGTGCCCAGAAAAGGTATTTCTGGCCATTTAAAAAAAAAAAACATACACCACAGTCTAGCTAAACAGGTCCCATTTAGTTATGTTCAGGTATTTTTTTTAAATTACACCATTTTTATGTAGTTTCGATTTTGTTCATAGTTTGGTGGGGAAAATACGATGGCAGCTGTCATGGCATTAAACTTTTTTTTCATACTGTGAGAAGCAAGTGGTGAGAAAACAAAAATAGTCCTGTGAAATGAGGCCTGAGTTTAGAAGGTTGACGTAGGACTTGCATCAAACCCCGCATAAACCACAGTGTTTGGTACAGCTGCGTCAAACTGTTTTGATGCAGCACAGCTCAATTTTAGAAGGTCCGGTGCAGTTGCAACATTTTGCATACTTTACGGCACCTTGCAACAAAGCTTTGGTGCAAGCCCTATAAAATGGCTCCCAAATGGTGCAAAGTTAGACGGGGGGAGCTGGTCTAACATGCAGCATTTGATGCAAGGGATTTGTGTCAGTGTTTGCGGCAGGCTTCATTCCAAAATTGCAATTGCCACAGTGTTTGACACAAGTTACCCCTTTCATCAAACTCTTAGATACATGTCCCTTGTGTTGCTCTAACTCACTTCTGAAATCGAGCCCATGGAATTTTATGTGTCCTATCAGAACATTATCCAGAAATCCCTACTGAGCATGCTCAAAACAGCACAAAAAATATAAGCTTCAAAGAGCAACTGCCACATTTTTTTTTGTTCCAGGCAGACAACTCATACGTGTAGCTGCCTGCCCTTGGAGCTTTTTCAGCTATAAATTAATATTTTCTGCACCATGGTTTTAAAGATATTTCCCCTCATAAAGCCCGGCTCATAGCTTCCATGTACAAGCCATGCAACTGCCAAGCGCTGCAGCCCTGTCCCTGAAATTAGCACAATTATGACGTGAGGTTGAGAATGGGGCTGCAGGCATTCTGTGGAGAATGTAATGGAATTGGGGGAGGGGGCTGCCTAAATGTGCAAAGATTATCTTTGCTGGCATGTGTACATGTATTGGGCAAATGCACTATATATATATATATATATATATATAGGGGATACATGATGGGCACGAGTGTGATATGGAAAATATGTTCACTCCTCTAGAGTGACCTCTGAACTCACGAGTGGCGAAGCCACTCTTTTTACACTCCACTCTTTTGCCCGCGATTGGGCTGCAGGGGGCGTCGGTCCCCGACGGCTGCTGCCTGGCAGGGCGCCAGTCCAGTCCAGTTTTGTGAATGAAATTCATTCACAAAACTGGACTGTCTTGTACGGTATGGGCTGCATGCCCATTGGCTCTTGCTCTGCACCAATGGGCGTGCAGCCCTACCGGGCAGTCAGTCGGGTGAGTGGCGGGGCAGCAGGTGGGTGGGATGCTGCCGCCCGCCAGCTGCCGGGGAGCGGGTGGTGGGGCATCGTGGGTGGGTGGGGTGGGGACACTAGGTCACCAGGGATATGTTCGGGGGTGTTTAATTACTTCAGCCTGTGATCGGGCTTATCAGTCCACTGGACCACCAGGGATATGTGCGGGGGTGTTTAACTACTTCAGCCTGTGATTGGGCTTATCAGTCCACTGGACCACCAGGGATATATTCGGTGGTGGGGGGTTTACAACTCCATCCTGTGATCGGGATTATTGGTCCACTGGACCACCAGGGATGTGTTGGGGGGAGACACATTGCTGCCCGCGATCGGGCTGGTGGGGAGGATTTAAGCTATGCCCGCGATCGGGCCAGTGGGGGGTGGTGGTGGGGATATTACACTCTTTTGCCCACGATCGGGCTGCAGGGGGGGCACAGGGAGTGGGTTGATGGCCAGCCACAGGTGGCAGCTGCTGTGTTGCACCCTGCAATGCAGCAGCTCACCTGTGGGTGGCCCTCGACTTGATCCTTTTCTTTTTTGGCTCAAAGTTGTGCAGGCGCAGGTTGGGGGTTGCGCCTGCACAACTCTGCACAGCCCGGCTGAATATCGGGCTGTGCAATTTATGCATGGTTCCTCCCCCTCCAGTTCAGCATGCATTCATTTGAATTGTACTGTTGCTCAGCATGTTTTCTGTGGTGCAACTGCCTCCTGCTGAATATCGCAGAATGGAGCAAGTTTCGGACTTGCGCAGGCGCAACCCTATTGCGCATGGCGCAACCCTTTTGAATATCTGGCCCATCCTGTAGTTGAAGAAAAAAAGGTAAGATTTCTAAGTCATGTGTCACATTGAACACATGATACAAAATATGTACAATGCACAATGCATCCATCAATTATTGATTAAAATTAGTGTAGTGAATATGCTGTAAATCATATTTCAAAGAAACAAACACAGTATAAATCCTGTCTATTTTGTGGGCTTAACACTCTTTCCAGTGCCCTTCTGGTGCATGTGAGTACACTGTGAACTAATCAGCTTTAAGATCTCATGACTCAAACCAAGCAGCTATAGTGATGTCTGCAATCAACATATACAGCACCAAAACATGTACAAGGAGAAAGAAATGTTTTGGCTTCTAACATAATATCACTGCAACCCATATCTTCAATATATGGTTTAGAAGAACAATAGACTGTATTTGCATAGTGTGGGTGTCAGTTTTTTTTAGCATTGATGATGCAGTATTTTTCTTAGCAATCATTTAGAATTCATTAACTTGTTAAACAATGCTAATCAGCTTTCCCGTTTAGAAGCAGTATCTTCGACATAGGCAACGGAAGTACGCAGTTATCATTAACAGAATAACAATATCTTCCTACATCTATAAGCACAGATAAAGTTGGCCAGTTAATTTAAAGAAAACACTTCTTTATTAGAGAGCCTACAAAGAATTGCTGCAGGTGTGGAATTTGACTGTGTCCATTACCCCCCCGACACCTGATCTGTCAGGTCAGGCAAGTATGCAGGTAGACTCACACTAGGGGAAGGCCTTGGCAAGCAGGAAAGGGTTCCCAAGGGTGGAGGGCTTGTGGCCAGAGGGAAGGAGCAAGAGGATATTTAATGGGGAGAAGAGTTGTGCATAGCACTCTTGCTTCTTCACTCCAGCCAGAATTGGACTCCCCCTCTGGCAGTAGCACTAGCAGCAACTCTTTGGAAACACTTTGGTAAGTACAATGAGCTTGCCTCTCAGGCTGGCCTGAATTCATTTTCCCACATGCAGTTTATCCACTGGGTAAAGATGATGTTTAGTTTTCTCTTTGACTTTGTGTTTTCAGCATAAAAAAAGAGCATTAGTGGGTTGTTGCTGTGACTGTGCTGTAGCAGACCGTTGTCCAGTATGGCAGGTGGAAACTTTGAGTTGGATGGAAGGGGGGATTAAGAAAAAAGGGAAAAGAGAACAGGGCAAACCAGATGTTTTCTTGTATTACCTGATAAGAAAATAGGGCTCAGATCATGAACAGGGCTGTGGTGCAAACAGTCGTGGATCTGGGCTGTAAGTAGGCCTGGCCACATGAAGATGACATTTGGAACTGACACTCACCTCCCTCAACCATCTCTTGTCACAAATGGTATGGCCCACTGCAAGGTATGCCAAGTGGGTGCAGTGTTTACCTGTTCCTCCAGTCACCCTCAGGCAGAGCCACATCAACCAGATGGCATCAAAGTGGTCGCAGAGAGGCTGAGAAGTCAGGCGACATTCTGGTGTATCTGTCTCACGTGGGCAGGCGGGGGAGAGAAGCTCAGCACAGTCCAAATGAGCAGACCAGCTGAGCTGCATCACATGGTGGCAAAGAGCTGGAAGTGCTTAATCGGCACACAGGTTCCCAGTAGCTACCACCACTATCTGGAGTTGAACTTTCTGTTTAAAAACTTAAATAAATATAAATCTTGTGGCCCTGATGGACTTCATCCAGATTTTCTAAAAGCCATGGCTGAGTAGCTTGCAGACTCATTTGCATTACTGTTCAACACCTCATTAAAAGAAGGGATGGTACTGAACGAGTGGAAGGTTGCAGATATTACCCCAATACTTAAATCTGAAGAGAAGGCTAAAGTAGAAACTCACCACTCAGTCAGTATTACCTCAGTGGTGGGAAAAATAATGGAGAGTTTCATTAAGGAACTTATAGAGGAAAATCTGAGACAAATGGATTCAGTAGATGTTACACAGCACGGATTTGCTAATGGCAGATCATGGTGCGCCAGTGGATGTAGTATACCTTGACTATACAAAGGCATTTGACTCAGTATCACGTGAAAGGTTATTAGAGTCCTTGCAGGAAATGGGACTGAATAAGGGTCTATTGTCCTGGATTAAATCTTGGTTAGAAGATAGGATGCAGAGGGTTAAAATCAGGGGTTATCTGTCTGACTGGGGGAAGGTTGCCAACGGGGTTCCCCAGGGATCAATTTTGGGACCCATATTGTTTGGCATATTTGTTTCCACAATGCAAGTGTTGAGGGGCACTTGGCCTTACAAGTACGCAGATGACATGAAAGTAGGGGCAATAGTGAACAACACTGAGTCAGTAAACTCACCTATGAACCTATAATAAAAAGTTTCCAGAAACAACTGCTGGATCTAGAAAATTGGGTGAATAAACATAAACTAAAGTTTAATGAGAGTAAGTGCAAGGTCTTGCACTTTGGGTGTAACAATACCAAGGTACAATATACCATAAGTAACAGGATTAGCTCTAGTACAGACAGTGAAAATGGCTTGGGGTAATAATAACTAACACACTGAGCTCTGAAACACACAACAGAGGAGCTGTAAAATGTGCAAGTAAAATTATGGGAACTATGTTAAGGAATGTAAAGAGTAGAAAGGAGGAGGTGTTGGTACTACTGTACAGATCACTGGTGAGGCCAGTACTTGAAAATGGGCCACCTTTTGCATCCCCCAGAGTGTAGGTAGTACTAAAATGATGGAAAGAGTGCAAAGACGACTAACTAAGAAAGTAAAAACTGTTAAAGATAAGGCATATCATGATAGGCTACAGGATCTGGGGATGTATTCTATATCTTGCTGCAAAGTTAGAGGAGACCTCTGTTACATCTATAAGGCCTTGAACAACGAACTAATCTGGGAATCAGCAGGATTAAGTTAAAGGGCTGAAGTAGGCAGGGCTAGTAGATTACATCCATTTCAGTTAATGCGAGAATTATATAAAACAACTAGAAGGGGAAACTGGTTTAACCAGAGGATAGTGGATATGTGGAATACACTCCCAGTGACGGCTGTAAAAGCCACCAGTATGACGTCATTTAAACACCTATTAGATTAATATATGGGGGACAAGAAAAGGGAATTTATCCACTGATTAGTGGCAAGTCTATATATGGCTCATGTTGTTACCAGACTGGAAACCGCTACCTATGAACCTAAATATTCTTTTTTTCAGAAAAAAGGGAGATAGACTGGAAATACTTTGAGTCAAACTTTAAACATTTTGTTTTTTTTCTTTTAGCGGACCTTATTATATGACTTAAAAGAAGGGGCATAAATATTGGTTGATAAGGAAGTTAATAGTGGGCATGTTGATTAGATTATTAAGTTAACAAAATTTAAGGTTCAATCAATCAATCAATCAATCAATCTTTATTTTACCAGGCAAAACACCATTGAGGTAGAACTCATTTACAAGGTGGACCTGGGCAGTCACAGTAAAAAGGTTACACAGGTATATGCAATAAAGCAAAACAATCCAAAGATGCATATGTACAGATGCAATAAGGGATAATAACACACAGTGCAATTCTCAGGATTCAGAAGTTAATTACATATTTACAATATATATACATGAGAAGCTGCAAAGGAAGTGAAATAAACAGAGGCATTAAGAGTAGGAAGTCTCAAGACAGAAAGACAGCCGGGGTAGGGCACACCTCTCAACCTCCTGTCTCATAAATCAGGGACAAGGCTTAAAAAAATCAGGGACAAAGGACCAAAATCAGGGACACATCTTCAAAATTAGAGATATCCACCCAGAAAGCTGGTAGAATATGGGGCTTCATGCAAAATGCATTTTCTAAAGAAGAACAAGTCTGTAACGTTAATGCTTGACATTGTTTTGTGCTTACAGTCCCCACTGTTTAGCCACAAAAACACAAATTTTAGGAGGGACAAAGTAAAATTTTGAGGCAAACTCAGGGACGTCCCTGAAAATCAGGGACACTTGAGAGGTATGGGGTAGGGTGGAGAAGAGGGAGGCAAAGGCTTGAGCTGAGACAAAGCATAAGACAAAAGGACAATAGAACAGCCAGGTGGGTATAGTCATGGACCATTTACAAAGATCAGGTGCCATCAGCGGAAACAATTACAGGTCTCCTTAAACGAACATAGGAACAGGGATTTAAAAAAGGTTAACTTCACGGGAATTGCTAGCTTAAGGGTTTTCTGAATGGTATTCCATAGTGCAGGAAGGGCATGACTTATTGCCGATCTACCATAATGAGTTCTGACCTTGGGGATGAGAAAGGAAATATAGGAAAGTCTTCTCAGTGGGTAGTTACCAGCACTGCAGACCAGCAGACAGTCCACAATGTATTGTGGGAACTTGTTAATGATAGCTCTATAAGTCCAGAGGACAGCGTTCTTTTGCTGTCTAAAATTTAAAGAACTCCAGCCTGCTTTTGCATAGACATCACAATGATGGTTGGAATATGGCAATCCAGTCATGAATCTAATGGTTCTGTGATAGAGTGTGTCAAGCTTGGACAGGGCAGAGTTAGGGCCTTGCCCATACTAAAAATCGGCATAATCCAGAAGTGGCATAAATGTAGTCTGAACCAGCCTAGTTTTTGCTTCCACAGTAAGAAAGTTCTTGATCCAAAAGAAGAGTCCAAGTCTCCTTCTTAGTTATCTGAAGATCCAAGGAGGAGACGGACATAGAATATGTGTAGCATATTTGGAGGGCAGCAATGATAATTTGCAGTTCTCTGTGCAATGTCATTCTATGTTCTTCTCCTTCATGGACCTTCAGATAACTAAGAAGGAGGACCGTACACTTGGAACAAGTCTGTTCAGGATGGAGACTGACAGAAATTCTCTTTTACATGCCTCCAGTTGCCACCCACACAGTATGATCACAAATATCCCAAAGGCCCAATTATTGAGGGTACACAGAAATTGCAGTGAAGAAACAGATTTTGAGAAATGTGGGTCAGAAATGTGTGACAGATTTGTGGCCCATGGATACAGACAGGAGACTGTAAATCAGGCATATGTGGCTGTTAAAAACACAGATAGATCTGATCTCCTTACTGTGATGGATACCAGTGAGAATGAAAACAATAAAACTGAGAGAATTAATTTTGTCACTGCCTTTTCAAGACACTCTAAGGAAATACAGTATGTCTTTAAAAGGAACTGGAATATTTTGGAATCTGATCCCAATCTAGCTGATGTAGTGAAAAAGAGACCTAGAATGGTATACAGAAGAGGCGCACATTTAAAAGACAGGGTTGTGCACAGCTACTTGCCAGAATCAAAAAGAGATGTTATCACACACAGAGAACACCATTACCAAGGGGAACTTTCCAGTGAGGGAACTGTAAATTCTGTTCCCATGTTGCTAGGTGTAAGACATTCACTACATGTAACAGTGACATGGATTATGAAATTAGAGACTCCATTAACTGTTTGACTGAGAATGTTGTTTACCTAGCAACATGCCTATGGGGGGCCTTTTATGTGGGCAAATGCACTAGACCTTTGAAACTAAGGGCTGGTGAACATGTTAGAGCTATACAAAACAAAGATGAAAGGATTGCATTGTCTAAACACTGTAAACGTACTGGAAACAGTGGGAGTGCCCACATGTTTTAGTTCTGTGACATTGAGAAAGTGCAGATAAGTCTGAAGGGTGGCAACATAGAGGCCAAGCTGGCAGAAAGAGAATCATACTGGAGTTTTTGTCCTGGGTGCCCTCCAACCACCAGGCTTCAGTGATAAAATTTACTTGATTTCATGCTTAAAACACAGAATATGGAAGTATTGACTGCCCTGAAATGTTTACGGTTTGAAAAATGGTTTTGCTCTATGATTTAGGAGTATGCAGTGGTTGTTAGGAGTATATAGATAGCATTGAAGGATGCAAAAAAAAAATAATTTCTATGCCTATCTATATTGCATGGTAGCACTAATCTGTTTTCCCTTCTTGATGTTCCATTTAGGATTTTGGAGGAATTGCCCAGGGCTGCCTCACCTTGGAATTTCAGAGAACTATGAGTACTTGATGGAGTTCAGGACTAATTTAACAGTTCCAGCACAGTGACAAAAGTTATTTAGGATATAAATGTACATATTATTGTAACACTCGTGAATTGATGTTTACAGATGTTTTTTAATAATATTTCAGGTGTATGTCTGATATAGTTATGTCTGAGTGAGTCATTTGCTGTCGATATATGCACTGAGCACTTTGTACTCCTTTATATGTAATGATCCTGCACCTTTAAGGGATTTCCCTATTTAAAGACATAGTGTGCATGTCTGTACCGCCCCCTGATGACATGCTGAGGCACGAAACTGGTCGGGGATCTTTCTGTCAGCAGGTGCGTCTTATGTTTGATGGCACTTTTTAAATTTAATGAAAATGTATTGGCTCTGTTCCAGCAGTGGCATGTGTGGTTTATCGCAGTTGATACTATGGCCATTTAACCCATAAGCCGGTAAAGCCTGTGTGGTTATTGTCTTGTGGGGGGGAGAATGGGTTTCTAACCAGCTAACAACAAGGAAAGAAATGAAGGGACTTATTAGAAATGCATAGTTAAACTACTCTATCAAGGGAAAACTGAACAAATGAAGAGTACAAGGAAAATGGAAAAACAAAGGTAACTTGAGAATTGGCTCCCAATTGGCTCCGGCAGTTCTCTTTGGCGATCCTTCCAATGCTGGCGCAAAAAAATTGAATGGTCTGCCGTACTCCACTAATACAGCTGTAACCACTTCATCCCTGTCCGATGTAATCCTTCCACATGGCTAAAGTGCTTTAATTGGAAGTATAAGTGTTTAAGCACCCCTTTGAATCGTTGACCGTGACTGGCTACAGGAGCCTCAGCGTATCTATTCCGTCTCTGTCCTGTGACCTTCCTGTGGCCCGACGGTATGTTGAACCTGGACAGCTAGCGATAGCACCTAGCCCTGGATTAAATATGTGGCAGGTGCTGTTCCACCCATGCCCAGTACCTTGCTCACACCTTCCTCCAGTACTCCGCAGTGCAGCCGCCCACAGCCCCAATGTAAGCACTCCCTGGGGATGCAGTGTTAGTGCCTAGCAGGCTACCTGCATCCTGCTCCCTCCAAGCATAACTATACCTGCTTTACTCACTTGTGCACTGGTCAACAAAAAGCTGTATCACTTACTTCTGTCTATCTGTCTGTCTTGTAGCAATACCTGGGGCTAGCCTGTCCTTTTTTCTATGAAAATTACTGTATCAACATCCATCACTGTATCTCTGTGGATTTGCCTGTTCCCACTGCTCGCTGGTCTTATTGATACTCTAGAATCACCTGTAATGTTATGGACGTGTGTTCCCTGATTTGCACTTCCAGTATGTTTTTATTCCCACTGTAAATATTGATGCTTGTTTTGTAATATAATCCGGATTTAACCAGGTCCATCTTGCAAATGAGCTTGCTTGATGATGTTCGCCTGGATAAATAAAGATTTAATTGATTGATTGATTGATAGCAAATGTTATTACATCTCATATCTTTTATACTGTAGTACTCCACAGTGAACACCAGCGAGATATTCTCCATCCATCCTATAGGTTGATGCACAACCCTATTAAAAATAAGTTGACTGCCGGCCAACCATCCCAGCTAATCCCAGCAGCTCCAGTTTACTTTGTGTATCCAGAAAGACTGGTCACGATCCCAGTCTTCTTCCAACAAATCAGGTGCAGAAGTCTAAACCTAATTATTTCTGTTTTACTATCCAGATCTTTATTTGCCTGCTAGGATGCATTCAGTATCATTTGCACAAGTAGAGACTCAATAATTTATTCTACTTTACATTTTTGTGGCATTTTCCATGTGGAATATCCTCTGATAATCTGCATCCTCCTGAGCAACAGTAATACAGCAGTTTTGTTGCTGGGCACAGGTAATGTTAACACGCATCAGACCAGTGTTTATTTGGAGAAACTTGAGAATCAGCAGCCCAATTAATCAGACTGTATAGAGACCCTCCTGTAGAGTCCTTTTACTGTTCTTGGCATACACTCACAAAACTGGTTTTTGAGCTTGGAGCAGACCCTCCTGTAGCATTCACCCCTAAGCAGCAGTACTAAGACACTAGTTCCATGTGAGAACTCTCCTGTAGCATCCTTTCACTGAGCCTAAAATTAAGCTGGTGGTGCCTTGTGCAAATCCTCCTGTAGCATCCACCCTTTATGTTTGGAAAATCACTAATGTGTCTACAGTCATCCATTTTTTGGGAGACCTACAGCCTACTGAAGTCAGTCAAGGCCCCCTAGGTCCCAGGTATAGTGACCAGGAGACTTCAAATCTGGCCACATGACAAGACACCTTCCTAACACTCCTTACCTGGTGATGAGCATACAAAAGACTCTCAGACAGCTCTTGACAGCATTTATTTATTTTATTTGTTTATTTAGTTTTTGTTGACTGGGTATGTGCACTAGACAAATCCTGCCTATTTTCAGGCATGACCCAGGGAAGGGGATACAGATGGATGCCAACTGACCTTGAACCAGAGGTTGGTGGTATTTTTAGTGAATGAGGGAAATTTGGCCAGGACACCAGGGAAATTCCCTAACTCTTTTCGATAAGTGTCATGGGATCCTGAACATCCACCTGAACTACCACCGATCCAGGCAGATGGGACCTCGGTTTAAAGTCTCATCTGAAAGACGGCACCTCAGAAGTACAGCACCCCTCTCATGCTGCACTACAGTGTCACTACTGGGATATTAACCCAAGTGCCAGATGTGGGAACTGAACCCACAGGCCTCTGATCTCCTGGCCTCAGAGGCGAGCGTGCTACCTACTGAGCCACTGACACTGTTTTAGCATAATAGCTGTTCAGGAGTTTTATAAATGCCACTGTGCTGATGCCCTGCTCCACTACAGCATCCTCAGAGGTGCAGCTTAACATGCCCTCTTAACCATAAGAGATCCAGCACTATTGTACATAGTCCCAGAGAGCCAAGATGTGGTTGCCACTTCCTTCTCCTTCATAGTGCTTACTGTGAGATCACATCATTAAATCTACTAATGTTCCAGTGGCCATCTTACCATACAGTTTATATATCCTTCCAACAGACTCTTCATCTTATGAGAGCATAGACATGGCGGCAAGCTTGCCTGGGTCTGTTCAGTGGCCCAGTGCAGGCCGTAAGTCTTGTGTCATTTGGGTGGTCATTTTGTGCACTTAATGACAGTGGCCATGTTAGGTTTCCCCATCTTTAGGCATCCATATCAGTAAGTTAGCACTGGGGGCAGCCATGCTGGGTCTTACTCAGTGACCATGCTGAAATGCATGAAAGGGGCCAGCTCTGCTAAATATATACTCTAAGTATGCAGTGCCTGCCTTTTTGCTTCCAGACATCAGGGCTAGAGTCTTGAAAAGTACCATAAAATAACATGTGCGCTTCTGGGCTTATCCAGCAAGCATCATGCGCAAATCAAGTAGTCATTTTTTATGTATTAATGTTTCTCCTCATATTTTTAATGGCATTCTGACATGCGAGAAGTTCTTTATCTGATACAGATTTTTTTCTGTCTGCCCCTCACAGAACCATGCAAGAATCCTACATCATAGCAAGATGTAAGAAGTGCAGAGTGGCACTGCCAGAATCCTATGTGGGGGAAAATATTTGCTTGCTGTGCACCATAACAGAATGCTGGGATTCTCAAGACACTAGATCATCCCTACAAGAGATGGAGGTTTCAGTAACCAAAGAGAAACCTCGGCAGATAGCCCCACTGGCTTTAGTTGACAGGCTAAACTACTATATGAGTTTTTAGAAAAACTAAAATCAAATCCATGTCTCCACCAAAGAAGAAGGCTTCCGTCCCACCAATGGGCATGCCCGCCCCCAAGAAAATAAAATCATTGCTTGAAAGAAGCAAATCTTCACACTCTTCAGACTCTAAAGAAGCAACAGACAAGTCCAACAGACTTTGCTATGATGAGAATGTCGATGAGATAATTAGGATGGTGCAAGATGCACCTAAGATCTCAGAAGAGACTCTGAAAGCAACATATACAGACCCATTGCTCCTAACTGGACAATCAGTTTACAGACCACATTTTTCTACCTGTCAAGCAGATTGACTCCATTACTAATAAATAGTACAAGGCTCAAAAACCAACCAGACTGCCAGAGGCATTTGGTGGTTAATCCTATCCAGTTTCAATGTCTAGGAAGGAGGCATGGTTCAGGGCACAGAAGACTGATCAACCAGTACCTGCCCTCTCAAACTGCACAATCATTTCCATGAAACCACAGTTGTGCTAAAAGAACCCATGGACAAGAAAATCGAGAGACACTTAGGAAAAATCCATGAAGCATCAGGGATATACTTGACAACTGACATGACAGTCTGATTTGCCAGAAGGCACTGCTTAGGTGGATGCAGTCCCTGGTAGAAGCCATCACAGAGGGGTCAACATATGTGAATATGGCAGAATGCGCTTTACAAGTGGTTCGGTTCCAGGGTCACCATTCTGGCAAATAGAGCTAGACAACGCCTTTGGTTGAAGCTCTGGCAGACAGATAATGAATCCAAGACCACTATAATGAAGCTGCCATTCAAATATGGTAATCTTTTCAGTGTGGCACTTACTTCCTTTCTCAAAGACAAGTCTGGAAGGCGGCGATCTCAAGAAGACAAAGATTTATACTGTACCTCCTGTCAAATTTAAATCCTTAAAGCCAAAAAAACACAGACACCAGCATAATCAAGGTTTCAGACAATGGGCCTCAAAGCCAAAGTTTCAGCACAAGGTCTCAAAGAACAGGTCAAGGATCAACAGAAATGATAACAATTCTGAACCCAAGTCCAATTTCTGCGGCAATTTTAAAAATAATGAGACAATGCAGGCCCAAGCAAATCCATCAAAGGTTGCACGGAGACGCCATCGATTTGCAGCACAGTGGGCCCACATGATGACAGACAAATGGGTCAGGGAAGTGGAGTCTCGGGGGCACACTATTGAGTTACAGTGCAAGACCGTGCCACATAGACAGATCATCTTTCCAATCCCAAACTGCCCATGAAGAGGGAAGCCATAGACCTGGTGACTTCAGATTTAATATGGAACAGTGCTATTTCACCAGTTCTGCAAGAGAAGAAAAATACCACTGTCTACACTATATTCTTCGTGATCCTAAAGAAGACAAGAGGCATGGAGTCAGTACAGGACCTGAAAAGTCTAAACCAATGTATAGTCAACAAAAAAATAAATAAAAAAATGGAGACTCTGTGTTCAACACTACTGGCCATTCAACCTGGGGACTTCTTGATATCAACTGATCTGAAGGACGCTTATCTCCACATCCAGTATAACAAGCCCACAACAAATACCTGAGGGATATTCCTAATTCTGAGTAGAAGGCAGTTAAGAGGTTCCTGTTTCTGGTGGACAGACCACTGCATGCTAGCAGGTTGAGGAGGAACCTGCAGAGCAGCTGTTTTCTAGGTGAAATTTTATACAGGAAAGATATGCCACCTAAGCAATTTACTGTACCTGCCTGAGGAACAGCTCTTTCCAGGCAGTCTTGTGCGGTCATCCCTGGGTTTTCTGCTTGTTGCTGTCTCTTCTCTCTCTTACAGGATTAGAGTGCCAAAGGTGGAGCAGCTGTGCCGGCAAGGGATACAGGGGAAAGTGCCATGGGGTGCTGGACGGCTTTGGAAGAAAACAGAAGAATTAACAAGAGAATCAGAGAATTGAAGGATCGTGATGAGAATTTTGAAAATAATTTTAAAAGGAAGTGTTTGATTCTATCTATCTCATTTTCTAATTTTTTTATTTTCTGACTGAGTGGATTAATAATGAACGTATGAGAAATATACAGAGAGTCCCATGTTAACTACTGTCCGCAGGTCAGGGAGTTAATATAAACTGAAGTATGAGGTAGATAGAGTTACTATTGTTCATTTTATTAAGATTTTCTTTAAAACCAGGCATTTTAGTTAATTTAGCTTTTGCACACTCAGATCAGGTGGGGTGACTATATATAGCACAGGCATGATGTTCTGCAAGCTAGAATCACCATTTTGCAGAGCAGACCATGACAAGAGGAGTGTGCAGTGAGACAGAAAGCATTCTGCGAACTGCGAGCTGGGTGTGGAGCTTACATTTTAAATTTAAGTGTTTTGAGCAAGCTACTACTGCAGCTGGTGCAGCTTTTGCAGAGGGCTAAGCTGACACAGGGACATGTCTGCTGAGGAACTTCGACCTTTTAAAAGTAGTGAATGGGAGAATAATGAGAGACAGCATGTATTTTAAGTAAGCACACATATTCCTTTCTGTTTAATTTTTTGCCTGTTGCTTATTGCCTAGTAGATGGTCTAGTAGGTTGAATTTAGGATGTTGAGGAAGTTTGATGCATTTAGTTTTATTTTAGCTTTATTTTAAAGTAGTCAGTGTGGTTGTATGGTGACTGCACCGAGTGTATTGTGAGTACATAGTGTGTACTCACCCGATATCACCATCCCATTATTATCTTCTAATTAAAGATTCCCTCCTATTGAAAGTGGTGCTGATCTAAACAAATCAAGAGTACCAGTGGAGTTAAAGAACATTACGCCCCAAGGGATTTTGTAGCCTGCTCCTTGTAGAGGCACAGAGACTGACTCGATTAAGAGGGGACTTGTGAACAGTTTGTCATGCTCTGGTGAGCAGAGAGGGAGGAAAAGTGCAGAAGCAAGTTGAAAGTGAGTATTTCTCTAATTTATGGATGAAAGAGACCATGTGTGGACTGAGATGGTGAAAGAACTTGGATTTACTTTGTAGCCGATTTCTCTTTTTACTTTTGCCCACCATTGGAGAGTGGGTGGAGACTTAGTTACTCTTTATGCCCTAATATATGGCACGGCAACAAGAGCTTCTGTCCACAAGGCCGATGTAGTAGTATTAACAATGGATACTGTGTAAACAGATATTTGGTCAGCCGTTCTTAAAACAAACTCCTGAGTTGAACTTTTAGATTAATAGTTTATTTCTCCTAAAGTGTAAAATATCTTTCTGGTGTATTAAATATCTGGTGCATTTAGCAGATATCCTTTAAGTTAGTTGAACTCCTGGAGAGGGTCCAGAGGAGGGCAACCAAAATGATTTGGGGCTTGGGGGATAGGACCTATGGGGAGAGGCTCAAAGAACTAGATATGTACACATTGGAAGAGAGAAGGGACCGGGGGAACATAACAGAGGTCTTCATGTACATGAAGGGGGTAAATAGGGGAGGAGCAGTCAGGGTGCTCTGAAGGAAGGAAGGAGGGGGCAACTAGAGGGCATGGGTGGAAGCCGGAGGGGGGGGGAGATTCAAGGGAGAAAGGAGGAGGTGCTACTTCACTAAAAGGGTGGTGAAGCCATGGAATGTGCTGCCTAGGGGGCTGGTGGAGGCAGAAATGGTGGAGGAGTTCAAGAGGGGGGGAACAGGTGCAGGGGAAGGGTTCTGGAAGAAAAAAACAGTGCAGTAAGAATATCCGGGACTGGGAAGGCAGAAGCCAGAGAGGGAGGGGGCAGCAAGGTCAGCTCCCAAGTTGGGAGCTGACCAAACGAGCAGACATGAAAGACCGTTAGGCTTATTCTGCTGTCATTTTAGTATGTTAGTATGTTCGTTGTTGTTTGGCAAGCAGGGTAAAGGTATGGTGAGGACAAGAAAACAAAAAGTGCAGGACACACAAGTAACCCCGCTATTGGATGAGTCTCCAAAAAATGGAGAAGTTATAAACATTGAAAAATAACGGATCATATAGATAGGACAAAAATTAAGCTGAACACTAGTCTAAATAAAACCTTGATTCCACTTAATGGACATAGCAAATCACCTGTGATAGATCTAGAGGTGATAGCTTCTGGCAAAGAGAGTAACGTGCTCGATCAGGTAATGGGAGTTTCAGATCAAGCATTACTAGAACCTGATATAGATTGCTTGATCATTGAAAATTATGGTGAAATTATGAATTACTCTGATAGCCTGAATGAAGATTCTATACTAGGTCTAAGTGATGAGAAATCACCGGATATTTGGAAGGACACTAGATACCTAGTAAAAGGTAAAATGGCCCTAGAAGAAGTATCATGAGACCTGAGAGGCATTATTATAGGGCTTAAACAAATTAATCATGACTCTCAGGACAAGCAAAACCTGTACTATTGAGAGTGTCAAGAGCCAGGGGAAAATGTAACAGTGGGGAGTAACAGGGAATATCAGATTAGCCTTTTAAGTGAAAAAATAGCAAACTTGCTTGCCAAGCAACATACTGCCAATATTTTAATCATGGAACAATTGCTTATTAATAAGGACATGTTGGATGCCATGAGAGACAATATAGATAGACAGGGTGCAATGGATCTGAACTTTAACTGGCTATCCAATGTTTCTACACCCCTAGTATCTTTCTGTGACTCACATGGCTTCACTCAACTAATAAACGAACCGACAAGGTTTAACCCAAAAAACAAAAGTAACAGCACCTTACTTGATGTTATGTTGGTTAATAAGCCCCATCTATATTCACACGCTGGGGTGCTATTCAGTGATATAAGTGATCACTGCCTCATAGCTGGTATAAGATCTTCAGTCAAGCCATCTAACCCTGCAAAATTCCTCCCAAGAAGGTCAAAAAAGAACTTTAATATTGCAGAATATCTCCAAGATCTGTGTCACTCTAAACGCTGGCAAGAATTCTACCTCACAGCTTCTGTGGATTTAGCACTGCAGGTGCTAAATGATATAATCTTAGGGGCCCTCAATACACGTGCACCAGTTACCAGTGTCAGAATAAAACGCAAATCCTGTCCCTGGTTCTCTGCTGACCTTAAATCTGCATTGCTTGCTAGAGACAAGTTCTGGAAAAGGGCAAGGAAGACCAAAGATCCAAATGACTGGTTACAATTCAGAAAAGCCAGAAACAGCTGCACAAAAAAAGTGAGAGATGCCAAGGCTGCCTTCTATACAGCAGAGCTGGATGCCTCCTACCATAACCCAGCCAGATTCTGGGGCACTATCAAGGGAGTCCTAGGGCAAGACTCGAGCACCTCTTTACCATCCCAAGTGAACCTCAATAATGTGGTTATCACTGACAAGTATGAGATTTTAGATGCTTTCAACAATCACTTTACTACAGCAGGCCTAGCTTTTGACTCCTCTCCAGCAAATCTACTGCGTTCACAACTTACTCTCCATTCTACTGAAGTTCAGAAGGCAGCCTCTACATTTTCTTTCAAGCAAATATTATTAAAACAAGTAGAAGACCTATTGCTCCATCTGGATACCACTAAAAGCGCTGGTGCAGACTCTCTGGACCCCTTCTTTCTAAAAATTGCACTGCATGCCATTGCAGCCCCCCTAACTCACCTCTTCAACTTGTCCTTCTCTACTGGTTCTATTCCTTCTTTGTGGAAGACAGCACAAGTGTTTCCCCTCCTTAAAGCAGGGGACCCCATGGATCTCAACAACTATAGGCCTATTTCCATCTTACCAGTGCTGTCCAAAATGTTAGAAAAACTGGTAAGCATCCAACTAAATGACTACCTCAATGCTAACAACCTCCTTAATCCTGCTCAATCTGGGTTTAGAGCCATACACAGCACCATTTCTGCCTTAGCAAAGTTACAAATGACTGGCAGTCTGAATTAGATAAAAAAATAATATCTGTGCTGTATTTCTGGATTTAAGTAAAGCCTTCGATACTGTGGATCATGATCTACTAATCTCTTCACTGCATTCCCTAGGCCTTGACCCAATCTCTCTTAATTGGTTCAGATGCTACCTCTCTGGTAGAATACAGCAGGTAAAAAGTGAAGGCAACCTTTCTTCCTCAAAACCACTCTTAAGAGGAGTTCCTCAAGGTTCCATCCTGGGCCCTATCCTCTTTGCCATCTACATCAACAACATTGATTCAAGCCTCACAAAATCTAATGTTCACCTTTTTGCAGATGATACTGTCCTTTATGTAAGCAATCCATCACCAACAAAGGCCTATGATCTACTACAATCTGAATTCTCCCAGCTGCAACACAAATTACTTGAAAAGAAGCTTCTATTAAATGCCAAGAAGACTAAAGTTATGTTCCTCTCCACCAATACTTATTCTACCACTCTCTCATCGAACATTCTTCCCCAACTTTCTACCATCCTTGGAGAGAGCCTTGAGTATGTAGATAAATTCAAATATCTGGGGGTTTGGATTGATAACAGGCTTGATTTCACCCAGCATATTGAAGAGCTCCTGAAAAAACTCAGACAAAGACTTGGCCTATTCTTTAGGATCAAACATTTTCTAAACAGAGAATCTAAGCAGAGACTAATCCAGGCTTCATTTCTATCCCTCCTTGACTATGCAGACTTCCTATATGGCCACTGCTCCCTGTCCCACTTAAATAAACTGGATACCTTGTACCATAGAGCTCTAAGATTCATCACTGACCTTCCTTTCAGCACCCACCACTGTTCTCTCTATGCTGCAGTTGGCTGGACATCCCTACATCACAGAAGGAACAAAATGCTGCTCTATGGATCTACAAAGCTCTGACAAATAAACTACCATCCTACATCTCAGATTGCTTCTCTCTTGTTACTCCAAGGCCATATGCCTAAGAAGCAATAAGCCTCATCACATTGAATTTACAAAAGGCCAGTACCGGCAGTGGAAGGCTGCAATCAACTACTTTCTAGCACTCATCTGGAATTCCTGCAAAGACCCTGAAGCTGAACACTTTCATTCCTATAGCCTCCTTCAAAAGCTGTACCTAAGTCTTTCCCAGAGATATACAACTGCTTCCCACAAGTCCCTAGTCCCCTTCAGACCCCTTTTCACCCCTGCCCCCATTAGACTCCCCTCCTTATCTGTTTAGGCATTCATCCATTAACATCGTTACAATTTTACTCCTAAACCCCTATACCTTACCTTTTTTTCTCCTTGCTTTGGGCCCAATATCACTGGTTAACCGCCTTTGTATATATGTGTATATTATTGTATCTGTTCATTTTTTTAAAGTCCTTGTTATTGTACACAATCTGTATTTGTATATATGTGAATTTATACCCATTATGTTGTTTCTGACCAATCAGGTCCATCTTGTAAATGAGCTATGCTCAATGATGTTCGCCTGAATAAATAAAGATTTTGATTGATTGATTGATTGATTGCTGACAGAATTTGTGAAGAATCAGAAGCTTCTGGTGCAAGATGGAGAAAAAGAAAGTGAGAAATTAGAAGCAGAGATTGTACAAAAAGGAAAATTAGACCAGATTTTAGCAGCTTAGTGTTCCTAGAGGAATCCAAGGAGAAGAATAAGAAAAAAGAAGGGAAAAGAAGAAGAAAGTAGGAAAGAGTTCGGGTAGACAGAGGCACAGTGAAGAAAAGGAAGGGTTACAAAATACAGCATATGCCTAAAAGGGAAAGTAAAGCAGAGGTAGAAGGGGCAGAAGGGAAAAGTAAAAGTTAACAGAGGAAATGGCTACAGTATGAAGCAGAATGTTAAAGAAATCGAAGAAATTACACAGAGTGGAGGAAAATTAAAAAAATAAAGAAAATTATATCCCTTCTGTGCAAGTAAATTTGGATAGCCAATTGAATCTCTTAGAGAGAGAGAGAAGGAGAGATCGAGTCTAGATAATCAAATTAAAAGCGAAGTGAGTCACTGGGGAAGTCCATCACAAAATAGTATGTTAATGGATGATCAAAAGGAAGTAAGTGGAATGGTTGGGAAAAGGGGAAAAGTAACCATGATGAGATAATTGCGCCAAAAGAGAAAGTCAAGTCATGTGGTGAGAGAGCCTATAGGGAAAGGGACCAAACCCTTGTTCCTCTGATAAGGATTGTAAGTCCACAGAATTGGATATCTAGGGAAAGTGTAAATAAAAAAACACTTTGTAGTTGAGAGATTAAAATCAGAATTAGATATAGAGATTAATGACGAGGATGTTGTAGAAATTAAGAACACGCAGGTTGATCTGACTACTATAACTGACATTTATTTCAACTCACCCAGAATTGCTAATTATGTTTGGTTGAATATAACACAAATCAAAAGTAATTATGTCATTATAACGTTCCCAAATAGACAGTTGTTCATAAAGTAGGACAGGGGAAGTATGACTTAGAGGATAAAAAAGTAGAGCTGGCTCTATTTGGGATGAAACAGCTACTGTATATAGAGAAACCGATGCTAAATTAACAAGAGAAATCTATAGTATGTTAAGAAATTTTTTGCATATCCAATTGGGATGGAATGAAATTGAAGCAGTGGAATGGATAGGGAGAGAACAGGATACACGGGTCAATATTGTAGTGAAAAACAGATCAGTGGCAAACCGAATATTGGAAAAAATGTCAGTCCTAGATGCTATGGGACTAAATTTGGTTGAATTAGAGCTAGTGATTAGAGGCCCCGATGTTGCCTGTAATGGAAATTGTGAAGAAAGTCAAGTTTCAATTAAAAATAAATTTCAATTACTGGCAGGCTATATTGATTGACAATCAGAAAATTTGGAGGTGTGCCTTAGTAGTACACCATCTGTTGATGAAATCCCAGCTAAAGTAAGCACTCTACATAGTGGGATACAAATTGTTTCCTGGAATGTTTCGGGTTTGAGAGATAAGCAAGCTAATGAAGAATGGGTTAAATATATAACAAGCTTTGACGTCATCTGCTTCCAGGAGACGTGGCATGGCTCTGAAGACCCTATTGAAATTAATGACTATGAATGCTTTCATCAGGTAGGCAATAAGGATAATTTCAGGGGTAGGAAATAGGGTGGTATAGTAACTTTTATTAGAATTGGCAGTTTTGCACATGTTGAATTTATTAAGAAAACAGAAAATTTTATACCCACTTCTTTAAAAATGAAGGTCAGTGTTTCATATTGATAAATGGTTACATTCCTCCTGTGAGTTTGAAATTTTATAAGGATACAGTGTGGGAGCAGTTAAATGTAGTGCTTATTGAAGTTATGTACTTATACCCAGAATGGGATATCCTTCTCATAGGGGATTTGAATGCACGCATTGGTAAGTTTCATGGCTTAGGAGATAATTCCTTTTTCACCAGTGCAATTAGCCCACATATGTGGAGACAAAGAGTATCGAAGGATCTGAAGGTGAACAAGGCTGTTTTACAACTGATTTTGATTTTGAAAGAGTGTAATTTATATGTATTAAACGGACGCTTGATAGGTGACTTAATGGGGCAGTGTACATATATTTCCACAAAGGGATCCTCAGTAATAGATTTGGCACTCTGCTCCAGTATACTAGAAGAATAGGAAAAAATGGAAGTTGTACCTGTTCGAGAGTGATCATTTTCCCATAGTGATGACGCATGTAATGACAAGTGGCACAGATAAGCCCAGGTTAACTCAATCTTTAGTGATGGAGACTAAATCTAACAAAAACATTATTTGGCAGCCTGAATCTGATAGTTGTCTAGTGGACCTTTTAACAAATGTAATTACCAAGGAGAGTCAAGAACATTTTTTAAGACTCAATACTGGTCAAATGATTGAAACATTTTATTTAATTTTTCAACAAATTTTAACTGCATTAGGTAAAAACACATTGACAAGGGGAAAATTGAAAGTGGCTGGTTTGATGAAGAGTGTAAAACACAAAAAAACGTATTAAGGAAAATGTACAAGCAATATGTAAAGCAAAAAAACAGAAAATTATTGAAAAGCATTAACAGGAAAAGGAAAGAATATAAGATTCTTGTGAAAGAAAAATGAAAACAATACTATAAAAAGCAATGAGAAGAAATGAGTAAAGTAGTGAATAACAGAGATCAGAAAGGGTTTTGAAGACTAGTGGCTAAGGGCACTAGTGTCTATAAAGAAGAATCTGATGCTTATATATCTGAGCAGGTGTGGATTGACTACTTTTCATAGATCCTTAGTGACTCTTCCGAAGATTTCAAGATTCAGTCATAAATAATTAGTAGTAATGTGGGGAATAACATAGTTATAGATACTTGTGAAGTTAAAGATTAATTTGACTAAGACCAAAGTGGTAGTAGTTGGGCCAAAAGGTTGTGACAGGAGTGGGAACTGAAGAATTGCTGGAGAGAAAGTAGAAAGAGTAAAAACATGTGCTTATCTTGGAGTAGAATTTAATGAAAATACAGGTTGGAATTCACAGTTCAAAAAAACTCTCAAAACTATGAAAAAACAATTTTGGCACTATCAAGATTTAACTATAGATATGGCAGAGCCAGCATTAAACCCTTAATTGATATAATAAAAGTAAAAGTGGAATCCCAACTTTTATATGGAGTGGAAATATGGGATGTAAAGCATAGAGAAAAATTTGTTGTTCCACTATTTAAAATGCTAAGAAAAATAATGGGTGTAGGACACTCTTGCCCATCTACATACATAAGGTCTGAGCTAGGTATTTCAAACATAAATGCACTTTTTGAATGCAAACAGCTTGGCTTTTGGCTGAGGCTTACGAGGCTTCCACAAAGTCGAATATCCTCTCAGTGCCAAAAGGAAAAAGTGAATTGGCATAAATTAGGCTATACTAAGAACTTGTGGTATTCAAAAATATATACAATAATAAATAAATACAAATGTGCTGTGTTAATAAAGTACACTGAGAGAAATATTTGATTAAGCCCCAAGTATAATAAGTATTTGTTTTCAAAAATTAAAATCTCTTGGCAAAATCAAGATTTAAAAGAAATAAAGGATTCCCACTAATCTAGGCAGTTTGCCAAGAATAATTATAAGTTTGGATACAAGAGTTATCTGGATATCATTAGTGATTCTGAAACCCGCAAAATATTTGTAAAGTATAAGTTTGAACAATTTGATAGTAATTTGTTGAGATTTAGATATGAAAAATCACCAGATGAAAAATGCAGTTGTTTGATGGGAGAATGTGAGAACTTGATGCATGTCCTGTGGCATTGTACATGGTATCTAAATGAGTTTAAATACTGGTTAGGACCTTTTGTGGGTGCTAAATATGAGTTGGATCTAGCAACACTGACCTCCACTATTTTACATACTGAAGATAGCTGGTCTATACAAAGAGTGATGAGTTATTTTAAAGCAATTAATAAACACAAAAAATGAATCAATAGCACAATTATCTAGGTTATTGATAAATGCTGTGGTGAAATTTTAATCGCTCTGTGTAAACTGGGTTACTTTAAGAGTAATAGGAGTGCAATAGACTGCCTGTTTTAAATAGATAAAAGGGGTGCAGATAGAAAATACAAAATAAGGAAGTATTTAATATGTTAGTGGTGCTATTGTAGAATTCTGATCTTCCCCTTTTACATAATATGTGATGTATATTGTCTGTATTTATGTATTGAACCTTAGAGGCTTTTAAATTGTACTTGTTGAAGGCTTTTTTGAGCCAAACAATAAATTAAACTGAAATACCTGAGGTTCACCATTATGAGGGAACATTATCGATACACCTGTCTGCCATTCAGTCTAGCATCAGTGCCCTTGGTCATCACCAAGACGTTGATAGTTCTAGTTGCATCACTTCACAAGAAGGCCCAGGTCTAGAAGGATACAGAATTGTTAGTACAGTGCCTGCAACAGTATGAGTAGGTCCTGAACCTAACAAACAGCTAACTAACACTAACTCATTACATCTCGCACTTGGAAGCAATGAGAGATACGCTCCAGGACCAAGCGATGCCTATGGAGGACAAGATCCCCAAGCTGATCAACCACATCAACAAAGTCAGACATCAACTCTGCAGGCCAGTATGGTACAACCTTCAGATTCTGGGGTTCATTGCTGCATTGATAGACACAGTTCCTTGGGCCAGACTCCAAATAAGACCATTACAGAGATTCATGCTGGACATGTGGGACCAATCATTGCAGAAACTACTGGTTCTGTCAAACTCCACACACCAAAATCACGTCCAGCCTTCTCTGGTGGACAATAAGAAAAAACCTTATGAGAGGATGGACACTGTCTCAGCTGAACATGACCACAATTACCACAGACACCAGCCTACAAAGCCGAGGGGGGGCATCTGCAACCAGCATGTCACTCAGTGCCTGTGGTCCCCAGCAGAATCCTCCCTCTATCAGTGCACTACAGATGAGGGCAGTCTATCACGCTCTGAGATTCTTTCAACCAATTCTCTCATGCAAAGCAATTCTGATGAGATCAGACAATCAGGTGACTGTGGCATACCTGAATATAGTTCACGTCATTTACCTTTCTAACTACTTTGTACGGTCCTGCCCACTCAGCCTGCAGCTTGCCTTTCCAGACTGGAATAAGGACCATGACTTTCTGACCCACCATGTATGAGTGAGCTCTGGCTCTGTGGTCATACCACACTTTTTGTTTCTGTTGAGCAGCTGCCAGGTTGCTCTGGGCTGTCCCCATAAGCTCCTTCAGCCTTTCCCTAAACCTAAGGATGTAATCCACTATGGGACTTCCCTGGGTGGCGTGCTTGCCTTCCCAGTCCTCCTGGATCAAGTCTAGGGGTCCATGTACCTGGCATCCATATAACAGCTCGAAGGGGGAGAATTCTGTCAACTCTTGGGGCACCTCTCTGTATGCAAACAACAGGTGGGGAAGGTATTTCTCCCTGTCCATCCCATGCTGTTCAGCAAATGCTTGGATCATTGACTTCAGGGTACCGTTAAATCTTTCCACAAGCACATTGGCTTGTGGGTGATAAGGTGTTGTGTGCCTCTGCACCACCTCACACTTCTCCCACAAACATTTCATCAGGTCCAACATGAAGGAACCCCTTGATCGATGATAACCTCCTGTGGAAACCCAACACAGGAGAAAATCCCAAGTAAGGCATCTGCCACTTTGTCTGTCCTCAGTGAGGATAGGGCAACTGCCTCTGGATACCAGGTGATATAATCCACCACAGTCAGGATGAACCTCTTCCTGGAGGAGCTGGGGGTATTTAAAGGCCCCACAACATTCATTCCCACCCTCTGGAATGGCTCCTCCAATATGGGCAATGGAATTAGGGAGCTTGGGTTTTCTTACCTGCCTTCCCTATTTCTTGGCACCAGTGACAAGACCTACAATACTCCTTCACCTGCTGGGTGAAGTTGGGCCAATAGAAATTCTGGGCCAACCACTGCATAGTGTGTGCGATTCCCAGATGGCCAGACAAGGGAATATCATGTGCAATCTTGAGCAACTGCTCACGGTACCCCTGGGGAATGACAAGCTGCCTGTCTATCACCCCTCCTTCGTTCTTCACATCCTGAGTATACATCAGTCCATTTTCCCAATAAACTTTATGTTTACTGTCAACTCCCTGTGCTCCGTCAGAGTCTACCCAAGCCCTCAGCTTCTCTAGACTAGGGCCACTTTTCTGAGAAGCTGCAAACTCCTTATACATTCCCAAGGCATGGGACAGGTCCCTTTCAGTCTCTAAATTAGGGTCCCTAGCACTAGCGTCAGGGCACTCAGGATCACTGTCATCCCTAACCCTCTGACAATGGGTCACCCCTCCTTCTTCAGAGTAACCCTCCATAGCTGTGTGGTTAACTGCTACTGGGGAAATTTCTACCCCATTTTCATTAGTCTCCATATCAGGAGACACAAGCTGGGGAACCAGCCTCCCAGTGGTTTCCACAATGGCTTCTGTGGGGTCTAAGGAACTACAATTTTCTCTTGCCACTTGGCTATAGGTAACTGCACACACCATCCCCTGTTTGAGATTGTTGCCAAGGATGATGTCAAATGCTAAAGCTTTGGCTACAGTCACCTGTTGCACAGTTCCCCCTGTTTCACCCCAGTCTAGGAGAACACTAGTGAGTGACAATGTTTTCTCCTCTCCAGTGAAATCTTGTACAGTTACAAATTCATTGAGTATAAGCTGACCAGGCTCTACCAGAACCCCTTTTACCAATGTCAGGGATGCTTCTGTGTCTCTTAACCCTTGTGTCTGTACACCATTCACCATGACTGGGTGCATGTGTTCCCTCATGTTCACAGGCATGCTTCCAGGGATACATAAACAACCCACTTCTTTCCTAGCCCCATGTTGCATATTGCTCATCCTTTTGGGACACTATCTGGCAATATGCTCAGTTTCTTTACAAACCCAACATTCATTTCATTTCTCAGACAACTCTTTTCTTTGAAACCTGGGGCCAACTGGTTTTGGTGGAGGCAGTGAGGGTTTTAGCTGCCCTGAAGGTGTGCTTTTCTTTTTTTGTGCTGCCACACCTGCCCCATCCACTCTCAGAGCAGGTCTGTTCTTGGCATAGTGGTCCGAGAGTTCAGCAGCCTATTGCACTGTTTTAAGATCTCAGTCCTCCAGCCAGGTTTTCAGCTGTGCTGGGCATGCCCAGAAAAACTGTTCTAACAAAATATCATTTTCATTTTTATCTGTAGAGTTTGCTTCAATTCCCTCCCACCAAAGTTTTAAACATTGATGTTGTTTCATGGCTAGCTCCTCATAGCTCATGTCAGGGCTTCTCCTGAGCTTACGGAATTTAGCTTTGTATGCTTCTGCTGTTAAATCAAACTTTTTTAAAAGTGCAGCTTTATGTTTGCTGTAATCATTACTGTCCTCATTGTCCATTTGACACAATGCATCCCGAGCTTTCCCGGTAAGTAGTGGGAATAGCTGGAAAGCTCCAGGACCCTCTAGGAATTTTTGCCTGAATACAAACTTTTTCAAAGGAATTTAATAAGGCATTCATATCCTCCCCCTCTTTAAATTCAGCTATCAATTTGGAATTCAATGTGTAACCCAGTTCTGTAGTTCCAGTTAAACCCAAGCCACTTACCTGCGCTGGTGCTGGTGGTTGGAGTCTTAACTTCTCCAGTTCATGTCACCTCTGGCACTTCCACTCCTCATGGCCCACCTCTCACTGTTCATGTTCAGCTTCTCACTGTTCTGACTCCCTCTTCTCCTCTGTGGCTCACTTCTCTCACTAAGCATCTGTCTGGAACTCCAGCACCATTCTGAACAACTCAATCTGCAGCCTGATTGCTTCTGGCTCCAGAATGCTGGTGACCCTGCTACTGTGGCCTTTCACTTGCACTGGCCCTGTTGCCCTCCTCATCAGATCTGAACACTGCACTGGACGCTAGCCCCTCCACACCCAAGGTTTGGTCCTTTATAGTCACAGTCTGTGATTCAATGCTCTGGGCATCTGCTGCCATCAGGGCATCCATGAGGTTCTACTTCATGGCTCTCACTTCGTGTAGGACTCCTCTCTTCTGGCACAACTGCCTCAAGTAGTCTGCAGTGTACCCACTGTAGTTGGATGCTGTCTTCTTCCCTAACTATGGCTACTTTAACTTGCACTTTAGAACAAAAGAAAAATAGGTAGAAACTTGACTGTAAGCAAAATGATATAGTTCTGTTTCCAAAAATAAATCACTGCCTTATTTGGCAAGTGAGCTGTACAGTATTAAGCTGACATACTGAACAGTTAAAGCATGTGTTACCAAATTTATCCACACCACTGCCAACCAAATCTGTCACAAATGCACTCAGCAGGTCAGGCACTCTGCTACCACAGTGCCAACCTCAGAGCGCAAGAGTGTGAACAGGTAACAGACAGGGTAACCCTCCTGTCTGCTTTTAGGTCTGAATCACCTTTAGTCTCAAGTTCTGGGGGGATTCAAACTGTGGACCTTACGCTAGCGTAGCTAATGTAGAGGCTCAGATACTTACCCTCTTCAGGGATTGTGGTACAATCTTTCACCAGGATTACCAAGGCAGGTTTCCAAAATGAACCCTTAAAACGCTATAAAAGACCTTAGGTATATTCTTACCTTTTCCCAGTTTAGTAACACCATCAAGCTGTTGAACAGTGTTTGTCAGTCTTAACCCTCTATACATCATATGCAAAAAAAGAACTGGCAGACCCAGGCAGTCTTTCAAAATAAAGATTTTACTAAAAGATGATAAAAATATGAAAAATGTAAATACAGATCAATATATCAAACAGCATGCAATCACTTAAAAGAAAAAGAAGAGAAAACTACAGACAAACTCCTACCAACATACAGTTTAGATCTTTTCTATCTAATGTATTTCTTCTTTAAGTGCTTATCAGAGCTGTGTGTCTGTCCCAAGATGGAATATATCAACAGTTCATACACAGTATAGTTTAAACTGTATCTCTCTGCACCCCTTCTGTGAGTCATCTAGCTCTTCCTTTTTGAATATAAAAAAATACAAACAGGATGTCCTATCAGGAGGTATATTAAATAAGGTGACATCAGCAAAAACTCATTTACCAAATTATGAGTCTTTTGATCCACCAGTTCCTTTTAAGTTTACAACCCTTCAATACTCTCACCTATGTGCAAGATATCTGGCAGGAATCAGCTTAATGATGTCCTATTTCTGAAGGCATTAAATGTATATTTTAGCTTTCCTGCTTCAGAGCAGCAACAGGTCATAAAACAGCCATAAAATGCAATTTCTCAAGGAAGTTAATTACATTACAGAGATCTCCTGTCAGTGTATTATATGGAGCTTCACTGAAACCTTGGGGGGTGGCACCCATGGAGCACAGGCTGCCTTATGTTAGACAATCACATACTATATTTTTATATTACAGTTAGCATACAATAATCATAACCAACTGACCAAGCATCACAAAGCCAACCACATGTGACAGGTAGCGAACTGGGTGCCTTCTCAGGGAACACTGTCAGAAAGAACACTCTGGAGACCAGTTTAAATCAAAATGAAATCTGCTTTATTTTTCCAGCAACAGAAAAAGAAACAAACGACTTGTATTCAATTTAACGGAAACTCTTACAGATTACTATCTTTCTGTCTCCATCTAACTGAAACAGAAAACCTCCATTTGCTTGTTCACCTCCCCTTACTGGACTCAGGTGTTGCTTGTTAACACTCCTCCTCCATCTGAGAAATAGCCAACAAGTTGAGCATTCAGTGCAGTGAGGTCATAAAGGGCCACCTTTAAAGCAAAAGGGTTTGGCACAAATCCAACCACAGACCCCCATCAAAACCTGCATTACCTTTGTTGCAGGGTTATGAAGTGGTTTACGGGTGAAAGGAGCATGATGAACATACACTTCATCCCAGCCCCCGATTCATTATGTCTGCGTACCCTCCACTGCTCCTTGTAGTCCAACCTCTACCTTCTATCCCTGAAGAAGACTCTTCTCTCACTGTGCTTACATCTAAATTCTGGTATGTTTTCCATTCTATTCTATCTCGGCTCTCTCTCTCTCTCTCTGTCTGGCCCTTTCTTCTTATGCCCTTGGAAACTTTTACTACTGCTCCATCTCTTTTCTTTGCTCCAACTTCCCAGCCATACAGGCAGCTTTCTCTAACAGACTTCCTCTTACCTGGTCAGCGATATCCTGTCCGTTTCCTTTCCTCTTTCTTCTCACCCTTTACTATGAAACTTCTACTATAGAAACACATTTCCCCATATTTGCTGCTGTACTAATGCCAGTTATCCTTTTTTACCTTTTCGGCCCTGTTTCTACTTTTCTACCTCAGAAGTGCTGTATAAACAGGATTGACCTTAGGGACTGGCCGAGGCTGACCTGGACATAGTGGCAGTAACCGAAATGTGGTACACCAAAAACCATGACTGGGAGGCAAAGGTACCAGATTATGTACTGTTCAGGAGGGATAGGGAGTGTAAGAAAGGAGAGGGGTGGCCCCTTATGTTAGGGAAGGTATAAAGGCAACTGTGGTGCAGGATAGGTGGGGGATGCTGAGGCACTGTGGGTCACCCTTGAATCAGGCAAGGGCATGGCAATTTGAACAGGGATGATCTACAGGCCTCCAACACAGGGGGAAGAGGTAGACAGGGAGCTAGCAGAAGAAATACATGAGATGGTGGTGAAAGGGAGGTACTGCTGCCGGGAGATTTTACCTTGCCAGACATGGATCGGACCATCCCGGCAGCAGTCTCAGCCAGGAGCTGTGACATACTGGAATCCCTGCAAGGGACTGGCCTCAGGCAGCTAGTGCTAGAGCTGGGTTTGAAACTGGTTGTGGGACAGAAAGCAGAGGATGGTGATAAATGCGATCCAATATGGGGAAAGGGGGGTGACAAGTGGGTAACTCAAGGATCAGTCCTGGGGCCAGTCCTTTTCAATGTCTTTATCAGTGACATTGCAGAAGGGCTAAAGGGGGAAGAAGATACTGTATGCCTATTTGCAGATGGCACCAAGATCTGTAATAGAGTAGATACTCCAGATGGGGTGGAAAAAATGAAAAGGGACCTAAAAAGGCTGGAAAGGTGGTCTGAAGTATGGAAGCTGAGGTTCAAGGCTAAAAAGTGCAAAGTGATGCACCTGGGGTGCAGAAACTCTGTGGAAGGCTACAGGATAGGGGGAGAGTTGCTGATGGTCACTAGGGAGAAAAGGGATTTGGGGATAGTCATCTTGGATTAACTAAATGTGGCCAAACAGTGTACAAAAGCAGTGGGGAGGGCAAGTGGCATGTTGGGGTGCATAGGGAGAGGTATCACAAGCAGAAGAAGGGTGGTGGTGATACTACTGTACAAAACATGGGTGAGGGCTCACCTGGAGTATTGTGTACAATTCTGGAGGCCGCATCTTCGAAAGGGCATAGAATGGGTGGAAGCAGTTCAGAGAAGAGTGATTAAGATGGTGCAGGGCATGCATCAGATGACTTATGAAGAGAGACTGAAAGACCTCAATATGTATACACTGGAAGAGAGGAGAGGGTAGGGAGACATGATAGAAACCTTTAAATATCTAAAGAGCATAAACAAGGTACAAGTGGGCAACATATTTCAGTACAGGAGCAGTACAAGTATGAGGGGGCATGATATGAGATTGGAGGGGGGAAGGATAAGGGGGAATGTGAGGAAGTTCTTTTTTACGGAGAGGGTGGTTGATGCATGGAATAGCCTTCCACACACAGTGGTGGAAGCAAGCACAGTGGAGTGATTCAAACATGCATGGGATAGGCATAAGAGAACTTCAGAGGAGGGAAGGAGAAGCTAAAGGCAGTGACCAAGTAGGGTCAGCGGCCGCTGACACAGGTAGGAAAAAAAGAGCAGACTGGATGGGCCTAGCGGTCCTTGTCTGCCGTCACATCTATATTTCTATGGGATCTTCTTAACAGCAGTGACAATAGGAAAATCAGAGGGCACAGCTTCAAGCTGGGAGGAGGGTAGGTGCCAGAATGATGCCAGGAGGCACTTCTTCACAGAGTGGTGACAGAGTGGAATGCACTAGCAGTAGGCATAATTAATAACAAAACAGTTGGGGGTTTAAAAGGGAGTGAGGAAAATTTAAGGAGAAGGTTAGGGTTACAGGGGAGGTGGATGGAGCAACATTTGACAAGAATGCATAAACTGCACAATGGGCTGACTTCATACAGCATTTGAGCCTTCTTCTGCTGGCATTTTTTGAATGTTCATACCATATATTTGTCATTCTCTCCTCCCCCTCCACCTCATTATTCCTGGTTCCCCAGCAGTTGCTTTTTCTCCTAAGTGAACGGCACTTGCACTTCCTGTAACAGAATTAACTGCTGCTTTTATTTTTTTCTGAAACCAATTATTTCCTCATCATATCCACTGTATTTTTGCCTATTCTTATTTATTTGGTCAGCTGTACTTTTATTTATCAGCCTGTCAATGTATTGTTTTGATACTGTGGTAAATCTGTGTTTATCGCAATGTGCTCTTCTCTCAGGAAGTATCTGGAAATGAGCTATTTTATAACAGCATCCTCTTTCTGATTAAAAAAAGACAAATAAATAAAGTACACTGCAGTATATTGATAAGCCATTTCACTGTATAGCAAATGACTAGCATTTGATTTGCATACTAGCCACAGTTTTACCAAAATGTGTAAACTGCTATATTACTAACAATGGGTGCCATTCACTAAGTGGGTGAGGGAATGCGGAAAAGTCACGTACCCCGCCCATGCCCCTGTGCACCGCGAACAGGTGCGCACATGCCGGCATCCACCAATGCTGGCCACCTGTCTGAAGCTTCTCCCCCAGCATGCAGGACTCCACAGGCAGCTGGGGGAAGACTTGTCGTCCCGAGCAGGCATCCAATGGGATGCCCCCTGGGACCCATAGTGGATCCCACACAGTGGTTGGCATGGGTCCAGGGCGTACATGCCAACTGCAGGCACCCGGACCCACACACAGCAACACTGCGTAGCGGTGCTGTCACACCGGGACTCGCCGGGCACTCACCCATCCAGCTGCTCCTGCCACCTCCTGCTGCCCAGCAGTCAGGGGCAGCATGGTGTGTCCAGTCCCAGTCCTCCGGTGACTGACAGCCTGTGTCCATGTGTGCACATAGTCGGTTACGGCAGGGTCAACCCTGGCATATCCTGCACCACCCACTGCACCCAAGCGGCCAGCACTAGTGGATTAGTGAATCCAGTGTTCTGCTGGCATGCCCCAGGAATGTCGCCTGTGCAGAGCTGTCCTTGGACGAGAGGGATCAGGTGCACTGGGTCTACATGCCCCCCCCATCCTAAATGCCACATGGGGGTGCAGTGGGTGCGGAGTGGCTATGCGCCCTAGACCACAAGCACAGCCACTCTGCCCTAATAGTGCATAGCACTCGTTGGCATTGTCTGACTAGTAATAAAACCCATCTGTCAAACATAACAGTTAATCTCAGTAAATCCCCACAGTGGCCTCTGTACTCTAAACATGTTCACAGATGACACTGAAAAAAGAAAACTTATTATTTCATAATATTAAAATTTCACTTATGAAAGTGTTTTTTAAACAACAAATGGTTAACTGAACAATCATTTGTTGCATGCAGTTATTGGAAATTATAGTGGGAGGCACATTTTATAACCTGACTAGTATAGAACAGCATGTTTTGCATGATGATTCTAAAACTGATGACCAATTTTACATCCAGATACTGTAAATCAACAATGGAGCCCTTGGTGACTCACACGTTCAGCCACAGTACGTGAGAATGGTCTCCTCTGTAAGGATCATCATGGAAAATTGCAGTCATACTGCTAAATCTTTGAGCAGCCGCTTCTCATAAATTGTGTGAATCCCATTTCAGTAGCCCAGATTTTGGCTGCTGTTGTAGTGTGAAAGGTCAGTCCTTACTAGCTCCAGGTCTCAAAATAGCATTACACAAAGAAACAATGTTAGAAGGAAGGCATGCAGTCATCAAGTCACAAATATGGTTTTAGAGTCATCAAACCCATTTAAAAAAAATCAGTCATGTTCTAAAGCAGATTACAGGTAGCTAAGTCATTCATGGTGAGGCATAATATATCATGCAATAACATTGCTGGTGAAAGTGCAAGTTAAAGTGATCCATTGGCTGGTGTCCTTAAAGTAAGTTCTGACTTTGCACAAAAAAAACCTTTTTAATAAGTATCAAATCTGGGAGTTCTTCAAAATGCAATCAGACAACTCATTAGCATTAACTCATTAGCATCAACTGATTATACAGAGGTGCCAAGCATTTCGAAATAAATGTTGTGCTGTGCTGCAGTGCTGATGGAACTGAAACACTGCAGCCATTAGTAACACCATAAGCAGTATGTGGGCTGTTGTACAAGTCACGAGGCATGGATGGAGTCAGGAATATCTAGTAACTGATTGAAAACCTTGAACATCAAAACGAAAAGCCAACACTGACAATTATTTTATTGTGTGACAATGCCCACACTTGCATCATTCCTCACTCTCAGCCAAACATAAAAACCAGTTTTCTGCTTCAAATAATGAGCCATTGGAAACCACTGTATGCTGGCATAATTCAGGCTTTCTGAGTAGAACTGTTCTGTAATAAGGGGTAATAAGTCACTTTTCCTGTAGAAGCTGTTCTTTTAATTACTGGTTCCCATTTTGTGATGGTTCCAACTTTACTGGTCTTTTACTATACATAGTGTTAGTTTCTGATTTACACACTTATTGCAAGTACCATTGTAAAGCTATATGATATAGCTTATGCCCCTTTCAGCCACACAGTTCTATAGCAGAACATGGATGCATTGTGCCAACTAAAGCTGCATGAGCAAAGAATAGTATTTCCCAAAGGCCACGAATAATGCACTATTTGTTACTTGGGCCCAAGTAATGAATAGTGACACTATTCATGCTATTCGTATTTGGGAAACCCTAAAGAAAAACAGAAAGAAACTGCCCCACCCCCTCCTTAGCTTAGTCCTTTAAAATACACCCCCTGCCCCCCCATTCTCTGCTACAATCCCAGTCCCCCTCCCCCAAGCACCCACAATTTCATGTGTTAAACAAAATTCCCATCATGGGTGAGAGGAAAAACCTGCCTGCCTCCATAGCCAGTAACTGTCTTTAGCACTTTTCTCTTTAAAATGACTATTTCTCCCACCCACCCCCACCCTGGCAGCACCCATCTCCCACTCTCCTATCCCCAGCAGCCACATTTTCTTTCCAAAAGGGGCAGGCCCCCAGGCATGACAACAAAGGTGAGTGACACAACCTGCCCTCCTCCACAGACAGCCACCTTCTAGTAAATATAAATGCAGGCAGCTTGCTCACATAGTAAAACAGCTGATCAGCAAGTGAGCATGGGAACATTTTCATTCACTAGAAGGTGGCTGGTCATGGGGACAAGTTGTGTTGGTTACCTTCGCTGTTGGGCCTGGGGACCCTTCTTTTTATAAGAAAACCTGGTTGCTGAGGGGAAGGAGAAGGTGGGATGAAATTATGGCAGGAGTTAGAGAATAGTGATTTTTATACTAGAAAAGTGATAAAAATTCGGGGGGTAGCCTGTGACATGGGTGTCGGCGATTGAGCGCTTGCAATAACGGCGACTCAGTCCCAACGCATGTCAACAGGGCTACCGCTGAGGAAGGGTGACCGGATGGGAGAGGTGGGTGCATATAGCGACAGGATGTCTCTATATGTATACACATGCGGGGGGAGTGAGCATGACAGAAGGGAAGGAGGGAGGGTTGGCCTGGCATGGTTGCCATAGGGCTGCCAAGCTGGCCCCATAGAGTAGTGGGTGGGTGGGTGGAGGCGTAATGCTGTGAGGGTTTCATGTTTGGGTCAGGCGTGCTTACATTTTGTCGCCCAGCCCCAAATTTTATTTCTCAAGATTTTGCCCCAACATGCACTCTCCCTGGGTTAAGAATCCTTCAGTCAGGGGGTACGGGGGCACTGCCCCCAATGAACAATTAAAATCTAAGTCCCTGGCACCGTTTTCTTGTGTGCCAAGGATGTACATCATCGACACTGATTTTCGGCAATATACGCTCGCCCTGCCACTGATTGTAATTGGGCTTTCGCCCTTATCACATAGACCCAAATGGGGGCTGGTCATGGAGTCAGGGGGTTGTGTGAGTCACCCATCATGGGAGTTCATTTTTTTAAAACATCAAAATGTGGGTGCTGGAGGGAGGGTGGTTTTGGCATTTTAGCAGAGGGTGGGGACTGGGGTTGTATTTTAAAAGACAGGGCTGGGAAGGATGGTGGCATCTGTTTCTTTTACTTTCTTTCTTTTCCTCACTGGCGCAAGAATAATGAAAGCAAATACTTTTTTCCCCATAATAAATATTTATTGATTTACAAAAATAAAATAGCAATCATCAAAATACAAAAATACATTATCATCCAGAGTCACATGCATATTATTATGGAAGGTACATTACAATATCATAGTCAGTACGTGAACTTGCATTTAGAACTTCAATAGCAATACTAAAATACCATAAATTCAAGACACAACTGGTTTTCCATATTAATTAATGAATAGCAATATTATATAAATAATTTAGGTGCTTCTAATTCATTTCTGACATAAAAGGTTCCTAAATTATAACATCTAAAAGGGGTGCCCAAATTCTGTGGAATAGGTCAAGTTTGTCAACAATGTTATAGCTTATACGTCCATTACTGGCCAGTATTGCTATACTATCATATCATTCTTTTAAAAGTGGAGTTTTTGGGTATTTCTAATTTCTTAACAATAATCTTTTTAATGTCAATGAGGCCATGCAAACCCGTACATGTCCGTGCGTATCTAGGTTTCAGTTACCAGGAAAGCAGCCTAAGAGATAAATTAGTGGGAATAAAGTGAAATATGTACTAGTTAGTTCACTGCATATCTTATGCACAGCTATCCAAATACTTTGAATATCTGTACAATTCCATAGGATGTGAGAAAGTCCATCATCTGGTTGGTTACAGTGCCAGCAGTTGGAGTTTGCAACCGACGAATGCGAATACTGAACACCCAAATAGTTGGGGCCCAAATAAGAATTTCCACATGAATATTCAAAAAAAAGTATTTGCCCACCCATAGTGCCAACAACGAAGGAGCTCAGCAAAGATATACACTGCATCATACAACTCTACAATGGTCATTACTTGCAATGTGTGAATGTGAAACATCCACTGTGTTTACTAAAAGAAACATAGAAACATAGAAACATAGAAGTTGACGGCAGATAAGGACCGCAAGGCCCATCCAGTCTGTCCATTTCTTTTTCTACCTTATAAATGTGCCATCGGCCTTTGCTCTGTCAGTGACCTATCTATTCATAGTCATTTGTATTGCTCCCTTATGCCTATCCCATGCCTGTTTGAAGCCCTGCACTGTATTCATAGCCACCACTTCTTGTGGTAAGCCATTCCATGCATCTACCACCCTTTCTGTGAAAAGTAATTTCCTCACATTCCCCTTAATCGGCCTCCTCTAATCTCATGCTGTGTCCTCTTGTCCTGCTATTTTCTTATATTTAAACATGTTAGACTCTTTCACCTTGTTTATGCCCTTAAGGTGTTTAAATGTCTCGATCATATCACCTCTCCCTCCTTTGCTCAAGGGTATACATATTGAGCTCCGTTAATCTGTCCTCATATGTCTTCTGATGCAGTCCCTGCACCATTTTGGTGCCCTTCTCTGGACTGCCTCCAATTTGGTTAATGTCCTTGTGAAGGTGTGGCCTCCAATACTGCACACGCAGTACTCCAGATGGGGCCTAACCAATGTCTTGTACAGAGGGATTATTACCTCCTCTACGACTTGTGATACCCTACTAATACACCCTAACACCCCCTAGCCTTACCTACTGCTTTAGAGGTCTGCTTGGATGATTTTAGGTCATCAGTGATGATGATGCCCAAGTCTCTTTCTTCCTTTGTGACTGCTAGCAACTCCCTCCCAGCCTATAAGTGGCTTCAGGGTTTCTCTTCCCTATGTGCATGATTTTGCACTTCTTTGCATTAAATCCCAGTTGCCACTCTTCTGACCATTCTGCTAGTTTATCCAGATCTCTTCTCATTCTGCCCACCCCATCTGGATCATCTACTCTGTTGCAGATCTTGGTGTCATCTGCAAACAGACAAGCCTTACCCTCTAGTCCATCTGAGGTCACTAATGAAGATGTTGAATAGGACTGGCCCCAGGACTGATCCCTGGAGTACCCACTTGTGACTTGCATCTCTTCTGACTGTATACCATTTACCACCACTCTCTGTTTTCTGCCAGTCAACCAGTTTGCACCCAGTTGACCAACTTCTGACCACCCGAGCCTACCTAGCTTATTTATCAATCTTCTATGTGGAACAGTGTCAAAGCTTTGCTGAAGTCAAGGTAGGCGACATCAACTGCTCCCCTTGGTCCACCACTCTGGTTACCCAGTCAAAGAAATCTATGAGATTAGTTTGACAGGACCCTTTTGTAAACCCATGCTGTCTTGGATCCTGTGCCCCTATGGATTCCAGGTGTTGCACTATCCTTTCCTTAAGGAGTGCCTCCATAATCTTGCCCACTACTGAGGTAAGACTGACCGGTCTGTAGTTCCCGCCTCCTCCTGCTACCACTCTTGTGGGTGGGATCACAAAGAGCCCTTCTCCAGTCTTCTGGGACCTCTCCTGTGCTCAGAGACTCACTAAACAATTCTGCTAATGGCTCTGCTAGTTCCTCCTTTAGCTCCTTAAGTACCCTGGGATGTATGCCATCAGGTCCCATTGCCTTATCCACCCTGGGCTTAGCAAGCTCTTGTAGGACCCTTTCTTTTGTAGAGGAGTGAGTGCTCACCTCCCTCCCCCTGTGTCCATGATGCTGAGCTGCTGGGCCTGCCTACCTTCTCTTCAGTAAATACTGAGCAAAAGTATCTATTTAGGATAGATGCCTTTACAGGGTCCTCCTCCTCACATGCTCCCTTTTCTCCATTAAGCTTAGCAATACCCCTCTGGACTTTCTCCTTTCACTAATGTATCTATAGAAAGTCTTGTCACCTTCTTTTACTGTTTCGTGCTAGTGTTTCCTCCAGTTTGGGACTTTGCCTGCCTTACTGCCTTACCTGCTTCCCTTAGGACAGTTTGGTATGCCTCTCTATCTTCATCCGCTGTGTTTCCCTTATATTTTTCTGAAGGCCAGCCTTTTTGGCTCTGACCTTTTCTGCTACTGTGTTGAGACAAGTGGTTTCCTTCTTCTTTTGCACTTCCTTTTCTGTCTAACACAATGGGATGTCGCTTCAAGTATTGTATCCTTAATGCTTGCCCACTTTGCCTGTACCTCCTCACCTGTGTTTCTTTTTGCAGGGCTAGCTTAACTCTGTTGGCCATCTTATCAAAGTCAGCTCCTCTGAAGTCCCATATTTTTGCCTTGGAATGGGATGGTTAGATGTAGTAGCCAAATTGAACCATACCATGTGATGGTCACTGGCCCCCAGGTGACCTTCTACCTGGAGATCTGTGATCCCTTCTTTGTTAGTCAGTACTAGATCTAGGATAGCCCTGTCTCTTGTGGGTTGCTGTACCAGTTGTTTGAGGCCTCCCCTGCAGGGAATCCACTATGAGTCTAGTTCTGGCAGATGTTCCTGCTGGTATTGACCAATCTGTATCTGGCATGTTGAAGTCTCCCATTATCAGAACCTCCCTTAGCTGTCATGTTTTGTATATCTTCTAACAGTAATGTGTCTATGTCCTCCCTCTGGTCTGGGGCCTGTAGACAACCCCAGTTCTTATGGCTGTCCCATTTCCTGTTTCCAGGGTGACCCACAGTTCTTCTGGCTCCTTATGTGTATTCTGAATTTCTGTAGCTTTGATATTTTCATCTTGTGACAGGGCCTCCCCCCTTTTTGCACCTCGGTCTCTTCTGAACAATACATGGCCAGGTATTGAAGTCTCCCAAGTGTGGTTACTGGTAAACCACGTCTCACTAATTGCTACTATGTCCAGTTTAGCCTCTGACATTTTGCCTGCAGGTCTGGGATCTTATTTCCCCAGGCTGTGAGCATTTGTGTACATGATTTTCATTGGCCAGATTTTGGTGTGTTAGTTGTTGGGTGAAGTTTGGCATTACCCCTGTGCATCGTATGGGGAGACAAACCTTTTTTCTTACCTGGTGATGCAAATGAACGGCAAACACGCTGAATTCCTGTTTGACCACTAGCTGAGGGGGGAGGGGTGTTCTTCCCATTTGATGTATGGGGTGCTGCACCCCTCTCCCCATTTGCTAGTTTAAATATTCTGCAAAGACGTCAAACTTCTGCCCCAATGCACTGACTTCCTCTTTAGTCAGATGCAGTCCATCAAATTTAAAGAACTTTCACTCCCAGAACTGTTGCCAGTTCCCTACAAATCTGTGTCCAGTAAAGCTTGAACAAATACAGAATGTGAACCAATTTTTGAAAATGAGCTTATACAGGAAATATAGGCTTATAGGTTAAATGTGGTTCTCTTTTAAGCCTCATTCCCAAAATCACTATTTGAGACATCTAATTAGTTGTACTGGCAAACAAGAGGTACAAGTACTACTCAGTGATGCCAGCCACTTCATAAAATTTACTTGGAAAAGTGTGAGGCAGAAAAGTCTAGAGTTGGACTCATACCAGCATCACTGAAAAATGGACACACTACACCAGCTCCTGTACCTGAGAATGAAACTGAATTGAATTGATCCCCGAGCCCCTCCAGAGAGAACAGCATAAATTTCCTGCTCTGAAAGACTCCTATTATACCAAAGGGTTGAGAGTGCTCCAAGATGGACATCGCCCTCCCCACTTATCTGCAGCTGCGGTGCGATCCCCCACCCCCTCCAGAGACAGCAGCATAAACTCCCCACTCTGAGAAACTCCTGTTATATTAAAGGGTCAAGAGGACTACGAGATGGACATCTCACCCCCAGTCACCTGCAGCTGCGGTGCAATCTACGACCCCCTCCAGAGACAGAAGCATAAATTGCCCACTCCAAAAGACTCATGTTGTACTAAAGGATCAAGAGGGCTCTGAGATTGACATCACCCTCCCCATTCTTCTGCAGCTACTCTGTGATCCCCAACCCCCTCCTGAGACAGGAGCATAAATTCCCTGCTCCAAGATACTCCTGTTATACTAAAGAGTTGAGAGGGCTCTGAGACGGACATCACTGTCCCCACTCACCTGCAGCTGCAGTGTGATCCCTGACCCCCTGCAGAGACAGCAATATAAATTCCCCACTCCTAGAAATTCCTGCTATGCTAAAGAGTCAAGAGGACTCCGAGATGGACATCACCCTCCCCACTCACCTGCAGCTGCGGTGTGGTCCCCAACCCCCTCCAGAAACAGCAGCATAAATTCCCTGCTCCGTGACACTCCTGTTATACTAAAGGGTCAAGAGGGCTCCAATCCAGACATCACCCTCCCCACTCACCTGCAGCTGTGATGTGATCCCCGACCCCATCAAGAGACAGCAAGTACAGCTGCAGCATATGAGAAGCACAACGGTTTGCAGCACCACACACATTTACCCACCTACCCACCCACCTGAGTTGCTGCTACCTACATAGATCCTGCTAGGTGCTGTAACCAATCAGCCCACTTCCCCTTCCTTCCAGACTATGTCATTGTCTGCACCCCCACTCCTAATCTGCTAATCAGTTGACCCCTTATTTTATCCCGCACTGTTCCTGTGCTCAATGGGCTCACTACCTCCCCTCCTTTTGGATCCATATTTATCCCTTTCTACTTCAAGATTGAATCTAAGGTTAGACACTGCTTGTCCTTTAGGTCCAAAGTTTTACCTGCTGGCCCTGTTCTCCCTGGCAGTTGGGACAGTCATTTCTCAATAAACCTAGTGTCTCCCATGCCTTTCCACTGCCCTGATAATCCTGATTGGTGGCCTGTAATCCTGTTGCCTATAGTTTCTTTGTCTGGATAAATAGAATCCACTTTCTTACCTTTGGTAGCCCCCCCCCACATGCTTATCTCCATAGGCTCTGTTCTTTTAATCCCAGAATATGGTCTGTCACAGCACCTTAATTTCTTCTGTCCTAATAGCTGCCAATTATTTGGTCCCTTCTAATACACTAAAGGGAAATTATGTCTCTCCCCCTATGTTTGGTTCTCCATCAAGATCACAAGACCCCCCCACACACGTATTCTTTTATGGTCTCTATAGAAATGGCAGATGCTATATGCTTTTTATAGGTGCTAGACAATACTGCATGTCTCTTGTTCTGACCAGCCTGGGGGTGTATCCCTGCTTCCTTACCTTTTTCATCTCTCTTTTACTGTGTGGGGATATTGAACTTAGCACCAGTCCCTCTACTCAGAATGGCAGAGCTTTTTCCTCCTCCAAATTATGCTTGGACTAACACAAAAGGGCTAAACATAATTCACATGAATATCCACAGTCTCATGCCTAAGCTACCGGAACTCGAAGAATGGACACTCTACTATGTACCTGACATTACATGCATCTCAGAAACTTGGCTGAAGCCCTCAGTACAATCCTGTGAAGTTGACCTACCAGGGTACTCTGTCTTTAAATGTGATTATAAAAAGGGTCTGAGAAATACAGCTTTCTGATTGGTTGTAAACGTTCTATCAGCCCTATGTTAATCTTTGATTAACATACATGTACAGCCTAATCATGTGCTGAACAAGGTTTAACACTATTAAAAAAACATTTGTGTTATAATAGCAATAAGGCGCTCCATGGGGTTATTTTAATGGTCAGTTAATCACCCTCTAGGGGCATGTAGCACTCGGCTACACCTCGTGCCACAATACTCCCCTATAGGGTGATTAACAGACCATTAACATAACCCCTGGGAGAGCCTTATTGCTTAATTGGCCCTCAAAATGTGGTGGAGGGATCTTTCTCTATGTCTCCTCTACTCTCTCAGCCAAACAACTGGACCCTCTCTGTTTGGTGCATCTACATTTCCCCTACCAGTGCAAATCATGCATTGGTCCCCCACATGTCTAGTCTTTATTTATTTTTTTTACTTGTGTCTTCAGTTACCGGGTGAGTGCACTGATCCAATGGACCATTTTCAGGCAGAACCCAGGCCATTAAGATGGCACAGTGAGTACATACAATGCAAATTTTATAACATGTATTACATGCAACAATATCATCAAGGTTAACAGTGCATAGAGTCAGGCTTGACTCAGGACACCAGCAATAGCACTCTCAGTATAAATGATACAGACTACAAGACATGGACTACAGTCATCAACTGCAATGATAAAAGCAACACTAGGAAATACATGAGAACAAAAGGATGCAGAAAGGTACAGAGTGCATTGAGTAGGTCCATATGCATCTAAGATAACAACATCAGAGAAAATTGACATACGATCTTAAAATAATATACAGTAAGTGCCATAACAATGAACAGGAATGGAGAGAGTACAGTGAAAAAAAAGGGGTGGAGGTTCCGTACTGCTCCCTGGTAGGGGAAGCTGATAGGGAATACTGAAAGAGGAGGAGGAGGAGGAGGACTTTAATTCAAGACTCTATTAGAATTATCTCACAGAGAAATCATTGTGTGTGAGGACTTTAATCAAAATTGGACTGGCCCAAACTATAGCACTTATCATGATACTATAGATAATACCAACCTAGCACAACTAATAGCTAAACCCACTAGACTTAACACCAGGACAGGCAATCATTCACTTCTGGACTGGATCCTAACAAGTAGGGTTGATAGGATCAGAGCAGCAGGGATTCCACCAGATACCCTTAGCGATCACTCACTGGTGTACTGTATTTGGCAAAATAATTTTCCAAATCCACCCTTAAAGTTATTCAATCAAGGGACCTGTCTCTCTTTGATGAGGCAGGCTTTCTCCAGTCCCTTAATGAGATAGATTGGTAACTCATCAAGGATCTTCCAGGTGTGGATCAAGCGTTGGATTATTTTATAAACAATTTCAATAGTGCTGTCAACTTGCATGCTCCTGTAAGGCGTCGAAAGGGCCAAGGGTCTTTGTGCTTCATGGATCAATATGGACCTTAGGAAAGCACTGTGACTCAGGGACAAGGCCTGGGTGCAATTTAAGCAGACTGGGCAATCCTCTGACTGACTGGCTAGCATATTGATGTCTCAGAAACTCCTCCAAGAGGGACTTGAAAAGTGCTAAGGAGACATATCTAAATTCTCTCCAAACCCAGAACCTCTCTTATTCAAAGCAGTTCTGGCATCAGGTAAATCAACAATTAAAAGGCAGATCTTATGAACCCTCTAGCGAATTCCTCCTAGATAGCCAAGTATTATCTGGTCCACAAGAAATTGCTGACGGATTTAACAATTTTTTCACAGACCTTGAGAGATTCAAGAGCACCTTAAATTCCACCTTACCCAACACAAACCCTTCCCAGAATGGGCAGGCTTCCACCTGTGCTTCCCTACCCAAATGTCTCTTAAAGAGCAGGTGTTTACTTCTAATAAATTGACAATTCGTCATTTTATTTATTGTATTGTGATGTGTTAGTAATTACTGTATACCTTTACAATAAAATATTTGTTAGGGTTAAGAAATAGCTGGGCTTTTTACCTTTGCTTTTTACACTGCTAGTAAAAAAGAATTCAGTAGAATTATTGTATTGTGATGTCAAAAACTGCCAGCTATTTAGGAGCCCAATGTATTTCAATGAGAAACTAAACTTATTTTTCTATCTTTTCCAAAAGAACTAGGTACTTCTTTTAGCAACAAACTCTGACTTTTATAAGTTTTTAGTATTGTGGTCCATCTGTATGATTTTACAATTTTTAAAACAATAATTGGCTTCTCTTTTCTTCTCCCAAGTAAAATCTGGTTATGAAGAACATGGCACCTGCTAAACTATAACAAAAGATCACAGGTTATCAGAAATCACATATTTATATTAAATATATAATACTTTGGTGGTAGAAAGTGTTATTTCTCTATAAAAATCTGAAAACAGGTTTGCCATTTCCCATTGAAATACACTGCCAGCTTTGCCAGTAAACTTTTCTGACATCATACTACAAGAATTCCATTGGATTTTTTTTTACTAGTTGTTAACAAAACACAAATAAAATTGTGAAAAGATAATGAAAGAAACAAATAAAAGCAATCCAACTGATTACAGAGGCATCTAAAGGCCCCAAATCTTCATTCACTAAGATATACTTCCTTACTAAGCACTTGCTCGTTAAGGTTGGTTACACGTGCTGAGGTCCTCAAACAGCTGAAGAAACTAAATTGTGATGGCTCAAAAGGCAGCAATGCTCTTAAATCTAAATTCCTGAGAATAGCTGCCCCAATTATGGCCACTCCAATCAGGAACCCCATTAACAAATCCTTCTGCTTGGGTTTGCTCCCCAGTAAATGGAAAATGGACCTAGTATTGCCTATCCATAAAGGGGGGGGAGGACAAGATTGAAAACTACAAGCCTGTCTCATTTCTTAGTGTAGTTGCCAAAATTCAGGACAGACTGTTATACAATCAGCTGATTGACTTTCTTGAGTATAACTCTACCCTTACTAATGCCTTTCTTAATAGCCTGTGCTATACCTTATTCTGTCTGTGCTTTAGCCCTTCTAATTATTTTCCCAGATTCCCTCTGCTTCTCCAGATATTGTTCTCTGTCCTCATCCTTTTGTATTTCCTTGTATCTTCTGTAGGATCTTTTCTTTTCCTTTGCTTTCTCAGCCACAAACCTTTGAGAACCATAATGGCCTTTTCTTTCTTTTACTCTTGCTATGCATTTTGACACAGTGACCTGTTACTTCTGTTATGACTCGCTTGAGTCACAACCACTGTTTGTCCACATCTCCCCCTGTACCTTCCATTGCTAGGGCTCTTTTGAGATTTCTACTCAGTTCCTTAAAGTTAGCCTTCCTGAAATCTAGGACCTTTATCCTTGCATGGCTTGCCTCCTCCACTGTGGTTACCTTTAACCACACTAGCCTGTGGTCGCTGGTACCAAGTGGGCTTCCCACCTCCCCATCTGAGATCCTGTCCCCATTGGTCAGGGCCAAATCCAGTACAGCCTTCACATGGTTTGGTTCTGCTACAAGCTGTCTTTACTTTGCCCCATTCAGGGCAGTCATGAAGTCCCTGCCCCTTGTTGTACTCAAAGCCTGAGTGCTCTAATCTACCTCAGGCAGGTTGAAGTCACCCATTAGTAGCAGTTCCCCTTTGGCTGCCATTTTGTGGATGGTTTCCACAAGAGCTTTATCTGATTCCCCTCCCTGTGCCAGAGGCCTGTAAATCACTCTAATGTGAATGGCTGTCCCTTTTCCCACCTCCAGGGTGACCCACAGTGCCTCTGCTCCTTCTTGTGACCCTTGAGCCTCTGTTGCTTTAATCCCCTCCTTCACATACATAGCAACCCCACCCCGTTCCCTATGCTTCCAAAAAAGCAAGTATCCTGGTATAGCTATATCTCAGTCATTGTTGCCTCTGCACCATGTTTCTGTAATAGCTACTATGTCCAGGTTTGCATCTTCCGTTAACGCCATTAGGTCTGGGATTTTGTTCCCAAGACTGTGGGCATTTGTGCACATAACTTTTTTTTGGACCACAAGGAGAGCTCACTAGATGTATGGTGCTCTAGAAACTCCACAAATCTTCCTCTTACAGGTTTCTGGAACACACTAACCATTTTAGAGGGACACAACAAAAGTTCAACTGAAGCTCAGGATGGTTTCATCAAGATATTTTAATTTCACTCTAAGTGAGGAGACTGACATGTTTCGGACTGGATACATCCTTTTCAAAGGCTAGGGATTCAGTGCAGACAAGCACAATTTAAATTGCAAACATACCATGTGATTTCATGACATCATAATTAAAAGTGTCATATCATTGGTTATATAGACAGAGTGACAGGTGCATGTAACTTTTCAGCTTGTGCACCCACACTCTTTTTCCATTTTTTCAGCCCTGTGACTTTTTAGGTTCCATCTTCTGTACTCCTCACAATTGTATTTTATTTATTTATCAGGTTTGATAGTGCCCTTGCACTAATTAGATTCTCCCTTATTTCAGATGTGTTATGTAGGGGGGAAGGCTACCTTTATCCCACTGACTGATTTTGCTTCCCCCTTGGCTTGATTAAATGCTTGTAGAGGAAGCATTTGAACTTTTCGGTGAGGATACCTTTGCCCCCCCCCCCCACCAATAGATGTAAGCCATCTGGTGAATACAGTCCTTCATCCCCCCAGGTGAGATCCCAATCCCCAATGAAGTCATACCCTTCTTCTCCACACCATTTCTTCAGCCATGTGTTGAATTCAATGGTACAGATGTCTCAACCCTCTCCCTTGCCATGGACAGGTAGAACCTCCAAGAAGGTGACAGAGTGTGCTACTCGCCCAGTTCCCTAAAGTCCTCTTGCACTTTTCCCATATCTGTCCCCTCACCTGCCAGGTCATTTGTCCTCAGGTGGACAATGACATCCAGCACCCCCTTCCTTGCCACCGCCTTAGTGATCCCTAGGATCCGCCTGCCCTCCCTCCGAACTGTGCCACCAGGCAGGCACACCACCTCCGTCTCCCTGTTGCTGCCCACCCCCAGCTCTATCCCTCTAACTATGGAATCTCCAAACAGGATTTGCTTCCTCCTCCTCCTGTGTATTCTCCTTCCCTTTGCCCTCAGGGATCCATCACAGATGACCTCCTCATCCCCCTTAGTGTCTACTTCTGGAGATGCAGTGCAGTCATCCTGCTCTGCCAAGATGGCATATGAGTTTTTGAAGTGGCACTGGCTGGGGGATGTGTCTCTGTCCCACCTGTCTTACCCTCCCTGAGCCACCATCATCCATCTGTCCCTCCTTACTGGCATCCTCTGAGGGAGTGGTGGTAAACGTGGTGGTCCCTGTGTGGGGGGAAGGTTACCCGGATCCTCACTAACTCTGCTCAGAATCATGCAACCTCTGCCCTCAGCACAGAGAGGTGCCTGCAGATAGGGCAGCACCGCAGTGCCCAGAAGGTCCTCCTGAACCATTGCATTGCACTATGCCCATCATTTTTCTTAGCCTATCCTTTCCCTTACTTATCTGCCCCCTAATTTTTTCTTCCTTCTTATTCCCTGTTTACTTTACAGCTATGTACTGTCAATAATCTTTAATGGTATAATGTATCACGGTATGTAGATGTCTCCGAACCAATCCAAACTAGTATCCCGTCAAGTTTTGTTAATTGCAATGATATCTATTTTGTCTTGTTTAAGTACTGTTACTAGTTTGATGATTTTAGCGAAATTTAAGCTCCTGGCATTGGTAACCAAAAAAGTACACGTGTCTGTTGTTGCTGTCTCATTATAGTAATGAGTTTTTTTTGTCAGCACCTTCCCCCTGCTCTGCTAGTTTAAATGGTCTGAGATGCAACAAGCAATAGTTTTGCCCAAAAGGGAGCTTCCTCTTTTGCCAAGGTGAAGACCATCCCAACTGTAAAGGCTGTGATTGTTTTCATATTTTTCCCAGTGTGTCATACTGTACATCTAATTCACTTTTTTAGGATCCACTTTCTGAGCCATTCGTTTACTGACAATTTTGTTTTGCTTTGTTTGACTAGCCCTGTGGATGGGTAGAATTTCTGAGATACAGATCTCACAGCCCTATTTTCCAGTTTCTCCACAATTGAAATGAAATAATTTTTTACGTCCTCTAGGGAGGATCTGTCAATGTCATTTGTGCCCACATGTAGAATGACTAGTAGTTTTTCCCCTGCATTATCTTTCAAATGAGATGCTAAACCGAGGTCCCATCTGCCTGGATTGGTGGTATTTCAGGTGGATGTTAAAGATCCCATGGCACTTATCGAAAAGATTAGGGGAATTTCCCCCGTGTCCTGGCCAAATTTCCCTCATTCACTAAAAATACCACAAACAGCTTAATCTGGTTCAAGGTCAGTTGGCATTCATCTGTATCCCCCTTCCCCAGGTCATGCCTGAAAATAGGCAGGATTTGTCTAGTGCACTTACCCGGTCAACAAAAACTAAATAAATAAAAATATTCAAAATGTTATGAGACATCTGTTCAATGTCCTGTATTCTTGCTCCTCTGAAACTGTAACACAAATGAATATACTTATCAGGATTACAAATGTACCCATCTGTATATTTTAGAATTGAATCACCAAGGACTATTGTTTGCCTTACTTCATTATGGTTCTTATTATCATCCAGAGTTGCCCTTGTGGAGGGGGGGGGGCAACATCATGATTATTCTCAGTGTTCTGGCAAGTACCAGTAGGTGCAATATCAGAGTTTTTATCTAATGATTGATCTGGTGTAGTACAATTTTCTGGGATGGTGCCAGTGATAAGACTATATACATCATTTCCCAAAGTCTTGGGGTGGGTAACGATCAGACAGTGACCTAGAGATATCAGTGCAAATTGTTAACTCATCCTCCCCCATTAACAATAGCGGGTCAAATGAATTCCTTAATGGTGGGGAAAAATCCATGGCCCTGCGTGCTTTCTTTAATTTTCTTTTTATTTTGACAGTAGTTCATTGACATTGTCCTCGTCCCTAGGCCTCTTAGTTGTAGTGTCTTTGTGCCTACATTCCCATCCATAGGTGTAGCCATTTTGCATATATCACATTGATTGTTGGTTAGTAAACCAAGGGCCGAGTTTCTTGAAAATCTACCTATTTCCATTTCTAGTTCTAGGATTTTAATCCTAAGATGTTGTATCTTCTGCACTAGGAGCACTTAAAGGCCAAAAAGGAGGAATCTGAAGTAAGGTTAAATTCATTGCAAATAACACAAGCGATTCCTATTTCACCAGTACTAAGAGTAACTATACCAGTACCAGTATCCATATTGCGAGCTCTACTTATGTGTATAGCAGAAGAGGGGTAGGCACTAAATGGTATTAGCTATATAGAACAACAAAGGGAAAGCTTTTTTGTTTTGTTTTTGTTTACTGACCTAAATTACACTCTGGTTCTGACTACGTTAGCCAAATGATATAATACGGGTAAAAGGTATAATTACTGTGGTTGAATGGGTGTCATTGACAACCTACCTACCTGTATGTTGCAGGTAACTTAGAAAAGCACAAGTACCTGTACCAAACAGCACAGGCATTAATAGGTGGCAGCAATATAACTATATCAATTAGTGAACTGCAGCTAAACAGCGTAATTACGGAAGCAGGGTGGCAGTTGATAACAGACCTACTTGTATATTATAGATAATTAGAAGTCACAGATTCCCACCACTAAAGTAGCACAAAAGCAGTAATAGGCAACAAATGCAACTGTACCTAGCTGAGACTTCTGGCCCATCATCCCCTCGTCCCCAGCAGACATAGCAGATATGCACAGAAGCACATGTCTCTACACGTGTCTCTATGCACAGCTCACATGCACACTTGCCCCACCTGCTAGGGGCCAACCTGAAGTACCCAAGGACAGGAAGTACAAGGTCACATGACTTCCTGTCTGATGCTTTCGGGCACAAGGAATTAAAACTCTAAAATAAGTAAAAACATACTACCAAAAGGTGGCTTTGAGTCTTTGGTCGCCTCAGGGGTGAATTGCAACCCCAGAACACAAATCCCAAAGGACTATGTTGCAAATATCAGCAGGAGGCTATGCCAGTCCTACTGTATCCCAGACTGCACCTGCAGGCTAGTAAGTACTACACAATGATAGGGACAGGACTTCCCTTCCACAGTCCCTCTGTACCGGATGGCAGATTGGATGGCAGTTAGCAGCAATAGCTCAAGTTATTAATGCCCTGTTCCTCTCACCAGAGGACAGTGTTTCTGGGGCAACTAGTGACCCTCTCAGCAAGTAACTCACCCCCGCTCACTAGGGGTCGGCTTGAAGTACCCAAGGACAGGAAGTACAAGGTCACATGACTTTCTGTCCAACACTTCCAGGTACAAGGAATAAAAACTCTAAAATAAGTAAAACGATACCACCAGAAGGTGGGTTTGAGCCTTTGGTCACCTCAGGGGTGACTCGTAACCTCCAGAACACAAATCTCAAAGTTCTATGTCAGTGAAATTATAAGACCTGGGGCAGGATTGTCAGGATAAAATGGGAAGAAAAGGTGTGTGTGAAAGGAGACCTAGAAAAGGCAGCAACCCTGAACAAATATTTTTGTTCAGTATTCACAGAAGAAGAGGAAGGGGAAGGACCACAGTTGGGCAACAGAAACACCAATGGAAGGGAGGTGGACACCAGTCCTTTCACGGAGGAGAGAGTCCTAAAGGAACTCACAAATTTAAAGGTGGACAAGGCAATGGAGCCAAATGGAATACATCCCAGAATAATAAAATAACTTAGAATGGTGTTGGCAGCAACACTGATGGCCCTGTTCAACAAATCACTAGAAACAGGGTTGGTTCCAGAGGACTGCAGAAGGGTAAATGTAGTCCCTCTCCACAAAAGTTGGAGCAGGGAGGAGGCTGGTAATTACAGGCCAGTCAGCCTGACCTCAGTGGTGGAGAAATTAATGGAATCACTGCTAAAGGAAGGGATTGTTACATATCTTGAATACAGTGGAGCACAGGATCCATGGCAGCATGGATTCATAGCGGGGAGGTCATGCCACACAAATCTGATAGATTTCTTTGACTGGGTGACCAGAGAAGTAGATCAGGGAAGGGCAGATTTCAGCAAGGCCTTTGACAGCATCCCACATAGGAGGCTCATAAACAAGTTGGGCAGCCAGAGAGTGGGTCACAGGGTGGTAAACTGGGTCAGAAATTGGTTGAACAATAGGACACAGAAGATGGTGGTAAATGGAGTTCAATCTGGAGAGAGGGGGTGGCCAGTGGGGTGCCGCAGGGATCAATGGTGGGGCCAATCCTCTTTAATGTCTTCATAAGCAACATTGCAGAGTGTCTGAAAAGGAAATTATTCCTCTTTGCAGATGACACTAAGATCTGCAACAAGGTTGACACTCCAGGAGGATGGAGAATGGAGGAGTGGTCAAGAGTGTGGCAGCTAAGATTCATTGCCAAGAAGTGCAAAATCATGCATTTGAGGTACAGAAATCCAGGGGTGGAGTACATTATGAGGGGGATTCTGATGGCCACCAAACAAGAAAGGGACCTAGAGGTAATCATATCTGATGACCTGAAGGTGAACAAGCAATGTGTGAAGGCTGTGGGGAGATCCAGTGGAATGCTGGGGTGCATAGGGAGAGGGATCACCAGTAGGAAAAATGAGGTGGTTATGCCACTGTACAGATCATTGATTATACCTTATCTGGAGTACTGTGTCCCATTCTGGAGACTGCAACTCTGGAAGGACATAAACAGAGAAGGCAGTTAAGAGGAGAGCAATAATAATGGTGCAAGGGGTCAACCAGAAATCATATGAAGAGAGACTAGAGGACCGCAATATGTATTCGCTCAAGGTGATGGGGGGGGGACATGATAGAGACTTTTAAATACCTCAGGGGTATAAATAACATATAAAATGGTAGCATCTTCCAGAAAAGAAGATGTTCTAGAACTCTGTGTCATGATATGATGCTGGGGGGAAGGGGTAGACTCCAGGGTAATGTCCAGAAGTATTTCTTCATGAAAAGAAAATTAGTTATGTTGCCATATTGGTCCTTGTGACAAAAGATCCAGAAAAAAAGAGATGATTTGATACCTTTTATTGGACCAACATAGATGTTTCAAAAGAAAATAGGAGCTTGAGCTTTCGAATTACATAGAATTATTCATCAGAAAAATAACAAACCAACTGTTATTTTTCCGAGTGAAATTCTATATGTTAACTCAAGCTCTTTGTATCTATGTTGATCATAAAGTATCAATCATCTCTTTTTTTTTGGATCTTCATGAAAAGGGTGATGGATGCATGGAACAGCCTCCCTATGGAGGTGGTGGGGGGAAAAAATGGTGGGCAATTTAAGAAGGCATGGGATAAACATAAGGGAACCCTAGTGTTAAGGAAGAAAGGGTACGCCGTAAATAGAGTAGGATCTGCAATATATGCAGTAGGTGGGGAAAGTGGGCAGACTAGGTGGGCCAGGCAGTCCTTATCTGCTGGCAAATTCTATGTTTCTATGTAACAAAAACTAACTAAACAAACAAACAAAGAGCATTCTTAACATCCTAAGCTCTAACTGTTTCTCATTTTAAAAGGATTCTGTCAAAACCTTAGTCCCCATACTGTTTCCAGCTTTAAATATATACTGCTCACCTTCAATAGAGTTTGTAGATTCAGCTGTTGGTTTTAATTAGCTTGCTTTTGCTCATAAAAAAGAAAAATTGGCTGTTGCTGTAATCATATCAAGTCTTCATTTTGTTTCAAGTCTTTGATCTGATCTCACTGCTTTATCTGAAAATCAGGAACATTCTCACACAATCTGCTTACTCATGATGCAGTAATATCCTCCTACTGAATTATAAGTGGCTAGTCTTGTGGTAATGTTCCTAAGTTACAGGAAGGTTGCAGTGAGAATAGAGCAAAGTCTGTAAAAACAAACACCTCTTTGTGTGGTAACACCAACATGGTGGACAGTCAGTTGTTCACTTTGGTTGAGAAAAAGGAAACAGATAGTAAATAACAATCAGCTCTCCTCAGAATTCCACAGATTCATGTAACTGAAGTCATACCTGCAGCCACATGAGGGAACACTGGCCCTTATAGCTGGAAAACCGCCACCCTTGACCTCGATTACTCTATCCCATCTGAGGGGCAACATACTGGAACACCTCATTAGTCAAACATATAAGGCTTTCAGGAATACACCACAGATTTCACTGAAGTTATTAGGTTAAAATGGTCTCAGGAGCTAAACTGCGAGATTATCCCCTATGCGTGGAACAGTTCTGCTCTTCTGGCTTCATCAGCAGTGTAGTGGAGGGAGTATGCATGGAATAGCAGAATTAGATACTTCTGCACCCCTGCCATTGTAGTCAAGTATGCCAGATGCCCGCTTGGACAATGTTGGAGGGGTTGCGGCCTTGCACCTGTGGACCATGAACATGTATTGTGGTCTTGTGCCCTACTCGCACAGTACTGGCAGGATGTGCTTGCAAATATAACAGCAATCTATGATTGCCCCACATTTCTCATTCCTGTTTACATACTGACAGCTACCCCCCAGAAGGCATTACCATCAATAAGGACACACACAAACAGGTTACACTCCTTTTATTGACAGCCAAGAAAGCCATAACCAGACTGTGGCACATGACTAAAATACCCACCCAAGAGAGTCGGTACAAACTTGCAGTTAAGATCTACACACTGGAAAGGCTCTCAGCTAGACTTTCAATCATATAGAATCCTTCGAGATCAGGTGGCATAAATGGGTTCTGTATCAACTCGAGCACCACCCAGACTTTGTTCCATAGGCAACAGAATCCCTAATAAATACAGTAGCCCCGAGTAAACCCCTCTTCACTAGGATGACCACCCCTCTAAGACTCACCTCTCTCTCAGCTGATCTCCCCCATCCAGATCTACCATACTACTCCATCTTGTACAATGCATTCTTTTTTCCTCTACCATTTAACCAAACATTTGTACTTTAGGTCTTGTTGTTTTATAGGAATAAACCTACAAATAGCTCCATCTAGCACCATCCCAGCAAGGGAATGTTTCTGTATAAGCAAAAGTGGTGAAAGAATATAAATCTTCTCCCTATAGCAATTAAAACTGAACTCAAGAAGTAGTCAGCATTTCAACATGTATTAGAACTAGACTGTGATATCGGACAGCGTAGTAATGTAATGCCCATCCGCTTCACACCTAAGGCTGGCAGATTCTATGACTGTCTTGGACAGGGGAGAAAACTAGCAAACTCAGCATTGTATTCAAAGAGTATTTGGATGCATATTAGAAGAGCATGAATCCAGGTTATTCAAAGTCCTTGATCAGCTGGAGGAATTTGGCTTGAAATTATCCATCAATAAGTGTCAATTCTTTGAAACCTCAGTCAAGTATGTGGGGCATATAATGTTGGCAAAGGGGATACAGACCGATCCCAGTAAAGTAAAGTACAGTCATTGACCACCTGGCCTCAGCCCACCAATCTCAAAGAACTCCAATGGTTTCTGGGTTTCTGTGCATATATTACAGTTGATTTATCAAAGACTACTCCAAGGTAATCCACCCTCTTCTTAATCTTACCCAGAGGTATCCTCCCACCAACTGCAAGTACAGAAAGGGATCCATCAAAGATGAAGAGAAGGTGTATTTCAGGATGGGAGAGCCATTTGTGGGCCCAATGGACCCAAGAGTGTGAGGCAGCCTTCTATGAGATTATCCACCAACTCAATCATGCCCCAGTGCTTGCTTATGTTGACCCGGCCAAACCATACATTCTCCACACTGATGCTAGTCTGAAGGGGCTGGGGGCTGTGTTGTACCAAAACTATGATGAGGGTCTGATGCCCATAGCATTTGCTAGCAGATGCTTGACTCCATCCTAGAACAATTATCTGGTCCACAAACTGGAATGTCTTGCCCTCAAGTGGGCCATAGTTGATCAATTCCACAAATATCTTTATGGGGCCAAAATACTGGTCAAGACAGACAATAATCCATTAACGTACGTACAGACTTCAGTGAAGTTGGATGCTATGGGTCACCGGTGGCTTTCTGCTCTGTCCACATATGACTATGCAGTGGAGTACCGGCCTGATCTTAATCTTACTGATGCTGATGCCCTCTCGAGGCGGCCATCCCTCTCTGACAAATGGGTGAGGCTGCCTGAGCCTGCTATCAATGCAATATGTCAAAAGTTTGACAAGGATGAGTCGCCGTCCGCAGAAACAGTAGACTATTTAGTAGACTGTTTGGGGCCACCTGAAACCTGCCTGCCTGCAGCTTATTGCCATTTCTCTGCCCCAGACATCAGTGCTTTGCTGCAATTTGACAATGACAACATCCAATGGCCTCAGTCCCAAGACCCTATGATCAAGTTTGCACTTAACACCCTTCGTGCAGGGAAAGATGTGTCAAGACTGTGTTCCACTGACTTAAGAATGGCATTACAACTTAAAGAAGGCCCTCGACTGAGACTGCAAGACCAGTTGTTATATAGAGAAACAGTGGATCATCATGGTCAGGTAGACAAACAGCAGCTAGTCCTACCCATGGCCTTCCAGCAATTGGTACTGAGGTCCCTTCACAACCATATGGGGCATCTCAGTATTGACCAGACTCTCAACTCAGTACGATCCCATTTCTATTGGCCAAAAATGGGGGCTGATGTTGAAAATCATATCAAAACCTGCAGTCACTGCCTCCAATGAAAAGCTTTGCCACAGAAGGCCGCCCCTTAGTCAACATAGCTACCAGCGCTTCCATTGAATTAGTTTGTATAGACTTTCTATGTTTAGAGCCAAATCAAAAGAACATCAGCAATGTGCTATTATACAATGGCAAGAAAATTTCCAGGGCTCTGATTGGTCAGTGTGTGCCTGAGACAGTGATGTTATTACACAATGACATCACTGTATTGATTTTTTGGATGATTGTTTGGAGCTACTCTTAAGAAACAGAGATATATTGCTACACTAAAAATCTACTAAAACTTTTTTGAAATATTTTTTTTATTTTGTATAACATCGAGCCATTGTATAATTGCAATAAGGCACTCCAAGGTGTGTGTTATCATGTAATAACGTCACTCCTGGGGTAGTGGAAGCACTTGGCTTCACCTCGTGCTTCAACCCACCCCAGGAGTGATGTTATTACACGATAACACACACCTTGTCGTTCCTTATTGCTTAAGTAATGACTGATCATTTTACTCATTATGCACAAGCATTCCCAACAAAAGACCAGAAGGCTTCCACAGTAGCTAAGGTGCTGGTAGAGAAGTTCTTTGTGCATTATGGTGCCCCACAATGGGTACACTCTGATCAAGGGAGGGACTTTGAAAGTAGACTCATGAAGGAAATGCTTTCCCTATGGGGGATGCAAAAGTTGAGAACCACACCCTACCACCCTCGGGGGGATCCACAGCCTGAATGTTTCAATCAAACCCTCTTGGAAATGTTGGGCATGCTCCATCCCAAAGACAAACCTAAATGGAGTCAACAGATCAGTACCTTAGTGCATACTTGCAATTGTACAAAGAGTGATGTCACTGGGTTCTCCCTTTACTGTCTCATGTTTGGAAGAGAAGCCCCGCTACCAGTGGATGTCTGTTTTGGTGTCTCTCCAGATGGGATCCAAGCTGAGGATTACCTACAGTATGTGCAGAAACTGAGAGATCAATTGAATCATGCATATCAACTGGCCCAGACCATGGCTGCCAAATGAAATTTAGCCAACAAAGACAGGTATGATCGGTGCATAAAGGCTCAGGAGTTACAACCAGGTGATCAAGTGTTATTGCGCAGTCTAGGACTGCATGGGAAGCACATGATTGCTGACAGGTGGCATAATCTTCCTCACGTGGTGGCCAGCAAGTTGGATGAATTGCCCATTTACAAAGTGCAACCCAGAGAATGATCCTCGAGCTGTTAAAACCATGCACTGGAACCACCTGCTTCCCATTGGCCAAGTAATTATTGATGCTGAGCCAGCAGACACTGCCCTTTCTGGGCCAGAAACCAGAGTGGCTGCCTGAAAGAGGCAAAGTCAACTTTCACAACTTATTCAAGAAACTGAGTCTTCCCCACAGCAGGTCTTTTGCGACAGTGACGGTCACTCTGAATTTGACAACAGTGAAGATGAGGCTTCCTATTTCCCTTCTTATGAACTGAGTCAGTTGTTCCAAGGGAACCCCATGTATAATTATAGGGAGGAGGCTGTGCTTCATGAATTACCCAAAGTGCTGGTTTCCTCTTTAGAACCAGTGCCCCCCAAAAGTGAGGTGCAAAGTGTTATGTCTGAAATGGCAGAGTCTGTGTTCAGCAGAGTTGTTTGAATTGCCCGAGGAGGAGTTGGTCGAGATGGACCCCCCGGTGACGTACCAGAATGTGCAGATGCTCATGAAAGTATTGGCTGTTCTAATTCAGCGCCCGAGTCCAGTTGTTTCAGGGTTCCTTCCAAATGAGCAATCTGAGCCTTTTCTGGACAGTAATGACAACCCAAGGGTTATGGAGATGAAATCCAAGAAACACAAAAGGGATCATACACCCCTCTGGACACTTCCTCCAGTGCAGAGGAGCCCCTCAAATGTCCAAAAAGGACAGTAGCACCAAGGTTGACCCCCCCAACTCCTATACCTATTCCCCCAAGGAAGTCTGGGTGTGCTGTCAAACCAGTGGTACATCTTAGTTATGACTCCCCGGGAAGATCAGTGGATTCGCTTCTAAATGTTGTCCATAAGGGGGTTAATATCACAAAGAGTTCACTGCCTAAATCGAGTTTGTCTGCTAATTCTAAGCTGTTGGTCCTTCCCTCAGAACATGGTGCCCCTATTCCATTTAGTTCTAAATTAGCTGATAGGATTGGGTCCCCAATTACACTGTTTAAAGTACAGAAAACTATCACATGAAAAAGTACAGTATAGTAACTGAATCATAAGTATAATCGCTATTTAAATGATGGAACATATATATTGCTGCTGATATAATAGATATATGTAATTGTTTGCATGTACTATTTTCAGTAAGGAATGGTAAAGTAATAAATTATGTTTAACTGATACATCAGACTTTTTTTTCTTCATGTAAGACCTTGGTCATAGTTTATATTTCCCATAAGTAGTGTATTCTCAATGGTAAGATGGTTTCTGAAATTTCATAATGGTATAGACTTGATGCGGATGCCAAGTCCTTTCCAGGCAGGGAAAGGTGTAACCCCCCTACAAATGGGAGTTCCCAAAAGTCTTCCTTGGGTTGGCCTAAATGCCCACTGCTAGGCTGGTGTCCTGTTTCCTAGCAGGTTTAAAAGAGTTTGCATGTGAGTGTCCAGTTAGCCTCAGTGCCTGTCTCTTTAAGAGCTGCATATTTTGTAGTTTATAATTAATCTGAGTGGGGGTCGAGTGTTTCTAGGTTCAAGTCCCGCCTGGGCTGCAGTACAGCCACTTCATTCTGTCATCACCAATTGAGCAGAGGAAGCCCTACTAGACTCTATGATTGTTTGCTGATTATCTGTTTTAATAATAATGATAATGCAGTTTGTCTAACCTGCCTTCCTTTGCCACATGGACATTTCTGTTACGTACCACTATCTTGGTTCTGGACTGCCAATCTGCCTCAATCAGTACCTTTGGGGGCTCTAAAATGGAGCCTGCCCCCAAGAGTCTTGTGGGAGTAAATTTCTGTAGGATTTGTAGTTTTCACCCTTTGGCGCCTAAATGGACCTGGAGGGGGAGCTCAAGCTGTGACAGACAGATGGATCAATGAACAAAATCTTTTGGATCATTAGGAAACGCTGGTGCTGCCAACAGCAGAAGTCAGTAGTGGAGTAAGAGTTGAGAGAGTGAGGCGCTCGAGCAATTCGAGCAGCTGCTCCTGCATAGTGCGCAGGGAAAATCGGAGGGAAGGCTGTGTTTGGTCTTCTTGCTACCATCTTCCTAAAGCGAAGAGACTTAATCCAACCATCGGACTTTATCTGAATTTGTGACCTTTATTCCAAATTGTGACTAATTTCACCTGAAGAGGACCGAAGACTTGTTTTTGTGCGACTGACCTATCAGGACTTTCACCATGACCACAGAGCATATGATTTGCACAGGGACACTGTGAATGGCAACCGGGCTGACATTCGAACTGTGGTATTTGTCTGCCTTTACTATAAGTGTGCTGAATGTGGACAGTGGGTCCCGATTTGGTTCCCCACTTTGCTGAATGTGTCACGCTTGCTGGAAGCTGCGTCCAGCAACCTTACTGGACTGCATCCAAACTGTTCTCCCAGTCTCGGCCCTGTCATCCTAGCCCAGACATCCACTTGTGCTGCAGAGAAAGACTCAACGAGAGACCCACCCGGAGATTCGGCTTCCTGATCAACAACACTGAACAGAATTGAGTGCCATGTCGCATCGTGTGGGCCCTGCTTCTCCTGGCCATCCAGATCTTCATATTGAGATCTCCATTTTGTCCATCCTGCATCCAAAGTTGGGTAGCATGAGTAAAACCAGGGTAGCTCCCTGCAACCCAGCTAACAGTCACAGTGTGTCATCTGATTTAAGTGTTGTTAAGATTTTGTGGACTGAGCCATCCGGCTCCGGTTTACAAATGGTGGGTTACAGTGCATGCATGTTTCTTTCCATCACAAGGCCCTAATTAGCTGCAATGTTGGCCTACCCCAGGCAATGCTTCAGGCTAGTCTGTAGTTCCAACTGGGTACCCAGAGTGTTTGTGACTGTGTTCCAGAGCCCTTTGAGTGCATGTCTTATAGCCTGAATCAATCAGATCTAAAATCAACCACCAGATTACTGCCCCTCCCTTGTTCACATCCCCCAAAAAATCAGATCTGGATCTTTTTTGCAGTTAAATTGGGTGTGGTGTACATCTGTATAAAAAGTATTGCATCAGCATTGCTTAATTGTTGCAGGTCTTGTTTTCCAGGAGGTCATCCAGGGCATTCCAGCTGATTATAGCTCTGGTGGTAAGTGGTTACAAGGAGGGATTCACTGTGTATTGCAAAAATGTGTTGGTGTGAGGCAGCTGCAAGCTTAGCCAGGCCACTAGGGGTACAGAGGGGGTATTAGTGTCCTGGAGGGCTATACCCAAGGCAGTCACATTGCCAACAACCCTGTCCTCTGGGTGGAGGCACCCATTTTGAGAGCCCAGGCCCCTCAACCTGCAGGCTACTGTGCAGGCAAGGGTAGTAATCTTCAGAGTAGTGCCACCTAGGGGTTACACAAGCAAAGACCACTACCAGCGGGAACATGCACAGTGGAATGTCCCACCTCATCCAGTACCAGAAGGGCCAGCGGCTGCAGCCAGAACAAATACAGCAGGGCCAGGTACGCACTGTACCAGAGTTGTCCCAGGCTAGGAAGTTCATTCACTGATGTGTGAAGGTGGAGTACCCTGCACACAGCTATCCCTACCTCCTGGAGGTGCTCTAGGATGGGCTCAAGAGGTATGGGAAGGACTGGGTGTATGAGGTGGCCCTGGACAAGATATATGTCAAACTTGACCTGGGGGGAAGGAGGGTGCACTGCTGAATCTCCTGGAGGTCTGGGTGCATGCCAGGTCCCTTATGGGCATAGTCTACTAGGGGCTAATCATAATGAAACACTGTGTCCTGTTCATGGACATTGAGGGCAACAGGATAGAGTACTTGGTGGACACAACAGACTCCTATGAAAAGGCTTGTACCAAGCCAGAGCCCCGATATTGCTTCTAGACAGTTACGGGCCACAGTGCACCCCATCGAGGGCATTTATTGACATGTGTGACATCCAGGTCACTGGATGACATGCCAGGATACTTTGATGCAAGACACTGTTTGCATGCTGGCACACATCCGCATTCCTTAGTTGACTCCCTGCTATGCACCTAGACAAACTATTAGGGACACCTCCTGTGTTGTGCAGTATAATTTGCATACATTTTTTATTTGTGTTCACACTGCTGTTATGGCCCTACTGGTGCATTTGGGGTATTTATAAACATTGCACTGTTCAGAGGCCTACTGTGTCATCTCCTTTCTCTGTGGGTTGGGGGGGGTGGGCAGGACACTTGGGCTCTGATGTATATGGATGCCCCATTCAGATGGGGGGACATATGGGAACATAGGGTGAGTGTGCCAGGTGATGGTATGGAAGGTTGTATCACAGGGCACTGGGGGAACGTGGCCTGATGTGTGGATGCTGCCTACCATGTTGTACAATGTGTCCAGCTCAGTTACCTAACACACCATGCCCATTCAACAGGGGCTGACAGCCAAGACACTAGCACATGGGCAACATCCACTATACATCTGGAACCACTAGCATCTGACTTAGGTGGCATGTGTATGCCACTGGGGGGCAGTTATGACTGAACCATTTGGGTACACTCTATGGGTTAGTGGCATGTGGGGCCATGGGTCTGAGTTTATGGCAGGGATCTGCCTGGCAAAACTGTGCTATGGTCTCTGCACATGCCTTTTCAGTGTATACTGGATGATATATCCTCATTATGCTGTGTGTGCGGCACGTAGCCCTCTGACATCCTCTCACACAGAGCCTCACAGGGGTGTGTGTGCATCATGTGTACGTATGCTGCATGCTTTGGCTGTGCATCCTGCTTAGGTATAACGTGCATGTGATTTGCACATATGGCTCATGGTGGCCCACTTTATGTGGTGCACAGTGGGCCATGCACATTGCTGAACAGAGGCCATTGTTAGTGATATAAAAAATTATAATAATACAGTAGAACCCATTTAGCTGCACATCGGATCTGTGCATACCTCACATTAGTGCACATGGAGTGCCTATTACAATTTTTTTCCTTACACACTTATTGTTAAGTTAACTTAATTAGTGGGCATTATTTAAAATAGCAGTGCAAGTTAAAGTGACACTTTTGACCTACAGTATGCTGTTTAATTGTGCTTGAGTAATCATGATCTCACGTCTTGAAAAATGCCCCTTTTCCCTGTTTTGAGTCTACTTTAATAGTGTTTTTTACATTCAAAATAATATGAGTGCCCCTCTTAATACTGATTTCAGCAGGTTTTTATCATCATTCTCTGCATCAAAGTCTGAGCACTGATTGCCGAATAAGGTTAGTGAGCAGTGTCTATTGAATCTTAGTTCACCTTTCTCACAGAAAAGTGATATTTTGTAATGGATTGTCAAACGTGACCAAGAATAGAGATGACAACCTGGGGGGACATCCATATTAAAAGGGGGCTCTTTTAATTATTTCAAAAGTCAAAGCAATGCTAAAGTAGACTCAAAAGGGACAAAGGGGACATTTACAAGTCAGAAGAACAAGAGTGCTCTAAAATAGAATAAAAAAAGTCCACATTTTTCACCGTGACATGCACAGTTGCTTTAAAAGTATATCCAGTTTAATGTACAACACAGTTTCTGCTTGAAGTGATCATTAACTACATTAGTACACATTTGCACCTTAGCATTGGTCTTTGTTTGTGACAGTTTAAAAGAGACTAACTAAACCCCCTACACAAAGAATAAGGTGGTGACATCACACAGAGTCAGTGTGAGTCCCCATATGATGTCACCCCACAAATGAGGTGAGAGGTTACCAGTGAGTTTTTCTCAGAGGTTTTTTATTGTATATAATAGAAAAGCAGCCTGTTTCATAATTATTCAATTAAATTTATTTGTTAACCAGGTAAGTACACTAGACCAAAAGGTCCGTTTACAGGTATGACCCGGGTGGCTCATAAAATATAGAATAATACATTGGGTGGTGTGTTTAATGAGAATTTTACAAACATCAGAGTTGTTGGATGCTACATAAACCCTGAGAGTGAAGCTCAAGGGGTTTACTTAAGCATACCTCACTGAGGGTGTGTGTAACATTCGAGTTTACATACCACCCTATGTTTTATTTCTCCACAACAATTTACAAACTTGAGTTCACTGCTTTTGAGCACATACAGTGAACAAAACTTGATACAGCACGTTAAGGCACCCACTAGAGGGAAGGAAATTCTTGATCTTGTACTAACTTCAGTCAGCATCTCAGTAAATGAATGTATTATTGATGCTCTGATATCAAATAGTGATCACAATAGTGTCAGATTCACTATAGATTACACTTATACACCCAGAAAAAGCTGTACAACTAAATTCATGCTATACAAAGCAGACAAGGAGGGTATTGAAAGAGATCTAATAACTGTACCTTGGGAAGAACTATTAAAGGACAAAACTGTGGATGATGCTTGGGAGATTATAAAAAACACAATCTTAAAAGTTGCAAATGATAATATTGCACAAATAAAAAAATATTGTACATATAAGCAACCACATTGGTTAAATCACAACATCAGAAAGTTAATTAAGAAAATGTCTAGAGTTTACAAAAAATATTTGAAAAATCAAAGTACTAATACTTACAATACTTATAAGAATATTAAAAAAAAGTAAATCAAAAATTAGACAGGTCAAAAGGAACAGGGAAACAAAACTTGCCCTGGAGCTAACAAGAATAACACTAAGCATTTTTATTCTTATATTAACTCATTAAAGAACCCTAGAAATGAAGCTGGACCTATAAAGGAGGGTATTAACACAATAATCGATAATTACATGATGGTGGAGGCTTTTAACAGCTATTACTGTCGTGTGTTTAATAATGCTCCAAACTACTCCTTACCCAAACAAATAAACTGCAGCATTATGGAAAAATCCCAGGAGAGAACTGAGATATCCAAGACAGAAACTGACCGGAAAATTAAAAACCTGAAAAAAGAATCATCTCCAGGGCCAGATGGGATAGCTGCTGGAATTTTGCAACTTATGGCCAAACATCTCCTTGACCCACTTCAACTACTGTTAATTCATCATTAAAACAATCTAAAGTACCAATGGAATGGAAATTAGCTCATATTGTTCCCATCTTTAAAAAAACAGATAGGGAACTAATGCAAAACTATTGCCCTATCAGCCTAACATGTGTAATTGGCAAAATGATGGAAAGTATTATTAAAGAATGAATACTAATGCAAATAAATGAACTGGATCAGGATCAACATGGCTTCACAAAGTGCAAGAGTTGTACATCCAATCTACTTATCTTTTATGAACAAATGTGTGTATACTTAGATAATAATATACCATGTGCTATCATTTATCTTGATTTTTCAAAGGCTTTTGATTTAACACCACACTGGGCAATATTAAAAAAAAACTCAAACCTGAACATAGGTACTTCAATTGCTAACTGGACAGCTGGCTGGCTGACTGAAAGAAAGCAATGTGTTACAATTAATGGGCATATTTCTGAGGCGGGATTTGCCACCAGCGGTGTTCCACAGGGCTTCATTTTGGGACCAATACTTTTTAATGTTTTTACTTCTGACATGACAAAAGATTTAGAGGGTATAACAATAAAATACACAGACGATACTAAGCTAGGTGGGCCATGCAGTACAACAGAGGAATCAAGTAGACTGCAATATTATTTGAACAACATTGTGCATTGGATGTAGAAATGGGAAATGAGACTGAACAAAGATAAGTGAAAAGTTATGCACTTGAGTAGATTAAATGAGAAATACAATTACTGTCTTAATGGAATCCCAATTTGTAAGTACAACTGCAAAAAAGATATGGGTATACACATAATGAATGATCTTAGTAGTGAACAACAAGTTAGTGAGGCGACAAATAGGGCTAATAGAATACTATGGTCCATTAAGAGAATCATGAAATCTAGATCTAGTAGTGTCCTCAATCCTCTTTATAAATCATATGTATGACCACACCTAGAATATTCATTTCAAGCCTGGAATCCTTATAAAATGTCAGAAAGAATGAAACTTGAACAAGTTCAATGTCGATTCACTAAAACAATTGAAGGATACTACGATTTTTCATATGAAAGTCGTTTGGATGCTTTATCCCTCATGTCTCTAGAAACTCGTAGAACTCGTGGCGACATTCTATTTCTGTATAATGTCTTACAGGATCCCAATATCGTGTGACTTAAATATTGAATATAAAAACAATAATCTAGAAATCAGGGGACATCCACTACAACTTAAGGGGAAGCAGTTCAGAACAAATTTAAGGAATACTCATATACCACAAGGGTGGTAAACCTGTGAAATTCCTTGCCACTGAATATAATACTGGTTCAAAGTACACAAAGCTAGTTTAGATAAATATATTCTGAATGGCGCTAATCTAAGGTACTATATGTAATGGCTAAAATACAAACGGGCTCATGGCTCCCTGGTTTCTATTCTTTCGTTAGTATGATCGTTAGTGCTCACTGATGACTGCTAGAGGCTGCGAAGTGCCAGGTGGTGAGAGAGAGGGAACAGTTGCGTCTGGCACATGCACAGAGTAAGGAAAACCCAGCATGTGTTTGCCATTATAAACACTCCTTTATAATGGCAAATTACAAACTGGGTTTCCCTTAGGGAAACATGATCACCAGTTATTATACACAAATTATCCACTATTATTTCTCCAGTCACACATAATTTACAAAAAAGACATACAAAACAATACTAAAAAGCAGAGATCATACAAATTCTTTAAACATGTAAAATAAGTATCAGTACACAAACAGTTAATGACATTTGCATAAGGACATGAGTGACAGATGTCTTAACAATTTTCATCTGAAAATTTGTAGGAATGGAGCTAATTTATTCTCTTTTGGAATATCTTTTCATTTTTAATAGCATAGCAAGAAAATGCTTTTTAATTAAGTGCTTTTCTGCAATGCAAGGCTCTGTGTGTTTTTTGGGTTTTCTTGTTACTGCGGTGACGTTTTCAAAGAGAGAGAGCACTTGTGAAGTGGCTGGAGTTTCAGCTGTCTTAATCAGCTCGCACTGTTAGCTGTCTGCCTGGTTGGCATGACTCTAATTAGGGCAGCTGAGTGGTGAAGTAATTCATGTTCTAAACTGGGAATTGTTTCTCTGAATGTTCTAAAGTGTTGGTTGTCAGTTCTTGAAAACACTAATGCAACAGGCTGATAGTACATTATTGTGCAATTAGTGTTAATTGTGTTAAGTTGCAATTTATGCTGCTTGTTGGTAAAGCTGTAACATTGTTTGCCTACAAATATGGTTAAGAAAAAAACTGTCCCCTAAAACCCGACTTCATTTGAGCCCAGAAACAGTGAAACATAAATACTGAAGAAAGTGAAGACAGTGAAAAAGATGCTGAACTAGTGTTGCCTCTTTTTCAGTGTAGGCACTCTGCTGATTTCAAAGCATACTTGGACATAGCTGCTACAGCACAAACATTTGTCCTATTCAAGATTATGTAATCTGTGTAGAAATACAAGGAGATGTATCTGATAATGAGGAGGAGGAGAAGTAATTGGAAAGACACAGGTTTAGCATGTAACTTCAATAGAGCTACTCCACTGCATGGATATGATTGGCTGGTTTATCACAACATTCGGGGAGTGATCGATCACTACTTTTAACTTTGATGTGTATATTCACAAGTGCTGTGGGGAATTTTAAAAATTCAGCCGACTGGATTTTCAAGAAGTTTTGGAAAATTTCAATTAAATCTGAAGAATTCCATCAGAAGCAGAATGGCAGAATTTCACTATGGAATGGCATGCCATTCCGAGGTTCTGCATTTTTCACTGCGAATGCATTCAGTGGCCACTATTTACAAATTCCATAGAGGTGAGTGAGTGAATTTCATCAGACATGCATATACCTGCTTCCTAATGACCCAAACACACTTACCTGGGGGTCCATTAAAATTTTGTGATGGCCTGTTTTTTGTTCAGTAGCTGCGTCCAGCTTCTGCTTTTTGCATTAGGTCTGTAATGTAAACCACAGAACTATCTTCAGCTATTTTTCAACAAAGTAGTTTTTTTCTTTGACTGCATCAAATATTCCACAGAACTGGTCTTCTTGCAGAAATTTATTGACACCCCATGGTTGCATTTGAGACATAGTCTCCGTACCATGTGACCCTTAGACACCATTCAGTCTTGTATAATTCATGAGGCATTCAAGAGAGAGGAGCTGCTACAGTTTTGTTGTAGAAAACTGACTCCCAAATCCTGCTCTAAATTTAACAATTCTGTCATGCTGTTACTACAGGCTTGTAAGTTAATGTGCCAGAAAAAATGTTTATTTTTATTGTTTTCTATATGCTTTTTAATTTGTTCTAGGTGGTTGTAGCTACCGTAGTGTTCGGTAACTTAAAGGTTCTTCAGGGCCCTGCATAGTCCAGTATCAACTAGCAACCAGATAAAGATACAAAACTAAAGGCTTTAAAATAACTTCAGTTCAGTTGTTTCTTTGTGCAGTTGGTGGGGATTAATACTTAATAGTGCTTTCTAGCTGCTGCATTTGTGCGCAGGTGTGAGTGATGTGTTTCTGTACAGAGCTCTGTTTCGGCACAAGAGAGATACATAGGCACAAGCAAGCTGAGCCTATGATGTTATTTAATTTTTCTCAGTCTGTTGTACATGAGAAATATTTGTAGCGTGTGCTCACTGCTGCAAGAGAAAAATGTATTTTCTCCATTGTTACTTATTAGTGTATATCAGAAGACAATGAAAAAGAGCAGTTCAAGCCGTGTACATGGTTGCAGGCATGGTAATATACTATCAGAAACTGCTGTGAAAGGGAAATGTAGGGGGTGCCCCTGGTTCATCTTGTGTATTTGCTGCATAGCTTTCAGTGTTTGAGATTCTATAGCCATCACCAGTAGTACTAGTGGTGTCATGGGAGACTTGGAAAAGGGACATTGGTGGGACAAGAAGTGGTGTTGACATTTGTCACGTTAAAAAAAATGAGCTGCTGATCTGATGTACAGTAGCAGCAATGTTAACAGCAGAATTACTGGTTGAGTCAGGTGAGCTAGAGTCACAGAAGACTGTGGAGGAGGAGCTTCAGTAGGTGATGTTATTGGAGGAGGAGGATAATAGAAGTAGAGGAATCCAGCAGGAGATGGAGGAGGATTATTTTCAGAAGGAGGTAGAAGACGTAAAAGAGTAAAATGAAAAAGTTGTAGGGGATGTTGTATGTAGTAGTAGTAATCAAGCAGTACCCGATGAAAAACCAAAACAAGTGAGGGTGGAGTCTGATGAGAGCAGCAGTCACCTTGATGATCCAGTGCTTAAGATGCAGCTTGGGAACCAGAGTACCATGCAAGAAATCTGAAAATCAAAACATCACTTTTTCCAACCACAGCAAGTGCAATTGAGGGGGAGGAGGAGGAGAATGATAAAAAAGTGGAGGGGAAGGGTGATGATCTGACATGTGAAAGTGAATCTAAAATCAAGGTAAAGAGGATGTTGCAGGACAAGGCAAGTGGAAAGGAAAGAACTGGTGGTAAGGGAGATAAAGGAGGACATGTGGGTGCGCACGAGGGTGCACAAGGTAGAGGTAGGGGCATTGTTCCAGTGCCTCCTGTGGGCAGACAAGAGCTATCTGAACCCTCATTCCAAATGTCTTTAGTTTGGAACTTCTGTGGCACTGACAAAAATGATGAAAGTGTAGCAATATGTCAATTTTGCAAGGCTCAAGTTAGCCAGGACCTACCTGAGTCATGTCTCTGTGCCTTTGGACAGCATAGCCACTCAAAGGCCAAACATCTTCTTAAGTGGCAGCAGTACAGAAGAGATGCACAGCTTGGCCATAATATTCCTGCTCCTTGTAAGAGGATGCGGAAGAGGAGGAGGAGGAGAAATAAATCAGCGCTGACGGTGAGGAGCTGATGCAAAATCTCACCACCATCACAAGCAATATGTGTGGTAATTAGCACTCCAGTCAGTTAAGCACCACAGTCTATAACTGGGTACTTTTCCAAGCAAAGAATGCTGTAGTTATACACCAGCCCTACAATGACTATAAGCAATGTGCCCTATAAGTAAAAGCATAATCCCCTTGTGTGCATCTTCCCAAAATGCAATCAACAGTCACACAAACACTGTCTAAATTCAACAGCTATTGCTGCAAACATCCCATGGCTTGGTATCTAAATGCTGTTATGGCACAGATGCATCTTGGTGATATGCTGATATACTTAATTGTTGCAAAATCTGGTTTCCATAGTCTAATGAGGCATGCAGTGCCCAAATGGCGTGTTCCTATGTGCACATACTGTTTGGCCAAGGCAGTTCCCAAACTGTGCCACTGATCTGAAAGCACGTAGTCCCACATGCACTGGGTCATTTGGTGGCATATATTGTCCACCTAACAAGAGATATGCAGATCAGTATCCCTGGAGCAGCAGCATCTTACACATGCATCATAGCTCAATGAGTTAATTTCCCCCACGTGTGTACTCCGAGGTCACATCAGCTACCTTGATGCTGAAGCCTTTCCCTCTTCACCACCCTCCCCATGGGTATGTGACAGCAGACCACACTTAGAATCTTGTATGAATTCTACACAGCACATTTCTGTATTATACAATGATGTGTGAAAATACTGTAACCTCATTGGTCTAAACATGTCACATGACCATTGGTAAATCCTGCATGACCCACGGCTGAGGAATGACATTTATAAAAAACATAATTAAACACATTTTTTATTTATTTTACACATGGGTCCATTGTATAATCGCAATAAGGCACTCCAGGGTGTGAGTTATTGGGTGATTTACCCACTTCTTGTGTGGTTAAGTCACTCGGCTGCACCTCGTGACACACCACACAAGGCATGGGTAAATGCCCAATAACCCACACCCTGTTGTGCCTCATTGCATAAATCATCATGGCAAAGCTGAACATGTGATTGATGGGTGGCTGACATTTTAAGGCCTGAAAGATGAGTTTATTGCCAGCAACAGTGGTAATGTCCTAAAGGCTATTCGTTATGGGTGTTTCTACCATGTGCCATGTGTTGCACATTGACTCTGATTGTACAGGATTTCCTACAGGCAGAGAAGGAAGTTGACAGCATGTTTGTCACTGCCTGCCAGATATGTGGACATTTCAGTCATTCCACAAAGGCCTGGCAGCAGCTGTAGGAATTTAAGATCAACAAAGTCTAGCCAGAGCTGATAGGGCTGTAAAGAGCTACCAAATGATCAAAGTTACACATGTGCATAGGAATTGTTCTACATCCAAGGGTAATGTGGCCATTTTTTGGGGGCGTTGCCCTAAATGTTCAACATGGCCATTTTGGGACCCCTCCTCATGAAGAGTGCCAGGGTCATTTTGTTCACTTGTCCTGAAAGGTGATTTCGCAGAGCGAACACGCTATTCTGTGCCACAGGTATGAAAACACATTTTGGGCAGGTTGTGGAAAATGAAAGCTGTACTGTTTTGAAGGAGGTGTGCAAAAATGGCAATGTTAAACAAAAGGAGTGAAAATGTTAAAAATTAGTGAAGTTAGGAGCGTGCATAGAAACTACACAATGCACGCTCATAACGTAGTCATTTTTTGGAACTTTTTCACAAAATTTGCAACGTGGGCTTTTTGGGACCCCACCTCATGAACAGTGGCACTGTCATTTTGTGAATCGGTCCCAAAAGGTGATTCCTCACAGTGACAGTGAAATCACATTTTGCGACCGAGTAACTAAATGACAGTGACAGTTTTCACAAGGTGAGGTACCAAGAACCCCATGTTGAAAATTTAGGCAAAAATTCCAAAAAAATGGCTGCTTTAGCAGCATAAGTTGAAAACCCCTTTGAATGGCATTATAGCATGCTTCAGTTTGCAGTTTGACTTTGAAGAGTGCAGACATGTCCTGGTCCAGAGAGGAAGACGGTGCCAACCTCCAGAGGTAAGTATGGGGTAAGGGGGGGTGTGGGAAGGTGGGTGCTCAGTGGGAGGGTGGTAATGGGGAAGGAGGACTGGAGCAACAATGAGGGACTGTTTTCTTTTTTACAGAAAAAAATGAGTGGAGCGATGATGAGGGACCATTTTCTTGTTTATAAGAAACAGAAAATATTTGGGCACACTGGGGTGAGCTCCCAGTGTGCCATATGACTGGGGGGAGTTATGCAGTATGCCAACACAGAAACTGGGCACCCCAATGTTGGCAGGGGTGGAGGGGAAGAAAAAAGAGGTAGGCACCCTGGGGTGGGCTCCCAGTGTGCCACATGAGTTGGGGGGCACATGCAACTTTTTTGCACACTGAGGTGGGCTCCCAGTGTGCCACTTGAGTTGGTGGGGGCACAAAATGCCATGGAGCTGGCAGTGGTGAATCTTTCAGCACACTGGGTGGGCTCCCAGTGTGCCACCTGAGTTGGTGGTGGTGAACCTTTTGACACACTGGGGTGGGCTTCCAGTGTGCCACTTGAGTTGGTGGGGGCACAGAATGCTGTGGAGCTGGTGGCAGTGCTGCAACTGCACATGCACAGCCCTCACACATGCACAGTTGCAGTGAATGGCATTTTGCCATTCACATTATGGCACCAGCTGAACTGCACATGTGCACCAGTCACACATGCACAGTTCATGAACCAAAATGCAAAAGTAACAGCCAAAATAGTGTTGCTGTTATTCTGTAGTGGTCAATCATGGTGGAGGAGTTCAAGCTCTGTTGGGCTTTCAGAAGAATATTTCCAAACCTACAGTGGAAGGTTCCACGATCGGCCATGTTTAGAGGTATGATCTGATCCTAATATGTCTGTTGGCACCACCCACAGCCCTAAAAATTGAATTTCCCAATACTGCCTGAAACAGAAGGTGTCCACAAGGTGGAATTCCACCCTGTACATTCTCAAATGGCTGTTTAAGCAATATAAAACTCTGACAGATCACAGCATGATGCACCATGGCCCTGTCACTGCATCCCTTTCCTTCACTCTCTCTCGGTGGAGTATGATGGACTGCCTCATACAGATCCTCTTGTCCTTTGAACATGCCACCCAAGCTGTAAGTGCTGCAAATGAAAGCATCAGCCAGGCAATGTCACTACTTTGAGGGTTGTGACAGTCTCTGCTGAACATCTGTGAGCAGTCTGAAATGACGGCAGACATAACTTGCTGTGATCTGATGAGGCAGATGCTGGAATATGTGAAAAAGACAAACAGCTATGCAGCATGGTAGAGTCATAGCCCTTTTTGGTTACAACCATGCTTAATCTGCATGGAATGGTGTCCCTTCTGGAGGGAGGGTGACAAAGCAGACCTGGATAAATACATCCTGGTGCAGACAAGGCTAGTGCTTTAATGTATGGTGGTAAATCATCAGCAATCAAAGCAAAGTGAACATGTCCCAGAGTAATCGGATCCAAAAAAAGATGGTGTCTTGTAACATCAGAATGTCCCTCCAGGAAATCTCATCCTCTTCAATACCACCCTCTACCTTCTCTACAGTGGGTCCATGGAAGCAAGCCATCCAGGGCCAGATTAAGGTTAAAAGCAAAAAAAGAGCATATTGACCATTGTCCCTAAAGGTGCGTTATTAAACCACAAGGCTTCAGAACAACAAAAATAATAGTGCACACACAATGAAGCAGGAGATAAGGCTTTATTGAGTCAACAGTATGCCAGATGAAAACACCCGTACGTAGCACGTCTGCTTGAGGCTTCCTCAGGGGTTCCCCTGAGGAAGCTTTGAGCTGAGGCGCCAAGTAAGGGTGTTTTCTCCTGGCATCCTGTTTACTCTATTAAACCTTATGTCCTGCTTCAGTGTGTGTGCTATTATTGTATTTTTGTTGTCCAAATAAAATGGTTAACTAGGACCATAGGCCCAAGAAAATATTGCCCCCTTATGCAGGGTCATGATCCTTAGCCTAGATCCATCAGTTACAGCAGAGCAAGCCAGGATGCAATGTAGTACCTTACAGTGTTACTGCAGAGTGCTGCAGTATGCTATAGGGAACAGTGTGACTGAATGGTAATTAAGCCCTTTTGTCATGCAATATTTTGTGATATGTTGCTTACTGCAAAGTACTGCATTGCGTCCTGGCAGGCTCCACCGTACATCATTTTGTTAATGCCCATAGGGCATAGGAACCACGGTACTGAGTATAGGATGGGGGAGTAGGTATTGGCAGTCACTAGACAAGAAAGGAACCTTAGGGTTATTATAGCAGATGACTTTAAGGTGGCAGAGCAGCGTGAAAAGGCCATGGCAGGGTTAGTGGGATGCTGAGGTGCATAGCGAGGGGCATCACAGACAGGAGGAGGGAGATTCAAAACCTTTGCAAGTATTCCAGTCTCATCTACTTGTTGATCTGTGGTACATTTATGTTTCTGGGAACCATAGATATATTTGTATAGTGCTGCTGACTACGTCTTTCTATTATCTTAATTATCTACTGTATAAAACTAAAACTAAGAGCCCAGGAGTGGCAGTATACAAATGAATGTCACTCACAATCTGCAGCAATCTGATCACCAAACAATACAAATACATCACACCAATAAGCCACACTAAGTAACGTAGGAATTACGGTAACCAAAAACAACTAAACAGTTCCAAGATTGATTTTTGATATTTCATATATATATATATTATAAGGGCGCAGTAGTGCCCCTACATTTAGGGTTGAGCAGGGCTTTCTATGTTAAACCTCAAATTTTGAACTTTAATGTCTTCAGAACCATTCATTGCATTTGCACAAAATTTGGTATGTGTGGTTCTGTAGGGAAGATCTCTTGATGTGCTAAGTTTCATTCTGGTTGGATGTGCAGATACCTTGCACCCAGTTGGTGTGAAAGTTTGGTCTGAAATTTTCAGAGTAGAAAGGGCTTGCCCTACAGATGTGCACTTCACTTGTTTGGTAAAAAAGTATAAATCCTTTCCAAAGTTATTAACTTTTATATTTTCATTTATTTTCAATGGGCAGTACAGTCTCATGGATAGCTGCTTGAAATGAAAAAAGAATTTGGTCCAAATGAAACAGGGTCCTTTTTTGTTTGGGGGTCAATCCTTTTTCGTGAGAAAAAGTTAATTTTTCATTTGCCACCACCTTGTTTTTTATTTTTTTTTAAATGTCAAAAGCCTCAAAAATGACATCCTGCAGATAGAACAAAGCATGTATTTTGCTCATTAGGAATCCATTAAGTGGATTCTGCACTTTTCTGTGGAAAAAATTACACCAGAATGTGTTTATTTTTTCATTTTAAATCATTTTTCATGACTCGCTTACGTGTTTTTCTTGAATCCTTTTTCATTCAAATGAAAAAGTAATCCTTTCTCATGAAAAAGGATTTCCAACATAGTTTTTGTACAACTTTTTTTGTGAGTCCTTTTTCATTTGAATGAATAGGTATCCCTTGTCATGAAAAAGGATTTTGGATTTAGACATTTTTCCAAGTCTTTTTTGTTTCAAGGGATTCTTTTTCATTTCATATTTTCAGTCAAATGAAAAAGGATCCCTTTTCACGAAAAAGGATTTCGGACTTTTTTTTTTTTTTCCAATTCTTTTTTCATGTCAAGGGATCTTTTTTTTTGTTTGAAATTTCCATTGAAATGAAAAAGAGTCCCTCATCATGGAAAAGGATTTTAGACTTAGGTTTTTTGCTGAATTTTTTATGTTTGTTTCAAGGGATCCTTTTCATTTGATAATTTCATTACAACAAAAAAGGATCCCTTGTCACAATAAAGGATTTCAGACTTAATTTTTGTCTAGATTCCTTTTTTTATCTCAAGGCATTGATACTGTCCCCACAATTTTAGTTATTTTCCCTGGTGTCCAGTGGTACCCCTCCCTCCACCCCCTCATGGCCTTCCTCATTATGTTTCACATTTTCCTTGGTGTCTAGTGGCGACCCCACCCTCCCATGACCATTACAGTAATTTTTTTCCCCTGGTGTCTAGTGACACCCCCCCAATCCTCCGATCCCAGTTCCCATAATACGTTTTTTTTATTTCTGGTGTCCTGTGGCACCTCCCACCCTCTGACAGCCCTCCCTGTACTTTTCAGACATTTTCCCTGGTGTCTAGTGATACCCCCCACTCTCTAATGTCATTCCCATCTTTGTGTTTCTGTAATAAAGAAAATCTTCCCTCAATGTCTTCAATTTCATGTAAAAACCAAAAGTTCCTTGGCATTGTCACCCTGCCTCCCCCTGACCTCCCACTGTGCACCCACCACCCCACACCCTCCAGTACACCTCCACACACCCTCATTCACCTGAGGAGGTCCTAGGACAAATGACCACTCTCCAATCGAAGACAGGTCTTGCTGCTGGAACCATAGACTGCTATATGAAAAACTAAGGTAAGTGTGGTTCAGTGTATTTCAATGGGGTTATCAATGCTGGTGCATAACTTTGCCATTTTGCATATATTGACACCAAATTTTCAACATGGCTTATTGAAGACCCCACCTTATGAACAATGTAGGTGGCATTATGCAAATCCAACCGAAAGGTGATTTTGTGGTGGCTTGATAAAATTACCTTTCGGGTGGGATTTGTAAATTTTCACCACTCTTGTTTATGAGGTGGGGTCATAAGAAGGGTACGCTGAAAATTTGGGGACAAAATATGTTCAAATAGCAAACTTATATGCATCCATTAACATTTACATACACTTCCTCATAACCTTCATAGCTTTAAATATTTTCCCCCAAATCCCTCCTCATGAACATGACAACTGTCATTTTTCAAGTCTTCACCAAAATGTCTTTTCATGCCTATGGAGCGGAATGACATTGTGGTGGTGTGGAATGATGTTTTGGCGGGGATTTTAATATTTTTAGTATTGGATTCATGAGGTGGGTAATTTATTTATTTATTTATTTGAATTTTGATAACCAGGTAGGCCCAACTGAGACAAGACAGTCCCTTTTTCAGTGGCGACCTGGGGAACCTAAGCATTCCACAAGTATTGGTCATTAAACAATGTACCAACAGTGGTACCATCATTAATAACAATAATAAGCAGGGATATTAGCAATATGATACAAAGTAGAACATAAGATAGGGAACAAGCATACATTCTATGATATAACCACTCTCCATCTCATATTTATACAGGGTACATAGACTGGAACATAAGATAGGTAACATCATACATTTTAGGACAATAACAAGGCTGTGCTGACAATTTGGTTGCTCTTGCCCTACACATTGAAGCGCAGGGCCCCTAGGGCCCTGCACTTCCACATCAACATACATACTGTATATGCATCCTTGAATGATTACGCTCCCACAGGCAAATAGAGATACCATTACACTATCCAAAAAAGTATAGAGGGATGGGAGCGCTGGGCCTAGAGGGCCCTGCGCTCCCACAGACAACTATGGAATGATTATATTATCTCAAAAAGTAAGGAAATTCTTTGCAAAAGCTCCATTAATGCAACATTTAGGGCTGAGGCTAAAGCAACAAAAGTAGGGAAATGTGGCTTTAGGGTTTCCAACCCAAAAATCCCACTTCCATCCCTAAAACAAACTGGGGTGTAGTCTTCCTTATGGTTGACAACCCGAAAGCTCAGAGTTCCAGAAGAGAGCGGCACCAACACCGTTGTAATGACAAAAGTAATTTATTTCACACTTGCTCAGAGTTCAAGTCCAACGCTTCAAACTTCAGACAGGAGATATGACATGTCAGCAAACAGCACCGACCGGTTTCACATTTAGCTTCCTCAGGGAGCAAAACCAGTCAGGGCTGTTAGGTAGCATATCAGATCTCCTGTCTGAAGTTTAAAGTGTTGGACTTGAATTCTAAGCAAGTATGAAATAAATTACTTTTATCATTATGTAACGCCCAGTGGCGTGCTGTTTGGATCTGACAGCAATACCAGGTGGGCTGGGTTCAGGGAGGAATAGATCACTCGGCACAAAGGCTAGGTTTGGCTACTCTGCACAGGGGCACCCAAGTAATTCCAAACACAGGAAGCAATAACTGTAACGTCCAATACCAGAAGTGAGGTTCTAAAGTGTGGCTTTTTATTCACATCCAAACAGAATAAACTAAGCATAGATGGACCCCCATGGGGCTATACTCCTGGTAATGCAGATTAAAAGAATCAAGAGCAGTTCCTCAACACTTTATCCCTCAGGCTCTGAACCCACTGGGCACACAGCCCAGACTTGCATGCTGCTTTGGGTACACAGCCCAAACTTGTACACTGTTCTGGGATTTCCCAGGCTCGGCTCCCTAGCCAGCCACTCGGACACCTTCCATATGTCATGAAAACATTTTCTGGTGGCTCCCTAAACCACCTAAGAGCACCTCAGGTTTATCAGGAAATTCTCCTTTTAATCCCACGTCTGGGTATTTTCCTCAGGCACTGGTCAAGTACCTGAGAGAAAATAAAAGGTGCATCAGAGCAAATCTGTAGAGGTGAATTTGGTTACTACTGATGGGGGGGTCTCCCACCTCTCGCTCCTACAATTCATACCCGGCCATTTCTCTGGACAATAAACACCTCATACTGTAAAGCTTGGCAATGTAGATTCTTGCTAAATGTATGTCACATTCCATCTACTTGTCTTGCTTTCCCTTTGTGCTGGACTTGAACATACTTTTAAATGGCATAGCCCATTGCTCCAGGCCCCTCACTGATTAAGCAGTCCAATCCCCACTTTACAACTGTACTTGGCTGTTTTTTCCTGACCCCACAGTAACAGTCCCTTTAGTCTCCTTCTGTTAAGGTGAAAAAACACTTGGCCCTCTTTCAGAGCAAACTCACCCTTTGGTTGCAGGTGCCCAACAGGCAATTCCTCCACAGGAATTTCTCTCTCAGAGCTTTTAGTGCCACAGCCCAACTTGAATAGACAGCTTCTTCCCTTAGCCAGAACAAGAAGGGTTGCTTCTGGAATACAGGTAAACCTTTCCCCCTCATCCCATCAGGGATGGGACACTTGGACCAGTAACAGCAGTCTCCACCACTTCAACTACCAGTTTCTGTGTTCGTCTTATGGTGGAAACACACACCTTCCTAATCAGTAGCTCTAAAACAGAGCTTAAAGCTCTGAGAGCCTGCACACAGACAGCTGTACTACTGTCTCTCACCAAGACTGCACACAGACTGAATTCAAAATCCCCAACGTTCTATGCTAACCTCGAACTGTAACATTCCAGTGTGGCTTATGCAGCTGCAAAAGTTTTATGGTGATGTCATCCCTCAGTCTCAGCTGAGACTGAGAACAGAGTGAGACAGTGTGAAATCCATTTAACTGGAGTTTCACAAGCTGCCTTCCCTGCCTACCACTAGATTTTACTGGGATTCTAGTAACCCCAGGTAACAGGGGGGTTACAATTACATCACTCTTTTCTGGAACTCTGGACTGTTGTTTTGAGCAGGCACAACCAAGTAGTGGAGCCGCTCTTCTCTGAGTTGACAACCCTAAAGCTCACCCGATTCTATATACTCCAGAAATGTACACATGTAATGGGTGAGCTCTAGGGCTGACAACCCCAAGGAAGACTGCACCTCTGATTTGTTTGAGGGGTGGGTGTGGGGTTTTATGAGTGGAAACCCTGAAGCCACATTTCCCAACTTTTTTTGCTTTAGCCTAAACCTTAAATGTTGCATTAACAGAGTTTTTTTTATAAAGAAGATATACATATATACATATATATATATATATATATATATATATATATATAGATATCTATATCTATCTATAGATAGATAGACAGAGATATAGATATCTATAGATATACAGTATATATATATGGTTTCAGCTGCATGCCAGTGCCATGGTGACTGTAGAAGGGAGACTGTATGGGGATGTGGCCATGTAATAAATACACAGATTAATGAAAATGTAATATACAAAAATGCATCAAAGCAATAAACCACAATCAGCAGCTTAGGAATGGCAGTCACCAAAGACAAACAATTTGAAGGCTGAGTTGTTTTATTCTGCTATAGTAAGTTGGTACAAGAGCATAGACAATCCCATGGTGAAGTTTTAGTTTAAGTGGGTTGGCACAGAGGTGGCCTTATGGTTTTCATGGCCGCCAGCAAGGTTACTCATGGGGGTTCTACTCCTCTACTGTTTCTGGTGACTTTGCATCATTGTGATGCCATTTTGAAGGTGTATGTCCTGTTCACTAATTCCCCTTGTGTGCTGTTTTAACAAGCCACAGTAAGTCATCTAAATAACTAAAAAAACATTTAAATCTCAAACACTGATATCTTGCACTGGGTCAGACCAGGGCCCTTTCAGCTGGGGACTCCAGCAGCTGCTGTATCTGAGGGTGCTTAAATCCAGCTCTAGGCAGGCAACAGCAAACAGAATGAAATTAATAAAGGAGCAGCAGAAGTGCTGATGTCTCTCTCAGTTTGGCCATTGTGGCTAGGGAATGGAGCAATTCTTTTAAGTTTACTATGCTGAACCTGGCACTCCAGAAACTGTAGGCAAATCAAATTTCATTTCCAAGCAGAGCAGATGGCCAGGTGTGCGACTCAATTGTGTTAATGGTTTAATAGGGTGTTAATATGTGCTGAACAGTAGTACTTTGTTACAGAGATTAGGCTGAAGTGTCTTAGACAGGAATTATTATGGATTTGTTTGACTGAGCCTGCTTTCCATTGCCAGGATCAACCACTCGGGATTACGGACTCCCTGTCAAGCAGGGACCCTAGGCCTGAGCCTTGTTGGGCTATGACCTAATCTGGCCCAGAGACCACTGACTCCAATCCTCTATGGTCTGTGCTCTTCCAGGTGGGAGTTGCCACCAAAAAAGTAGTACAATCCCGGCCAGAGACATGTATGTCTGCTGCCAATGTGGTACAGGCATACATGGATGACCCAGGATGGCTAAGGATGATGATAGACTTATTGCGGTTGTGATTTACTATGTGAAATTCATAATGCAACAATAACATATTATTAAGAATGTCTGGGAGCCCAGTCTGTGCTGAAATTTGTTTGGTTTGTACTACTTCTATGAAATCAGCATGTGGCCTTTTCAGGAGTGCATTATTCAGCACAACAGCTGGCAGGAACATCACTGCTGAAGTGTGAAGAATGACTGTAGTACACAGTGGCATACATTTCTTATGTGATGGTGGTATGTCCACAACAGTAAATTTAGGTGCAAGTCACCTAGGAGGCACATTTACTTCTAGCCATACTTCCAGTAAGAATGGGAAACTGAACCTGATAACTGTATGCCCATTACAACACCAGAACACTAAATGGGTAGCTTAGGGGGCTATGAGCTGTGAAAACTGAAGTAGCACATTCTGAGCTGTCTAATGTTGTTTCCTTATGGCAATATATTTTATCATTAGTATGAGTTCACTAGCAAAGATAAATAGTGCCTGCCAATGGGATTTTATTTTTAACATTGCAAACCTGTCCCTGACATAATATAATAGTATCCGCTTCTCATGTCACAATTATTCTGTCCATGCCATCTGTTATTTGATCATTCTGACATATGCTAATGTTCTGATCCGATTCATGACTCACACATCGACAACTGATGCTGGACTGATGCTCAGCTTCCCATTTTCACACATTTTTATTGTAAGAGTCTGTCAGGTAAGGGAACCAAAATGTCTGTGCCACGTATTTCTCTCAAATTGAAATACCTTGCACTGCTTCTTTCTACTCACCATATAGCCTATTTTGGGGTGCACCAGTATAAAAAAAAAAAAAAAACCTCCAACATGTGGACAGCTACTTTACCTCTAGTAGACCTCCTCCTCTTCTAACTGGGATAAAACACCATCAGTCTGGCCTTGGAAACCAGCATATAAAAACTCAGCATGTGGGTGGCTACTTCTCCTCTATCAAACCTCCTTTGCTAGCTGAGGAAAAACATCAATACAGCCTCAGGAGCCAGTGTAAAAAGTAGAAAAACTCCTATATTCAGGTAGTCACATTTCTTCCATCAAACTACCTTCCCTAACTGGGGAAATACACTGTCAGCCTGGCCTTGGAAACCAGCATGTAAAACAGAACACTTTCAGCACGTGGGCAGCCACTCTTTGTCTATTAGACCTCCTTTTCTAGCTGTGGAAAAGCACCATCAACCCAGCCTCAGGAACAAGTGTAAAAAGCAGAAATACTCCACTATGTCGTCAGTCACTTTTCCTTCATCAGAACTCCTCCCCTAACTGGGGAAAAACACCATCAGCCTGGCCTTGGTAACCAGTGTGAATAAATCTCCAGCATGGGGCAGCTGCTTCTCCTCCATCACATATCCTTCTCTAACCGGGGGAAAACACCTTTGGTAACCAGTGTAAACAACAGAAAATCCCCAGCAGGGGCAACTGTTTCTCCTTCATCACATGTCCTTCCCTAACTGGGGAAAACACCATAACCCCGATCTGAGGAACCAGCATAAAAAGCAGAAATCCTCCAGCAGATGGGCTGTCACTTCTCTATCTGACCCCCTCCTCTAACTGGGGAAGAACACCATAACCCCAACCTCAAGGACCAGCACAAAAACCAGACAACCTCCAGAGCATGGCCCCCGCAAGCATTATATTTTATAAATTTATGTTTTGATTGTGTTAATTTGCTCTGCTTTTAACAGGTGACAACTGACCTGGAGTATGACAGGTCAGAAATAAGATGACTTAATGCATGTGTGACAAAATCTTTTTTGCAATTCTCTTCACAGTTGTTTCTGTCAATGTGTTGCTGCTGCTGTCTCTTTCACCTCCACCTCCTCTTTTTCAGTGTATTCATCCTCCTCCCTCAGGTGCTGCCCCAATGAAAGGAAGATATAACTCCACCACAGTATTCACATTTATGGTGGCCTCTGTTGCTGCTACTGTCTCCTCTGCTTTTTTCACCTCCTTCTCCTTCCACTGTTTCACACCCCTCCCATCAATCACTGTCAGCTCTGTTGGTGATTACAGATGTAACAGCCAGGATGAAATGCAGAAATGCTGCAGAATATCACAGAATGCTGCAGTTTACTGCATGGGCCATTGTAAGTCAATGGCAATTAAGACCTTTTGTCATGCAGGATTCTGTGACACATCATTACTGCAAGTTACTGCGCTTCATCGTGGCTGATTCCACTGTATATTCCAGCACAATCACTTTCAAAATTATCACATCAGTCTGGTTTAAGTAAAGAAATGTTTCACTGTAACAATACAAACAAATATAGCAAAAGGAAGAAGTCAAATAACTATTTACAAAACGTTTTACATTGTTATTTTGCGGTATACTTTGTGCATTTGTGCTTAGGGTTCAGTGTGACTTATTTAGAGAGCTTAGTACTGTACAGTATCTCAGCTCTGTTTTGTGAAGAAGACCTTGATTGTTTTTTGTTGCAGTGTTGCTGCTTTGCTCTGAGTTGCTTTTGTCTTGAGGTTTTGCAGCAGTAGGAGGTTAAGCGGGTTGCAGTCTGACTGATTCTCTAACCATGTCAGGCAGTCATCAAAAGCTTTTTCTGCCTCTGCGTAGCTCGGGACATGTTTAGGTGGCAGTTTCTCCTCACTTGGTTCGTCCTCATCTGTCAGCTTTATGGAAGCTGCTTTGACTGGAGAAAGCACTCAACATTTGGCACAAACTCATTTGTGTACCATCTAGTGAATATGGAACTGTCCATTCAGGCACTGTGCTAGTGGTCATGAAGTGTAAGGATGGTTGCCATATTGACGTGTTTGAAGCACTTAGGCTCCCAGGACTTCCCTCTCAGGAGCAGTGGAAGTTTGTAAGTCCTGACTACATTAACCCATTCTAGTATGGTCACATCATCCTTTGCCTTCTTGGAGCTGGGAGCTTCCTTTTCAGAACCGTGTGCAACAGTCTTATCAGGCAGACAGTGCCAGTAAAGGTCTATCTCATCTGCATTAAAGCTCTGATCATGTGTAAGATTTTCAGATTGCATGATCAAACTGACCTGGTCAATAAATGGCTTCACATTTTTTTATTTTAGTTTTTGTTTACCGGGTAAGGTGTCGTACCCACAAAATATGACTATTTTCAGACACAACCCGGGAGGTTACAATACAAAATTGTCAGACAAAACAAATAACAGGTATAGTTCAGAGGTAATCAACCATACAAGGAAAAATCTACACAATGTTCTGTGATGTAAACAGTATTGCTAATATGACAGAGACAATGGCAGGAAAATTATCACCATCTACAGTAGTTAACTTTTCACCACAAAGTCTGAGCTGGCATTTGCCATGTCACTTTTTAAAGCAATATAACCAGCCATCACTAGCACAAGACTTTCCTTTATACCAAAGTTCTCAGTGGAACTGGAGTGCCTTTTCTTTGAGAACAGTCAAGGAGATGGGATCTCCTTTCTCCCGATCCTGTTTAAGTCACTTTGTCAGCATGCATTTTCATGTTGCAGCAATTCAGTACCATAGGTCTCCTCTGTGGTCATAGCAAATTGATGAAGTTTGTCTTTGGATTCCTTTATGTCCAAAAATGTAGATTTACCAGCATCGTACTCTGCAGCAAGACTAACTGTTCTTTCTCCATTTTGAAGATGTCCCAGAATATGGAGCTTCTGTGCCATAGTAAGAATGTTTCTTTCTTATTTCATTACCTTTGTTCAGACACACAGATTAGAACAGAGAGCACAAGCAGAAGGAATAAGGCCAAATATAAACACCAAGTAGCTTTTGATGACATGAATACACTGCTCACTTGACACTGATTGACACAGCTGCTCAGGGAAAAGTCACAAAAGCCAGGGAGACACCAAATTGGTTCATTAGATTAGATACGGTGGTTTGATACATCAAGGTTCATTAGACTGGAGCTATACTGTATTACAGTCAGATTTATTACACCAGTAGTGAGAAGTAAAATTTGATTTGTATGACAGGTGTACGACAAGGATATACTCTTCACAATGCCCAACTTTTTTTTGAAAAGGGTACCTTTTCAGAAGAGAGAAAAGCTCCAGTCTGATATTGTTTTGCAAATAAGCGGTGAGGAGAGACTGTCCATATCACTGGCTAACAGTAAACTGGTGAACGACCCATGGCATAATATACTTCTCAAAATTCTTTCTACATCAAAAATGGAAGCCATTCCATCTATCTGAAATTCAAAATACCTCACAGGTCGAAAGCCAGAAACTTGATAGCTAGCTGGTGCAGCAGGAGCACTGCAGCTTAGGGCACTGACAGCCCTGGTCTGGAAGCAAACTCAGAGCAGCAGAGGCTTGGCCATGGGGTTGCTCTTCTCCTCCAGGGATGGGGGAGTGGGGCACCTGGTCCATGCCTTACTCCTAGCAGTAGCTGGAGGCAGGACATTGGAGCCACAATAAGTAGGTAGAGGAGTGTCAGAGGTTAGGTGTGGCATGTGTGGAAGTGCACATGGTATTACCCTTGACATTATGGCATGTACACTCCTCGAGAGGGAAGGAGAAATTAGAAAATCATCCTGGGTGGCAGGATAACCATCGACCCCTTGTAGGCCCCACAATGGTGACCCTGGTACTGGCTGAACTGGATCCTTGTTGACTGGCAGGTTGAGGTGGATTCCCCACCACCCTGACATGGGGGGGCCAAGCCATGGGCGTATCTGGCCAGGTAAGTACAGGGAGAAGTTGGGTGATGGGGCTGGGGGGGTTGGTGAGAATGGGGTCAGCCAGGTGAGGAGCATAAATAGCTAACAAGAAGCCTGGGGCTCTATTTAATAAGATAGTCTGACTGGACCAGTGCCTAAGGTGCTTCAAAAGGAACCTGAAATTGGTTGTTGGGGCACAGCATAAGATGCTGCCTGTAAAGAAATATCACTGGGAAAAAAAAAACTTTCCTTCATAAAAACAGTAATTTCCCTAGGTCAAAATGGGGAAGTTAGTCCATATTTATTGAAATTCAAAATACTGTAGTTCTCAGCTCCCCACTTTGGGTGCCAATGTTATATGACAGGCTAAATTATAAAACATCTCACGCAAAGTATGCGGCTGACTCTTTGGCAAGACAAAGCTGGGTTATGTGGAACAGTAAATGATCAGGAGGGAGACTGTTGTACAAGTAAGTAGTGTGAGAGAGAGAGCAAGAGACAGAGAGAGAGAGAAAGAGAGAGAGAGAGAGAGAGACTGCACAGTACTCATAAGCAAGTAAAGCACTAGTGGGACAATATACTTCTCAAAAACCCACCCCAATGCCAAAGCCATTACAGTATTTGTTAAGTCAAACAAGCACAGCAAAGTCATGGAATGAGATACCTATGAAATTAAGGGCAAAAAAAATGCCATAGACTAATTTCAAATAGCTCTGAGAACATTCTTTTTAATTACCATGCAACTGCTATATTTGAATATAATAAATTGATTATCTATGTGTAACATTGTAATGTTTTTACATAAATGTTGTATTGTATTGAATGTATGCTGTACAGGGTATTCTTGTTGAAAACAGGGATATTTTTCCCTAATGTTTGTTCCTGTATAAAAACAGAATTTTATCAATCAATTGTATCAGTCAAACACTTGTCAGTTCAACAGTTTTAGATTCAATATTATGATGCACACAGAATCACAAAAGGTAAATATGAATTCTTGCCAGAATTTTGCCTTCTGTAAAAGCAATGACTTTGCAGAGAAATGGTCACATGGGGGAAAAAATGAAAACATCTCATGTGACTGGATTTCATTTTGACTGTTTTTAGGGACCTGTTGTTTACATCAATTATGAGAAGATGTAATATAAGATATCAGAAGTGAAGTACACCACAAGAAGATAGTTTTGATATCTTGCATAAGTTCATCTCATATCAAATATTTATCACATGTTCTAACCACTGTAAAAACACAAGCATTACATGCAATTTATGTGAGAGTTAAACATTTGATAGAAATGATTTCTTGTGCCCACTGAGGCAATTTAAATATGGACGTGTCCTTTATTCTTATTTTTGACATTTTGTACATATCACAAAAGGATACTACACAAATAGGGGAGCAGCTTTAATGATGCCTGTGATGTTATAATGCCCTCTGCTACACTAGGAATAGAGCAATGGAATCAAACAGGATCAGTTAAAAATGTTCAAATGTTAAAGTGTTTCATTTTAAAACACAGAATATGAACTGGATTGTGTTTCTTGTACATCTGAGGTTAAGTGTCACAGAATAATTATACTCAATCTAAGGTTTTACGGCTGTAGGTAGTAAGACCCCCTGAAGAAGAACTTTTGTGGGTTGGTGCCCAATGTTTGGTGCCATGAGTTACACTGCACACACATGGCACCACAAATAAGGTATCAACTGTCCAGCATCTTCACTTTAGTTTGTTACACACCTAAGGAGAAAAAAAGCTACAGGGAAAAATAAGGCTTAGAATGATATAACTGAGGTGGTAAAAGGTACATCCTGAAAAGGAGCACACCTAGTGTAAGTAAAAAAAGACCATACCAACATTCAAGGAGGGATACCCTGGTAAAGACATCCCCAGAACTTTCACTGTGGACATAATACAGGACACTATGTGCCTCTTCTAAGTAAATAATATAGTGGGGAACATTTTTTCCTTTCTTTTCCAATTGCCGTTTTAAATTTTAAAATGTTATTCTGCTGAGCCGGCCCGCTGGCACAGCAGTAGTGCTACTGATTGTGGTGCCGACGACCCAGTCAGGAGCGACCTCGGGAGTCAGAGTGTCAGCCAGGGAGGGGGAGAATCAAGCATCCTAAGGGCTGCTCTTCTCCACTGGGGAGGGAAGGGATCAGTGGCTGGTGTTAGCCTGGCCCTTAACAGAGGCCAGAGGTTGGCACACTGACACTGCACAATGGAGGGAGCAGAGGCGGGGCAGATGCCTGGTGTGCTTCACATCAGAGTGCATGCAGAACTGCCATTGCATGCTACTTCTTCCATGCCAGAGGAAGGACACAGGGAAAAAAACAGCTGACCAGTAGGATGGCACCAGTCTCCCACAGGCCCTACACCCAGTGATCTGGTTACATCCTGGCAACATCCGGATCCTTTTCTCAGTGGGGCTATAGGGTGGCCATGCTGACCCCCTTGGGGGGGCAAGCCCTGGGGATAATGCTGGACATAGTAAGTCCCAGAGGACACCAGGGTGATGGGGCTGGGGGGCTGGTGTATGGGGGCTGGTCAGCCCAGAGATGCATAAAGAACTGAATAATATATATATATATATATATATATATATATATAATCCTGCAAAAAATTGTAACAGTGAAAAAACTTGGGTGTTAAAAAAGGAGAGCTATATCAGTAAATCACTCACTGAAGATTAACATATAATGAACAAAATATCGCCCCAAAGCCAAGAATGGTGAATCCAGGGGCAATCAAATGAAAAGACTGTGATGAAATGGAGGGCAACATGATCCCATACTAAATGATACAATACAATTAAACTGAAAAACCCCCTACAGTCAAAGACAGCAAATCCAGAGAAAATCAAATGAAAAGGCAGGGATGGAATAGAAGGCAACCTGATTCAACTCTAAAGGATGAAATACAATTAAATAAAATAAGCCCCTGCAACAAAGGATGGCAATGGAGACTAAATTCAGAAATCTAACTGCAAATTTTCTAATTGCTAAATTAGATTTTCCAATTGCTAGATTCAAAACAAAACAAATGACGAAACATTCACAAAACCCGGTGGTTTTAAACTAAAGTTTAAAAAACTGGTCACCGGTGTATAACTGAACTTAATTAAAACCTATAATAACACTAATCTCAAACTATACAATACAGGCAAAGAAAACATTAAACACATATACATTTTTATAGCTGCTCTTGTGCTTCCTGTGGTGTGGGTGTTGTACTGTAAGTACCTGGCTGCTTGCAAACTCTTTAAGTTGCTGCTCAATCGTCATTTCTGACAGCATCTTGTGCTGGTTTGTAGAGCTCTTTCTCACTTCCCTCCCCACTTGACAGAGGTGCCAGTCAAGCTGTACACACTGCAGACTGGGCTTGTTTTCTTCAGGCTGTGGGGGGGGGTTCGCTGAACCTGGCCCATCGCCATTCTTCTGTCTGTCCCTGATGGAGATTCAGCTCTGGAACGCTGTATCTACTTGCATAAGGCAGTTTCCCTTGTGGTGGCTCAGCTCCCTGTTGGCAGATGCAGGAGTATGTGACTCTGTAATGAAAGACAAAACAATATTATACCATACTGAAAATATAGTCAGTTTATCTCCATTTTCTCTGTTCTCTACATGTGATGCCCCCCCACCCACAACCTTGGTATGCAAGGTGAGAAACTTCAGCAGTTCTATTCTGTTACTAGCAACATGAGAATGATCATATAAGTAGCATATTTAGATATTTCCTTGTTAACTTTGAAATGTACTGCTGCTAGGAAAGACACTATGATCCAAGGTTGTGAAGTCACAGTTGTGAATGCGTACAGGGGGGAAAAAAAAACAAGACAGGCCAAAACTGATATCAATTCAGTACAGAGAAACTGAAACAAGTGCCTGCATGGAGCAACAAAATAGCAATAAATTATTTTCAAAGAGCACAATAAAATCTGAAAAACTGATTACAAGCAGGAACGTCACTCCAACTGGACACAAGTAAGGGTACATATTGTATAGGGAAGGCTGCATTTCATGGCAAGCTGAGCGATTGTCAGTTTATTTGGTATACGTTTTGGAATGCAAATTAAGGCTCAAGTCTTTAGGTCAAGGTGTGCACACCCTTCAGATAAGACAGTAGCAAAATTAAATTATCAATGTATTTAATGTATGCCATGTTAGAAGTCTGCGGGCGCACTTCACTTGTGCCCTGACCCATTCCTTCAGCCATCTTACTGCCTGCAGTGGGTGTGCCATCAGTGCAGTGACACCCCTACAGTGACAGCAAAGTGGGCGCTGCAACCCGATCGACAGCACCTTATATCAATGAACCACCTTCTGCTCCTCAAAATCCCTGTCCCAGATTCTGACAAGCTGCTGCTGACACAAAGATTACGATTGTATAAACATGACATTTGGATGATTACTTCTCAGTTTGGCAACTGTTATAAAAAACAGAAACTTCTTTTGCACATAAAGTCACATTTTGTTCAAGTAGTTGGACTGCCAGGGGAAAGCCAGGAGTTGCTTGTCAATGATACATGGTAGGCATACCAGGGAAGTAGGGTTAGTGCCACTTCACACTGCCAAAGCTATACAGGTGAGGTGGCTATGCCCACTACAGATTTTCTTCAGTGTACCTAAGTGGTTGACTGTGAACACTGGTCAGTACAAGTGCCTGCCATGGGTAGGCAGGTGAGAGAAAAACATAGAAAAACAAACTAGCATGAATGCGTGCGTCAGCAAGGTCATGCACTCTTCTTGACCACCATTGTATGAACGGATAGGACTGGGAAGCCTCCATGGGACTCAAGAGTCAGGCCCATGGACTGCTGACTCCAGCTTATTCAAAGCTAGCAATAACATATCAGACAACACTATCCCACTACCTCACAATCACTAGTGCATCACTGTACAATATATATAATTTTGTTAAAATATTTGACATTTCATGCATATTATAAAAAAACAGCCTCTGAAAAAAGAGTTCCAGATTGCCTGTCAGGTCTACTATTTTAACCTCTGTAAGGTAAAGGTAATAAACATGTAGAGCATTAGCTAATCCTAGAAATACAAAATCACACTTACCCCATAATGCAAAGCATCATGGGCTTTATATGCAAATCACCACAAAATATTATACTGGTTCAACTTTAAGCAGAAATGCATGGTGCACAGCTAATCCTAAATGCCTAATGTAAACGTGTAAATGTGTATAAGATGTATACTGTATATGATGCATCACCTTATAACTCACTCTTTCCATTGACTCTAGATCCTTTGAAAATAGGCCCAGTCTAAAAGGTTTTGTGTGTAACAAATAAATAAATGGGATGCAACTCCATTTAATATTAACAATTTTTTAATACCCTGGTCATACCAATACAATAAAGCACTACCAGGGGTTATGTTACTGTTCACTCCATCACACTAAATAGGTAAATAAATATAGCCACGTAGCACTCAGCTATGCTTCATGCCGCATTATGCCCTAGATGATGACTGACATAGCATTACCATAACCCTGGTCATAGCTTATTGTACAGTGAGCAAAGTCCTGTTATCTGATTGTCCACCTAGGGCCTTTGCCCATAGCCAAATCCTGCAATAACCCATGACTAAAGTGCCAGCCAACCTCACCACAACTGTAACAAAAAAAACCCCACCACATGTACTTCGAGAACCATAACCTCCAGGATAGGAATCCTCTATCGCCATCGCTACTGCCTCACACCGGAGGCAATGCGTACAGCCGTAACCAGCTCAGTGCTTTCGGTCATTGACTATGACTTCACTTTTTACAGGTCTGCTACCATGACTAGCCTAAATAGAATTAATACTGCTCTGAATAACTGCTGCCATCTTGTCACTGGAGCTGGGAAAAGAACCCATACCTGTGATCTGTATAAACTAATTGGCTCCACCTCCAAGGGTGAATTGCCTACCAGACTTGCCTCCTAGCTAAGAAAATCTGCTTTGGCCTTACCCCACCATCCTCAAAGTCCTACATTATGGCCACCCTCCATACCCGCAGCACCCGCATCTCTTACAAAACCTTTTCCTGGTTCCCTTTTGCCGAACCTCTCAAAGCCAGTGATCCTTCTATGCCAGGGTCCCTTCCCTTTTGAATGGTCTCCTTCCAGATGTCTCTGCAGAGAATAAGTTTGGCCTCTTTAAACGCAAACTACTGCACCAACGTACCAGTATCTGCAGCTGCAATTGTACCCAAAAGGCCATCCTGCACTTCTTCCCATTCCTCCCCCCAATATTTCTTGCTCTTCCTCTCCCCCCTGCTCCCTGTCCTCTTTCTCTTGCATTCCCCCCCTTTCCTCCCATCAACTCCTCCCCTTCACCTACTGCTTCCACCCTTTCTTACCCTGCCTGCTAATGTCTTCCCACTTACTACATCCCTTCCCCTGCCCCATCTCTTTTTACCCCTCTTTTTCTTCTTTGCCCCCCTTATCCCTGTACACCCTGCCCCACCTAGCTCTTCCTGTTTTATCTCACGAATCTTAATGACAGAGTCATTCTACGTGACTACCTCTTTGGCCTCTTCTTCTCCTCTCTCTGTTCTATTTTCCTCCTTCCAGATCTGTTTCTCCTGCCCTATGTTCACTCTGACTTGAAAGCTGCATTATCTATGCCTCCCTGACTTTCTTGGCAAATTCTTGCAGCTGACTTTGACCTCTTCTTCATATGTTGTATGTTATTTTTTGTATATTATCCAATTCAATTTGTATTGCTGACTGATTGTATTTGACACAGAACCTTTGTAGAAGAACCTTTGGTTCAAAGGTATTTGAATTCATAGTACATAATAAATAATAATAATAAAATAATGTACCTGACACAGAATATTAAAGTCAATTATTCCGACATGAATTTCTCCTCACTAGCCTAATAAAAAACTACAAATGGTGCTTCCATGATGTGGCTCTACTTTTCACTCTGCCCACCACAGATGCTGGATCTTGAGTTTCATTCCCTCACCCCAGCCCCAGAGCTATGATCCTTTACATGAGAGCCATGGTGCAACTACTGTACAATTCTGCTTATCCCTTTAGCATTACACTCTTAGCTGTGGTGTGTTCTATAATCTCTCCCTTTGCCCAGCTTTGTCCCTCGAATGTCCATCCTGCACAGCTCTTTTTCTCACAGCCTTCACTCTCTTCCAGCACTGTACAGTGCCCCCCACTCATGACCACTGCACTTCCTCTCTCCTGAGCCTTCTCCCTGACTGCCTGCCCAGCAGAACTCTGTCTTGTGGCCCTTATTCTCTCCCAGCACTGTACTATACTGCCCATTCACAACTGCTTCTCTCACTCTCTAGATCCTTTGAAACCAGTCTCTCTCTTTCTGAAATTCAATAACAGAAATAGCACTGAAACATTACAAGGGCTTAACCTTAGTTTGGGGAGGGGTCTTTACTTCAGCCTGGAAGGGTAGACAGTTACAGTTGCCCACGGCACCTTTTTGAGCAGTCATTCCAGTGCTAGCGGGGGGGGGGGACTATTTCATTGAGGTAGAAAGGATATGTCCATAAAACTTAAAAAAAAAACTACCAAAATTATAACTTTGAAATGTATTTTGAAATAAAAAAAAAACCTACAAAAGGCTCCATTGTATAATCGCAATGAAGCACTCCAGGGCATGGCATGGGTTATTAGGGGATTTACCTACTTCTTGTGTGGTTAAAGTCACTCAGCCTTCAGCTTCAGGACACATAACATGCGGTGTGGGTAAATCCCCCTATAAGCCACACTGGCATGCCTTATCACCTAAGCAATTAACAAAAGAAATAATTTCAGTAACACTCACCAGTAGAAGTCCTACAGTGTTTCCATCCACTGGAGACTGTGCTCACTCCTCCTTGTGAGACTCAGTCATGTGGCACTCTTGGCACTGTCTATCATCCAATCTCAGCTACAGTTGTTTATGGCTGTGGAATGGTCTCTCTCCCCCCCATAGTTTACTTGTGCAGTAACTGTATTCCAGATGTTCTCATGCTCCATATAACTCATTTTTCTCACTATAAATGTCAGCACCACTCTTTTGACCTGTTCTAAGAGGATGCTCATTTTCTCTGCAGAATATGGTGCTGCAGAAATCTTACAGATTGTGGTTTGTGTGCCTTCTTGTCTTGCAGACATTTTAAATGTTTTACTTCTCTAAAGTCAGCAAGCTGCTTTGAAGTGCGAACCTTCTCTCCCTCAGCACAGATTCAGATGTGAAAGTGATTCCTGTACACATATGGAAACTGCAGAATTGAAACCCACCCATGAACAAGCACTCTGCGTATCACATATTACAGTACATAGAGGTTCATTGGATACTGGCAGAATCATATTCCAGTGTTAGATCATGTCCACCTTGAATATGCTATACACTAAGATCATGTCCCCTTGAGTATGATGTACACTAAGATCATGTCCCCTTGAGTATGGTGTACACTAAGATCATGTCCCCTTGAGTAGGCTGTACACTAAGATCATGTCCCCTTGAGTATGATGTACACTAAGATCATGTCCCCCTTGAATCTGCTGTACACTAAGATCATGTCCCCTTGAGTATGATGTACACTAAGATCATGTCCCCTTGAGTAGGCTGTACACTATGATTGTGTTCCCTTGAGTGTGCTGTACACAAAGATCATGTCCCCCTTAAGAATGCTATACACTAAGATCACGTCCTCCTTAAGTATGCTGTACACTAAGATCATGTCCTCTTGAGTAGGTTGTACACTATGATCATGTTCCCTTGAGTAGGCTGTATACTAAGATTATGTCCCCTTGAGTATGTTATACATGAAGATCATGTCCCCCTTAAGAATGCTATACACTAAGATCATGTCCTTCTTGAGTATGCTGTACACTAAAGTCATGTTCCCCTTGAGTATGCTTTACACTAAGATCATGTCCCCTTGAGTATACTGTACACTAAAATCATGCCCCCTTGAGTAGGCTGTACACTATGATCATGTCCCCTTCAGTAGGCTGTACACTATGATCATGTCCCCTTCAGTATGCTGTACATGAAGATCATGTCCCCTTCAGTAGGCTGTACACTAAGATCATGTCCCTTGAGTAGGCTGTACACTAACATCATGTCCCTCTTCTGTATGCTGTACGTAAGCAATAATGATGGAAGAGCCTGTCATTTCCTAGAGATTAACAACCAGCTGGAGGAGAGGAGTGGCCCGAGGCACAGCCTCAGGCTACTCCCAACCAGCCGGTAATTAATCAGAAGAAAATGACCAGCTCTGAGGTCATTAGTGTGATTATAAGTCTAATTGCAGTAATGATTCTTTTTTTCTTTCGGTGTTTGAGTGCCGAAAATAGTTTTGTTTACGGGCCGCTGCTGTCAATGTACAGTGCATGAACTGAGTGCCACTGCCGTGCCGGTAATTTCTAAAAGATTTCAGACCAGCATGGCAGCCAATCAGTGAGCTACATCAGCTCATTAATAATTAATTAAACATATAAACTAAGATCATGTCCCCTTGAGAATGTTGTACACTAAGATCATGCCCCCCTTGAGTATGTTGTACACTAAGGTCATATCCTCTTAATCCTCCTTTTCTCCAAGGTGAATATGTTAAAGGGACATGGTCAACCCATTTTGTATTATATTATTTCTACCTGAAAACCTGCATTTTATGATTTCCATTTTCTCCCTTTTGTCGCCTGCTGTGGTGGCACAAAAGCATGTGCACATGGAGGTGCACTCATGCTATAGAACTGCAGCTCTTCCCTGCAATGCCACTCAGGTGCTGGCACTACTCCATGTCCTCCACCTGGTGGTAGCCAAGGGCTAAGTCAGCATTCCTCCCCACCCCAAAAGAAGACAGCTGTCTGGCAGATGCTTGATTCTCTCTCTCTTCCTCATCCGACCCCCAACGACCCAACATCATTTCCAAACGTTGGTCACCGGCATGGCAGGAACCAAGGTACACAGCACCTCAGCCCTCAGCACCACTGAACCAGTGGCTTTTTCCCTAACTTGACCAAGAGTGACTCTATGGCATTGCTTTCTCCCTGACTTTTTCTTTGTCCTTCACAGTGACTCAATCCTGCCAAGAAAAATCTTGTAAAATGATCAGTAAAAAGTAGATCCTATACTGTAAGATTGGAAACATAAATATTTAAGGACAATATGGTCTAGTTACCCATAGCAGGTGTAGGCTGCTGCACAAATGGTTTGAAATTAAGATTGACTAATAGAGATTACAACTCAGCAGAAATATGTCTTCAAACTAACAAAGACCAAAATCCATCAAATTCAAAGAGCTGTCAAACAAACCATGGACACAAAATCAGCACAGTACTTCCCTGAGGGTGGTGACATCATGCTATCCTATAAGTAGGAAATAATGGGAATATAACAGCAGGACATTTCTAGGTTTAGAATCCCTAAAAGCTGAAGCACTGGGCTACATGTACCAAGGTCCCCAAACCACTGCTGGATGCCAGGTTGTGGCAGAACTGTGCATTAATTTCCCAGCCATAGTATTTCTGTCTCATGTAGACCATTTTTGGACAGCACTATGGAAGGTATTACAGTACAGTGGTTAGAGCACTAAGGAATAAAACATTACCTCACAAGTTCAAATCCCACCATAGCCACTTGCTAACTGTGTGACCTTAAGCAAGTCATTTTGCCTCCCTTTTACCAATCTCTCAACTATAGAATTATGTAGAAAAGTGACTATGCTGAACATGAGATGTTACAGCTCAGTTAGGCTGTCCTGGGTAAAATGAAAATAAAAGCATTTTCAACCATGCTATGCAATTTATAGCCATATGCGAGAACCATGCAGTAGGCACTGGGTTCGGGACTTGCTGGGGGTAATAATGTTGCCGCTGATTGTGTCTGTGTAATTTTTTTTTTTAAAGAATTTTGCCCCCTCCTCAAGTTACACACCATTGGAGTTCAGAATCATTAGTAAAAGGGGTGTGGGGGGTGAAGCCCCCTGCAAGGGGTGGTGTGGTGTGGGGGAGCAGCCCCCCCACAAAAACAGTTCAGTTTTCCAGATGTCAGTTCACTCAGGATTGTATATCGCCAAAATGCTTTTCAGCAATATACATTCGCGATAGTAGCGGTCGCTGTTTTTCGATCACTATCATCACATGTAACCATTATGCAGTAACATTTATGGGTGATGAATGGTGCAGTTTTGCTGTGTACTGAATGGCTCAGAGGCAGATTCTATCTCTGTGGACAGGCTCTGACTCTTTATAGGACAGTCTATTTGGATTTCAGCTAGCTGATTATGTTTTCACCAACAAGTTGCCAATGTAGTATTTACTTGTATATAGTAGCTTTACCTTGACATAACTATCAGTTCAAGCACAGGAATACTGGGGAGAGACACACACCACAATCAATTTTTCACATAAACCTTCCTGTACTGAACCCAAGGAATCTAAATCCAATACAAAACCATGAAAGAAACAGTTAAATACTACAAAACTTCCCAAAGACTGAAGACTTGGTTTCAGCATTAAGAAGGTCTTTACTTTGACATGAGTGTGCTGTTAAAATGTTACCTACAGTAGTTGTAGTGCCAAAGTAGAAGAGAATTTGGTTTTATATAGAGTTTTTCATTTACGCTGTATCCCAAAGTGCAAACCAGTGTTGTAAAGTGAAGAAATATAAGACAGGGTTAACTATTTTGCTGTTTTGAAAAGTACCATGGACTTGATTGCCACCCAAGATGAGCAGAAAGGACCTCGGTTGAAAATCTAATCAGGAGGACAGAACACTGCAGCAGCCGCTGTAGTGTAACACTGCAGTGTTGGTGCAGGGTAATAGCCTAGGTGCCCAGTATGGGACTTGAACCCATAGCCATCCAATCTTCCTGACCAAGATGAGAGAGCACCATCAATTGAGCCACCAGCAGTGTGGCTATAAAACAGATGCTTTAAATTTAAAACCCAATTTATAGAACAGTCTTCAGATGTTCAACACAAATTACAGATACCAGTAGTAGGTTTTTAAAGCTTTACAGTGCATTCAGATACACTGGAACTGAGCCTAGTGCAGAAATTGTGCAAGCACTGGATATTATTATACAATGGGAAGGAAATTTCCTGTATTCTGATTGGTCAGCTAGTGTCTGAGACAGTGATGTTATTACACAATAACATCACTGTATGGATTTATTGGACCACTTGGAACCTTTTGGACCTTTTGATTAATAGCTTTTTTCTCTTCAGAAACACAAAAAATCTACTAAAAACATTTTACATTTTTTCTTTATTTTGTATAACAACAAACCATTGAATAATTGCAATAAGGCACCCCAAGGTGTGTATTATTGTGTAATAATGTCACTCCTGGGGTGGTGGAAGCACTCGGCTTTGTCTCGTGCTTCAACCCACCCCAGGAGTGACATTATTACATGATAACACACACCTTGTCATGCCTTATTGCTTCATTATAGTATGTAAAGTTTGAATAATAAAGCCTAATGCTACAAACAAATAGCAAGTGTTACAAACAGCAAGTGTTATCAGTCCTGAAGGATTCTACCTCTGCAATTTAATAGACTATACATCACACATGTGCCCCGGGATTTGGCCACACATCGCCAAGGTCAAAGTCCCCAACATCCATGATCTACATGCAGAGAAGAGCATGGAAAGTCTGGGGGGGGGAATCAAGGACAGGGTGGGGCAGTATAAAGTTCATCAAATCTAGATTCCCAGGCCAGCACCCGAGTGGATCCAAAGACCTACCATATCCCCATACAGCATTTCTTTTTAAAATGAAATAAAAAAATTAGAGTTCTGGCGCCTAGCCCGACATGCCATTTTTGAGGACTGAGGCCACCAGTTGGTGGGGTCTATTGGGTCAAACAAAGATCCAGGGGGCCAGGCCCAGAAAGAACACAAGTGTGTCCTCTCTCACATAATGGCTGATGCTGTCGTTGTCCCCTTGGCATCATAGAAAAGGTGCCTTGAAAAACATAGAATGTGAACATACCTTCAAACCCATATCTGACCTGACTGCCTGAGTAGGGGTATATATTGGATCAAGGATGGGTAGGCCTATGCCGGGGGTGTACTGGAAGCTGTGGATGTGCACAGGTCACCTCATGTGCAATGAAGGCCCTCATGCTTGCAACCTCCCAATGCATTCTTACGTGGGTGTTAAGGTCCTCCTGAGCCTCTCTTGGTCATCCTTAAATCCCTCTGTGCCCCTAGACCAGTGCTTCTCAAATGAGGTGTGCAGTGAAGGCAACCAACTAAATTTTCTGCAGCCACAGAGCTCGTTAGAGCCCCAATTACAAAGTGGAATGAATAGTTACTTACCTTTAAAAAACACGGGAGATACATTTCAAGTGAAAATATATGAGGGGCTTGTTTTAATATACACAGTATTGTGTGAAAATAATTGTGTTATATAAGGGGGTTGGGGGTATAACAGGGGTTTAGGAAGGAAACAATAAGAAATGAGGCCACCAGTATGTTCTGGTGGTCGTACTCTGAGGCCCTTTGAGAGCACCAGGCTTTGGTACTTGAGAACCACTGGACAGGACATGCACTTACAGGAAATGCACACAAATGCAATATGCTTGCTTTCAGTATCCAATCAGTGCCTTCCCTTTAACACAACTACACTGTATTTCTTCAGTCCCACTATTGGGCACCTTGCCAGTAAACATTCACTTCAAAAATACTGCCAGTTCAAGAAACAAGCTCTGTGGTAAGCCACTATATTTAGAAAACAAAATCCTAACAAAAGAAATAGGCCAACGCTGTAGAGTGTAATCTTTAACAACTCATTAAGAAAGCCAGCAGCATGTGTGCCATGCTGATAGTTTAAGCACCAGTATGGGTAAACAGTAAACTAAGGAGCTCAGCTGTAGAACTGAGCAACTGGAATTAAAATGAGTGTTTTATACAGAGCACTGAACTGCATGTGCTCAACATTCCAACAGAGCACACAGCTATTTTAGCAATTTCCATTTCTCTAGTAATCGGCTACAGGCAGTACCCAATGAAACTGAACCAGCACGGTTCGTTGGCTCAACTCTAACTCTCTCTCTCTCTCTCTCTGCTGAACTGCTCAAACTCACATGGGTTATCTTACTCCATCTTCCTCTATTTCTCAGCTCCTTCAAGCAGCTCAAACTGGCATGAGCTCTCTCACTCCATCTCTCTCTCTCTCTCTCTGACCATTTCCCAGCTCCCTCAATCAGGATCCTTTCATTCTCCTCTCCTTCCAAGAGGGGCTTCTCATTCAGAAATTTTAGCCATCAACCATCTATTTCTCAGCACTCAGCTGGCGAACCTGTTCTTGATGCCTCTCTGGTTTGCACCTTCATGCCAAAAGAAATTAGGGCCTCCTGAACTTCAGGAGTCTCTTTGGTTTCTGTCCCAAGAGTTCTAAGTGGTGACTGGTTTCCAGATCAACCCTGACCCATGACCAGGATGTAAGAGTCACCAAGATGGCATAGTCCATGTCTTTAGGTGCAGTTGCCTACAAACACAATGTATATTTTATATGCACACAGTAGTTCCAACACCAGGACACAGGTAATGCCAGTCCAGTATCTACAAACCTAGTGCAGTCACTTAATTCAGGTGGTACAATCATCTTCTCATTCTTGGCAGACAGCCAGGATAGTCCTTGTCTGATGTCAAAACAATGCAATAGAGGCAGTAATCCTCTGATATACAGCACCAAGGTGCCTGACTGCACACTGTGTACCATTGCCGCAGTGATGGAACAACAGCGAAGACCATTGCAGTGACAGAGTCGGCTGTTCACTGTCATGGTCCACTGTTGTTCTGACATTGTTGTCTCCGGGGTGCTCACCCCCTTCCTGAAACAACTCCATCTCAGAGTTGGTACTCAATAGTGCAGGGGTGTGGGGGACAGAGTTCCCTGCATGAGGGTTGTGGGAGGCAAAGCTTCCTGCAAAAACCACTTGGTTCTCCTGACCTCACAATGCCAGCTGCCAGCATTGTGCCATCGCTGTAATGCCCATCGACAGAATTCCTGTTGAAGCGGCTTGGTGGAATCCTGCACACTAGCCCAAGTCTCAAGTCCAGAAATGGCATTGAAGCAATAACTCTGGAAAGGCATTGGCAATAAAGCCAAGTTTTTAGAATACAGAATTTCATGTACCCAAATAATGAAGTGCATCATGGAAAATATATGCAAACCACTATCAAAGAATTTAGACTGTTTTGGCTTAGGAAGAGGAGTGAACTAGCAAAAATGTCTTACAGTATATGAATCTGGGATACAGTATCTTGCTGAACTTCTATAGATTTCTGATGCGCCTAATGGTTAAGTATCAGACAATAGCTACTGTAATACATCTAATCTGGGCTGCTCATGACATTCACTTAAAATGGGAAAAGCTAGGCTTCCCTTCCCTTTTGCTAACTGAAGTTTATTTGTAAGCAATTCTAGGGTAGTTTCCAGACCAATAAATACCAGAGGGTTCCATGTCAAGTCAGCGAAAATAAAATCATGATGGGAAAATGGCTGCATGTAGTAGTAAATCATTTTTTATTCATAAACGAATAAAAGGATACATTCAATTGAGCAAAGCTCATTTTCAATGAAGTTCCATGTCACAATAAAATGAGGTTCCACATCAAAAAAACATAAACATCAAATCACTAGAAACTACATATAAATTGGGACAATTTACAGTACAGCAATAAATAAGGAAAGAAAAATAAAAAAAAATTAAAAGAAATTAAAATACAAACAGTCCGTCTCATTACACAATAACATACTTTAAGACACTAACAATTATTGCATGTTGTGATATTGTGTAATGCAGTTATACACCAATTCCTTAGTTCGCTTTTATTATATCTAGTTCTATTTTTTCTTAATTCTAAGGGAGATTTAATGAAACACAGTGAGGCGTGAATTCAGACCAGGATAAACAGCAATCACTGAAATGGCGATAGTGTGTTTCTGCAGGGGAGGGGCTTCACCCCCCACAACCCCTTTATTTTAAATAACCAACTCCAGGGGGGGCAGGCATCTGGGAGGGGTGAAAGTCATAGGTTGCCATTTTGGCAGTCGTTGTGTTTCCTCATCGCCCTTTGTGCCTCGCTGTATTTTTGGCAGATGTTTTCCCCATCACAATTTTATTTTTGCTGACTTGACAAGATACCATACCAGAGAGGACTTTATCCCAGTTATTAAAATATTCCATGAAGGGGGTGATCAGCAATATTTGGAAAAAATAAAGATGCTTTAGCAGCAGATTCATACAGTATGAATATCCTTAATTCAATTTCAGTTCACAAAACTGATAATAACTCCCACTTGCTAATGTCAGACATTATTAGAGTTGTGATAGGATTATAATATGGTTTCTCAAATTGTGAAATATCCTTTGGTATTTGTGTGCCTAGATACTTTATTTATATTTGATTCCACTTAAATTTACATTTGGCAGCAATCTTCAGTGACAGTTGTAGTCTCATAATCAAAGTTATGTATCTCTGTTTTTTTCTTAATTAATTTATAGTCCACTAATTTTCCATAGTAGTCCAAAGTTTTCCATAGTTCAGAGAGGGAAGAGGAGGACCTATTAAATACATTAGCAAATCATCCACATATAAGGAACCTTTTGCACATCTCAAGTACGCCTATAGGAATTCCTAGAATTCTCTGATATTACTAAATCAGTTGAGGCAGAGGATCCATATATAAAACAAACATTATACAGTTGCAAGAATGAATCCTGGATTCTGATTGGTCAGTGTGTGCCTGAGACAGTGATGATATTACAGTATAACATCACTGTCATTGATTAGCATTAGCTTTGCTGGCTGCATTCATAGAGCCTTTTTTTCCTCTTCTCTAAGAAACTCACTAAAAATCTACTAAAAACATTTTTTAATTTTTTTTATTTTGTATAACATTGAGCCATTGTATAATAGCAATAAGGCACTCCAGTGTGTATTATTGTGTAATAACATCACTCCTGGGGTGGTGGAAGCACTCGGCTTCACCTCGTGCTTCAACCCACCCCAGGGGTGATGTTGTTACACAATAACACACACCCTGGCATGCCTTATTGCTTAAGTAATCGGAATAGTGGGTATCCCTGCCTTGTACCCCTGGGTAGTATGAATAAAGAAAAGAGTCTGCTCTTAGCCCTAACATAGGCTATTGGGTTCATACCAAGTGTCCTGATCAGCATTTGGAGTTCTTGATTGTAAACAATGCAAATTTACCAATGTGTGACAGAGAAAGGAGCAGGAAACCATACTGGATTTTTTTCAGAGGTCAAGCATAAATTAGAACTAGTATCTTGTCTTTGAATATATAACCAATAGTAAACAATGGATGTTTTATATTACCCTGTGTTGGCCTACTTGACATCGGGAGTAATATGAGAGTACAGCATAACCTCCACTCTCTTAGGTATTATTGATGCAAAAATATTTTTTAGTGTATGGAGGGACGTTGTTCTGTATGGTTTTCTGCTCACTTAAAAATGTTGTTCTGTTGCAGTAGTGATATCCATAGTGCAGCAGAACAACCTTTTGTTCTGCTGCAGTATAGACATCACACAGATGTGATTGCGAGCTGCAAAAGTGACAACTTGTTCAGTGCACATCATCTGCATTCCCTATCACCAACAAACAACATCTGTTTAAAAAATCAAGCAGAACTACAAAACTCACATAAGCATTACAGCATAGTCTAACAGCATTCACAATTAGTGTACCTATGTCAGCTGCAGTATATTCCAAGCTAGTATCGGACAGCCAGCAGTTTATGCTGGATCAAGAGAATCAGAAAACATTGAAAAAAACTGAAAATGACCTTAGGCTCATACACAGCTGCCTCAGGGATAATGATGAGCACAGTCACGCCAAGACGTCCCCCCCTTCCCCACGGAGCTAGACCCAATGTTGGCCGAATTAATTTATAAAAATTAAATGGATAGATGGAACTGAACATGAACCATTGACACTTAGAGAAATGCTAGACAGTGTGGACAGACACCTGGAGAAGTGTGGCCACAAAGAATTTATCAACAAATCTGCTGAAACTGCTTCTCCAGAGACAATAAAAACACTGTCAGCCAAGCAGAAATACCTTAGAAAAGTTAGGAAAGGGATTAATCCCAACCATGCAGATGCCGTCACAGAGACAGAAATTGAGAAGTTATATACCACCCGGTACACTGGGCTTGCATAATCCTACAGCCTTGCCTAACTTGTTGATTTTTTAATGTTGGTCTCTATTTTGCACTGAGGTCCACAGAACAGTATAATCTAAAGTGAGGCGACCTGCAACTTTGCAATGACACAGAAGGAACTACATACTTGGAGTACAGTGAGAAACAAAAACACAAGAGATGACTGGCCAGTGAAACCACATACTGTATGTACCAGTGCCTAAACTCAGACAGAGACCCCATTTCTGCCTACATTAAGTACAGATCTGAGAGACCCCCCAAAATGCTGGAGCCTGGTGCCCCCTTTTATCTAGCACCCAATGTAAATTACAAGCCAGGATATCCCACTGGTTCTGAGCCATGACAGTTGGGAGAACAAAAATTCATGCAATGATGAGGAACATAAAGGTGTCAGCTGGACTACCAGAGACAAAAAAAAAATTACAAATCATTCCATGATGAAAACGTCAGTTCAAAGCCTTGTTGATCATAACATCCCACCTACAGAGGTAGTGCGGGTGTCTGGCCACAGATGTCTCAGATCAATCAATAACTACTACTTTCTCTCTGAAGAGAAACAGAAGAGAAATTCCCAAATTTTCTCTAGTACAGCCAGCCATGGTCTGGCTCACCTGGGTTCAACGTGTACAGCAATGTCATCCGAAGCAGTGTAAGCCTCCTTTTAACAAATGATCCAGCAGCCATTTAGTGAGCTTTTAAATGTGCAAATCTTCGGGAGCGGTTGTATTTTTAACAAAGCAGTGATTGTAAAAATTGTAAATCCCTCTGGAATGGCAAAACGGAAGCATTTAGCCATAATGACACCTCTTCCAACTTGGAATAAGGTGAGTTTGATTTGACCGATCTGTTTTCATTCAATTTTTTTTTCAGCAGCAGTAACCAATCTACTGAGTTAATGGGCAGGACTATGCAAGAATAGGGGTGGAGGGGAAGGAACGACAGCAGGGTCACAAGTCGTAGGGAAGTCGCTTCCATAAATCAGTGTGTTACGAGCCTGTGTTGGTTGTGAATTGAAGGGGAGAGGTAACAAGTGTGCCATTTCTGTTGTGGTTGGCATAGCAGCAAGCTGAAAAAATATGTTGCCAGTAGTTGGACATAGTTGATGTGAGGAAACTTAGACACTACACATGAAGTAAGTTAAATAGTGGCTTATAATGGTATTTTCCCTTTCCTTCTTCCCTGCTTTCTGTTTCTACAGATTTTGAAATGATACAGGTACCTGAGAGCAATAGTGCTGAAAAAGAAAAAGAACATGAACACTACACCTAATTGATGGGTTTTTTTGTTTTCTTTCTTAAGTGTCCATATGTGTCTTTGCTGCAATTAAACAATAAATGGTGATTGTTTATAAAAAATCAATTCCGGTGTTTGTGTTGCTTCTTTCACCGTGGGTTCATCCATACACTGTATAGAACAGTGTATGGCGTCCCATACACAACAAGGCTACTCTTTACCCCCGTGGTTACTTTGACAACTGAATGACCTCTTGAGCTTTGCTCTTGAGGTCAACAGTCATCATATTAACCACTCGGGTAAAGAATAGCCTCGTTGTGTATGAGACGCCATACACAATCCTATATAATCAACATTTGAAACTTACATTCGGTGATAAGATTTTTATTTTGTACTGCCTTTCTCAGTTTTAACATAGCAAAAATTGTTGTATAATCACCATGTTTCAGGGAGACAACCTTTTACCAGTACCTTCTAATAGGTCTGCAACAATGGAGTTGACGAATGAGTCTTAAAGATCTTTAAAAAAATTCAGCACTATAGCCATCCAGACCTGGGTACTGGCCATTTTATAACTAGTATAAGTGAAAAGTATTTATTTCTTTTTTTTTACATCCTTACTTTTTTATTATAGTTATATGGTAGTTAATACATATAGCATGGACAAAAATACAATGTAATAACTGGGGAGTGTTTTCTCCCATTGAGAAACTGGGTTATAATTCGCTGTTATAACCCACGAGTTATAACGGCGAACACATGCCCGGTTTCTCACATACTGCGCATGCCTATGCTCTTTTTCCTCGCTCGACGATCCTCGAACTGCCACTTCATGAACTACAACTGTGGTGCACAACACAGCAAAATCAGCATGGATTAAACAGTTCAATGTGTAGCAAATTCCCAGTCATACACTAACGTTTGCCATCAGGAGTGAATTTCAAAGATAGCTGCCTTCCCCAGTCATCTTCAAAAAAATGAGCAATGATCATCGCGACAGCACAGACATGGCCCTCTTATTCCCAATCCCTCACATCAGGTAGCAAACCGTGAAAGCTGTTTGTTTTTTCTTTTTTTGTATTGGTAAAAGTAAAAAAATAAATAAAATGCATCTAACCCCTGGGGCTCAAAACAGCAAACTGATTTTTTTTAAACAGCAGCTGCACACAAGTCACACTCCTACTACTTTTAACAAAGTGATGCTGGGAAAACACTCCCCAGCAATTACATAAAACAATGCATGGGGGTGAGTGAATAAATGAGAAATGATGTGCACCCTCGGTGCGGGATGCTCATATAAACCCCTCGGGCTCGCCCTTGGGGTTTATGTAGCATCCCACTCCTCAGGTGCACATAAGTTCTCATTATACACTCACCCCCATACATTATTGTATATATCATACAAATCATTCGGATTCGATCATCCTTTTACAATAATCACCTAACATTTCCTCCATATTTTTATCATCGAAACCACAGTTTAATCTAACCTTCTTTATTCATAGTGTATCGAGTCTACCCCTCCCTCCCTCCCTGAACTCAGTGAATTGTCAAAAACAAAAACATTGTAAACTTGATATAACTTTTTTTTAAAAAGTGGAAAGTATTTTTGCCATTTGTACAGGTCCTGTCAAAACAGTGTTATTGCTAAGGGTCATCTAGGGTAGAAGAACTATCTAAAATAAATTAACAAGTGTAGATGTCAGAGGCCCTGGGGGCTATTCACATCAATTTTGATAATAACTTTGTAGAACTGATAGAATATGAGTTTAGTAACCAATTGTTGCATATTGGGTCTTGCAGCTTAAAGGGAAAGTCTCCTCAACCTATTTTCTATATACCTGTGAAGTTTGTAGGCATGAACAAATGATTCTCTTTCTTGTATACCCTTAATTTCATCCTAATTTAAATACAAATGTGATTGCTTCACTCTGTTTTGCCCTGGTGTGAAAACCCATTTGTCTCCATTCCAAAGGTCATGATCCCACTCACGTAAGGCATCATGGGGGTTGATGATACATATGTGCACAAGCCAGCAAGTGCATGCACAAGCCAGCAGAAGTTCTGTTGCATGTCTTGTAAAGTCCCTGCATTCTCTAAAAGCATTTTTTTTCTAACTCAGATACACTTTAAACTACAGAAAACAGCAGGGCACTTACTATGCCTTGAAAAGTTTCATGGCCTGCATAAGAGAAGAACGTAGGAACTGCAGAGAACAGCAACAGTACTGACTAATACAGTGTAACTACTCCAGGCTTTGGCACCAAAACATCATAAAATTCCAGGATGCCTTACATGAGGCAGGTCATGACCTTTGCAATTGAGTTAAGTAGGTTTTCACACCAACCTTAAGTACATTCATCTACATTTAAATCCTGATGAAATTAGGAGGGTGCACTAGTGGCAGTTATTGTGCATGACTACATAATTCACAGGGAAACAGAATAGAAGGCTTTAAGTATAGTTGCCTGTTTATGCGTTTGCTGCAGTTTATATGCCAGGAATTTAAAGGTGTGGGCCCCTCCCTCATAGAATTTCTGTCTGAAATATTTGTCTGTGCATCAGGAGTTCCTGAATCTATGCTTCTGATTTTTTAATTGAGTTACAACTGTAGTATTTCTCAGTTTATGCAGATCTTTTAGAAATCTGAGCTGATAATTCAGCTCAATGATACAGGCTTCCCACAGTTATTTTTCCTTTGCTAAATATGATATTATTTCTCCCTGCAATACTATTTTATGGGTTTCCCATACAAGAACTGGTTTCACTCCTGGGCCATCATTGTGCCTATTTATTTTTTTTTGTCGTTTTTTCCCCCAAAAAATTAATTTTTCAAATGTTTGATTATTCAGTAGCAATAAATCAAAATTCCAATCTGAAGTTTTCTTTTCTGTTCCTATGTCTAGGTGAATTATGAGTGAAAATGGTGTGATTATATAATCTGTGCAATTTCACACATCAGTACTCTATTTGAATCTTCTGTTTCAATAAAATTATACTCAGCCCTAGTGTAGACAAAGTATGGGTGAAAATAATAGGTATAAATCCCTATACCAGCTCAAGCATCTCTCCATACCAGCTAGAACACTTATTTTTTTAACTGCCTTTTTTGCTGGAGGAGAGCATGGGGCAGGGGGAGTTATTGGTAGACTCAACTGCTAAAACAGTTTAGTTAGTTTTTATGTCACATAACTCCCTTTAGGCAAATCCTATTTTCAAAGGATTTAGAATCAGATACAACAAAAGACTACAGTTACAGAGTAAGTTCCAAGTGTACAATACAGTAAAACTACAATTATATGCCTTTAGACACAGGTAAGACAATGTTGTACAATTGGTGCTAGTACAGTACTTAACAGTGCATGGGTATTGTGTTGACATTACATCCTGAGAAGGTGCAGTGTACATATATATGTTGGGGGTAATTTTGATGGTCAGTGGTAGCAACTGCATGATACAGGTGGGGCAACTGAGGAGAACAGCTGGAATTGAAACAGTTTGATAGAGCAATCAGTTTTTCAAGAGTCAGGCAGGTCATTCCATTGCTTAGCAAAACGGTATTAAAAACAGGATCGACCAAGGGACATTTATCTTTGAAGAAGCAGCTGGGTGTATCTCCCCACACTGCTGGTAGAGCATTAGTTCTCAGATTTTATCATAGTGAACTTCCCCCAAGCCATGAAAAAGCTCTTGAGCCCCCCAAATACTGAAATAATATTTGGCTTCCTGTAAAAAAATAACATACTTTTCACAGTACACCAGGAATAAAGTGAAACCCCTTTAAATTGATGGCTCTCATTTTATTTAGCTTATTTTAACCCCCTCCACAGGCAAGTCTATTCGATCTACTATTTTCACTCTTGAACCACTGTTACCCCTTGTTGTAGTACATTCATGTGTCAGACTGTTTTCTCTGTTTCCCCTCTATCTGGACTAACCTTCCTACCCACCTCTGCCTCTCCCCTCTCCCCTCTTACCTTGCCCTTAAGAAGCTTCTCAGGGATCGTTTTGCTCCATTCAGATCTTGCTCCCAGTACCTCTGTGTTTAACCCTCGTATTTGGGCTGTAATTGATCAGTTGTTACCTTTATTTATTAGTTTACTGCTCCTATTTGTTTCCAGTGTTGTTCATTTTGTATTGCTTGACTGTTTTGTAGTTATCTTTTGAATTGTATTCACTCCTTACCCTCCCAAGGTACACCTTAAATTAGCCTTTTTTCATCTGTGCATTTCCTGAGTTGTAAATAAACACATAAATTCACCTACTGTTACCCTGTTTCAGCTTGCCTCATCTCTTCATGTAAAATATATATAAAAATCTTAATTTAAATACAGTATTTTTTTCAGACTTGCTTAAGCCTCCACTGGAAGAGGTTAGGGCCTCCCCAAGGAGGCTGGCCTCACCATTTGAGAACCACTGTGGTAGAGTATTAAACTGGACAATGACTGTAGGCCAGGAGACAGCAAGCCTTGTAATGCTTTTTTGCCTGTGACAAGGGTGTGGTAGAGCAGCATCATGTCAAGGTCTTGCAGTTTAGGCTATTGTATAGCACACAGGTGTGTGAGTATTTTTAGGCCAAGCACAAAGTAGCAGGCCCTACTGTGAGACTCTTGACTCTGGCTATCACACTGTCACTCACGGAACCATGAACCATAATCCCATAATCAATAATACTTGTAATAAAGCACTGTACAAGTAGTATCGTAATCTCTGGAAAGAAGTTATTTCTATGCCTGTATAGCAGCCCTAGCCTACAGTTGACTACCTTAACCGAGAGATGAACATGTATGTTGAAAGACAATGCACTGTCAAGTGTAATCCCAAAATATTTAAAAGTTTATACTTGTTTAAAGGGGGGGGGGTCCCAGTTGAGGATGTAATGGTTAAGACAGGGGAGGTGCAGGTTTTGTTATGGGTGCCAAAAAACATACATTTAGATTTTTTTGTTGTGTTCATTACTAGCAGGTTGGAGATGCACCATTCCTGGATGGCTAAATAGTACATTGATTGGCCTGCACACGGTCAGTATATTATTTATAAATAGACTAAAGTGAAGGGGTCCTAGGATTGAACCTTGGGGAGCACTCCCAGTGACTAACCTATCTTGTGAAAGTACATTGTGACAGTTTACAGCTTGGGTTCTACCAGTCAGGCAGTCTTTAAAGCAGGAGACCAAGACTTCAGAAAGGCCTAGATTAAGTAGTTTCTGGCATAGGAAAGAATGGTTCACAAGGTCGAAGGCTTTGTTAGATCTATGTATATGGACCCAGCTATTTCTCCTCTGTTCAGGGCACAATGAATTCAATTAGTGAACTTGAGGAGTGCTGTCACTGCACTGAAGTTTTTTCTAAATCCATGTTGCTAATTTGCCCGGATCTCATGCTGACTCAGGTATTGGGTGAGCAGATCATTTAATATTCTTTGTAAGGTTTTTGATAGAGGAGGTAAAATGGAGATTGGGTGGTAGTTTGGTGGCAGGTTATAATCACCCCCTTTAAATACAGGGATCACATGGGCTTTTTTCCATAGCTCTGATACTTGCCCATTGGAAAGGGGCATGTTGAAAATTCTCTGCAAGCGGTAGGTGATCTCCTTAAGCACTAATTTGAGCAGTTTCATGTCTATGTTGTCTGGGCCAAGTCTACTTTTAATTTTGGGTCTTGTTAGGTGGTCATGCACTCCAGTCCAAGTAAGCCTTTTAAAAGAGAATTTAGGTCTAGTGGGTTGGTCAGGCATTAACTCCTGCAGTGGCAGGGTGAGTGATAAAGTCTGTATGTATGACGACTGGTCGCTGAGGGTTTTGTTAAAGGTGTCAGCAATACTCTTGTCCCCTTTAATTGTAGTGCCACCATCTACAATGGAGTGGGGTAAAGATTTTCTGGAATTGCCCTTGATTTTGATTATGCCACTCTGTAGTTGTTTAGGATCACTAATGAGTTTTTTTTTTGTTGAGTTTTGTAAAACTTAGCCTTGCCTTCCTTTTTTTTTCAGACTTTATTTCTACACCTTCACCAAGGGGAACTCTCTCCAGCAACTTCCTCACCCAGTCTCTACCTCCCGCTGTGAAGCTGCTGCTATCTCCTTACCCTGAACTGGTGAAACCCCGGATCTGAACCCCCACGGGGAAGAGCTGCCCTCTTCACCCAGGGCACTCTAGCTGTAGTATACAGTGCTGGATCAGGGTGACCAAGGCAGGAGAAGAGAGGAGAGTGACTAGTGTTGGAAGTGTGGTCCAGGAGGAAGCACCATCGCCTATCCCCAAGGGAAGGGGATTTTTACCTTGTGTTTTCTCGGTACCCACAGTGCACAGATGTGCAATGGTGGCTGGGCACAGTGTGCCACCACCTGCCAAGCTCCACCCTCTATGCATGCACCAATTGCTTGTGCTGCACCCGACCACTGCCAGGTGCCACTACAGTGCAGTGCATCCCCATAACCCTCCCCCGGGAAGGAAGAGCTGTCCTCTGGATGCTCGATCCCTTCCTTCCCCTGCTGACCTCCAGTGACCCTGGCTCATTCCTGAACCTGGGTTGCCGGCATGATGTCCAGCGCCTCAACCCTCAGCACCACCGGGCCGGCAGCCTTGCCTTCCTTGATGCACAATTTTTTAGCATTCTGCAGCTCCTTGTATTTTATGAGGGATTTGTTTTGGCACAGTCCTTTGTACAGAGCTCAAGCTCTGGTCAATGAATTGATAGCAGGGGTAAACTAGTCTTAGACGTTTTCCCTCCTATGAAGGGTTTTGAAAGGGGCAACAATGTCACAGATCCTGTTAAACTGAAGAATGAAGTACCCCAGGGCTACATTTACATTTCATGTACTGGTCAAGAAAACCAGTCAACTTGTTGCAGGAGGACTCGGAAATATGGAAGCTTGTTGGTATAGAATACTCGGGCTTTGATGTTGGAAGGCTCACCTTTGGTCACCTTGGCAGACCATCTGTGGGTGACTGTGGAGTGGTCATTCAGAAAGTCAGGCAGAACAGTAATAGAGATGACCCTATCAGAATGGCTGACTAGGATCCAATCTAGCAGGTTGGCAGTGCCTGTTTTATAGTTTATTCTGGTAAGGGTGGTGATAACCTGGGTTAAGTACGCATTGGCCAGTCTGTCTTTGAACTCCATTATTACTTGCAAGACAGATGCAGTTAATATCACCTAACACATTTTTTTCATGCTGCAGATTTAAACCAGTTACAACATTAATGAAGTAATCAAAAACAGCACTGACATTCTTTGGTGAAAAATATACCGCTAAAAGTTGAGATTTTTTTCACCCTTGAGGCCAAGTTTTAAGTTAACTGCAAGAAATTCACAGCCAGTAAGTTCAAGAGTAAGGGCGAGTCTGCTAGATCTATGGAAGGACTTAGTGTATATGAAACATCCACCCCTTTTTAGAGCCCCTGGCTTGTCTGAATATAGTGTAGATGATAATGTCAATTTCTCTGCCTGGGATCCTATTAACGAGCCAGGTCTCTGTGACAGCCACAGCATTAAACCGGGAATTAGCCACCCAGAGCTTAAATTCATCTGGTTTGGGCATAAGACCTCACATGTTCACAGGTGTCACCACCAGATATCCTCTGAAGGGTGTTATAGGTGCATCAGGGCTGGGAATTAGGTGCACACTGCCACCAATGATTAGTAGGAGCAGTAACACTTATCTACTTGCAAAGTATAGTTTAAATGTTTTGGAGCGTGATACCCTTCTCCTGTTTTTTACCTTCTGGGGTCATAAAGCAGGATTACCAAAGGATTTTTAGTAAGGTAGCTCCTGCATGGCCTTTAAAGCTAAGTAAGGGTCATGTGTATCACATCATAGGGCAGCAGTGTGCAGTGGGCTCAACAGTTGCCCTGGTTTATGTGTTAGTACAGGGGGTATGAATTACAATATCAGACCAGGTATGGATGTGGTAAGAGGTGTTCCCTGCCGGTATGTTATTAATTACTGCCAACATACCAACTAAGGCAATAAAGGCCTTACTTGGGAAGGTGGTCATATTTCTGAGTCCTGGTTCAAGGTGGGGCAAGAGAGTATATGCTGCTCTAAAGGGAGTATTGTAATTACCTGACTGCTGCTAGCAGCACAATTTACCTTCCTATGGCACCACTGTACAATGGCTCTCTGTCCTGGAGCAGACCAATAATCTAAGCAGAACATGCCGGCAACAACTATAGGAGCAGTACAAGGCAGAGTTGGCTACTATTATCATCTACAAACAGGAGCAGGCAAGTAATCTATGCAAAAAGGGGCAAACAGCTGTAGCAGCAGTACAAGGCACATCTGGTTACTATTATCATATACTAACAACAGCAGGCAAGTAATCTACAGCATGCAAAAAAGGGACAAACAACTATAGGAGCAGTACAAGGCAGAGTTGGTTGCTATTATTACAGATTATCTAGAGCAGGCAAGCAAACTAGGCAAAAAATAAGGAGCAGTAACTATAAGAGTAGATTATTTAGGAACAGCTGGTATCTATTTCATACAGAGAGCTATGGTTGTACTGGCTGTGATTGAACAGGTACACTCTAAGACTAAGGAGTAGACGCAGTACAACTAGTTCAATACGCATAGTTCAGTACTTGGCACAGCTGGTTGATTAATAATACAAACTAACAAGAGCAGGCAAGTAATCTGTGCAACACAGGGAGGCAACAAATATGGGAGCATCCAACTATCACAGTTATTGCAGTTATTTACAGAGAGCAGTAGTTATACTGGCTGAGTTGAACAGTATTACTTAAAAATGGAGGAGAAGGTAAACAGAACAACTGGTTTGATAAGCAAAGATCTGTGTAAGCCAAAAAGGGTGTTAGCAGACTCTGGTGTGCATGAGCCTGCCTAGAGTGGGAGACAAACCAGTAACTTCTGAGATCTGGCTGTGTGGAGGCAGACAGAAATCACTGGTGACTGGGACAGCATGACTGACCAATGGCCAACAGTAAGCTGACTCCTGGCAGACTCCTTTCACTGCCCTTAGCTCTCATCCCTCTGTGTGGTGACTGCCATGTCGGACCGCTGGGGGGGGTTAATCTTTACATCAGAATAGTGCCTATGATTGGGCCCTGGGCCAGTGGTGGGTGGGGCTACCTGCTGCTGGTCTCAAGGCACTGGTGCAGTGATCAGATGAGGGAGAGTTACAGTTTAGCAGGGGGTGAATCTCTCCACCACTCCAGTCTGTCATGCAGTGAAAGTACTGGGCCAGAGTCAAGCAAAGAAAGCTTCTAGAACAAAAGGAGCTTTGGAAAGATTCAAAAGAAGCACACTGCTTCTGGCCACACCTTTGACTGGGTCCTGGTTCAGTGGTGGATGGGGCTATCTGACACTTGTCTTGGAGCTCTGGTGAGGTGATTGGATGAGGGAGAGTCATGATTTAGCAGGGAGCTACTCTCTCCAACCCCCGTTCTGTCCTGCAATGCAAGTCCTGGGCTAGAGTCAAGCAAATAAAGATCCTAGAATGAAAGGAGCTTTGGAAAAATTCAAAAGAAGCACACCACTTCTAGCCATGCATTTGATTGGGTCCTGGGCCGGTGGTGGGTGAAGCTACCCGACACTGGTTTCGGTGCTCCACTGTGATGATAGGATGGGGCAGAGTCATGGTTTAGAAGGTAGCAACTCTCTCTGACCACCATTCTGTCCTACAGTGAATTTCAAATCCACCACCCCCAAACAATTAGAAGCCCTGTCTTCATCTATATTATCACATGATTCCTTACTGAGCAGTCATCATTTCCAGGCAGGAGGTAAATACTACTATTGTAATCTCTACAGTGTAGTTCCAGGAATTACTATCACCACCCCACATCACTTACCATTTTCTAAGAAGAAGCAGCCACTTACTGATAACCCAAATTTAGCCAGCTTCTTATGTTCTACCCCAGAGAGATTTGTCTCTTGCAACATTATGACTTTAGGGCAAAGTTTTTTAATTGTTGCTAAGATTTTTGACATTTTACAGTAACTGGAGTATTAGGCCCATTGATACTTTGGGAAAGTACCTGAAAAGGGACTGTATTCGCCACTAGCCTTATCACTGCAGACTTCCCACGTGATATAAATAGGCCCTTCACAAGTTTCCTCCCAGCACCCACTCTTCCCAATTTCTCAGTAAACTGAGCCCATGAAACACAGCATCTTAAACTGTAAACTTTGGCAGTATAGGCTAGAGGTTAGAGCAACAAGCTGCGAAGGAGTTCAGTACATACAGCAGACCTGGGCTTGAGTCACACAAACTCTACCTGCATACCGTATTACCATGAGCAAGCATGTAGCCTCCCTGTGCTCCCAGGGTAGAAACACTCCACAACTTAATATATCTTTCCCAGCTAAAAAATTGTTAACTATATACAGTTGTGCCAGCCCAGATGCAATGCAGTAATTCTGCAGTATATTACAAAATTCTGCAATATGCTACAGGGAACAGTGTAATTCAATTGTAATTAAGACCTTTATCACTGCAGCATTTTCTGACATGTCATTTATTGTAAGTTACTGCATTGCATCATAGCTGGCTGTACTGTATTAGAAAGAAGACTTGCATTGCTATCTCACACTCTTAAAGCAAAACACTTAGCATCACCTTGCAGTAAAACTCCCAGCAGGGTACATAAACACAAACATGATTTATTTATATATTTTTATTTATTTATTTGGTTAGTTATTTAATTAAACATGTGCCAGGTTAGCAAACACAGCTATTGGAGGATGGGTACAGAGAAACTTACAAGAGTACATTCAACAAGCAATTATCGCAACATAGAACATAAAGTAGCAATAATAAAACAACTACAAGTAAACATAACACCGTACAAGACTCTGAATAATAGAATGTACAAGATTTGCTAGTTAGAGTAATATCTGTATACAGTAGTAGCCATCGCCACATTGAATCAAATATGCCACAGTGAAACCTGACACCAGAAAAGCCACATTCCAATGAATGCAGCTTTCTGACTGATATCAGATTGTGGCATTACAGAAGCCACACCATGACTATACCTGGCGATGGCTACCACTGTATAACATTATAATAAGTATAACAGCAAAAATGAAATGAACTCTAACTTCCATGGCTGGGGTCCTTCCGAGGACATTCTCTAAATGTGTGGTGTCAAAGTGGACTGAAGATGTTCTTGGAATCTAGTCTTTTGGGGCCTGAAAGGGCTTCTTATAATTGAGGAAGACAAAGGAGAATGTGGGAAGGGAAGTATTATCACCTAAATGAACTGGCCAGTTTGTAGTGTGGCAGAGAACTAGCCTAAGGTCAGGCAGAAAAATGGCAGCACATAGCAGACCACAAGAATAGCATAGTATGCCACTCCTCAATGCTGTATAGTGAGAGCAGTATAATCAGCTATGGGAATATGGATCTCTTCACAAGAAAATACTTCCTCATGGGGAAATCACAGGCAGGGGCCCTTAAAAAAATTATTTTACCTGCGTTAACAATCTTAGCTGAAGCTGTACTCTGTAACTGTAGGAAGTTTTCAAGAATTTGAAACATGACCACATCAATAATCGTGGAATTAAAGTGATAGGATATCCCTATGTTACTATACGTTGTCCGCACAAACATAATATGCAATAAGCACTGAAAATCAAATCCATTCCTGTTTGACTAGCCCTGTTTTTCTGTTTGTGTTCTTCCAATGTCATTTTTTGTTTTTGTTTTTTTAAAAGAAAGCATAGTGGACAGACCCATCTCCAACTTGAGCAAACAACTAAAATAGTTAAATAGCTGGCCCACTGGTGCAGTGGTTGGATTTCTGCTTGCAATGCCAGTGATCTGGGTTCGGGAATGGCCACGGGTCGCTGGAGGGACAGCCGCGGGGAGAAGGATTGAGCATCCCATGGACAGCTCTCCTTCTCTGGGGGGAAGGTAGGGGACTTGTCCGGCGCCTCCTGGCTCCTAGCGGAGGCTGGGAGCATCACAGGATGCATGGCCCAAATGCCAACTGGGGGAGGAGTGGAAGTCTGCATATGCCGTGATGTCACTACACTGCCCCCAACAGAAAAAGGGAAAAATTGCTCGCTGGCTGCTGGATGATGGCTCTCCATTCCCTGAGTGCCTCCAGCACCTTCCCACGGCCTCCTGCTCCTCAGCAGCATCCCCGGGCCCTAGTAGTGTGTGCGGGGCCCTCCCCCTCTCCCTGGTGCCTGTCCAGGGCCTCCTGCTCCTCAGCAGCATCCCCGGGCCCTAGTAGTGTGTGTGTGTGTGCTGGGGCCATCCCCTCTCCCCTGGTGTCTTCCCCCTCGAAGGAGGGGGAGCCACCCGGTAAAGGGATACACCAGAATATCCTGGGGAATCGGCTGCCATATGGGGACCAGAGGAGGTCTGGGTAAGAACAGTGGGGCTGGAGGGAGCCTGTGGAGCCCGAAGGAGTGGGGGACCAGCGAGCACGGAGGGTGAAGAAAATAAAAATAGTTAAATAAGTAAGTTCTGTGGGAAAACTAGGCAAAGTAAGTAGCCCACCACCGGTGACCTTTATACTACAAAAAAATACATACTGCTGCTATGGTATAGGGAAAACTGATACAGGAAAATGTGTGACAAAGATCACCATGTCATTGCTAAGAATACAGGTTAAAGCTCCACAGATCTTTTACAAACAACCAGAGTACCTCAGTTTGTACTCCAGTCCCAATCCAGAGTGTGGCATTGCTCAGTAAAACTGCACAGTGGATGAGATGTAGGGTTTTCTTGAAAGGAATTGTATAAATCACAATGATTATCTAGTTGAAAAAGACAAGCTTTTCAATAGACTATGAAAAAGAGGTTACAAAGAAAACACTTTGCAGGAAGCCTCAGACAGGATTGATAAAGTAGAGAGACAGTATTATTGAAATATAAGCAAAAAGAGGGGCAACAAAGGATCAAGTTACTTTTGACAGTACCTATGGTCTTTAGTGAATTAAAATTAAATCACTTATTTTGAAGTATTGTCCTTTATTAGGGTTGGATAAGAACTTGGTAAAAATACAGGAAAATGGCCCAAGGATTACTTTTAGAAGGGGAAAGCACTTGAAAGATTTAACCAGCAGTGAATATTGGAGCAAAAATATATGTGATACTTGAATGGGGGGAAAGCCACAAGGCTTTTACCCATGGAAAAGATGTAAGACTTGCAAACAAGCTGCCCAGGGGAACACATTTACAAATCCAGGCAGTCTGGGAGTGATAAAAGTGCACCTTACACATTTCATTGCATGTAATACAAAGTATGTTGTGTATGTCCTGTATTGCTCCTGTGGTAAAGATTATATAGGTCAGACCATCAGAAAACTGAAAGAACAAGTACAGGAGCACCACAGGGCTATAAACCAAATGGGCTTAGCACATCCGGTTTACAAACACTTGAATGAAGCTTTAAATAGAAATGAGCATAAGATGAGTTATATGAGCATTGACCATTCTCCCGATCTTGTGAGGGGGCAGGACAGGAATTTACTGTTAGATTGGAGTCCATGTGGATTTTCAAATGCAGAACTGCGAAGCCACATGACTTCAATGACCAAATGGACTGGAAGCCATTTATACATGAGAATTAGCTCATGTATTGGAGTATAATATTTAAAACTGCTTGGAGAGATGCTACTGTGTGATTTTGTGTTGTAATATTGATATCAGTTTAGAAATCTCAAAACTGCTTTGAGAAATGCTATTGTATGTCCTTAGTTTGTGAAATATTTACACCAGGTTTTTTGAAGAGTTATGGAAAAGGTTGAGAATATTTATTTATGTAGTTTTTGTTGACCGGGTAAGTGCACTAGACAAATCCTGCCTATTTTCAGGCACGACCTGGGGGAAGGGGATACAGATGAATGGCAACTGACCTTGAACCAGATTAAGCTGTTGGTGGTATTTTTGGTGAATGAGGGAAATTTGGCCAGGACACAGGGGAAATTCCGCTACTCTTTTCAATAAGTGTCATGGGATCTTTAACACCCACCTGAACTACCACCAATCCAGGCAGATGGGACCTGGTTTAACGTCTCACCAGAAAGACAGCACCTCAGGAGTGCAGCACCCCTCTCATGCTGCACTACAGTGTCAGTACTGGGATATTAACCTAAGTGTCAGATGTGGGAACTGAACCCACAGCCCTCTGATCTCCCGACCTCAGAGGTGAGTGCGCTACCTACTGAGCCACTGATACTGCTATGTTGTGATGCAAGGGGTTCTGAATTTACAGGCTTTCTAAATGAAATACATAATATCACTTTAAAAATCTACCCCTCCCCCAGATTTACTATGGTGCTATAGTAAACAAAGAATAATTTTTTGGATTATTTTAAAAGAAACATATTTTTAATTGCAGAGGACTGTTTGTGGTATCCCTTGGGGACAGCAGTGCCATCAGTCCATGACTTTGGAACTATCCATAAAAATGCCCTGTCAAACAGGCATGCATGGACTGAGAAGGCTTTTGAGAGCTGTCTACAAGCGGTTTCGCTACAGGTAACCTGCAATGGAGGGTTTCCTTAATCACCAATGAATAATTTAAAGGGATTCAATTAACTTTTTTATGATGTGCACATGGTATATGGTGATTATAAAAGCACTGAGGTCACTTTGTAAGGTCACGCCTCCTAAGGAAGGGGTAGGACACCCCGGAGCACAGGGGCAAGTTGTGTGTGTGTGTGTTGAATAAGCTTCTAAATCATTTACTGGATTTCCAGCAAAAGAAATATTTATTGCTTCTTATTTGTAAGTATTCATTATTCAACAAATTAATAATACATACAATTTTTTTTTTGCGCTACAGAATAAGCTGATCTGGAGCGTTGGTTTTATTAATGTTGATGAGATTTAGGGTGAAGGTCCTCCCCATGCCACCAATTGCAGTAGACAATGGGGTCAACCCTGTGAAACTCTTTCATTTCCATAGATCTCATTTCTGCTGAGGCAACTAAAGTGGCCCCATCTCCTCTCACCCAGGATTCAGCAGAGTACAAAGCTCTGATGAAACAGGACACCTGAGCTTCAATTGTACAGATTAAGTTGTAAAAGAATAACAGTTTGCATGTGGCAGTTACAGGGCGCACAACACCCTTAATGCCCCACCATCCCTCAGCCTTTACCAAATATCACTACACCTACTGCACCTTGGAGTACTGCTTACTTATCACAGTTCTTAATCCATAAAGAGTAATAAAGAGAGTGATGTACTCTACCAACCGCATTGGGGAGCGAAGTCAAAGACCCCCACAAAACGTAATTTTTTACGGGATGGTCCTTGGGCACTGTTAGTTGCTGGTGGTGCAATGTCACCCATGATTATGATGGCAAACATTTTGCGTGTTCCCTAATGTACCTCCCCCACATCTCCTTCGCACCATCATGGGTGAACCGTACCAACAGATTAAAAATTAATAAGGCCACTGCTTCTCTCTTTTCTTCCCAGCTCTGGGTGTTGAAAAGATTTTTGTTTTTAAATTGTCTGTTCCAGTGTAGACTTGGTTCAGACTCCTTCCTTTTTTCAGTAGACTTGGATCCTTCTGATGTGAAAAGTTGTTGTCAATCGGGGAATTGCACAATGAGTTTTGATGGACAGGGTTCCACAAACTTCAGTTTCTGTGTACGTAGGATCTTCAAGATAGGGAGATACGCCTACCACCTGTGTAGTACAGTTGGAATGTAATAATAATCAAAATACAACTAGTGATGAGGATAAGAAACTTCCACTATTGGTATGCTTTAGAAAGAATGTTCTGTTTCATCTGGAAATTGAGGAAACATAACACTACTGAGTGGGGTCAGACCATGGATCAGTCAGCTTGGATTTCAGGGCTCCATGGGTCCTCTAAATGTTTACTTGCTAGCCAGTATCCAAGTGCAGCACTTCTTTTCATATAACATCTAGAAGCTCCTATATGCATGACATCTTTACTCCCTCTGGCAAACCGTAGCTCTATAAGTCTTTACGGTCTTTACGGCATGCTCTGGATTGTATTTCCACCAACTTAGCCACCATCTTTGACTGTCCCCACATTAGCAGCTCCACAATGGACTCCATCACCCCTGCTCACTGATCAGAAGCTACAAGTTGTTGGTCCACATCATCCACTAATCATTGTAGCTTTTGGACTGCCAAGGTGAGAATTTGCAGAGTCCTTCATCACTGTTTGAAATGCCCTGAACTCTCTTTATCATACAGTTTTTTTCATTTGGTAAAATGTTGATGTGTTACTTTTGACTATGATATTGGGTCCATGTGGCATGGTCATGGACTGGAATCCTTCATCATCCAAGACATCCTCATCCAATTGGTTGCCCTTCTGCACACTGACTTAGGCTTCGGCTAAGCCATGTTCATATCCATTTCTCACAAGTTCCTCTCTTTTTTTTTATATAGTTTAGAAACCTTTGGGGCTGTATATTAGGTAGAAAAGAGAGAGCTCTTGAGCTGGTCTGGTGGTGCTGAGGGTTGAGGCACTGGGCACCACACCTCACACTATGCCAGTGACCCAGGATCAGGAACAGACTCAGATTGCTTGGAGGCCAGTGGGGTGAGGAAGGATGGAGCATCCCAATACAGTTCTCCTTCCTTGGGGAGGGGGGAAAGCTGTGGCACGCTGTTTGCCTGCTGCCCAGTAGTGACTGGATGGCAGCACAAGCATGCCACAATGCAGGGAGGGATCCCATGTTCAGGGCACTGGGGCCATCTCCATGGAAGCGGAGCTCAGACGTCATGCCCACTGCATGTCCTGTGGGGCCTGGGGAGATAATCTGAGGAAAAAACCCTCTGTATAGCAAGATGAGTGACCAGCCCTTCATAGGCGCTGTACCAGTGGCCAGGCACAACCATGGGTCCTGTGGCAGAGGATGGCAGTGACGTTAAGTCCCCCAAGAGTCAGGTAATGGGACTGGGGGAGTTGGTCTTAAGGGGGCTACTGGAGGAAGCAGAGGAGATACACAAATGATAAAAAAAGAGGGAATTCTAAAGACCTGCGGTGGAGCTCTGTTTCTATGCTGTCATGTCAGTTGCTAATGTCATAAGAAGTCCTTCGAATTGTGCTTTCACAATTTTTATACATGTTGATGTCTACTGTTTTATGGCATGGCTGGCCCTGCTCTTAACACTGATAATTCAGTTCACATACTCCCCACCCCCAACCCATGGCAAATCCTTCGAATGCTATAATTTTATTTCTGCCTGAATTGGCTACCGACTTATTTTATCTGAAAGGAGTGTGGAAGTCTCTTGCTGCTCATTTCAGAGCTCTGAAGAGAATTTAAGTCCAGCCACAACACATCATCAGCATGGGTCACCCATTAGCTGGGTCCCTTTTGTAAAATGTAACTGCCTGAGTTGGCTTCTTTTAAATAAGGAGCACTGCCTAAATTGCCTTCCTTTACATAAGGTGCAGTCCCCAACCAATGTGCATGTGATTGGTGGGGAGTCTGCTAATGGAGACAGCCATCTATCTCCCAAACACTGAACATACACAAACTGAGCAGCTCGACCCTTGCTCATTCACAAACGTTTAATAATTTTTCTCACTAGAACCACTACTGGTTTGTGGCACAAATCATTTAAAACACAATGTAACATTTGGAAAAGCTCAGCCTAATGAAATAGCTAGCATAGGTTCACTAAAGTAGGGTTATGTCAAATAAGCCTTCTAGACTTCCCTGAGAGCATAATAAAAGATATGGACAAGGCAAAGGCAGTGGCTAACACGTACAGGGCTGCCCTGCCTCATGTTCCTATCTACCTCTTGGCAGGCTCCATTAGAATCTGACTCATACTGGCACAATGACATTAGCAAAACATTATCCAAACAACAGGAGCCATTGTTTAAATATTGTTTTATTATAGTAATTGCGTGCTGCAGTGGCATTCCTAGACATTGCTAATGCTATACCACCAAATGGTAGAACCGAAGAGGGTATTAGCTGGCACAGTATTTGGATTAGGGCAAAATGTTCAATACTGCACCAAATGATAGATTAATATATAAAGTTGGTAAGTGTAGAACTGATGCAACCTACTCATCTGAATTTAAAACACTGCAAAAGAAGCAGAACATTATTTTGCAGGGTACTTCAAATGAGTGGAGGGAAGTCACAAGTGGAGTACCTCAATGATCTGAATTCTGGGTGCTCTCCTGTTCAGGACTTTTCTGAATAATTTTGATACTCAAGTTGCAAGTAACATAACCGAATATGCTAATGGAATGAAAATAATAAGGGTAACAAAGTGTGGAAGAAGAAAAAGGTTACACACGTTTTGGTACACTTGGCAGAATCAGCAGATAGGTATCAGAAGGAATGCGATGCATGCACATGTAAAGTGATGCAATAAAGTGCATGGAACAATGGGAGGAAATACACCATACCATAAATTATAAAGAACTAGCAGAGACAGAGCAGGAAAGAAACCTTGAGGTTATAGAAAGGAAACCACGGCACCCTCAGTAGTATGTGGCAGAACTGAGTGACGCTAATTGCATGCTGGGATGCTGTACAAGGGAGTGGCAAGCAGGTCACTTAAAGTAGCATTTACACTTTATAAGGTACTGGTGAAGCCACGTTTGAGACGCCGTGTATAGTTCTTGTCACAAACGCATAAAACAAATGTTTGTGAAGACAGAAAACATGCATTACAAAGCAACCAAAATGGTTAGGCATATGGAGGATTTCAGCTACAATAAAAAGAAAAGCTGGAGCAGGTATATATGTTTACACCACAGAGAGAAGAATCAGGAGATATGCTAGTAGCATTTGAAATGTTAAAATAATCTGATAAAGTGAAAATAATTGTTTCAAGTTAGCATAGGTTAGCTGAACAAGAAGCAATAGCCTAATGTCAAGAAGGAGAAGGGTACAGGGAAATGTCAAAAAACATTTTATTTCTAATCTGATGTTCATGAATATGTGAAACAAGCTGTCAGAGAGTACTGTGACATTGGAAGGTATTGAGGATATCAATGTTAATTTGGATAAATTCTTTAAAGAACATAACATGAGAGATTATGAGAACTGAGCAGACTAAGAGGATGTAGTTCTTACCAACACAGTACATAACCATGTATGTTTAATGGGAGGAACTGATGGATCTACTAACTTCCGGTTCCCTGAGGTTTCCATCTCGGGCAACGTCCTTGTCTTAATGTCAGAATTATAATGAAAATAAAACATTACTGCGCACACAAGAGCTTTACATCTACCTTCGATAACATGATGGCTGTATCAACTACGATGAAACAGAAACAGAGAACGTGACTGCAGAAAAATGTCTACTGCCCCATCCAGTCTGTCCCACCCTACCTATGTCTTGTGTGCTGGTTCTAATATCCACTTTTTTACCTCTGTTCTTCACCCATTGCACCCCCTTCTGTGCTCATCAGGCCCCTGTGTCTGTCCCACCATTGCTGAATGTACTCACTGTTTTGGCACAGACCACCTTCTTTGGCAATCTATTCCACCTGTCCATCACTTTTTTAATGAAAAAGTACATGCAGAAATCCCTCCTGCACCAGTCCCAGCAGCTTAAGTGGCTTCCCCCTTGTATTTTTGTTTGTCCTTACGGTGAACAGTTCATTGCAGTTCACTCTGTTAATCCCATGGAGATATTTAAGCAATAAGACAAACAGGGTGTTGGTTGTACTTGAACAGTTCATTGCAGTTCACCCTGTTAATTCCATGGATATAGTTAAGCAATAAAGCATGACGGGGTGTTGGTTATACTAGGTTTGCCCCATGGTCCAGGGCATAGTAGGGTACAAGGCCAATCTGAGTGCCTTCAGCCACTGGTAGTGGGGTAACCCAAGTGCAACTAAAATCGCCAGAGTATATTATTGCTTATATAAACTGAGCACAACATGTTAAATAAGTTGAGACACACAGAGGTTTCTAGTGGGCAAAACAATAAATCACTTACCACGGGATTCACTTTGTGTAGGCGAATAGTAAAAATAATAAAAGCAGCCACCTCACTCACTATTGCTCATGAACTGCACTGGAGCATTGAACACACAACTGAAGGGAGATGATCCCAGGAGATGGTGCTGTCACATTGTACACTCTATTCGTGCTCCCTGCTTCTGGGTTCATTGTGATCTGCTGATTCACTTCATGCTGCAGTTTCTCTTAGTGGCTGACTGGCTGCTGAGGCCATTGCAGGTCACTGGTTCCTATCAGGAAGGGCAAGCATTTTTTTATTTGCTGCTCTTTTTCCCATGGGGCCAGCTCCCATTGTCCCTACTACACACCCAGCCCTATCATCCACCACCCTGGGACTTATGCCAATCTGTTATGCCCTGAACTGCCCCACAGGGTGGGGCCTTTGGGAGGGGGACGTTCCTCCCATCAGATGATGGGATACAGCTCTGGTGGTGCCATGGGTAGTGGTGTGGGACCTATGGCACGAGGCGGGTGGCATCCTGTGTACGGCATGAGTTTCTCTGTGTACTCCCAGGGAGGCAAGACATGCAATGACATCAGGGGTGCATAAGCTGATGTCTGCCCCACCTCCACTAAGTGCTTGTGCTGGCTGTTGGACCCCTGGACTCCACTAGGGATCAGGCGAGTGCCTGGAGCTTCCCCATCCTTCTCCCTCACCAGAGGAGGAGAGCAGTCAATGGGATGCTCAATCCTCCTCTGCCCATCCAGCCCTCCAACTCCCAGGCTCACTTCTGAACACAGGTTTTTGGCATTGCAAGTGGTAGCACTACTGCTGTGCCAGCGGCCATCACCCAGGCATTTTAAATCAGTAGGCTGTTTGGGCTATTTTCTGTGGGCTGCTGGAAGATTTGTGTTCTCATCACATAAAGCCACTTTCCTATTCTTACTACTACCACCCATATTGGCTAACCCTGCTAGGGAGTTCTGAAGGAATTGTGTAGGGTCAAGTGCAGTGAGTGATAAGGAGGATGCTGGCTGCATTAACAGTAGTGAGAAAAACACAGCTGTCTAGATAAGACCAGTAGTACTTTCTTCACTACTGGTACTGCAGGTGGAGATGTGCTACCAGCATGACTACAGCAAATGGGTGAGTGGGTGGTCATCCAGGAAAGAATGAGTGATTGGAGGAGTGGTTGATGTTGCTAGTGAGTCAGCTAGTAGTTCAGTTTACTTTATTTAAAGGGATAAAAACCATTGCGCAAGCTCATTCAAAAGGTGGACCCTTATAGATTACAATACATTATAGTAGTGATGCAGTCGGCTAGGGTTGGAAAGACAGTGCGTGGTTGGGGGTGTATCAGAGCAGCAACTTATTAAAAAAAAGTAGAAAATCATTACAATGCATGGGTGAACTACATACCACAGGTGGTATGGAATATGTCTGTAGTGGTAAGGGAAAAATTGCCAACATTTCAAAAGTCAACATTCTACACAAGCATAGATATGGAATGCACTGCACCTTTGTTGGCAAGAAATTGTTCTTAGCCATTGATAGTGCTCTCTTCAGGCAATAGCTGAAACAATGTCACAGCCAATCTCGATGCAGGGGTTTTCTTGCCCATTTTTTATTTGTGTATTTCTATCATGTCTGCCTCTCCCTCTATGTCTCCAGAGTATACATGTTATGATCCCTCAGTCTTTCCTCATATGATTTCTCACCAGACCCTAGATTATTTTGATCACTGTTCTCTCCACAGCTTCCACCCTTTCACAATCCTTCCACTGGTTTGGGCTCCAAACACTCACACAGTACTCCAGGAGGGGGTGAACAATGGATATATCCAGAGGAAGGATCACCTCTTTTTCTACTACTTATCCCCCTTCCCATGCACCCCAGCATACTGTTTGCCTTTTCCACTACCCTATTGCACTATGCTGTAGTTTTCAGGTTTCCTGATATTGTCACCCCCAGATCCCTTTCCTCAGCTATGCTCTTTATTATATTGTGTTTTGGAGTCTTTGTTCCTGATCTGCATTACCTTATACCTTTAGGCATTGAGTCTGAGGTACCATATCCTGAACTACCTTCCCAGACATTCCAAATCCTCCCTCATTGCTGACTCTGTCTTCACTGTCCATCCTCCCACGGATCTTGGTGTCATCTGCAAAGTGGCATATCTTCCCTTGAACTCCTAGCCCCATATCAGAGATTGCTATATTAATGAGGATAGACCCCATGACTAAACCCTGTGGTACTCTGCTCATCAGCCCTTTAAAGGTCATGTGCAATAAATTTTCAAAAATTAAACTGTCAGCATTATTCATTGAATACTGTTATAACAACAGTGTCTGCCAGGTGTTCTATATGAAAATCTACCATTTCATACAATTTTTAGACATTTGTTGGGGGCTCTGCTTCTGCCATACTGCTAGATGCTGAGACCTGCTGTTCCTTGTGGTAATCAGCATGTCTCCACCCTAGTGATGTCATTTGGGGTGCTATTGTCTTTCATCTATGAAGAAGCCAGGGAGATTATCATGTTGCTGAGGTCTGCAAATATTCCTTTTTTCCCCTTGCTCTGTGCCTATTGCAAGATACTGAGAGACAATCAGATATTTATTGTGGGTTTGTCATATTCAATGCCAGTAATGCACAACAATGGCTTAAACTGATCATTTTATCCTGTGCAAAAGTAAGATAGAGCAGCACATTGCTGTGTGACTTGCAGACTGGATAACTTTCTGATGTGATGAAAGGCTGTGATCATTCACACCTGACATTCAATAGAGATAATTTCTCAGGATGACACTAAATAATTATCCCATCTCCCTGTGAATGGGGTGGGAGAGGTAAGAGTTTCTATGCACTAGCCAGCCTGGTGTTCCTTCCCTGACAGGTTGTTATTTGACCTACATTCAAACTCATCTATTTTTCACTCCACATTAAAATAGTCATTTTACCAGGGCTAACACAGATTAACACAGATAAGGACTCTATTAAAACTTATTGTAAAGCAGATATTGACCAGCAGCAATGAAGATACCAACAAAGTCCAAGAGGGCAGCATCTTTCAAAAAAAGAGGTGTGCAAGAACAAGAGGGCATAATTTGAAGATGGGGGGGGGCAATTCAGAGGTAATTTAAGGAAGTATTTTTTCACAGAGAGGGTTGTGGATGCATGGAACGGCCTTCCGGAGGAGGTTGTGGAGTCAAAATCAGTGGTGGAATTCAAGCATGCATGGGACAGTCATAAAGCAATTCTGGGGGGGTGGGGGTAAGAAGAAGTAGGCTGCTGGTTAACTAGGATCTGCAGCTTATCCAGTAGGTAGGGAAATGGGCAGACTGGGTGGGCCAAGCGGTCCTTATCTGCTGTCAAATTCTATGTTTCTATGTTTCTATTACAATACTAGCAGCAATACAACTTCCTAACAGGCGCAGTAGAGTAGCACCTCAAATGACATCAGCAACCTGGAGGCATGCTGACCCAGCATCCAGCCACCCTGGAGAAATGGACCACATCAAAAAGGCACAACAAAATATAAATTTGTCAACTTTTGCTACAGAACCTGGAACACACATAGTTTTTATAGGAATGTTTATTGAGTGGTGTTGACTATTTCAGTGGTGAAAACCATTGCATGTGATATTTAGCCTCCTAGTGTTTCCCATTCATGACCACCCTCTGCATTCAGACCCATATTCCAGTTTTCTATCCATGTTTTTACCCTTTCCTCAATGCTGAAATCTCTCAGTTTCTCAACCAGCGTCCAGTTGGGGACAAAGTCAAAGGCTTTACTGAAGTCCATGTATAGTATACTGCTTGTCCCTCATCAGCTGCCCTTGCCACCCAATCAAAGAATCCAACCAGGTTTATCTGGCATGATCTCCTCCATCTAAACCCAGGTTGCCTACTGTCCTGAAGATTATTTGTATCTAGTAGGTTGACCAGCCCTTCCCTTAAAATGGATTCCAGTAGTTTTCCTACTAGCAATGAAAGACTGGCTGGACTCTAGTTTCCTGGATCCTGGATCCCTAATGCCGTTTTTGTGCAGGACACATCAGCTGTCTTTCAGTCCCTGGGGACTACCCCAGTGTTTAGCAAGCCATTAACGATGTCTGCTTGTGGTGCTAAAACACCTGTGCCATTTCTCTTAATATTCTTGGGTGCATCCCATCCGGATCCATTGACTTGTCCACTTTTAATTTTCTCTGACCCTCCAGCACCCTTTCTTTAGCAATAGGAGCAACATTGAACCCCACACCCTCCTTACAAGGACTGACTGCACAATCCAGGAGTAGGCCCTCTTCTTCCCTCATGAATACTGACCAAAAATATTGATTCAGTATACTGTATCTACCACTCTCTTATTCCCTTCCTACCACCTCTCACCCTGCCTCAGCCTAACAATTCTCTCTTTAGTGTTGCACTTCTCCTATATACAGTGGAAGAATGCCTTATCCCTCTGTTTCACGCATTCAGCAATTCTTAGTTCTTCCCAGGATTTTAACTTCTTCACAACCCTACTGGTTTCCCTTGTTATCGTTTAGGTATAGTTCCCTGCCAACATCCTTCTGGCTCTCCTTGTACTTAATGAATGTTTTTCTTCTCTCCCTTATTGTCTCTCCTACCTCCATCACAAAACACAATGGTTTCTTTCCTTTAATGTATTTTCTGTTCTCCCCAAAGTTTGTTTGTTTTGTTTGTTTGTTTATTTGATTACCAGGTAAGAACCCAAGGGCCCAAATGCCCATTTTTATGGGTGGTCTGGGACACCTCTCTAGGAGAACCGTTAGAAATTATTTCTAAATTCAAATATCTTGGCATTTGGCTCAATAACAAGCTCTCCTTTAACAACCACATTGATGACTTGTTCAGGAGATTAAAATTCAGGCTAGGTTTTTTCTTCTGCAATAGGTCTTTCTTTCCTTTGGAGACCAGATTCAGGCTTGTCCAGGCCACATTCCTCCCCCTTCTTAATCATGGCGACAAATAATTTACAACTCTTCAGCAACTACCAACCTCCATAAATTAGACACCCTCTACCACCGTGCTCTGCATTTTATCTCCAACTCCCTGTACCGAACTTACCACTGTGATTTGTACGCAACAGTTGGGTGGACCTCGCTAATCTTCAGGCATGCACTCCATGCTGGTACCTGGACCCTAAACCTTCTTCTGAATAAACTCCTGAGCTACCTAACTTCCCTTGTCTGTATCTCCTGCAGTGTTTACTCACTCAGGAAGTCAGACTGCATCCTTTTAGATGTACCTAGGACTCGTTCCTCCTTTGGTAAATGTGCTATTTCATGTTCCCTTCCAACCATTTGGAATCGGTTACAATCCTCACTGAAATTATCCAGTATTATCCCTGTTAACGTCTTCAAAAGGACAGCATTTGACAAATTAAAAGATACATGTAACTGCCTTTAAACTCCCTCACCCTCCTCACTTGGTCACCACCAATTCTTTTTTTATTTGCTCTTACTCCCTACTCCCTACTCCTTCTGTTCCTCCTGCTCCTTACGCCTCTCCATAGGTTCATGCTCTTTATAGAAAGACTGCTACTTTATGACCAGAACATTATGTACCACATTGAATTTTTTTTACTGTATATTATTTACTGTTATGTCATTCTTTATATGCATTGTGCACCTGTCTGTATACCTGTAACAGGACCTCCTTGTGAATGAGCTTGCTCAGTTGAGTTTTCCTGCAATAAACTTGAACTTGAAAACATAAAAGCAATGCAACGAAGCAAAAAAATACAGTTAACAGATATATCATAATGCAAGTAGATAGTAAACTTCAAGTACAGTTACAGGAACATTTGGTCATCAAATACAATTTCAGATTACTTTTAAATAAACCCAAGCTACTAATGTTTAAAATTGTTAATAGACATGAATTCCAAAATGTTATAGCTTGAAAGCTGAAAGTTATCTGATCCAGGGCTAGAAAATCAATTTCCTTTGTGCATTCAATATTGTTTTATGAATACCATTAAAACATTTAAAAGTTCTAAGTCAGTACAATTGTATCACACTAATTTGGAATTTGCCAAAGAGAAGTGAGAGCTGGGAATTAGGCTTTAACTTCCAAAGGCATCCACAAAAGGCAGACACAGACATTACAGTTACAGATTTGCCTCTCTGCAATACAGATAAAGTATTTAACAGCAGTAAACAAGACTCTCACTCTTTTTACAGTATGTGCCAGAAAGCATAACTTGTAAGCACCTCTTGTGATCATCCATGTTCTTTTCTGCATTTGGTAAAGTTTAAGGTAAATTCATACTAAGGGATTTGGCTGCATGATATCATTGCCAATGTCAATGATAGGCATTTTAGGGCTTTATGTAGGGCTTCAGACCTACATAAGCCTAGGTTCAATCCCCAGTAGGGCACATTTTTTCTTTCTCACTACAATTTATGCTGTATATGAGAAATTGTTAATATGCCATTGTCGATGTCAGATATAGGGTTTCAGAGCTTGTAGTAGGGTTTTTTGTCTTCAGACCATGGAACTGCTAGTTCTATGTTGCAGTCAAGTTAATTAGTTCCGACTGAGGCTTTGAGGCTTGTGTAGGCTTAAAGGCTGTTCGGTGGGAAGGGCACGGGGTCATAATGTTGCGGGCAAAACTGCACACCGCAACAATGCCACACGCAAAGCTGCATGCGACAAAACAATGTTGGCACAATATGCTGAACAGCACACACCACAGCAACAACTTTGTTTCTGCAGGGGGTTCTGCCCTCTGCACCCTCCCGATGTAGGGGGCTTTGCCCCAACACCCCGGACTAATTATAATCAACTCTGGGGGGGGGGTCGTGGACATCGGGAGTAAGAAAAAACTTGGCTCCAGTGAAATTCCTTTTTCAGTAAAAAAATAAAATGCAACAGCATAGTGGAACCTGGGGAGAACCAAACCGAAGCCCCCAGGTCCACGATGCCACCAGAGGCAGGTGCTCTAGCTGCTCCACCACAGGATCATCTCAGCCAGGCACCACCGCAACAGCATCTTTAACCTCCCCTGCTGGCAGCGTACAGCAACAGGGGCAGAGGTTTCTACCTCACGCTCTAAAAACCCATGTCACGGCACAACCATTAGTGCTTCTTTCAGTGCTGTATTTCATGCGCAGTTTTATCTGTGCTATCTTAACCCAGTACTGAACTGCTAGTTCTATGTTGCAGTCAACTTAATTAGTTCTGACTGAGGCTTTGAGGCTTGTATAGGCTTGAATGCAGTTTGGTGGGAAGCATTCTTCCAGCTGAAGCAGAGAGTTCATTACTACACTTCACTGCAGCTGTGCATGAGGAGATCTGCACACAATTAGAATTCAGATACAAACTGATTCACAAAAATAAGCACTGGTGCATTTCTTAATAATAGTTGCATGTTGTATTCTTTTATTTTTTTTTGTTCTTCTCTGTTTACCATTTTTAATTTACTTGCAACACTGTGGATAATGCTGCACCAAACATTTAACTGCTTTTGTGATTGCTCCTAATTGAAAATATGCAGTACCATAGCATGCATCCCTGCCTAGGAAATCTTTGTCCAGTCATCTGACCAATACTGCAGTGGCAGAGCACCAGGACAGTATTTGGGGGGTAGGGGTCCTAGATTCAGTTCCAAAAGGTCACATTATTTCTTTCTCACTACAATTTATGTTGTATGAGAGAATTTGTTAGATGTCATTGCAGACATAAATGACATGTTTTTCAGGGCATATTGTAGGGTTTCTGACCATGAAACTGTTAGTTCTGTATGTTGCAGTCAACTAAATTAATTCAAGTGGATAGCTTAAAGCTTGTGTGGGTTTAAATGCAACTTTGTGGGAAGCATTTATTCCAGTTACAGCAGCGAGTTCATTACTAAACTCCGTTGGAGCTGTAGGGGGTCTGCACTCAGTTAGGATTTGTATATAGAATGATCCATAAAGACAAGCATTGGTGAATTCCTAAATGAAAGCTTGCTGGTTTTATGTGGTAATGGTGAATACTAAATCTCGCTGACCAAAAAGAGCAACCAAAAGACCACCACGTGTCAAAATGGCAACAAATATCAAAGTGACTGCCGCAAACAATGATGGTCGCTTACATTCCCAAGCCACATAACAATAACATTTATTTTATGTGGGGTGCTATACCCCCCGCACCCCCCAAATGTAATATAATCAACTCAATAGGGGGGTGGACACAGGCAGAAAAAAGTCAAATACCAAAAAAAAAAGTTTTCCCCTAGAACCAGACCCGAACCTGGATCTGCTAGCTCCAGGGGCAATGGCTTATGCCACTACACTAAATGACCAGCTCAGCAGGGCTTGGCCAAACAATTCACTATACCCTGCATTAGGGAGTGTACCTCACTGCTACACTCACACTACAGGATATAGAGATCTATTCCATCACTCACTCTAAGAGTGGTTTTATTGAGTCACTCATATTGAGCCACTCAATAAAACTTGTTCACATCACTATACACCATCTTGCTTGCTTTGTTCTTTCTCTGTTTACAGTTTGTGATTTACTTGCAAAACTGTGGATAATAATGCACCAAGCATCTCATTGCTTTTGTAATTGTTCCTAATTGTAGGATATGATTTGCCATAGCAATCATCTCTGTCTAGAAACTATGTTTTTTATTTATTTTAATTGTTTAACCAGGAGTAGCACACTAAGCTGAAAGCTTTTTTACAGGAGCGACCTGTATGTCTAACCATATTACTAATAGCACAACAGCAGGGCACCAGAATAGTATTTGAGCAGTTTAGATTTGATTACCAGTAGGATACATTGTTTCTTTCCCACTACAATTTATGATGTAAGAGAAAAATTGTTATATGTCATTGCTGATGTCATTGACAGGACTTTCAGGGCCTGAAGTAGGTTTACAGACCATTAACTTCTTAGGGACCTGGGAACCAAGAACATCACAAAAGTAACTGCGCCACTCCATCCAGATTAATCGATCCCAAGACAGCATAGTGGAGGCTCATCAATCACAGCTCATAAGGCTTTTTTGTTACAAAAGTGCATATTAACTCAAGAAGCCCTAGTGCAGAAACTGGTTTGGTTAAAAGTTCAGACTTTTTGTATTGTATAGGGAATGCATGTTGTTCTATGAAGTGCATGTGTGTGAGTTTGCATGCCTGTATGTGTCTGTAGTGGGTAGCACCTGTGTGTATGTTGTTTAGCATGTATATGTGTATTTTAATTTGCAAAAATAACACATCTATACCATGGCACTGCTCAGTTCCATTAGTAATTTAAATAGCTTTGTTTCACTAGTAAAGCTTTTGACTTAGTTCATCACGAAACACTCTTGTTCAGATTGCAGAATTTAGGAATACATTATAACTCATTGCAGTGGTTTAGATCTTATTTATTTAATCGAAAACAAAGGGTGGTCTGTGGGGCCACTGTCTCGGATCTACTGGACTTAAATCGTGGTGTACCTCAGGGGTCAATTTTGGGCCCTATGTTATTTAATATCTACATTAATGATCTTCCTGATCATGTAAAGGGCACTGATGTCAGACTTTATGCAGATGACATAGTGCTGGTTGCATCTGCTAAAGATCCTGGGGAACTGAGGCAGCGACTCAGACAGATTTTTCCAATATTGAAACTTGGATAAGAAAATCTGGACTTTTGATAAGTACTGGGAAGACTTAGAGTATGATTTTTTCTGTAGGATCTAATATTAACAAAGATACAACTGATTTGGAGATTAGTTTTCTGGATGGGACAAGGGTACAAGGGGTTAATATTTATAAATATTTGGGAGTCCTGGTTGATTATCGTTTTTCCTTTTCAGAACATATTTTGTTACAAATAAAAAAAGTCAATCAAAGATTGGGGGCATTAAGAAGAGTGTCAGGTTGCTTCACCAGGGATGTTAAGATTAAATTGGTAAAACAATTGTTGTTACCTGTTTTAGACTACGGTTTACCATTATATAAACATTCATATAAAAAATTTCTATACAAATTGGACCAGACTTATTATAGAATTTGAAATTTTATTTTAAATAATGGGCCTCGACTCCATCATTGTGTAGTTTATCAGGAACTTGGTTGGTTGCATCCAATAGCTCGAAGAGAATATATATGGCTTATTATATGTCATGGTTTAATATACCTAAAAATGCATCCTTTATGAAACTTGATATGTCAGAACTCAGATTCTAAATATTCAGACATATTTAGGAGGTCTACTAAAAAATTGCCCATGACACAAATTATGAATCATATGGGAGATATGGTGTTACAAAATAGTTTAGCAAGGACATGGAATAAGTTACCTTGCCAAATGATTGAAATTTATGACCAGTTAATTTTTAAATTGGAATTGTACAATTATTTAAACGTTTGTTGTAGTTGTTTTTAGGTAATTGTGACTTTGTATTGTGTTTTAATTTGTATTGTCTTGTCTTTATTGTAAATTTCACAGGTATTTGTTGTAAATGGGGATTTTTTTCCCCAATCAGATTAACCTGTATAAAAATAAATTTTAAACAAACAAACAAACAAACTTGTTGATTTTTTAACTTCTTTATTCAGTTACAAAAGTAAACAATGATCATTATCCAGGTTACCATCTTACTATGACCTTTTACTAAATGTTAAATCATTTGAAATACATTAACAAATAGAGTATCAAGCCAAGTATAATTACAACTGATAAGGAGCTATGTAACATGTGAACATATCCTACACTGTTAAATATATTATGAAAAATAGATCTATAAAATAGGTCACCCACCAAACTCAATTAAAAAAAGAAAACATACTAGAGCAAGTAAAAACATTATCATTTACCCAAGATAAATCCATCTTCATAAGAGAACCCATATACTGTTAACAGTTACTCTAATACGTGAATTATTTATTGCTGATTGGCCATCTGAGAAACGCCATCAAGAACTATGTTTGTCTATCTAAAGCCTCAATTCTGCTCTAATAACCTCCATTTGTTTAATCCCTCGTATGACCTACATCCATTCTGTAATTGTTGGGGTCCCAAGTGATCACTACCTTTTAGAAAGAGCCTTGAAGGCAGCTATAGGGAGAGTGAAAAAAATAGTATTTTCTTCCTTTTGGACTTACTTTGAGTCGGGATATGGCCAAGTACTATGTTTTCAGTTTGGTTTGTTTTTAACATCCAGTAAACTTTGTGGGCTTGATTCTCAAACATTGATGCAAGCTGCATGAATGGCAGCTTGCACCAATCACTGATGCACCAGGGACCCTGCACCCAATTCACAAATGGGTGGGGTTCTGGTGCCAAAGTCCCATAGCTTGTGACAAATGTTGCCACGCACCAAAGGCAAGGTGCATGGGAGAGGTTAGCCACAAGTTGCATGGTGATCTGGTGGCATTGGTGCCCAGTAATGGGGACCAGCCTTGAGGCTGGCAGTGTTGGGTGGGATGGAATGGGGATCATGGGGGGTATGTAGAGCACAGATGGGTTCCAGGTGGTAGCAACAGGTCCCCAAAAAGGATGCAGTCATGCCTGTTCTGTATGTGGGGGGCAGCCGCCACATGTCTGGCACCGTGGAGGGGAACCTGTGGGTACTGCACCATTGGGTGTGAGTACTCTGGGTGCTGTGGGGGTGTGGGATACTGCATGTGGGAAATGGCATAAGTACCTTCTCACCTCACCAAGCTTCCAGAGGTGGTGCAATGGCCATTAGACCACCTATTGGGTGGCTTAAGTCCTGGCAGGTCCCGCTGGTTGTTGGAATACAATTTAAGGGGATGTTGCAGCCAGCATACACCACAAACCCCCTAATACCCTGGCACACCCCTGACCTTGGCACAAGCCTGACAAACTGCCAGTCTGGTGCAAGGTTCCCATTGCTGCCCTTTCTGAATTACAAACTCCACAAGAAAGTACCCTTTGTGTCACTTCTGTTAACGCAGGCACCTTGTGCCACAATTGTAGTTTTGAGAATCGAGCTCACACCTTCAGATTTACTTTGTCCCAGAAGTTTCCTATAATTTTACTGCCCTAAAGCATTTGAAAATGAGCACTCTTCTCTTCATAACCCTCCAGCAAAGGGTATCTCAGGGACTGTTCCAGGTGGAGTAAAAAAAAACCTTACTAGGATTTTGCATCAATACTCACACCAATAATTAGAGGCTGTTGTGCATCCCATTCTCTCCCAAATGGTATGTATTCCTGCTGTGTAAGTACCACCTCTGCTTTCCTTCCTATGCACCCTGAATTTTTTGTATTCCTACTCAAGTGTCTTCCTGTAATATGTGAACTATATTTGATCCACAATTTTTAATGATGAGGTGCTTACTCACCATATCAATCAATCAATCAAAATCAATCAATCAAAAATCTTTATTTATTCAGGCGAACATCATTGAGCATAGCTCATTTACAAGATGGACCTGAGTGGTCATAAAAAAAGGTTACAGATTGTACACAAAAACATAATATTGAATAAGCACAAATACAACCATTTATGAGTGAGATAGATGTACAAATATTTACATATATACAAGGCAAAGGACAATAAACCTAAAACCTAATAAAGGAGAGAAAACAAACAGTCTAGTAGGGATAAGGCATGGATAATGGTACATGGGTGGGCATATATGTATGCGGTTTGATGGGGAAAGCACCAGATGAATGATAGTAGAATAGGAAGGAGCTTTAAAAGAGGGGGGGAGGAGGAGAGAGGGGGTGTGGGAGGGGTTGGGGGTGTGGGAGGACTAGGCCTTGTGGAAGCAGGTGCACAGATCTGGGATTAGGCTGGTATACAGCTTTTTGAAGGATGTAAGAGGAATCAGTGTATCCATTTTCAATGACTTTTGGATAGAATTCCAGATAAATGCCAGGGAATAACTGATTGCAGCTCTTCCATACCGGGTGCAGGTGATAGGAATCTTCAGCAGGATCAGTTTGTTGATCCTCAAGGTGTAGGGCTTGGATGTGATCCGGTTGAAGCAGTCTGAGATGTAGGAAGGGAGTTTGTTTGTCAGAGCTTTGTAGATCCAGATAGCAGCATTTTTTTTTCTTCTATGTTGCAGGGATGTCCAACTGACTGCATTGTAGAGAGAGCAATGATGGTGCTAGAGGGAAGGTCAGTAATGAATCTAATAGCTCTATGATACAGGGTGTCTAATTTGTTTAGATGGGAGAGAGGAGCAATGACCATAGAGGAAGTCAGCATAATCAATGAGGGACAGGAATGATGCTAGGATTAATCTTTGTTTGGAATCTTTGGTCAGGTAGTGCTTGATCCTATAGAATAGACCAAGTCTTTGTCTTAACTTTTTAGGGCTCTTCAACGTGGGTAGTATAGTCTAGTTTATTGTTCTATCCATAATCCTAGGTATTTGAATTTGTCAACATATTCCAGATTTTCACCAAGGATGGTAGAGAGTTGTGGGAGGGTGAATGATGGGATAGTGGAAGAACAGTTCTTGGTGGCAAAGAACATAGCTTTGGTTTTCTTGGCATTTAGTAATAATTTCTTTTCTAATAGGTTGTGCTGAAGGAGGGAGAATTCAGACTGTAGGAGCTCACAGGCTTTTGATGGTGAGGATTGCTCACATATAGTACAGTGTCATCTGCAAAAGGTGGATATTAGAAAGTGAGAGATTGGAATCAATATTGTTGATATAGATGGCAAAAGGATGGGACCCAGGATGGAGCCTCTATGTACACCTCTTAGGAGTGGTTTAGAGGTAGATAGATCACATTCATTTTTACCAGTTGTAATCTTCCGAGAGATAGCATCTGAACCATTTAAGAGAGAGTGAGTCAAGGCCTATGGAGTTCAGAGAGGAGATTAGAAGATCATGATCCACAGTGTCAAAGGCTTTGCTTAGATCCAGAAACACAGCACAGGTGTTATTCTTTTGTCTAGGGCAGTCTGCCAGTCATTTGTGACTTTGCTAGTGCAGAGATGGTGCTATGCATAGATCTAGACCCAGATTGAGCTGGATTTAGGAGATTGTTGGTATCAAGGTAGGCAGTTAACTGAGAGTTTACCAGCTTCTCAAGCATCTTGGATAGTACTGGTAAGATAGAGATGGGCCTATAATTATTGAGGCCCATGGGATCACCTGCCTTAAGTAATGGAAACACTTGAGCTGTTTTCCATATTGAGGGATAGAACCAGTGGCAAGTGATAGATTGAAGAGGTGGGTGAGGCAGCGTTAAGGCATGCAGAGCTACTTTTAGAAAGTAGGGGTCCAGGGAGTCTGCACCTGCACTTTTGGTGGTATCTAGCTGGAGTAGAAGGTCTTCTACTTCTTTGAAGAATATTGGCTTGAATGAGAATGTGGAAGCAACCTTTTGACCCTCAGTAGATTGTAGGTTTAGAGATGATCTTAATAGGTTTGCAGGAGAGGAGTCGAAAGCCAGGCCAGCTGTAGTGAAATGGTCATTAAAGGCATTCAAGATATTTTGCTTATCGGTGATTTCAATACTATTTAATTGAATTTTGGGTGGTAAGACAGGGGTAGAAGTTTGACCTAGGATGCCTTTATGGTACCCCAGAACCTGGAAGGATTGTTATAGGAGGCATCTAGTTCAGCTGTGTAGAAGGCTGCCTTGGCTTTTCTTACTTGTTTTGTGCAGGAGTTTCTGGCTTTTCTGAATTGAAGCCAGTCATTTGGGTCCTTTGTCTTTCTTGCCCTTTCCAGAGTTTATCTCTGGCAAGCAGTCTTGGTTAAAATTGACAGAGAGACCAGCGACAGGATTTGAGTTTGGTTCTGACACTGGTGAGGGTGCATGTGAATTGAGGGCACTTGTGATTATATCATTTAAGATTTGAAGAGCTGTCTTTATTGAGGCTGTGAGATAGAATTCTTGCCAACGTGGTGGTGGCACAGTTCATGGAGATATCCTGAAATATTAAAGTTCTTTTTGACCTTCGTGGGAGGAATTTTGCAGGATTGGATGGCTTGATTGTTGATCTAATGGCAGCTATGGGACAGTGATCACTTATGTCACTGAATAGTACTCCTGCACAGGGACAGTGATGAGGTTTATTTACCAATATAATATCCAGGAGTGTGCTGTTGAATATTCTTTGGTTGATCCTTGTTGGTTCTTTGATTAATTGAGAGAATCCATAGGTGTCACAGAAGGTTACCAGGGGTGCAGATGCATTAGTCAGCCAATTCAAATTCATGTCTCCTAAGATGATGGTGTCTTCAGGGCCCAGATTAAGTATAGAGCCTAGGTGGGATAGGAGTTTGAGGCCTGCAGAGGGGGGCCTATAACAACCAATCAGTTGAAAGGATGATGTGTCAAGATATCAAGATGTATCAAGATAGTTTACTGAAACATCTTAGTCTTGTAACTTACATAGATGTTAATCAAGATAGTTTACTGAAACATCTTAGTCTTGTAACTTACATAGATGTTAATCCCTTCCAATAAATGCTCTTACATGGAGATATTTGCACCAGTCTTGAGGGTGAATGGTGAACTTCTGTTGAAGCTGTGCAAAGGATTTGATTGTTCCACCTCATAAAACTGTTTAAAATAAATTAATCCTGTTCTTGCCCATCTCCCAATCCCAGAGTCATGCCCAGCTGGCACAAAAATCAGAGCAGGAAAGAATCTGTGTTTTCCCTTAATTACCAGATTGGATAATGACATGCAGTATTTAGGAGGCTTAAACTACACCTTACCCTTTCTGGGAAAGTAGCAACTCTCTGTAAGTGTGCCTTCCCTAAATTTGCTTATGTGCTCTGTAATCTTCCTCTCGCAGTCCTCCCTAATATCTTTTGTAGAACTGAATGGCTTTTCCAGTACTGCTTATGGAAAGGGAAGCCACCGCGCCTCAGTAAGGTGAAGCCATGTACCCACTGGTTCAGTGGAGGTCTCAGTTTTCCCTGGCTTGAGGACTATTCTTTAGCATATCAAATGTCCCACACATATAGATGGCTTACCCGCTCATTGGACCCTCCTCAGTGGGTAAAGCTGGGGGCAGATGTAGCTCAGGTTCCTTGTCTCAGCTTTCTGCTCAAATGTGAAGTTCCAAAAAGCTCACAAATTACCCAATTATATTCAATACTTTGCAAACCTGGCACATCTATATGAACTTTACAGGCCTCTCTAAATATTTTAGACTTCCTCCTCACCCTCACTTACCTCTGACATAGTCCAAACATTTTATTGGGGCAAACCTGTGTAGTGGGTGGAATGGATTGACAGATGCATCTTCATGATAACTGGCATTACCTTACCCCATACTGACATTCTTGTTTAATTTCAACAGCTACAGGACAAAACGGGATTACCCACAGCAGAGTTCTGGCACTACCTGTAGTTGCACTCTGCCATTTGGACCATCCACAAGGCCTTTTCCCAGCAGTCCCCTGGGTATAGTCTACAATAACTGTATTCTGCTACCAGCACTAGGGGCTGAGTGGTTGGGTATGACATATTCTATATTAATGGATGCTCTCCTACCTATTTTTGATAAGAATAAAGCAAATTGGGAGCATGAGCTTGGTATGCACATTTTGCCCCAATTATGGTCCTCCACAATTACCGTGGTCTATAGGGCTCTGTTAGATACCAGCAGCTGCCTAATCCACTTTCAAGTTCTACACAGGTGGTACAGGATTACTCAAGCAATACATACCATGGCTCTGCCACCGAACTCGGTATGCTGGAGGTACTCACAGCTAATGGCTGGATTTCTGCATATTCTTTGGAGTTGCCCCACTCTCACAAACTGGCGACATGTGGTGCTGGCTGACTGCCCTAGAGTTTTAGTCATATTCATACCATTTAATCCTAAATTAGTGATCTTGGTGCTCCCTACCAGTATTCCCTCTCAATCACCCCCTTCCCCACAATGCTGGCTGTTGGTGGTGTTAATGAAAGCTAAACATCTCCTACTGATAGCCTGGAAGAGTGCTTCTTTCCCATTGATCGACACATAGCATTCTGCCCTTTCCAAGTTAGTCCTGTTCGACAGACTATCTTTAATGACTGTTGGAAAGCTGGAGCTATACTATAGCACATGGGACCCCTTCTTACATTCACATCTTTGCTCAGTGCCTCTCCCTCATCCCTGTAACCCCCCAATCACTTTAAACTCTTAAGAGGCCAACATTTTATTTGATGGGTCCCCTTCTCCCTTTGATTTCTGTCCTTGCTTTTGGTTTTCTGCATGCTTTCCTATGAGCTTCACCCACCTCTTGTCTCCTTTCTGTATTTCCCTTCATGAGTACTTACTTCATAGGTCCCTTTGGTTCCTTCTGTATGTCACATTACTGAATGGCTATATCTCTGTCACTGACACACGGTGTCTGTTGGCAGCTCATTATTATAATTGCATTTTGTGTTTATAAGACCCCAGTGTCTTAATTTGTTGTTTGATTGAAATGTTCACTGTGTTGTTGACTTGTGCTTGTCTTTTGTATTATTTAAAAATCTTTCAATAAAAAGGTCCATGATATTAAAAAAAAAAAAGAATCCACTTGAGTGGCATTAGAATATTAGGTAGATGTAACAGCTGCTCAGCCACTACCCCAATTTTGCAAAGGTTGCTTCACCCATGGATTCTTCTGGCTATTAATAAGGCCTTACCATGGTTTGGTGAGCAACTGTATGCAGGTGTTTGTAAGAGACAGGGTACATATGAAAATAGGCTTCAGCCTAAGAATGTTATTCCTGTATAAAAATAAATGTTACTTATTTACTAATAATAGTTGAATCTATATTTATTATGGACCCCTTCTCCCTTTCTAACCAACCATTGTTTACATCCTCTACCCAATATAAAATTAGGGGTGTCAATTTCTTACCCACAGACTACAATTTGAGCTCAGGTCGTCCCAGGCCTCCTTTCAACTGTTTTTTTTTTTTTAAATGTTAGTCCTGATGAGGGGTTTACGCTTTCTCCAGCTGAATGAGTATATGGATTTCTGGTATTTTTCCATTTTGTAACTGGAATTTGCAAGTTACAGGCTTGAAAAAAAAAGAAAGAAAGCTGAGAAACATGTTCATCCGTATCATTTCAATTTTCTTACTCAAAGATAACACATGAGCTTCACAGTGCTTGAAATCTGTTATTTCCTTTATCAATGTCCCATAGTGTATTGCATTCAGCTGCCTTAAATTAACTGGGATAAATATCCACAAGCATTGAATATTTGAAGTAACAGATTAGTGTGGGATTAAATTCTTAAACTGATATCCCAATTTACCACTAAGTAGAGTAACATCTGTTTTAGCATCATTCACCCTAAACGCTGGATATACATAGTACTATTCATTTTCACCTGAGATTCAGACAGAGTATATAAATCCTCTACTGATCTGTTAAATCTGGTCCCAACGTTAATTTCACCACTATCTATTCCACAAAAGGCCATCTTAACATATCAAAGGCCTTTTCTGTATCAACTGTGATGGCTGCCTGTGTGTCCTTAGGTAATTTGGCCTCCCTTTATTATAGTTATAAGGCAGCACACATTGACTGTCAGATGCCTGCCTGGGATGAACCCAGTTTGGTCTCTGTATATTAGTTTGTGCGCTACCCTATTTACTCTGGTGACCAAAGTATTTGTAAATGTTTTCATATCTACATTTAAGAGTGCTATAGTGTGGCATGACTCACAGTGGACCGGATCCTTCTCAAGTTTGTGTATCACAGTGATGTGAGCATGAATCCATGAGTCAGGGAAATCACCCAGACCCTCTCACTACTGAAAATCCACACTAGGTGGAGAACTAGTAAATCATGGAAGTAACTATGGCTCCTTCCATACCCCATCTGCCCCTGCTGCTCCTAATACCCCTGTCCTCCCAACCTCTCTTCAATTCAGCAAATAAAATAAATGTAAAATTGGTCTAACCTGCTACGTTAAACAGTCAACCTAATTATATTTTATTGATGCTTAAACTCTGTAAGAAAAGAATAACATGTCACTTGTAATGATCTATGATATTGACTGTACTCTACTAAACTGCACTTGGCACTTGTATTGCGTGTATGTACTCTCCTTTGTATGTATTTGTTACTCTTGTCCCTGGGTCGCACCTGGAAATGAGCCTCGGCTCCGTGTGCTTTTCCCAGTTATCAAAATTTTAAATAAATAAAATGGAAGTAGTTGTACAAAACTGTACTGAAGCTGACAGGCCCTGGGGACTTGCCAGATGCCAGTTCCAAGATTGCCTGCTCTATCTCATTTCCCTGAATGGAATTGTTAAGGGATTGTCTCTCTTTGTCTGTAAGAACTGGGAGAACCACAGAATCTAATAATTTCTTTTTCTAGGCATTTCACAACATTGGGTCTCTGTCATCGAGGCACAGGTCAGGAAGCTTAGGAAAAACCAGGAGCAGTTGTAGAATTCACAAAAAGTGTTTATTAGTACTAGCAGTAACATAAAAAGATAAGATTGTTCAGAATAACTTTTTACAAAGGTAGAATAAACAGAGAAGATCTATCTGAGTTTTCCTTCAATCTCTGTGTGTTCCCCAAAACATTGCAGCTCTCTCTTATAAGTCTTTGCAACCCCCTCCTTAACACGCATCCTGCTTTTTTTCTAAAATGTTCTTGTAAATTTCAGGCAGGTGCAGCAAGAACTTAACGTCCCAGAACTAAGACCCCTTCTCCACAGCTTCTGAAAAAGGGCTTATAAACTGCTCTCAGGTTAATTCCTTGAGTTCCCACTAGCTTATTACAGTCATCTCAAACTGTAGTTATATACATTTCAGCAGTAACACTATGTAATTTCTAAACAAATGGATCCCAATATCAGTTATAGTTCCACAATATGATTTGCATATATTTTTATACCAGCAGATATGGCTTTATTTTTTGACAAGATGTTAAGCAGAACTAGGGTGGTCCCCCAAGGATGTACTGTCCAAACAGACGACACAGCTTACAGTAGAAGAAATATTTGTTTTCACACAGAAGCAGTACTATACATTCCAACATGAACCTTTTCCAAAAACATGAACTATCCACCCCTTTGCTTAGGACTCTCTGGATTTCTGACCAAGTGTAAATATAGTGGGAATTGCCACATACTTAATTTGAAACTCCTGATGAAATGGACTATGTTAACACCTGCAGGCAACAGTGCCTATTTGGTAACCAGTTAGCCCTGAACTGTGATTAAAGGTGAGGTTCTGCCCACCTCAGCCTCAGTCAGTCTCTGCCATTCAACTTAGGACACACACAGCTGTATCCTTCAACCCTTCCTGGATTGCTAAAGGCAACCTTTACTTTAGTACACTTTAACAGCACATATCTGTGCTGAACTGGGTCCTGAGTGTCTGTAATCTAGCCATCACAGGGGCACATACAATACTAGACAACCCAAAAAGTCTCTCTCAAATGCACACTATACTCATGGTTTGGTATTCCTTTTGTTACAGGCATTTGACCATATTTGAAGAAACATTCCTTCCTCAAAATCCATAGCTTTTGCAGAACTTTTTTACAGTCTATTTCTCTGGGCAGCTGTGACAATCTTCAGTCCATCAGGGGGTTGCCCCTTGGAACTACTGATTTCTCAGTCTCTTCTGACATCCTGAGTGAAAATGAACCCACTGGGGTTCCACTGGTACAGGTTTCCACCATTTTGTTTAGGCACACTGTTGTTCAACTCACTAGGGTGAGAAAATGATGACCAGAGGTCCTTCACTCAGTCCAAGGGAGACTGGCAGACACCTTTTGCCTTTTGCTGGACAGAAAGCTCCTTCCTCTTCACTCTCCAAACTGGAACTCACATTCTGAACTCCCAAGATGCTAAACTGCTTCCCCTTTAGCTGAGCTAAAAGGCTTATGCTGCTGTGACAGTTCTAAGTGACATAACTCATTTTCCACCTAGTCTAACTAGGTAAACAATGATGCAATGTGGTACAGAGTTTCTAAAAAACTCCCTACTTGCTGCCCAGAGACCTACCTGGTCCAGTACTGATGGGATTCTAGTAACCCCAGGGACTGGGTGGTTACACTTCTAAAGTTGTTGATAATCCTGTTGAAAACCATATACTACTTCTTGTAGGGCTGAACAGTCTTTAAGAGGTGTTCGCAATGTTTCCATCTGTTATACTTCTGTTTTTTAACATATTGACTATCCTGTGCTTTTTGTAATCAGAAAGGGAGCAATTTTTCAGGCCTCAAAATAAAGTTGGTTTAATTTAAATACCTCAATTTCCACTCCGACATCATGTCCAGTATGTCCTGCAGCTAAGGACAATTTTGTTTTGCTTCCCTTTCTACCTCTGGTGAATGTGAATATTTATGCTCAGCTTGTAGCTGGGATGGTTTTGCCTCTAACTGTTTCTTTATACTTTACAGCTGTCTCTTTTTAGCTGAGGCATATGAGATAATCTTCCCCTGTAGTGTAGCAGTAAGGGCATCTCATACCCATTTCTCTATAACGAGTGTGGGTCCATGCAAAAAAACATAGGTTTCCATTTCCTGTTTCAATCATCTCTTTAAAGTGCTCATTATTCAGGAAAGAAGTGTTGACCCTCCAAGATTTGTCTTTCTTACCCACATGCCGCAATTACAATGTCAATGTCAACAGAGCTGATTTCTCTCACTTATTAAACCATATATGGGTAAGCCATAGTAAACAAGAGAGAGGAGCATACTTTGGGCTGCTATTTTCTGAACATCAACAGATAAACAGTTTCTAACACTAACAACATGAATAATCTTGCATAAGCTGTTTCAATAGACTATCAATGTACGCAATAAATTAAGAGGGCAATCCAAAATAATGCCTAGGTATTTATAGTATATTTATCAGCAGTTTCAGTTGCTTGAGAGCCAATTGTCCTGATCTCCAGGGGAAGATCTCCACAACCCTCTTTGACAGATTTCTTAAAGAGTATATGCCTGTTTTTTTTAAAACACTACGTGCCAATTTATTCACAATCAGTAAATTTTGAACTTCCAAAAATCAGTTTGTAAGTTCAATTCAAAGATGTAGAGGCCTGAAACTCTGAAGAATGGGTCCTGATTTTCAAAGGGTGGCACAGGGCTTGTTTTAAGCCCTGTGTCTAGCCCATTTTTTGGTGCAGCTGCGCTGAACACCTTTGTGTACCTGATTTTCTAGTCTCATTTTTCTTCACTTTGCAGCACCTTGCACCAAATATTTGGTGTAAGCCTCATAAAAATAGGTCCCTGAATTGCACAAGCTAGGCTGAGGGGAGCTGGTCTAACTTGCAGAACTTGACATACGGGAGTGAAAACCCCGATCGCCAACCAAGAGAATGCCACAAGCCCTGTGCACTGTATGATCATCGCACCAGACGCTTGCAGCATTTTCAGGGGCTTTGAAAATCCAGCACCAAGACAATATCATCAGCATATAGCAAAGTAGATGATTGAGTTACATAATTTGCCAAGTCATTAATATACATGCTAAAAAGTCATGGGCCAAGTACTGACCCTTATGAAACTTTATTAGAAATGGTTCTGCTGCCTCCATCACCCATGTCTAGAAAGTATCCCATTCATTGTCTAATCTCTGTATCCCTTCTGTTCTCCCCATTCTCTTCTGATATCCACCCATCCTCCCAAAATCCACCCTCTTGAAGTGTCATACTTTCACTTGGCTGAGTATCCTTCTGATTTCAAATTGGATTTTGACCCACACCATCCTGTGACTGCTTGTACCAAGGGGCTCCTAGACAGTGACATTTTGGATCCTTTCCTCATCAGTGAAAATCAGATTCAATGTGGCTCATTACTTTGTAGGGTCCTGAACTAGCTGTTTCAGGAATGCTTCCTGTCATGCTTCTGCCAGGAGTTGATTCCTTGCACTTACCATCAATGGAACACTCCAGTCCACCTCTGACATATAGAAATCTCCATCAGCAGTACCTCCCCAAGTTCTACTGCCCCCTAATGACCTCTCCAATTCCCTTTCTGCCTCCTTGTTCAGTAATGATGATCTGTGTATATAACTCATATTTTGATATTCTTCTCTTTCTCCATGATGGCCAACACCCAAAGGATTAACAATCCCTTGGTCTCCTCAGTGTTTGTCATTTCAGTGGCCTTTATTCCCTCCTTTATATACAGTATCACTCCTCCTTTCTCTTTTCCATGTCCCTCCTGAATAGTATATAGACCAGCATGGTCATGTCCTAGTTATGGTCCAGCATAGCACATGTTTCTGTGACTGCCACCATATTCAACTGAGCATTGCTCACCAGTGCCTGCATCTCTGTGATTTTGTTCCCCAGAGTGCAACTAAGTCACTGAGAGATCATGATCAAGAAAGGTGCTTTGTTTTATACTTAATCTCCTCCTATTCACTTTCTCTGTCTTATTTTATCTCTCACAATCTCACTTACTTTCACTGTGAAGACTATACGGCTGTTGCAGTGGCTTATACCTTGTAAATCACCTTGATACACATTGCGTATGAAACGCACAGTAGAAACCCCAATTCCTTTCTTTTCTAAAAGATAGAAATATAGAAGTTGTCAACAGATAAAGACCCCTTTGGCCGATCCAGTCTGCCGATTTTCCCTGCCTACAGTGCCACCGCAGCCCCTACATGATTTGAGGTCATCACCACCCCCTGTGTTACTTCCAAGGTCCCCTTGTATCTGTCCCACACATGCTTGAATCCTGCAACTGCTTCAGCACCCACCACCACCTCCTCTGGGAGACCATTCCAGGCATCCACCTCTGTGAAGAAATACTTCCTCACATCCCTTCTGAGCTCCCCCCCTTCAGCTAGATAACGTGACCCCCTTGTCCTTGAGTCCATCTTTCTGTGGAGAATGTTACCTTCCTGTACCTTATTAATACCTGTTATGTACTTGAATGTTTCTGTCATATCCACACTTTCCTTTCTTTCCTACAGTGAGTATGTATACAGTTCTCTTAGTCTCTCCCCTTGTAGGGTTTTGATGCAGTCGCTGCCCATCCTGGTGCCTGCCTCTGTGCCAGCTGTATACTATCTATGTTCATCCGGAGGTGGGGGCTGCAGTACTGGACACAGTGCTCGAGGTGTGGTCTTACCAGTGACCAGTACAGGGGTAATATTACCTACTTCTTCAAACTGGTGATATCCTTGTCCCTATGCACTCCAGCATTCTACTAGCCTTTCCCACTACCTTTTCACTGTGCTTGGCTACCTTGGTAGATAAAAGATTGAAAACACAGCTTTTTACGTTTTAACTTTCTCTTCATTTTCATCTGACTAAAAGGAAAACAGAAAACATATCTATTAAATCAGTAAATCAGTGTGTGACCTTGGGAAAGTCATTTAACCTCTCAGTACCCCAGAATATCCAGCTGTCGAAATGGATAGAAGCAGGACTCTATTGAAAATGAGATGCTGCCTCATAACTGAGCTATCTTGGGTAAAAAAAATGTGTAAAGAAAATCTCACTAGAAACCCCTGCAGTGAATTTTACAGTGTACTTGTCTAAACATTACAAAACTGGCCTTGCAATTGGCATACCTATTTCCTGAAAATACTTTGATCTTGTACTGTGTTAGAAAGTGACTCAGTGTTTCCAGTATGCATTTTTCTTTAAGTTAAAATAACAAAGTTGTTATATACTAAGTGACTAAGCCATCAAAGGAAAAGAAAGTCAAAGATTATATAGCAGGATCTAGGTAACCTCAATTGAAAACCAAGCTCATGGAATGAAGCCTAGCTAAGCAAAAAAAATGAAAATGTTAAAAAAAGGCCATGATTGGAAAAAAATAGTCAAACAATTGAATAAGTGATATCTAAAAATAGAAAGAAGGTATAAGAATCCAGCCCATTAATATCTTGTGGTCTTATCAGATCAGAGGCCTGATATTCAAATATGTGCAATGGTAAAGCACAGAGGTTTGCTCTGCACATGCCCCTGTGTCCAACCCTATGGATGCTATATTCAAAACGGCCACGTTGACGCAGCGCTAAGTCAAGTAGCCTTGCTCTGACAAGGATCTGGGCTGTATGCAGCCCATAGGGAAGTTAAGGGAACTGCATCCCTGACCAGACAGCACCAGGAGCCCCTGGAATGATATTCAGAGGAAAAATGCAATGCGCTAAGGGATATATGCATGCCCATTATGGGTTAATTTGCATGAGACATGGTGGCAGATTTGAGCACATCCTGTGGTCACCCACCATGCAGGCATGTTGGTGAGTGGCCCCCAACCTTTGATCATCTGTTCCCATTATATTTATGTTTTCCCTGCAGTCTACTGGCACCACCCACCCTCTGATCCCCATCCCTGTAATATTAAAGAATTCTCTGATGTCTCTTGGCACACCTCAACCCCCATCACCTGTCACCGTACTATATACTTTGTCTCTGGTGTCTAGTGGCACCCCAACCACCCATGTCCATGCCATGTGATTTGTCCTTGATGCCTAGTGGCATCCTGCACTCTCTGATCACCCATCCTCATTGGATGTATTTTGTCCCTGGTGTTTAGTGGCAACCCCCCACCCTTCATTCACCCATCCCCATTCTATCTATTTTGACCCTGGTGGTGCCACCCTGCCTCCTCAGTGGCTAGCACCCCCTCTGCACTGCCTGTACCAAGCACACCTCCAGCCACCTCCACACACACACACACACAAACACTATACAGTATACTGTACGCACGCTTCCTGTTATCCCATATGGCAACCTGCCCAGGAGGTGAGGGGAGGGCTGTGATGATTACTATATCTGGCCCTCTGTGTGGCACAGCTGCTAGGTACATGGAGATGAGTGATCAGAGGGCAGGAGGTGCCACTAGACACCAGAGAGAGATTACATAGAATGGGGGCAGGTGATCAGAGGGGTGGAGGGTGCCACTAGACAAAGGGGAAAAATTACATAGTATGGGGATGAGCAATCAGAGGGCAGGGGGTGCCACTACACACCAGGGCATTCAATGGGCTGGAGTTCAGGGGATGGGGGATGGCTGCAGTAACCCTGGCTGCTACCAGGACCTTGTATCCCATTGAGTCAGGGTTTTCAAATGCAGTAACTTGTACATATTTGGGTGGCAGTTACTGCCTGTGAAAACCTCTGAATTTGCTGCTGTGACCATGTACAGGGATGGACACCCTCTTTTCATAGGTGCAGTGGTAAGTTAGCACTCAGGCACTAACAGGTTTTGCCCACAGTGTGGGGGGCTCTAAAAATAGACCCCATCCATGAATCTGGCACAAAACCTGATTAGTGTGGGCAAATACCCCATAGTGCCCGGGCTAACTGTTTAATATCTGGCTCCAGATGTTATAGTACCTGATATAGCCAGTATCCAAAATATCGTGACATCTCAGGGCATCCAATTTTGGTGGGGATTTCATATGTGCCTATCCCTAGATTCAACATTAAATTAGAGTGCATCACCTTTGTTAATTATGGAATTTCCATAAATATTTTCCACATTTCACTAACATGATGTATATGAAGGGGAAGTACAGAAATGGCACACAGTTTTATTGCCTTCCTTTGCCTATCTACTTGAATACCCTTTCAAGTTCATTTGTCATGACCTCCCTCCCACCCCTGTGTACTACCTAATCTTTGATTTTTTACCCTGCAGTCTAGCTACAAATAAGGTCTGGCTCATTGGCCTGCAGTTTTTTAGTTACCATAGCTTCCTAACTTAAACAAAGGACGCCATTGGTGCTCGTTTTGTCTCCAGGCATCTCTAATGTATGTGCCAATTTCTGGAGCATTCCTGATAATGTTTCTACCATCTTGTTTTGAACATTTTTGAATATCCTAGGATATACAGGTTGCTCATCTGGTCATTGAGATGTGCTTCTCTTAAACATTTCCCTTAAATACTCCATCACCATCTTGGCAGAGACTATAGCATCCCAAAACTTGACATGCGATGTACATGTCTATATCTCCTTTAACTGAGGTGTGCTTCATGTTCCTTCCCTGGTGACGACCAAAGTACTTAGTTTCTCTGCAATCATGATATCCATAACTACCATGCCCATACTTGTCCTTGCATTTAGTGTGCTTATCTTGGACCTCTCTTCTCTCCTTGATAACACTAGGTAAATGATAGTAATTTTGTGCTACTGCATACCCTTCCATATACAGTACTTGCTTAACCCTTCTGTTGTGTCTATTTGTTCTCAGTATTGTTTCCCTCAGTGCTGTTCTCTTTCTACAATAAAATACCTTCCTTTGTTTTTTATTAGACAGAAGCAAACAGTGTACCAGATGCAGAGAATGAATAGGGTATGGGTACAGGAGATAATGAACAATAAAGAAACAGTTTGGTAAACAAATATTTGAAAGCAGTTTATGTAAGTAAATCACCCCGACTGGATGGATTTATTCTGTCATTTCTTAAAGAACTGAATCAGGGGTTAGTCACACCCTTGGTGGATATCTCACAAGATTCACGCAGAAACATGATACCAGGAGACAGGAGTAGGGAGTCTGTTATTCCAATATTCACAAAGGGAAATGGGGTGACCCACATAACTAATAATAACAATGATGCACTCATAAAGAGGAAAAGAGAAGCACTTAAAGGAAAACAACACCTTCATATTTTGTAAAGTTTGCTTCCATGTCAACAAACAACTCTTTTCGTGTAGCTGTTAGAGATGTATGCAGTTGTTTTAGTTTGTTTTCACACTTCATACTAGGCTCTGTAACTAACCTGGGGGTCTCCATTTGCTAGCTGTTAAAATCTCATTGTCTCTGAGAGCTGCATTAGCATATGAGAAAATGATGTGTAATCACCCTTTAGACTCCACTGTATGCGTCTCTGTTTAATTAGACTTCAAAGAAACTAGCTGCAGGAAAGTGTGAAATGCTACATTTACCTTCAGTTAGCTTTGTAAACTGTCTGAGTGTAATGCAGGGTTTTTCCCTTTAAACTGTATTCAATTTATGTGTTTCCAGAGAGTTTTTGCAGGGTATTTGTTCTTTCAACACAGATGCATGGTATAAATTGGTGATGTGACATCATGTTCTCATATGCTAATGCAGCTCTCGTGGACAGTGAGACTTCAACAGCCATAAAATGGAGACCCCCAGGGTAGTCACAGTGGGCTACCATGATCAGTGAAAACAAACTAAAGCAAACACTTATAGCACTAACAGCTACAGAAAAAGAGTTGTCTGTTAATATGGATACAAAATTTACATGATATGAAGGAGTAGTTTTCCTTTAAGTGAATGTCAAGTCCAAGCATTTAATATGCAAAATAAAGGTCAATGTGGTCAAATGAAGTACACCCACACATTACCAGCACTGGTGCTTCAGAATCAATTAAAGACCTAGTGTACTGCCTGGAAACTGCTTGCAATTAATTGTAACTTTCAGATGTAGTCAGCTATCACTTCTTATATCTCAAGTATATATTATTTTCTGTTTGCTAATTAGAAGATTTTCCACCTGACAGTACTGGGGTGATGTGTGGAGCAACACTCTGTCTGGAGGGGGGGAAAAGTCAGTTCTGTTCCTCCCACTACATCAACACTGAAACCACACTGACTTTGACATCACTAGTAGCCAATGAGAACCATTTCTCACTGCTAGGTTTCACTTTCACATGAAGCAGCGGGGACAGGCTCTCCCTGGTTACTAGTGATGTCACAATTTCCTGCATTTTGATTGGTAGCTTGAGAAAGTCACTGCTCAAGCTGCAAGGATTGTGGTGCCTCAAGGTGTTTGGTCTCATGTCTGATGATGTAGTGGGAGGAACAGAACTGACTTTTTTTCCCTCCGTGTAGAGTGTTGCACCACACATCACCCCAGTACTGCCAAGTGGGAAAATCTTCTAATTAGCAAATAGAAAATAAAAAAATACCTCAGATATTGGAAGAGATAGCTGACTGCATCTGAAAATTGCTATTAATTCCAAGCAGTACACTAGCTCTTTAACTAAACACCTCATTATAATTCATTGGCCTTTATTTTGCATATAAAATTCTTAAACTGGCCATTTACTTCAGTGCTTATTTCTTTCACTTTGTGAATACACCTTTTTTTCTTATGATTATGCTGGGATTAATCAGCCCTTCTGGGGCACTGAAGCATCTAATGAATACCCTAACAGTTTTTGGTTGGTGTGCCCCAGGTAACTAAGCAAATTAGTCTGACCTCAGTGGGAGGTGAGATTTTAGAGACCATAATCGAGAACACAATAGCAAATAACCTCAATTTATAGAGGGGGGAATACTAAATCATGGAAACACAACAATCCACCAGAACATCAGTGGAAAAGCATGTCAAATAAACTTGACATCTTTCAAGAAAGTTCCAAAAATAACAGAGATAATGCAAGGAATGTAATACATTTTGACAGTAACAAGCTTACACAAAGTGTAGCATCTGCAGTAAGAGTAATGTATGCTTAGCCATCACATGCACAATGCACTATCAGAGAAAAGAAGTGTGTCCGGAAACCCAGGGTCCAACCACATGTGCCTGTAGCCCAGTGGTTGGAGCACTGGAACAGTATTAGACTTTGAAACATAGACTTTGACAGCAGATAAGGACCGCTTGGCCAATCTAGTCTGCCCATTTCCCTACCTACAGGATAGGCCGCAGATGCTAGTTAACCAACAGCCTATTTCTTCCTACCCCCCACAAGAATTGCCTTATGTCTGTCCCATGCATTCTTGAATTCTCCCACAGTTTTAGACCCCACAACCTCCTCAGGAAGGCTGTTCCATGCATCCAGTACCGTCTCTGTGAAATAATACTTCCTCACATTGCCCCTGAACCGCCCTCCGTCTATCTTTAAATTGTGTCCCCTTGTTCTTGCAAGTCTCTTTTTCTGAAAGATGCTACCCTCTTGGACTTTGTTGATTCCACTGAGGTACTTAAAAGTTTCTATCATGTCCCCTCTCCTTCTTTCCTCAAGGGTATACATATTAAGCTCCTTTAGTCTCTCCTCATACGGCTTCTCTTGCAGACCCTGCACCATTTTAGTTGCCCTCCTCTGGACTACCTCTATCCTGTCTATGTCCTTGCAGAGATGGGGTCTAGAACTGGACACAGTACTCCAGATGGGGTCTCACCAACTGTCTGTACAGAGGGATAACAACTTCCTGTTTTCTGCTGCTGATGCCCTCTCCCTATACATCCCGATACCCCAGCCCTCTCCTACTGCCTTCTCACATTGCTTGTTAACCTTAAGGTCATCTGATATGATTACCCCAGGTCCCTTTCCTTTTTGTTGTTGTTTCTACCCCCACCATTGTGTATTCTTCCTGGGTTCTTGTTTCCCAGGTGCATTATTTGCACTTCTTTGCATTGAATCCTAGCTGCCATACTTCTGACCATTCCTCCAACCTTGCCAAGTCCCTTCTCATCCTTTCCACACCTCCTTGTGTATCAACCCTGTTGCAGATCTTTGTGTCATCTGCAAAAGGCATGCTTTCTTCAGTCCCTCTGCAATGTCACTGATGAAGACATTAAAAGGACTGGACCTAATACTGAACCCTCTGTACCCCAACACTAGTAACCCTCTTTCTTCAGAGTGGACTCCATTTACAATTACCTTCTGTGTCCTGTTGTGCAGCCAATGTTTTACCCAGGCTACCACCCTGGGACCCACTCCCAGGCTGGTTAATTTGACTATCAATCTTTTGTGTGGGACTGTGTCAAATGCCTTGCTAAAGTCTAGGTAGGCCATGTCCACAGCCCCTCCCTGGTCTACTACTTGGTCACCCAGTCAAAGAAATCTATTAGATTCGTCTGACATGACCTTCCGTTGTAGAACCCATGCTGCCTTGGGTCCTATGCTCCACTGGCCTCTAGGTACTCAACTATTCTTTCCTTCAGAAGTGACTCCATCACTTTCCTATCACAGAGGCTGACTGACAGGTCTGTAGTTTCCTGCCTCTGTCTTGGTCCCACTTTTGTGAAGGGAATCACATCCGCTTCCTCCAGTCCTCGGTACCACACCATCCTCCCATGATTTATTAAAAGAGTAGCCAGTGGTTTCACTAGTTCCTCCTTAATTCTTTTTAGAATTCTGGGATGAATTCCATCAGGACCCATTGCTTTGTCCACCTTCAGTTTTAGGAGTTCTTGCAGAACCCTTTCTTCTGTGAAAGGACTGGGATCGACCCCCCATCAAGAGTGCTTCTGTTAATTGGATTAGGCACTTCCCTCCTCTTTGTGAATACTGAGCAGAAATATTCATTCAGTATCCTGCTTTTCACTGTCCCTCTGCCCACCCACCGTTCATTCTATTCAGCCTCACTATCCCTCCCTTTGTCTTTCTACGCTCGCTGATGTACCTATAAAAGGTTTTATCCCCCTTCTTAACTGAGTTGGCTATCTTTTCTTCAGTTTGGGCCTTTGCTATTCTGACTTCCCTCCCTGCTTCCTTCTGCCTTAACTGGTACAGCTCTCTGTCCTGCTCCTTCTGTGTTCTATATTCTGGAGGGTCTGGGTTCATTTCCTAGTAGGTCACATTATTTCTTTCTCACTACAATTTGTGATTAAAATTGTTTAGCAGTTGCTAATATTGCACCCAAAAGCATCTGGCTGTCACCAATATTGAACAGAAATTTAAAAGGGACAAGGACATCAATGCAAAAGAACTGAAGCAAGGGTTATATTAAAAGTGGCGTGCCTGTGAAGCCATGTTTATGAAGCACGAGATTATTTATAACACACCCATAAGGCAAGACTGCATGGCAAAATATATGAAAATCATGATGAAGGAATTCAGATGAGTTAGGCATTAAGCAGGAACCCACAGTACCGAGTGCCCTCAAGGACAATCTGGAAATGCTAACAACAGCAAACCACAGACACACGCTTTGCCCTTGTTAAAACTTACTAGTGGGCTATATCTGTTTTCTGCAGCCCAGGATATAGAATTAGCCAGTCACAAGTAGGAATGATTTGAATCATGGTGAGCCTAAAAGAGGAAAGAAATTTAAAAGGGATAAGGGCCTCAATGCAAAAGCACTGAAGGGTACTGCTAAAAGCGTACAGCTGGTGCCTTACAAGGGTGAAAAATGTGTCTGTGCTTTGCTGTTCTCAGCCTTCCATGATGTCCTGAATTCAGCCTGTCCCAGCCAGCCTGTTCCGTTGCCCCCACATAGCACCATTTATTTCTGCACAGCTGCGCCTGAGCAGTCCGAACTCTGAAAACATGCACTGGCCATTGTTCCCCAACACTTTGTGCCCTGGTTTCAGCTCAAATCTTGATGATGTTGTTGCCGATGTGCCTTGCTGACCAATAGAGTGTCAGTGCTCACTCTTGCCCCCTCCCCGGCCCACCTGAAGCCTGCCCTTGCTCCAGGAGCCTCTGCTCTGCCTGCCTCCAGCAGATTAACTCCTTGGTGATGACTGCTTGACTGGTCCCCATCAGGTCTGCCGCCACACAATAAAGCAGCTAGGTGGCTGGAGAGAGGAACCATAGCTTCGGTCGCAGTTTCAGGAGAACAGTCGCAGATGAAACAACAGCATGCCACAACATCAGAGGTTGGAGATCTAGCACAGCAGAGCATCAGGAAGAGCAGAGCTGGGAGCAGACTGTCAGCCACCACAACACGGCCATGGAGACCAACAAAAGGGAGCCAGAGAAATGCCACCAGTAGTCACACAGTCCCAGGTGAGAGAAATTAATTTTCTCACAATTTGGGCCTTTTCTTGGTCACCAAACTGTTGGTGGATGAAGTTTGGGGGGATGGTTTGTGACAGAGTGACCTGTCTCCTGAGTCCCGACCGGGGAGACGGAGTCATGTGCAGCTAAGCTTGATAGAGCTTGGAAGGGGCCAGGGCAAGGAAGGAGGCAGCAGCAGGACCAGTTGGCCAACAGAGAATGAAAAGTCAGACCCAGCCTGCTGACATCCCCTGCCCCGGGTCGGTTCACAAGAACTACCACCGAATCGTCCAGTGCTCACTCTCTGCTTCACTACACTTTGCCAGCTTCCAGTGCCAGAAGAGTCTGTAATTCAGGCTAGCTGTAAATCACTGCATGTGAAGTTGGCTGTGTGTGTGTGTGTGTGTGGCTAAGCAGCAGTGAGAGTGAGCATGGGACTGGGATTCTGAGCTTTGAAGGAGGGAAGACAGTCTAGTCTCTGCTGCTGCTGCTGCCTGGTGCATTGGGATGGGTCTGGGTCTGGGATGGGTCTGCAGTGCACACAAGGCAGTGCTGGCTGCTGCAGCTCCTTCCTACCTATTTTTGAAACAGGAGCCAGGGCAAGCAGCACAACTTGTGCAACAGTACTGCAGAACTGGCAAGCAACTAAAAACAGCTGGTGGGGTGGGCACTGGGCATGCATTGTAAGGCCATTACTTTACTTGCATGGCACAGGCTACTACTGGGTTTACAGAGATTTTATTTATTTTTTTGTATAACTTAACAGTGAGAAAAGAGGGTCCCTTGCTGCCAGCACAGTGCCAGCCATGCCAGAGAGCTGCTATAAACTCGTAAGTTTGCCAGGAGTGGTTTGCCAGGAGTGGTGCTGTGTAGGAACACTTTAAGAGCCATGGGCATGCCTACGTATTTGCCCTAACTTGCCAGCCCAGCACAGTCACTGGTGAGTGCTATATGGCTGCTGCCACAGTCACTTTGCTACCAGTTTCTAATTGCTTGTACAGTGCTTTGTGTCAGGATATAATGTGTATCAAACTGCTAATTCATTTTTTTATCACACAGACCTGCCGTTATCAGAGGGATGCACTGCCAGCAACTTTCTCCAGTCCGACTATGAGACACAAGCAAGTTCAGCCAGCAACCCTCTGCATCCACCAGGAGTCCAGGACTGTCTACACCATGCAGGCATTTGTCACCAGCAAAAGGAGATGAAAGGAGGAACAGCAGCAGCTGAATTCAACAGGTATGTTCTGGGGATATCTTAAAGTTTGAAGTATTTTTAAAATAAGTATTTGTCTGTGGGAGAGCAGGGGCTGAGGGAGATGCTACCTCCAATTTCCTTACTCTTGGGGCTTGTAATTTGTTAGGATATGCATGTATACCCTTATGGGGGGGTTGCTGCCTTACCGGAGGGGGTTGCTGCCTCAGTGGCTGGGGGGGGTGAAGCTTGCTGTGTCTGACAACAATCTGGTATTTTTGGGAATACAATTCTAGTGTGACACACTCAACTCTTGCTATATCCATAAAACATTCAGAGTGACTAGACACAGCAAACTGGACCCCCCCAAACCCACAAAATGACATATGTGACCTGTTTTTGGTGGTGGGGCATGGGATCTGACTCAGTACGTGACTGTGGCAGAGTACTTTGGTCTGGATGGATGTGTTTAATAAAATAGGTTGTGTAAGTATTTGTGGCTTAATGGGGTGCGGGGGGGGACCTATGTGTAGTATCCAGCAATGTCTGTTCTATTAATATGATTGTCATGTTAGTGTGACACTATGGTCATATTAATAAACCATCAGGCTTTATTGATCACAGCAAGCAGGACCCCCCCCTTCCCACCAACCCAAAGAATGACTTACTTGGGCTGGTTTTGATGGTGATGGTGTGGTTTGCTATGTGATGTTGCGTCGGATTACTTGCGCGTGTAACAGAATTGTTTGCACAAGTATTTGGGTGCATGGGAGGGGAGGCTTCTTGCTGAGTCCAAACAATGTCTGATGTTTTATTAATATGACTGCAGTGTTACAGTGTGACCCACTACAGTCATGTTCAGAAAACATCAGCATTGATTGGACACAGCAAGCAGGACCCCCTTCCACGACCCAAAAAGCAAGGTACATGGCCTATTTTTGATGGTGATGATATGGTTTGCTACGTGACATTGTGTCAGATAACTGTGTGTGTAGCAGAATTGCTTGCACAGGTATTTGGGTGCATGAGAGGGGGGCTGCTTGCTGCATCCAAACAACATCTGATGTTTTTTAATATGACTGCAGTGTTACAGTGTGACCCACTACAGTCATGTTCAGAAAACATCAGCACTGACTGGACACAGCAAGCAGGATCCCCTTCCACCAACCCAAAAAACAAGGTACATGGCCTATTTTTGATGGTGATGGTGTGGTTTGCTACGTAAAGTTGTGTCGCATTACTCTGAATGCATTTTGTGGCATGCTCATTTATCCTTTGCCATCCCTAGGTCAAGTTGGCTCTGGCTTGTTACGTGCATGCGGATTACCTTAGATGCATTTCATGGAATTCTCATTTGTCCTTGCAATGTCTTGCCATGTTGGGGCACACACGTCTGCTTCTCCCGCTCCTGTTCTTCATGGCATTACCTGCACCATCCCTAATCTTGTCGGATGACACTTTCTATTGAAGAAGACTCAAGCGGGCTGGCTGGTAGTAGTGTGGAGGGCTAAGGCATTATGCCTTACCTCCTGCCATTCCAGCGAACAAATAAGTATTTGAAGTTGAAAATTATTGTTTCTGTCTTCTGATTGTCTGCCTGAAGGGATTATAGCCTCTGAGAGTGGAGGTTGAGTTGAGGTGCATAGCCTTTTGTTTAGATTGTTGCATTTTTATGTTTGCATAGATTGCGGGAATGATTCGGAATTGGATAATTCCAGTGTGCACAGCCCAGTGAAGAAGCAAAGATGGTACACAACATTTCAGACTACCGGGAAATCTTCATTTGATTGGGTCAGTGACAGCAGGAAAGGGAGAACATATGCATTCTGCAAGATATGCTCCTGTGATTTCACCATAAGCCACGGAGGATGCCATGATCTGCAGCACCATGCAACTTTGGAGAAGCACTGCAGCAATGCCAAGCATGCAACATCTGGTCAGAAGCTCTCCAATTTTTTTGCAGCACAAGCAAGATCAAAAGTTACAGAGGCTGTAGTTGCTTTTGTGGCCATGCTTGCAGAGCACCGCTTATCATTTTCATGTGGGGATTACATTATTAAATATATGAAGAAGTACTGCTCTGATCCTGAAGTACTAAAAAAGATGACTTCCAGTGCAACAAAAGCAACCTGCATAACAAGGGACATATGGCGCCCATGTACCAGGAAGATGTTGCAGAAAACTGCCAAAAAGTGCCATACCATGTCTACACAGAGCACAGACATGGGAGATGAAAAACAGTTAGTTATTCTTGTAGATTATTTTGATGAAGAGCAAGGAAAGCATGTGATAAAGTTTTTGGATATGCCTGAGTGTGTCTCTCAGGAACTGGACAAGGCATGTTTGACTGTCTTACGGAAACCCTAAACAGATTTCACATCCCAACAGACAATCTTGTTGCACTGTCATCTAACAATGCTCCCTCCATGATTGGCAAGAGGAACTCTGTTTTATCAAAGCTCCAAACCCTAAATCCACATATTGTCAACATGGAGTGTTTCTGCCACCTGACAGATATCTGCAGCAAAGCAGCAGTAAAGACTCTGACAAAAATTGAACAGCTTGTGTCAGATGTTTACTGCCACATTGCTTCAATTACACAAAGATAACAAAAGTTAAAAGAATGTGTACTGTTTGTGGATGTAGAACCACCCAAGGTTATCAAGCAGGCACCAGCACGGTGGCTCAGCCTGAATAAGGTTATCAAGAGGATGCTGGATCTGTGGCCTGCACTTCTGTCATACTTCCGGTCAGCAGAACAAAGGCCATCAAAAGTGGAAAGCATCACCAAAAGGCTGGAGAGTCATGAAATCCAAATGCAGTTTATGTTTCTAAAATATGGACTTGAACCTCTGTGCCAGTTCAACCAACAGATGCAAAAAGGTGACAGTCAACTAATGACTTTGCATTCTGACATTTCTAAGACTCCTGCACATATATGCCAGCAGAGTTCTGCGGCCTCAGATGGCCAGGAAATTGCTAAATGATAATGATGCTACCATTCTGGACAATCCTGACAGTTTTCTATGCCACAGCAACCTTCATCTAGGGACAGAAATATGGAGTACATGAAGGACCAGGAGGACTGCATTACTGGGACAGTCATAGATACCAACACTTATCAGAAAGCAGTTTTGTTTTATTCTACTATCATATCCAAAATGCTAAATAAATTTCCTGTGAACAAGTCTGTGCAAAATGTAGGACTTGTTCTCAATCCTTCATCGAAGCTCAAGGTAACACCCTCTATGATAACAGACTTGGCAGATCATCTGGGAATCTGCAAGACCACGGAAGAGGACACATTGCTGGATGAATTTTCCATGTACCAGTTGTCAGACACAGGCACCCTAACTGGACCAATAAATTGACCCCATTCAGCCCTTCCAAAACATTGGGCCACAGTACTTAAAACTGTTGGTGGAGACAGTTCACTGCACTGCTTCAAAGATTGATGATGGTACTACTTTGCTTGCCACAGTCAAATGCAGAGGCAGAGTGAGCTTTTAGCATGGCGCCTAAAGTCAAAACAGAGCTACGACATTCCCTGCATCTCAAAATGCTGAACTCTTTGCAGGCAATCAAGATGAATGAGGAGCGAGACTGTTATGACGTACAGTATTCAATGGAGACTCTTGCTGCTGCCAGAAAAGCAACTGCTGCTTATAATAAAAAACACCAGACCACAACATAGACAACTGCCCCACACTTCCACAGCGTTCTGAAGGAAGACATTTGACATTTTGTGGTCCTACAGCTGTGATTTGTGTTTATGAAGTTGCATGTACTGTTTTGTACATTTCAGGCAGCTGACAGCAGCAGGTGTTTGTGGTTACATGTGAATAAGCTTTTATTATTTAAGTTTAATAATTGCTTACTTGGGTTTTTAAGGTTTGATTTTCAAGCACTTTGTAATTGCTTTATTCACTGGCGGTGGTGCATTTGTTTAGTATAGTTAGTATATTACAGTATAGTATTATAGTTTCAGTATTTAACACACTTCAATCTTCAAATGAATAAATGGTGGTTTCATTCTCTAGTGGTGTATTTATAGATTCAATAAAATGTCAGCACACATTAAGGATTTGCACCACTCTCTATTTTAATTAACGACACACACATTTAGGATTTGCACCACTCTTTATTTTAATTAAGGACACACACATTTAGGATCTGCATCACTCTTTATTTTAATTAAGGATACACACATTTAGGATCTGCATCACTATTTTAAAATAAAGGACACACAAACACAACACCTTTTCATTTTCTCTAATTTGCAACACAAATAAACATGCCAAGCACACAAATAATACTTTTACTGTGGTAAATTCAGTTTTATTCATTGCATGTGAAACCTCCACAGTGCTCCACTCCGCGCTGTGAAAAATCAGATGTACCACATCTTTGCCATTTGTCACACAGTTTGTAGCCGTCTGTCACACATTGGCAAGTTGGAAGGTTGAGAGGTATGTCAATGGACATTAGTTTCCTTCTGTCTAAACTACCAAGTAATGTACCAAGTATTGTACTTCTAGAAATTTTCTCCCAAATAAGAACTTACTAAATGATTGTAATGCACTACAGTACTGGGGCTATGGCTACATGATGCTGCACTCTGTCACTTCCCCAACCACATTTCTTGTAATGCACTTTAGGGGACAAGTGCAAGAAGCACAATATACATAAATTGTATGCTCCCAGAATTTTTCTCAACTACCAGAAAAAATATGTCAAACTGCATGCAGCATGCTGCTACAAGACACTGAACCATGTCTCACTCTCACCAATGCAATGTTCTTGTAAAGCACTTTAGGCAAAATGGTTTGAAAAGCACATATATGAAAATTTTGTCCTCCCAGAATTGTTCTCAACTACCAGAATAAAAAGTTCAGGCTGCTACATGCTGCTACATGGTGCCCAAAACTGCATCAGTCACACGAACATAGTTCTTGTATTGCACTTTAGGGAAAGGTATGCAAAAAGGACACTATGTTGAAAATCTGTCCTCCAGGATAAGAAAAAAATATGAGAGACTGCTGCATGCTGCTACATGATACACGCTGTGTGTCAGTCCCACCAACACAGTTCTTGTAATGTTTTTTAGGAGACGAACTTTAATGGCCCTACATTTTTCAGTCTAATAAATTCTCCTGTCTGGAAATTTTTGCAGGAGGAAGCAAAACAAGATGGGCTCCCTCAGTTAATATGCTGCTTCTGCCCTGTGCAAGTCTCACACCACGTAACACCTCTCCTGATGAACTGTATTGACAGACCACAAATTCTGGATGTTTTCTTGTGAAATGAAAATGCCTCTTGGTAGTGCAGATCTAGATGATGATATTTGAGTATCACTGTGTGATCTACTAGCAAATAAAGTATTTATCTGGTATTTTTTACTTTTTGGCTGAGGGGAGCGAGATAGAAACAATGTATTTCTAACCATCTTTTGTTTCTGTTTCTATCTTTTCATGTATTAATCACTAGTGTGTTGAAATAATGTTGCTGTATAGGTACAGCCCAGATCTGGTTATTTAATTTAGCAGAGCTTCCTACCTGAGAAGGTCAGTATTCTTTGTTTCTTAAATGTTATTTGTATGCCACTCTAGCTGTTTTCTGCTTCTGTTTCTCTCATTTCAGGTATTTTTCAACTGTGTGATAAATAATGTAGAATCAGGTAGCAGCAGCAAGTGGATGACTGTTATTCATGTTGAATACGGACAATGGGTTGACTTTTGTAAGACCACATGCAGTGCTGGAGAAGCTGGAGGAAGAGGAGATCCAAGCATGGGTCTGCAACATTGACCACATACGCTATCTGGTGTGAAAACCACCAAAGACATAAATTCTTTGCTCCCAGAATTTTTCTACAGATGAAGCCAAAGATTCAGCCTAATATTTCATGATATTTCTAAACAGAGTATCTCTGATAGCCCACAGTGGTACTGCAGGCAGAAAGGGTATTTCTCTAGAGATATCACATACATTTCAGGAAATATCTGACTATGCCTTTGAGTGCAACTGTAAACTATCAGAAAAAAACTGTGGCTGCTGTATGCTGCTATGCTGTGCTGTGCTGTGCTGTGTGTCAGCCCCCTACCAGAGTGCTTGTAATGTGCTTTAGTGGAAATGGTGTGAAATGCACAACCTGCATACATTCTGTGCTCCCAGAATCTTTCTCAACTACCAATATATATATATCAGGCTGCTATATGCTGCTACAAGGTGCTACACTGTGTGTCTGTCCCACTGCCATAGTTTTTGTAAGGCACTGTAGCAGAATACTGTGAAAATAACAATATACATAGATGTTGTGTTCCAACAATTTTTCTTAACTATCACAATAAATACTTAGAACTGCTGCATGCTGCTACAAGGAGCTGCACTGTGTGTCAGTCCCCCAGCACAGTTCTTGTGACACTCTTTAGTGGAAATGGTGTGAAAAGCACAACATACATAAATTCTGTGCTGCCAGAATTTTTCTCAGCTGCCAGAATAAATACTTCAGGTGGCTGTATGTTGCTTCAAGGTGCTTCACTGTGCATGTGTCAGTGGTCTGCCACAGTTCTTGCAGCACACTTAGGAGAAATGGTGTGAAAATCACAATATATCGAAAAGCTGTACTCCAAGAACTGTTATCAGTGACAAGAAAAAATGCATCAGGCTGCTGCATGCTGCTGCATGCTGCTGCATGCTGCTACATGGTACCACACTCTGTATAAGTCCACCAACCACAGTTCTTGTACTGCACTTTAGAGGATGAACCTTACTGCACATAACTTCTCAGTCTACTAAATTCTTATGTCTGAAAATTTTCACATGAAGAAACCAAATAAAATAGGATCCCTGAATTAATATGCTACTTCTGTGCTGTGCAAGTCTACCACCACAGCATCTATCCTGATGAACTGTAATGACCTGGGCGCAGGATAATGGTGCAACATTTAACACTGAAAAGTGTACAGTAATGCACTCGGGTAGGAACAACTTGGGGGTGGCATATTCACTGGCTGGACAGGTGCTTAGAGAAGTACATGAAGAACGTGACTTGGGAATTGGTGTAAGTAATAATTTGAAATTTAATTTTCATTGTAACCAAGTGGTTAAAATGACTGGAGGTATTCTGAGCTGTATTCACAGACACATTAAGAGTAGGAGTAGCAAGGTCCTGTTCCCCCTCTATATTTCCTTGGTGAGACCACATACCAAGTATTGTGTGCAGTTTGGGGCACCTACAAATAAAGATGACATAAAAGCCTTTGGGAGGATCCAGAGAAGAGCAACTAGAAGAATGAGAAAAGTTCAGGGTATGACATATGAGGAGAGACTCAAAAAACTGGACCTTTTTCCCCTGGAATACAGAAGGTTAAGAGGTGATATGTGCCTGGTTTACAGGGCTCTGTCAGATCATGGGCTTTGTGAATTACTTGGCTTAGAATTTAGAGATCAGCTATATAACACGCGTGCTCATCCGTTACAGCTAAAAGGAGCATGTTGTAATACCCGAGCTAGAAAACATTGGTTCTCTGTAAGAGTGGTAGGTATTTGGAATGTACTGCCAATCAAAGTGGTGGGAAGCAAGACAGTGACAGACTTTAAGCACTCCCTTGACAGTTATGTTCATACAAATAATATAACAGGGTATTACTAGGCATAATTGGCGAGCCAAATGGACCTTGGTCTTATTAGTGCTCCGAATATTTATGACCTATGACCTGTGACCTATGACCATAAATTCTGGATGTTTTCTCACCTAATGTAATGCCTCTTTGTAGCATGAATCTGGATAGTGATCTTCGAGTATCACTTTCCACATAACTTGTATGAAAGGGAGCTAAGCTTTGCAGCACAATTTAGTCTGTGGGGAAGTTTTCTCCAATTTAAATTGAATTTTTAAAGTTTTGGGCCACATTAACCTGGGGGTTCTGTCACCACAAGACCCTACGCATGAGTGGGGCTTGTGTGTGTAATTAAAAACTTTAATACTTGTTTGCAGTGAGTGATTGTAATGAGGGAGGCATGTCATCACTTCTGGGGACTCCACACTTCAAAAAGCCCGCTGTAGAGAGCGGGGCGAGCGTTCGTGGGGACGCGTGTCTGCACTTGTGTGCTGTGTCTGCTGGGGCTGCTGGGAGCCGGGACGTTTATATAGTTCATAAGTAATACTAAACTTACAAACAAATACTATTTTAAAATGGAAGGCCCTTTTAAAACATGTACTGAGTGTCAACTGTTTATGAGAGGATTACAAACCGATATACAGTATTTATTTGTGATAAATGCAAACTGGTAGAGATGCTGAAAGAAGAAATCACATGTTTGTTAGAAACGAAATCAGAGAATGAAGAGATTGTTAGTCTGGAGACATTTATTGATTCTATGGTTTCTAAAATAGGAAGTAAGGAACATGAAAATACTCTTAGTAAGGATGAGGGGAAACAAAATACAAACCCAAGTTTAGAACAGGAAACAGAAGAATGGGCTAAGGTATCCAAAGTCAAAGTTAGAAAAAGAGGAGGTCAAATCTATAATAGTGCACCTATAGCATTACAAAACCAGATTACACCATTACAAACTGTGGATCTCAGAGAAACTAAAACTGAGATTACTCATGATCAAAGTTCACAGTTACAAATTCAGGAAAATAGCGAAACCAAGCATTTAAATAGGGATTTACTAGTAATAGGAGATTCCTTGATTAGGGGGTATGGATATCATGTTATGTAGAGGAAGAAATGAATCTACCACAGTGAGCATGTTACCAGGAGTGAAGATACAGGATATATATTCACTTCTGGATGGACTTTTGGAAAATACCACAAATCCATTGGTTTTGCTGCATGTAGGGATAAATGATATTCCTAATCGAAACTTACAAGATATTTTTACAGATTTCCAGAATACTTTAGTTAAAATAAAACAAAAAGGGGGTACTACAATAATTTCCAGCATACTACCAGTCTTTGGGTATCATTTAGCTAAAACTTTTAAAATCAATACATTAAATAGATGGTTAAGAGATTTGTGCAGAAAAGAAGGAGCAGAATTTTTGGATAACTCGACAGCATTTAATAATCCTAACTTGTTTAAGCACGATGGACTCCATCTTGAGAGGGCAGGGACCAGATATCTAGTCAAGAGATTAAAGAAGTCACAAGGACTGATTTAAACTAAAAGAAAAGGGGCAAGGGGGACATGATAGAGAAATTACAAATAGAGGAAAAAATATTATTAAATCTGACAAATCTGATTCTTGGAACTGCATGCTAGTAAATGCTAGGAGTTTAAAAAACAAAATGGGGGAATTTAGAAATATATTGACTATGAATAATATACATATAGCAGCTGTGACAGAAACATGGTGGGATGTAAATGATGACTGGGGTCAGGCCATAGTTGGTTATACCTTATATAAAAAGTCTAGAACATATAGAAAGGGGGGAAGGGTGGCCCTATATATAATAGATAGTATTAAATCTGAAGAAATAACATTATCTATTGATATGATGGACCAACTATGGGTTAAATTATGACCGATATATACCACTAAAATAGTCTTGGGACTTATCTACAGAGCTCCTTCATCAACCTTACAATATAATAAAAGTTTGATTGACAATATGTTGACCTTAAATCCAACAGATAGATTATTAATTCTAGGGGATTTAAATTTACCTGGAATAAACTGGGGAACATCTTCTGCAGAAACACCCTTTGAGAGAGAGAGTTCCAATTTGCATACGATCAAATTGGTCTAGTACAGTGTGTTGAAGATCAGACAAGGGGAAAAAATATATTGGATTTAGTTCTAACAAATATGGGAGACACTTTAAGTGAGTGTAAGACAACTGCAGCCCTAGGTACAAGCGATCATTTTAAAGTAGAATTTAAAATAGCTGAATCAGTAATAAAACAAAGGGGTAACACTATTACTCATGATTTTGGAAAAGCAAATTTTGCAAAGATGAAAGTCAACCTTTCAAAATGGCAGAGGAAAGAAGACTTTGACAATAGACCATTAAAAGAGGTATGGGAATTTTTTTCTTCAAAAATAAAGCAGCAAGAAATGCTTAATATTCCTGTGAAATGAAAGTATACTATGAGAAATAAAAAAGTACAGTGGTGGACTCTCAAAATTAGAAAATTAATAAACAAGAAACATAAGCTTTATAAAAAGTGGAAAACAAATAGATCAAACAAAATTAGAAATCAGTACACACAAATAAACCGTATAAAAAAACAAATTAAGAAGGCCAAAATTGACTATGAATTAAACTTAGTTAATAGAGTGGAAGGAAATCATAAGGCCTTCTATGCTTACATAAATAACATCAAAGGGAATTCAAATACTATTGGACCATTAAGAAAAACAAATGGGGACAGTACATCAGATAACAAAGAAATGGCTGACATTGCAAATAAATATTTTTCAACAGTTTTCATTAAAAATAAGGGTTTATATCCTATTATAAGACCTGACCCAGATCCAAACGAAAGAATAATATTAACTCAAATTGAAGTCAAAGAAAGATTGGCCAAATTAGATCCAACTAAATCCCCGGGTCCTGATGGGCTTCATCCAAGAGTACTTAAGGAGTTGGCAGAAATAATAGCTCCCCCACTAACATACATATTCCAAAGGTAATTGGATACTGGCAAAGTGACTGATTTCTGGAAATCAGCGGTTGTTGTCCCAGTCTATAAAAAGGGTAATAAAATGGATCCTGCAAATTATAGACCTATTAGCCTTACTGCCATACCCTCTAAGATTTTGGAAGGAGTATTAAAGGACAAAATAAATGAATATTTGGAATTAAATCATCTTACAGACCAAGTTCAGCATGGTTTTGTGAAGGGTAGGTCATGCCAGATGAATATGTTGGCCTTCTATAACAAAGTTATAGATAGATTAGACATGGGAATCCCTGTGGATGTGTTATTTCTTGATTTCTCAAAGGCTTTTGATAAGCTCCCTCATCCTGAATTACTACAACAAATGAGAAACTTGACTATAAACCCATACATAATAAATTGGGTTCAAAATTGGTTGGATGATAGAAATCAATGTGTGAATATTAAAGACGAACAGTCTGATAGTTTGCGAGTGACTAGTGGGGTGCCCCAGGGATCAGTGCTGGGCCCTTGTTTATTTAATCTTTATGTATCATCACTTCAAATAAATCAAGAATCTGTATGGATACAAAAATTTGCTGATGATTGTAGGATTGGCGCAGAAATAAATATTAGACAAAATTCATCTAACTTACAAGATACATTAGATGACATCAATAGATTGACAAACAAATTCAAATTGACATTAAATCGTGACAAATGTTTTGTTATGCATCTGGGCAACAGAAACCCAACACTACCCTATAAATTAGGAAATGTATCATTAAAGACAATAGTTGAGGAAACAGATCTGGGTATTACAGTTTCCAGGGATATGTCCTTTTCATCACACTGTCAAAAAATAGCCCAACATGGAAATAGAATCTTAAATTGTATATTGAGGCATATATCATCTAGAAGCAGGACTGTTATTATGCCTCTGTATATATCACTGGTGAGACCTATTATGGAGTTTGGAGCCCAGGTACGGTCACCATATAAAAAACAGGATGTCATATTGTTGGAGCGGGTTCAGAGGAGAGCAACAAAAGCTATTCACAATATGGCAGGGGAAAAACTATGAAACCCGATTGAAAGAGCTGAATATGTATTCCTTAGAGGAGAGAAGAAAAAGAGGTGATATGTGCTTAGTGCATAAGGCTTGGCAAAGTGATGATCTTTCGAATATCACTAGTCTTGAATCAAACATTAGTGTGTACAATACTAGGTCTCATCCGATGCAGTTAACAGCACCAAAAAGGAAGAAAGTATGTAGTACACGGTGGCTTAATCAGAGAGTTGTGTACGATTGGAATAGATTACCAGTGGAAGTTGTGGCTAACCAAACAACTATTGAGTTTAAATCTAGATGGGATAGTTACATGAATAATATTAGAAATTAGAACTGAATGGCGAACATATAGGACGAAAGTCCATTTGGCTCAGTATCTTTCCTATGATATGATTCCTATGATATGACTTTGTGTCCTACCAGCAAAGATTAGCATTTCTTTTCAATTTTTTTACTTTTCAGCCTGGGGGGACAAGGTGGAAACAGTATATTTCAAACCAACTTTGTTCCAGTTTCTCTCTTTTCTGGTATTTATCACTAGAGTAATGAGATGCTGCTGCTGCTGCTGCATGGGTCCAGCCCAGATCTGGTCATTTAATTTAGCAGTGTTTCCTACCAGGGAAGGTAAGTATGTTTCTAGTTTGTTTCTAAATTCTTAAATGTTACTTGTATGTCACTCTGTTTTCTGCTCCTGTTTCTCTCATTTCAGGTAATTTTCAACTGTGTGACAAATAATGTAGAATCAGGCAGTGGCATAAGGTGAATGGCTGTTACTCATGCTGGATACAGAGGATGGGTTGACTTTAATAAGATCGCATACAGTAGTGGAGAAGCTGGAGGAGGAGACGGTATGACCATGAGTCTGCAACATTGATCACATCAATGATCTGGTGGAGGAGATGGTGATGGCTCACTTGCTGGAGTAGGAGGCATTCATAACAGAATGGAAAGAGACCAGTAACCAAAATATAGAAATTATTTAGACAGGAGTCATGTGATGTGCCTGATCAAAAAAGCAGCAGGAAGAGCAATTCCACTTCAGAAACAGCTTAGTCTAAGTAATATTGCATTCTGTCAACTTTTCTTATTCTTGTGACAAGTGATAATTGACCATATTGGTGCAACAGCAAAATGAGCAGTGATGGCCTCAGATATGGAATGTGAGAGGGAGAAAATTGACTTGTTTGTTACACAGCCCCCACCACCTCAAAGGTGCCAAGGTCTCATGAGATTCAAACTGAGCCAGTCTCCTACTACACTAGAGAACTCTGTGGCTGAACCAGCCAGGGCATAGCCCTTCACTCTGGATTGCTTGCTTGCTTCAGGAAATAGGGGGAATCAAGCAGAAATTCTGGTGCTGGCAAGTGATGTGAAAACCCTTCCTCCAGCTTTAGATGATCTCAGTTGAACAGTCAGAGACACAGAAGCACGGCTGAGCTCCACAGAGGATCACCAGGCCAGAATGGAACCCGAGGTCACTGTTCTCCAATGAAAAGTCACTCGTCTTAAAGAAAGGCTGAAAAATCAAGAGAGGTGCAGCTGGAGGGATAATGCAGTCCTGGTGGGGCTACCTGAGAAGGCAGAAGGGCCAGACACCCTACAGTTCATGCAGAAGTTACTAGTCAAGATTGCTGGCTCTTGCAGCATGGCCCATCATACGTCATACAGAGAGCACATCAGGAATTACATCCAGACCCACCAGAGGGAGAGAAACCCAGACCCATCATTTAACCCTTTTTAAACTATTTAGACAAGATGCACATAAAGTCTAAACTGAAAGAACTGAATGAGATATAGTGGGAGAGTACGTACCTGTTTCGTTTTCAAGATTTAACCCCCAGCTATGTCAGAAAGAAGTGATATACAGAGATATTAAATTGAAGCTGTGCACTGCTCAAATAAAGTGCAGAATCATGTTTCCTGCTAAACTGATTGTGACAACACATCAAGGGCAGAAATAGTTCACATCAGCAGAGCGCCCCACCCAAGAGCTCTTCCCAGTGCGTCACCCTAGTGGCAGGCTGGCTGATTGAATCAATGAGCAATTACATGGTTAATCTACACTGTGGAGGAGAGATGTGACTTTCTTTATGTCTCTTACACAAAGTTTTGGACTTTGGGTTTTGGGAGGCTGATACTCTGGGGACACCATGACTTTACTGAGGGCCTGAGCACAGGCAGAGAGGCATGGATCAACAAGGATGAGTGACAGATTTGATTTGTCTGTTGTGAGGGGACCTGAGAGCTGGATTCAGGCTCCTTATAATAAAATGGCAGGGTAGCGGAAAGCAGGGCTACTGAAAACCCTATGGCACCATGCTGAAACAGCCTTGTAGGGCTCTGACTCATGACTGTGCAACAACAGCATGACCCCTCTTTTCACTGAACTAACAGTTGACTGCTGTGTGTATCGCACATCCCCCTGAATCCCCTCCTGCCTAGTCAAGACCTACAACCAGGGCCCCTGGTGTTCTGCGGCAGAATTTTCTGATTTCTGCGGCAGGGCTCCTTGACTTCTGCAGCAGCATTTTCTGATTTCTGCAGCATGATTTATTCATTTCTCTGGCAGAATGCAGTCCTGTCATTGGCTAAATATGATGTGATGGCATCGATGACATCATATGCTGAGCATAGAGGAGGGGCTTCAGGATAAACAAGGTGGGAAAGAAAGCCTGACACTATGGAAAAACAGTATATTTATATGAAAATTCACCAAAAACAATGAATTCTGTGGCACTATATATATTCTGAGGCATGATGTAAATTCTGTGGCAAATTCTGCAACCGCAGAACCGCAGAATTCCAGTGGCCTTGCCTACAACCACTGTGGGACACAGAAACACTGATTGTTCACAGTTGAGCTGTACAATTGCAATTCAATATGACAGAGTGAGGAAAAGTGCTCAGCTGAGGGCACTACACTTGGACTGCATATTCAGGTGCTGCATGGACTCTCTAATGCCTCTCAGAGTTAACATGTCTTTCTTACAGGGGACAGGGGACTGTAGGGTAGTCAATCTCCAACTCAAAATGTATTTATGTTACAATATAATAGGGACTGCTAGTTTACCTGTTTGCAGATTATACAGTACCATGGTTTAAGTGGTTCAAAGAATTAGAAAAATGCATGCCAAACTAATCAATGTTTTGGGTTATCAGTGTTTGAATGATTACTGGTGGTTGCTGGGTCATGGTTTGGGGATCACCCTACTCCTGTCCCATTCCCCATCCCTTATTCCCCTCTTTTGACCAAACCAAGCTGGGATGCTTGGCATTACTTTCTATGGAATTACATTTGGAGGGCCCGCCCTACCAGCCAATGAGCACATTGATTATGGATTGCCATAACTTGAATTTCAAAAGCTCTGAAAACGGAAGTGGTTCCTGAACTGTAACTGGCCAGTCATGGACCTAGTGCTTGGGAGAGAGGTCCACTGTGCTGGGGGCAGTTAGTGAGATTAATGTTACTTGTTCTCAATGTGTTCCACTGTTATTGTTTTAGATGTTATTGGGGTAAAAGTTGTATGTGGGGAGCATGGCAAGGACTAAATGTGTCGATACCTCACTGTCAAGTAAATTCTGTAACAATAGCCTGCCTTTACCAGACAACCTGGCTAGATTAATGAATCTCCATGGGTAGTGCCCAAAAATTAGTCACTTGGAACATTAAAGGAATTCAGGTGAAACAGAAAAAGTATGCCATACTCAAGTATCTCAAAAAATTAAATGCCACTATTGCATGCCTGCAAGGGACCCATCTGAAATAAGAGTAAGTCCTAAGTTTTAGAAGGGATTGGGTGGAACAAGTTTAAGGGTCAGGGAACAGTACAACAGAGAGGTGGGTGACAATTTTAATATCTCAGCAAGTTCCCTTTCAACTACTTGAAGAAATACGGGATCCTGCTGGGCAATATGTATTTCTACATTGGAAGGTGGGACAAACAGAGGTCCTACTGGGAGCCATTTATGGCTCGAACGTTGACTCACCCTCCTTCATCACAAACTTGCTGGCCAAGCTCATCATTTTGCAAACCTACCAGTTTTCTTTGATGGTGGTTGTAATATGGTGTATCAACTAAACTCAGATTGGGAGAAAGGAAACAGGGATTGTCACCAGGGCAAGTGGTCCTTTGGGAGATGACGGATGACATGGGGTAGGTGTATCCATGGTGTTTACTGCACCCAGGGGCAAGTGCTTCTCTTTGTACTTCAAGCCACATGAGTCCTTCTCTCAAATTGATTATTTCCGAATGAGACAACTGGCTATCCCTCGAATATTTGTTTGTGAGATTGATGCCATGGTGCTCACAGATCATGCACCAGTGACATTAAAGATAGGCATGCACAAGGGTTCTAACTCAGACCATACATGAAAATTTAATGCACAGCATTAATTTAATTTAATGCCCATAGTGCTGTTGCTGCTGCTGCCATCACCCTGAGGGATGGGGACCCATAGTGCTGTTGCTGCTGCTGCTGCCATCACCCTGAGGGTTGGGGGCCCATAGTGCTGTTGCTGCTGCTGCTGCCATCACCCTGAGGGTTGGGGGCCCATAGTGCTGTTGCTGCTGCTGCTGCCATCACCCTGAGGGATGGGGGCCCATAGTACTGCTGCTGTCATCACCCTGAGGGATGGGGGCCCATAGTGCTGCTGCTGCCGTCACCCTGAGGGATGGGGGCCCATAGTGCTGCTGCTGCCATCACCCTGAGGGATGGGGGCCCATAGTGCTGCTTCTGCTGCTGCTGCCATCACCCTGAGGGATGGGGGCCCATAGTGCTGCTTCTGCTGCTGCTGCCATCACCCTGAGGGATGGGGGCCCATAGTGCTGCTTCTGCTGCTGCTGCCATCACCCTGAGGGATGGGGGCCCATAGTGCTGCTTCTGCTGCTGCTGCCATCACCCTGAGGGATGGGGACTCATAGTGCTGCTTCTGCTGCTGCTGCCATCACCCTGAGGGATGGGTCATAGTGCTTCTTCTGCTGCTGCAGCCATCACCCTGAGGGATGGGGACCCATAGTGCTGATGCTGCTGCTGCTGCCATCACCCTGAGGGATGGGGGACCATAGTGCTGCTGCTGCTGTCACCCTGAGGGATGGGGGCCCATAGTGCTGCTGCTGCCATCACCCTGAGGGTTGGGGGCCCATAGTGCTGCTTCTGCTGCTGCTGCCATCACCCTGAGGGATGGGGCCATAGTGCTGTTGCTGCTGCTGCTGCCATCACCCTGAGGGATGGGGGCCATAGTGCTGCTTCTGCTGTCACCTTTCAGAAATTGGCATAATAGTGCTGCTGCTGTCACACATGAGGGCTGGTCGACTCAAGATGCCATACACGAGGTCAGCAACACACACACACACACACAGGCCTCCAAGATCTGCACTCTCAGATCACGTGGATGAACACTCTTTGATAATAGTGGGAAGACTGTATATACATGTGAGTCACAGAACCAAAGTGAGGTACAGGTTAAGCTTATCATAGAGTTTATTATTTGTAATAACTACAAGGACTGATGCACAATATTAAACAACAAAATCTTCTGAAATATGTCTGCTAAGAGCAAATTGTTAAACAAAGCTCATTACACAAAATACTGGTATAAACAGATTTTGGCTTTGTGCACATTGGTGACAGTATCGAGTTTTCCATTCGGCAAAACAGATTTTGCCCTTTTTCAGTCACAGTGAAAAAGTGTCCCTGCACATGGGGCTGTTGCTAAGTGCCATGTGTTTTGTGTGCCTCCACAGGTTTGCAACACCGTACCCATCATTACTCTCCATTTCAGTGTACGTGGCTGTGTTTGTGAACAGAGCCCACTGTTGGCAAACTTGGCATTTTATGTTATAGTGCTCACTGATTTTATAGTTTGCCTGTAGACATGACATAGGAGAGGGCTGAGGAAGGTAATCCGATGGACTTATGGAACAGTAGCACAACTTGAGGAAATATAATGATAGGAAAATAAAATAAGGACATAAAGAAAAGCATTCAGCTGATGCGGAGGAAAGAATGGACAGAACATATTTCTTTGTATGCTTCAATCATCCTCATCAAGGAAGCAGCCCTCACAATCTTCCAGACTGGAGTAGTCTCCACATAGGAATTCTTTCTCTGCCCATGCTTCATCTACCTCACTAGAAGGCAATTTGCCAGTGCTGATAACATTAGTCTCTTCAGGTTCACCTTCACCACCGCCACCTTCATGTGATTGGAATGCAGATGTGATTGTGCTGTGAGGAATGTGTCCCACATTCATTTTAATAAATTTTAGCATACCAACATTTCTAGGTGACAGATTTGTATGCCAGCTCTTCCTACACAACCTTGTGGTGTCACCGAGGGTGAAGCTGTGATTAATTACAGTGTGATAACCACACCAAAATGTTACATTTATTTCTAGTGGCTGTACCCAGAGAGCATTTACTTTTAAAAACTTCAAAACCCAATATCACAATTCCTGAATGAAATACAATGAAAAGAAAAATGGATATACTGATGTTTTTCCTTCAACACATTATTACTAAAAAAAAATAAATTATTATTATTTTTTTGTTAACAAATACTGCTACTTTAAAGCACAATGTACAGCTGTTGTCCTTTTTCCAAAGGGGAAAAAAAAACAGAGCCCCGTAGGTAGTTTGTCAGGACCTTTAAACTGAACATTCTATTGTGGCTTATGCTGCTGCATGATTTCAAAGAAGAATTAAAGCTTGTTGCTGCAGTGGTAAGAGATGAATTTTAGCCTCTTTCAGACCAGGATTTAAATAATTTAAAATGTGCATGAGTTTAAAAGGTTCTGTACAGCCCAGATTCAGGGAGATTAAGCAAGAAGATGATACTGACCACACCAGACTCGAAGGGAGACCAGTCCAGCCTATAGAGCACTACTGCAAGGGTAAGATCTTGAAGAACTAGCCTTCTAGTAAAGCTTATAAAATGAGCAAGGAAAATCCCGCACCCTGATTGGTTGTTACCTGTGCATTAGATCTGTCTAATGCACAGGTAAAAATAAGTGCTGTTAGACAGGACGCAGTACAATAGAAATCAAACCGCCAAATAGAACTTTCATTTTTAAACTGCCGCCATTTATTTCTCTCACTCAGTGATGCAGACTTCCACTCAAATTATCACACAGAAAAATAATCAGTCCCCTAAGCAGTCTGATCAATCTACCAGACATGCCTGAAGCCATAAGGATATGCAGACAGTTTACATTTAAAGCACGAAAGTTTGTGCTTACAGTGCTGCGGTGTGATAAATGTTCATGGGTGCTCCTGCACTCATACAGTAAAAGCACCAATTGGATGCCCCCTTCCCCACGCTGTCTCTCTCAGAAAAACAGTAAGTAACCATCAGAGTATCAGTGACAGAATTAGTGAAGATGGCTGGAGCAGTGTTACCAGAAACTGGCATACACCACCAGCACTCTCTGCTACCCAGCCCTACACTCACTCCAGACACAGCCACTCACTCACTCTGGCCCGACTCTATAGTGACCTTACTGCAGTCATACTCTCTGACAGTCAGTCACTTTTCTCAGCCTCACTTCAACTCACAAAATGTTTGGGAAAATGGTACTTCCCACTAGCATTTTTCTTCCTAAACAGCTAGCATTTGATCACCTGCCGCTAGCACTCCTGATCCAAACTGACATCCTCGCAGCTTCCCTCCCCCATGATTGCTCAATCATTCAAATCACTCAGACTGCGGACTGACAGTGCCAACCATGGAACATGCACACACTACGTAACAATCACAGGAATCAAGAAGCAGATTACAAACCAAAGCAGACACTTCAGGTTGGTGTACGTTTTTTGTGTCTGTTTTAAAAATACCTTACTAGTGCCCTTCAGCCATGCTTGCACCTTTCCTCCCTCCCAGGCATTGACTTGCTCAGTTTATTTAGTTACCACTTGACCACCCAGTTGCTTGCACCACAGTCAGTTTTATAAAACTATGGCCATACTTTGAAACAACAATAAAACTTAATGCACACTGCTGTGTTTGTGTTTGGGGGGGGGCTGGGGAGCTACAGCTATTGTGGCCACACTAGAACAAATGTCCTAAGGGCAAAAAAAATGCAGCTATCTATTGGAGGTGGAGGGACTATTTTAGCACAAAGTTAATTAAAGATATGAATGTTTCCCTATATAAATATAAAAATACAGACTATATATATATATATATATATATTAGAGGCAAAAAACTCCATTTAATGCATTAGTTAGGGTTGTTCCACAGCGACAAAAGTGAAGAATTCGTTGTTAGGGTTGAAAACCCCATGGACCCCTCCCACCCCCCAACCCGGCATTGGGGTGTGCATTGGGGTCATCAGACTAACAGCTCACCCCATCACATGTGTAAAGCAGCAGAGTATAGGAGAATGGGGTGAGAGTTAGGACTCAAATGACCCAATGCTGGTGGTTGAAAGTGGGCAGAAGTCAAGCTAACACGCCTCCCACTTTGTCACTAATGAAACAACCTAAAATAACATTAAATAGATTTCCTAATTCCTCCTTTGAGAATGATAATGAAAATAGTGAATGGAATGCAGCGGTGGGAGGCAGCGGGGCCCAAAGGGCCCCACCCCACCACATGATGTCTTGAGGCATAGTAACAGGAACAGCAATGCAAACAGAAGTGCAACAGTGGCACACATGGTAACACAAGCACAAATGAGAACAGAAAGGAGTAACGTATACGGTGGCGTAGACGGAACGGTCTGCCCTGTAATATGTTGTCACATAGTAACATGGTGCCTGCAAATGGAAATGTCAATGGGCATGGTGGACGCAGAGAAACAGAAGAGAAACAGTACTGTAGACACAAATGGCAAAAAATAACAGAAACGCAAGCGCAAATAAAAACGCAAAGGATAACGCACATGGTGGCGTAGACGTCAGTGGTAAGTGAAACGGGTACAGAACCACAAGCGGAAAGGGCAACGGTAACAGTAATGTAAGTGCACAGGCTGGTTTTCCCCAAAACCTGCATAGAGAAAGACAGTGAGTACAAAGAATGTGTGCATAATAATGGGTATCGGAGCAGAAAATGAGGACTTGGAATACTAAATAGGTTATATCTCAGGAACCGTACGACGTAGAAAAAAAATTTAAAAGTCATATGATTTATGACTGTCCTGGCTAGTTTTGTACTAAGTATTTTTCTGACGAAAAGTCTGTGTCTTGCACTGTTTCCGAGATACGGGCCCTGAAAGGCACGGCAAACGCTGTAATGTTATCCTATGGGAAAAAAAGAGAAGTTCGGAGCACCATAACTTTGCCTCCCTGTAATATTTTTTCACCAAACCACTGAAAGGCACATCTGTGGGCTGTTGGCTGTCTTCCCTCCAAATTTCAGGAAAAAAGACTAAACCGTTATTTTGCAGCAGGGTGCCAAAGGATTCCTGTAATGCGTCGGGCGCCGTAATGTTATCCTATGGGAAAAATCATCAACTTTGGAGTGCCGTAACTTTGCCGCCATGTAATATTTTTTCAACACAACACTGAAAGGCACATCTGTGAGATGTTGGCTGCGTTCCCTCCAAATTTCAGCCCCAAACTCAAAACTGTTCTTTTGCAGCGCAGTGCCAAAGAATTGCTGTCATTTTCCCACAGACTAGAAAACTACTGTCGTAATTTGCGAAAGCTTTCGCAAAAATTTGTGACACTTTCATGAGCACGTAAGTACTTTTTCCAGAAATTTGAAAAGCATAATTCTGGGGTGTTTTACCCCAAAATAAAGACATGGCTAGCATCCTCAGGGTCCGACTAGGTGAATACAAAAAGAATTAGGTTGCTAGAGGGTCCCAAATTTAAATGCCAAGCATTTTCTGATCACTAACTGAAAACAAAATGGTGGATTTGCGAAAGTAACAGGGCCATTTGCAAAAGTAAAAATGCATTTGCGACACTGTTGAACTTTTTTGTTAACTTTTCCCATTGACTTATAATGGGAAATATATTTTTGAATAACTTTTGAACCGTTTAATATTTTTTCACCAAATCTTCAAAAGGCACATTGGGGACCCTGGCCGCATGTTTCCTGAAGATTTTGGGCCAGTCACGCAAACCGTGCAACCTGTACGCGCGACCGTAGAATTCCAGAAAAAGAGTAAACACGTGCGCAGATCATGCTTAATAACTCCGTAGCTGTATATCCGACCAGTATGAAACTTGGCAGATCCCAAGGCCTATGGTTCTTGATCACGTATTCTAAATTTCAGGCAAATCTGTCAAACGGTTGCAAAGTTATTAAGGTGCAAAATTTTGGGGTTTAACATAGAAATGGCTCCTCAACCCAAACTATGGTAGCACTACCGTGCTACCATAATATAATACAGAGGTCTATATTATAAGCACAGTAAGACACTCTCGGGGATGTGCATTAGACATTTCTAATGCACAGCCAGGGGCTGAAGGCACGCAGCCTTTGGCCCTGAGCCTCACTCCGCCCTGACCGTGCATTAGAAATGTCTAATGCACACCCCCTCATGTCTTACTGCTTACATAGATAAAAGAGGATCACCTGAATCCCAGAGTAGGGACAGTAGGGCAGTGAGTGACACTAAGGAAAGGTTAGTAGTTGCCTGCTACACTGAGGTACCTTCATGCCAGTTATGTTTTTCCAGGAAGATTAGTAACCAGTTTTCAACAATCCAGTCTAAGAGAAGCTCAGCACCATCTGCCTCCAAAGATCACCACCAACAGAGGTCCACTGTTCATCTTGAGCTTCATCAACCAGCATCACATAAGGGCTGTGGTATTTGTTTGTTTTTCTAAAGAAGAGGCATTTGCTTAAGGGGACATTTATTTAAGAGACATTGGCCTAAAGGGATTCATGCTCAGTAGACTTGGAGGGAGTCACCAGGGCTTTAGAAACATTGTTAGCCAGTAATAGTTAAATGTGGAAGTTTATTGAAATGCTTGTGAATGATACTGCTGATGTACTGTATAGAGTGTTAAGGTTATAGATTTATGTATTTCAGTACAGTAATAGATATCCAGATGAGTATCTGGTAGGAGTTAGTGGGCTGGCTTAGGTAGAAACTGTACCATGCAGTCACTGTCACCTATATGGCTTGTAAACAGCCTGTGGACAGCTGTTAGCCCAGTAGTTATAAATGGAGGGCTGGGGAAGTTTAATCCTGCAGTGGTGGGATAGCCTGTGGGAGAAATAGAAGAAAACGATAAGTATATAGAGTTTAAGTTAAGAGGTAATTTAAAGCATTTGTTCTTGTTTGCATAATTGATGTTTTGTAACAGCCGTGTCCGGCACCATCAGAACAATCAGTATAGTTACAATTTGCTCATTTTAAATCATTTCACGGGTCGTTACTTTGATGCTTGTTTCTTTGCTTCACATGTCCTGTGGTCTCTGTAGGTCAGTACAGGCTAACAAGTGGCTGCGCCCACACCAAGGGAAGGAGGGAGAGCTTGAAGAGAAAACATAGGAAGAAAATCAGGCAGTTGTGGCTGCATCACCACGTGCAATGTCATCCTGCAAAGCACTACATACATGCATTCCTCTCAAGCAGAGAAGTCCCACACATGCTGTTTGTGGGGTGGTAGGTGTAAGCCACAACTTTGTAAGAGTTTGTAATGTTTTTGTTTCTTTGCAACAGCTGAACTGATGTTAGTCAGGGTACAATATGCTTATTTCTGCAAGAGTTTTGCTAGTTTATGAAAGCTTTATGGCAAGGTATAAGGGCAGAGTTAAATATTGTATAAATGCTGAATGTAATTGCTGCCAGAATGGCTATAGATGGGGGCAACTCCAAAAAATATGGGTAGCTTTAGGCTCACCACAATCTCTCTAACAGAAAGTGCTTCTCGAATCACAAAACTTATCCTAAATTGCTACTGGTGTGAAGAAAAGGAAGCTAAATTCTTCCAAGCAAACTTTGGGCATGGCAGGGCATAATAGTATATGAAACCTTGATTATTAATAAGCCCCACACCTCTCCTAAGAAAGATATTACAGTTTCTATTGGCCATGGTTTAAGAATGTTTGAAAGAGGTTATTTGAAGTTGAAGCAATGCAGAATATAAACAAGAAGTGAAGTGTTGCAGCAAGCTGGACTATAAAGTTGCCTCAAATATGTTAAGAGGGCAGGGGTTCTCTTGGCAGACTCCACTGGTGAGTTATGAGTTAAAAATATTCTAGCCTGGAAATATCAGCCTACCTAAAATGATATGTCTGAACTAAGATGGCAAAATAATGTATCACTCCTGCTTTCCAAAATTGAAATGAAAAGTGTAACCCCAGCCGCTCCAGTTATTTGAACCTATGCTCCTCCAAGTAGGAAGGAGCAAAGCAGATATCATATAGAAATATGGAAGAGACTGAAAATATTTAAACCATGGCTTGATTAATTTGTATGACACTGCCTGTTCTCAAACCTGAAAGATGATCAAAGTAAAAATATCCGTGATAAATTTTAAACTTGCCTATTCCTAATATTATGGGAGCTCCTTTCTCCTATGTAATTGAAGAACAAGCTTTTGTTTCGAGGAAAGAGCACGGCTACCAATAAATTTGTTACAATGATGGTGAGTGCAACAGTGGCACTTTCAGTGTATAGCTGTTTGTGTAGTTGTAGTTTGACCAGATCTGGTTTTTGTGGTTTAAAACTGTACATTAGAAGTAGGGCATCTTTTCACAAAGCTTGTAAAATATGAAAGATGTAACTGCATGGGGCTATTACCACAAGTAAAGCATCTGACCTCCTTTTCTAATGGTATATATAGATACTAAAATATTTGTACTTTGAAGTGTACACAAGGAAAGATGAAATGAACATGCTTTGTTAATATTTGGGGTCAGCAAAGACAGCTGAAAAATATTTTATAACGAAAATGCTTTGCTTGTATTTGGGGCCGACAAAGATAATTGAAAAACATTTGCATTTTCACTTGGTGCATGTGTCTCTGCTTGCAGTGAAATCATTAAAGAAATGTATATTAAAGGAGAAAACACAGACTTCTGGTGATGACATCTCTGCATATGGCAGCCTGAACGAGATGCTGTAGCTGTTGACCATCTAAAACCACCTTGATTCATAGCTAGACTACAAACCTATTTGTTAAAAATTATTGATTGTGGTATGATGACAACTAAAGCTAAAGGTGTGAGGAATCGCTTTGCCATCTTACTGGTGGATGGAGAGGGATCTGCTGCTGGCTCTGCAGACTCCGAGATCTCCACACTTCTCAGTCTGCACCCACTCCAATGTCTTAGCCTCCTAGAAAGCAGAAAGGGTAGAAGCTTGATTTAATTTTGGCTGAACTCCAGGACTTTTGAGCTGAATTCACAGCTTTCAAAGATTCTGTGGTGAACATTCCATCTGACCTGATCCCGCTCAAGACTGGAGTCTTCACTCTTGAACACACTATGGCCTAGCATGAAGAGCAGGTCCCTCTGCTCCAGACTGCCCCACTTCAACTAGTTGCTACACAATGAGAAATTACCAGCTGACAGGAAGATCCTGAAAATCGCCAGAAGCAAAACAATATCCAAAATTATAGCATGCCTGTAGATCCAGAAGGTTCAGAAATGGTGGACTTCATTGACACTTTCCTACGTACTGCCCTCACCCTTAAATTGGAATATCCTTTAGAGATTGAAAGGGCCCATCAGGCTTTGGGATCAATGTGTAATGACCCTTCTGCTCGATCCCATCACATTATAACATTTTTATAAGAAATATAAATGATAGTTTATGAAAGAATACATCTTGCAGAAGTCCTGAGTAGAGAAGAAGGTTCACTATGGTCCCCATCAAATATTTTTTGATAATGACTATGCACCGTTGACAATGAAAAGATGCTGTCAGTACATCCCTCTGTCTGCCTTCCATCCACCAACACAAGTTGAAATTCTGAACTCCTTAACCAGCCAGATTAGTAATTCAGTATCCAGAGGGCCAGTAAACCTACAACTCTGCAGCAGAGGCTTTGCAGGGCTTGCAGACATGGAGCACTGAGTGCACTCCTTGCAAACAGCAGCAACCCCATGCAACAGCAACAAGGTCACAGAGTAGACTATATCCAGTGGATCCTGTGTTATGACAGCAAGCTCAAGAGACACTAGCACAAATTAAGCTCACTGAAGAAATGTTTCATGGAAATATGGAAATTCCATTACTTCTCAGTGCAGTTTAACCCCTGCAAGGTATATAGTTTTTTAAACCAAGGATGGAAATGAGAAAGGAAAATGTGGGCGCACCAGGATTTGAACTCCGTACCTCTGGTATGCCGTTCCAGCGCTCTAACCATTAAGCTACAGGCCCACTGGTTACAGCGTCTGAAGAACTTCCTATTTCACAGTCACACATTCCTTTCTCTCTAGTGTTGCTTAATCTGCAACCAGAAACCAATTTAGAATTCCACTACTTCTCAGTGCAGTTTAACCCCTGCAAGGTATATAGTTTTTTAAACCAAGGATGGAAATGAGAAAGGAAAATGTGGGTGCACCGGGATTTGAACTCCGTACCTCTGGTATGTCATGGAAATATGAAAATTAATATATAGACCATTAGAAACAATATTAAAACATAAGACTAAGAAAACATGGCTGGACAAGGAGTGTTGCATAGCCAAGAGAGATCTGACAAGGCTTATAAGACTCACAAAGACAACAAATGATAAAAATAAATTTAAATAATTAAATACAGCCAGGCAAGATTATAAGAAACTTCTCAAAAACAAATATTTTTTATCAAAGGCAGTGGCAACATATGTTGGATATTATTGATAGTAAGGACCAACAGTCCTTTTGGCTAATGGTCACCAAAGGTAAAAATAATAGCAAAAATATAATAGATATGTATATCACTGAAGATATGTGGATTAAACAGTATACAAGTATTTTTTTGATCCAGGCTTAGTGGATGTAACACCAAAATGGGACTCGGAAATAATAAGGACATCCTATATCAATAATACATCCAAATAAGTAAATTTAGCAATAGCATCGTTAAAGAAAAAAAAAGCCCCTGGGCCTGGCCAAATTCCCCTGAAGTATTTTTATGGTTTTCTGTATTGTGGACAAAAGTATTAACACCATTCTTTAATACCTGCATAAAAAAAACAGAAGTATCCCCACTGAGTGGAAGGGAGCAATAATATTGTCAATATATAAAAAGGGTCATAGAAAAGATCCAAAAATGTATCACCCAATTTCTTTATTGGACATTGTGGGAAAGATTTTTAGCAAAATAATTCTGAATAGATTAATTGAGCAAATAAATAGTTCAGGAGGCTTATCAGAATTACAAGTTGGCTTCTGCAGTGGCCACACCACTGTTGATAACACATTTATAATAGCATATTTCTATGTAAAATATGTTGCTCTTAGAAAACAAAAGTTATATGCCACATTTATCGATTTTAGTCAAGCTTTTTGACACCATTTCTAGATCAATCTTATGGCAGGTTATGTACAACTGGGGAATTGATCCTTTATTGATCAGCATCATCAGAGAACTGTATACTCAAATGTGGGCACAAGTGAGACGGGGCAAACAAGGACAACCATTAGTAGCCTTTAGAACAAATAAGGGAGTAAGGCAGGGGTGTATCATAGCCCCCCCTTCTGTCTAACATTTATTTATTTTTTTATTGAAAATTTCAGAATTACAAACCTTTGAGTCAAGGACTCCTTTACAAAGGCTCCACGTCAGTCACAACAGAACATTACATCAAGACAGATTGTACAAAAGTTTTCAAAACAGAACATTACAAGTGTTCAAAGATCACAGTATAAGGTATTGACAGAGCTCAGATAACATCTTAAGGGTTGAAAGAGGACACTGGGTCATAAAGGTGTGGTTATATCAATACATTGCTGGTATTATGCAGTAATGCTGATACTGACTCTCCAAAAGTAGATAATTCGCATTGCCCAGTGCTCACTTACAATGATGACCTGGTTTTATTAGCACTTACTCAATCAGGCTTACGAAAGAAATTGCATAAATTATTGAATTTTGCAAATGAGCATAACCTAAAAATAAATGACAGCAAAAGTCAAATTTTAATTTTGCGAACTAAAAAATGCGGTATAAAGTGGAAAGTAAATGAGAGTTGAATAAAAACAGTGGATGAATACATATATTTGAGCCTGACTCTCCAAAGCAATGGGAAATGGTTAAAGCACATTGACAGACTCAAACTTAAACAAGCAGCCAGCACATTGATGAGTTTCAGTTATAAGTACGGTGGAAACATTGACTTGCCTATTTTAACTGCAGTAAAAGCCAAATATTTCTCACAGATGACATATCAATGTGAAATATGGGAAACAAAGAAAACTGAATCACTTGAAACTCCATTAAATAAAGTTAATAAAACAATTTTAGGTCTGGCACCCTCTGCACTAGTTAGAGCAGAGTTGGGCATGTATACTACAAAAGCATTGATAGAGGCTAGAAAACTCACCTACAGGATACAATTGTCTAAGATGGAAACAAACAGACTACCATTTGTAGGTCTTGAAGAGAAAATGAAATGGCAGATGATGGGATGCAGACAGTCAAATTGGTTAAAAAATATTGACTCAGTAATACATATGTATGACCTAAATTTCTTAAAACACTATAGAAACATAGAAACATAGAAACATAGACTTTGATGGCAGATAAGGACCGCTAGGCTCATCTAGTCTGCCCATTTCCCTACCTACAGGATAGGCCGCAGATCCTAGTTAACCAACAGCCTATATCTTCCTGCCCCCCACAAGAATTGCCTTATGTCTGTCCCATGCATTCTTGAATTCTCCCACACTTTTAGACCCCACAACTTCCTCAGGAAGGCTGTTCCATGCATCCACTACCCTCTCTGTGAAATAATACTTCCTCACATTGCCCCTGAACTGCCCTCCTTCTATCTTTAAATTGTGTCCCTTGTTCTTGCAAGTCTCTTTTCTGAAAGCTGCTACCCTCTTGGACTTTGTTGATTCCTTGAGGTACTTGAAAGTTTCTATCATGTCCCCCCTCTCCCTTCTTTCCTCAAGGGTATACATATTAAGCTCCTTTAGTCTCTCCTCATACGGCTTCTCTTGCAGACCCTGCACCATTTTAGTTGCCCTCCTCTGGACTGCCTCTATCCTGTCTATGTCCTTGCGGAGATGGGGTCTCCAGAACTGGGCACAGTATTCCAGATGGGGTCTCACCAACTGTCTGTACAGAGGGATAACAACTTCCTGTTTTCTGCTGCTGATGCCTCTCCCTATACATCCCAGTATACCCCCGGCCCTCCCTACTGCCTTCTCACATTGCTTGCTAACCTTAAGGTCATCTGATATGATTACCCCAGGTCCTTTCCTGTTTTGTTGTTGTTACTACCTCCCACCCATTGTGTATTCTTCCCTGGGTTCTTGTTTCCCAGGTGCATTATTTTGCACTTTTGCATTGAATCCTAGCTGCCATACTTCTGACCATTCCTCCAACCTTGCCAAGTCCCTTTTCATCCTTTCCACGCCTCCTTGTGTATCAACCCTGTTGCAGATCTTTGTGTCATCTGCAAAGGCATACTTTTCCTTCCAGTCCCTCTGCAATGCCACTGATGAAGACATTAAAAGGACTGGACCCAATACTGAACCCTGCAGTACCCACTAGTAACCGCCCTTTCTTCAGAGTGGACTCCATTTACAATTACCTTCTGTGTCCTGTTGTCCAGCCAATGTTTTACCTAGGCTACCACCCTGGGACCCACTCCCAGGCTGGTTAATTTGACTATCAATCTTTGTGTGGGACTGTGTCAAATGCCTTGCTAAAGTCTAGGTAGGCCATGTCCACAGCCCTCCCTGGTCTACTACTTTGGTCACCAAGTCAAAGAAATCTATTAGATTCGTCTGACATGACCTTCCCGCTGTGAACCCATGCTGCCTTGGATCCTGTGCTCCACTGACCTCTAGGTACTCAACTATTCTTTCCTTCAGAAGTGACTCCATCACTTTCCCTACCACAGAGGTCAGATTGACAGGTCTGTAGTTTCCTGCCTCTGTCTTGGTCCCACTTTTGTGAAGGGGAATCACATCCACTTTCCTCCAGTCCTCGGGTACCACACCATCCTCCCATGATTTATTAAAAAGAGTAGCCAGTGGTTTCACTAGTTCCTTCCTTAATTCTTTAGAATTTGGGGTGAATTCCATCAGGACCCATTGCTTTGTCCACCTTCAGTTTTAGGAGTTCTTGCAGAACCCTTTCTTCTGTGAAAGGACTGGGATCGACCCCCTATCAAGAGTGCTTCTGTTAATTGGATTAGGCACTTCCCTCCTCTTTTGTGAATACTGAGCAGAAATATTCATTCAGTATTCCTGCTTTTCACTGCCCCCTCTGCCCACCCACCGTTCATTCTATTCAGCCTCACTATCCCTCCCTTTGTCTTTCTACGCTCGCTGATGTACCTATAAAAGGTTTTATCCCCTTCTTAACTGAGTTGGCTATCTTTTCCTCAGTTTGGGCCTTTGCTATTCTGACTTCCCTTCCTGCTTCTTTCTGCCTTAACTGGTACAGCTCTCTGTCCTGCTCCTTCTGTGTTTCCTTATACTTCCGGAATGCTATCTTTTTCTTCCTGACTTTCACAGCCACCTCTTTTGAGAACCATAGTGGCTTTTTCTTTTGTTTTATTTGTTTATTTGCTTCACACAAAGGCTTGTTGCCTCTGTGATGGCAGTTTTGATAATTCCCCATTGTTGCTCCACACCTCCTTCTAGCCTGTTTGCTAGTGCTTTTCTGAGGCACTCTCCCATCTTGCCAAAGTCAGCCCTCCTAAAGTCCAGTACCCTCACTTTTGTATGGCTTGACTCTGTAGCTGAGTTTAACGTGAACCACACTGTTTGATGGTCACTTGTCCCCAGATGGCAATATGGTATAGAAGTAAAGAGATCCAAATTAGTATAAAATATAGTAAATACATCACTAATAAGATTATAAACTTTTATAAAGAAAGAGATTTAAATCAAGCATTAGGCATGAAAATCTCTACATGGTTAGTATCACATGACTTGAAACATGAGTTCAGATATTAGTTAAATGTATTAACTGAGCAAGAAAAAGGAAAGCTATATACAATAAATCATTTTGAGCTTTTTCACAGTACAATCTTAAAGGCTCGATATTCTGAAACTACTAATTTATCTGAAAAAATGTGTGAATGTACTAGATCAGGTTTAGAAAACTTAGATCGTGTAATGCTTTCTTGCGCATGGTATGATATGCCCAGAAAATATTGGCTCCAGCCAATACGGGATTAGATTCAAACATCAGACAGTACTGTATTCCTAAATATTATGTTTACAGTAAATGATCTAATAATTAACAGCGTAGCCTCCTATTTAAAAGTTATTGCAAAAACCTGCTTAAAACATGTATGATATTAGAAAGGTATATTTGTGAGAGTCATTAGAATGTCACGTGAACCCTCTATGTGCTTGTTTATTCTATGAAAAGTTTTACATGCTATTTGTATTTATATGATCTTTGCACTTTATGGATATTTTGTATGTATGATTTGTTACTGCTCTTTTTATGTAATGATCTGTGACTGAACAATAAACTCTCTCTCACTTGCACAAATTGTTATGCAGTTACATAGAAACATAGACATAGACTTTGATGGCAGATAAAGACCACTTGGCCCACCTAGTCTGCCCATTTCCCTACCTACAGGATAAGCTGCAGATCCTAGTTAACCAACAGCCTATTTCTTCCTAGCCTCCACAAAAATTGCCTTATGTCTGTCCCATGCATTCTTGAATTCTCCCACGGTTTTAGACCCCACTACCTCCTCAGAAAGCCTGGTCCATGTGTCCACCACCCTCTCTGTGAAAAAAATACTTCCTCACATTGCCCCTGGGCTGTCCCCCCCCCCATCTTCAAATTGTGTCCCCTTGTTCTTGCACATCTCTTTTTCTGAAAGATGCTACCCTCTTGGGCTTTGTTGATTCCACTGAGGTACTTAAAAGTTTCTATCATGTCTCCCTCTCCCTCCTTTCCTCAAGGGTATACATAGTAAGTTCCTTTAGTCTCTCCTCACATGGCTTCTCTTGCAGACCGTGCACCATTTTAGTTGCCCTCCTCTGGACTGCCTCCATCCTGTCTATGTCCTTGCAGAGATGGGGTCTCCAGAACTGAACACAGTACTCCAGATGGGGTCCTCACCAACTGTCTGCACAGGGGGATAACAACTTCCTGTTTTCTGCTGGTGTTGCCTCTCCCTATACATCCCAGGATGCCCCCTACCCTCCCTACTGCCTTCTCACATTGCTTGCTAACCTTAGGGTCATCTGATATGATTACCCCAGGTCCCTTTCTGTTTTTGTTGTTGTTACTACCCCCCCCATTGTGTAATCATCCCATGGGTTTTTGTTTCCCAGGTGCATTATTTTGCACTTCTTTGCATTAAATCCAAGCTGCCATACTTCTGACCATTCCTCCAACCTTGCCAACTCCCTTCTCATCCTTTCCATGCCACCTTGTGTATCAACCCTGTTGCAGATCTTTGTGTCATCTGCAAAGAGGCATACTTTTCCTTCCAGTCCCTGTGCAATGTCACTTATAAAGACATTAAAAGGACTGGACCCAGTACTGAACCCTGCAGTACCCCACTAGTAACCCCTCTTTCTTCAGAGTGGGCTCCATTTACAATTACCTTCTGTGTCCTGTTGTCCAGCCAATGCTTTACCCAGACTACCACCCTGGGACCCACTCCCAGGCTGGTTAATTTGACTATTAATCTTTTGTGTGGGACTGTGTCAAATGCCTTACTAAAGTCTAGGTAGGCCATGTCCACAGCCCCTTCCTGGTCTACTACTTTGGTCACCCAGACAAAGAAATTGATTAGATTCATCTGACATGACCTTCCCACTGTGAACCCATGCTGCCTTGGGTCCTGTGCCCCACTGGCTTCTAGGTACTCAACAATTCTTTTCTTCAGAAGTGATTCCATCACTTTCCCTACTACAACAGAGGTCAAATTGGCATGTCTGTAGTTCCCTGCCTCTGTCTTGCTCCCACTTTTGCGAAGGGGAATTACATCTGCCTTCCTACAGTCCTCAGGTACCACACCATCCTCCCATGTGGAGTTATTATCTGAGTGAGTGCCAGGGTGTGGGTCCAAGGGGTGGATGGTTGGGGATGGCTCTGCCCAAGTCTCTGCTCCCACAACTTATTTTTTGTTTTTTACTAACAGTAATCTGTGATACCGGATCATGGCCCTATGGTGGCTGTACAGGCTGCCCCAATCCTACCAGTGTAACTGGCATCCTCCCTCTGGCATTAATTTTCTTAGCTATTATTGTCCAGCCCACACTGAGCTAAGCATTGCTTGCCAACAGGGGGATGATGGCTATGGTAGATATGCTTGTATGGAGGTTTGGGTGTGCTATGATCCCCTCATGTGACCTGACATCAGTAATATCAGCTGTATTTCACCGCTGTGAGCCAAGCTATTTTGTCACAGAATTTCAGTGCAATAACATGATGGTGTGAGGCTGGCTGATTGACAAAATGCTACTGAATTTCTTCCTAACTGGAGTGCGTGGGGGCTGACTGGTACAGCCGCCATGGAGGCTATGATCTTAAAGGTCATAAACATTCATGCAGACCTTTGGCCCGCTCTTGTATACAGTTTTTTTTATATCTAAGATCTTCCTTTGTTGCAGCATGGGATGTAGCAGAGGGTTTGCTTTCCCCAGAATCTGCCATGGCCTACCTCCTTCAGTCACCCGACCTCAGTACCCTGAAGTGCCTTGGTGTGACAAAATATTATGTTTTCCCTCCTTTTTCCGAACCTCTGTATGGATACGTTTCATGTATTTACTTGTGCCCCAGTGGATACTCCCTAATTCCTTTGGCTTTATTGCACAGTGTTACAAACTGATGACTTGTCCTCTTGTGGTGCTTTTTTTGCAGGAATTTCTTCTATTTTAGTCTAACTCCTTCTATGTCACATGGGACACTTGGAATCTGATTTAAGGGTTGCACAACCAATTGAAGTCCTATGTTTTGGTACCATAAGATTTTATACTGTTCCTACTGTTTGCATATGTGGGGATTACCCATCCAGTATGGATGATTGAAGGTTTATTTCCTGCTTTATACTCATGTATTCTTTATGGGTATATATATATTTAGAGACTGTAATTTATGCCACCCATTGATACACAGACCTCTACATTCCCACCCATGCAAGGTCGGGACCTGGCATTCTTATGCTAATATGACCAGTGTTCAGAGAACTACGGACCTATTTTCTCTTCCAACCCTCCCTATTTTTTCTGTATCTTTTCTTTACTTGCTTTCTCCACCCTTCCCTATTACGAGGCACTGTAGTCCTTGTGGGAGCCTGATCACCATGTGATGTTGTCCATCTCTCGAGGCAGTGTACTTCGGTACTGCTACAAGGAGTGTTTCCACAATCACACCCTACCTTGGAAGTTCTCTCATGCTACCTAATGCCACAGAGGGCAAATTCTTGCCAGCTGTATGTTCCTTTAGTTCCAGTTAGCCTAGTTGGCCATGTTTGTTTGGACCCAGTTACGGCCCTCCCAATTGTATGTGGTTTGCATCCCAGCTAATTTCAGGTAATATTCTGGAGCCTTCCTAGTTTTACTTCTTTACTTATTCTAAGTGGTCCTCTTATTGCAAGTATCCGTGAAACTTATTTATTATGGCTGCAGCTTGACCCTATTAGGTTTTGTGTTACAGGGCAGATTGTGACACATGTGGTGGGAGCATTGGATTATATTTTTTTAGTAAGTATACTTCTGTAATATTGATACAAGGAGATGCCTTCCACATCTTAATTTTGAGTTATGACTTCCAAATTTGAACTAATTTACCATGTTGTGAATGGACTGTCCAGTCCGGTAAAGCAGTATAAACCTATCTGTAATCTAAAAAACTTCATCTGGCTCTCCTGTTATTACAGAAGACTCATTTAAATAACTCAGAGCATTAAATATTGCTTAAGTTTGGTTTTGAGCATATTATAGAATCAAAATATAAACATGGAAGAAGATGGGGGTGGCAATTTTATTTTCCAAACTGTACGCTTTTTACATAGTTGACAGCTATACAGATAACGAAGGCCAGCTGGCCATGGTTATGAGTACACTGCATGACCAGCATCTTACTGACCGTAGTATATACATCCCCAGAGAGTGATGCCTCAGCTATACAGTGGCTTATGGATACTATCATGACTCATAAAAAGGGAACCTTAATTCTGGGATGGGATTATAATTGTTTGCTGTATCCTTCCTTAGACTCTTCCAGGTCCCATCCCTTCCTCTTCTACTTTGGGGCACAAACATCTCAGATGATTACTCAAGGAAATGGATTTGGTGGATGTGTGGCACCATCAACATCCCACAACCAGACAATTCACTTTCTACTCAAACACCCATAAATGATATTCCCTTCTTGACTTTTTTTTTTGTATTACTGGGGAGCATCTCAATTGGGTTGACTCTACAGGTATTGACAGTATTTCTCTGTCGGATTATGCCCCAATAAGTATAGAAATAGGTCTTCAACTTGAAAAAAGAATACTCAGTGGAGACACAATGCCTCCTTATTGAGAGATTCAGTCTTTATTAAAATACTACAATAATCCTTATTGAGAGATTCAGACTTTATTAAATTACTACAAAAAGCTGTGCCACGGCTTATTAGGGAGAATGCCTCTGAGTCAACCTCCCCCCACCTACTATGGGATACTGTTGAAGTGGTGCTGCATGGTGAAATCATAGCATATGCAGTCAACCAAAAAACAACAGCAGTCATCAAAACACGAAGATTTACAGGAGAAATTGACGTTTTTGCAGCTAGCACATATGCAGGGAGATCATTCTCGGCTGCCCTCCTTCAACAAACCCAAAATAAAATACAATATATTTTAACATATAAAACTGAGCAAGCATTATTATGGCTCAGACAAAAATATTATGAGGGTGGATCCAGGACAGCGAAGATCTTAACATTTAGATTAAGGAAACAAAGGAAACTGGCCACTATACTGAAATTAAAAAATCCACAAATGGGTACGTTGCATACCACAACTTTGGAGATTCTAACTATATTCCAAACCTACTACTCAGTGTTATATACCAAAGAGGTTCTTTCCCAGAGGATTCCATCAGGGAATTTCTCAATGGGGTGCACCTCCTAGCACTAACTGAGACACACGTATACACTTTAAGCCAATCTATCTGAACACTAGAACTATTATCAGTTGTTATAAATTTTAAAAATGGAAAAAGTCTTGGTCCACATGGCTATGGGGCAGAATTTTATAAAGCAACCATTACCTTTATGCAAGAGCCACTATTAAGAGCCCTGCAGGAAAGCTATGAGGTGGCTACCTGTCCCACTTTGTGGCAACAGGCAACAATCTCCACTATTTTTAAACCAAATAAACCAGCTCATCTTTGTGATTCTTACCATCTAATCTCAGTGTTAAACCAAGATTGTGAAATGTATACTAGTATATTGGCACAATTGCCTGGATGCAATCCTTCCAGAACTTATCCATCCAGATCAATCTGACTTCAACTGAAATAGATAAACCACATATAATATTAAAAGAGCTCTATATAGCCTTGATCATGCCTGTAAAACCAAAACCCCTTTACTTGTTTAAGTATAGATGCCCAAAAGCATTTGACAGAGTCACCTGGCCCTTTTTGTACTCCACACTTCATAAATTTGCTTTTCCTCATGCATTTATAAATAGCATACAAGATAGTTATACAATCCCTCAAGCAACAGTAAAGGCTAATAGCTCCCATTCTTCCCACTTTACCTTAACCAGAGGCACTAGACGGGGTGTTCTTTATACCCCTACCTCTTTGCCTTATATGCTGAATCCTTGGCCCAGTGACTTTAGCGTAATTTACAGATCCAGGGTTATCAGACAGGGGACCAAATATGCAAAACAGCATACTATGTGGATTTTTTATTATTATATATATATCACCCAACCAGAACAATCCCTACCGGCATTGACACAAAGTCTTCAGCTCATAGAGCAGACTTCCAGTTATAAAATCAATGAACAGAAAAAGAAAGCTTTGCAAATACATTTTCAACCATCTATGCTGTACAACACCAGTTCTCATATAAATGGGATAAACCCCAAATTAAATACCTGGGGAGTTACTTGACTTCAGCCCAACAAAATTATGTGCCCAGAACTTTCATCTGCTGGTTGAACGGATCACTTCTGATCTTACTGCTTGGTGCCACCTACCCCTATTGCTCATTAGTAGGGTGCAAACAATGCAAAGGAATATTTTACCCTGGTTTCTTTACCTTTTCCAGTATATTTATTTATTTCAGATTCAAATTAATGCCTTTTAGCCAGAAGGCTATTTTACAAAGGCTCCAAGTCAGTAATAACAGACTACATGACATAAGCTACACAATACATAACAACCATTTATATAGCATTAATAATGAGTAGGTACAGAATAAATGGCACATGGGATAACAGTTATGCCTTACACAATTGGTGGTCCAAACTGGACCAGTGTTACTAAGTGCATTTACTAAGTGCAGAGTAGTGATAGGTATTCCTATCTTACTGATGAAAAAAGACTTTCAAAAATTGCATAAATTGATATTGCACTTTTTGTGGTATGGGGTCTGATGATGGGTGGCATACAAAAAATTACACTTAACCACACCTAAAGGTAGGTTGGCTTTATCAAATTTAACTCTATACACCACTCTGACACTAATTCAACACATCTGTCAATGGCTTAGACCCTCCTCAGCTACCTTTCACTGGCTACAGGTTAAAGAAGACCTAGCTCATATTCTGTTAGACATCACCACTGTATTTCATCCACCATTTGGCCCTTGCCTTGAGACTTATGGCAACAATTACTTGTAACTGGAAATCTTTCCTAGCACTCTCTATGAATTCATTAGGGGCCAGATGGGTGAGTATCCCTGCATTACATATTCAATTTCTCCCAGCAAGGTGGGATCATAAATTTTTGCTCATGGATGCACTTCGGATTGGTGCACACTTCTCAGTTTTATTCTGATGGGACTTTTAAATCCTATCAAAAACTTCAATCTGACTTCCACCTCCCTGGGCAAAACTATTATAGATTTCTTCAAATTCACCACCACTATCTTGAACAGTCTATTGAACGTCAAGTAGATTTACAGTCAATTGTGCCTATCCTTCCATTTGTATTACATTTTTATTACATGTTCAGGATGCGATAACTCAAGGTCAGTTTATTTTCCACTGTTACCAGGCACTTTTAAATGCCCCCATCAATGTTATGGACTCTTTACAATCCATTTGGGGGCTGAATTGACCATTTCCTTAACCCCCCCATGAACAAACATTTTGCTAAGATAACATAAAGTCACATGTTTTTATGTTTGGCAGGAATTTGGTTGGAAGGTCATTAGTTGTTACTTTTGTACACCCCAAATTACAGCCAAGTTCCACCCTTCTCAAAATTCCACCTGCTGGTGACAGTGTGGGTGTGAGGTGGCTACACACATCCACATCTTCTGGTCCTGTCCAATTTTTACCTCATTTTGGAATGTTATAGACAAAGTTCTGCAGGAACGGATACCTGTACTTGGTCCTCTGACTCCATAGAAAGCACTCTTAGTACATTACCCTCCACAGTTAAGGCAAAAACATCTTATATATATCGAGTGTGCTTTTGGTGGTGACCAAGAAAAACATAACTAAACTATGGTAACAGCAAACCCCACCACAGGTTTCTCAATGGGAAGATGCAGTTTATCATATTTATAAAATGGAATGAATGACAGCATAGCTACAGAATACCCTCCCTATTTTACTAAATAGATGGGCAGCATGGCTACTATATGTAGCTAATCATTGATTTGATATAATCCCATAGGAATTGTCAGCCTCATTTGGGATCTTATTTTCTATTACTGTTGACCAGGTGGAGTGGACAGTCCCTCGACATATATATCTCTTTTGTTTCACCTTCCTGCGATGGTTAAGTCATCCCCTGGACTATAACACACTCCTGTCCTCCCTCCATCCTTGATAATCCTTCTATGAGTGGAATGCAGTTAAAATGAGTGTCTCGTGCCTCACAGCCTGTTAACCATTCATTGTCAGTTGGATATGCAGTACTGATGTACCACTAAAAAGCTCATAAAAATTATAAGTAAAAAAAAGGAGAAAACACAGGTCAGATTTTCAAAAGCTCCGAAACTGCCACAAGTCCTGGGAGCACCAAAGACATAGTGCACTGAGCTTGCAACAATGTAAAGGGATTTTCTATCTTTTGTGGCAATTAAAACAAGCTAGACCTTCTTTGTGTGTAACTGGTGCATTAACAAAGTTTTTTGCAATTAAGTTCATTGCTTTTGGAGACAGTAGAATCATATCAGCATTCATGCAAGTCACTTCATGACCTGCGTGATCACATCCATGTGAGCATGGAAGTACAGGGCCATCTGGGCCCAGTGCTCCCATGCCTCCATTTATCCACATGTGTATGTGGGTGTGGAAGCATAGAGCCTTCTGGGCCCTGCACTTCTGTTTCACCAGAAAAGCAGTTTATGTGCTTCCTTTAAATTTTTTTTCTCTTTGTAGGGCTGGACCATTTTCAAGTTCTTATTTCTTAGGGACTTGGTGTTGTAGTAGTCATTAAGACTTTTGTATTGTTATATACACTGTCCATTAACTCCAAAGACTGACAGAGTTACAGCTTATTAAAGTTGAAATCTGAGACCTTGCTGGTCTGGCAGAAGGGGGCAGATGGACAGAAGGTCAGAGAAGGGGAGATAGGGGAGCTAAACGTGTGACTCAAGGGCTGATGCCAGGAAAAAGGACAGAAATTTGTAGGTAACTGGCAACAGTTTTGGGAGTGAAAGTTCTTTAAATTTGATGGACTGCATCTGATTGAGGAGGGAGTCAGTGCATTGGAGCAGAAGTTTGATGTCTTTGCAGAATATTTAAACTAGCAAATGTGGAGAGGGGTGCAGCACATGAAACATCGAACGGAAAGAACACCCCCTTCCCACTCAGCTAGTGATCAAACAGGAGTTCAGCATGTATGCAGTTCATTTGCATCACCAGGTAAGGAAAAAAGGTCTGGCTCACCATATGATGCACAGAGGAAAAGCCGGACCTTGCCCCACAACTAACGCACCAAAATCTGTCCACTGGAAAATCATGTACACAAATGCCTGCAGTCTGGGAAACAAGATCCCTGACCTGGAATCAAGAATGACAGAGGCTAAACTGGACATAGTAGTCATTAGTGAGACATGGTTCACCAGTAACCACACTTGGGAGACTCTAGTACCCGGCTATATACTGTTCAGAAGAGACCATGGTGCAAAAGGGGGGGGGGCTTTTATTTCAATGAATATATCAAAGCTACAGAAATTCAGAATACACATAAGGAGCCAAAAGAACTGTAGATCACCCTGGAAACAGAAAATGGGACAGCCATATGAACTGGAGTTGTCTACAGGCCCCCAGACCAGGGGGAGGACATAGACACATTACTGTTAGAAGATATACAAAACATGACAGCTAAAGGGGAGGTTCTAATAATGGGAGACTTCAACATTCCAGATACAGATTAGTCAATACCAGCAGGAACATCCACCAGAACTAGACACATTATAAATTCTCTGCAGGTGGAGGGCCTCAAACAGTTGGTACAACAACCCACAAGAGACAGGGCTATCCTGGCTCTAGTACTGACTAACAGGGAAAGGATCAAAGATCTCCAGGTAGAAGGTCATCTAGGGGTCAATGACCATCACATGGTATGGTTCAATCTGGCCACTATAACTAAATCATCCCATTCCAAGGCAAAAATATGGGACTTCAGCAGAGCTGACTTTGATAAGATGGCCAACAGAGTTAAGCTAGCCCTGACAAGAAGAAATACAGGTGAGGGGGCACAGGCAAAGTGGGCAAGCATTAAGGATGCAATATTTGAAGCAACATCCCATTGTGTTAGGGAGAAAGGCAAGAGCAAAAGAAGGAGGACACCACTTTGGTTCTCAAAAACACTAGCAGAAAAGGTCAGATCCAATAGGTTGGCCTTCAGGAAATATAAGGAAATGCAGCAGGACAAAGATAGGGTGGCATACCAAACTTCCCTAAGGGAAGCAGGGAAGGCAGAAAGGTAGGCAAAGGCCCAAACTGAAGAAACACTAGCATGAACAGTAGAAGAAGGAGACAAGACTTTCTAGTGATACATTAGTGAAAGGAGAAAGCCCAGAGGAGGTATTGCTAAGATCAAAGGGGATAAGTGTGTGTGTGTGTGTGTGTAGGAGGACCAAGCAAAAGCATCTATCCTAAACAGACACTTATGCTCAGTATTTACTGAGAAGAAGGTAGGGCAGGGCCCAGAGCTCAGCACCATGGACACGGGGAGGTGCCCAAGTCCCTTCACAAAAGAAAGGGTCCTACTAGAGCTTGCTGAGCTCAGGGTGGACAAGGCAATGGGACCAGATGCCACACAGCCCAGGGTACTAAAGGAGCTAAAGGTGAAACTATCAGAGCCATTAGCAAAACTGTTTAGTGAGTCTCTGAGCATACAAAAGGTCCCAGAAGACTGGATAAGGGCTCATGTGATCCTGCTCCACAAGAGTGGCAGCAGGGAGGAGGCAGGGAACTACAGACTAGTCATTCTTACCTCAGTAGTGGGCAAGATTACAGAGGCACTCCTTATGGAAAGGATAGTGCAACACCTGGAATCCATAGGAGCACAGAATCCAAGACAGCATGGGTTTACAACAGGAAGGTCCTGTCAAACTAATTTCATAGATTTCTTTGACTGGGTAACCAGAGTGGTGGACCAAGGGGGTGCAGTTGATGTTGTCTACCTTGACTTCAGCAAAGCTTTCGATACTGTTCCACCTAGAAGATTGATTAATAAGCTGGGCAGGCTCGGGGTGGGTCAGAAGTTGGTCAACTGGGTAGCAAACTGGTTGGTGGATGGAAAACAGAGAGTAGTGGTAAATGGTATACAATCAGAAGAGATGCAAGTCACAAGTGGGGTACCTCAGGGATCAGTCCTGGGGCCAGTCCTCTTCAATATTTTCATCTCTCACATTGCAGGTGGACTTGAGGGTCCAAATTCATTTTTTGTATGAAAGGATATTCTTTTGGCAGTATAGTGCAGTGGTTTCGGGCTCCGAGCTGCAAACCTGGAGACCTGGGTTTGAATCCCACAGTCCCCACTTGCATACTGTATGACCCTAAGTAATTCATTTAACTTCTGTGTGCTCCCAGGTCACACCTGGAAACAAGCTTTGGCTTAATGTGCTTCTCCTGGTTAAATAATTTCCCCTTCCCTGTTAAATAATTCCCCCTTCCCTTCTTTTGTGAGGTTGTGTCATTCATATAAAAAAAGGTTCCTTCATATGAAAAAAAGACTGTGAAAAAAATCTAAGTCCACATTCTTTTTTCATATGAAGGGATCTTTCTTGTGCGGTTGTGTTGTTCATACGAAAAAAAATTCCTTTATATGAAAAAATAATGTGAAAAAAACTAAGTCCAAATTCTTTTTTCATATGAAGGGAATTTTTTTTCATATGACCTTATTCTTTTTTCATATGGCCATTCAAAAATAGACATTTTGGTCAAGAAAAAATATTTAAAAATGTGTCAAATACATTTCTGGGTGATTTTTCCAAAAAGTGACTGCAAAATCTATCTAACGGGGGCCCTATTAGCAAAATAAATGTGTTGATGTCTCCACAGGATATAATTTTTATGGATTTTCAAAAGGATTTAAAAAGAAAACAGAAACAAACCTGTGGCCATGTGAAAAAAGAATGTTTCTCACAAAAAAAGATTACCCTCATACAAAACAGAATCTTTTTTATTCTTACAGGCCACATTCTTTTTTTTGTATGAAACAGCTATCTAATAGACTGTACTGTGCATACTCAGAACTGAAATGTCAAATCCTTATAACTCTGGAATGGATTAATATTTTTTCACCAAACCAGTGAACGGCACCATGCTTGACAAAGCCCTTTGTACCTTGAAAATTTTAGAGCAAACTTCCGAACTGCCTGGGTTCTATGCGATGACAAAAAAATACCAGCAGCCCCAATTTTTACACTTTTTTTAGCATCTGAATCTTGGAATTCACACATCTGACTGAAATGAAAATTGGTAAGTCAGGAGACCTTGCCCCAAGACTGCACATGCAAACTTTCGTGCAAATCTATTAAACGGTGGTGAAGCTATTAAAGTGCAGAGTTAGGGGTTTAACATTAAACAGCCTGCTCAACCCTATAATAAGTATTATAAGGGTGTGGTAGCGCCCCTACAGCTAAAGTTGAGTGGGCTTCTCAGTGTTGTACTCCAATTTTTGCAACTTACTATATTTGCCATTGTTTGAAAAAATAGCAAAAAAGTTTGCACGTGTGGTAAGGCTGTCAGAGTCACAAGACCTGCAAAACTTCATGACAGCATCTTGTACAGTTTTCGAGATACAGAGCACCAAAAATATTAAACAAATATATACTTAACATTGCTTATTGTTTGCTCTCAGCTACAGCCTTAAGGTTTGAAGAGGCCTGTGCCAAGGGTGTGCCTTTCAAATGTTTGATGAAAAAATATTATACCATTCTAGAGTTATAATGATTTTTGAGTTAGCCATCAAGTTCAATCAGTAAAAAACTATAACAAGTGCTTATTTTCATGATTTACCTTTCATGCTGAAAAAGTAACAATTCCGACATCCACCATTTTTTCCTCTTTTAAACTCACAAACATTGAAAGAACATAAATTGTCTCATTAAAAAAAAACTGAACCTAGCTAAATGGGACCTGTTTAACTTTAGCTAGATTCTGCTGTTTGTGTTTTTTTCTTTCAAAAAACAGCCAGAAGCACCTTTTCTGGGTACATAAAAATCCAGGGTGCCCAGCTTTCCAAGAGGAGCCATTAACCTGCATTATCTGTATAAGAACAGTGGGGCTTTCTTGAGTTCTACAGCCACAGCTGGAGTTCTGCTGCAGGCTGCAGTGACAGCAGTGATTCCCCAATCCACTGTTCTTCTGTCTATCTCTGTGTCCCTTTGTTTGTATATCTATCTATCTCTCCATCTATCTATATATATATCTGAGATCTAATTTAACTATTTAAGTAGAATGGGGTGCTCACCCCCCATACCTCTTGTCATAACCCCCCTCCAAGTTGCCTGCCCCATTTCTATACTGTAGGTGGCAGCCTCAGTGTGCCCAACCCCAGTGTTGCCAAACAGTAGCCTGACCAATTCCCAGTGTTGGAATGTCCATGTCAGGTCCCTTGTAAAGAAGAAAACTGTTCTTCATTTTTTTCCTGCAATAAAAAAGGTCTCTCACCAATCTGACCCCCCAACCCCAACCTCCCACTCAGTACCCACTACTCCACACCTCCCACACACCCTCACTCACCCAAACATGTCCCACAGCATAGATACACTCTCCGATAGAAGTCACATCTTGCTGCTAGAACTGCTGACTGCAATATGAGAAACTAAAGTAAGTGCAGTTCAATGTATTTCAATGGTGTTTTGAACTTTGATGCATAACTGTGTCATTTTCATATATTTTGGCTACAAATTTTCAACATGGCATTTTTGGAACCCCACCTCATGACCAATCATGGTGGAATTATGCAAATCAGACCTGAAAAGCAATTTCGCAGTCACTTAGAGAAACCAGCTTACCAATGGGATTTGAACATTTTCATCAACCTTGTTTATGAGGTGGGGTCATAAGTCGGCTATGTTGAAAAATCTGGGTCAAAATATGCAAAAATGTCAGCTATGCATGTATAGTGACAGTTTTCTATTCTTGCTCATAACTTTAATCATTTTAAATATTTTGACCCTCAAATTTTCAACATAACCATTTTTCCACACCACCTCACAGACATGACAGCTGTCATTTTTCAAATCCTGGCCAAAATGTGTTTTCGCACCTGTGGCACAGAATGATGTTTCAGTGGCACGGAATGACATTTTGATGGGGATTTGAAAATTTTCACCAACTGGATTTTTTGAGGTGGGGTAATAAGAAGGCAGTGCTAAAAATCTGGTGCACAAATACTGTAAAATGTCCAGGCTATAAGTGAATATTGCAGTATTGCAATGTTTATGCATAACTTCACTACTTTTCAATATTTTGACTCCAAACTTTCAACACAACCATTTTTCCACACCACCTCATGAATGTGACACATGTTATTTTTTAAATCCTGGCTGAGACGTGTTTTCACACTTCTGGTGTGAAATGACATTTCAGCCAATATACTATAAGTGGTACATGTTATGTTTGTAAGACAAATCATAAAATGAGTATCTTAAAAAATTTGGGGTCAAAATTTAAACAAATTGTTGACAAACATTGTGTGTGGGGCAAGTCCTGACCCCAGTGGGTATCCTTTGTGATCCCATGCCGGTAAGCTGAGTTTGAGGGTGAACTCAGTGACCCAGCTGGTTGGGGTGAGAGTGGGAGGGTGGTGCTGTTATATGACATCCTCCCCCAGCCAGTGAATGAAAGTTGCAGGGTTGTCCACACGAACCTGGGTACCATATAATGAAGATAACTGTCCTCTTGGCATAGGGCCCTGCACCTCTTCACCTGTGGGTGGTAGAGGGCCCTGTGTGTTGGCTGATAGAGGCACTCTTTGCCTTGTGCATCTGTACCTGCAGCCACATGGAAGTGCAGGGACCACAGGGCCCTGCACTTCTGCAGCCCACCAGAATGCCCCATGAATTTTTTACATGCCCTGCACTTCTGTAGGTGGAAGGAGTCTTCCCTTGGTGCAGCATGTCTGTATCTGTTCATCTGCATCTGTTCACACTGGTCCTGAAGAGACCTGTATGGATGAGGATTCAATTCCATGGTCTCAAAATGAAAGGAAATTCTTTGCAAAAAAAACTTTGTTAATGACACAGTTAGGGTAACTTAATTTCACAACGTAGAGAAAGGTGGTATTAGGGTTTCCAATTCTATCTCCCCCTCACCCCCCAAGCAGAAAAAGGAAAAATGTTCCCTAAGCAAACAAGTCACATATGATGTCCTTTCTTACTGCAGGGCCCTATGTGAAGAAAGCTACAACAAATTGTTTTGCAACACATGGTGAGACATACTTCTCTACCTTTGAAGACTGTATCACTATGAGGCATTGCTGTACCTTGTGCTTCAGACAGGAGGCTACAGGCTGGGTAGCAGGAGTGGGCATTAGGTCTGTCAACCCACCACTGATTTGCCAAGTTTCCAGAGACCCAAAATCCAATGTTTTTTTCCTCTTGCTGCTTGGGGGTTGGGGTGAGGAGTTAGGGTTGGAAACCCTAACTCCACATTTTCCTACTTTGGTAGCATTGAGTTATCTTAACTGGTGCATTGACAAAGTTTTTTTTTGTAAAGAATATCTATAGAAGCTTTAAAATCCCTGACTTGCTGTATGCTGGTCCTGTTGTTCCACTGAGGCCAAGTTTCAGGTTAGACAACCAGTACTTAGCCTTTGGAGTGCAGTGGGATAAGCAGATGGCAGACTGGATCTTTATAAAGCTACTATACATTGTGTTCTTAGTTGAATCTCCCAAGACCCCCAGCTCATGATGACTGACAGTGGTTACATTGGAATCTGATCGTTTTTGGAGTGGTGCTAATTACAACGTGTTGGAGTAGGGGACAATAGGAGCAGCCAGATAAATTAATGTTTGGGGAATCTACAAGTAAGAATGTTTTTTTTTAACTGTATCTTCTAATTTGGACAGCCCCACCCAGGTGCAGGAGTTACACATGAGTGTTCCCTTTAATATTACATGGCAAAAAGCTGCAGTAATGTGTTATGGAGGCAAAACTACTGCGCATAAGTAATGACACTTATATACAGTGTAGAACCTTATTTAATATTGGGACACTGCCAACCCCTCAAAATTCAATTTTGTCCCTTTTAAACTAATGTTGGGGGTGGTGTACCTCATCATGAAATTTAATTTATTCTATTTTAAGACCTACAATCACATTTCTTTTTAAATTAAAATTACATGAGGTGCAGTATTGCTGAGAAATCATCTGAAAGGAGGTACCCCATTCCCTTTCATGTTATGCTAAAAAATATATATATTTTTTTAAGTTAGACCTTGTTCCAAGGTCTTAAATACCAAATCCATTTCTGTGTTTAAGACATTATCAACTCCCTCATTACTAATAAAGGGCTAAAATTGGCCTGTGCAGTGTCAATGGTGTCCCTTTAACTATATCTCTGAGGAAAATCTTTGATCAAGTTTTTAGTATAGTTAAAATAACCAAACAAGAAAGGTTGCAGTGTCCTGTTTATGCAGCTTCACATACAGAGACAGATGCATTCACATGTGTGCACACGCACACGCGCGCACACACACACACACACTGTTCAGCTTGTAATCTTGCATCTAAAATATATTGTGGCAGTTCTGCCCATCTGGGTCCTCAGTTGAAAGTAACTGATTGAGTGATTCATTGACTGAGCCCTCAACTAAAGTGTCCCTGATAATGTCCTGGTAAGATATTATTAAGTTCAAAATTGCTTCTCCCTGGTTGCTTCTCACACACATTGTGTAGAGCTGATGTCCTTCTTGGTTTCAATACTTCTTGGAAGGTGAGCAGATGACAATGACCAAACAGGAGTGAGACTTTGGGGTAATTATCTCAAACAACTTGAAGGTGGGCAGGCAATGTGAAAAAGCAGCATTGAAGGCCAGCAGCATCCTGAGATACATAGGGAGGGGTATCACAAGTAGGAGAATTGAAGTGATTATGCCACTGTACAGGTCACTGGTGAGGCCTCACCTGGAGTACTGCATCCAGTTTTGGAGGCCACACCTCAGGAGGGACTTAGACCATTTGGAGAAGGTACAGAGGCGAGTAACAAAGATGGTGCAGGGTCTGCATCACGAGCCATGTGAGGAAAGACTTACAACTCAGCTTATATTCCCAGGAACAGAGAAGAATAGGGGTGACATGACTGAGACCTTCAAGTATCTCAAAGTCATCAGTACGCTATAGATACAAAGCCTTTTTCAGGTTAAGAGCTGTATCCAGACTAGGGGCCACAACTTGCATCTGGAGGGTGGTAGGTTCAGAAGCAACATGAGGAAGTTTTTCTTCACTGAGAGGGTGGTGGAGCCATGGCATAGCCTGCCCCCGAAGGTGGTGAAGGCCATGAGAGTCAGGGAATTTGAACTGGCATGGGACAGACAGAGTGGAAACCACATGAAAGCGACAAACTAGGTAGGGGGGTTGGCACAAATGGGCAAACTAGATGGATCACAAGGTCCACATCTGCTGTCATATTCTATGTTTCTATGTCCTATATTACCTCTGTAAATATTTGACTTTTTTGGCTTATTGTCATCAGAATGTCCCAGTCTCTGTCCATGAGATTTAAGTCTCCCATGAATATAGTTCTCTCCTGATTAGCAGTATAGCATAGTGATTAAGGGCTCTGAGCTGCAATGCTGGAGACCTAGGTTTGAATCCCATCAGCTCTCACCTGCATACTGTGTGACCCTGCACAAGTCATTTAACTTCCCTGTGCTCTCAGGTCGCACCTGGAAACAAGCTTTGGTTTAGTGTGCCTTTCCTGGTAAAACAATTTCCCCTTCCCTTTCCAGCTCCTTGTCTTTGTCTGCCCTTTGGTTTGGTAGCATGTAGATTACTTATATATTTTCCAACATTATTTGTTATTTGGAGCCAGAGTGACTCAACACCTCACCCACCCCCTTCAACAGATTTGTCCTCTGAGACCCGTATGACATTGTTTTCATATGCTAGTGTCAACCCCTCTTCCTTCTTGCCCTCCGTGACCCTCCTAAAAATATTATAGCTAGTGACATTTAGGTCTCAGCTGTTGTTTAGAATTTCCTGTGTTTTTTAATTATTACTAGTACATGTAAGTCTTCTGCAGTCATTATTGCTTGAGGTTATCTATTTTATTACCTCAGCTTCCTGCATTTGTATCTTAGCTTTACGCAACATCTTCTCACCTCACAGACCTCACTTGTAAGTATACTTTTCCTCCAGGTTAGTAGTATGCTCACTGTGGCAGCTCCGGAGTCTGCCTGGTGCCCAGTAATTATAGAGGCCAAAACACAGAATATTATATAACTGGCATGCAACCAACTTCTATATGGGGATAGACCACTAATAGATATACTAATACTCAGAAATGGTGTTCCAGATACAGTAACTTTATTTAAGAAATATAAAACATTAAACACACACAGTACAGCACCATGCAGTGGGATCATGTCAGCCTAATGTTTCATGCCGGGAGGGGCGCTTCATAAGCCCCGGAAACATTAGGATGGCATGATGACATAATCCCACTGCACTCTGCTATACTGTAAATGTTTAATGATTTATATTTCATAAATAAAACTGAAATACTATTACTGAGTACTATAGGGTCACCACTTTTGGATGAGGTAAAAACTGGATGCTAAACCACACCCCAAATTCCTTCTCTGGCGCCACCCCTTTTTATGACTGACAAGTGTATTGCCCCTCCTCCAAAGTCATTTGTAATGTCAGAACAGACATTAATAGTGATAGGAAATCATTTTTATACTTTCATTTTATTTATTTATGTATTTATTTATTTTTATTCTTTGGTAACTAGGTTAACTCCTTTAAGCTACATAGCCCATTTTACAGGAGTGACCCAGGAGCACAGGAAGGTTAAGTGAGTTGCTCAGGGTCACACAGTATGCAAGTGGAGGCTGTGGTAATCAAACTCGGGTCTGCTGGATGTGCCAAGTTTATTCACAGCTTATTGCTCAAACCTTTTTTAAACACTCTTCCATTTTCCTTTCCAGGTCCGTTATTAATTCTGATATGCTTTGACCAATGTTTAATAATTAATCAATGCTTGTGGTACCCGCAATACTGCATTGTGTTCTCTTTATCTCAGCAGCTACTACTGTTTCTTTTCATATTTCTAAGACATGCCACAATTTCAGACACACCATTCCATGCTGTTTATCTGAATGACCTGTAAAAGTGTAGCTAATATCATGGAATGTTCAGGTAATATAAAAAATGAGAGCAGTAGCCATTAAGGACTCAGGAGAGAAATAATCAATGTAGTGATAAATGGAATAAAAATTAGATCATTAATGTAACAAAAACTGGTCTAGAACATACCAGAATATAGGACAAAAAACAAAACAACACATGACAGCATATAAAGGTGAAAAACTGACTCCTGTCATAGCAGTAAAAGACCATTCTTAAAATTCAGAGTGGATGAGATTAGGTTAATTTACTGCTAATTATCTTAATGGCCATACCTTACACCTCCCAGACAGGCTGGTTTTACAAACAAATGCAACATAGAAACATAGAAATATAGACTTTGATGGCAGATAAGGACTGTTAGGCCCATCTAGTCTGCCCATTTCCCTACCTACAGGATAGGCCGCAGATCCTAGTTAACCAATAGCCTATTTCTTCCTGCCCCCCACAAGAATTGCCTTATGTCTGTCCCATGCATTCTTGAATTCTCCCACGGTTTTAGACCCCACAACCTCCTCAGGAAGGCTGTTCCATGCACCCACTACCCTCTCTGTGAAATAATACTTCCTCACATTGCCCCTGAACACGCCCTCCTTCTATCTTTAAATTGTGTCCCCTTGTTCTTGCAAGTCTCTTTTTCTGAAAGATGCTACCCTCTTGGACTTTGTTGATTCCACTGAGGTACTTAAAGTTTCTATCATGTCCCCCCTTCTTCTTTTCTCAAGGGTATACATATTAAGCTCCTTTAGTCTCTCCTCATCGGCTTCTCTTGCAGACCCTGCACCATTTTAGTTGCCCTCCTCTGGACTGCCTCTATCCTGTCTATGTCCTTGCGGAGATGGGGTCTCCAGAACTGGACACAGTACTCCAGATGGGGTCTCACCAACTGTCTGTACAGAGGGATAACAACTTCCTGTTTTCTGCTGATGATGCCTCTCCCTATACATCCCAGTATACCCCAGCCCTCCCTACTGCCTTCTCACATTGCTTGCTAACCTTAAGGTCATCTGATATGATTACCCCCAGGTCCCTTTCCTTTTTTGTTGTTGTTACTACCTCCCCCATTGTGTATTCTTCCCCTGGGTTCTTGTTTCCCAGGTGCGTTATTTTGCACTTCTTTGCATTGAATCCTAGCTGCCATACTTCTGACCATTTCTCCAACCTTGCCAGTCCCTTTTCATCCTTTCCATGCCTCCTTGTGTGTCAACCCTGTTGCAGATCTTTGTGTCATCTGCAAAAGGCATACTTTTCCTTCCAGTCCCTCTGCAATGTCACTGATGAAGACATTAAAGGACTTGACCCAATACTGAACCCTCCGGTACCCACTAGTAACCCCCTTTCTTCAGAGTGGACTCCATTTACAATTACCTTCTGTGTCCTGTTGTCCAGCCAATGTTTTACCAGGCTACCACCCTGGGTCCCACTCCCAGGCTGGTTAATTTGACTATTAATCTTTTGTGTGGAACTGTATCAAATGCCTTGCTAAAGTCTAGGTAGGCCATGTCCACAGCCCCTCCCTGGTCTACTACTTTGGTCACCCAGTCAAAGAAATCTATTAGATTCGTCTGACATGACCTTCCCGCTGTGAACCCATGCTGCCTTGGGTCCTGTGCTCCACTGGCCTCTAGGTACTGAACTATTCTTTCCTTCAGAAGTGACTCCATCACTTTCCCTACCACAGGTCTGAATGATGTCGTAACTTTGTAACCTGGACATGCAATGCAGCCAAAACAGTGAATGATTAGATATGAGTACTCAACATGGCCCAAAAACCAGACTACATTTAATCAAAACTGAATGACCAGATAAGGACCCTAAAAACTGGATCATGCAGTCTAAAACCTGATAGGTTACAACCCTAGAGTATTAATATACATAGTAGAGAGTACAGCAGGGCCAGCCGTGATAGAACATAAGAACTTGTAGCAAGTCACATGTCACAGAATACTGCATGACAAAAGGGCTTAATTAACACTGATTAACACTGTTCCCTGCAGCACACTGCAGCATTTTGTGATTTAATGCAGCATTAGTGCATCGCATCCTGCTGGATATCCCCTGTAGAGGTTGGCTGAGTGCCAGTTATGCTCAATAATTTTCCTCCCATGAGTTTCCCTAGACAGCCTTCTTCATATCACCCTCTGCCTCCATCTAATGATTTTACAGGTTATAATGTTTCCAATACATAGAAAATGAGCACTTCTTCTCTAGTCCCTCTCATCCTGCTGATTTCAAACTTCAGTCTGAACCAGGAAAGGATCTGACTGTACTTTCAAGCCAGCAGTCTAATAAGTAAGCTAGAAACCAATTTATTTCAAGACCTTTAAAATTCGGTTTCTGTAACTCTGATATTAAAATGGCATGTCCAACAGTGTCAGAGGCTTCAGAGAGATCACACAGACAGCAGCTGAAAACTCACCCTGGTCCACGGCTAACAGATTGGCGAATTTAAATTTAAATTCTACTGTAATTATCCTACAGGCTGGCCTAAAGTTAGACTGATAGCTATTCAGGTCTTGACAAATGTTGAAACCTGCTGTTTTCTCCAAAACTGTAGATTTGAAAGAATTGAGACGTATCTTTAATTAGACATGATTAGGTTAGCTTCCAGCTTCATAGACAACAGAAGTGACTTTCCTCAATATTGGAAACAGACCTGGAGATCATGACAGTTTACAAAATGTTATCAAAGGAAAACATAAAAAAGCTCCACCAAATGTAAAAACAGTTGGGTTTATACATTCTTTACCAGTAGCTTGAAAAGTAATAGTTTCTCAAACCAGTTTCAAAACTGCCCTAGGCTGGGTTTTCCTAAACTGAGATTTCATGTTACTATCAAAGTGTGCAATAATTGAGTGTTTGCTGCTTATATGAGATGCCTGCAGAATTAATTTCCTTATTGAAAAATAGGACTCACCTGCAGTTGAACTAGTTAGCAATACCTGTTCTGTCTGTACGCTGGATATAACACGATTTTTGATGATCTTGCATTGAGGACTTGTGGCCCTGTGACCTCCCAGAGATATAACAATATTCCAAAATATCTTCTAGTTTCTCCTCTTTCTGAGGAGGTTACCTGTTTTACTCTCTTGCACCTGGCAACTTAACCCCCACGTGCCTCAAATTGCCTCCAGGTTTAAAAATAAAGAGATGTAGAATACCAACCAAAGAGATGTGTTTGGCTTCCCATTACATACCGACCAAGGAGAATAGTGAAAAACAGTTGCCTGATAGTGCAGCTGCTGATTGCCATGCAATAGTTACTTGCAGTAAATGGGAGCTCACTGCAGGGAAACAAAAGATACCCTCAGTTTCAGCTTTTATCAGTAAACAGTTGTTATGCGTTCATGCTGAAAGAGTGTCAGCAGATCCAGAGCGCAAAACAGTATCAGAACAGGAAAAGACTGCTGATATAGACTTGGATGTGTGAGATGAGTGTGGATAAGTGCTGGATATGGATTTTGATAATATTTTCATTTGGACCTATAGGGTATTACAGAAAGAATACAGAGGAAGTTTGTTAGGCCATGGATGGTCTGGAAAATAGAACTAAAAGACAGAATGGCAAAAGGATTGAAGGAATTAATAAATCTTTTTTTCAATACATAGGGAACAAAACGAGAGTCAGGGATAACGTGAGGCTACTGGTCAGTGAGTAGAGTGGACCAGGATGCATGGCAGGGGAAATAGCAAAGGCACTGAATAACTATTTTGTGCCAGCATTCAGCCAAGAATACAGGAAGCAAGACCAGCTGTCTGCAGTGGATGTTATGGGAGAGGTGCAGGACAAACAGGAGGCAGTGTTCACCATATCTGAACTAGCAGATAAGTATTTGGATTCGGAGCATGTAAATATGGGAAAATTGCAGTATCCAAATTATATCCTCCCAAGGATAATACTGAAGTTATAAAGGGTTCTAGGTGGGCCCCTGACTGATGTAATTTTCTTACAGAGAGATACAGTAGCAAAGAATGGAAAGCAGCCAGTGTTATCTCCAATTCCAGAGGGGGGCAAGGTGAGACACAGGTTACTACAGAGTTGTGAACTTTACCTTGGTGCTTAGCAAAGTGTTTGAGCCAAATATGACAAGAAGGGAATAAATCAAGTATGGCTAACATAGAAAATACAGAGGGGAAATTAAGGACAAGAGAAAGGCATACAAGCAATTTAGAACAGAAGGGACATTGCAGGCCAAATATAAATATGGGGAAAAAGTAAAGATGTGCAAAGCGCTGATAAGACAAGAGAAAAGGAGACTGGAAAAAAGGCTGGCAGAAGGAAATAACAGTTTAAATGAATTGTATAGGTATATAAGTGGCAAGAGATAAACAAACAATACAGTAGGCTCTGAAAGTGGCATTACTAAAAATCGTGGAGCAACAGCCAAAGATACAAAGACTAAATACATATTTTTGCACCCTATATGTTGAGAAAAAAAATAGTAGAGGAGTGTGTTAGATAGATAATGAGGAATCTTCAAAATGACTAGGGCAAAGGATTATTTACCAGGAAAAAGAGCATTTACTAACCAGTAACAGTAGATCTTCAAGAGAATCTCTTCCATTGGGCCACACCTTTGGAACTGTAAGATATCGGCTTCAGGATCTTCCAGAAACTTTTGACTAGCTGGGACTGCCCACCGTGATGTGTAACATCAGTGCCTTTAATGCACTGGTGGCCCCCTCACTCTTCAGTTCCCCACCAGAGATAGCTCGGAGGACTCTTACGGAGAGGAACAAGGAGGCCACACCAGGACCAGGTACACAAGGAGAGGCTGGGACTAGTGACAGAAACACATATATAGCAGAAATCTCATACCTTCCACAAAGGCAGTGGGACAGCCAGCCAGCAGGTCCCTCAGAAAAGGATAAGGAGGGTGGGTGTCCTGTGGCCTAATTAAGCAATAATGCCCGACAGGGTGTGTGTCATGCTGGGATAACGTCACACCTCAGGTGGTTGGGCACGAGGCCATAGGCCAAGTGTGTCCAACAACTGAGGTGTGATGTTATCCCAAATGACACACACCCTGGAGGGCATTATTGCTATTATACAATGGCTCGTTGTTATATATAAAATAAAAAAATAATTTTAAAGAATGTTTTTTAGTGTGGAAAAATATTTTTGTTTCTTAAGAGGAGATGCAAAAAAAGAGCTCATCATTCGAATCAATACTGTGAGGTTGTGCTCTGAGACTGAACCCATGATGTTGTACTGGGATAACATCATGGGTCCAGCCCAAGACTGACCAATCATTGACCAGGACATTTTCTTGCCATTGTATAATCAAGGACATTCTCTTGAAGATCTACTTTTACTGGCAAGTAACTACTCTGTCTTCATTGAGGATATCTCCTCCATTGGGCCACAACTTTGGAACAATTTCCAAACAGTACAAAGTCCCCAGGAGGTTAGCAAAATCTGATATGCAATCATGACAGAAGGCCTTGCAGGACAGTAAGGCAAAAGCCAGCACATCTGCGGGAGGTAATGTCCAGATTGTAATATTTAATAAATGTGCGACTGGTGCTCCATGTGATAGCAGCACAACTATTTGTTAGACAGCAGTAGACACACCCTGTAAACAGGTAGCAGAGGTGGCCACACCATGAGTAAAATGGTCACACACCACCCCGGGAAGGTCTTTACCATACTTCCTATAACAGAATGTAATATAGTTAGCCAGCCACTTGGACAGGTACAGTATGGGCACAGGTACATCCTTTCTCACAGGAGAAAATGACACAAATAGCTGAGATGACTTTCTGCAGTCCTTTGTGTGATGCAAATAGAAATGTAAAATGTTCTGTGCACATCAAGGGTACGGAGTAAGTCCTCAACCTTGTTAGCACGCATACAGGTAATACACAGACAGTATGATAGTCTGATTTAGTGTGAAGTCAGACACCACCTTGGGTAAAAAAGAAGGATTACTCTGAGGTGCCACCCTATCCTTATGGAAAATAATATAGGGGTGAACACTCATAAGAGCCTGAAGCTCAGAAATCCATTTGGATAATGTAATAGCAACCAGAAGAAGTGCCTTCCGAGAAAGGAAGTGTAGTTCACAAGTTGCACTGGGCTCAAAGGGAGCAAAGTCAACTTTTCAAGTATAAACATAAGGTTCCATGGTGGAACCAGTACAAATCAGGAGATGCATGTACAAAATGCCCTTCAGGAAGTCATGGGATACTTCTAGTTGTGCCACCGTGCATTCGTCAATAGGGGCATGGAAAGCTGATATGGCAGCCAAATGCACCTTAATGGAGGAGTAATGCAGACCAGAGTGTGACAGAGACAGAAGGTAGGCAAGTACAGTATTAAGAAAACATGTAAAAGGGTCCACAGAGCGGGAAGCACACCAGACAGAAAAATGCTTCCACGTCAGTGAATACATATGTCTACTGGCCACCAGCAAGACATTAGCCACTTGGGATGATACCCCAAAATGTGCAATAGCTGTGTCCTGAAGACCCAAGTGTGCAGGTGAAGGGAATTTAGGTTCGGGTTGATCAGCCCCCCCCATCCTGAGACAGTAGACCCCAACACAGGGGCAACTGAATTGGGAGTTCCACTTTCAGATGCTGCAAGAGTGGAAACCATAACTGGCAAGGCCAGACAGGGGTGATCAGTATCAGGGTGACCCCCTTTACCCCCCCAACTTTATAAGGGCCCTCTGAATGAGAGAGTAATTGGTGGAAATGCATAAAGGAACCTCCCCCCAGGAGAGGGACAACATGTCTCACCAAAAAACTCCAGGCCCTGGAGCAAGCAAGCAGAAATGTGACAGTTTCACATTGTGTGGGGATGCAAAAAGGTCCAAGTCTGGATGACCTCATCTTAAGAAGAGGTCATTTATCACAGAAGTCAGCAGTTTCCTCTCATGTGCCCCAGACCAGGACCAGCTTAGCCTGTCTGCCAAGACATTTTGGACTCATGGGTGAAAAACAGCTGTCAGTTGCAGACAGTGAGAGAGTGCCCATTGCCATAGTCTCATCGCTTTCCTGCACAGAGGGTACAAGAGAGTGCCCCCTTGCTTGTTGGTATAGTACATCGCCCTAATGTTGTCTGTCCTTATCAACAGGGGACATGGAGAGAGATGCACTTTGAAGGCTTGGAACCCAAGAAGAACAGCCCTCATCTCTAGGACATTGATGTGCAGATCCAAATGTCAATCTGTCCACAATCCCTGGGTCTGGTATCGGCCCAGCCAGGTGGACACCCCATCACTTCCCAGAAGCATATGTCATGAGGCTGTCCTCTGGAGTTGGCCAAAAGAAGGAGACGCCCTGCAGTAAATACAAGGGTTCAAGCTACCTCAGTAGAGACTTTCTTTTGTGGTTAATCTTGTTAACGAATATTTCAGACACACAGTATATGTATCTAACACTATATATAGTATATAGCATGACTCACCGTGACCCAAACCCATAAAACCAACACAGGGCTAGTTCATTTCCCCTGGGGTGTCATACAGACAAGGCACACTGAAGAGTCCTGGGTAGGATGAAACATGTATCTGTGTCTTCTGTCTGCATGCTTTGCAGATTGTGTGAGAGGCCTTTTGGCACCATGCATTCCTGCTTAATGCTGAACCAGCCAAATATTTAATGGTGATTTGCATATGCATCCCATGATGCTTTGCATTATGTGGGGTATGTGTGATTTTGTATTTCTTTGAAACTTGAATTTATGTTAAATGCCCTTTGGGGTAGCCCTTGCTTCAATGCTTTTGCACTGAGTTTGTCTGTCTTTTAGCTTGTTTTCTGTTTTTTGGGAGGCTCACCATGACCCCAACCCATAAGACCAACTTAGGGCTGGTTCATTTTTCCTGGGGTGTCTTACAGATGAGGCACACTGATGAGTCCTGGGTAGGACAAAACACTTCTCTGTGTCTTCTGTTTGCACCCTTTGCTGATGGTGTGAGAGGCCCCTTAGCACCATGGATTCCTGCTTAAAGTTGAACCAGCCTAACATTTCATGGTGATTTGCATTATTGAGGTATGTGTGATTTTGTATTTCTTCAGCACTGTATATGATAACAGTTACACTGAGCAAACAACGAATTACAGTGAAATTCATACATAAACAGACAACAGTCTTAGCTTTAGTGTATGTATATCTTCACAGTAATATATCACACAGTACAGTATGGGCACTGACGCTGGTCACATCTATCCTAGGTAGGTGGTTGAGGGTAGAACTCCCCTGCCCCCAGCTAAATGCAATGGATTAACAAATATTTAAAAAAATACATACAACCATAACATTATGAGAAGGGATTGTAGAAGCTGGTTACACATTTAGAGGGCATGAACATCTTAACCCACTGACTCACTGACCTATGTTAAGTCTATGTCCTCATAAATCATGGGTTAGTAGTCAGGTAGATCCTGGTTGCAGAAAACATAAGCTGGCCAGAGATGTGCTGTCAGTGGGACAGTTTTAGCTCACTTAGCCAATACCTGCCCTTGGCAATGAGTCTCTGGATTGCCACATATGCTCAACAAACTCTAGGTGTGTCAGAAAGGGAGACAATAAGGCACAGTATATCAGGAGGGTGTTACTGCCTAGGTGTGACAGCCACTCATATTTCGCAAGCAGTATGAGGCTAACAAGCAGTTCCTGGAGGGTGGGACACTTTCTATGGATCACCACTTCCTCACAATCGGATGTTTTGTCTCCAAAGACACCTGTAGTACCTATTTAAGAGTCATGGTACTGAGGTGTGGGACTCCTTCTGGAGAGCAGAGATCAGTTCTTGAATGGATGCATTGCTAGTTCTGTTGAGAAAAGCCTTTTTTGAGCTCTGGAAAATGCTGTGGTGCTTTTCTTGCAGCCTTAGTGCCTTTTCATTTACAGTAACCCATCCAGTTTGAAACCTGCCATGCCCACTGCCTAGTAAAACTCAGATTTCCTCCACCCTCCACTAGACACTGAATGTCTGAAGCTTTAACAACACCAGCTGCCACAGCTGCTACAATCCATGCATTGATGACAGCACTCTCGACCCTCAAACTTTTGATGATTGTTTTTAGCTCATTTTCTATGTCCTCCACAATCAGGTGTGCTGACGGGGGCGGGGGGAGCCAGGACAACTGTTCCAGGCCCAGGTGGCTGAGGGGGGCCCATATTTACATACTTATATGTCTTGAGGATGTGAGGGGGGGGCCCCAGACCTAAACGTGTGTCCCAGACCTGGAAATGTCTATCAGCGCCCCTGTCCACAAGGAGAGTTGGTCATCCCCTCGGTTTGGTTGGCAAGGCGGAGTCATTTTGATGGGGTCAGGAACACTGTAATTTTTTCAATGTAATCTTGTTTAAACTTTCTAACAGTGCTCCGATTTATGAGCTGGCTGTACTTGGCAGTGTAATAGCAAACGGATGTCATTACACCACGCACTGCTGCATACCGCCCAACTTCAAAATGGACCTCAGCAGAAAAAGTGGTGTATTCAGTTCTCCTTTGTTTAGCTGGAGGAATGGCAGTGTGTAATTCTTGCACCACACTTTTGGCCACCTTCAGGGATACCCCTGCACACTTGCTAAGCCCATCTGACATGACCTCACGAAGAATGGTAAGGTCCCATTTCACTTGTTTAGTATGCTGCAACCATGAGTACAGTGACATCTTTGCCAGGCAAACCAAATAAACTGAACCAAACAGTGTACTTAAGTAGTTGTCCTTGTGAATTTCAGCTTTATTGAAATTGATAATGCTGCCCCACTCCAAGCTGATTACAGCCTCCCCACTGTCAGAGCGCAATCACCAAACAATGTGATTAGATACAGCCATACATGTGAATTTGTATTAAATAGAAATTCATAATGCTGCCCCCATTCCCAGCTGACTAGAACCTCTGCACTGTCAGAACGCACTCACCATGAACACTGCAAACTGATTCAAACCACCCACTCCCTCATGACTGACCCACTATGACCTGTCTGAAGGAGCGAGCTGTCACATGAGATGACAAGCTGACAAGCTGAAACTGCCCAGTTTGAAAAACAGAAGGAGCTGTAATTGATTATGTTTTGAATATGAAGTTAAGAACAGGAGGGGAGAAGAGACAAGTGGAGTGCTGAGCAGCTGTCTTGAAAAAACAGTCCCCACCCCCTCTTCCACGAAGCTTGAATTGCGCACCCAGTTGAGGGAGGTTGAAATCACAAAATTAAGAAAATGTCTATACAGTAGAAGCCACTTAATTGGGACACCCTGGTGGCGGGTATTTTGTCCACATTAAGCGGTAGCCTCCATTAACAGAAGCACATGTTTTTATCATTGCTGTCACTCTCTGAGTGATGCCATATCCCAATTTTTCCCCTTTAGTAGCAGCAACAGTAAGTATGTAATGTGGGGCTGGCCCACTGGCGCAGAGGCATGGCTGCCGTCTGCGACGTTGCCGACCCGGGTTCAAGAATGGATCCGGGTGTCAGAGGGCCAGCCAGGGGAGTAGGATGGAGCATCCACTGGACTGCTCTCCTACTCCGGGGGGGAAGTGGGGTAGAGTGCCTGATGCACTAGGAACCCCCAGTGGAAGCCGGGCGTACCTCAGCGGTTGGCTCCATCACATACGGGGGGGCGGGGCAGATGCAGGACATCATTGTACATCCCCACCCCTAGGGGAAATCTCAACATAGAAAAATGCTGGCCCCTGCTGATGAGCTGATTCCGGTGCCTCTCCTCTGGCCATGACAGTTTCACCAGGGCAGCCCCACTCGGGGGGGGGCATCCCCGAGTATGAGGGGGACTGATCCCAGAACCAGGTAAGCCTGTCCACAGGGTAAGGGGGCTGGCAGGAAAAAAAAAAAGAATGATAAGTATGTACTGTAAATACAATATTGTACTGTACCTGTACATGTATCAAGACTATGCACCATGTTATTCGGGCATGAGCAGAGCAGTAGTATAGCAGTTGGAAAACTCTGGTGGTTCTTTCTTTTATTATTCATGCCCCTCTCTAGCAACCTCTAACAGTTAAATCAAAGTACTCGTTATGGCATTCAGGAGGCAGTGAGGCAACTGGAACAACAATTACTGGCATGGGGAACCCGGTTCTTTATTTCTTCTCTACCAGCATGTCCCTTTTTAGTGCACTGAGTCACTGTGGCCTTCTGGCGATAGCGGGCAACTGAAAAACAACCTGCCTGCGTGGGAACATTATTTATTACTTCCGTGCTCGGGGAAACAACTACTGTAAAAATAAAGCAGCCTGTCAGCATTTCCTGTCTAAGTAACTTGGACTTGTAAGGAGAAAACAAAGCAGACCAGAGTACAGCTCTCTGTTGGGCAGGAAGTCAGTGGTGGTGGTGGGGGGAATGTTAACAGCTATGATTCATGCCTAATCATGTGTGACAAAAGGTGTCAATAGGGGATCACTACATCTGTATTTGGAACTAGGCTGCCCTAGGCCAGCCCAGATCATCCCATGTAGGCAGCAGGGACATCTTGTTTTTGCAGTTCCACAGGATGATATAGCCACTTACAGTAATTGGTGCCTGGAGAGATGTCAGAGATGGAGGCAGTATAGCGCAGTGGTTTAAGGCTCTGAGCTGCAAATCTGGTGACATCCACCAGACCAGACCTGGCTTTGAACCCCACAGCTTCCACTTGCATACTGTGTGATCCTAAGCAAGTCACTTAACTTCCCTGTGCTCCCAGGTTGCACCTACAAAAAAAGCTTTCAGCTTAGTGTGCTACTCCTGGTTAAATAACTGAAAAAAAAAAATGACCCAATAATGCAGACATCCTGATTAAGTGACTTCTACTATATAAACAGTTCTACAGCACTCTTATTTACTCTGTATAATTTTAGACCAGTTTATTATCCTGTTTGAATATGAAGAATGTATCTGAATTACTATTGTTGATCCCTTTGTCACAAAATATTAAAATTCAGCTTTTTAAAAAATGTTTTATGTCTGTATTTTCAGGTCCTGACTCCTGAGTATGACATGCTTGTTTGGGGGAGACAGGCAGCATGAGCAGATGTGATGGGGCACAGGCCTTCCCTCCCACCCTTTTGAGATGTCATTTTTATTTACTGTAGCTAGGAAACCGACTACTACCCCAAAGCAGTAAGGCCCCATGGCCGATTGGTTCACGTGCAGAGCTAAGGATTACAGAATGTGAAACGTGAACTCCCTCAGAAAATCAGGGAGGCAGGCGCAGACTTAGGGAACACAGAATGTGATACGTACACTCTCCCTGAAATCAGTGAGGCACTGTGGTCTAATAGTTCAGGTGCAAAGCTTGGGAACAGGGAGTCTGTGATGTGACCTCACCCCCAAATGAGTAAGGCAGTATAGCCTAGTAGTTTAGGCACAGAGCTAGAGAACATGAAGTCAAAGACGTGACTCCCCCCCTTCAAATCAGTAGGGCACTATGGCCTTGTAGTTCAGGTGCAGAGCTAGGGAGCACGGACTCTGAGATATGATTCCCCCTATATCAGTGAGGCCCTATGGCCTAGCAGTGCAGGCACAGAGCTGGGGAACATGGAATCTGAGAAATGACCCCCCCCCCCAAAAAAAAATCAGTAAGACACTATAGCCTTGTAGTTCAGGCACAGAACTAGGGAACACAGAGTCTGAGATGTGAGATGTGACCACCACCAAAGCAGTTCGTGTGTAGAGCTGGGGAACACCAAGTCTGAGAAGTGCCTCCCCCTTCCCAAAATCAGTAAGCCCCTATGGCCTAGAACTTCGAGCATAGAGCTGGGAAACATGGAGTCTGAGATGTGGCCCTCCCCCCCCACCAACCAAATCAGTAAGACACTATGGCCTAGTACTGTAGTTCAAGTGCAGAATTGGGGAGAATGAAGTATGAAACATCACACACACACACGTACGTCAGAATTGCCCTGCTCCCTTTCTTAATTAATACTTCTTAGTTCTTCCTAAAGAAAGTTTTTCAAAGTTCTTCCAGCAGTGACTGCTATCAGACAGGTATTTTTTTCTTCATTCATCCTCTTCAGCTGATTGATGGCTGCAGCAGCGCAGAACTAACTGAGCTACCTGTAGGCCAGGCTAAGACTTTTTGTTTTATCTAACAAAAACAAAGAGAGAACATAAACTGGGGGTGGATGAATAGACCCTTCTTAAGGTAATTATCTCCTTTCTTATTTGATTTCATTTTTAATTTTTTTTCAACAAGTCAGTATAAGGTTTCCATCTGATTGCTGTTTAACACATCTCTCTTCCTCACAGCACAGCAAACCCCTAAATGAGCGGGCCCTCAGGATTACAAGAGTGGCTGTGTAGTAAGGTGAGATACCACTGACTATTTGTATGGCGACCATTCCTGAGGGCTCTGAGACCTCACGGTAAACGAAATAATACAGTAAACTACAATACTAATACAAGTAATGAATTAACATTTTTAAAATCTGATCAATTGAACAATGACTTTAAATAGCAACACCAGGCCCAAGACACAATGCAAATAGGTGTGTTTTCAAACGTGACTTGAACAACACCAGGGACAAAGCTGTACGAAGCACCTCTTACCTCAGGGGAAGGCTGTTCCTAGAATCGGGGCAGCCACCCCAAATGACCTGTCCCCCAATTACTTTAAATAAGGCCCCTGGAACAGAAAAGAGGCCTGAATCCACTGACTGAGGGGGGTGTTTAGGAGCCTATGGGATCAGGCTGTCTTTCAGGTAGTCCAGACCCAGATCATGCAGGCTTTGTAGGCTAAGCACACCTTGAATGCGATGTACTACCACACCAGCAACCAGTGCACAACGTGGAGAACTGCCATGATATGCTCAAATTGAGAGGTACCAGCCATTGGCTGGGCTGCCACATTTTGAACTAGTTGCAAGTTATGCAGCAACTTTGTGGATAACCCAAGGTTTAAAGTATTACAGTAATCCAGTCTTGAGGAAACCAGGACATGCATCAGTGTTACTAGGTCAGTTGGTTCAAGAAAGTGCACTCCAGGTGATGTTTCAGAGTGGTAAAAGTCACTGCACACAACAGCCAGCACCTGATATCATAATTTTGTTTTTTTTGTTTAACCAGGAGAGCCACACTAAGCTGAAGCTTGTTTACAGCTGTGACCTGGGAGCACAAGGAAGTTAAGTGACTTGCTCCGGGTCACACAGTATGTAAGTGGGGGCTGTGGGATCCAAACCCAGGTCTCCAGGTTTGCAGCTCAGAACCTTAAACCACTGCACTATACTGTCTCCTAATGTCAGCTTGGAGTCCACAATGACCCCTAGATTCCCCACCCTATCTGCAGCTTCCAGTGTAATGCCATCCAAAGAAGGTAGGACAGTGCTACTACGCATCACTGATGAATAAAACCAACCTGACTTCACCAGTAGCACCTCTCTCTTCGATGGGCTCAATCTAAGACAGCTGACCACCATCCAGTCCTGAATTTCCCTAAGGCACTCGCTCAGTTCTGAGACAACCACCCTATCATCGGGAGCAGAAGACACATACAATGGGGTATCATCAGCACAGCAATGAAAACCTAAGCCATAGCATCTAGTGGTTTCCCCAAATGGCAACATATGCACAGAAAACAACATGGGAGCCAGACTAGACCCCTGAGGTATGCCAAAACAGAGCACAGCACTGCTCAAAATAAAAGAGCCAAGTACCACCTGCTGCATCCTTCTGGATAAGTAGGACTCAAACCACCCTAACAACATCCCTACAAGTCCTACATAGTAACTCACTTGAACCAATAGCACCTGATGGTCCACCATGTCAAAGGCCAAAGAAAGTTCAAGCAGAACCATGATGTAATAACATCTGCTATCCCTTGCTAGGAAGAGATCATGGTGCTACCTGACGAGAGCTACTGTATTTATGTACTATGGCAAGGCTGGTAACCGGACTGGCAAGCAGGGCTTCAGATAATTTTTTTTGGGTGGAAGTCAAATACTTCCATGGGTTGAAATTTGGAAGTCATTTCAGTTTTACTGGAGTCAAAATACTCCAGTTGTCGATTTTTTGGAAGTCAAAATAATTCCAATCGACAAATTTTGGCAGTCAAAATACTCCAACTCCTATAGTTTTAGAAGTCAACTCACTGACCTTCTGAGTACATTACTGTAATCCATGCTACATCCACATAAATACATTTCTCAATGATAAGAAATGAAAACGTAAGTACGCAGTAATCGTTTTCAGACAATGTGTTTATTTCATGAATTGTTCAGTTCTTGTATAGTAGAGAATGCCATGCCAGTATCTTCAAATCATCACATGCATAGATTAGTAATAATCATTGTGTACTGTATACAATATTATCTAGTATGTTACAGAGCTACACAGCACTTCAACGACACCTGCTTTTATTGCACAGGTAGTGCAGTCAAGGTTACAAAATGGCTACTGACTTTAAAGCAGTAAGGTAAAAATCTAGTTTTGGTATAAGTTTACTGGCAGTATGCTTATTCAGAATCTGCAATGTAGCACTTTTGGCGTTAGCGGCTCTTTCAGTTGCTTGCAGATAGATGCCTGCTGCTAGTAGTATGCTGAGGCTGCTGCCACCTCCATTATGATTCATAGTGTGGTAATCAGTGATTGATTACTACCCATTGTTTATTTGGTTATAAAGTAAAATCTTTAGTAATTTGTTATTACCATCACAACTTGTGTTGGAAAAATGGGCTATTCTGCCAACTGCCACACTGCATCATAAATACTCCAGTGGCACTGTCTGGCAATGCGAATAAACTGGCTAAATAAATCTTATTTTTGCATAAATATTTTTTTCTCACTTTATAACACCATTTATTTCACTTACATTACAATTTAGTAATGTATTACAAGATGTTTTCTCCACTTATAGCCTGGTAATTGAACTCAGAATAATGGGCTTCTCTGCCACATATGGATATTCAATAGAAAGAAAGGAAGTTTTGAGTGAAAACAAAGATAAACACCACAAACAATCATTACAAATGGTATGTGGTGGTATTATATAAACCTAGGATCTTCTTAAACTTAAGACAGATGATCTTAACAAAAGGACAACTGAATCTGCAAAGGACTCCATAAACTTAAGACAGGAGTCCCTGCTATATACCATACACCCACCACATGCTATATAGAGCCACCTGCAGGCTGCCTGCAAGGATCTTCTTAAACTTAAGACAGAAGATCTTGACAAAAGGACAACTGAATCTGCAAAGGACTCCATAAACTTAAAACAGTAGTCCTTAACACCATTTTCAATGGTTCTGTACTGTTTGTTACAGTATTGTATTAGTTTTGTGTTTTACCTTGTATTATCTCAAAGCTGCCTTTCTTTCCGTTGTAAGTTTCCTATCTGGCCCATTGTTATTATCTGTGTTTTTGGTCGGTTCCATTTCTACAAGTGGAAATAACATTATAACAAGTTAATTAAATTGTAGTACTGTGAAATATATGATGTTGTATAAAGTGAAACTTATAATTGTTCCAAAATAACATGATGTATTTACCCAATGTATTTGGCAGGCCCTGCCTGGTATTGTGTATATGTTGTAATACATAACACATCATGGACAAATAACCAAGTCTACATGGGTGCCTGCTGCAGCCTGACAGTGCCTGGGTGGGGGTATTGTGTGTGCATCGTCCATGAGATTTAACTGTACAGTCTTTTCAATCAAGGAACAGCTGTTTTAAAACCTACCTTACCATTCTAACTTGAACTTATTTAACAAGGTAAAGTGCTAATGATAACATTTAAATTGGTAAGCCACAATTATTATACTTTGAAACATAAAAACATTTCAACTTGCTGGTACCATAGGTGTTGGCACTTGGTTGGTTGCACTTAAGTTGACACTTTGCAGAAATTGGGTGGACTCCTGCAGTGATGACATTTTTGATGCTTATCAAGGCAAAAAAATCAGTCTGTGTGAGTCGGTGCTAAAATTTGTCAAATATATAACAATGGCCCGGCAAGATGTTGTCTTGCTGGGTACGCAAACCAGTTTTTTGGTTACGTGTGGAGAATTGATTTGGGGGAGACAGAGTAATGCAGAGAACATGTAGCCTTAACAATGCACTTACCCCTGTATGTCTGACCCCATGATACATTTAATAACCTGTTCTTGCTTTATGTAATGTGACTGCCGTATCACATCCATTACCTGCAAGCAATGTGAGGCAATGCAACCTGTTGTGTACTTACTAGATGTAGTATGTACCTCTACATCTGCTAGTGTCTGTCACCATAAATTGCCACCAACCAAGGTACAGCACATCATCATGTGATGTGAACAATAGACTTTGTGTCTTCTTTTAACAGTAAGCAACTAATTTTCATTATCCAATGCCCTACACGTGTTCATTATGTTCAGCAACTCACAGTCACACACAGTCCCCCCTCTCCCAGCCATCACCACTGCACTTTTGCAGCAGCCAGGCTGCAACAATGCTTCCTGCACCAGCTATTGCTGCCTTGTCCATACACTCCATCCATGTACAGTACACAGCAGCACTGTGACAGTAGTATGCAACAAAAGAAAATAAACATTTTGTTTTTCACAGCTTTTCAGTGAATTTACTATTTATAATACTGGTTTTCAGATAATTACTTCTGCCCGATTCAATGTGCAGCAGTATGTCTGTCATTAAGTTATATTTGGGCCAAAATGTGTACCTGAACCTGGATCAACGAGTCCAATTTGAAAGTTATGTAATTATTCGCTATTGTTGTCATCCATGCCTCTATTATTTCCAGGAAATCCTCATTGCCTAATTCACTATCTTCAGCCCTCCCCATCATGAGCACTTCTGTTAGTACTGCTTGTAGGATAAACTGCAGTGGCACATTGGCACCAGCCGCCATCATCTGCAGTGTCGGAACAGGTATTGCTGCTGATACATGGTGACATACTGACATAATCATTGTTTGATGTGCGGCTACCTCTGGATAATATGGCAGCTACCACCAGTATTGCTGCTCTACTGCTACAGAAACATGAAACCTGACTGTCTCTGTCTGGGACTTTGGCTTCTCCAGTCTCCTCCTGTTTGATTTTTGCCACAAAGACATATAGCGCCTTTTTTTCTCTTTTTTCCAACATGTCACAGATTTATCGACTTCAAAGTCGGAGAAGTCAGGCCCCATGTTTAGTTTCATTAGTAGCTCTAGGCTATCTTCTGTTAGTGAACAATGAAATTTTGTCTTTATCCTATTCTGCACACTGAAACCTCGCTCACATTCTACAGATGTCAGTGGAATGCATAAAGTGATATTACATAATGTTGAATATGCTGGCATTGTATCAGAGTACTTTGAAATTACCCTTCTCATAAAGCTTTCGGAACTAAGGTTCCTATAGCATCCAAGCATCATTGCCTTTGCTTTTGCCCAGTCTGAGCGGAGACAATTTTCATCTAGTAAAGGCTTGCATTTATGAATATTTGTCTCAGTATCATCTTGATCAGTGTCATATTGTGTGTTGGAACCAAATTTTTCACAAACAACTTCTAAACTTTTCTGAACACTGACTGTGTACAGTCTACTACAGACTGTGGGTCAGTTAGATTAGCAATGGCATCCAGAAGTGCTTCCGTTTTAGAATTTGGCACAACCTACACTTCATGTTGCTTATAAGAGTATTGAGATACTCCTCCCTCAGTTTGAGAATTGTGCTGTCATTTATGTGAACACTTGAGTTCAATCTGAATGTCATCTTGCTGAGATTCTTTATTTTCCAACATGCTGTTTTGTCACTATCGCTAGTCTCAATTTCACATGCCTCTTGAAGCGCTGTCAGGATTGGGCCTGGCTCACTTTTCATGTTTTCTAACTCACCAATTGCACAGAACACTTGTGGTTTCACATCCACATAGCACATCCTGCTTTTGAAAAGGATTTACAAAGAGTTCCCATTACTTTAAGGATATCACAGAACATACATAGAACAGCTGCAGAAGTATAAGTAGTAGAAGCGTGTGAAGGCCCTGAGCTTTGGCATGGTTCCTGTCTTCTTTAAGTATAGGGAGAATAGCAGGGTAACATTTATGTAATGCATTTACAGCATTTTGCATTGACAACAACGTATGTTAATTGCTTCTTTCAGCTTTCCTTTTACTGTACCAATCACCCTTTGCATATCTTCTAGCTTTGCCTAACAACAGATGTACTAAATAGGCATATGTACCATTAATGTTACTCTGAAAGTCTTGTAGATATCTAAGTGAGTAGCAGACTGTGAACAGGCCAGCCAATCTATGAGCCAAACAGTGAAATGAACCATAAAGGTGAATGCAGTGAAGTCAAAGTGCACCAACACCATTGGACTTGCCCATCATTACACTAGCCCCATCACTACCTAACCCCACAAGTTTACTCATGGCAAGCCCAGGGCCTGACATCTGTTTACAATAGCCTGAGTTAAGCGATGTGCTGAACCATCCTTTACCCTGATGTTGCCAATTAGTTTTGTTTTCATTTCCCTTCACTGACATATCGAATATACATTATTACAGTTTGTGGACTGAAAGATCTGTGGATTCATCAACTAAACCAAACACAGGACTTTGCAAGGCTTCTTTATGACTTTGCTATCTAATACTTTCACAATACTTCTCTGAAGATCATGAACAGTGTAATCACTTATATCATGTACTGAGCATTGACCTCCGGTCCAGCGAATGAAATGTAAAAGCTGGTTGACACTGCAGTTTGCCATATCTGTTTTTGCTGCAAAGTACACCGCTTTAAACAGATTACTTTCACTGTCTTTTACAAATTTAATAGCTGAATCGTTATCTTCTGAACTTTCTGCCTCATCATTGTCGCTAACTGCATACAGTCTCCTTCTAAGAATGTCTGCTTCCAGTGCTGTACGATGGTCCTTTGTCTGACTGTGCTTCCAGAGGGTTGATTTCTGACAATTTTCTAAAATAGGAAAATTATTTTCTTGTAAATACTATGGAATTGGATAAGAGAAGAATAAAACTGTAAAGGCTAAGCTGCTGTCTGCTTTTACGCACACAATGAAATGGCATACATCAGTGACACAGGGAAATAACAGATATGTAGAATGTACCATTAAGAGTAGATCTTTAAGGTGATCTCACTCACCAGGTGGATTACAAGTGCACCATAGGCACTCTTCACCATCATGGAATGACAGTAAACACACCAGGTTTTTATTAAGTTTGCAACTTTGTGCGCATGTGACACCATCATCAAGACCCACCAGCCCAATATAGTTGTGGCACTGGTCATTCACACACACTCCATCTGCAGTCCTTCCCCACCATCACTCTAGTAAGAAGGGATCAGATCAGCACACAACTTCCAAGCCCTGAGAAGACCTTGGCAAGTGAATCTGCGTGACTCCATAAACTTAAGACAGGAGACTTGGAACAAATGGCCAAGCCAAGGATCTTCTTAAGCTCAAGACAGAAGAGCTTAGCAAGTTGAATCTGCCAGTGACTCCATAAACTTAAGACAGGAGACTTGGAACAAATGGCCAAGCCAAGGATCTTCTTAAGCTCAAGACAGAAGAGCTTGGCAAGTTGAATCTGCCGACTCCATAAACTTAAGACAGGAGACTTGGAACAAATGGCGCCAAGGATCTTCTTAAGCTCAAGACAGAAGAGCTTGGCAAGTTGAATCTGCCCGTGACTCCATAAACTTAAGACAGGAGACTTGGAACAAATGGCCAAGCCAAGGATCTTCTTAAGCTCAAAACAGAAGAGCTTGGCAAGTGAATCTGCCCGTGACTCCATAAACTTAAGACAGGAGTCCACAGGATCCCTTCCAAAAAATGCATGGGCTCTTAAATATATCAAGACAGTAATACTCACCTCGGTGAAGCAACTGTGTGATATTGTACTCAAGTGGCAGTAGGCCCTACTTTGAAAAGAGGTGCTAAATCCACCAACACTGCACTGCTGCTGCTCACTGGAGAATGTGCTTGCAACTCAATGGTGGAAAGAACTGAGGAGTGAGCAATGTACTGTGGAGAATCTTCCATGTGGATTCCCATTCACTGACAGTGACATTCCTATCACTATGGTGTTAGTGGTGCTGCTGCGGTACTGGTACCATACCTACCTGATGAGTGAGATCACCCCAAAGAAGATCTATGTATGTTCTGTGATATTCTAAAAGTAGATAATACTGGTGTGGTGACTCAGTATTACACTCTCTGTACAGATAGACTGCAGGATTCTATTGGTTGCTTGCACTCCACCATGCTATGTCTGGCTACAAGTTATCAAACTTATTAGCATCTAGGTGGGGAGGGACAGTGCAGTCCTGAAACACAGGTGACAAATTCAGCATACTTGAGTCAGAAATTGTCATTTCTGTTACAAATTATTAATAAAAGTAGCAAGCCTTCACTAGATGAACTATGATGAATATGAAGTAAGCAATAAGATGGGTATGCATGGAACAGATTTTACCTGCGTCAAGGGCTAAGGTACTCGGCCAAGGCCTTGTGCCAAATTATGCCCTTGGCCGTGTATGCGGTAAAATCTGTTCCATCCATCACACCCTGTCATGTCTTATTGATTACATGCAACACCCCGCCACCTGAAGTGCTGTATTGGTAATAAAATCAGTAATTTTTTGAAATGTTATTAATTTGTTAAGAGAGTTAACCTGGGCTGTTGTGGTGGGATTATGGGTCAGTCATACAAAAACATCTGTCTGCCAATCAGAATTCAGCATCCCTTCTACCGATTTCATTATGATTATGAAATGTGTAGAAAAATGCTGAATTCTGATTAACAGAACAAATGCTAGACTGACCCATAATCCCACCACAACAACCCAGGTTAACTCTTTAACAAATTACTGACTGCTGGACTGTTATCACAGCACAATGTGGTCCAGTTGAAATAACCTGTTTAAAAATTCATAATGGTTTCCAAAGGACACATTTCATTAGCACAATATGGCACTTCATGGGGTGAAGTTATGGTGGGTAACAGGGGGCCCTGCTCGGTGGTGGAAGCACTTGGCTACACGCACCTTGTGCTTCAAAACATCTGGAGGTGGGCGGGCCGTTATCACACCATAACTCTCCCTAGATGGTTATGATGTCACTCATGGCATGCCTTACCACTTAATTCACTACCACGACCACCGCTGTGAACTGGAGAAGCCAAAGCCCATTTTGTGACAGCCAATCAGGCTACTCAGAACCATTACTGTCAGACATACTGCATGCACATTAACGCACCTGCACCTGTAGTAGCAAATTTGTTTGTGAGACGGCGATCTGAACGGCACACAGAGCAAAACATTTTCCCATCTCTTGCCTCCAGCCAATCAAATTCGGTTTCCCACTGATGTCTGTAATTATGCATAACAACAGATTTCACAGCATCTGATAATTGACTGTTCTGATTTCTAGTGTCACCACTGCATGATTTCTGAACAACTGATAATTGTTGTGTCACTTGTGTGTGACCCTGAGAAACTGCAGATTGTGGGATACACTCATAAGAAGAAGAACAATCATCACTATCTGATAACTGAAGTGTAGGAAAGTCATCAGAATAACAAACTGAAGTTACAGCAAGGTTGCAGCTGTCACTTTCCATTTCAGTATTGGAATTGGAAGAACAATCAGCAGTCGGTCCATTCACAGATGATGAACTCCCTTCAGAGTCAGTCGCAAGGCACTGAGTTGCGGGACATTTTTTTATTAACCAGCAGTCTAATAAAGAGTTTGTGGCAGTGGTGGTGGTTCTCTTTTGGGTCTTCATACTGGCTTGACCTGAGCTTGACATATTCGGTGTGTCACGACAGTTCCCTTCTCAAAATTCGTGTCACGAGGTGTTGTTTATGCACAGTTGGTTCGGGTTGTTGTCAGCCAGCAGGTTATCTAAAGCATATATAAAAGTCATTTCAACATGTGTACGCTACTTTACCAGCAATCACACATGACTGTCATCACATAGTGACAAAACAAGTATGAAACCCCACTGTAATGTATGGGGTTAATGGAAGTTAATACATTTGCCAAGTGTTATGTTGTAAAGCTTTGGGTGACCAGACTACCCTAAGTTGTTCTAAAGAGAATTTGTTTTAATAAAGTCACACTAGTCTGTAGGATCCCATCTGCAGACTGCAGGTCTGGACATTACGTTATTGCTTCATGCATAGACTTACTGGGTTCCCCTCCAGAAGATAGGTCTAGCATGGCCCCATCAATCTCCTGGACCCGTGGTAAATACACAGCTTATTCTGTAAACACAAACCCCAACTGTGCAGACTGAACCTAGTACACATGCCCAAAGCTGTTGTTGTTACTACCTCCCCCAACTGTGTACTCTTTCCCTGTTTAGTTCCCGGTGCATTATTTTATACTTCTTGCATTGAATGAAACCTGCCATACTTCTGACCATTCCTCCAACCTTGCCAAGTCCTCTTCATCATTATGGTTAACCACTGATGCTCATGCATTATCCTCTATATCTATGGTAGCTACCCTACATCCACAGTACTACTTCTCCCCACCAACTACCCCCAGCAACCTGGCCTCAAACCCAACAAAAAAAAAGCATTTTAACATTTCTCTACTGAAGAGGTACAGTAGAGGTAACAGTAATGGTAAGTACCTTGCAAATAAAGGTGATGAAATGCTGTCGCTGGTGATGGCTTCCTCTTGGAATAATATACGTGTACGATCACCACATGCTACCCAGGGTACCCTGCTGCTGCTTGACTTCTTCTACTGGTTTGTGGTGTGACTCCTTCAGTCAGCTCAGCTCACCACCAGTCAGATGCTATGCTGCCTGCATCAGGGAAAAAGGAAATGAAATGTATGAAGTTTTTGTAGAGACAGTGCTGTGCTGTGCTTCTATGGTTGTGGAGGGTGCCACTGCCACCTCGTATGACACCACTCTACTACTGCTTGCTACTCTACATGGGCTATTACATTTGCAAGCAAGATGCTTCACACTGACATTGTGATTGCATACATGAAAACCAAACATTTCATTTACAGACTTGGAGTGATCCCACCACCCCCCACCTGACTGGCACACACAGACAATCCAAAACCACAAAATGTGCTTGCCGGCTGGCCAGTTGTGATTGGCTACAGCACAAGTTTAGGAACCTGGGCATGAAACCAGTATGGATACACAGCGGGAAGATCTTGTCAAACAAATCTGATAGAGTACTTGAACAGGGTGACCAGGGAAGTGGATCAGAGATGGGAGGTGGATGCGAGTGACCTACCTAGATTTCATACAAACCATAATACAAAAAAATTGGGTAATGGTGTCAAAAGTCTTTTTAAGTAGAGCTCTGAAGGTGTTCTAAAGTCGTCCAGAAAAACCAAAAGTTGGGAGCTCAGGACTACATTCCAATATATTCACTCAGTCGCTGATTCATATATTTTCTTTTATTTTGATAAAAATCCCCTACGTTTCGCTCCTTTGAGCTTGTTCACGGGGCATTCAGAATCTGTGTCAAAGTACAAAAAATATATAATAATCACTTTTTCATTGACTATATTTAGTTTTTATCACATCTCTTTTGTTACTATTATATTAAAGGACACATTTCACTTATATTACCATCTATATTTCAATAGCCTTTTCCTCATGTTCTAGAATAATAACTATGCTTGTTATATTCTCTCTAGAAAAAAACATAAATATAAATATTACAGTTTAAAATGTAGGGGAATTTTATCAATATAAAAGAAAATATATGAATCAGCGACTGAGTGAGTATATTGGAATGTAGTCCTGAGCTCCCAGCTTTTGGTTTTTCTGGACGACTACCTAGATTTCAGCAAGGTTTTCAAAACTGTCCCATAGGAGGTTGGTAAATAAGTTGGGCAGCCTGAGAGTGGGCCCCAAGGTGGCAAACTGGATCAGAAATTAAACTGGTTGACTGACAGGACACAGTCACAGAGGGTGGTGGTGAATGGTGTTCAATCCGTGGAGAGGGGTGACCAGCAGGGTGCCACAGGGATCCGTGCTGTGATCAATGTCTTCATAAGTGACATTGCAGAGGGGCTAGAGGGGAAGGTATTCATTTTTGCAGACGATACTAAAATCTGCAGCAGTGTTGAGACTCCGGGGGGAAGGGTAGGACCTGAACATGCTTCAGGAGTGGACACCTTTAGACAACATGTCTGGAAGATAGCGATGTCTGGGTAGGGATCGACATTGCATCTCTGTACACATCTATCAGACACCAGTGAGATGTACTTTTTAGAAAACCATCCAGATAGTAACTTCATGCTAGTGGATTTCATGCGAGTCTCTTGAATACATACCAAGTCACATTTCTGAATTTGAAAATATGGCAGGTATTATCTACAAGTATGGCATGGCATAGCCAGTTATTGTTGTTCCCATATCTTTTTTTTTTGAAATTGCAATTTTTTATTATTTCCTTTTTTTCCAAGGTTACAACAGGGTACAGAAGAAAAAGAGGGAAAAAGGGGAAACATATGGAGGCAAAATACATTTTAGTTGGCCAAAGATGAAGTATATGCAATTCGGTACAGAAAAATTAATCGGCACCCCTGCTAAAGTACATTCTGAACAGCTTGTCAAGTTAAGGCCCAACCAGCTTTGAGGCCAATGGCCCCAGTACTCGAGCCACTTATACAATTCAGGCCCTGAAGCCTCCCAAATAAAATAATGACAAACCCAGCAAGGACTAACACTATATATATGAAACCCCTCTGCTTGTGGGCCCCCTTCCCTGACATATAAACCACTCCTTACTAGCAACAGAGAGGAAAAAAACTGCACCATAGCTAAGGAGGATTGTTATGAAATTTTTATGGACTTGTGGCCTTACTGATCTGAACTTACAAACCCGGTGTTACATTATTTATTTAACCAATCTAGGAGCTCCCTTATAAAGTTCCTGTACCCAGTGTTGCTGACCCACTGATGTTGCCTTGGTGGGATTGCTGACAAATTTGCATTTTAAATTATATGCTGGGAAGTTGGCACCTGCTCTGATAAACCCCAACCCACAAAGACCATGATGTAAGGAACTGCAAAAATGGTGGTCTTCCTTAATTCATCCTGAGGTATTTGTACAGACTAGTGTTCCTGGCTTAAGGGTAAGGCCAAATAAAAACAATGTCCTAGCCAGCAGCTGCCTACCTTTGCTGGGGAAGATGCTGGCTGGCTGTGCTGATGGCGCTCTCCACTGAACTCCTCTGCTACTCACCTCGCTCCTCTGAGGCTCCAACTGACCTGCTACTCTGCTGCCTGGTGCTTTGTTGTGCCGGCCGCCCGGAGGACACTTACCAACCACGGAACCACCACCGGAGAGTCCGGCCACTTGTGAGGCCTGCCACCTGCCTAAACCAACCTCCTCCCTACCCCACCCAGTGTGCTCAAGTCGCCCGACCCACCACTTGCTCCACTCCCCAATCTCCTTTACACCGCAGGCCAACACCATTAGTCTGCTGCTCAGCCTGCAGGCCTTCCCTGCAACCTACTGGTGGTGTGTGTGCCCTCCCGACCCCATCCTAATCTAAATACACCCCGACCCACCCACACAATCCTTTAGCTTAACTTAAAAGCTTTTAAATTTAAATTTTAATTGCCACCCACCTCTGAGGACTGACTGGCTGCTGCTGCAGGCGTTCGGTCGGTCGTTCTCGCCCACTCACTCGCACTGGTGGCTCCAACTGAGGCCTCACCCCCAGGCTGAGCTATATTATGGGCATTTTCTTTATGCGCACGGAGCACTTCTGATCTCGATCCTCCGCTGTTGTTCCTGACTGGCTGTCCCCTCAGGTGGCTCCGAGCCCTCTCCTCCTCAGCTCCAGGGGCCTCACCGTTGGTCCGGCTTCAGTTGCGGGGTTGTGGTACTACTACGTGCTGCGCTCAGGAGCGATGGGATTGGGCACCACACGGGGTCTCCAGTCTGCTCTTGGCCTCTACTCTACTATCTCTACAGTAAAAGTGGACGGGACGACACAGACAGATCAGATCTCTGTCTGATAATGAAACTGAACTATATTTTTAGAATCGCGGCGCTTATGGGACAAGATGCACACCGATGATCAAATATGGTAAATCTCTGTGCAGCACAGAGCTTCCTTTTTCCTCCTCTCTGCCCGGACTGCTGGTGGCACACAGCACTCTCCCGCCAACTCGTGGTGCATTGCATCATGGGTTAAACTTAAACACCACCAGCAAAGCAGCTCCCAACTCCTCCTCCTTACTCAATCATCTATCATTATTGGTGCATTTTGCATATACAAGTTGGCGCGATACACCATCACAGGAGCCAGAAGGAGCATTATTGGCCCATTTTGGATGGTGCATGTGCAGCAGATGGACAGGACTGCACTGGAAAAAAAAAATATTTGTTGTCTCCACAGTGGGCGGGCTAGACTACTCCAAAACTGAGTAAAACAAATGATGACGTGACGTCCACACTATAAAAACCAGGCGTCAGCATTAAACTACATAAGTATTACTGACATCAATTGACTCCAGATAGTGCATTTTTGGACGTTTTTAGCTGATTTTTGGACGTAAAATACGTCCAGAAATGACTTATCTGAAGCACTGCTGGCAAGGCTTATAGATGTCATGTTTCTCCAAATTTGTTCCAAATGCACTGCCACCACCTTCTCAATCAACTTCCACAAAAAGGGAAGGTTCAAGACATGCCTATAATTTGGGAGACTGTCAGGGTCTAAAGATTTTTTTTTTAAGAAAGGGCTTCACCACCCACCTTTCTAAGGCAGAGGGGGAAAAATCCCCTCCTTAAGAGAACACCTAACAATCTCCAAAAAACTGGACTGACCAATCCCCAGCATTCTAAAAGAAGTCGGGTTGGCCCAGAGTCCAATATACAGTAGGTGGGGCACAATCGAAAAACTACTTTGGGAACATCATCTGCCAAAACAGGCTCATACTCCATCCATGAAGATAAAATGCCTCTTTCCATCAAAGACTGGGCTCTGTCAGCCAACAGCAGGCCACTTGAGGATATCCCAGCCCGAATAGGGGACACCTTGTCCAGAAAGAACTGATTAAACTCATCACACTTTTCAGTGGAAAAGGCTCTGCAATACTGCAGACATATACAATTTAATAATCTGTTCATAGTACTGAAGAGCTGAGCAGGTCGGTTCTTTCCAGCAGCAATCACCCATAGCAGGAACGCTGACTTTTTCAGAGGGATTGTCCACTGCTACTCATTGTAATGAGCCCTCAATGCCAATTTTCTTCCTCTGAGCAGGATCTCTGCCGACAATAGCCCAGCCTCTGCCCCTTTGTCTCCAACCTCATCAGGTCATCATCATCAGACCATGGGGACCTGTGGTGGGAAATCAAGGGGCGGACATGCAGAGGTGCTAGGGAGTTGATAGCCACAGCAACAGCCACATTGTATGCCTGACTGTTGAAAGCTTTAAAGCTGAATTTAAAACCTGTCTTTTTAACCAGGCTTTTCTTTGATGTCTTTTAATTTCAATGATCATACCTGTAATACTACTAAGTTATTTAAGTCAGTGTTAATGTTTTATTTTATATGCGGTATTGTTATGCTTCGTTAAAGCACCTTGGTTTTGGAAAGGCACTCTATAAAAAAAGTTTTACTTACTTAGTTATTTACTTACTTACACCATGACCTCAGCTTCCATCACACAAGCTGTTTTCATGCCTGAGAATTCCAGTGCCATCAAGAGACCCTGAAGCTCCAGATTTCTAAAACAGCAGCAACTGACCATCTCTGCAGGAAAGGTCAACCGAGGAACCCTACAAAACAAATTGCACAGCATGATGATCTGACCAGATGACCAGATCAGCCTTAATGCTGCTAATAACAACACCCAGTGAGAAAACTAGGTCCAAGGCATGGTCATGCTGGTGAGTACTGGTGGCAACTGCCTTTATGAAGCTCAGGGATAACATCACCTGGAGGAACAGATTTCCAGGAAGAGATGTTTCGTCAACTCAGGCATTGAAGTCACTCAGAACAAGAAATCTAGGTGACTCAACCACCAGATTGGCCATGAAACTCTCAAGTTCCTTCACAGATTTGCTACTGTATCTCAGAGGACAGTATATGAGCATGATCTTGCAACTTGTACCTGGCCTACCTTTCACCACCATGCATTTAAATGACCTGGTCTCTCCCATGGGTATGCAATCAGTCCCAATGCAGATCTAAAGCAGATAGTTACCCCACCACCCCTTTACTCCCACCAAGAACAATGCACCATGACATCACCCAGCAGAACGGATGCCTTGAGCACAGGACCCAAGTCATTCCCCCAGCCAGGTCTCAGTGATACATACCAGATCTGTCAAGGAATCCATTATGAAAGCCTCCGTAACAGCTGTTTTATTCCTTAGAAATCTGGCTAGAGAGAACTGTCCTATGGGGAGGAGCTGAGCTGGCCAGTCCATTGGCTACCTGCTGACCAAAATCTCAGTAGTCTGAGGAATACAGATCAGTCATGGGGACCCCTCGCTTGATAAAGTCTACTCCCTAGGTGCCTCCTAAACACCATGCTCCTGATCCTGACCCCCTTGTCTACCCACATAGGCACATGGGCATAATAAACGGGAAAGGATGGAGGGAAAGATACCTGTGACCAAATAGAGTCCAGGGTGTAGTAGTAGGTAGGGAAAACAGGGCAGACTAAATGGGCCTACCAATCCTTTTCTGTTGACAATTCTGTGTTTCTATGTTTCATCCGCACCTTCATCTTCCAAATCCTCTTCCATTTCTGGGAGCTTGGGACTGTATTCCACCTTGCCATCTTCTTATGTGACAAGTGCAATCAACAGAGCCAGTGATGGAGGCAGCAGCAGTGCTGTCATTGCAACAGGTACTGTATGCTATCCAGTTTTGTCGATGATGACTGTGCTGACTAGGGAGGCCCTGTCAACAGAACCAACAGCGGTGATGGAAGAAAACAAGTTAACATCTCTGAGAATGACACCAGTATAACCTGTGAATTGACAATGCCCAATGTAGAGGTCCCGACTATGGATATCCTGCAGACAGAAGCCATCAATGATGGCTACATAGCATTCGTAGTAGGTATGGAGCACTAGAGCCAGGCCCCAACCTTGGTGTCTCATTGATGGTCAGGAGGCCTGTAGTTGACACCATTGGAGAGGATGCAGATGAAGACTTACCCTCCTTTAGTGGAGACCTCAACTTCAATGGAGAAGCATGTTTCTCCTCATGCTTTTGATGACTGAAAGATGAGGAGGGTCTTGATGACAATTTATCCTTCTCTGTGGATTTCTACATCATCCTTGCTGACCTCAGCAGCGATGCAGTTGATGACCGCCAGGACACTTCCTTACCAGTACACATGTTGCAAAGTTTTCATTCATTCACCAGCGAAGTTAAGGCAAATTTGCCAAATGTGCCTTTGTGAATAAATCTGCTGATATTTTTTTCTGTTTAATAGGAAATTCACCTTTGTCAACTTTAACTGTAACTTTGTCCTTGGGGTATACCAAGGCAAAGTTGAGTCAAAATGAGGCTATTGATGCAAAAACGTCTCAAGGTGAGCAGTCCCATACCCCCTTTGTAGCAGCCAGAAGCTCCTGTGCTACCCCTCCCTGTAACACCACCACCACCACCAGCTGCATCCACTCATAAGTCTTAGTCAGGATCAATTCTAACATTTTCTGGCACATGTGTGAATGTATTCCACTCTTCATTGTCTGTGTGGCATGCTGACAAATGCCCAGAATGTTGCTACCACTGAAACTGGACTTAGTGCAGTATTTCCTATGGTCAGAGTTGAATACAACCCCAGGTACCTGTGTCCAAAGTGCTGTAATGCACAGATAGGAGCTAACAGCTGTTTGGCAACTGGTCAACATATCCAAGTTGGCTGAAGTTGAACTCGGAAAAGATGGAGGTAACAGTGGTGGACCTGGGTTGCAGGGTAGAGGGGGTGGGAGTTGGTCTTCCCTCAGGTTTATTTCTGGGAGGTATCCAGCTTCCATCCTCTCAATGGGTATGGAACCTGGGGGTGATTTTTGACAGTGAGCTGACACTTCGTTCACAAGTGTCAGCAGTTGTCAAACTTTCCTTTTACCATCTTAGGAACATCGCCAGGATTAAGCACCTTGTTCCACCTGCGGATTTGCCAACGTTGTTCCACGCCTTTGTGTCCTCACTACTTGATTATTGCAACTCCCTGTATCTAGGGCTTCCTGGGGTTGAAATCCACCGCTTGCAGCTGGTGCAGAATGCTGCAGCCCAGTTATTTACAGGTACCTCTCATGTCTGTCATATTTCACGGTGCTGCGTGATCTGCACAGGCTGCCAATTCAGTGGCGGATCACCTTTAAAGTTGTTTTTTTGACTTATGAAGCCCTACATGGACAGGATCCAGACTACCTGAAAGAGCCTTTAGTTCCCTACTGCCATGAGTGATCTCTCCACTCGGCGGATGAGGAGTCGCTAGAGATTCCGAGGGTTTCTTTGAAATCATCGGGTGTTCGAGCCTTTATGTATGCTGCTCCAGCCTTCTGGAATTCTCTATCCCATCTGCTTCGTCAGTGTGCATCCATGGAGGAATTTAAAAAGGCCCTGAAGACCTATCTTTGGTCAAAGATTTATTTTAATTAATACTGTGATTTTAGGAGCTCAGATTATTATGTATCGGTTTTTTTTTAATATGTTGTCAGATATTGTAACGCGCCTTGATTTTAGAGAGGCGCGATATAAATAAAGTTTTATTATTATTATACTGAGATGGATGTATAGGGATGCTGAATGCAGCAGGGCATGGATTATCATGCTTGACACAGTCCCATAAAGTTCAGAAATGGCATGGGTGGAGAAGTATGTTTGTGAGGGAATCTGCCATTTGGGACAGGCATGCCCCATCAACCTTCTAAATCCCACATTCTCCATAAAAATGAATGGCAGTAGATCAACTGCCAGCATTTCAATGGTTGGTGCATTCACTCCCGATGCAATAGCATGACTGGGTGATTATTTGGCATGATGTTCAAAAAGCATGCTATGCAGTGTCGGCTGGACCTTTCAGGGTATTAAGCTACCAAACAGCTGAATTTGGCATGGCGGCATTGTCGGATGAGTAACATTTGACTCCATTAGATTTACAGATGCAGCTCAAAAAATGCAATGATTTGGAGTGTTTTCTTTTTGTTATCATCTAAAGTTTATTAATTTTTGTGCAAAGCAGACAGACATACAATTGCATTCCATACATTAGTATAAAGCTGTCATCTGTTAACTTTATAGACCCCCTAGCAGGCAAAATCCTTCCGTTGGCACAAGAGACCTGTTGTAACGTTCTGTCAAGTTCAACACTCTCATTTGGGAATGAAATCATATCATCCAGATCAGGCTCGGCGCCACCGTTACCATCGGCCTCGGGACACCAGAAACCTCCTCCTTAACAACTGTTCCTGAGAAAGAGGTTTTGCTAGTTCTCAGACTGATGCTCTTACCGCTGCCTTCCCCAGCTCCCACCAGCATGGATGCCACAGATGTGGCAGAGAATAATTTGGCAACACTAATGCCGCCACTACTTCCACCAACTACTCCTTCACTACGACTACCAGAGCCCATGGATGAAACTGCTGCAGAAGTAGTTATTTTTTTTTCAGTGCAACAATCTTTTGCCCCATAGAACCTATGCACTTCTTGGCTGCCTCATCGGCACCTGTCCTTTACTTGAGCATCTCTTTCCATTCATTTGTATATACTTATATTTTTAATAGTACAAGGAAAAAATAAATGGACAGTACAGCAAAACTAAATAGCAGCAGCAGCAGATAACACCTGAACAGAGAGATTGCAGTTGTTTTTGTATTTTTTAACATAGTGGGTATTAACAAGTCACACATGACAGATAATTGAAAGGCTCTGCCTGTAGTTATATGGGAGGTAGAGCTCCTCCCCCATATCCTACTTAAGCAGCAGAACCCTGCTGCTCTGCTTAGAGTGAGACGCACTCGCCTGGCTCGGCACTGCTGCAGCTGTGCTCTCCTTTCCTTCCCCTGGCTGCGCCTCCTCTTGCCCCCTCCGCCCCGCTGCTGTGTTTTTCATCCTCTCTCTGCATACATTTGTGCTCCCATTTTCATTTTTTTTTTTGTTTCCTCGCCCCTGGTGCTTCTTTTCTTTTTTTTTGGGGGGGTGTTCTTCCTGCAGCTTCTCCCTCACAGCCGTCGAGCGCTCCTGCTTTGCGGCTGCTTTCTTAGCTGCCCCCACTTTCCTGCCTATCTCCTGGACACTATACTTGCTTCACATTTCTTCTTTCCACTAGCAGCTGCCGCTCCATGCCACACAGTTCATCCTCCAGACGCCTTGCCCTGCAGTCTATCATGTTTAGGTTGCTGGATCCCCCTACTTGATTAGCTGCCGCTGGCTTCATCTTCCTTCATGCTCATTCCACCCTCACTGTGCCTGGATGTCTCATGATGCCCCAGTGTTTCTAGTGACCTAAACTATTAATGTCCTCTATGACTCAACTGACACTTTTCTCCAATTATGTTGGCTAACGCCGCTGGTACTTTGCAGCCTACAGTAACGTACTGCTCTCATACTGTTGGGCTCATCAGGCGTTTGGTACCTCATTTCACTATTGCTGTACCTCTTTACTCCGTCACTAGATGGTGCTGACATTCTCCCTACCTGAGGCTTATCGGTTTGCTTTCCAAATGGCAGCCTAGCTTCAGGAAGCAAGGAACCAAGGTATGCTGGATTATACCATGACCTGCTCTAATTTACTTGATGTTCAGAATTGTAGTCCCTACCATTATCTGCAGACCTCTAGTCTCCCTTGTGAATCAATCACGGCTGCGACATGGGGCAAACACGCTAAAGTTCATCACACTATGAATAGCAATTCTTATCATGGACATTTCCACTGTTTGGTTACCTGTCACAAAGGAGTCAGGGCCGTCAGACTACCTCTCTGCTATTTACATTCCTCATCGGTCTCCATATGTACCTTATGCATTTCTTCAGTACTAATACAGTCAGACCTGGTTAATCCATACACATTTGTGTTTGCCAATTTTGTTACGTAATACAAATCTATGTAGTAACTAGACAGTGATAATAAAGAGGTCAATAGCCCAACAAAAAATCTGTATACAGTGTTTTTCATTCAGATAATCAGACATATGGATTAACAAGGCACGGATTAACCAGGTCTGACTGTATTCACTACTTCATCTGCATCCACATTCCATGCTAATCCAATGACTACTACTACTACTAAGGCCATTCTAAGTGCAGGTCTCTTGCTTACGACTCGCTATCTATTGCTCGCACTATTCATCGCATTCCTGCTTCCTGCTGTTCCCTGGCTACCTGGAACCTGCCATATATATATATATATATATATATATATATATATATATATATATTTTGAACTTGCAAGGGCCTTACACTCGAATGCTCCTTCAGACCAGCTCTCAATGCTCATTCAGTTGCTTTCAAGGTTGCTCCTTACTCCAAGACACAGAAAAATATACTGCAAGTGATTTTTAATCCAAATAGCAAGTCAGACCCCTGCGCTTCAGCTCTATGCCTTCAAAGTGTAATAACCCTTTTGAAGGCATAGAGCAGCAGGGAGATGTTTCTCTAAGCACACTGTATTTCCCTGTCTCCGAGTGCTCATTACCTTGGCTTTTGTGTGAAGTATTGAGGTTTGCACCTCACGCTGTGAGCACCCGCTCGTAGTGTTGCGCTGTTTTTTTGTTGGATTCGATTGCTCCCTTACTCCACCTGCCTCGCCACTTCCCAGCCTGGAGGTTCGACTATTCATTCACCATGCCTGCCTCACCCAACATCGGGCCTGGAGGTTTGTAATTCTGTCAGCCTTCTACACCCAGTCTGGGCCTGGACATTCGTATCCTTCTACCTCGTACCTGCTTTGTCTTCGGACCCGGAAGTTCGTCTATTCATACAATATGCCTGCCTGCCCCTGCAATGAGCCTGGAGGTTCAAACTTCTCTCAGCCTGCCACACCCAGCCCGGGCCTGAAGGTTCGTATACTGAGCTATGTGGGGATCAACTGCGCACTAGCCTTCGGGGGCTAGCTGCCACTCTACTGACTTACCAGCAGACCTATGAGGGTCTGGCTGCGCTTACGTGACTTCATGGAACTAGCCACCTCTCTACTTACCTCACCAGCTGACAGTTAAGCTGTGCATCTAACCGAGGGACTAGCTGCCACATTCTATTACTTATTACCTGACCAACTTGGTCCATATACTTGCTACTTACTACCTCATCTCCTAAACTTATGTGGTCCACCTGCACATACTTTCCTATTGGGCTCAACCTATTATACTTTTTGAATGCTTCCTAACCCTGCACCAGTGCTTCAGATTTACTACCCTTAAAGCCTGCCAAGATTCCAGCTCGGCTCTACAGCCATATGCCTTCTATATCGTGACCTAAGCATATATTCTACTCCTATTGTTCTTTCACCTGAACTGGGTTCATCAGTCAGTAGTCTCACTGCAAGCTTTCTACTATTCCATGTATTACACAAGCCCTCTATTAGCAGAATGCCTGGAAGTCGACCTACTTCTAGTTCATCTTGCCTCACTGGCATCAAAGCCTTGATATAATCATTCCATCCACCATCCATCATTTGCTAGCCTCAGGAGCTCCTCACTTCTAGTCCTTTCCTGAACTTATTGGACATGTTCTACAAAGCTCACCTCAGTGCTCTCTATCTGGACGATGTATGCTTTCATACTACTACCTGCTTCACTCACGCAAGACTTGGAAGCCTGTTCTTGACCTTTCATCTTGGCTATGAACTATTCCACTGAATATGTAATCTGCAACTTGGACTAGCCAATAATTAATTAATATAGGATTATGCTCCTTTAGTATGCCCACAAGGATGGGTGGGTCGGTTGCCATGGGTCCTCAGAGGTTCCCCCTAAGGGTTTTTTTCCTCTCCTGCGTGCTGCTGGCCATACTCTCTGGAGTTGGAGGAGATAATCGTGGATCTTATATATTCTTTTGGGCAGTGCCACATCCTAAACAACTAACCTTCCTTCCTATGGAGGGATACAGAGTAAAGCCACACCATCGACTTATACCGATCAACTCAATTGTTCCAGTATCAGCACTATTGTGCTGTCAAGTTCATCTTTATTTTATTTGATGTATTTTATTGTACAGGCACCTTGATTTTGGAAAGGCACCTTTTTATAAATAAAAAATTGATTGATCACGAGCTATAATCACTGACTTATTCATGTCTATGTCTAAGTATTTAAACACTATCCATTCATATAACTATACCTTGGAAGCATCATTCTACCAACCGGTCTGGCCTCTGTATCCAAACTGAAATCTACATTAAGATGCAGTATGTAACACAAGTACTGAGCTCTGAACCACATATAATTCAAAAACAGTTGCTGTAATACCATAACTTCAAGAGCTAAACAAATTAACTACAATCAATATAGAAACAGACTGACAATTCACTTTACCACACAAAACTGTACTACAGAAAAAAATTACAAATCACAAACCACATACAACAATTATTAAGAAGAAAGACTGAGAAAAAAATCAGACTGGTGCTCACAGGGCTACCTTGTTTGCTAGCTGAAAAAACACCCCTCACCCATACAGCACTGCTTCACTAGACAAACAAAACCGCTACTTTCAACTAAATAAATCTGCAAAAACTACAAATAAACAATGGTACTCTGGCTGCACAAGGCACTCTAGATATTTTTTGTGAATGATTTAGTTCATAATACTCCACTTTTAAAATAATTGTAAAGGTTTTTTGCTCAGACAATCAAGGACAGATTTCTCTCCAACTCTTCATAGAACTGTACTGAATGCATGGCATACAGGTCATTTCAGTATCATGAGACCTCCAGTCCCATGGTACACTGCAAACTTCACCTGTGTACCCAACTTCACTGGAGAAGGTACCAACTTCATCAGAGAAGTTACTGAATTCACCATTCGCAAAGTTAGCCTTATTCTGTGAATTTAAACTTTGCAGGGTGGGTTAATGTCATGAATTGCGGTGCATTTGCAAATTAATTCACAAAGTCAAGTTAGCCAACTTCACACACCTCTGCTTGCCAGGAGTGGCCAGTCACAAGGAAGAAGTCGACTTGGATCCAATGGGTTTTGCCTGAACTTCAATAGCTTTTATGACACTGAAAATCTTCAAGGCCTACTTTCAGTACCTCCTTGTGGACTGGTGAAATTCCTGGAAGATCTTACAGGCCTTCATGCTGTGGAACATACCCAAACAACAAACACACATGGTGTGAGCTGGCCCGGTGGCATGAAGGGCTGATGCATCATGCCTTACCTTCTTAGCGGGCCGTGGAGGGTCGACTGGGGAGGGAGAGGATCGAGCGGCCCGAGGACAGCTCTCCTCTGCCGGGGAAGGGGTGGGACAGAGTCCGCTGCATGCCTGACCCCTAATGGAAGCTGGAGGCCGACACTGGTGGCTCGCACGTAGGGGATGGTTACAGGGCAGATGTCCAGCGTGTCGCATGTGGGAACATGTACGGCTCAGCCATTGATGTTATTGCACGCTGCCGTGCTGCACTTGGGGGGCAGAAAAATGGAAACTGTCCACTCGGCATGATGAATGCCGGTTGCCACAAGCCCTGCTCCCATGATTGATAGTAAACCCCCCACACCACGTCCATTCCAGCAGGTTGAGGGATCCCTGCCGCCCCACCACACGGGGAAAGCCGTGGAGGAAAGTGTAGAGGTTAGCTGTTTGCGGCAGATGGGGCTGGGTGACCTGGCAGGAGGGAGCGCCATAGCGGCTGGACAATTTGATTAACAGCAAAAAAAAGAACATGGTGTGAGCATCATCCTAGTAGAGATTGTAACCACAGGTATGAAACCTAAAGAAAGGTTCTTTTTATAGTGGTATAAAGGGTCAGCATCGACTGAAAAGAAAATAAAGTTAGAAAAAACAGTGATGTAACAAAGCAACAACACTGTTTCTCTGCAAGTCCAATTAGCATGTTGATGATGAAAGAAAGAACTGAGGAGTGAGGGGGCCACCCACATTTTACAGGCACCAACATTACTTGTCATCATGGGTGGACCTACTAGACAAAAGTTTCCAGAAGGTCCTGATACCAATGGCTTACAGTTTCAAAGGTGTGGCTTACTGGAGGAGATATCCTCAATGAATATCTGAAAAGTATCAGCTCCCTAGTGGTAGCTCATAAAAATTCAAATATCTACTACCAAACCAGTAGGGGGCTCTAACGTGCACACAGAGCTTTAGACTGGTGGTGCTGAGTTATGAGGGAACAGAGCAGACACAATGGACTCTGGCCTTTTTCTGCTGGCAAAATTTCTCTGTTTCTAGGTGTAACAGCTCTGATGTACAGTGGGGGTAGGATTGTTAATAGCCATGCCTAACAGGAGGATGGGGTGCTTTGGCATCACCCACTAGTAGACAGTAGGGACAGTAGGGTAGGGAAAGTGATGGAATCACTTCTGAAGGAAAGAATTGTTGAGTACCAAGAGGCCAGTGGGGCACAGGACCCAAGGCAGCATGGGTTCACAGCGGAAAGGTCATGTCAGATGAATCTAATTGATTTCTTTGACTGGGTGACCAAAGTAGAAGACCAGGGAGGGGCAGTGGACATGGTCTACCTAGACTTTAGCAAGGCATTTGACACAGTCCCACACAAAAGATTAATAGTCAAATTAACCAGCCCGGGAGTGGGTCTGGGCAAAACATTGGCTGGACAACAGGACACAGAAGGTAATTGTAAATGGAGTCCACTCTGAAGAAAGAGGGGTTACTAGTGGGGTACCGCAGGGTTCAGTACTGGGTCCAGTCCTTTTTAATGTCTTTATAAGTGACATTGCAGAGGGACTGGAAGGAAAAGTATGCCTCTTTGTAGATGACACAAAGATCTGCAACAGGGTTGATACATAAGGAGGCGTGGAAAGGATGAGAAGGGACTTGGCAAGGTTGGAGGAATGGGCGGAAGTATGGCATTTAGGATTCAATGCAAAGAAGTGCAAAATAATGCACCTGGGAAACAAAAACTCAGGGAAAGATTACACAATGGGGGGAGGTAGTAACAAAAATAAAAAAGGAAAGGGAGCTGGGGGTAATCATATCAGATGACCTTAAGGTTAGCAAGCAATGTGAGAAGGCAGTAGGGAGAGCTGGGGGTATACTGGGATGCACAGGGAGAGGCATCACCAGCAGAAAACAGGAAGTTGTTATCCCTCTGTACAGACAGTTGGTGAGACCCCATCTGAGTACTGCGTCCAATTCTGGAGACCCCATCTCTGCAAGGACATAAACAGGATAGAGGCAGTCCAGAGGAGGGGAACTAGAATGGTGCAGGGTCTGCAAGAGAAGCCATATGAGGAGAGACTAAAAGAGCTTAATATGTATACCCTTGAGGAAGGGGGAGGCATGATAGAAATGTTTAAGTACCTCAGTGGAATCAACAAAGTCCAAGAGGGTAGCATCTTTCAGAAAAAAAGACATGCAAGAACAAGGGGACACAATTTAAAGATGGGGGGGTGGTTCAGGGACAATGTGAGGAAGTATTTTTTCACAGAGAGGGTAGTGGATGCATGGAACAGCCTTACTGAGGAGGCTGTGGGGTCTAAAACTGTAGGAGAATTCAAGAATACATGGTACAGACATAAGGCAATTCTTGTGAGGGGTAGGAAGAAATAGGCTGTTGGTTAACTAGGATCTGCGGCTTATCCTGTAGGTAGGGAAATGGGCAGACTAGGTGGGCCAACCGGTCCTTATCTGCCGTCAAAGTCTGTTTCTATGAGGCTACTGCGCTCTCCTGTTGAGCATACTTCAGTGTCCTCCCCAACCCCATACTTGCTTCAGGACTTCCCTGCTTAAACTATCTCTGTTTAATTCTCAGCCCCTCCCAAATTGTTAATTTCTCTTTTGTTTTCTGACTGCCCTCCCCTCCAAGCCTGCTATTTAATTTCGTCCTCTCATCTTATCTCACCAGGAGACTACGGTGCCAATTTCGGGCTGTTTTCTCTCAAACAAACTGCATTTTGCAGCTTGGTAAGCAGACTAAGGAGAAGCTGGCTGATGCTCACCCTCCAAGCAAGGTACGGGTTGGAATCACTGAATTTTGGCATCTACCCTGGAGGAATCTCACTTGACCCTGTTTGCCAGTGTTTCTCACACTATGTGCAGCAATCCAGAAGTCTTCTAGGAACTGCTGCCAAGAAATTAATGCTAGGACTGACCTCTGCTTGACATGTTCTTGATTTCTCACTTTAAGTAATGTTTTGTCTGATGTAGAGATTTCTTAAGAGTTGATTTAAGTTTTGAGAGAGGTTTTAAGGTAGTGTGATTTTGCTATCTGCCCTAAGCCCTGTGCGTCTTCTCTTAGAGCTGTAAGTCTGTGGGCTGCACCCTTGACCTCTGTGACCAATTGAAACTGCAGTGCCCCCCCAAAAAAAACTTGCTTTAGAGCCTCCCTGCCTGTTCTTTTTTTTTTGCTCAGCTGCTATGAGTAACCTACACTCCATTACTTTGTCTGCTGTCCTTCACAGACCTCACACTGACCAGAGTACCTTTCCTCCACACTAGGCACCTCATCCCCAGACTACCCCACAGTGATTCGGCCCTTCCCCACCCTCAACACACCTGTGACCTCCCAACACCCCCACCCTGCCAACACTTCCACTCCCTCCGCCCTTCAAGGCCAGACCTGGGCCCAGCTGTCCCCTGCCATTCCCACCCTTCGCACTTTATCTATCCCATGCACCCTGATTGTAAAGTCCTCAGCTGGGTATCGACCCAAGGGTCTCCATTGCCACCAGCCACTAACCAGAATAATTACACTGCTATTATTATTATCTGGTAATGTACACCCAAACCCAGGACCCATGGCTTGCAGCCCTTCTAAACCCTGTACTGCAACTGGCCTCTGCTTTGCATTCTTAAACATTTCCAGTCTCCTGAAGAAATCTGCTGCCCTCCAGTGCTGGGTCATTCAACATCAACCTGATATAATTGCACTGGTAGGGACATGGCTCTCCAAACCCACCCCTGCTATCACCCTCCCTGGATATACCATCTACAGGGAAGACTGAGTAGGCAAACGCGGTGGTGGTTGCGTACTACTCGTTCGGGACTCCATTGTAGGTCAGGCACTCCCAGCTCCTAAACTTGATTATGGAGCCCAAGCCTTCACCTTAAAAATTACACCTGACCCCGCCCGAGGCCCTCTCTTCCTCACAGTCTCCTATGTACCCCCGAGGAATCAAAACCAAGCAGTCCAGTCCCTCATTGGCTACCTCACATCTCTCCCTCACAAAGTGGAGCAAGTCATCTTAGGTGATCTCAATGTTAACTGGCTTGCCTCCACTGCCTCCCATATAAGGGACTCCTTTGCTGCCCTGGATATGTCCCAGTTTGTCACCCAGCCCACCAGATTCAACCACTCTACTGGCACCAGCACTCTCCTAGATGTTGTTATATCTAACCGCTCCTACAAAATCCAGGATGTCACTGTCCTCCCCGACTCTCTTAGTGATCACTCCCAAGTCCTCTGTCTCTGGTCATCCTCCACTCTGAAGCCAGTGTCCCAGGCCACTCTATGCTATTGTTTATGCCCTGGCGGCCTCAGAAAATTAAAACAATACCTAGCCCAGCTAGACTGGTCCCCTATCCACTGTGCCCCTGACATTGACTCAGCTCTTGACCACTTCACAAATGCCTTCTGTAAGGCTTGTGACCTTTTCACCCCCCCTTCACCAGGATCCGCTCCAAAAAATGCGATGACCCATGGGTCACCCCACCCCTCCTCCAGAGACTCAAAAACAGAGATAATCTCTGGCACATTGCTGTAGAATCTGGAAAGGCATCTGATAGACAGGCCTACAATGCAGAGTGCAATAAGTGCACTTGGGCCATTAGGCGGGCCAAGGCAGAGCACTACCAGACCACCCTCGCTTCCACTTGGGGTTCAGCCCGGACCTTCTGGGATAATATGAAAGAGCTAAATGGGAAGTCCTGCTCCCCCCCGCCATCTCAGCTCTCCATCAACGGCACCCCCACCACAGATCCACTCCTCATAGCCGACTGCCTTAACACTGCCTTCTCTGACCTAAGCTCGGTCCTCCCCAGCAGCTTCTTTGACCCAATCCCCACCTCTCTCCCTCCAGTCCTGCATTGCCCACCATTCTACCTGCACACCCTATCCCCCCAAGAAGCCAGGCCACACCTGCTAAAAGCCTTAGGCAGCAATAACCCCAGCAGTGACCCCTCGACTCCAGAATCCTCCATTATGGTCTTGGGCCGAAGTCCTAGTTCCCTGACTGACCTTCTAAACTGGTCTCTATGCCTGGGTCAGTTCCCAAGTGCTGAAACTGCTGAAATCACACCCCATATACATAAGAGTGGGACGGTCCACCCCAACAATTACGACCCATCTCATCCTCCCCCCACTCTCTAAAGCCCTTGAAAAGGTGGTGTTGATCCAGCTCTCTGAATACCTAACCAAGTACGACATTATGTGCCCAGAGCAGCACGGTTTCCACCCAGGACACAGTACAACCATGGTTCTCCTGGAATTCTCCCAACACTTGCATGCTGCTCTCGACTCTGGCAGCCTTGCAGGAGCAGTGTTCTTTGACCTCTCCAAGGCCTTTGACACTGTCTGTCATCCCCTTCTACTCGACTCTCTCCACCAACTTGGCTTCTCTGGTGGTTCCATTTCCTGGTTCTCTAGCTACCTCTCTGCCAGATCCCAGTATGTCAAGATCAGCGGCTCCCTCTCGAGCACTCTTCCTGTTTGCTCTGGGGTCCCTCAGGGCTCCATCCTGGGTCCAATACTTTTTAGTCTGTACCTCAACACCCTCCCCAACTCATGTACCAGTAAAATGCTCCTCTACACCGATGATGCAGTCCTCGTTGCCTCACATCCTAATCCCGCCTCCCTCCAATTATCCCTCCAGCAAGCTTACAACCAAGCCGAAAGCTGGTTTGGCGACTGCAGACTGGTCATTAACCTAAAGAAAACTAAATCAATGTTCTTCTCCCACCACCAAAATAAAGCTAAAAATATCCCCCCTCTTGATTATCCCCAGCACTCTGCACCCTCTAGAACAAGTGACCACATACAAGTACCTAGGCATCACATTCGATACTGCCCTCTCCTTCCACACCCACATTAATGCCCTGTCAGCCCTGTGCCTGAGCAGTGCCCTGGAAGACTAGGCGGCCCCAAAGAACCCCCCGTGGCCGCCACCCAACGTGGACCATTAACTCTGCCCACCTCTGGAGCTCGCCACATTGGATCCCTCAAGCAGGAACTGCCCTGCACTTGAGCAGCACCCTGGAAGACTAGGCGGCCCCACGGAACCCCCCATGTCAGCCGCCAGACTCGGACCGCTAACTCTGCCCACCTCTGGAGCTCGCCACATCGGATCCCTCAAGCAGGGACTCCCCTGCACCTGAGCGGTGCCCTGGAAGACTAGGTCGGCCCCACGCTACTCCCCATGGCCACCACCCGACTTGGACCGCTAACTCTGCCCACCTCTGGAGCTCGCCGCATCGAATCCCTCAAGCAGGTAATACCGCTGAAGCCGCTTAGCACAGGCCCTTTTCCGATTGGTGCAGCGTTTGGCTGCTGGACTGTGATTGGTCCTCCTTTCCTGCTCGGCTAAGCGATTGGAGAGCTTTCTTCCCCTGCTACAGACAGACGTTTTTCTCTCTCTGCCAGCCTGTACCTACTAGCCTGCATTTTAAATCTGGTAGCTTGGCGCCATTTCAGGATTTTTATCTGTACTTAAGTTTGTTTAAAAGTGCTGCTAATTGCCTGCACTGTTTACATGCTGTTATATTCTCCTGCTTAAAATTTATAGAGATATAATACTATCGTAGCTGAGTATGTTGTAGGTTAGTTCTCCTAGTCTGCTGCCTGACTAATTACAAGCCTCTCCTGCTGACCCTCAGTATTTTTTCCACCTGCTCAGCTCCTTAACTCTATTTTATCCACTCTCACTTTAATTTCTCCCCCATGCCCCTGCACCTCCCTCCTATCTGCATCCTCCTTTTCTCAAGGTTTTCTCGCTCTCTGTCTTCATTCCCTTCTCCCGTCTCTCCATCTGCTCTTCCACCTAAACTGCTCTGACCTCACTCCTTTGTCCCTCTCTGAACTCTCCTCCCAAACATATTCTCACCTTCTCTCGCTCTATTGTTTCCCTGCCTTAATCCCCCCCCCACAGCTCTTGCCAAGCGTCTACTGCTTGTCTCCACCCCTTTGGCTCTAATATTTATTCTACCCTCTCCTTGCTTCTTCAGGGACTCCCCTGCACCTGAACGGTGCCCTGGAAGACTAGGCAGCCCCACAGAACCCCCCGTGGCCACTGCCCGACTTGGACCGCTAACTCTGCCCACCTCTGGAGCTCACCGCATTGGATCCCTCAAGCAGGTACTACCACTGAAGCTGCCTAGCACCAGACCTTTTCCGATTGGTGCGGCGTTTGGCTGCTGTACTGTGATTGGTCCTCTCTTCCTGCTTGGCTAAGCCGATTGGAGCGCTTTCTTCCCCTGCCACAGACAGCCGTTTTTCTCTCTGCCAGCCTGTACCTACTAGCCTGCATTTTCTTCCCACTCCCCCCTTCCCCCACCCATGCCTCCTTTAAATACACATCTAGCTCCTCCTCTCTCTGTCAGCTCCTGTTTTATTGGCTTTCCCACAGGGCAGTTGCTCACTATTCTACTATCTTCTCTTCCTGCCAAATACTTCTGACTGGATCCTGTGTTTAGTGTGTTGCTTTGCTCCTTCCATTGTCCCCCTGCATCCTCACTAGTCTCTTTGACCTACTCTCTTAACCTTAGGCAATCCACCATGAAGCCAGTCACCCTACTACTTCTCCTTGCCCCAGAATTGCTACAGTTTCTCTTTACTGTGTCACCTGTCCCCAGAGCTGCCAAAGCCCCTCCTCACTACACACCCAGTGATTTTTATTTTTCAAATCTCCTGGTTGTGCCTACACCTCACTATGTCACTACTCCCCTTCTAGTAAGCAGAACTTGGATCCTTGTGATTACACATGCCCATGAAAATTGCCGCTCCCCTCCTTTAAACACCCTAAGCTCCTTCTTGCGCAAAAGGCTGTGGTATCTACTCTTACTAGCCATACTGCTTTCAGGTGATGTCCAACTTTACCCTGGCCTAATAAATTGTATAACCAATCCCAGCCTTAATGCCAAAGGTCTTACAATCATCCACCATAATATAAGAACCCTGGAGAAACACCTTGCTGAACTACAAGCATGGACCTCCCTTTACAAGCCAGATATAATCTGCCTCATGGAAACCTGGCTCAAGATGTCCACCCCAGACTCTCTGTGTACAATCCCATCCTATAACCTCCTGTGACTCGATAGACCTTCCCCTAAAAGAGGTGGGGGCACAGTCATTTATTTTAAAAGTCACCTCCAACTTTCTGCTATTAGGTCGTCCCCCCTCAACCACTGTGAAGCACTTCATACCCTCCTCACCCTCAGCTCTAAGAAATTACATATCGTCTGTGTCTACAACCCCCCAGGAGTGGTCATAAAGGTCTGGAGGAACTGCTGGATCAAACTGCAGTTCACTCTGGAAGAAATGAAGTTCTTATCCTTGGGGACTTAAATTTAAACTGGTTGGGTAACTCTCAACCCACGTCCCTGTCAAGCATCCAAAGCCTTAATCTCCACCAGCTTATCCTAGAACCTACTAGAATTTTCCCCCACTCTATCACTGGCACCCTGCTTGATTGGATCACGACTAACCACCCTGATCACATTGTCAACTCAGGTTACTAGCTGATGTTATTACTGACCATTCCCCTACCTTCTGCATTTTGGGCAAAGGGAAGCCTTCACCTACACAGCCCCACTTCATTACCTTTCATGACTATACTAAGTTCAACCCCCAAGCTTTTCTACAAGACATTGCCTGTACTGACTGGTGTTCTCTCTTAGGAGCTAATGATGCTCAGTCCTCCCTAAACATCTTCTTATCCCACTTCCTTAGGCTGCAGGAGCAACACTGCAAGCTGGTAACACGCCGAGTAAAAAACAGGCAAACTAGGTGGCTAAAATCAGGACTCCACAGAAAGCTACGCTTAAGAGATAAAAGCTAGATCCACTACAAGAGATCTGGCCATGATGCAGATCTAAACACCTACCGAGCCCTGCGTAACTCCTGTAAAAAGGATGTCAAACAGACCAAAAGCTCTTATTGTAAAGATCTCTTAACCAATTCCTATGGAGACTCAAAGAAATTCTGGTCCAACACTAAATTCTTTATGGGCTCAAATACGCCATACTCCCCTAATGGCATGTCTCTCAACGGTGTCGACTGCAACAATCCCCCTCACCACAGCTAATTTCTTCAAAAATCAATTCTCTGACCTAACAAAATACACCTCCTCCTTCCCTGCAAAGTCGCCTCCTCTTATTCCTCCACATGTTAATCACCCAACCTTCTATTTCAAGTCTGTCTCATCCCAGGAGGTACTCAAATAACTTAATAATGTACCTGAGGGTGTGGCAGTGGGCTCAGACAATCTTGAGCACAAGTTACTAAAACTAGCTGCTGCTATCATTGCTACCCCCCTAACCAAGATCTTTAATCTCTCACTGGTCAAAATCATGTCCCTGATATATGGAAGATGGCAAGAATAACCCCTGTTCTCAAGAAAGGTGACCCCAAAGACCCACTCAATTGTAGGCCCATTGCAATCCTGTCTGTTCTTAGTAAAATTCTAGAAAAACTTGTAGCTACCCAAACTATTGAATTTCTCCTTAAGTACGACCTCCTAAATCCAGCATGGCTTCCGGAAGGGACACAGCACCACAACTGCCCTACTCAAGCTTACCTCTGATGTCCTTAAGGCCATGGACTCTGCTCTCCTTACTGGATCCATCTTCATCGATATGACTAAGGCCATTGATCTGGTTGACCACGCTCTTCTCATTGTTGCACTCAGATCTCTTGGTTTCTCCTCCAATGTAGTAAACTAGTTCAGTAACTATCTATCTGACCGAAGTCAATTCGTAAAATATAACTCTACCTCCTCGGATATGACCACAATTAACATATGGGTCCCCCAGGGGTCTATATTAGGCCCACGACTTTTCTCTATTTTTCTTAACAATATCAACTCAAACCTGCCACAGACTGCCTCCCTGCTGTACATGGATGACATTGTCCTTTACACCAGTGCCAAATGTATTGATGATATCAATGAATGACTATCCCATGACTTTCAACTCATCCAACAGTGGCTGAATTCTCACAAATTCATCTTAAATGAGTCAAAGACCCAAGCCATACTGTTTGGCTCCAGCTGTAAGCTCAAACAAGCCCAAAACGATTTTAAAGTTTCCACCTTAAGTGGTAAATTCATTGGGGTGGTCAGCTCTTTTAGATATCTGGGTATTACGCTTGATTCCTCTCTAACTTTCGATACCCACATCCTTCAAACCTGTAAGTTGGTGAATACCAAACTTGGTATTGCCTATCAAACCTGCTATGCTCTCACTCCCCCCAGCTAGACTTGCTATAGCCCGTGGAGTTCTACTGCCCTCTCTAAACTATGGCATTGTCACCTACACAACTGCAAGCAAATCCAGTCTCCTGAAATGGGATGTCACCTACAATAATATCTGTCGGTATGCACTCACCTCTCACCATCTGAAACACTACTGCACCCTCTACTCCGACCTTGGATGGCTTCCACTCCACGAGTCTCTGTCTTATGCTTTTGGATCCATAACTGATAGCATTTTCAGATCACAAACTCCTAAATCCCTTGAAGGCCTCTTTCAAACTCAGTAAGCCCTCTATGACCTTCACTCAGCAGCTTCTGCCCCTGTTCCCATCCCCAGGCACTCTACCTCTAAAGGCTCTGGGGCATTTGCCTGTCTCGGCCCCCAACACCGGAACTCCCTACCCTACACATTCACCAGGCCTCATCCCATGATGCTTTCAAAAAGGCATACCAGAATCATCTAATCCTATCCTGTAAATGCTCCTGTTTCAAACCACCCTAGACCTACTGACCCCAATATTCTTAACATCTTCCCTCCTACTCCTTGATTGTTTCCTCTCTCATTTAACACCTCCTTTTCCCTATCTTATATTACAGCCGTTCATCTCCTCACCTCTCTCTTTCTCTCTCTCTCTCTCCCCCCCACTTACCTTATTTTTGGACCTAATCCTGTCTCTCATCAGGCCGAATCCATGACTCCTGCACTTATTATTAAACTTTGATGCCCTTTTGTCTTATGTTTACCAATATATTGTAACTCCTATTTATTGTTACCCTTGTATTATAGCTTTTACTGTACCCCTCTACTTGTTAATTACTGTAACCATGTGTGCTGTTGTTCTACTATTCTTTGTTGTACTCTCCCAGGTCGTGCCTTAAAATAGTCATTTCATGGCTGGTGCACCTACCCAGTAAACAAAAACTAATTAAAAAAAAAATGCTCAGATTGGCCTGCTATGCCGGCACAGGGACTGCGTGCCTCAGGTTGCCCTCAGGCGGGCCATCACCTCTTCCATCTTGTCCCTCATGGACTATGGCTAGCCCATCTATGCCGCAGCTGACAACACTGCCCTCTCCAAAATCCAACTCTCCATCAATAAGGCCTGTAGGCTCCTGACCGGTGCCCCCAGATGAACTCACACCTGCCTTTTCTATACTACCACCAATCTTCTCAACTTTGAGGAGCGACTGCTCTACCAGACCTGCCTTCTTGCTAAGAAATCACTGCTAGGACACCCCCCCAAGGGGTCTCCACCTTCCTACAGCAGTCATCATTGTCTGTCACCACCCATAGCTCTGTTAAGGCCACTTTCAAGGTGCCCAGAACCAAGACCTCTCTTGCTCAGAGATCCTTCTTCTACAGAGCCCCCAACCGGTTCAACTCCCTCCCTAGCTGCATCTCCAACTTGCCAAAAATTGGCTCCTTCAAAACAGCCCTTTGGAACCATATCTTTAATACCTGTTGTTGTAGGTGCAACTAACCCCATGTTGTAACCTGTGGTACCCATCCGCCTTGCCCCCTGGCTCAACAATGTCCACTGGACAGCCTCTCCCTCCCCCCGAGATCCACTCCTTCCCTACTAAGTCCAAACAGGGATGTAACCCGCTGTTTTCTCTGAGGACCTACTATATCCATGGGTGTAACTCACAGTTTTGTAACATTATGTAACCTAAGTAACATACAAACTACTACATTATGTAACCTAAGTGTAACTATGTTAAATGTTCCTTTTACTGCACCTGTAATGTTATCCACTGTTTTAATCTGCACTGTAATAACTGTCTTGATGTCTGCCCCCCCTGCAAAGAGGTGCCTTTGTAAATGAGTCTCTGACTCAAAGGTTGTAAACCTGATTTGTAATGAATTCTGCAGCTGTGGTAATGGGATGGGACAGTATATAGAATTGCCAAGGTTACCGTAATTAACTGCATAGAAATCAAATGTTTTTGGATCTCTTCTGAATATGTTGTAGCTGGGTATGGCTATCTCCCAGTCATGGTTATTTTTACACCAGGTCTCTGTGATGACTACAATGTCCAGGTCCAACTGCACCATGGCAGCCTTCAGATCCTCCATCTTGTTGCTAAGGCTCCTGGCATTGGCACACATGGTTTCCATAATGTGACCTCCCTGGCCTGTTTTACTGTTCTACTCCAGTCCCCTCCCTGGTTGTCATTTATCCCTGGTTCTCCCTGCTGTCTGCCCTTCCATTGTATTTTGTCCTTTTCCTGCATATCTACCCCTTGGGTGCCTATCTCCATCTTTTGCACACTACTTTATAGTGTTATCTCCTCCTCCTCCTCCTCCTCCTCCTGTTCTCTGGTTCCACTGTTAGGTACAGTATGGGAAGTGGGCAATTAGGTACCCTCCTTGCTGACCCTCCACCACTCTTGGCTAGTTTAAATGCTTGTCCATGTAGCATTTAAACTTTTCAGTGAGTGCTTGGATTCTCCTCCAGGATGGAAGCAGGCCATCAGGCTTAAACAAGCCCCCATCCTTCCAGGTGAGTCCCAAGTCACCAATGAATCTGAACCCTTCCTCACAGCACCAGTTCTTCAACCATATGTTAAAGTTCCTGCTGCATGTGCCTCTATGCTCTCCCATTCCTCTCACAGGTAGTACATCCAAGAAGGTGATGGATGTAGCTACTTGCTTGAGAACTCTTCCCAATTTTCTAAACTGTTCCCGAACTTCCTTAGGCTCCTTGTTTGCCAGGTCATTAGTTCCTAGGTAGATAATGACATCCAGCTCTCCCTCTCATCTCATCTTACCAGCAATCCCCAGGATCTTCTTCCCATCCCTCCACACTGTGGCACCTGGCAGGCACCTCACCTCCCTGTCCTCCCCTTGTATGTTCCTAGTTTGAACCCCGTATGATAGAGTCCCCCACCAGGATTCATTTCCTTCTCCTCTGGGGTCCACTGCTCCCCCCACTAAGGTCACCTCCTAGGCTGGCCTCCACATCCTTCCCTTCCACGACTCTGGGTGCCTATGTCTAGTTGTCCCTGTTTGCCAGTGCAGAATATGAGTTCTGAAGTGGAATAGGATTTGAGATGTGCTTCTGCCTGACTATTCTAACCCTCTCTGAGCCCACCATTGTCCAAGTGCTCCTCATTCTTGGCATCCTTTGAGGCAGTAGCGTTGAACTGGGTGGTCTCTGTATGGGGGCAAAGGTACTCCTGACCCAGTTTACCTCCACTCTGAGTCTGGCTACCTTGTCCCACAGTCCAGAGAGATGACTGCAGATAGGGCAGCACCTCAGCATCCAGAAGGCCTGCCTGAATACAGCTGCCCTGAAAACACTGTATTGTACCACTCCCCACATTATTCTTCACTTATACAGCTATTATGCTGTTTGTGTAATTACACTATTACACTATTTGTCTATTAGCTTTTACACTAGTTGTCTGTTTCTGAAGCCCTCCTTCTAGTCCCCCTAGACATGAAGCTCTTCTTCTAGGTCCCTGTGTTTGTTTTTTTGAAGTATTTTTACTTGATATCAGTTTTTTTGTTTGTTTGTCTGTTTTTGTAATTTACACTATGGTAGCCCCTGAGTCAATTGTACTTCTATGTTACTGCAACTTGTGCTGAGGGTGGGCATACTCACCATTATACCCCTCTTACTCCACAGCTCCTACTATTCCCTGTGCTTGGCTCCTGTCAATCAGATTTAACAGGGTATTTAATTAACAGTGGGGGTGGGGTGGGAGAGTGGGCAAAGATTTGCAGCAAGTAAAAGCAGCAAGAAAATAACAGCCCCACTTAAATCACACCAAAATAGTTTTCAAATTTTCAACAAGGAAAAACAGTAAGGAAATAACAGCCCCACTTAAATCATATCAAAATAGGTTTCACATTTTCAACAGCAAGTAAAAACAGAAAGGAAATAACAGCCCCACTTAAATCACATCAAAATATGTTTCAGAGCAGCAAGGAAATAACAGCCCCACTTAAATCACACTAAAATAGTTTTCAGATTTTCAAAAGCAAGTAAAAAAAAGCCAAGAAATAACAACCACATTAAAAGCACACCAAAATAGGTTTGAAATTCAAAGAAATAGGTTTCTAATTCAAAGAAATAACAGCTTCACTTAAATCACATCAAAAGAGGTTTAACATTTGCAACAGCCCCAAAACAATTCAGTTAGCCCCTTATAAGAAGTCAAAAAATCAACCTGCTACCAAGAGAACTCAACGATAAGCAGTAAAAGAAGCAATAAAAGCAGCGTTGTGCAGTTACTGCACTGAAATGAGATGTCCATCACTAATTACTTTAAAGTTGATTGATGAAAAATGAGAAATGAACTGAACAAGATTTTAGTCATCATACTGGGGTTTTTAAGTATTTTTGTTACTGAACTGTACATAACTAAAGAAACTGACTAGATAGTACCTAAATGTAGTCCTGTACTAATTTTCCCATATTTTACCAATGCAACATAACACACCTATATTATCCATGATCCTCTGTTACCCGCCAAAAAGTTGGTATACCAAAGATGGAGAATAATAGAGTGGATTATAGAGGGTGCATTCTATATACTGTACATGTGGAGCTCCAGATTTGGGGGGGCAGCTTCAATTGGCCCTTGTGACCTCCGTGGTGGATTGAGGGGCTACTTGTGGAGCTCCAAATTCAGGAGAGGGGAGCTTCCAGTGGCCCTCACAACCTCCGTGGTGTATTGAGGAATTGCTTGTGAAGCTCCAAATTTGAGGGAAGGCAGCTGCCAATGGCCCTCATGACCTCTGTGGTGGATTGAGGAGCTGCTTGTGGCACTCCAAATTTGGAAGAGGGCAGCTTCTAGTGGCCCTCAAAACCTCTGTGGTGGATTGAGGAGCTAAATGTAGCTCCTCAACCCCACCACCCCCACCACCCTTGGTGATCTAGGATGCAAAAACCTATCAATCAGTTTTTCCCTTTGCAGATTATTTTCTCCTATCACTAAAGGCCGCTACTTACAGGTTTATTGAAATTATTCTAACTCAGCTTCACAATGCTAACTCTCTTAGTGGCTCTACTCACCTCCCTCCTACCAATTATATCTCTCCCTCCCTCCCTCCACAAACCCCAAGGTGCAGTCTGAAAACTTGTCTCCCAGCATCCAGTCTTCCCTGATACCAACCCTTGTAACCTCCTCCGCTGGGGCCCCCCTCTCCACAGGCCATCTACTCAGATGGACTGTTGGTCCATCTATTCTACCACCCAAATTCCACACTGGACTATCAGTGCTAAATTCCTCATTCCAGCACCCACCCATGGTGTCCTCGCAGCCTCTTTCCACCACCCAGAAACCTTGGTGACCCACACCATTCACCAAGCTCTTGGTAACTTTATTACTCCTGTTATCTGGGGATGTCGAACCTAACCTAGGGCCTATCTCTCACTCCGCCACCTCCCAACTCCCACTGGGCCTAAAAGTCATGCACCTAAATATCTTCAGCCTACTGAACAAGATACCTTTACTGCAGTCAACTATCTTATCCTTAAGGCCGGATATCTTGATCATTTTGGAAACCTGGCTAAAGCCCCAAAACAAGGACACCAAAATTGCCCTCCCAGGGTACACAGCCATCCACCACAACTGACCTGGCAACAAAAGAGGTGGCAGCATAGCTATGCATATCCTTTCCACCCTCCAGTTTACCCCTGTCAGCCTACCCTTGCCCACACAGTCCATCAACGCATTGCTTGATCAAACTCTCACTCCCTCACTCTATCTCTATTTTCCTTGCAGGATCCTACTGCCCCCCTGACTCACCTATGCCTGCCATCTTAGATCACCTGAGCACATTGAAGCTAGTGCATTGGGGGCGAGCTTCATATCCTCGGTGAATTCAATTTGAACTGGCTCTCCTGCACTACCTCCAAGTTTTGCAACCAGGTGGCTGCCCTAAACCTAACCCAATTGATCTCAGAATCCATGCACTTAAACTTCAAATCTCAAAACCACTCTCTGCTGGACTGGGCCCTTACCTCTCACCAATACTGGATAATTGCCTCAGGTGTACTACCTGATGCCCTAAGTGACCACCACATGATATACGTGATACAAAAAATATTTCAGCCCAAAGCCCCCCTTCCCAGAACCATCCATGCCTGGTCATTCAAATCCCTCACTACTAAATGACTTGGCTGCCAAAGATTGGTCTTTCATATCCCAGGCCACATCAATTGAAACCACTCTGGAATACTTGAAGACCAAGTTTCTAGCTATCTGGGACAGCCATGCTCCACTCAGAAGGATTCATGTGAGGGGTGCTCACCTACCATGGATCACAGCCAATACCATGACCCTTATCAGAGCCAGAGACTAAGCTTAGAAGTCACACAAAACCTCCAGCTCCCCCACAGCACGTGAGAAATATCGCTCCTTATGCAATGCCTGCACAAGGCTAATCCGGCAATCAAAAGCCAACTACTTTGTTGCCACATTCCATTCTAACCTTAATCACCCAGCTAAATTCTGGAAAGTAGTCAAATTGCTCTTCTCACCACCCTCCCAGCCCCCAATACCAGTTCAAAATGTAGGCGGTACTTTGGCATCGGACCCACCGGAAGAGGCTGCAAATTTCATCTTTTTCACAAACTGTACCTCATCATTTATGTCCTCACTCCCTCCCTATGATCAAAAAGCCTCCGCCTCAGCCCCCAAAGTTGGGGCCAAATCTTCAGCCCCCTCCTTCTCCTTCTGTCAGATCACCCCATCAGAAGTCTACACTGCCCTGGTTAACCTAAATCCTTCTAAGGCCAAATGTCCTTCTGGGTTAGATGCCAAATTACTCAACCTGACTGCTCCTGCCATCGCTACCCTTTTGGCAGCTCTTTTCACCCTCTACTTCTCCCTAGCATCTGTCCCTTCAGATTAGAAGCACACAGCCTTTATCCCACTCCCAAAGGGCAGAAATTCCTCTGCCCCTGGCAACTACTGGCCAATTACCCTCCTCCCCATACTGGCTAGACTCCAGGAGCACCTCGTACTCTCTCAAATTTCCTCTTTTCTCAACTCCTCCCCTTTCTTTTCACCCTTCCAGTCTGGCTTCAGGAAGTCCCACTCCATGCCCACCTCCCTCCTATGATCTCTACGGGACAGCCGTGTCCCCCCGAGGCATGGCTGAGGCCCCTCAAGCCTCCAGCACATACTGCTCAGTGCTTCTGCCTGCCAGATTCTTCAGGCCCTGTACTGGCCGCTGTGTCCCCCAAGGAGCGACTGCTGCATCAAAACCCTATAAAGCATGCTGACTCAGAGCTCCAGAAAGCTGAATCTCTACAGGCCCTGTACAGGCCATCTCTGTCCCCCCGAGGCATGGCTGAGGCCCCTCAAGCCTCCAGCGAATGCTGCTCAGCACTCCTGTCTGCCGGATTCTTCAGGCCCTTTATGGGCTGCCGTGTCCCCCAAGGAGTGACTGCTGCATCAAAACCCTACACAGCACACTGACTCAGAGCTCCAGAAAGCTGGATCTCTACAGGCCCTGTATGGGCCAGCCGTGTTCCCCTCCGAGGAGCAGCTGAGGCCCCTTAAGCCTCCAGCGCACACCACTTAGTGCTCCTGCCTGCTGGATTCTTTGGGCCCTGTACGGGCCGCTATGTCCTCCTAGGAGCAACTGCTACGTCAAAACCTTACACAGCACACTGACTCAGAGTTCCAGAAAGCTGGGTAAGAAAAGAGTCTGGGCTGGGGAAGTGGTGATTGGCTGCTATTGTTTCAACTGTCTGTGTCTATCTGACATTTATTTAAAAGGCAATCACACAGAAAAATGCTTAAGTGTGATCAGAATGGTAACTAAAATATGAATATACTGCAACTTCAGTCTGCTGCAGTTAAATGCACTAACTGACATTTCTTTAGATGATGTTCTATGTCTGTATTCTAGTTCTTCATGAACTTACAGTCTAATATTGTGAATTGATATGTACTGTAACTATACACAAAAATATCTTATTTGCATAATTACTAATTGGCACTATAACACTATTGTGGCTAAGAAATAATGGTACTGTTTTCACAGTTACTGCCTACGGTCACAGTCACAGACATGGCCAAATATTTCCTGAAATTTCTGATATTTCTAGAGAAATCTCCTGCTTTCTCCATTTACACATTAGGGGCAGCAGAGATAAACTCTTTAGAAATGTCATAAAATATCTGGAAATATCTGGCCATGTCTGTGGCAACTACTGCAACTAACATGTATTTGCAGTTCCACACGCTTTGAGTTACCATATGTCAGTACTGTAACTGTGACGTAAGTTCTTATTCAGAAATCAGTTCCTCATGAACTTATTGCTTACTAAACATGCAAACTAATATTAGACTCTATTCACACAGGCGGCAGAGAATGTACCAAATGTGCATTCCCAGGCCTGGTGATCAACAGCAGTCATCTAATCAGATGGACTGTCCAGGAGCAGACTGGATTCTGCACTCTGTGGGGTTAGCATAATTGTGGGTGATGGGTGGTCTTCCCATTACTGCTGTTTTCCAGAAAGGGGACCTACTGTTCTGCCTATGTTTACCACCTTGCTTCCAGCCCTGATGGAATAGTCAGAGGGCTGGAATACTTTGGTGTGAAGGATGATGCTATGACAGCCACATCATTCAGCCAGTGGGAAGGGTATCTAATGGTAAAGAATGATTCCCTGCCTGTGTATCCATCACCACCCACCACTCCTCCAGACAGCAGACTGCCCCACCCCCAGCCACCCACCTGGGCAATAGCTGGCCAGGGGTGCGGGTGTAGAAGAGGTGTGAGTCAATGTCACAGAAGCAGCACATTTCTTAGTAACTACAGCACTGCTGCAAGTCAATAAGTAATTATGTAAATGATGGAGTACTGTGTGCAGTTCTGGAGACCCAATCTCCGCAAGGACATAGGCAAGATGGAAGCTGTCCAGAGGAGGGCAACTAAAATGATGCAGGGTCTGCACCAGAAGACATATGAAAAGAGACTAAAGGAGCTTAATATGTATAGCCTCGAGGAAAGGAGGCAGAGGGGGGATATGATAGAAACTTTCAAGTACCTCAAGGGAATCAACAAAGTCCAAGAGGGTAGCATCTTTCAAAAAAAGAGGTGTGCAAGAACAAGGGGGCACAATTTGAAGGTAGAGGAGGGGCAGCTCAGAGGTAATGTAAGGAAGTATTTTTTCACAGAGAGGGTTGTGGATGCATGGAACAACCTTCCGGAGGAGGTTGTGGAGTCAAAAACAGCTGTTGAATTTATGCATGCATGGGACAGTCATAAGTCAATTCTAGAGGGTAGGGAACTGGGCAGACTGGGTGGGCCAAGCAGTCCTTATCTGCCATCAAATTCTATGTCTCTATGTTTCTATTTGTACTGTATAAGTAATCAATGTAGTTGTATAGCAATTAACAAGATTAGATTGTGTGTTTATTAAGCCGTAAGTTCACAAGGGAATGATTTCCGAAGGAAAAAAGAAAATACACATTAGAACTACAGCATTGACATTCATTGTAAGTGTATAGTAGTAACACCTTTCTTCTTATGCTTTATTTTAAGTGTCAGTTTCTGCATACTTACTTTGCAAGTACGTGTTATTCATGAATTAACTGTGCAAACAATGCCACAGAAGCAGCACATGTCTTAGTAACTACAGCACTGTTGCACCCTTCTTCTTACTCTTTGTGTCGGTTTCTGCATAATTACTTCGTAAGTACACGTTCGTTAGGCATTAACTGTGGAAACAATGCCACAGAAGCAGCATGTTCCTTAGTAACTACAGCACTGTTAGAAGTCAATAAGTAATTATGTAAATTAATGATTTTTTTATTGTATAGCAATTTACAATATTAGATTGCATGTTTATTTTTAGTTCTTTTTATTTTTTGGTTGCACAGTATACAAGTGGTGGCTCTAGGATTCAAACCCAGTTCTCCAGGTTTGCAGGTCAGTGCTTTTAACCACTACGCTATACTGCAGTAAGTTCATGAGGGAATGATTTCTGAAGGATAATTTTAGGTGTCACTAACTACACTGTAACTGCACTACTATGTAGTTGTTAACTAGTTTCATAATGCGTGTTGTGTACTTACATAACTTTAAATGTGCTGCTTTTGTGAGATTGACCCACACATCTACTGCACCCACACCCCTGTCCTGCTGCTGCCCAGGTGGGTGGGTGGCTGGGGATGGTGCATGACTACCCTTGGATGAGAGTCCTAATTCTTCTGTACCTAAGACTAAACTGTCCCATTGTACAATGCTGGACAGTCATAAGCCTGAGTGATTGTACATCATGAATATTGCACCCACACTTTAATTGTTACTTTATTGTGCTTCAGTTGTATTCTCACACTTAATTGTACCAAGCTGAACTCAGTATATTCGATGTATCCTATTTCCTGTACCTTTCTCCTTTAATGTAAGTGTATCATCTGTATTACCTATGTACCATCTTTATGGCCCAGGTCACACCTGAAAACGATCCATTGGATCAGTGCACCTACCCGGTAAACAAACAAATATAATATATGTACATATATAAGAAAACACAATTGCACATACCCCAATAATGCAAAGCATCATGGGAAACATGCACATCCCCATGAAAGAATTTGGACTTGTTCAACTTTAAGTAGAATTGCATGGTGCTGGAAGGCCTCACAGTGCAATCAGCAAAGGCTAAGAACAGCAGACACATACACGTGTTTCATCCTCATTTTGACTTATCAATGTGCCATATCTGTGTCTTAGCACACGGAGAGGAAGTCAGCCACCCCTTAAGGGGGATGTATTTGTTTGGGCCATGGAGAGAACAAAACAGAGAAGGAAAAGAACTACGAAAGAACCCCAGAGCAAATGCTCTGATGCATGGGTTCTATGCAAAAGTGTCTCATCCATTTCTTTCTCAATTTGTGAAACTACAGGGGGGTCCTGATCATGGAAAATGCATTTCTGGGGATCAGATTGCAAATCTGATGCCCCAAGTGTGCTTCTCAGCCCTTGAATAGGTAAACATAGCTGACAGTGTTTACCTAGGAGCAGTAATTTTTGAATTTTGGGCATTTTTGTCTGCCGATAACTAAAAACAAGATTGCTGCAGTGCAACACTACTGAGGGCATTTGCAACAGTAAAATGTACTGTCCTGACAGTACCAGGTGCTTTTGAGAGGCACATATATATATTTTTCCCATTGACTGTTGTAGCAGAGTAGGGATTTCAGACCACAGCTAAAGTGCATAAAAAATGCCAGATGGCATTTATCATTTTATTTTGCTTGCATAAAATGATCAGCAGTTGCACAGAATTCAAGGAAATTATTAGTTAGTTCAGCAGGTTTAAAGTCAAAAGTCACTGTTGTGCCCAGTGGCACACATACAGTATCATTAAGTGTGCAAACACACACTCTTACATCAGAGGTCTTACACCTCACACAGTCAGCTCTCCACTGACACCCTATCTGAATCTGGAAGCACAGGAGGACCTTTTATACCCACCCCCTGTGTTCAGGTGACTTTAGCATCACTAAAACAAAAAATGTATTTAAGTCCTCATTTTAATTTAAACAAATACTGAGGGCTTCCTAGACATATTACTAATACAGACCTTAAATCATAAGTAAATAAAATAGATTAGGACCAGATTTAAAAGTGAGGAAGGAAGTGGAAATTTCCACTCATTTTGATTGACAGCTTCCCTCCTATAAAACTGGCCACAACAGGCTGCTGCTGGCCTGTAGGGCCCCTGGACTGGCACTTCACCAAGCCTCTCTGCTCAGGTAAGACTGGCTTCATTTTGCTCTCCAGAGTTGTAGATCAGAACTTCACCTTTTTGTTTTTACAACCAACAAACTCAAAATCTTGTCCTGGGCAGAAGGCTTTTCTTTAGAATTACTTCTATAGGTGGCCTTATATTCCTCCACCTTTTCATGTAGGTCGCTGTTTGGTCACCAAATAAGGAATTTTTCTCACAGAGAAAATCCATTGCCTTAACTTGAGTGTCCAAGGTTAGGTTGGTAGCTCTTAACCAGACAAATCTCCTGAGGGAGACAGAGAAAGCCATCAGTCTGGCTGCAGTGTAACTAGCATCCACTGCCATGTGGAACAAATATTTGGTGACATCAAGGGCAGCCCTTGCCGTTTCTTGCAAGTTGACTGCCACTTCACCTGAAACTTTATCAGACAGAGCAAGGATGGAATTCTATAGTGCCTTTTGATATTGGGTAGCATAGGCCATATAATTTGCCTGCCTAACAATGATTGAGGCAGACATATACCCCTTCTTACCCATGGTATCCACCTTTCTTGAGTACTTGTTAGGTGGATGGGTTGCTAAGAGGATCCTGGCCTTATCAGCTGCCTGGGCTACCCCTTCAGTATCAGGGTGACTGAACAGAAAATCAGCAGTGGTTCTGTCCAGCTGATATTTCTTATCTATTTTCTTGTCCACTCCAGATATCAAAGTTGGAGTCTAATATTTGCAGCACAGCCTTTTTTTAAAGATGTGTGTATAGGCAACAGACGGCATTTTGTGGGAGCTAATCCCATCATAGCAAGGAAATCTGCTTCCTACACATCCTCCTCCATTCTCCTGGGGGGGGAGATTGACGGTATCCACCATGTTCTTTACAAAGGCATAGTCAGAGGTGTAGTCCTCTGGTCCCCTGGTAGGGGAGCCAAAGTCCAGCTCTGGGGAGACCTGTGGTTCTATAGGTTCCCCTTCATACTCTTCATCCTCCTCTGAATTATCATACAGAGGCTGAGGTTCCTGCACTGCTGGAACTTGCACAGGAACCAGTGTAGCCAGTGTGGAAGCTAGGACCACAGCCTGTAAAGCCTTTGCAACATTCTCAGCTGAGGGCATATTTTGTTTGTCTGCTGGGAGCTCCTTAGCCTTCTCAGCAGGAGGCTCAGCGACATGTTTTGATTTGTATTTTTTCTTAAGTCAGACAGCTTCAGCTACTATCTCAACATCTCTTTTTGATTTACCTTGCTCAGTCTTATCTGACCCCTTATTGGCATCCTTGGGCTTACTCTTGTCTTTATTAGGAACAGAGGAAGAGGGTTTTGTCTTCTGCAGTACTAGCAGAGGCAGACGCCATTTTCTCTAATTTTTTAGATCTCTTTTTCAAAGTCTTGGGACAGAAAGTTTTACAAATTTCACAATTTTAAAAAATATGACTAGTTCCCAAACAAAGCACACAGAGAGAATGCTTGTCTGCTTTTGCTATAATCTGACCACAAGACTCACAATATTTAAACCCAGTGGGTCCTTTGCATTTTTTCAGTTTATCAACAGGGACTTCTGACATACGGCAAAGTACAGAATTTAATGTTTGTGAAAAATAATCGGTTCCCTGGAACTGACAGATTTAAATATAAACAACCACTAATGGTTCCTGGAACCGAGCACTAATAGGTTCCCTGACTGGAAAGGGAACCGAAAATGAACTAAATTTAAATAAAAACACAAACAATCAACAGATGCTAAGGGGAACCATCAAGTAAGCGAGAATTAATGCTAAATTTGAGGTAAAAACCTCACAGAGAACTGTGAATCCCTTGGTTCCACGGAATCAAGAGGGAACTGCAAAAAAAAAACTATAAAAAATAATAAAACACTAATAAACGATACCAAACTAACTTATAAGGGCATCAATCTAAAATGAATACCTTAAAACGGTACTTATTGACCAAATTAAAGGATCTGAAGTAAGTTGAAGGCGAGCTTTCCAGGACGTCTTCACTAGGCAGGCAGAGTGAAGAATCTGAAGCACTCAGAGTGCAGCAGTTGCTAAGTCAGCAGTCTGAAACTGGCATGAGCCAATGAGAGTCCCATCATTTACACAGCGTTCTGTCTCTCCGGGCAGTTCAACACAGGAGGCTGACTGCATCAGTTAAATCATAATGAGTGATTCCTGTGGTTAGAAATGCTGCCTGTCAGCATTCATCTGCTCAGTTTGGGATTCTTTGTGAATAAATGTTGTACAGATTCACAGAAAACTGTTCATCACAACTATTCAATTTCTACACTTACCACTATATTTCGTGTTATAGAAAAATGGAAAGGTTGGACTACGCACCACAAATAAAGCAATTGAGCAGTGACACTGCAGCAAAAATGCCAGTGACCCCGTATTTACAAGGTTACGCATGAGTCAAAGCTGCCTATCAGCACCAGCACGGGGGGGGAGGTGGAGGCCAGAGCGAGAGTGTTCAGGCTGTGAAAAATGTTGTTTCAGTGGTATTTTAGTTTTTTCCTGCTTTATGGTGTGCCTGTGTGAGTTCATAAAAGACTGAAATTCTAGTTGGATAACGCTTTTCATAGCCTGACTACTTCTTCACCAATTTTTCAGTCCTAGTTCTGGAAGGCAACTTCTGAAATACACAAGAAAGTTGAACGTGGGAACTCAAATTTATAAGCCACCTGGACACTGAAATTAATGGATTCAACAGAAACTTCAGTTGCAGTGACCACTAAAAAATGAAACTGATAAACTGTACCTTTTTTTTTTTTTTACACAGGCCATGCACATCCTTATAAACACAGGATCACTGACATGAACAGCATTTTTATAGTGTCTGTTCCTTTATACAATGAGCATGATAGAAAATTCAGTCACATAAAAGCTGTATCCTGCCTGCTAACATACCCAATTCATAGATAAAGAAATGTATCTTATGAATCGGGTACATCACGCCTGTTATTTCCACTATCTGGTAGGTCACAGTGATGCCACGCAGATGCCTACTCATGCTACAGCAGACCCGTGGCTTTGAGACGCAACAGTAAAATTATTAAAAAATAGATGCCGCCAATTTTATTTCCATCACGCTCATTGTATAAAGCAGACATGGCAGGTTACCATGCCACACACTAATCTTATCTCATGTCTGTGCCCTTTTGCTCCCTCACTCGTGGCTATGCCATTCATGAGGAATCAAGAGGTCACAGACCTCTTGAGAAGATAAAAAGCATATGACATGCTAACCCATGCCAGATCCCCTATTTATAACATATACAGATTTATGCAGGTGTATAAGATATGAACTACATATACAGCAAGTAGATTTAGTTGTATTTTCCTGCAGTATTACAGCCGTCCCCCCCCCCACACACACACACACACATACTTTCTTCTTTCAGCTTGATTCCACTCTCTTGGGCTCAATTACATTACAATAGCAGAAGCTTTTCATACCTGCTATTAGCCATACTTACATAAAATTATACATCTCTTCTCTCTTGTGACTATGCTAGTTTTTTTAAGAAGGCAGCATAACTAAATGTATATACAGCGGGGGCCAAACCAGGGTGGCAGACCATCCATGGCTGCCTCAGTGTAAAATCAGGGTGGGCCATATTATCTTTTGGTTCCCCTTATCTGACCTTTTTTGTAGCAATGATCTGGCTTTGCTGGTGCCATTTAGCCAGTACATCCAGTTATGTATGTATTTGTTGTTCCATTTGTTTCCCCTTCCCCCAATTCCTATTTTTCCCACCAGCACAGCACCCCAGTTGCCTGAGATTATGTGGGCATTTCATGCTGTTTCGCACAAGACAATTCACACGTTGCTTGAGGATGAAAGTGAAAAAAAGGGTCTCCTCATTTGTGTGTACAATCATTAGCTCCCATTACTATCATGAGGTGGTGGATGGTCAGTCATAGTGGGGTTCCCAGTCTGTTGAAGTGGGACAGCAGAGCAGTTTAGCTACAGTTCAGGACACAGGATAAGCTGCAAGCACATTCTACTCCTGTCTAACACCAACCCATCAATTGTATCTGCAAAGTAAAAGGACTGAAGGATTGTGGTGGTGCTGAGTACCTTGGCCTTGCTGTAGCTTTTCCCTCTTCTCCCCAGGATACATAATTAAAAAAAATATCTCAGGAAGAGGATGCAATTATTCTTGACAACTCTATTTTTGTTTGGTGCTGGTGTCTATGGTGTTGGTAGGGCAGTATGTGAGCACACTTGACATCAGGAGCGTAATCACTGCCAGCTTGCAGGTACAGTTTATGTACATTATGTGAAATGTCTTTCTGTGCCCATGAAATAGTATTTACAGTTTCCTATTTTATAATTTACCAGTTAGCAGAAGATAATGGCGCACAGCCACGTTGCTGGATCTGCCAGCATTTAGAATAGGAATTGATTGGCTACGTTTGGGCTCTTTTAATGGCAAATGAAAAGGCTTGCAACAATTTTAACAATACAGGCAGTTGTTCATTAGGTCCGTGTGAAGTTAAGGAAATTGCAATTCACATAGTGCATAGCCTTGTGCTGCAATCTGCATTTTAAAATTCAATGCAACTACAAAAAAGTGCATAGTGCAGACGACGTAAATGCTATGTGTAACACATAGTGGCCAAATTCACTACAATTCACATGCAAATAAAAAATTTGCAGCACACCTAATGTTCATGTAAGAATTAGCCAAGTGAGGGGCCTTCTTAGCCCTCAGATAACCTGCATAACTGACGAGCCCTCCATGCCCTGCTATTTCTCCTTGAGTTGTATTTGCATTTTATGGCTGCATAGTGTTAGGGCTATGTTGACATATTGCTATCAGAAAAACGAATTCTTAACACAGCACAGCTTGCTCCATATGCCTTCCATATGCCGAGTGGAGTTGAAGTACACCCTGTAATGGTATACATGAATCAGTTCATGTCCTCCCTCTCTCCTCCTGCTCTTTCCACTCAGCACATGTCCTTGATCTCCCTCTCCCACCTCAGTACACATTGTCTTCCACTCCCCTCCACCCTAGCATGCAAGCACTACTTTCTTTTTTTTTTTGCAGGATGCACCAGTTGCCCTTAACATGTCTGCAAACCCTACATCATCAGTTCGTTTAGTTCAAGTGCACAACTGCCATTCTTTAAAAGTGTCAGTGGACTCAAAATGTGCGCTTGTGATTTGCTCACTGGGTTGGCTTTTCTTAGAGAATTGTTTTCTGAATCAGCAATCACCTATGAAATGCTGCCATTGCTAGTTCATAACATGTGTGTTCTAAGAACTGAGGCAATCCTTGAAGTTCTGGTAGACTGTGTCTTGGATGAGTTGACTCCCACCTAAAGCAAACACAATTAGAAACTTGTAGCTTTATTACATAGTACTGAAGCCTGGGAGACATGCTGTGTACATGCATTTAATTAATACCTAATTAAGAGAATTTTGTGAATGAAGTTTGACTGCATTTTTTGTATTCTGCCTTAGCTGAGTTGAGTCTCCATACTGAGGCTCCAGAGAACAGCATTCATCATGTAAGAGGGTGAAAGGTATGTGAATGACTGACATCTCGAAAGCACTTCTTTACCCATGTCAAAAACACACTACAGCTGAAACTTTCTGAATATGCATAGCCCCAGTACGTGCCCATTGCAAAGCACCATTTTATTTAAAAAAAATTCCTGCAGATGACTGTACTGGGGATTCCCAGAAACATTTGCTAACTGCGTAATTTTATTTATTTATTTATTTTTTTGCAGCGGGATTGCCAAACTAGAAGGGCAGGCTGTTGGGGAAGATGGGCTACCGAGACTGTGTACTGCTAGCTAAGGTACAGCCTTTTCACAGTCTGCATGACCTGAGCATGAGTAGAGCACTCGGCAAACAGCTTGCAAGCACAGTGAAGGAATATCCTGTTATTGTTTATTCTGTTACCTTTTGTTCACCTTTTCCCTTTTGTATTCATATTGCAATCTAGCAGTTCTACGTGTGAATTCAGAGAACCCAGAGTACCTTGGAGTGGCTTCACTTCCTGTATCATCGCTGCCATTGAGTGGAGCATGATAAGTTTTGCAGTACTCACTCCTTAGCTTGACTTTTACTCTGACTGCTTAACGCTCGCTGTAAAGAAAGTTTTGCGGGAGTGAGCCAGCCAGCCTGTGGTGGAAATGTGACATCTGTCAGAAGATTGGCTTGTTATTTAATTTTAGTTCAAACAATGACACAGTGACAAGATTACATTTCAAGGGATTACTTTTAACAGAAGTGGATGGCATTTTGCCCTGTGTCACCTTTCATATCTGCTCCACTTTGTGTTCATTCCTTTTCCTAGACATGATACAGCATTGCCTTTGAAACATTCACACTGTCCAAATGGACATACATTCTGTTAGCCTCCAACACTAGTCTCTGCTTATCTCATTTTATTGTTACCATTTCTGGAAATTCATGTCATTTCCTCAACATCGCACCCATGTGTTGCATTGCAAGCGCTCTGCAACTCCATGCACGGTGGTGCACTATACTCCACAAACCGTGACAGTAAATGATAAATCAGCAAAAATCTAACCAGCAAAATAAACACCAACTGGTCTTGTGAAATGAAAGCTTGTGACTGTGTCTTTGTTTGAATTAAAAGTATTGTGAAATCACTTTCCTTCACTTCCTACCCAATCTTTTAACCAAAAACAGGCAAATTTGTTTAAAATCTCCTTCTCTCTCTCCAGCTCTCTTTCTGATCCTTGTCTGTTTTCTAGTGATGTTGTCCATTGTTTAAATACACTGAAATCCTTATTTTCATCCGTTGCTATCACCAGATTGCATCAGTAAAATCTGCTCTAAATGGGAGAGTCTGCTAGCTGGCAAGGAAGAGAGAGTCAAGCAACACACACACACACACACAAAACACCATCCACTCACTTCCTTTTGCTTGTCCTTTCCTACACTAGGCATTCACAGGCAGATACAGTGAGCACATGGTGTACAAGGTGAATATAAACATACTGTACGTCGGCAGATATTACATATATTAAAGGTGAGAAGGCACTGGGGAGACACCTACTTTAGATATACGGTATACTTGTGCTTACATCCAGCAGCAACTGGATTGGCTTCTACAATATTTTGTCCTCATGGTGCCTCCCCATTCTCTAGTGCATGCTAAAATAAAATGACACAGATACTCATCTAACAATTAGCAAGTACTCCAGTAGGCTGGGCATTCAATGTAATAACTAAACACCACATGAAAGCTGATGCTTAACACATGTCTAAAAGAGATAACTGATTTCAAGTAGGAATGGGGACAAAGTCTTACCTGCTACTTAATCGGGATGGTTGCTTCTCTTTTACCATTGAAGTTGTTTACTTTTTGTCTCTGGAAAGCCCAACTTCATTTTTGCATGTTCACATACTATTTTGATGTTGGAAGGGACTTGAGGTCCAGCTGTGCCCCTCCAGCCACATGGCAGTGACTATACCCAGTCTGAGAATGGGCAAATACATGTCCAAGTTTAAGAGCTGGAATGGCACCCACACTAATGCTGTATAAACCGCAATCCTTTGTTAGGTTCATTCAGTCCTACTTTGCAAGTCTGAATGTTAATTTATTTTATTTAGCTTTTGTTGACTGGGTAAGTGCACTAGACAAATCCTGCCTATTTTCAGGCACGACCCGGGGGAGGGGGGATACAGATGCATGCCAACTGACCTTGAACCAGATTAAGCTGCTGGTGGTATTTTTTAGTGAATGAGGGAAATTTGGCCAGGACACCGGGGAAATTCCCCTGCTCTTTTCGATAAGTGCCATGGGATCTTTAACATCCACCTGAACTACCACTAATCCAGGCAGATGGGACCTCGGTTTAACGTCTCATCTGAAAGACGGCACCTCAGAAATGCAACACCCCTCTCATGCTGCATTACAGTGTCAGTACTGGGATATTAACCCAAGTGCCAGATGTGGGAACTGAACCCACAGCCCTCTGATCTCCCGGCCTCAGAGGCGAGTGTGCTACCTACTGAGCCACTGACACTGCCAAATAATGTAAAACAAGTACATCTGGTTTGGAGCTCTGATCACCAAAACCCTCTCAGACATAACAAATAAACACAGAAAGTCAGATGTTTATAAATGATGTATGCAGCATTGCAAGTCTTCTTGAAGGGAAGACAAGGTGGATCCTAAGTCCCTTTCATCACCACAGTACTATGTTATTCAGATTTGCTAAGAAATAACTCCAGAAAGTCAGTGCAGTTGTGAGCCTGTTTGCCACCTCTGATTCCCTCTTTTTCAAAGCAGTGTAGCCTAGTGGTTAATGTGAAGAGCTGTGAACCTCAGTGGTGAACCAATTTTAATCCAATTACTGCCACTTACTCACTATGTGACCTTGTGCAAGTCACTTAACCTACCTGTGTTTAACCTCTCTCTCCTCTCCCACTTTCTTGCTTCCCCCCCCCACTCCCTTAACCTTCCTTAGCAGTTCACAAACTCAACTACCCACCCCCTGAACAAGGCACACTTAATTCTTCAGATCCCCTTTGGGACATGTTTCTGCAGTCCCTCTGCGAAATCACTGGCTTTCGGATGTGATTAAAAGAAATTCCACTTCTCTTCATCATAAGGTGGGGTAATAAAAATAATATTGTACGTGCATGTATACACATGACTATTCACTACAATCCAGTCCACACAGTAATTCTATTTCCCTTGCCAGATTAGTGTATTAGCAGCCATTTTAGCTCTGACCAGAATTTGTTATAATTTGTAAGTGAACTCAGCAATCTGACCTTTCACTTTATCCACATCAGCATGAAATTCCTGTTGGAATGCCCCAACCTCCCTATAATGATGTCCAACATAGGGTCCGATGTAGTTGGGGGAGTGGTTAAGGCAGTTATGGCACCACATTTATTTGGCCTGGAAACCCTCTCTATCACAGGTCCTGTCTGGTGAGAAAACTGGCAATAGCCTCTCAGTTACTGGGTGTACTCTCTGGGGCCAGGGTCCTCTATATTCTTTATATAAAAGTCATGATACTTCCTAACTCCATCCTCCTTTTACAGTGGAGTCCAAAAGCTTTTCCCTCCTTTCCCTGAGACATTTATTCTGTTCAATCCTGTGTTATTTTACCGAGCTGGGTTGGGGGGGGGTGAAGGGGGGTAGTGGGTGCTAATTGTTGAGAAAGGGCCTGTAGCAAGAGAAAGGAGGAACACGGTCATGAATGCACAAACCTTGCAGCAGCCTTTCCCTCCTCTCCCAGTGATATTTATTCTCAGCAATTCCGCATTGTTTTTTATGCTAATGAGTCAGGGAGACTTGGATAACACAGATGATAGCACAGAAAATAGTTAACAAATGCCTGGGGAGTCTGGGGAAACAACTGCCTCCTATGGACCTAGGTAATGTTTTTGGATCTGTTCAGGTACATTTTAATGCTCTTCCAGATTATTTTATCAATAAATTTGACCAATGAACTAGGTTGTACTTACTGTGAATGACCACTAAAATGCACCAAAACACTTAAAAAAAAACACACAACATTTTCTTGGGGCTGTGGTGACTACCAGACCCATACCATTTCTTATATATATTTGGCCCACCAACTTTAAAGCTTATTGACCCACGTATATATACTGTAGATCATTCTTTTAGTATAACTTGCCATCACATAAAAAAGGGCCCTGTGTAGGCTTGAAAACTTATGTACTGCATTTTTTTTTTGTTGGGCTACTAAAAGGTGTCAGATCCCTTTGTCTATCAGTCTGTACAAGGACCAATATTGCTACATAAATTTTATCAACAAGCATGTCATATGCAAGCAATAATACATGACAGGGTGGGTGGTATTGGGCTATACCTGCCCATCCAGGGGCATGATGAGGCCTGATGCTGCAGGCAGAGGGTCTTATAGCCCCTGAAAGGGTGGGCATAGCCCAAACTACCCACCCTGGAGGGTATTATTGCACTTAGACAATGGAAAATAGGCTGCATATTAGGAAAAGGGTAAAAAAAATTAAACAAATGAATGGAAATAATTCATTTTAATGAATAAAAACATTTTATGAAAGCAGTCCCCACACTGTACTGCTGTAATTGGCACTAGAGGGCTCTATTATGTTTTGTTAGGCACATCAGGGAGTGTAGAAAGACAAAGGGAGGGATAGTGAGGCTGAATAGAAAGGACGGTGGGTGGGCAGAGAGGGACAGTGAAAAAGCAGGGATACTGAATGAATACTTCTGTTCAATATTCACAAAAGAGGAGGAGGGGGAGGTGCCTAATCCAATTAACAGAAGCACTCTGGATGGGGGAGGGGGTCGATCCCAGTCCTTTCACAGAAGAAAGAGTTCTGAAAGAACTCCTAAAACTGAAGGTGGACAAACCAATGGGGCCTGATGGAATTCACCCCAGAATTCTAAAAGAATTAAGGGGAGAACCAGTGACATCACTGACTACCCTTTTTAACAAATCAAGGGACAATGGTGTGGTACTTGAGGACTGGAGGAAGGTGGATGTGATTCCCCTTCACAAAAGTGGGAGCAAGACAGAGGCAGGAAACTACAGAATTTGATCTCTGTGGTAGGGAAAGTGATGGAATCACATATGAAGGAAAGAATTGTTGAGTACCTAGAGGCCAGTGGGCACAGGACCCAAGGCAGCAGGGGTTCACAGTGGGAAGGTCATGTCAGACAAATCTAATTGATTTCTTTGACTGGGTGACCAAATTAGTAGACCAGGGAGGGGCTGTGGACATGGCCTACCTAGACTTTAGCAAGGCATTTGACATAGTCCAACACAAAAGATTAATAATCAAATTAACCAGCCTAGGAGTAGGTTCCAGGGTGGTAGCCTGGGTAAAACATTGGCTGGACAACAGGACACAGAAGATAATTGTAAATGGAGTCCACTCTGAAGAAAGAGGTGTTACTAGTGGAATACCGCAGGGTTCAGTACTGGGTCCAGTCCTGTTTAATGTGTTTATAAGTTTCATTCCAGAGGGACTGGAAGGAAAAGTATGCCTCTTTGCAGATGATACAAAGATCTGCAACAAGGTAGGGACTTGGCAAGGTTGGAGGAATGGTCAGAAGATGGCAGCTTGGATTCAATGTAAGAAGTGCAAAATAATGCACCTGGGAAACAAAAACCCAGGGGAAGATTACACAATGGGGGGAGGTAGTAACAACAACAAAAATGGAAAGGGACCTGAGGGTAATCATATCAGATGACCTTAAGGTTAGCAAGCAATGTGAGAAGGCAGTAGGGAGGGCTGGGGGATACTGGGATATATAGGAGAGGCATCACCAGCAGAAAACAGGAAGTTGTTATCCCTCTGTACAGACAGTTGGTGAGACCCCATCTGAGTACTACGTCCAGTTCTGGAGACCCCATCTCCACAAGGACATAGACAGTATGGAGGCAGTCAGAGGAGGGCAACTAAATGTTGCAGGGTCTGCAAGAGAAGCTATACGAGGAGAGACTAAAGGAGCTTAATATGTATACCCTTGAGGAAAAGAGGGAGAGGGGGGACATGATAGAAACTTTTAAGTACCTCAGTGGAATCAACAAAGTTCAAGAGGGTAGCATCTTTCAGAAAAAGAGATGTGCAAGAACAAGGGGACACAATTTGAAGATGGAAGGGGACGGCTCAGGGGCAATGTTAGGAAGTATTTTTTTTACAGAGGGGGTGGTAGATGCATGGAACAGCCTTCCTGAGGAGGTCTTAGAGTCAAAAACAGTGGGGGAATTAAAAAATGCATGGGACAGACATAAGGCAATTCTTGTGGGGGTAGGAAGAAATAGGCTGTTGGTCAACTAGGATCTGCAGCTTATCCTGTAGGCAGGGAAATGGGAAGACTAGGTGGGCCAAGCGGTCCTTATCTGTCATCAAAGTCAATGTTTCTATGTTGTGGTGTGCCAGTCTGTTGAAGGGACTGTCTCTTCCGCAACAGCTGTGTTCACCCCACTCATGGCCACCCCAAAGTTTAAGCTGTTATAGACTTACAGATGAGGAAAACTATACACATAAATTAATGTTTGAAATATGTGTTTGCAATCCTGTTTGTGTAAATTGTAATTTTATGTATTGTTTTTATATGTTTGGACGCATTTGTAAAAGAGAATGTATTTTCTCAATTATGCTATTCAATAAACAGATTGATTGATACACACAGAATATTATGTGACACATACAAGGAGTATATTTATAAATTGTAATTCTACTGAAAAGAACACTGCTATGAGTGCAAACGTGCAAAATTTATGTACCAGAGATTCTTGTGCTGTTGAAGGGAAGGGGTTAGCCACAGCTGCAACAGTCGACACGATGGGTCTCTATAACTTTAGAAGAATTATGACTAATGAAGGAGCCAAGTTTAGTGTGCTGTGGAGCTTAATCCACAATGTAGGGATGAGACAACTGGGGGTAGCTTTTCCAAACTGAGTAAGGTACCTACATAGCTCAAGGAGAAGGATGCTGTTTCTCCTTAGGCCATAGCAGGGACTGCTGGTTCTGTGGAGCAATGATGTCATACATGGCAGGAGATAATTTTGTAAGGCCTTCTATGTCTATGTGTGGAGATTTTATAGATGTTTTGTTAACACAGAAGACAAGCCTATTGTAGCATTTAGAGTACAATAGTGTGTCCTGTTGGGGAGGTTCGTTATAATGCAGAGAGCCCTATGATTTATGATTTAGCACATCCAGTTTAGCTAATTGTGTAGCTGTGTTACCTCTGTATAGTAGGTGCCTGCATCAATCTTTTTCAAGGTTCAGCAATAAAGCAGCCTTATTTCTATAATAGAAACCCAGTCTAGCATGAAGCTTCTTGCAGACATTTTCAATGTAGGTAGTAAAAGCCAATTTGTAGTCTAACCAGAAACCTAAATAATACAGTTATCCACAATACTCTACGAATACCCCATATGTGTGGAAATGGGGAAAGGGAGAGAGCCAGACAGAGAACCATGGGGTGTTGTCATTGAAGCAAAGATTAGGAAGCATATGAAAACCAGGAGCAATTATAAAATTTGCAAGTAGCATTTTATGATTTTCAATAACAATAAAATTAAAAAAAATGTAATTGTTCAGGATAGCTACAGTATTTACAAAGGCAGTACTAACAAAACAAAGTCCTTCATCTGAGGGTATCTCTAATTTTAAATTTCAGTCTCTCTCTCTAACAAAAGATCAGTCTCTTTTTATATAATGTCTTTTACTGGCAGTTAACATCTACATCCTGATCTCGTTGAGACATCCTGCTTTCTCACAGAATGTATCAGAACTTTGTCAGTTTCTTTCCTTGCAGGTGCCACAAAATAAACACTGTGTCCCAGAATTAATCGCCTGTTGAGAACTCTGCAAAAAAGGTCCTGGATCAGTTCAACAATATTAACTACATACATTTTCAAACCAAGGGATCCCAGTTTCACACAAATAGTCCCGTAAATTTTTATAACCACAGGTAAGCAAGGTGAAGTAGAAATAGAAACAGTAAGTGAAGGCAGGGAGATAGCAGGAGGGGGGAATCACGAGACTGTCAGAATCATCAGTTTCTAGGTCTTAAAAGGAAATCTGATTGTGAAATCAGACAGACAAGAGACTGAAGAGGAGAGGATAGAAAAGATGCTTGCTTTTACATCTTTCTGCATGATAAATAGGACAGGGTCTTATTCAACCCTGTCACAGGTGTAAAAAGCATAACCTTTTTTTTGTGGCGTTTAGGAGCAATTTTTATCTAATTAGATTGAGCTGTAATTACTGAAAGACATTTTGGAGGTTAGACATAACCATTTCGTTGGTAGGCCTGGAGGTATATAGCAATGTATCACCTGCATAGTAATATAGGTATGCCCCTGTAATATTTGAAACAAGGTCATTTATGTATATCGTAAAAAGTGGGGGACCCAGGACAGATCCCTGGGGGACACCTGGGGGGACACAGAAGGAGGAGAGACCTTCAACTTTAACCTGTTGCTGATGTCAGGATGGTTTGAAAAGCAGGGTAGGAAGAATGGACTAACTTCCATCTTAGCGAGCTTCTGCAATAAAATGTTATGATCTACAGTGTATTAAGCTTTGCAGAGGTCAAGAAAAATGGCACTGTTGGGAAGATTTTGGTTTGGTGCAAACAGCCAGTCATTATTCACCTTGGCTAGGGCAGCAGTTGTACTGTGCTTAGATCAAAACCCTGACTGAAGGGGAGTGACGATGCTGTATAATTCATGATGCTCACTAAGTTGCATATTCACCAGTTTTTTTTAATAATTTAGCAAGGACGGGAACGATGGAGTTAGGCCTGTAATTATTTAAATCAATCTTATCTCCTGATTTAAATAATGTGGTGACGCCTGCTGTTTTCCAAATTGAAGAAACTTATTTTGGCAAAATGGCAGGTTACAAAGGTGGGTGATAGGGGCAGTGAGAATAGGGCATCTCAGTTTGAGTAAGAGGGGATCCGAAGTATCAGGCCCAGCATTTTTCTTGGTATCTAGACCAAGGAGAAGTTTTTCACCTGTATAAAAGTGATTTGCTTCAGGTGAAAAGGGACACTTATAGTGGCCACACTACCAGTAGCACCTTGGCAAGGGACAGTATAGGACCTTGCAAGTGAAATGTAGAAGGCCATTACAGCAGAAGCAAAATGGGTATTAAGTTCTTCAAATATGCATTGTTTGTCAGTTATCACCATGTTGATGTACATGAGCTGCTTTGGTAAAGAAGAGGTAGCAGCCCCTCCCCCCTGGATTTTATGGCCTTCCAGAATTTTGAAGGGTCATTAACATTTTCTTCCATGAGGGCAAGGTAATAATTAGTCTTAGCAGACCTAATTATCTTTGTAGTTGCTACACTTTGGCCTTTAGAAATATACTGCAAGAGATACTGTATGTGTCACCTTTATGTGCCCTATAGCAGCCAACAATGTTTATAACTCCATTGCTGGAAAGAATAATTTTTGGGATTAAACATTCAAATTTGTTTGGTTTGGAGAGGCAGCTGACAACAGTGGAGGAGAGTTTACCATTGACATTGAGAGCTAGTTCACCCCCTCTTGTAGGCCTTTCAAAATGATATAGCATAACATTTGGAAGCAAAATTACTTGTGAATCGATGGAGCTATGAAGCCATATTTCTGTGAGAAGGAGGTTCTCAGGATTGGTGTGGACTAATTTTGTCCAATTTTCCTAGACAGGGCAGAAGCAATACACACTTTAATGCAATTATCTGTCTGGGGGAAGGAAGCCATTAATAAAAAGAAGGCTCCATGAGTAAGAAGTTTGGCATGTACCAGATAATATGTTATTGTGATACATTGGGATTACAGAACCCAGGGGGGGTTGCATGTGGGGCATAGCTAAAGACAGCAGTGGTTGCTTGTACAATGCAGGTACCTAATCATCTTGTATAAAGCAAGTACCCAATTACCTGCAAATGGAGCAATAAACAAAACATGGATTAAACAAAAAAACAAAACAGCCTCAGGACAAGATTCAACAGCCATAAATGTATAATTACCCACACACTGGACATGTCTGTAGCCAAGCATTTTTATCAACCTGACCTTCATAAGCTGGTTGGTGTCATTCTCACTGCCATTTAGACTCTCAAAGAGTCTACTGAACTTTCATATGTGGAAAAGTACTAGACATATCAACCTCACATATTTTATCCTACGGGATTTAACCTGTAAGAATAACAATGGACCTAAGAGAGACACTCAGAAGTTTTCTATACGTAGTATTCTGTAGCCTATATCTCCCTCTCTAATGGGGAGACATTTTCATTTTCATGTTTTTTTCTTATCTTCATCAATTCTTCCACTGAATATATATTCCTCTGTCCGTTATGTATCTTTGACCTACAAGAAGCAACCTGGTATGTTGAATTGCAAGGCCATCATGCTGAATAGCTGGAAATAAGAGGACTTGCATATACTGTCCTTTCCAGCTGCACAGAAGTAGTGACATTTGATAAATGAAAAGGAACAACCTTCAACATACCACTAAAATGCTGTCCTGCCTATACCTAATAAACGTTATGCAGTCTATTTCTGAAAATGATTTTCCTCCCACTTGCCATGGCTCTGACTGATGTAGCTCAGAAAGTCTGCCAGCACATTTTCCTTGCCTGACAGGAGAACGGCAGTTAGTTGCATGTCCAGGGAGTGAGGGAGTGAGCCAGTGACCAGATCTTCATGGCCTCTGTGCAGAGCTTTGAGGATCTTGTGCCCCCTTGCTTATTGATATAGAACATGGTGGTAGTATTGTCTGTCCTGATTTGGACAGATTGGTTTTTGACTTGGGGGCAAAGGCTTTTATAGCCAAATACACAGTTCTGAGCTCAAGGAGGTTTATGTGGCACTTGGACTCTCTGGGAGACCACATGACACTTATGGACTGTCCTGCAAGGTGTTCCCCCTCCCCAACCCAAGCAGGGAGGCTTCTGTAGTAAGCACTCTGGAAGGTTCCTTCTGTTGGAAGGGACCCCTTTCCTGAGGTTGTGCCTGTTCTTCCATCAGTCCTTCCAGGGCTTGTAGAAGAGTCATTGTGACTAGAACCAGCTTTGTTAGGGAGTCCCTTTGTTGGGATGGACCAGTAAGCCCTCAAGTGATATTGAATGTCTCTCACCCGAAACCTGGCACCTGGAACTACTGCTGTAGTGGAAGCCATGTGACCCAGGAGTCTGAAGAAATGCCTGATTGTCCTTGGCTGGCCAAGGACAAACAAGTCTGCCATGCTCCAGAGGTTTTTGTACCCTGTCTACTGGGAGAAGAGCTTTCCCTTGCTGGCTGTCCAGTTCTGCCCCAATGAATGCCAGAAGCTGAACTGACTCTAGCTGGGACTTTTCTGTGTTGGTTAGGAAATCCAGTGACTCAAGAGAGGACTGTGTGAGGTGGAGAGAGCCTCCGATCATTTGGGGAGGCTTGCCTGTTATCAGCCAGTCATCCAGGTAGGTAAAGACAGAGACCTGCTGTCTTCTGAGATGGTCTGCAACTACTGCCAGACACTTTGTGAAGAGACCTGGAGCTGCAGAAAGACTGAATGGGAGAACTGCAAACTGGCAATGGCCAGAGGGCAGCCTGTATCTGAGGTACTTTCTGTGTGAGAGCCTGATGGAGATTGTGAAAATAGGTGTCTCTGAGATCAAGGGAGGCTAACCAGTCTCCCTGTTATAAGAAGGGGGTCACAGACAGGGTGACCATCTTGAATTTGAGATTGACCAGGTGCTTGTTTAGGTACCTGAGGTCTAGGATGGGTCACCAGTCCCAGTTTTTCTTTTGGGTGAGAAAGTATCTTGAGCAGAGGCCCCTTCCCCACTGGGATAGGGACACCTTTTCTACTGTACATGCCAAGAGGAGAGAGTTGACCTCTGACCTTGGTCCATATTTCCAGTTTTCCCAGGTCTCCTTTCAGTTCCCTCCAACCTCCTTCACTATCCACCCTGCCACATATCATTGTGTAATGTGCAATGCCTCCACTATGAGGTTAATGGGAGCAGGACTCAAAGGCTCCAACACCATGACCAGCTGGAGGTTCAGGAGCCCTACTTAATGTGCCAAGTTTGAGAACCCCAAACCCTAGTAAATCAGAACAGACAACAATATTGCAAGGCAGTATAAGACAAGGTGAGCTGTGGTTCTGATTTTTTTTAATCGGTCATACCTTATTTCTGTATTTTGTGTAATTTAAGGATACAGTAATCATGTTAAGCATTGCTTTATCTTTAATAAAGCCTCTTGTGCTGGGCTTTCTCTGACATTCAGCGTCAACTGCCAGTCAGGATCCAGCACCCCAGTAATATTTTTCTCGTGTAAAATTATAAAGGGGTTTGATTGTGCAATATGTTTACCTTTCTTTTTTTGTTTGCTTGGAACTTCAAAATCTGTGTTAAAGGTAGAGATGCACAGATATCACTTTTATGCCGGATATCAGATCTGGATATCCTGCATCTGCTATCCGACCAGATCGCTTCAACATTGGGCCGGATAGTAATTAGTGTGACTTTAAAAAAAGTATTGCCGGGACTCGAGTCAGGAGTTGCTGAGTTGGAACTAATGTGGGAGAAGAGGTCATCTCAGCTCAGGTCGCAACTGCAAGGGCATGCTTCCTTTTAATTCTAAGCGTACTGTACATATTATTGCTATTTCTAACTCATTCTGGCTGGCCAACTTATCGCTGTCAGAAGCGGTTGGCCGCTTGGCAGGGCTGACTTCTATACCATAATATTGTAACTCTATTAGGGGTGCTAGTGTCGTACCAAACTCTATTGTCAAAGTAGCTGCTTTGCTAGGAAGCATCGTACACTCAGTGGTGTAAAAATGGGACTTACAATTTTTTTATATTTTGGCTATATAGTTCAAACTAGGTGAATATATATCTAAGAATACCCTCTTGTCCATATTTATGTTCAAAATTAATTTCAGTAAGGAACATGATGTAAAGACACTACTTATGCAGTCCACAAACTTCGTATTTAAAAATGCTTACTTCCAGAAAAATACCTGTGTCACTAGTTTGAGTTCTGACATGGCCACTTACTACCTTGATTACGGAGTAGATTTTAAACACTTCTTATTACTGCAAGCTCCTATAAATAGTACACTGTATCTGAAATATTTCTTCTTCCCTAATCTGCTTTTTTATGTATAACCAAACAGCTGATTTCTTTTGTATTATTATGCCCTAGCTGTGCTTAGCAGCACTAGCACCAATGCCTAGAACAAGGACTATTTCATTGTTGACGTTCCACTTTTAAGTGAGGCTTAAAGCATTAATATAATAGGTTCCTTCCTATCCTATCCCATTCAAATTTCTTGAGTGTTTTTAATAGAGATCACCACCACCTCCTCCCACATTCTGTCTAAAATGGCACACACTAAAGTCCACTCCCTGACTACTAACCGCGGTTCTTGTTCTCTCACTGATTGCTTTTTACTGAGCCATGATTTTAAAATAATCGATCCAACCCACCCGATTAAAATTTAAAAACCGATCGGGTCGGATAGGGGTATAAAGCCTGATATCCGACCAGATCGGATCTCCGGGTCAGATATCCATGCGTCACTTGTTAAAGGACAATAACTCGTTAGTTTTTCAGTAACGTACCGAGAAAGATGCTGTCAGGGACTACTTTAAAATAATAGTAGCTAAAACTTCAGGAAGGGGCAGAGTTTTATTATTTTCATAAGATTCATAGAGGTTCTCCTTACTGATCAAATGTGCAGCTGTTCCACATTTCATTGTAGAAGCAGCAAGATTTCAAAATGAATACCATTTAAATACAGTATGTGCAACATTTAAAAAGGACTACCCTAAATAAAACTAGAGGTGACCACAGCACCAAAGGTCTCTGATCCGCTGTGGCAACTGTTGGTGGCGAACAAAAAATACCAGCACAAAGCAGGCAAAGCCAGATGTAGGAAAAAAGTAAGGGAACAACAGCTGGCTGACTTGGAAAAACCTCTTAAGGCTAAAGAGAATTTATACTTTTCTTCTAATAAGCACTGTCCTGATTCTCAACTTCATCTTGAAATTCTTCAACTTAGAGTTAAAATTAACAAATTAATTTCTCATAAAACCAAACTGGCCTTGTTTAAACTTAAATATAAATTTTGGGAACACGGTGATAAAAATTGGAAACTCCTCTCTTACCAGCTCAAAGCACAACAAATGGAATGACACATTCTAAGCCTAAAAGATGAACAGGGTACGATTCACTCCAACAACCCCTCTATAAATCATAGCATGAAAACCTTTTATCAAAAACTATAACACAAATCCTCCATCTAGTTTACAAATTCAACAGTTCCTTAAATTGTTACATCTTCCTCATCTTTCTGCTCTTGAAGCAAATTCTTTAGATAAACCCTTCTTGCTTCAGGAAATCCAGAAAGCTTTGTCTTCCTTGAAATCTGGCAAATCCCCTTGGGGTGACGGATTCCCTGTCGATTTCAATAAAATGTTTTCCGACACCTTATGCCCCCTTCTTCTCAATGTATATCAAGAAGCTTCCAATACTGGCAAGCTTCCCCCATCTTACACCAAAGCAATCATAACCCTAATCCCTAAGAAAGAAAAGACCCTACTCACCCCGCAAGTTACAGGCCCATCTCTTTATTAAACACGGATGGGAAGATATTTACTAAACTACTAACTTCTCGACTTGAATCCTTGATTCCCAAACTAACTCATTGTTCGCAAACATAGAAACATAGAAACATAGAATTTGACGGCAGATAAGAACTGCTTGGCCCACCTAGTCTGCCCATTTTCCTACCTAACAGATAAGCTGCAGATCCTAGTTAACCAACAGCTTACTTCCTCTTACCTGCCACTAGGACTGCCTTATGCCTGTCCCATGCATTCTTGAAGTCCCCCACTATTCTTGACTCCACGACCTCCTCAGGGAGGCTGCTCCATGCATCCACAACCCTCTCAGTGAAAAAATACTTCCTCACATTACCCCTGAGCCGTCCCCCCTCTATCTTCAAATTGTGCCCCCTTGTTCTTGCACATCTCTTTTTCTGGAAGATGCTACCCTCTTGGACTTTGTTAATTCCCTTGAGGTACATGAAAGTTTCTATCATGTCCCCTCTCTCCCTTCTTTCCTCAAGAGTATACATATTAAGCTCCTTTAGTCTTTCTTCGTATGTCTTCTGGTGCAGACCCTGCACCATTTTGGTTGCCCTCCTCTGGACAGCCTCCACTCTGTCTATGTCTTTGCGGAGATAGGGTCTCCAGAACTGCACACAGTACTCCAGATGGGGTCTCACCAATTGTCTGTACAAAGGGATAACAACTTCCTGTTTTCTACTATTGATGTCTCTTCCTATGCATCCCAGTATCCCCCCAGCCTTCCTTACTGCCTTCTCACATTGCTTGCCCACCTTTAGGTCATCTGATATAATTATCCCCAGGTCCCTTTCTATTTTTACTGTTGTCAGTATCTCACCCCCATTGTGTATGCTTCCCTGGGTTTTTGTTTCCCATGTGCATTACTTGCACTTCTTTGCATTGAATCTGAGCTGCCATACATTTGACTATTCCTCCAACCTTGCCAAGTCCCTTCTCATCCTTTCCACTCCATCTTGTATATCAACCCTGTTGCAGGTCTTTGTGTCATCTGCAAAGAGACATACTTTTCCTTCCAATTCCTGTGCAATGTCACTAATGAAGACATTAAAAAGGACCGGTCCCAGTACTGAACCCTGCGGTAGCCCGCTAGTAACCCTCCTTTCTTCACTGTGTCCTCCATTTACTACTACCCTTTGCGTCCTGTTGTCTAGCCAATTTTTATCCAGGCTACCACCTTGGGACCCACTAAAAGGCTGGCTATCAAGCTGGTTTTATTAAACATAGATCTGGTTCTGATCACCTACATTCCTTATTTAATTCAATTCACAAAGCCAAATCCTCAAGACACCAGCTGCAGCCATAGCTATTGATTTCGTGAAGGCCTTAGATTCCTTAAACTGGGAATACCCCTATCAAGTTTTATCTTATTTCAGTCTTGCTCATACCTTTTTGCTCCTGGATCAAGCTATTATATAACTCCCCTGTTGCTAAAGTACTTACTAATTTCACCATTTCCTCTTACTTTCATCTAGCAAGAGGAACGAGACAAGGCTGTCCCCTGTCACCTTCCCTATTTATTTTAGACATGGAACCCCTGACTGCTTGTTTACATCAATCTTCTGGCATTATGGGCATACCTGTGACCAATTCAAGATATGTTTCTCTCTCCTTCGCGGATGACCTCTTAATCTTACTCGAAAACCTGAATGAGGCTGGGCCCCCGTTGGTTGATTTGCTTAATAATTATACTAAAATTTCTGGCCTTGCTTTGAATTATGGCAAATCACAAACCATGCCCCTTAACGACCACTGTAAAGCCTTTATGAACATACCTCTTGGATTCCGTTGGTTACCACAAGGCATAACATATCTAGGAATCAAAATTACTAGTAACTTAGGGAAGATATGGGACATTAACTTTAACCCCTTATTTGATAACATCAGAACAATTCTGGACAGATGGAAGCTTCTTAGTCTCTCTCTTTCATGGGGAAAATTTCAGCCATTAAGATGTCCATTTCTCCCAAGATTCTTTACCTCTTTGCCAATATTCCTTTAGGCTCACCATCCTCCTTTTTTGCTAAAATTGATAAATTAATAGGTAACTTTATCTGGGATGGGAAACCCTGAGACTTAACTGCAACAAACTTCAATCACATTGGAAAAAAGAGGGGATTCGGACTCCCCTGGTTCAAAGGCTACCTCTGGGCTTTCCGAATGGCCCAAACCTTTAAATGGTTTCAGAAACCCTCCCCTCACTCACCACTATTGGTTGCAATGGAATCAGCATTGTGCCCAGGAGGAGTTCCCACTTCCTTCATTTTTAATCCCATTTCCTCTAAACTAAAATCTCACCTGACTATATCATCCTCTGTTCTTTATTGGAAACTAACACACAAATTCCTGAAATCCAATCCAACACCCTGGTTTTATGCCCCCTTATGAGGCAATCCACTGCTCACTCTAGAAGGTCACCCAATTTTCTATTGTACATGGAGGAACAAAGGCATTTTCTTTCTCGGAGGTATCTTGGACCAGAATTCACTCACTCTTAGATCATTCTCAGACTTGCAGGTCACATGGAAACTTCCTAAACAGGACTTCTGGAAGTTTTTACAAATTCAGGCAGCTTGTAACTCTCTCTCTCTCTCTAGTTTAGTGCATAAGCATACTCTTCTAAACCCATTCATCTTGCACTGGACTAATTTATCAGTAAAATTAAATAGCTCCATTTACAAAGACATTATTGATAATTTACCTGATCAGTCTATACAGGCCAAAAATAAATGGAGTACTCTTCTTAACCACAATATTTCAGTCGCACAATGGAGTAATTGTTGGTGTATTGCACATAATACCTTTAAAGATACCCGTAGTTCTTTAATACAAACTAAAATCCTACATCTTTGGTATAGAACTCCCTCTGAGCTTCAACAAATTGGCCTATTAAATAATAATAATTGCAGCTGCTGCAATTTGGCCAATGAGGATCTACTTCATATCTTGTGGTTTTGCGCTCCCATTAATAAGCTCCAGCATAAAGCCTGTTTACTTGCCTCCAGAGTAACAGGACAAAAACTACCTTTCGACCCTAAGCTATTCCTTCTAAGCATCCTTATCCCCAATAGCTCTCTCCTCTCACATGCACATTTTAGATGGCTAAACATACTTTCTCTTCTGGTTAAACGTCTGATTCTTATAAAATGGAAATCAACTCTGGTGCCTCCTCTTTCAGATGTTCTTCAAGCCTCTGTCAGTATGCCTCCCTAGACCGATTATTTCATGTTACTCATAACCGACTCACTGTATATGAGAGATGTTGGCAAGATTACTTCAAGTACATCGAACCTAGTTCTTCTAGACCCTAATTCTTAGAGATATTTAACCCTCCTTCTTATTTTGCTCTCAGATTGGGTTTTCTTGAAACATTTGTGCACAGATTTCTCTCTTTTTTCCCTTCTTCCCTGTTTTCTCCCTCTCTCCTTCCCTTCTTCCTTGCTTTTTTCTCTCTTCTTTCTTTCCTTGCACACTTTTCTCTTCTCTTCACCTCTCCATTACTGAACATTGTTCATATTACCATATTTATCACTTTTTGCAATGTACTGAATGCCTTGCCATAGCCTGCCCTAGCATGTATTTCGTACATGGTTGCTATTTCTGATCCTATAATACCCTATTGATTGTAACCCTTCTGCTCTCCACTTACATCCTGTCTAGGTTTGTGTTTTATTATCAATACATGTATATAGGGCTTCTCCAATATGTTTACCCTAAATACTGTGTTTTAAGTGATATTTTATACCTTACATGGAGGATAGTCTTCTATTGTGTAAGATGTGTGCTTTCTTATATACTCGAATTTCAATAAAAAGATAAAGTGAAAAAATAAAAATCCACAATGTCAGCAAATAATGCCCTTGGCTGAGCACAAAAACAGTAGTTATGTAATAACTTACCTTAATAGTAGATCTTCAGAAGAGTCTCTTACAGTAGGTAATAATCATTAGGACTGTGCCCCCTGGCATCAGAACCTCACAGAAAACTTTAGCTAGCATTGTCTGGCAGAGGACTGCCCACCGACAGCACATGACCAATGTCAGCATGACCCAATATAGTGGGTGGTCCCCAGCCCAGCCTCCAGTTCTCCCGCTGGAGACCTCAGAATAAAATGGCAAGAGAAAGGAGTTGGCTCCTACAGCCTAAGTACAGCTTAAAGAACCAGTAGCAGAAACCGGGGGAAGGTGGGAGGGGAAGTTACCTACTGCAACAGCCTCTCCCAAAGATCTACTGTTATGGTAAGTTCTTATGCAACTGTACTATCTTACTTCAAGAGGGCTTTTGCAGTAGGTAATAACCATTAGGACTGAGTCCCAAGCAATATAAATCAGACAAGTCTGAAGCATGGGAGGCAGGAAATGTCTGTAGAGATGCAGGAATCTATGAAAGGAGGCCCTGAAGGACAGCTAGTCCAAAGTCATCCCTCTGTCTAGAGGCACTGTCCAGACTGTAGTGTTTCGTAAAGGTATGGATGGAGTTCCAGGTGGCTGTCAGCAGCAGATACATTTTTTAAACAAGCAGCAGATGCAGCCATGCCTCTGGCAGAATGCCCTTTGACTTCCCCCGGCAAGGGTTTGTTGTACTTCTGGTAACAGAATAGAATGCAGTTTGCCAACCATTTGGACAAATACTGCTTAGAAACAGTGGTGCTCTCTTGGGTGCAAAGGAAATGAAAAACTGATCCATTTTACGGACTGACTTCATCCAATCTGTACAGTAATGCAAACTATCTGCGAAAATTTAGTATGTAGAATTGCCCCCCATTTTCATTAGCGTAATCAGGGTAATACACTGGTAGTTGAATGGTCTGATTCAATGTAAACTCGGAAAACACTTTTGGTAAAAACTTAGGGTTAGTACGCAGAACCACCCAGTCTCCATAAAAAATCAAATAAGGCTCCTTACACATCAGAGCCTGAAGCTCAGAAATCTTTCAAGCAGAAATGACAGCAACTAAAAAGAGTGCTTTCCACGACAGCACAAGTCACAACTTGTGACTGGTTCAAAAGGAGGCAAGGTGAGTTTTCCTAAAATAAAATTCAAATCCCAAGGTGGAGCAGGGTTACGCATCGGAGGGTTCAGGTGGAGAATTCCCTTCAGATATGTTTTGGAAACCTCCAGCTGAGCAACAGTTTTGCCCTCCACCAGAATGTGGTAGGCGGAAATGGCTGAACTATGTACCTTCAAAGAAGAGTAACTTAGGCCTAGGTCAGAGAGATGCAGGAGGTACTCCATGACCTGAGGGATGGGGCATGAGAAAGGGTCCCAACCCTTCAAGGTGTCTCAGATATAAAATCTCTTCCATTTCATGGCATAAGTGATTCTTGTGGAAGGCTTTCTGGCCTCCACGATGACCTGGGCTACCCTGGAGGAAAAGCCATAATGCGAAGTGGCTGTGTAGAAGGTGCCATGCATGAAGGTGAAGGGACTTCAGTCCTGGGTGAACCAGTGTGCCTTCCTCCTCAGGATGTCATGACAAAGGGGCAGGGGGACCGGGGGTTCCACTGCCAGCTGCTGGAGAAGTGGGAACCATATTTGGTGAGGCCAATGTGGGGCAACTAGGATCATATGAGCCCCTTCTGCCTGCAGCTTGAGCAGTACCTTCTGCAGAACTAGAAAGGGAGAGAAGGCGTACATGAACCTCCCTGTCCAGCAAAGAGGTAATGCATCCTGCAAAAAACACCAGGCCCCCGGAACGAGCGAGTATAACTTGATTTGTTTTGCACTGTATGGTGAGGTGTACAGATTGAGATCTGGGCAACCCCACATGTTGAATATGTCTTCGACCATGGCTTGGTTGAATTCCCACTCAGGAGCCCTGCCCTTGGTGTTGCCGAGGCCGTCCACTAGGACATTCTGGATGCCTAGAACATGAAATGCAGTGAGGGAAATCCGATGCTGAATTGCCCAATTCCAAACTCGCATCACTTTCCTGCAGAGGGGATATGACCAAGAGCCCCCTTGTTTGTTCAGGTACCACACTATGCACATATTGTCACCAGCAGAGGTTCTGGACTTAGGAGGCACTGAAAAGCCTGAAGAACATACAGCACTATCTGCATGTCCAACACACTGATGTGCAGGGAGAGGTCTGACTGAGACCACATCCCCTGTGTGTCTCCAGGTGTGCCCCCTCAACCCAGCCCTGAAGCAACCATAGTCAGGGTCTGTATAGGAGAAGGAGGCTGAAAAGGAACCCCTTTTTCAGAGATTGTGGATATTCTGCCATCAAAGGAGATCCCAATGCACAGATTTGAAGACCATGATCTTGCGATCGAAGTCATCAGATCTCTGGTCCCACTGAACCATGAGCATCCACTGCAATATCTGCATGTGGAGCCTAGCTAAGAGAATGTTAGGAATGGCTGCTGCCATAAGGCCAAGAGGCAGCAGCACCAACCTGGCCAAAATACAATGAATGGAAGCCACCAGCTGTGACTGGCATTGCAAGGTTTCTGCCCTGTCTAGTGGGAAGAAAGCCCAACCTTGGGCTGTATCCAGCACTGCCCCCAATGAACTGCAGACACTGGAAGGGGATAAGGTGAGACTTGGGATAGCTCACAGTGACCTCCACCTGGTCAAACAGGTCCAGGGTAGCCAAAAGGGAAAGTTCCAACAGTTCCCTCAACAGGACTGAAATCAGCCAATCGTCGAGGTATGGGAAGATATAGTGGCCCTGATGCTGCAGGGCCACTGCTACTACCACCGGGCACTTGGTAAAAACCCTGGGTTCCAAGGACAGGCCAAAGGGGAGGGCCTTGAACTGGTACTGTTCCCCCTGAAAGAAGAACCTGAGGTAACGGCGGTGGCCTTGACAGACAGGTATGTGCAGGTATGCATCCTGCATATCCAGGGTGCAGAGCCACTGTCCCATGTGTAGCAGGGGCAGCAGGCCTGAAAGGGTCAGCATTCAAAATCTTTTGTACTCTATGTACAGATTTAAGGTCTGAGATCTAGTATTGAATGCAGATCTTCTGTCTTTTTGGGAACCAGGAAGAAGTGAGAGTAGTACCCTCTTCCTGCCTAGTTTAGAGGAATGTGCTCTATGGCTGCTTTTTGCAGAACAGCCTCCATCTCCTCCCTAATAAAGGGAATGTGCACCTTTGGGTAATGGGATGGACCCAGAGGGTAGTCTGGGGGTCTCTCCAGAAACTCCAACGTGTGGCCTTGAGAAACTAGTTGGACCCACAAATCTGGGGTGATCGCCTTCCACTCTGCCAGATGACTGGTGAACCTTCTGCCAACTGGTTACTCCAACTAAAGAAAATGAGGAGGGGAGTCAGACCATGAGTCAAGAGGTGGAGGGAGGGTTGGGGAGGGCCACCCCTGAAGCCCTCTGGTTCTTAGCTGGAGGGGTGTCCACAATTGGGGGGCCAGACATTTGGTCTGACATCTGGCCTGTTGCTGATTTGTCTGCTGTCTCTGTTGGTGATGAAAAGGCTACTTTGGCTTATAGCCAGTGCGGTACATAGTTTGCATGGAATGTAGTGCCTTTCCCCCTATCCTGGAGGTTTGTGATGATGTCTTGTGCATCTCCTCCAGAGAGGATAGAAACCCCAGAAGGGTGCATCTTGGATGACAGCCTGGACATCAAGTGCCAACTCAGAAACTCTCAGCCAAGAATAACCTCCTCAGACAGACTGCAGTAGCCGTGCCCCTAGCTGAGGAGTCAACAGCATTATACTTCACTCTCAGATAGTGGAGACAGGTGACTTTAGCTGACCTAATGATGTCAGAGAGTGTTTCCTTTGCTTCAGAGTTCGGCATGGCCTCAATGACAGGCTGTATGCGAAAGAGGGAATTTTGGTACACCAACATGTGAGCCACATATGTTAAGGTGCGCACAGGGTAGAGGATGAATAAAATTTACATCCAAATTGATCAAGCTGCCTCGACTCCTTATCAGAAGGGGAGGTGCTCATATGCTTAGGTTACTTTAGCAGATCTGCCATGTTAATGACCACTGGGTCCACTTTAGAGTGAATGCTAAGGTGGTTCTTGCCCTCTGGCATATGGTAAGTCCTGTCCACCTTCTTCGCCATGGCAGGAATGGATGAAGACATTAACCAAATGGTAGAGGCAACATCCTCGTGGGGCTCCAACCAGGGAGGCGTGAGGATTGGGGATAGTTCTGGCATGTCCAAATGCTCAGCCAAACTCTTTTGTTTGGGGTTCTGATCATTAGTCTTCCATACATAGGCCTCCACAATCTTTTTCAGGTGGTTCATGAAGAAGGGATCCTGTGGACCAGACTTCGGAGACTCCTTAGCCTTGAGCTCGTCTGGTGGAGGTGTCTTGAAGCCAGAGACTGAGGTAGAGGAGTCAGAATCTGAGTCCAAGGAATGAGTTGGAACTGGAGACATAACCCCACAATGGGGAACCTCCTTGAAGGGGATAGTATGCCTTCCCTTGTCAGTGGTGGTAGTCATGCCTTTTATCAGACTTGACGTGGAAGGGCTGGACTCCACCGGTGAAGAAGACCGATGCGTCAGGTCTGGGAGTGCCAGAGTAGAGGCTGCTACTGTACGATGACTGTCCAATTCAGAGACTGAGACTTAGTTTTAGTCCACCAAGACTGAAGAATGGCCCTGATATCCACTTAAGGTTGAGGAGGTGGAGGTGGGGGCGATGGAGGCTGGTAGACTGGCTGAAATGAAGAGCCATTGCCTGGTGTTGGGTATCCTAGTGTCTGATACCAAGTCAGACGGATACCCTGGCATGTGGTAGTTTTGCACATAGCCCGGTGGCGGATACCCTGGTGAAGGGAGTCCTGGTACCTGGTACCCTGGAGGAAGATATCTGTGGGTGGGATGGCACAGTAGGGCCAGATGAAGGACCCTGAGGAGGCCTGAAAGGCAGGTTAGATGAACTGGAGATCAGAGAGTCATGCATCGGACCTCTAGGGGTTAAGCCAGGTGTCGGCCTGGCGGGACCCTACCTAGGGACGCAGGGCCCTGCTTGGACAGCCAGTGGTGAAGGGTCCTGATGGTCTACTGGGAGGTTCAGGGTGAGGCCTAGTTGCAACCTGGTAGGGGTATCATCTGGCTGACATCCCTTTAACTCCAGCTCCTGATACTTGGGGGAGGTCGGAGGGGAAGAGAAAGTACTTGGGTGGGGCGAACCGGCCAGGGTAGGCTGCAGCTGAAGCAGCAGCTGGTGCTGAGAGTCAACGTTGGGCTGTGCATCAGGGCCTGATGGAAGCACCTGGGCTGAAAGGGCATTGAAAGATCTGACATCTAGCTTATCAGCCGTGAGTGGGCATTCACCAGAGCCCTCGGTGCCTGACTTATTAGCCTGGGCTGGGTGCTCATCAGAGGCTCTGTCAAGCAACTTAAGTTATCAACCCTGCTAGCAGACTCAGACCCTTTGGTTTTCAAGGGCCTAAGAGCGGCAGGAGCCTCAGGCAACTGCCGATACCATGACCAGTGGCGGCAGGGGGACCAAGGGCTGCTCCTGGGTGGTTGAAGCAGGCTTGTCCAAAGTGGCACTTTTCCCGGAGGAAGGCCATTTACCATCTGCAGTCCCCGGAGGGATTCGCAGGTGGGAAGGGGACTGATCCTGGCCCCAGTGCTTCTCCTTGTCCTTCCTTTTTTGTGTCAGTGCGAGTCCGAGGACAGGGACAAAGAGCCATTCCACAGCTTCTGCAACTCCATGCCATTTTTAACTTTAAAACATGGGCCTTGAGGGCCTTCTGCCTGTGTTTCTATGTGGCCTGACTGAAACTCAGGCAGGTTTCACAGTCCTCGGTCTGGTGTTCTGGGCTCAGGTAGAAGAGGCAGAGGGAATGGTCATCCTTATGCGGGAGTTTCATGCCGCAGGAATAGCACTTATTCTTATGCAACTCAGAAGGCATCGGAGAAGACATTCACAAAAAATATTTTACTGGTAAAAAAAATTAAATTTAAGAGATGTATATGCATCCAAAATGGTGGCTGAACTATAGCAGCACTCTCTGTGAGGTCTGGCATGCACAGGTTGACAGCGGGAAAGAACGGGAGGGAGGGCAGGGGACCGCTCGCTATATAGGGTCATGCTGACATCGGTCACATGATGTCAGTGGGTGGTCCCCTGCCAGACATTGCTAGCTTAAGTTTTCCATGTGGTCCTGATGCCAGGGGGTGCAGTACTAAGGGTATTACCTACCGTAAGAGTGCTCTCGAAGTAAGATCAATGATTTTCTTTTAATAAACAGCCAATGGCACAATTTCCCTGTACAAGTTTGGATGTCATATCTGCCATTTAGTGAATTTCAGTGGTGATGCATGGGAATTAACAGCACTGCACAGGTACTATGCTGTGACACATGATGATGGACCCCCTTATAATTAGGGAGATTGCACTGGTACTGGCTGATCACAAAGAAAAACATAGTTTTTTAATCAGCAATCATGGGGAACATTTTCTACTATCATAAAAGTGCTATTTGGCAACACTGTGCTAGTGTTCTTTTGTAAATGTTGCATACTTTGGAAAGTGCTTATTTTTATGAACCTTGACCTTTAAAGTTGCACAGTTTTGCTCATTTTGCACAAATAACCACACAGCACTGTATACTGTGATTAATTCACAAAAATGGTGCAATTTCATGAAAAGTGCATGAAATGCATTTCCCAGTTTCACTCAGCACTACTTACTAGCACATGATTGTATTCTTTGCTGGCTTCAATGTCAGGAACAGATCCCACTGCCAGAGTAATAAAATACACAGAGCATTATCCACAGTACACAGCTTACCCTCTCAGTTCCACTAACCACCCCCCAACCACAGATTCCATCTCGTTCCACTCAGCTGCATAAAACATGCACATATATACTCATACTGAAACTACTTTATGTTCTGCAGAAATGTATGTGGTGATACGAGTTCAGCAGCTGTCCCATAACAAACTATATACTGTAAAACCAACTTGCATAACTGCATGGCAAAATCTAAAGCTCTACTGTACAAAAAACATGTCACACTGAGCTGCGATCTTGAGGTTGTCTCTAATTATAACTCCCAGATCCTTCTCCTCTGAAGTCTGCTCTAGACGCACCCCTTCCAGCCCATATACAGTCCTCAGATTCCTCCTCAAGTACCTAACCTTGCATTGTTTGGCATTGAATTTCAGTTGCCAGACCTTGGATCACATTTTCAATTTGCCCAGGTCTCATTTTCTTTATTTCCCACCCTCCCCAATATCCACGCAACCGCATATCTTTGTGGCATCCACATTGCCTCAGGCTCAGCTATGAGGTTCAGGGGCAGGGATGTGCAAAGCTGACAAACTTCATGAATAAATGTGTTAAGTGTGACATGCCAACTTTGCAATGTTTTCGGCAGGTGGAGGGGCACTTTTTCAGGCAAAGCCATGCAAATTCACTGGCAAAGTTGCCACTTTACAATGTCTTTTCCTGAAAAAGTGCTACTTCACCAGGAAAGCTCACTGTGGTGTGGCAAAGTGCAAAGTTTGAGTCACGTGGGAACTTCACAAAGTGATTCATGAAGGCAAATTTTGCCACTTCGTTGGAACTTTGCCAGTGAAGAAAAATTTAGCAACATCACTATTCATAGGGGATAGAACTCAATGCTCCAACACCATGCCCAGCTACAGGTTCTGGAGCCCTAAATCAGGTAACAAGTATGAAAACCCTAAACCCATGTAGATCAGAACAAACAACAAAAGTGCAAGACAGTTTAAAACAAAGTGTGTTGCTGATATTGTCTAGAATTTAAAGATACAGAAGTCTCTTTGAATAGTTTCATCTTTAATTAAGTCTTTTGTACTCGGCTTTCTCTGTGAGAAATTATAAAGGGGTTTACTTGTGCTCCATGCCTACCTTCCTCCTATTTACTTTTAACATCAGAATCTGAGCTAAAGGACAATATCTCTTTCAACTGACATTATAAAATGGGTTTGAAAAATTGTGAAACCTGATTGGCTGAGGGCCATCTTTACCCATGCTGTTACCTCAGCACAAAAGCACTGGAGAGAGATCCAGCTGCCTCATCACAATAGAATCAGTGCTAACCACCCACCCACCCACCCCTGACTACCATCACAAACAGAGCTGTCACCTTTACTCACTTAAAATTTTCAGATAGGCCCCAAAAATTAAACTGCCTAAATTAAAAAAAAAATAGTTAAATGTTATTTGCCCTCGTAATACTCTTCTTACACTCAGATACACACATTTAAAAATAAAGTACCACAGAACTTACAGTTTCTTGTGTTTCTTTGCCGATCAGGAAAAATTCCCCTCCTATCCTTACCTGCTTACCAGGGAAATCTCTGCTGTTTAACCTGGTACAGATACAGCAAAAGCTCTGGTTCCAGCTGAGGCCTGTTGTGTTATTGAGGGGGCAAACATTCTGCCAGTAGAACTGAGAAGAGAGTTGAATTCTTGTTTTCCATTCAAAATAAACATTCCATCTACGGAGTGTAGAAAAGATAGAAAGAAGGTGGGGAAATGGGAGGAAATAAAGGAGGAGGAGGAAAGGTAAGGAAACAGGTAAATGGGGTGAGTTTGGGAAAATAGAGGGTTTAAGGGCTAATTTGAAAAAAATGTGTTTAGCTGTGCATTATATTTGAAACTAAGATTGCATTCCAAATATTGGGATGTGCTGGAACTATTTTGTTGGGGTAGATGAATGTTTAAAAAAAAAATCACTGAAATGGTTAAACATTAGATCTTATTTTTTGTATATTTTTTCACACCCTCCCCAAAAATTTGGGACATATTTTGTAATGAAAATAAGACATTCCAGGGTGTGTATTGTGGTTGGATAAAGAACAGTAATGTACTTACCATAACAGCAGATCTTTGACAGAATCTCTTTCATCAGGCCACACCTTTGGAACTTACAGCCACGAGGCACTAGGACCACACAGAAGATTTTGCAAGCAGTCAGCCAGGGGTCACGCATGACGAGCAGCATATAGATAAGTGTGGGTGGCCCCTCCTTTCAGTTCCCCACCAGAGATCATGCTCAGAGAACCTTTCTGTAGGGAACCAGGGGAGACCCCAGCCACCCACATACCAGGTGAGACAGAGTAGGGAAACACGGAAGACCCCAGCCCTACACATACCAGGTGAGACAGAGGGCTGGAAAAATGTAGTAATGGAGATAGCACAAGTATCCTTTGTTGCAGACCCAGAAAAAGAAGGAGGGAATGACAAGTCCTGATGAGTCTCTTGAAGATACTACAGTTACATAAGAACTTACCATAACAGTAGATCTTTGAGAGAAGCTCTTGCAGCAGGCCAACACCAGTAGCACTAAGCTCTCAGGTGTCAGGACCATATGGAAACATTTCTAGCTAGCAGTGTACCATAGGAGACTGCCCACCACTGACGTCACTCTGCTGACGTTGGCCTATCCTATAAAGGTGGGCAGTCCCAAACACCCTTCCCCATTCTTTCCCATCGATCCACATACAACAGACCACTGACACAGCTGCAGCTACAATCTACTCCTATTTCACACGCTTTCTTGTTTTTTAATTTTCCTCTCCAGAATTATCAGGTGACCTCTCCGTGTGGCCTGAAAGCATGAAAATGTGGGAAATGGTGGTCAACTGTAGCTGCTGTGGTGTCAGTGGTCCAACGTGCACAGGTTGACGGCAGGAAAGAACTGGGGAGGATATGGGGGACCACCCACCTTTATTGGATAGGCCTACATTAGTGCAGTGAGAGTTGTAAGCAGTCCCCTGTGCTACACTGCTTGCTAGAAAGGTTTCCGTATGGTTCTGCCACCTGATGGCTCAGCCCTACCAGTGGTGACCTGCTGTAAGAGCCTCCCTCAAAGTAAAATCTACTGTTATGGTAAGTGTTCCACCTTCTTCAAGGATATCTCTCTAATTAGTCCCATGTTTGGAATGAGTACCAAGCAGTACCAAAAGCTAAATGTCTGGGTGACTGGAGCCTATAGACTTATGAAAGGAGGCCTTCTAGTACAGCTATACCAAACCCAGTTCATGTATGAGAAACAATGTCCAGGCCATAGTGTTTAGTGAAGGTGTGGACATTACTCCAGGTAGCAGCTGCATGGATCTCTGCAACTGAAACATTCCAGAAACAAGCAACAGAGGTGGCCATGCCTGTTTTGGAATGACCATGAACCACACTAGGAAGTTCCTTACCGTACTTCCTGTTAAAATGTAATACAGTTTGCCAGCCATTTGGACAAGCACTGATTAGAAACTGGGGTACCCTCTTTCCCAGGGGTGAGTGAAATGAAAAGCTGCAAGGACTTTCTGCAGTTCTTTGTATGGTGTGTATAGTACCTGAGTATTCTGTGCACATGTAAAACATGGAGCAATGCTTCCCCTGGATTGGCATGCTCTAGATAATACATTGGCAGGTAGATGGTTTAATTTAAAGTAAACTCAGACATGACCTCTGGTAGAATATTCGGATTAGTACACAAAAACACCCTGTCTTTGTGGAAAATCAAATAAGGAAGGGTCACACATTATAGCCTGCAGCTCTGAAATCCTTTGAGCAGAAGTGATTGCAACTATAAACAAACTCTGGCCAGAGCCAATATGGCTGCAACTGAGAAATTTGGGGTAAAAATATTACAAATTACCAAAGTTACAAGCATGCATTTGTAAAATGTAACATAAGCTCATAAATGTGTTGGTTTGTAATATTTGTACACCAAATTTTCAATATAGCCTTGTTATGACCCTGCCTCATGAAGACGGACAGACAAAATGTTCAACTCCTGGCTAAAAGGTGTTTTTGCGCAGGGACTGCAAAATCAATTTTCAGAATCAAAAACACATTTTGGGCAGGAGTTGAAAAATGACAGCTGTCATATTCATGAGGTGCTGTAAAGAAATTGCTAGGTGGAAAATGTGGGGTAAAAATATTGAATATTACCCAACATATGAGTCTGCGTTTGCAAAAATTAACGTAGGCTAATAACTTTTTTGTTTTGTAATGTTTTTACACCAAATTTCCAACATAGCCTTCTTATGACCCCACCTCATTAACAAGGGCACAGAAAGTGTTTAACTCCAGGCCAAAAGGTGATTTCGTGCAGGGACCGCAAAATCCCCTTTTGGGATGTAAAAAAATATATTGGGCAGGATTTGAAAAATGACAGCTATCACATTCATGAGTTGCTATAAAGATATGAATATGCTGTAAATCTGGGGTACAAATATTGAAAAGTACCAAAGTTATGAGCCTGCATTCGCAAAATTCAACGTAGGCTCATAACGTTGTTTTTTTCAATAGTTTTACAACAAATTTTCAACATAGCCTTCTTATGACCCCACCTTATGAACAAGGGCAGAGAAAATGTTTAACTCCTGCCTGAAAGGTGATTTCAAGAAGGGACTGCAAAATCACCTTTCCGGACAGATTTACCTAATGTCAGTAGCATTGTTCATGTGGTGGGGTCCCAAAGAAGGCATGTTGAAACTTTGTACCAAAAATATGTAAAAATGCTCAAGTTATGACATTAAGTTCAAAACCCCATTGAAATACATTGAACTGCATACCTGTGTCTTCAGTTTGCAGTCCGTCTTTGAAGAGTGAAGACATGTCTGTGGTCCAGAGAGGATTAGGGTGTTGGACCACTGATGGGCAAGTACGAGCTTGGGGGGTGCAGGGCAGTGGATGTTAAGTGGAGGTTGGGTGGGGGTAAGGAATGGCTGCAAAAGACATCAATGGACCATTTTTTTTTTTTGTAGGTGGGAAAAAAAAAAAGAGACCGATGATCCCCGATCAAAACACTGGGGAACTAGGCACCCCCAGTGTCATAGTTACATGGGAGAAGACATCGATGGACCATTTTTCTTTTTTTTTTTTTTAACAGGTGAAAAACAAAAAAAAAAGACCAACAATCCCCGATCATAACACTAGGGGATTGGGCACCCCAGAGTCAGAAGAAAAGACCAACGATCCCCGATCATGACTCTGTGGGCTGTTCATGACACTGGGGGACTGGGCACCCCCAGTGTCATTTCTATGTTTCTGGGGACGGGGGTAGGTGCTGAGAGGGCGTGGTTGGGTGAGGGGAATTTTTAAAATATAACAAAAAATATAGAAATAAATACGTGCCAGCAGTCACAGCGGAACATGGGCCACTCCGCTGTGACCAAGATGGCCACCGCATGCTACTGTGCATGTGCAACTATTAGTGCATGCACAGTATAGTGCAGCAGTCATTTCAGACATGACAGTGTTTATCGTGTTCCGCCGTGACGGCCGGCACTGTAATAGTGCAGTGCTGCGGTCGGTAGGGACAACATGTGCATACAGCTTCACAGATGTGGCGGCGACTGTGATGCAATGCAACATGTTATTCATTTGGAAGGAATGTGGGGTCCTTTTTCTTGGTGATCGTAAAAGGATTGCAGGGCTACGCCCACTGTGGTATACCATTCACATAGTGACGGCAATACAGTGAAGACCATTACAGCGACAAAATCTGCAATTTGCTGTAATGGTTTGCAGTATTGCTGACACTGCTATCTGCCATGATTTCGCCCCCTTCCCAAAACAATTCCAACTCTGAGTTGATAATCTAAATTGTGGGGAGTGCGAGGGGTGAAGTGTCAAGCAAAAAAATCTTCTGCTCTTGATGGCACAGTGCCAACTGCCAGCATTGTGCCATCACAGTAATGCTGATCAACAAATTTCATGTCGATGCGGCATGGTGGAATTGTCCACTGCAGCCCTAATAATGCTTTCCAGGAAAGAAAGCATAAGCCACAAGTTGGGGCTGGCTCAAAAGGAGCCAAAGTCAACTTCTCCAAAACAAAATTCAAGTCCCAAGCTGGGACTGAATTGCGACTAGGAGGCTTGATATGAAAAATGCCTCTCAAGATTGTACGGGCTGCCTCTAGCTGAGTAACCACACCTCCCTCCATAGGCACATGGAAAGCTGCTATGGCAGCCAGGTGCACTTTGAGGAATACTCCAAGCCTGAATGTGATAAGGACAGTAGGTACTCTAGAACCAAACTGACTGGAGAGATAAACAGATCCAGGTGGTGAAAAGCAGCTCATGAAGTAACTGCTTCTACTTCATGTAGTAAGTTATTTCTGGTAAATGGTTTTCTACCAGCCACCAACACATCCACATTTCCTGAAACCCCAAAGTGAGTTATGGCTAAGTCTTTTTTTTTTCCTTCTATTATTTATTTATATTCCTGGGAGCCTGGCAGGTGGCTCTGGTTCCCCCTCCCTCAGAGGGACTCAGTCTCTGGATCTCCATTCCCTGCCCGACTTCCCCTGCAATCCACCATGGGTCCCTCCCGCATGACAGGGCCAAGGTGAAGGGGCGCCAGCTTTCCTCCACCACTGGAGTGAAATCCAGATACTCGGGGAGCCAGGACAGGTGCAGGAGAGCCGTCATGGAGTCTTCCAGCTCCATTTCCACTATTTTATTTTTCTCTGCCCCCAGTCACCGCTGATGGCATACATCGGCAATGTGCCTCCCAATTTGCATCTCCTCCAGCCACCGCCAGAGGGAGATCGACGAGTGAGACAGCAATCCCTCCTCCTCGAGAGAGGAGAGCAGTCCTCTGGATGCTCTATTCTCTCTCTCCCCTGCCAACCCCCAATGGCCTGGGCTCATTCCTGAACCCAGGTCCCCGTCGTGGCGCGAGGTGTGACGTTCAGTGCCTCAACCTCCAGCACCATCTGCCTGACCAGTTATGGTTATGACTTCAAGAGCCAGGTATGCAGATGGAGAGACTTCAGATCTGGATGGAGCAGGGTTCCCTGTTTCTGTGACAGCAGACTGTTGCACATGGGCAGCAGTACTAAAGGATCCACTGCCAGCTGCTGCAGCAAGGGGAACCAGATCTGTCAAGGCCATAGGGAAGCAATGAATACAGCTTCAGTAGTACCCTCTGAATGAATGGGAAGGGAGGGAAGGCATATAGAAACCTCCCTTTCCAGGAGAGGGACAATGTGTTTCACCAGAAAACTCCAGGCCCTGGAGCGAGCGAGCAGAAATATGGCAGATTTGCATTGTGTGAGGATGCAAAAAAGTCCACCTCTGGATGACCACATATTTCAACTAGATTGTCGACCACCAAGGTCAGCAGCTTCTACTCATGTATCCTGGACTGTGACCTGCCTAGCCTGTCTGCCAAGATGTTTTGGAAGCCTGAAACATACACTGCTAATAGTTCTATCTACACTGTGTTCCAGAGCAGAATACTAAACGTTCGTTTCCCTGCACAGTAGATAGGAATAAGTCCCCTCTTGTTTGTTGAAGTAATGCATTACACTGACATTGTCTATGTATATTAACAGAGGACTAAGGGACAAGTGGTTCTGGAAGACCTGGAGTCTGTATAGGACTTCCCTCATTTCCAGAACACTGATATGCAAAGTGTGCTCCACTTGGGTCCACGTGCCCTGTGTCTAATGAGGGCCCATGGGAGCTCCCATTCCAAACCCCAAATCATCTGTGGTGAGGATCTGAAGAGGGGAGAGGGATCAGGAATGGAACCCCCCTTGAGCAGGTTTCTGCTGTCCATCCACCACTTGAGCACATTACGCACTGGGGACATGATTAGAACCATCTGTACTAGATCGTCCGTGAGCTGGTCCCACTGGACTCTTACAGTCCACTAGGAATCCTTATGTGCAGCCTGGCCAGTGGTACAGTGACAGTGGGCATGATCATGAGATCCAGAAGGCATAAAAAACGTCCTTGCTGAGACATAACTGCTGTTGTGCAATAATTGTGCATGGGCAATCAGGCATTCATCCCTGTCCAGAGGCAAGAGAGCAGAGCCCTGGGACATATCCAGAACTGCTCCATGTACTGCAGTCACTGGCAGGGTGTCAGTACTGATTTTGGTATGTTGAATATCACCCCCAGAGCATTAAACAGTTGTTTGGTTCGAGCTAAGGTCTTCAACGGCTGGTCCCTGGAGTGGGCTTCTAATACCCAGTCATCCAGGGAAGGTAAAATATACAGGCCTTCCCTGTGAAGGGCTCCTGCCACCATTATAAAGCATTTGGTAAAGACTTGTGGGGCAGAAGATAAGCTAAAGGGCAATACTCTGAATTGGTAATGCCACCCCCCGACGAAACAGGAACCTCAGGTATTTTCTGTGAAGTCTCTGGATCTTGATATGGAAGTATGCATCCTTCATATCCAGGAAGCATATCCAATTCCACATTTGCAGTAATAGAAGGAAACCCTGCAAAGTGATAATTCTAAATTTCTTGTAGTCTATGAGAAGTTTAGATCCCGTAGATCCAGAATAGGCCACAGTTCTCCTGTCCACATTGGGACAAGGAAGTACCGAGAGTAAAAAAAACATCTGTTCCTCCATTCTACAGGGACAGGTTCTATGGTCCGTTTTTGGAGCAGAGTCATTACTAACTCCCACAACAGGGGAAAGTGCCCTGGAGGATATATTGTCACAATGATGGATGATCTAGAGGGTTGTCAAGAAGTTGCAGAGCATGGCCCTTTTCAATGATCTCCAGAACCCATACATCTGTAGTCATCTCCTGCCATTGGTCTAAGTGGAGAGAGAGATAACCCCCTACAATCACCCCTGGAGGTAAAGGTGGTTGGGGGGGTGTATAAGGAGTCAGGCTGTGCTGGTGGGGGTGACTCCACCAACTCCACCTGCTCCACCACCTTTGGTTTGGGTGTTTTTGAATGGGCAGCTGGAGTAGTGCCAGGGACCAGCAAACCCTGGTCCTTTGCCCCTGCCTTGCTCTCTGGGGAGTGAGCACTGCCCCTAACATCAGCTGGGCCAAAGGTACCCCCATTTCTATCCCTGGGTTGGGTATGGTACAGGGAGTGCACTGATTTCACAGTCCTGCCAAAGGCTTAGAGATCTTTTAAAACTTCCTATACCTCATAGCCAAACAATGTTTGCCACCCAAATAGGGGATTAAGAATTGTTTGCTGCACATCTGTGGCAAAGCCTGCTACTCTGAGCCAAGAATATTGCCTGAGACGGATGTCACAGGCCACAGCCCTGGCAGAAGCATCAGAAACATCATAGGCTGTTTGGAGCAAATTCTTGCCCACATTACCACCAGCAGCCAGAGTTTTCATTAACTCCTGTTTTGGGGAGCCTGCAGACAAGACCTATACAGCAGCCTTAGCCTTCCTCCAGAGGGTGTTCTGATACTTCATCATGTGGGCCTGGTAGTTAGCAATATGAAGATCCAATGAGGCAGAGGCATATTTACACTTGCCTAGGACATCCAACCACCTAGATTCTTTGTCAGGAGGAAGACAGCTCAGGTATTTAGGTGCCCTGAACCTGTCATGTGCAGCAGTGATCACTGAGTCCATTTCAGGCTGTGTAGCATAAAAGGACTTCCCAGAAAAGGGACAGAATAAATTTTATCTGCCTTTCTGGGTATAGTTGGTACATTTTTTGGTCTGTACCAAGCTGCAGAGGTGGCATCCTCTAAGGCTGGAAGCAGAGGAGACACCACAATAGAGGGAGATTCTGGCAGCTCCAGGACTCCAGCAGGTTATTTTTAGTAGCATCCTGCTCTTCTAATGCAAAGCTCATAGTAGCTTGCATCTTCTGCATCATGTTGAAAAAATGAGGGATCCTCTGTAGGTGACACTGTTGTGTTCACAACAGAGTCCTCACTGCAAGTAGAGACCATAGAGCTGGTGCCATGTTCTTATTGGCTCATGGCACAGTCTTTCTCTTCATCCTCTCCCTGCATCATTAGATCATGGTTATATTCATATTTGTCATTGACTGGGTCGGCAGGAAACAGAGACTGTGCTGGTGACATCAGCAGCAGCATAAGAGGGTTCTGTTGGCAAGGGAGTACCTTGCCTTGTCGAGGTATTGTATTGTATTGTAGAGTTAGGCATAGAGGGCCCCAAAGATAGACTCCCCTGGAACAGGAAGACAAGACATTAGACGCCTTATCATGTCCAAGAAACTGTTAAGGAGTGCCTGAGCGTCTGTGCCACTTTGATTAACAGGCATGACTGGAGGAGTCAATGGTAGAGGCATAGTCCCTATCATTGACAACAACATACCAGCCACAATAGGCCCAGTAGCACCCATGCCAAGTACCAGCCTTGGTGTCAAGTTGATGGTCAGGTCGGCATTGCCACTGGAGCAGATGACGTCAAAGCAGAGATTGTACCTGTAGAGCACAGGGGTGACCTGAAGCAGATCAGGGAAGGCTTCTCCTTATCCCAGTGCTTCTATTTGTGACTCCCTGAAGATTTTTTCTGGAATTTCAATGACTGCGATTTGGTTGATGGAACTGGTGACACGGATTTTTTTTTAAGCTGCTTCTCCATTCTTTCTATGGTCTTTTGGAGTAAAAATTTCTCCAAAGCCTCCTTTCTACATCACCTGGTTACAGAATTACACCCTCTGACAGATTCTGCAGGCTTTCACGTTGTGGTCTAGCATAGACACAATCTACATGGGAGTCTCCGGTGTAGATCTATTCTCTGCACTCACTGTACTGGAAAAGTTTTGATGGTTCCTTCAACAACAAACAGGTCCTCGAATATCACTAAAAAATTGATACTTGGTCATGTATAAAATATATAAAACATTATCTAAGAGCGGCAACATTTCTGATGGTGGCTGAGGAGTCTGATCGATGTTGGGAAAAGAACTATATATGTATGCTGATGCCTGATGTCATTATGGGTGGCCCCTGACTGACTGCTTACAAACGTTTCTGTGTGGTCCTATTGACTGGCAGCTATAAGGTCCAAAGGCGTGGCCTGACGAAAGAGATATTCTCGAAGATTATCTGCATTTCTTGGGTGGCTAAAGGCACTCAGCAATGCCTCATGCCTCACAACAAACACACACAAGGTGTGCAATCATCCCACCACAACCCACACACTATTGCTTAAGTATCATACAGAAAGGGATGCTGTCAGAGGCCACTTAAAAATAAAAGCAGCTAAAAGATCATGAATAGGAAAAATTTAATACTGTACTTAGTTTCATAAAATTTAAATAAGTTCTCCATACTGATCATGTGTATTGCAAATTGTATTGTAGAGTTATTATGATTTTAAAATGAAAACCATTTAAATATATGCAGCATGGCAAAGGGACTGCTCCAAATAAAACCAGAGGTGACCAGAGCCCCAAAGCTTTGTGATCATCTGTGCCAACTGTTGCTGGGCCTGCCATCACAGATGAAGACTCTTGGTGCTGGCCATCATGGTGTTTGATTCTCCTTGGACCAGCTAGCACAGGTGGCTATTGGCTAACACCTTTACCAACCATGGTGCTGGCTCTCTCTGGACCATAAGTGCAAGCAGGTGCTATCCACGCCGGCACTGGCATTGCCTCTTTCTGGGCCGACTAGAACCAATGACTACATTCTTTGCTGGTTACGATATCCAGCAGCAATAACAGTGTTATAGTAATAAAATACCCAAACAGAGCACCGCACACAGTACACAGCTTACTGTCTCAGCTTTACTAACCACTCCGTCACCACAGATTACATCTGTCCCCACTACCAACTGTATATAATGCTGCACCAATACACTAATACTGAAACTATTTTACATCTTGCAGAGGAGTATGTGACGATACTGTATCAGTTCGGTAACTGTCCCACAACATATAAAACCAACCTGCATAATTACATGGCAAAGTCAAAAGCTCTACTATTCATTAGAGAAAAGAGCTAATAAACTCTGAATGTAATGCTAAGGAGCTAAAAACCTAATATGAATTTGGCTTACAAGATCTGTCTCAGAACAAAAGGTCTGCTTGTCTTAAAGGGACACTGTCAACCTGTTTTGCATCATATTATTTCTAGTTACAAACCCGCATTTTATGATTGTTTACCTTCTCTAAACTTCGTTGATGTTGCTGTTGGTTTTGTCTGTCTCCTTGTTTAGTAGAACCGACATGCATGCTAATGTATATTTATAAACAACTTTGTTTTGTTTACAATCAATGATCTGTTCTTACTGCATACTTCCTGAGCTTTGCAAACACACCCAAACAGAGTAGTCACTCATGAGGCAGTAGCCACCTAAACTCCCACTACATCATGAGGGGATGGAATGTGTTGCGGGTGTTTCCAAGATCAGGAAAGATGCAGTTGGTGCTGATCAAGCAATGTAAACAAACATGTGTTGCTGTGATAACACCAGTATGGTGGGCAGTCTGTTTTTCACTTTTTAAAAGAAAAAAAAAATCAGAATCAAACTACCACCTATATCAGCAGTCATTACAGAATGTTGGCAATCACAAAACATGTTTTTTAAACAATGGACACTTTGAGGCCTAAGGGGGTTGACAGTGTCCCTTTAAGTAAACAGAAATATCTTGTACTCCGTTGACTGAAAATGCCCTGGTCAAGGTTTTGAAGAAGTTGGTAATGTTAATAGAAAGGAACACTGTAAAACAGTAGCTACCGACTTTGTATTGATGTCATTTTTTATTATAAGAGAGTAAGACAAAACACTGTTGCATGGAAAAAAAAGCAATGTTTTCAACTTTTATTCAAAGTAAAAAAGTATCCTATTGGTAGGATACATTTAAAATAATTAAAAAGGCATTAGAAAAATTTAGTTGCATAGAATGTAACAGCAAATAAACATATTTAACAAAGAAGATAAGCTTACGAGCCATAGGTTATAGGACTGTTTCTGGACATAACACAGTAGTCATATTTACATAGAACTGTAAACAAGATTTTTTTTTCCTCTAAAATTAAAACACTGCTCACTTTTAAAATGGCTTTTCTCCTCAATATTATTCTTTTGGCTTGTACAGTAACAATATAGTAAGCATTAACACATGCTTCCATTGCAGAAAGGTACCAGTTCATATTATAACACAATATATTTTATCTCACAGTCACATGCATATATATATACACAGCTAAACTTTACACACTAAATGCATACATTTCAAATTCAGTTGGCATTAGTAACACCTACCTCATTACAGTGATTGTATCTCTCAGATGGGAAATATGAATTTGATTGCAAAGAACTAAATATAGGAGTTAAGACTATTTATTATGATTGCTGAAGACAGACTATTTGTCTAGAAAAGTTCATGGATTAGTTAACAATTACAGTCCTGACACACAGTATGTTCTCTACTATGGTTCAGCATACCACCAATGTTTGTCACAGCCGCTGCATCAGTTAACAAAACAGTGGGAAAACATATGTTCCTATTGTTTTGCTAATCGTGTTGCATCACAGTGAGGACGGATCTGCTGGTTCCCAACACATGGCAAAAAGTAACATGCCATGTGCCAAAACTGTATCTTTAACTTTGTGAGGTACAGTTTGGTCTCCGGTATACCTTTTCCACTCACTGTTGCTTTTAAATAAATATGTACTGTAAATGGGTTTGCTAGATGTCTCTTGCAATTAAGAGCATTGTCTAATTACTTCTTGGTGCTCAAGAAAGTACAGTTACGTAAGAACTTACCATAACAGCAGATCTTTGAGAGGAGCTCTTACAGCAGGCAGCACTGGTAGGACTAAGTCACCAGGTGCTAGGACCACACAGAAAACCTCTAGCTAGCATTCAATTGTGTGGGGACCACCCCCAATGTTGGCACATTGACGTCCATCCTGTGGTATAAAAAGGGCAGTCCCCCAGACCTACCTCAGTTCTCCCGCCGGAGGCCCCAGCGCCAAAGGCAAATGAATGCAGCACTGAGGCAGTTCCTCTGGGTTGAGGAAAGCAGCAATCAGGGGGAAGGAAGGAGGGAAAGCAGCAAATGCTGCAAGAGCTTCTGTTGAAAATCTACTGTTACGGTAAGTTCTTACATAACTGTACTATCTTACTTCGAGGGGGCTCTTGCAACAGGCAACACCGGTAGGACTGAGTCCCAAGCAGTACTGGAAGTGACCTGGTCAGCAGAGAGGAGGAGGAAAGCAACAGTAAGAGGACAATTATGAGAGAAGGCCCTGGAAGGCAGTAAGTCTGAAGCTGTCCCTACACCGAGAGGCGATGTCCAGACTACAGTGCTCGATGAAGGTATTGACTGAACTCCAGGTAGCGGCTGCGCAAATGTCTGCAGCAGACACATTCTTAAATGAAGCTACTGAGGCAGCCATACCTCTGGTTGAATGGCCTTTGTCCGGTTCTGGCAAAGGCTTGTCATACTTGCGGTAGCAGTAAACAATACAATTACTGTAGCTAACCACTTAGATAAAAACTGTTTGGAAACAAGAGCCCCTTCCCTCCTGGGGCCAAATGAAGCAAACTGATGAGTTTTTCTAACAAGGCAGGTGCAGTCCAAATAGTACCGGAGCACTCGGTGAAGTATGAAGCAGGGCCTTCCCCTGATTACAATACTCAGGAAAATAAAAAGGCAGGTGGATGAATTGATTTAACGTAAACTCAGACACCACCTTAGGCAGAAACTTAGGATTTGTATGCAAAGACACCTTGTCTTTGTGAAAAAACAAATAAGGTTCTTTACACATCAGAGCCTAAAGCTCGGAAATCCTCTGAGCAGAAGTAACAGCAATAAAAAAAATGCTTTCTATGACAGGAAGCATAGCTCGCACTCGTGGCTGGCTCAAAATGAGGAAAGGTGAGCTTTTCCAACTTAAAAAGAAGATCCCATGGTGGGACAGGGTCCCTGATGGGAGGTTTCAAATGCATAATACCCCGCAAAAAAAGTGCAGAAAAGTTCCAGCTAGACAACAGCTTTGCCCTCAATAGGTGCATGGTGCGCACATATGGCAGAAAGGTGCACCTTAAGTGATGAGTAACCCAGGCCTGACTCCGAAAGGGACAGGACGTAGTCCAGAATGAGGTTCTCTGGACAAGTGAAGGGGTCCAAGTGCCAAGCGGTGGCCCAGATGGAGAAGCACTTCCACATCATGGTATAGGTAGCCCTCGTGGAAGGTTTCCTGTTGGCTACCAGGACATCTGCCACCCGGGAAGAACCTCCGAAGCAGGCAATAGCTAAGTCTGCAGCAGCCACGCATGATGATGCAGTACCTTGAAGTCCAGATGCACCACAGTGCCCTGCTCCTGGGAGAGAAAGTTGGAGCACAGGGGCAAGGGAACTGGAGGCTCCACTGCCAGTTGCTGCAGTAGGGGAAACCATATCTGATGCCGCCAGTAGGGTGCTATGAGGATCATCACTGCCCCTTCTGACTGAAGCTTGAGGAGTACCCTCTGAAGAAGAGGGAAGGGAGGGAGGGAGGGAAGGTGTACAGAAAACTCTCTGTCCAAGACAAGGACAACATGTTGTGCCAGAAAACACCAGGCCCTGGATCAAGTGAGCAAAAATAGGGCAGTTTTATGTTGAGTGAGGAATGCAAAGAGGTCAACTCGGGATGACCCCACCTGCCGAAGAGGTCCTCGACCATGGAGGAAAGCAGCTCCCACTCGTGGGCCCTCAACCTGGACTGGCTTAGACTGTATGCCAGGACATTTTGGATGCCTGGAACACGTACGGCAGATAGTTCCAGGTTGTGTCTTATGGCCCAATACCAAATCCTCATGGTCTCTCTGCACAGAGGGTAGGAGTGTGTTCCCCTCTGCTTGTTGATGTAGTAGACTATAGACATGTTGTCTGTCTGTATCAGGAGTGGGCCTGGAAGAAGGCAGGTCTGGAAGGCCTGCATGGCATAAAGACCTGCCCACCTCTCCAGCACATTGATGTGAAGATGCTGTTCCAGCTCAGACCAACCCCCCCTCCAAGTTTGATGGTCAGCTAAATGGGCACCCCAGTCCAGGCCGAGAGGCATCCATAGTGAGGATCTGATGTGGGGAAAAACACTCAGAAAGGAACCCCCATGAGGAGATCGGAGGGGTTCTGCCACTAATCCAGGGTCTGTCTCACTGGATTGAAAACTAGCACAGGCTGATCCAAGTCTTCGGTGAGCTGGTCCCACTGAACCCAGAGGGTCCACTGAGGGACTCTCGTATGCAAGTGGGCTACAGGAACTGTAGCTATAGCCACTGCCATGTGCCCCAGCTGATGTAGGAAAGATCTGTCTGGAACTTGATGGGAGGAGGAAACCAGCTGAGCCTGTGCTATCAGACGTTCCACCCTGTCCTGTGACAGTAAGGCTTTGCCCTGGGACGAGTCTAGGACTGTCTCTATGTACTGGTGGTGCTGGCTTGGCAAGAAACAAGATTTGGGCAGGATGAGAGTAATCCCCAGGACCTGGAATAATCAAAAAGTGGACTCCAGAGTCCAAATTAACTGAGCCCTGGAGGGGGTTGTCAACAGCCGATCATCCAGATAGGGCAAGACATAAAAACCCTGTCTCTGAAAAGCCACAGCCACCACTCCTAGGCACTTGCTGAAGACTTGGGGAGTCGAGGAAAGGCCAAAAGGGAGGGTCCAAAACTGACAGTGGTCCCCCTGAAAGCAAAAACAGAGGAACCGTCGGTGGAGTGGGAAAACTAGGATATGGAAGTAGGCATCCTGCATGTCCAGTGAACATCAGCCAGTCCCCTTGGTGAAGGAGGGGCAATAGCCCTTGCAGAGTGACCATCCTGAAGCACTTGTACTCTATGTAGAGGTTCAGGTGGCTGAGATCTAGAACTGGTCTCAAGTCCCCAGTCTTTCTGGGGACTAGAAAGAAAGTGGAATAGAACCCCTTCCCTCTTTGAGCCCGGGGAAGTGGTTCTATGACCCTTTTGCACAGCAGCACCCAAATCTCCTCCTGGATGAGGACAATGTGGGTCTGAGAATAATGGGAGTGCAAGGGAATGGTTTCTGGGGGAGTCTCTAGAAATTCATGGGTGTTCCCCCTTTTTGATGATCTGGAGCACCCGAAGGTCTGAAGTCACAGTGCACCACCCCTCTAGGTATAGGATAAAGTGACCCCCTACTGCCTCCCCACCCCCTCAAGGCCTCTGCTGGGGAAGGGTCTGGCAAGGAATCACGCTGTGGAACCAAGAGTGGACAGAGTGGCTGTGGATGCTCTGGGGGCCCTAGAGTTGGAAGGTCCAACTGGGTGGGTAGAAGCCCTGTGTTTGAATGCACCTTTTGGTTGTTGGCCGTTGGACTGCTGTCTGGGCTGCTGGCAAAAGGACTGATGTTGGGAGGACCTGGGTTGTGAACTGTACATGTAATGCACCAACCTCAAGGCCTTATCCAACTCCCGTAGGCAGGAGATGACATCCTGAGCATCACCTCTGAATAGGACAGAACCCCAAAAAGGGGCATTTGAGATTTTAGTCTGAATATCAGGGGCAAACCCTGACACCCAGAGACAGGAGTGATGATGGATGCAGGCTCCTGCTGCTGATGTGCGCCCGGCTGCATCAATGGTGTCATAGGCCGCTCTAAGCACATGGTTGGCCACATCTGGAGCAGATTTGAGGAGCTAGATAAGTTGAGCCTTCGTAAGGACCTTGGGAAGACTTTACACCAGGTCTCTGTCCTGGTCCCATAAAGCCTTTTTGGTATTGTACCATATGGGCCAGGTAATTCTGGTGACCCGGCATTGGTCTCTCAGGTGCCAGCTGGGGATTTCCTGAAGGGGCAGCAGGCATGGGTTGTGGTGCAGGCTGGGGTGGAAGTGATGACAGCAGAGACGTCAGAGAAGGCGATGGCAGAGTGGGCGTCATCCTGACAGGCAACGGCTGACACCAGTCCAGCAAAATAGCCGTTGCAGGCCCCAAGGGACAGCTGGGTGCCTCCAGAGGGGAGTTCCCTCATGACAGAGGCAAAGATGTTGCCTGAGTGGAAGAGGAGGCGAGTGCTTGCTCTGGGCAATGCCCAGGGGTGCCATCTCAGAAACGGGGACCAACGACGGCAATGCCAAGACCAGTGGGGTGACAGGCAAGGACCTACCACCAGAGGAGGCGACCACAGTCGCGCTGTCTGGCTGAGGACCCATGGGAACAATGGGGCTCAGCATCAGGGGCTGGGGGCAGGGTAGGATGTCAGCTACCCCAAGGAGCCCCCGCACGAAATGGAAATAAGGGTGGGCGGCTATGAGACTGGCAACCCCAAAAGAGAAAGGGCTGGAAAAGGCAGAGGGGTTGACCTCCTGTGGGAGGAAGACCCACAGAAGGCCACCGGCTTGTGCGGTGACTGAGAGCAGGAGGCTGACCGAGGATGGTTCCGATGCTTGTCCTGGTGCTTATGCTTTTCTGTAAACTTCTTCTCCTTCTGGGCTAAGTCAATGCCATGTAGGCCTAGGAAGAAGATGAACTCTTGGCCTGAAGCTCCTTCTCCATCGTGGCTAACTTCTGCTGTAGCAATAAACTCTGAAGGTTCTTCAAGCAGCGTCTCTGTGTGACCTGACTGAAATGCTAGCAGGACTCTGTGTCATGGCCAGGGCCTAAGCAGAGCAGGTAAGAAGTATGGCCACCCTTGGAGGGAAGCTGCTTGCCGAAGACACACTTCATAGGCCAGTGAGAAGATGGAGCTGGAGGAGAAGAAGACATAAACTAAAATAAAGTAACACCGAAGAAACAATCTTTTTAACAAAGGAAAAAAAAACAATTGCAGGCTTGAAGCATGAGAAAAAAATGGCGGTTGACTGAAGCTAGCATCTGTTAATGTCCAATGTGTGCTGGTCAGTGGCGAGAAAAGAGCTGAGACAGGTCTGGGGGACTGCATCTTTTATACCACAGGATGGATGTCGGCATGCTGACATCGGGAGAAGTCCCCCACTATAGACAATTAGCTAGAAGTTTACCATGTGGTCCTAGCGCCTGGCCGCTTAGTCCTACTGGTGCTGACTGCTTGAACTAAGATCTGCAAAGTGAAGCTGGGTAGTCCTGGAACACTAAGTAGTCAGGAAATGGCACTTGTGATTAGCCAAAAGTCAACTTACACACACCTTTCATTTTTTATATATCAGTTCTTTTTTTATACCTACTAAACAACAATCTGAAAACAATGTGACAGGCCAGGGTCAGGCAGTGATCTGAAATATTAAGGAATCACAACCGTGGCAAACATCCGTGTGAATCAGAACCCCACACAGGCGCTTATGTTTCAAACAGTCCCAAAACATAAATTTGTTCCTACAGACAGTTTACTATGTCATTTACACCTCCCTTATTTTGACTAGTTGTATTTAATATTTCACATGCTTAAATGAGTAAATAGAAACCAATTGTTTCCCCCCCCCCTCAATCAAGCTTTTTCTCCAGTGCCATAGACCGCCTTCCCCTCCTGATGGTACCTCCCCATGGAACTCCATCATGCAGTGATGCATACACACCAATGTGCAGTTATGCCAGTGTCTAATGGTGTCCCTTCCCTTTCGATCAACCTGAGATTTCTCTCTAACCACAGTTAGGGGCTGATCTCACTGCACAGTACACATTCCTCCCAGCCCAAAAGATGAAAGCTGTCCCAGGCATGCTCAGTCCTCCTTCCTGCAGTCAGTGAGCAGTCAATATTCTGAGGGCGCTCCCAATACTGCAAGTGGTACCACTGCCACTGCACCAACAAGCCAGCTGGACAGAAACATCCTTTATCGTGACAGTAAAACACATACATTGTTGAAGTTCTAATGCTGTTAAACACTCCCCAGTCTACCTCCTCACCCACTCAGACATTCACAAACTGTTGCTTATTACAGTTATATTTTAGCTCTATTTAATTATTAATCAGTGAAGGGCAGCAGCACAGACAACAGACAATAACGTGTGAGCGCTTGATTACTACCCTTCATTTCAGGATATTTCTGTATTTCTTTTTCTTACATATTGAGCTAATTCCATTAAGCAGTACCAGGCTTGAGGGGAGAAGAGCCTGACACACGAGTCTCAGACCATCTCAATGTGTGTGTTGAAAGGTGGCACGTTAGGGACTAAACAGAATTTAATTCTATTATGATTTAGAATAAAGAGTGTTGACGCAGTACACAGGGAGAATGCAGCACATGACATCATCTTATATAAGAGGTTGGTTGCACATGCCGCAACACCTCTCGTATTTTAATGGAGCGAAGAAAAAAAAAAGAACTGATGTATAAAGTTTTACCCATTAATACAGCGATATTGATTTGAACTTTGTGCCACACATGCATTCGGTGGTAATAATTATCACAGCAATCAACAGACTCTATCATGCTTAATACCTGAGATCTAATCAATAAATGCTATAGGTCTTATTAGCTGGGCTCCTTAAAATAAAAATTAATTTATTAGCTATTTGTATATTATTATATATATATCAAACAGCTAAACTGAACCAATCAGAATGTTTTTTTCCTGTTTTATGGTCAATGTTTAACATTCAGTATACCCTGAAAATGTAAAATAGTATTTATTTTGAATTAATTGATGTTCTAAAATCTTTCATGTGTAAATATCTGTAATATTAAAAATCTCAAGTGTGATATCTGAAGCGGAGTAAAAAAAAAAAAAAAACATCTATTACACTCAGCAAAACCATACTGAAAGGATCTGGTTCTACTATCGAGATTGTCTGCGTTCACATTGCTTCCAGAAGATGAATCACCGTGACACATTGTTGTAGACAAGACTGAGAAGTTTTGTTTGCTTGGATTATTTATGAAATACTTACCAAAGCAGGACACACTTGGTAGTACACTGCATATCTTTATAGATGTTAACATGATAAACTGTAGTGAAAAAGAAATAATTTGGCCTACTGGGAACTGAACTAGTCCCTCGGAGTACCGTACCAGTGTTCAAACCACTGAGCTACAGGCTCACATGCTGTGCCCTGCAGCATCTGGGGTTGTTCTATTTAAAAGTACAAAGCATATAAATGAACTTACCAACAGAATGGAAAAAAGTCAGAGTTTTAAAGCATTCGCTGCACTGCTAGGAGACGTACTATAGTACACAAAATCTCGGTGCAGCAGTTGTGGGTCTGATTTTTGCCAAGTTGATATGCTGGTAATGTGATATATCTATGCTTGGTCTACATCATACCAAATATAGTAAATGCTGGTAATATCATTTCAGGGTTCAATAAACAAAATACAATCCACATCTCCGAATGCTTCTGGGTAAAGCAGTTTCTTAACAGTTACCAGTTTTACCAGCAAGTTATAAAGACAGCTTGATGAAGAAGAAAATATTAAAAAAATGTAATACATACTGTGATAAAAAGTGCTTTCGACGCCCCAGAATAATGTAACAGGACAATATCTCAAGGTCATTAGTGATCAGACCCTTTTCCTCTTGAGCATCAAAGTAACCTACCAACTGGAGAGTCAACCTAATAAACATCGAAGACAGCAAATGTAATGAGGTATTTGTTTCAGCATGAGATCCATGACTTCTACAACACATAAGGACCTCTTGTTTTATGACCACATATTTGCATGTATGTATCATTTTCCTATTGGACAAGTGCAATAACAAGCCAGTTCCACTCCTTCCCGGTGAATGTTTAGAAATTACCAAGAGGCAACAAAGCATCCAGTTTCACTTCCCAGAGTTGCACGAAGGTATATGTAACTGCCAGCAGCTTAGTTTGGTAATCAAGCTAAAACTAAGAAAAACAGTGACTAATGGCTTGCTTCATCCCATGTGGATTCATTTGTTTGCTTCAGTAATTTTCTGACTAATTTTTCTAATTCTTTTCTTGATTTTTGCTCTTCCTCCAGACTTTGCTTCATCCTCTTATTTTCCTGTTGGAAACAAAAAAGATCATTAAAAATGTAAATGAGTGTGGGGGATTCCTCTAGGGAAATGATACACATAAAATCAATTATCTTGTGTCGGAGTCTCCCAACGAGCTTAGCAAAAATAAAAAAAAGAATCATTTTGTTCCTCATCCAAGCTGTTGGCATCCTAGTGGCTACCTGATGATCTGCAGCTCCAGGATGCCATCAGTGTTGTCACACCAGGAGGAGCAGAACCATTCACAGAGTAATGCTAATATTACACAGGCTTACCTGATTCCCTCTGTGGGCATTCTCTCCTGCTGGCCTTGCTCAACTGGTTGCTCTGGGGAGGCAGTACTGTTTGTGTTAGAATACCCCCAACCTTTGCCACCACTGGGACCATCACTGACCAAAAATAGGCCATCTCCCCCATCCCATGGGATGAAGTTGGAGGGGAGGACGATTCAGAGGAAACATGAGAAAGAATTTCTTCACAGAATGGGTGGTGGACAAGTGGAACACCCTGCCAGAGGAAGTGGCGGTGGCTGAAACAATCAGGGGTTTAAGAATGCATGGGATAGACATAAAGGAATTCTGGAGGTCAGGGGTAAGGGGCAACAGACTTCTAGGAAAACAAACTGAACTTACAAGCTCAAATGGGCAGACTGGGTGGGCCATAGGCCCTTATCTGCCGACACTGTCTATGTATCTATGTATCCCCCACAGTTAACAGCTCTCAATGGGATAATGAACAGGGTTATCATAGAATTGAACAAGTCAGTAGCATTAGACCAAATGGACTCGACTAAATTCTATTCTACAAAGTCATATTTTCTATTTTCCATATATTCATCCAAAGATGCCTTAAAACTATTCATTATACAACTAACCACTACACTTCTCAGCAAGCTGTTCCATGAGGTGACCACTCTTTGAGTAAACCACTGACCCCTTAAGTTTGTCTATAAAATTCTCCTTGTAATTGATGCTCATAGAATATATTACTTTTTGTGGTACTTTTGACAAGGCCAAGTGATTCCCAAAGGTCATTATTGTTTAGGTCTTTATATGTTAAACACGAGTTGCCTCTTAATCTCTTGTATTCCATGCTGTATAAACCCAGGTGTCTCATTCCGTCACTATATTCAACATCTCTAAGTTGGTTTATAACCTAGGTTGCTCTTCTCCGCACTCTCTCAGTTTCTTATCTCCAACTTTATATGGTGCCCAAAACTGAACACAATACTCTTAAGTGCGGTCGCACAAGAGATGAGTATAAGGGTAGTATAACTCTCTCATCTCTACTTTTCATGTTTCTGTAGATACAACCCATCGTCCTATTTGCCTTACTGACTGCTGTCTTACACTGTCCCGAGGGTGACAGAGAGTTTATAACCAAAACTCCAAGATCTCTTTCTTGTTCTAAGACAGGGATCAATCTATCATAGAGATAGTATGAAGCCCTTGGATTGTTACTACCCATGTGCATAATCTTACATTTATCTAATTTGAGTGTTAGTTGATTTGGGGCTACCCATTCACTCACTTTGTTTATTTCCAGTTGTAGTAATTTAATGGACTGATTATCTTTTACAATACTTACAATTTTCACATTGTCAGCAAATTTGGCAGTCCAACAGCAAGATGACGTCTGCAATGATGTCACATATCTAGTAAATAATAATAGGCCCAGAACTAACCCCTGGGGACTCTACTTGTAACATCTGCCCATGGGAATTGATGACCTGCTATGCATACTATCTGTTTCCTTCCTAAGTGCCAGGACTTAACCCATTTAACAATATTTATGTCTAGTCCTGTTTCTATCAATCCTTCTATTAGATTTTTATGGGGCAAGATATCAAATGCCTTTCAAGAGTCTAGATACAGGACGTGAACTGGCAGTCTCGTATTTAGTGCGTTGCTTACAGGGTTAAAAAAATGTAAAAGATTAGTTTGACATGATCTCCCATGTTGAAATCCATGTTGACTAATGTCCCCATAACCCTTATTCATTAAATGTTAACTTATTAGGTCTTTTACAATTCCCTCGATCACCTTACTAACAACTGATATCAGACAGACTGGTGTAAAATTTCAACAGTCACTTTTCGGTCCCTTATTGTGTACAGGAATAACAGTGGCTTCTTTCCATGAGTGAACAGCGATACCCTCAGAGAGTGTGCAGTTACAAATGTCTGTTAGTGGTCCTGCCAGGACACCAGCTAACTCTTTCAACAGGGCAGGATGCAGATTGTGAGGGCTTGGTGATATTTGTGCATCTAGTTGATTTAATCTCTGTTCTATGTCTTTTTCTAAAATTAGTGGTTTATTGTTGGGCAGTCCCACAGATATGTGTTCCCAATGTTCACTTGTGAATTCCTGGTTTGGTTTGTATATGTTAACAAAATGTCCATTAAATTATGTTGCCATCCCATTTTCCCCTTTTACTACCCGGTTATCAACCACTAAGAGATCAAACACATTTTTGCCTTTCCTCGTGCTATTTACATACCCAAAGAATGTCTTTTTCTTATTTTTTGAATCACTGGCTAACCTTAATTCATATTCTCTCATTTTTGTTTTTTTTCATAGCTGTCTTGCAAGCTTTTTGTTTGTTCTCATATTCTGCTCTCTTTATAGGAGTGGGATTAGTTCTAAATTTATTAAAGGCTTTTTTTCATTGATTAATTTTTTTTTTTTATTTTACCAGTGAACCGAACTGGTATTCTACCTTTTTATTGTATTTTACCATACTAGGGATATAGTAATTTGCACAAAAGTCTATTTTAGCCATGAACTTCTGCCATTTCTCTGCCAACAATAGATCTATAAAATCCTCCCTCCAATTCCATTCTTCTAAATAAGCTTGTATACTGTTCTAATCAGTTCTTTCATAGCACCTTACCTTTGTGTTCCCAACCAGTGGCTCCCAGGTGGTACTAATTACTAAATGGGCTATGTTATAATCACGGGTGCTCAAAGGTAAATTTGCACTCAGAGTTTCCTGATTCTATATTACTTAGTACTATATCAAGAATATTGTAACATCTGGTGGTCTTGTTAACTAGTTGCTCCATATTGTTAACAGTTGCAAAGTCCAACATTTTATATATACATATATATATATATATATATATATATATATATATATACTTTCTTTATCTCCCCTGTCCTGGGTGGCACTCTATCTCGGCGACCCCCCAGCCCCATACTTCTTGCTCGCAGTGCACCTACTTTCTTCCCCCACAGCTTACCCCTGTGGCAGGGATCCCTCAACCAACCAACATGGATCTGGTTCTGAAGGTGCTGCTATTCGTGGGAGCAGTGCCTGCAGGGGTTGTCTGTCATCCAGCCACCTAGGACATTTTCTCCTCCAGTTTTTTTCTACCCCAGCCTCCCGGAGGCAAAGCAACGGGTGTCAGCAATGGCCGAGCTATGCGTACTTCCGCCCACAGCAAGCCATCTGACTGCTCCGCCCTCATTTGTCTGTTATGGGACCTGGGCACTCCAACACCCAACCGCTGCTAGGTGTCAGAGGTGCGCTGGCCTCCGTGTCCCTCCCTCCCCAGGACAGCTGTCCTCCAAACGCTCAATCCTCTCCCACCCTGGCCAACCCCCGGTGACCCACTCGCACTGCAAACACAGGTCACCGGCACAGCAGGAGATAAGGGATGATGCCCCAGCCCTCCAGGCCACCAGGCCAGCCACCAACAGCAGTTTCCCATTTTTAGATATAGCTGTGTTCTGCTCCTAATCTATGTCAGGGATATTAAAGTCACCCATGATCAGGGTGTTAGATCTGGGTTCAATGTGATCAAGGTTTTCAAAGAATGCACAGTTTTCTTCACCAGTTTAACTAGGTGCTCCATACCCCACACACACCACTAGTTGTTTACTATTTTTAGGGTAAATGGTTACCCACACTTGCTCTACTTAATCTTGATTCATGGAAGTGTATGTAACCTCACTGGATTTCAGAGTATCACAAACATAAAGTGTCACCTCCCACCTTGTTTGTTTGGATGATTTACATAGTATACTTTACAGGGGGCAGCTGCTGGACAGGGAACTAGCTGCATTCATGAGCAACCTAGATAGACCAAGATGGCCTTTGGCTGCTGGCAATTTTGGTATTTCATATGTTCAGATCTTTGTATATCAATGTGCCAACTGTCATCACTCCACCAAGTCTCAGCCACACCACAGATATGGATCCCCTCTGAATGCAACAGATACTTCGGCTCATCCATTTTACCAGTTAAGCTTCCTGCATTGATTAATAACTTTAGATCATGATACATATTTATGCGCCCACCCTCTCCCCCGCTGGTTAGTTTAAATTACGAGTATCCTTTTCATGTAGCGCTCCAGCTATGTTTCTGCCTCGTACATTTTTGCCTGCTTTATTCAAGGGTTATGAACTGGAAGTGTTTCCAGCTAGGTCACAGTTGGCAACTTCTATGTTCAAAAGCAACTGATTTGTTTATTGAAAAAATAAAATACTAATAAAACATGTTTGGGTGGAGCAGTGGGACAGAAATTGCTCCCTGGGAGACCTCCACGCCTCAGAAAATCCACTTCAACTCCACCAGTCAGTCAGCACACAGGATTTGGGACAGGCTCACTGACATTCATCCTATGTAGAGATGTGCTCTGACTGTTTGACTGCTCTAGCCTCCAACACTGAAAAGAAAGTATTTACTATTTTGCTAAATTATTTAATAAAAACTTTAAAACTTTCATGTTTAGTTACAAAATGTGTTTATTTTACATATATCTGTGATCAACAATTTAGATGTGCACAAAGGTGGGTCTCTTGTTGTTCAAGAGTATCATCGTACATAAGTTTGGATATCCAGAACTTCTCAGCACAGCAGCCCTCATGCCCAAACTTGCACATGACACACTTACACCATAAGCAATTCATCTTTAGAATCCTATTAACTCATAAGCATGCATGACAAGTGAAAATAGTTGCTGTTGTGTATATATATAGAACAATATATTTATTATGCTTTTTCTCTGCCACTGCCTTTATCCAAGTGAGTCTCTCCTTCCCCACCTGACCAGGGGTTATGCGGTAAGGTGAATGGGGAAGACCCAGTAGTAACTCAAATCATTAGATCAGGCTTCAGGAGGGGTCATTGGGTTCTCCCCAACCCATCATAAACAAGCACTTTTCCCCCAATTGTAGCTCTTCCACCCATCCCAACACATTCTGAGCTGCTATGCTAAACTGGTGTCTGATCTCTTTCAGCAGACATATCTGCATCTCCACCCAGTACTGCAATGTGCTTAGGGATTGCCAGAAGGGCTGTGGTTGTAGCAGCTTGTGTTGCTCATGCTACCTAGGCCTCAAGCACATTGAACCCCACTTTCCTCATGTAGGGATTCCCAAGGTCAGCAAAGAATCCGGGATCCCAGCATGACAGCAAAACGTGCTGCCACGAGGTCAGCAAGCCAACCCCCACAGAACTATCTGCTTATGAAAATATAGTTAAAAATGTGCAGAAACAAACACGCACGGCAACCCCTAAGCAGTGTCTGCTAACATACGAAGACTACTAAATCCATAGCATGGGTACTACCAGTGCTGAACTTTGCTGCTTGTTCCTCCAGCTGTCAAAAAAATAAAACAGCTGCACACAACAGATAGCAGTAGGAAAACATTTTTAATGATCAAATACCACCGCACACAAACACCCCATGCCCATTCTCCACCAACAGACTTCATCTGGGGACCTGCTCTGTTCTCCCAGCTGCCAGATGTGTTCTATGAGGTTCTCCACTGCCCCAAAAGACTTAATGTCCAGAACAGGTCAAATACATCCAAAACCTGTATTAATTAATTGCTGTAATCTGAAGAACACTTCATAGTAAAACTGAATATTTAGTGGCCAGCTAAAAGTCAAGGAGGGTAGTATCTGGAAAAGTTGAACTTGATTATGGGTTTGTTTTAACTTTTTTTGCTAAATTGACTGGACAGCCGGTCTTGACTTCAATTGTATTCTGACTGAGGATTAATGTGTTGAATGTATTTAATCTGACTCGGACAATCCGTCTTTTGGGGGGGCCCAAGAGCACCTCACAGAACATATGAGACAGCTGGTGGATCCAGCAATACAACATAGCAAAACAGCAGTGGGAAGCGTATATGAGACTTATTATATTAGTCTTAAAAACAAAGAGGAAGTATTATCTGAGATACTGTCATTCTGGTTTTAGTTTTTGTGTATCCAAAAGAATAGTCTGCTAAAAAGCTAGGGTAAAAATATGGTAGCATTGTTGGTGCAATCTTTACCTGCTTTAATTCTTTGACTTCATCCTTTAAGGCATAAACAGTGTCTACAAGGCTCCTAGAAAACATATAGGTTTAAAGAGTTATAAAAAGTGATACCATCATAATTTAAAAAGAAATGCTGGGGGAAAATGAAGAGTAAACAATGACAACACACAGACATTCTGGACATACAGTAACTTGTAACAATCTTGGGAGGAATTTGTGGAGAATATTGGGAGCTTTTAGGACAAGAAGTAGACAACTTTACAGAGGGCTGATTGCTGCAAACTTTTCCACAAATCTGACTGTATAAGAACAGAAATAACTAATTTATATTCTGGCGCCATCAGCAAAGAAACGTAATACTAAAAAGTGGAGAAAAATATTTTTTTCCAAGCAGGTCTAATAGTAAAGTGGTGATGAATACTACTTGCGACACCGGCCACCCAAGTTTGCATCTGAAGAGAAGGGCAATGCCAGAGGCTAGCAGGGAAGGATTGGGCATTACTGAGTTTGGGTATCAGCAGTTCCTACTGTGGTAATGCCAACTGGGTGACCACAAGTGACAGTGCAATGCAGGGAACTGAGGGAAGGGGAGGACACATGGCAAGTGTGCAAGGTGAGTCAGCATGAGCGCCTCTCTGTCATCCAAGATATCATTCAGAGAGTAAACCAGAAGTAGAAAGCTGTGGTTTGCTAACCAATGGCACTGCTGCATCTTATCTTCTCAGCTGGTTGACCCAGTGTCTTAGGACCCAGTGTCTCCCCCTCCACTTATCACCACTCTATATATTAGTAGACATCTACTGAGGGAGCTGATAAGGGCTGATGTCCTGCCAAAAGAGAATGGGGTAGTCAGGAGTCAAGCACTGTGCAGTTTACAAACCAGAGGTCACCCATCTAAAGGAAAAGGATGTAAAACGTACAGATAGATGAGTATGACTGAATATGTGCTATACCCTTGTAGTGAGGTACAGTTAAAAAAATCCTCCCATGAGGCATGTTGAGATTCAGGAAATGACCCATATTGTAAGACTTCTGAAAGATGCTTTAGACAATGATTTGGGCAGAGCAGAGAATGTGTTTTTTTTATTTCAGAATTAATATTGGAAAGAAGGTTATATCATTTGTTTACAGACATAGAAAATAAAAGGTTGTTACACAAATAAATGGTGTACATATGAGAGGGACACAATGAAAAGCATCTGCATCAAACTGGAACCACTTATCATGTTGACTGACGATGGATCAAATAACCTTCTCGAGTTGAATATGTGTTTTTTAAAGGACACTCAGGAAATGAAAGCATTTAAAACTCACAGTGCACATCTGTAAATATTGTTTCTTTCCAGAAATGCTGACAAGAGCATTAATAAAATCAATATGATTTAAGAAAAGAATCCATGTGGATAAATGTATAATCCTTCAGTTAGGCCCAAAAGTTCAGGATGGGGTACAATTTAAACAGTAAAATACTAGCAACAGTGGTTCGTGAATAAGATATTGGGATGTCACTGATGGGAAGCTGAAGCTCTCACAGCAATGTGCAGTGGCAGTAAATATGACAAATGAATTGCTGAGCTGCATACATGGGATCAAAAACATACTGTAAACGTAGAGTGACTCTTCCACTTTATAGGGCACTGCTAAGGCAGAACTTGAGTACCAAGTGCAATTCTGGCCACCACAGTATACAAAAGACATTACGTCAATTGCGAGGGTGCAGCTGAGAGCAAGTACAATAATTATGGGAATGGGGTGGTTTACCTTTGAGAAACATGTACACTTTAGCCCCATTTACACAACTGATCCATCACAGAAATCAGCCAATGCAACAAGGTCTGTACCTTAACTGAAGTGTCCTCTCCCGTCCACACTGTGACTGATGCTCCGCTGCAAGCTGTGCCTGTACGACTCCAGGAGCACAAGGGGCAGCTCTTTGGTTGTGAGCGGCATGGTGGGAGCATCTGCCTTGCGACGAAACATTCAGTCCACACGGCAGGTGCAATGCCCTAATACACTACGCGGTCTCAACTTCATAATGGCGGTGGGAGCGCAGCAGTGATCGGCTTGTGACAGTGGGGTAAGTGTCCACACGGGGGTCTTGCGGCACTGCAACACAACTGCATGGATAATCCCCTTCAAAAGCTACTGTGTAAACAGGGCTTTAGGTTGACATGCCTTCACTTGCCATGCATCATCTGACTGCTAAACTAACAGAAACTTGCTGTTTTCAGAACGTTTTGAGAATTTATTTCACTCCTGCCTTAAAATCCACATTCCTGTTTTAGTAAAGGAATAACGCCTGACAGGGTGGGTGTTATGCTGGGATAACATCCCACCTCGGGTGGTTGGGACCGAGGCCACCAGCCGAGGGCGTCCAACACCAGAGACGTGTTGTTATCCCAGCATAACACCCACACTGGAGGGCATTATTCCTATTATACAATGGATTGTTATTTTATGCAGAATGAAAAAAAGAATTTGAAAGAATGTTTTTGTTAGTGTATAAAAATATTTTTGTTTCTTAAGAGAAGATGTGATGACACTAATGGGGGCAATCGGCAGGGAAGTTATGCCAGGATAACATCCCTGCTGTGGTGGGCAACTGACCAATCAGAAGCCGGGATTCTTTCTTGCCATTGTATAATGAGTATTAAACCCTTCACTACTGACGAGGTGGAAATATGCAAACTCTAGTGTTTTCGTATATATATCTCTGTAATATTGTTTCGCTTTATGTGTTAAACAATACTCTCTGCTGCTGCTGCTCTGGGACGTGTATGAAAACGAAATGTTCCATCTCATAAGACTATCCTAGTGGATGCCATTTTAAAAAAAAAAAAAATAAAAAATACAGACAGGTTGGGCATGTTTCCATGAACAAACAAGGCTACAGGGAAATATAACTGCAGCATCTTTTATTTTAAAGAGCTTGGATATGGTGGATCATAGGAATTTTTTCTACCTGCTCAGGACAGTGAAACTAGAGGACATGCCCTATATGTAGTGATGGGATAGAAATTAGGAGTAATGTGAGGAAGCATTTTTCACCCAGCATACACTAAACATGGGGAACAAGTTCCCAAAGGAATCAGTGGCAGTAAAGAGTTACAAATAATTTAATCTCAAGATGGGCGACTTTCTCATAGAGAACAGCATCACTAGATACTGTACCATGTTAAATTTATTGGGGAAGGGAGAGTGACAAGGAATGCACCTTACGGCAGAATCTGTATGCATAGAAGGAATTGGTACTGACCTTGGGTTACCAGAGGGTTCTGCCACTGGCAGTTTTCCCCTCCATAGCGCCATAGTACACAAAATTTATTGTCATCACTTTCCAACAGTTACAGTACAATTCACATTAAACTGTCTCACCAGTTAGTTGCTTTAGCATGTCTCACTAAGTTACATAAGTGTTGCTGAATACAGCACAAAGCATTCGGAAAACGTGCCTAAGAGCTGCAGCTTAGTTGTGCATTGTATTGTGATAAAAGTGCAGATGCATTCCAGGTGAGTTAAAAAAAAAAAAACACTTTTATGTCACTATTATGGTACCAGTGGGAACTACTAACTCCTTTGAATGTATCATGGGCAAGGGTGTGGGATGCAGGGATACTTCTCGTCTACCATCCACCAGGAGACAGGAATGTTTTCCTGTGAGAAGTTGCGGACTTCATTGTCGACCTGACATTGGGATCCCCCAGATGGTTGGTTCTGGGGGATTTCAAGGCTGGGGTCGACAATGAACTCTAGCAGTTTGGTCAGGACTTCCTCCAGCTAATGATCTTGCAGGGCTTCACACAGGTAATTTCCTCCCCAACCCATATTGGTGGGCATTCATTGGACTTGGGTGTTTCTCCTGGAGATGGAGATATCCGATTTGGTGGTGGAACCAGTCGGGTGTTCTGATCATCATAACATTGGGTTCAGTTTCGAGGCCACCCCTAGTAGGCCAGCCCCTACGGAGATGGTCTGGTACCGCCCTTTGAGGAGTGTTTCCCCACATGGCCTGAAGGAGGTACTGGACCTATCGGACTTACTAAGTGAATGCATGGATCCAGGGGACCTGGTACTTGCCTATAATAAGGTGGTGGTAGGGGCCCTGGAGTCCACTGCTCCTGTCCGTGTTTGTCCCCTCACTCTTTGCCCCAGGTCTCCTTGGTTTGTTAAGACTCTGAGGGAGTTGAGAATGGGACAAAGGCTAGAGAGGTGCTGGTGGAAGTTGGGCCTGGAGTGTGACAGGCTTAGTTTGATGGACCATTATGTATTCTGTCAATCAGCAATCATCCGTAAGAAGGCAGTATTCCTGTCCAGGGAGATTGCTGCTGCACAGAATCGACCAGCTCAGCTTTTCTGGACTGTGAACAGATTGTGCAATCCAATCTGTCTTCAGCCTGTAAGTGCTTTTTCTCAAGAACGGTGTGAGGAGTTTGCTCGATTCTTTTCAGATAAGGTTACCACAATCAGGTCCGGTATCCGCTTGACCCTCCCTAATGGGAGCTATGGTGGTCAGCAAGAGACATCGGACATCCAGTTTGTGTGGTGTGACTTCAGCCTCCCCATGATCAGTGACATTGTGATGATCATCCAGTCACTGCGACCAACCAACTGTAGTTTGGACCCAGGCCCCACACGTCTCCTAGTGGGCTGCGTGGATGAAATCGGTCCGGTCCTTGCCGAGATAATCTGGATGTCTTTGGAGAGGGGGATATTCCCTGATCCTCTGAAGGAGGCCAGGGTTCGGACCCTTCTTAAAAAGTCCTCCTTGGACCCGGACTGTCTGGCTAACTACAGGCCTGTCTCTAACCTGCCCTTTGTAGGTAAGGTCATTGAGAAGGAGGTTGCATCGCAGCTGGATGATCATTTGACCAGCCACAATGTCTATGATTCTCTCCAGTCCAGATTAAGGAAGAGACATAGTACTCAAACAGCCCTTGTCCGGGTACTTAATGGCCTCCTAATAGTGAGAGATCAAAGGACCCATTCCATCTTGGTCCTTCTTGATCTCTCTCTGTGGCATTTAACACCGTAGAGCATGGTGTGCTACTGGAGCACCTGCGGTTCATCTGTGGACTGTCTGGTATGGTCCTCAGATGGTTTCGACCTTTCCTTGAGGGTAGCACTCAGAGGGTGGAATCTGGGGATTTTTTCCTCGGCATCACTCCCCCTATCCTGTGGGGTGCCGCAGGGTTCCATTTTGGCATCCATGTTGTTTGTGGTGTACATGCTGCCATTGGGAGCCATTATGAGGCAGTATGGCTTGAGTTTTCACTGCTATGCAGATGACACTCAGCTTTACATTTCCTTTGTGCCTGGCCAGGATGCTGCTGTTTCGTTTTTTTTAACAACTGTGTTGCCGAAATCCAGGAATGGATGAATGTGAGCTGGCTGTGGTCAAACCCAGAAAAAAACTGAAGTGTTGGTTGTGGACCCAGGTTGCCGGGAGGTGGGTTTGTTGGTGGGAACACCTTCAGGTCTATAGCTTGGGGGTGTTCAGCTAACTACCTCAGACCAGGTGCGGAACCTGGGCGTTATGTTTGATGACTGTTTGACACTTAAATCTCAGGTGTCGGCAGTTGTCAAAACCTCTTTCTACTATCTGAGGAATATCACCTGGGTGAAGCACCTGGTTCCTTCCCACAATCTTCCAACTTTGGTCCACACCTTCTTTACCTCCTGCCTTGACTACTGCAACGCCCTTTACCTTGGGTTACCGGGGGTTGATATCCACTGCCTGCAGCCTGTGCAGAATGCGGCAGCCAAGCTATTGATTGGTTCATCTAGGACCAGTCATATAAAGCCTGTGCTCTGCGGACTGCACTGGCTGCCAGTACGGTGGTGGATCACCTTCAAGGTTGGTTGGCTGACCTATAAGACCCTACACAACCAGGGATCTGGTTACCTGCAAGATCTCCTTCATCTCTACTGTCCCTCCCGCTCTGTCCAATCCACTGATGAGTGATTGCTAGAGATTCCCAGGGTTCGTTTAAAGACATCTGGGGCCAGGTCTTTTAGTTTTATGGCCCCAACCCTGTGGAATTCTTTACCTCGTCAGGTGCAAGATTGCTCGACCGTCCAAAGTTTTAAAGTAGCTTTGAAGACATTTCTTTTTAGCCTTGAGTATACTGATTTTTAATGCCGCTGTCATGAGTTTTAACCTATTTATGGTTTTAATTAATTGTTTTATTTATTGATTTATTTTAATGAATTATGTACAAGTGCCTTGGTTTTGGAAAGGTGCTTTTTTATAAATAAAGTTTGATTTGATTTGATTATACTCAAGGAATAGTGTTAAACAGAAGCTAAAGTACAGTGATGTAATAAAACAAAGATTGACTGATATATAAATGAGGAAGGAGACCTTTCCGTTGTTCATTCACCTACGTTTGCAAGAGGGTTTGGATTCATTAAAGTTCAGCATGAATTAGAGTACTGTCTTTTCTTACTAACTTATAAAGAAGCTAAACATAGAAACCAGTTTACAGCACAACTTCAACCAGGTTCAGCTCTGGTTTGCCTCACACCAGCTGTTCCTCAACACCAAGAAGACAGTCTCTATGACCTTCGGCTCCAGGCAGAGACTCTCTAGGCTTTCCAGCATGCCCTCCTTCCACACCCCAGATGGGACACTCCTTGAGGACACATCCTCATTTAGATAACTTGGGGTCTGGCTTGACCAGCACCTCAACTTCTTTGTACACATTGACGTCATCTTGAAGAAGCTGTGCCCCAAGCTTGGCTCCCTGTACAGAAACTGCAGTTGCATCCCACTAGCTGCAAGGCGTGAACTTGTCCAGAAGACGATACTCCCCATTTTCAACTACTGTGACATAGTCTATGGTGCTGCTCCCAAATCCTCCCTGGCCAAACTGGACACTCTCTTTAACTCCTTCTGCCGCTTTGCCCTTGATGCCCCCTCTCGTACTCATCACTGTGACCTCTATCATGCACTAGCCTTTCCTCCTCTGTCCAACCGGCAGCTTACCCACTGTGCCAAACTGACCTCCAAATTCTGGCTTGGTGAACTCCCTCCTACCTTCTATCTTCCCTAACTACACCGCCCCAACCCTCTCACTCCCTGAGATCTACTGACACTAGCACCTTGTTGGTCCCATGCAGATCTACCCTCTCGGCCAGACTGTTTTTTCCCACCACTTCCACAAATCGTGGAACGCTCTTCCCCCACAAATACGTCACTCCTCCTCCACCTTCTCCCTTGGTATGGCTCTACACAACTTCGTCTCTTCCAGCATTACCTGCTTCAATCCCCCATAACCCCTCCTTACCCTGTCCAGCTTGCTCTTGCCGCCTTGCAGGTTTCATGCATCCTGAAGGAGAAACATGTATTGTGGCCTGCCTCCAGCTTTCCTTATTTCACTGTTCGTGTCTGCTGCCATATCCCAACCACTTGCAGGGTTCTCTACATCCTGGAGGGGTACTTTGGTTTCAGCAGTCTTTCCTCCCCCTCTTCTTAATTTCACTGTTCTTGTCTGCTCTCAGATCCCACCTACTAGCAGGGTTCTCTACACCCTGAAGAGGTACTTGGTCTTGGCACTCTTCTCTCCCCCTTCCTCTTCTGAAGTTACCCCATCTCCCTTTCCAGCTCCCCTTAGCCCCCCCCCCACTTCTCTATCTTGGGCATTTGCCACCTCCTGCCCTTCTCTGCACCTATTACTTGTTTCCCTATCTTTGTGCGCAGCACTGAAAACATCATGGCACTTTGATTGTATTGATGCATTACTATCTGACAGGTTTACTGTTTCATGTATCTGTGTCCACTCACTAAGGTATTTAATTGTCTCATGTTGTAACTGCCTAATCTACTCACTATTGTATATTATGTATTATTTTGATCGAATGCTCCATATTGTATCTGTTCTTTGTACCTGTAATCTCTTCGTTGCCAGTCCTCACTGTACCCCTCCCCCCAGGTTGCACCGTGAGACGAGCAACTTGTTGTTCAGTGTGCCTTCCTGGTGAAACATTTCAATAAATACAATAAATGAAATAAATAAGACGGGTATTTACTACAATTAGTTTTAAATTATTTCCATCTAAATGTGTATTTACTACAATTAGTTTTAAATTATTTCCATCTAAAACACTAGAATATAAATAGAACAACAGCAATCAGGCAAACCTGCCTCTGAAATGTGACTGTGGTAGTGGAGCGAGACAGAGGACTTAAAACACTTTCTCTTCTACTGTAAATAGTATAATAGTAGTAGGAGTTAAGTATTTAGCTGAATATTTTCAGTTTGTCCAAATTAGTATTAACAAAATGATAAACGTTTTGATGAGTTTAGCTAACTGAGATTGCTACTAACGTAATACATTACTTTAAAATGTCTCTATGAATTAGATGCATTAAAGTAAAATCTTTTTTGAGTACAGTACTTAATTTGCTCAATTTGAAATTATGCGATTCACTGCCTTAGAATGTCTGTGCAACATACTGCTACATTATAACCAATGTATAGCAGCCTAATCTGTGTAAGAGACCCTTTTGTCTGGTATATTGGGTGTCTGCTGCATCGTAAACAGCAGTTTAATGTGTAAACGTGGTAAAAGCACATTAAGCATAGGAGAGCATATTGCGTAGTGAGAACTTAGCGCCGCGTTCAGCACAGTACAGAATATGTGTTGTTGTTACTGTACATATTTAGTCATTTGGTCAAATAGTTATCAACTATAGTATCAGAAATTATTAAGATACTGTGCCAGGACTGTGATTTGTACTTTCAAAACAACTTCTGTTTGCTTGCTCTGCGCGTGTGTGTGTGTGTGGGGGGGGGATCTAAAAGTCAGGCTGGGTAACAGAATGTGTGTTTCTCTCTTTCTGCTCACCATGTGCAGGGGGAATCGGTAAGTCAGGTCAGGTAAGAACTGAATTGTATCTTTCTGCATTATACATGTCCTTTTTTTCTTTTAACATTTTTACCAACTGTAAAAAAGATTGTATAGTCAAACAATAAACTTGCTCTGAATCTGGCTATGCGTTAAAACACACACACACACACACACACACACATATACACACACAATGTGAATTGCCAATGCATTTCTAATTTTACAAAACAATGCAAACCCAATTCCTTGGTGTGATAGATGAGTGCAAATTGTACTTGCATAAGTATTTCTCATAATATGGAATGCCCCACACGTCTGGAAGACAGAAGGTGAACACAGAAGGTGGACCTTCGTCATCTATTGCTAAGCATTTCTTATTCTACTAAGCCCCAGAGGTTTGGTGGCAAAGTGTTGCCCCAGGCCAGCAGTCAGTACCGTACCAACATGATACACTTGATCTACTGAAAAAGGGGAGGGGCCAGCTTATGTTACTAGAGTCCAACCCCTATCAGGGTATAGTGTTGGTCTCAGAGACTGTTCACCCATGCTGTCATTGTAGAGGTGTGGTTCTAGAAGAACTGCAGCTGCTGTAAAAGCAGGTGGTGGAAGTGAACATGATGTAAAGAAAAGACTATAAAAAAACAATATAAAACAGTAGAAAAGTGTAGGATATGGTTGATATTTTTGGAACAGATATAGATAATTTACCAAATTTACCAGAAAAAACTATTGCTGCAAACCTCTCCACAAAAAAATCTGACTAAAGTACACAAAATAAAAATTACATACCATAATTCTTGATCATCTAGAAGTATCTTCACCACTGATTCACAGAAATGGGTTCTGAGCTGGAGGCATTGGGAACTTGCGGGAGCCAGAACTTTTCAGGAGGTCTGGCACCAAGGCAAGGGGAGCTCGCGTTAGAGGATTGTTTTGTCACCAGCTCTCAACCACCTCAATACCTTTTTTACCGAGAAGATGCATCATTAGCTAACATTTATGCACCAACCTAAGGGCACAAGATAGCCCTGAACCGGTGCAAGGAGGATCAACAAATCAGAAACACAGTGTCTTCACAGTCCAACCAAGAACAAGGGGTGAAAATCAATAAACAAGCCAGGAAGAGCCCGGGGGATGGTTGGTGGGTGCGTGAATCAATGGTGAAGATATTCCTAGAAGGTCAAGAATTAGGGTGAGTATGTCATTTTTATATCTTCCAGGAATCAATCTTCACCTTTGATTCACACAAACGGGTTAGAGTACCAAGTTCAGACAAAAGTCCCCCGGGTCACGGTAGTGGTCACCCAGGCTCACATAGGACAAAAGTCCATTGAGGATGGCCCTGCAAAAGGTGTCATGCTGCCTGGCAGGGACATCTAGGGCATAGTGCTTGACAAAGCTGTGTACTGTGCTTCAAGTTGCAGCTCTGCAAGTATCACTGATAAGCACAGAGCGAACTTCTGTCAGGGGTGTGGCAACCGCTCTGGTGGAGTGGGCACATACCTGGCCTTCCAACAGGACCTGCACCATAGCACAGCAGTGATGAAGGAAAATGACAGTCCAAGGAGAAATGCATTTGACTGTAACTGGGTTCCCCATCCAATTAGGATCAAATGAGACAAAGAGCTACTTAGAGCACCTGAAGTCATTGGGCCTGTCAAGGTAGAACTTCAGGGCTCTCCTGACATCCACTGAATGAAAAATGTGCTCTGCTTCATTCATGGAATTTAGGTAAATATGTAGACAGCATAAGAGGCTGATTTAAGTGAAAGTCTGACACCACCTTGGGTCAAAACGTAGGATGCATGCAGAGGACCATTTTGTCTCTGTGGAAAGCAGTATACCGAGGATCCATAACCAAAGCATGAATCTCATAACACTGCAGACAGAGGTGATGGACACTAGGAAAGCCATTTTGCAAGTTAGGAACTTCAAGTCTCATGTAGCCATGGGCTCAAAGGGCTTACGAGTGAGCATGCCCAACACAAGACTAATATCCCAGGTGACTACAGGTTTCCTGACTAGAGGCTTTGTGTGTAAAATGCCCTTCAAGAACTTCTTAAATAGAGGCAGCTGGGCTAGAGAGAGGTTCTCTATGGGCTCACAGTATGCTGAAACAGCAGGGAAGTGGATCTTAATAGCAGAGTATTGCAAGTTTGCATAAAAGAGGTCCAACAAGTACTCCTAAACCTTGAATGGTGGGTCTTGGAAGGGGTCCATATAAGTTTTGGAGCACCACACGTAAAAACGTTTCCACTTGGCTGTGTAGGTCTTCCTAGTGGAAGGTTTATGACCAGCCAAAAGAATTTCAGCGAACCTCTCAGTTATGTTATACCTGTTCATCTCTATCCGTTCAGGAGCCAGGCCTGGAGGAGAAGGGAGGACAGATTGGGATGGTCCAGGGACTCCCAGATGATCTGTCTTGAGAAGAAGGACTCTTGGAGTACTAACAGTCTGTTGAGCAGTGGAAAGCATATCTGTAGAGGCCAGCATGGGGCAACCAGAATCATCTTGCCCCCATGTGCCTCCAGTTTGAGCAGTACCCTCTGAATTACAGGGGTTGGCAGAAATGCGTACAGAAAAAGATTTGTCCACTGCAGCCTGAATGCACCCTGACAGAAAATGCCATGTCCTGGACTTCTGGAGCAGAATCAAGGAAGTTTAGCGCTGAGTAGGGATGCAAAAAGGTCCACATCTGGGGTTCCCCATTCGACAAACAGTGACTGCATAACATCTGGTGCCAATGACCACTTGTGAGGATTGGCTTCTGTTTGACTGAGCTTGTCCACCAGAATGCTCTGAGCTCCTGGTAAGTAGAATGCTTGGATCAGAACACTTCACTCTAAACACCATGCCCACACTCTCATCACTTCTCTGCAGAGAGGGTAAGAGTGTACTCCCCCTTGCTTGTTAATGTAGTACATGATGGACTTGTTGTCCATCTGGAGGAGTACTATCTTGTGGCTAATGAGGTCCACAAGGGCTCATGGGGCATAAAGAACTGCTCTCATTTCCAACACATTGATGTAGAGAAGAGACTACAAGGGCTCCAAACTCCTTGAGTGCGGCGCCCCTGACAATGGGTTCCATATCTCAGCAGAGATACATCCATGATGAGAGTTATGAAAGACTGGCTGAGAGAATGGGAGAACCAGAAGGAGGTTGTCCTCTTGTGTCCATCATGCATGAAAGCAAAGCAGGGGCTTCATCAACTACATGGGGTAAAACTGAGGGTGTGATGCTGGCAACCACTGAGTGCTGAACATTCAACGATTTGTCCTCCTGTGCAGTCATGCCAGAGGCACCCTGAACATTGAGGAGGCTATCAGGCCTAACATGTTCTCCATGGAGTGCACCCAAACCAACTTGTGCTCCATTATGGAATGTGCCATCTGAAGGATTGCTTTCTGTTTGTCCTCTGGTGGTGTCCAGAAGGGCATCCATAAAGAGGAGTGGCTGTGAGGGCTGAAGCTGCGACTTCTATAGATTCAATAGGACTCCCATGGAAGGAAGGAACTGAGAGGCTATAGCCACTGCTCATTCCGTCTCCTGCCTGGACGGATTGGCTATAGTAGCTAGTTGTCCAGATAGGTAAAGACTTGGAGTCTAAGTTTTCTTAGGTGAGCCACAAGGATGGCACAGCACTCTGTAAAGACTTGAGGTGCCAAGGACAGCTCAAAGGGCAGGACTCAGAATTGATAATGCTGACCCAGCACCATGAAATGGAAGACTCTGTGGTGGACTAGGATATGCTGTCAAGCATCCTGCATGTCCAGGGAGGATAACCAATACTGAGGTTTGAGGAGTGGTTGCAGAGTTTCCAGAAAGAGCATTTTGAACTTTTCCATTCGATGAACTTGGACAAATTTCTAAGATCGAGAATGGGGCACATGCCCCTGACTTCTTCGGAATGAGGAAGTAATGGAAGTAGAAGCCTGTGTTGCCCTTCACCTCTGGTACTACTGCCACTGCCCTGTTGTTCAGAAGGCCTGAAGTTTCCTTTGTCAAAAGGTCTGATAAATGAGCTGAAAGAAGGGGTTGCCTGTTATGGATAATCTGGAGGGATTTCTGTATAATTTAGGGAGTATCCCTCTGGGATAATCCTAAACAACAACTTTTCCATCATAATGGATTCCCATTGATGGTAAAACTGTATCAGGCACCCTCCTACTGGAGAGGAGAGGTCTTTCTCAGGCAGGTGAGGCAGGACTGAGGCCAGAACTTCAGAGGGTGGCACTAGACACTTTTGGGGCCTTTGCTATTGGCTGTGCTTTCTTTTGCAGCTGTGGAGGCTGGGACTTGATTTGAGCTCTCCTGTCTTTGCCTTGAAAGACTGCTTACTATGACAGAAGCCTTACCCCTTCCCTCTTGGGGGATTAGAGGGAGTAGGCCTGGAGGTCTTGATGGCCATTCTAGTTTTCTGGGAGGCCTCAAGAGACTATTACACCTGCTGGCCAAACAGGCAAGAACCATTAAATAGAACGTTCATAACCTGCTGCTGGACATTGTTAGAGAAGTCAGATTTCCGAAGCCAGGAATGCCTTCTGATACAACTTCCTGCTGCAGCAGAGCATGACGCAGTGTCAAAAGCATCCATAGCATCCTTGATGACTGTTAAAGACTCAAATCCATGAGTGACGGTCTGGAGAATCTTCTGTTTGACCTCGGATTCAGGCAGGGATTCTGCAAGAAACTTAAGAGAGGTTCAGAGGGCATAATCATACTTAGAAACATGCCCCTGGTAACTGGCAATCCTCATGCTAAGGGTAGCAGCAGCTAAATCCCTTTTCCCCATAGTGTCTATTTTGCAAGACTCCTCATTAATAGGGTGTGTAGTCACTTCCTGAGAAGGAATAGCTTTGTCATTCTCAACTAAAATGACAGTCGCTGAGCAACAGACTGAGGAGCAAGGATAGGCCTATCTTTAAGAGCAGTGTACATATGGTCTATCTGCCTACAGACAGATGGGATTAGATGCAGATCTAGTCCATACTGCATTCAAAAGGGTTTCAAACGCATGGGGAATAGGGGGCATGAGATTGACCGGCATGGTGGAAATGCTGAGTCACTCCAGACAGAGATGTTTATCCCGGTCAATAGCTGAAGGCTCAAAAGCAAGTGTAGCATACATGTTACAGAGAAGAGCCTGAAAAAGGGAGGTCCTCCTGGGAACAGCAGAAAGACCTGGATCTCAAGTGTCCAGGCTACTGAAACAGTCTTCGTCACCACCCTCAGAAATGATGAGTTTGGGGTCAGACTCGTCTTCCTCCAGGTCCTCCCGGGGGGGGGGGGAGTCCAGAAGAAGGATGTACCATAGCTTTCCTAACACAATCTGAGGAGTAGGCAACACCAGCACAGGCAGAAATGGAGCCAGGACTGTGGTCAGAACTGGGTTTGGCGCCAAGGGTCCTCTCGGTATTGGGGCAGTGCCGAGGGGGAGAGGCAGTGCTGAGTCAGGCCCCAAGAGGCTTAAACTACACACCGAAATTCCAGTCAGCACCACAGTGACTGGCAGTGGTACTGGGGCCATTCCCAAAGGACTGACACTGAATGGGGGTGCAGCAAAGTGAGGCAGGAGTTTGCAGCAAAGTCACCAGCAAGGACCCAGAGGCCGCTGATAGAGCCAAATGCTCTACCCAGCTAGAAGGCCCCAGCAGCAGCTGCAATGCCCCAGCCTAGAAAGGCCTGGGGCTGGCTCTGCAAGGATTGGCAAATGATCTAGACGCTGCACCCACTGCTCCTTGAGAGCTGTCCAGTGGTGAAACTGCTCACCAGAGTCCCCACAAGTACACAGGGAGGGACTCTGAGCCTGAAACCTCAACCTCCCACAAGTAAAGTCCATTGGTGAAACTGATGGTGCCAGTGAAGGACTCCTGCTCTGAGACGCTAAGGACCTCATGGCAGACCTCATTGAGGGCAACCTCCAGTGGTACAGTTTCTTCTCCTTCCAATGGGAAGAAGAAGAACTCGAGGCTGAGCAGTGCCAGATTCCCGACCGGGACCGGGAATGGTCCCGCTCCTGTATGTATTTAGGTGAGAGCTGTCCTCCTTCCCAAACACAGGACACCCTGTAGTCAGAACCCTGCCCCAGAGGAGGGAAGTGAACCAGACACAGCCCCACCACTGAAGCAGCCTGCCTGAAGAGGCTCCCTACCGTCACCATCCATGGTCATCAACTGTTGCTCAGTAGGGCTCAGAGAGCTGAAAAAAATGTTTCTTTTTTTTTTTTTAACTAAGTTGACACAAAAATAACTAAACCTATGTTCATAAATAAGAGGTGAATGCTCTTGTCATACAGATGTGACGTCCTTACTCCCGGCAGGAGATGGTGTTACCGAAGTGCACTCAATTGAAGGAAAAAAGGAACTAAGGCAGTTGAGGGCTGGTGCTGAGGTAAGCCTGTGCCGTGAGCTCCCCCTCGTGGCACCACACACAGCTTACCTTGGCACCAGCCCTCCTGAAAAGTTCTGGCTCCCCCACAGGGTCCTAGCACCTCCATCTCAGCACCCATTTGTGTGAATCAATGGTGAAGACTGTTTCCTGGAAGATCATTTATTTTCTATTCTGGTCACTGCAGCAAAGAAATGCATCACTGGTACACTGTTAGGAAGTTCCCCCCTTAAGTAAATACTATAGACTACAGAAATAGTCTGCGAAGACGTTAGAGAAGTCACTGGTGCTGAAAAACTGTTCTAAAGTAAAACATAATAATCTGGATTGGAGAAGAGGATTTCTTTCTGAGTGGCGCACACAGGAGATGGAAACTACGTAAAAACCACAGTGTATATTTGTGGACGTTTCATATGATGAGACATGCTGATAAAGTGCATTGGTAAATAAATATTTCTTCCATCTGGGCAGGAGTGGTGGTGAAGAGTGAATAAATTTATCAGATGGAGAAATTGACACATGCTGTGAGATTCTCAGAAGGATGCTGAATGGGTAATTTTGTTTTGGTAATTTAGAAATACCTGGAAATACAGAAGAACTCTCATAAGATATGCCGGGCTGGAGTGGACATTGATATAGAATGAAAATAAGGTACTTACCTGTAACCATAGTTCTAGGATTGGTATAAGGTGCACATCCACACTTAGGCAGTCTTCCTTTCCCTTTAATTCCACATGGAACGTCCTCAGGCTAAGGTCCTCCCACCCACCCGGGTGATATCAATCTTGGCTCTGCCCCATTATGTCAGAACTTGCACACTGAAAGCAGGTATCCATGTGCCACCTGCCAAGGGAGGAAGGGTGGGTCGTGTGGATGTGCACCATATACCACTCCTAGAACAATGGTTACAGGTGAGTAAATGGAAATTACGCACCTACCGTAATTCTTGATCTTCTTGGACAAAGTCTCCATCACTCATTCACACTAATGGGATCTACACCAGAGGTGCTAGGACCCAACGGGAGCAAACTTTTAAAGAAAGTCAGCGCCAGAGATGAAGCCACGAGGAAGTGGCACCACGAGCCATGGCTCACGCAGTAAAGACTACCTCGGCGTCGACCCTCCAACCGCCTAAGTACCTTTTTTATCCTGAGGAGGTGCAGCGTAACTAACTTAGAGGTCTAACCTAACAAAATCGGACATAAGATAGCCCGAATGACCCGTGTAAGAAGGGTCAACAATAGAGTCTTCGCAGCCCAGCCATTGAGGGAATGAAGACCAAAAGCAGAGACGCGAGCTTGGGGGATGGCGGGTGGGTGTGTGAATTAGTGGTGAAGACTTCATCCAAGAAGATCAAGAATTATGGTAGGTACATAATTTCCATATCTTCCTGGACATAAAGTCTCCACCACTCATTCACACTAATGGGAGAGTACCGAGCTAATAAACCCTTGAGCCAGGTGGCAGGAGAAGGTAATAGCTCACATACCTAGGACAGAAGTCTGTTAAGAATAATCCTACCAAATGACAGATGTCGTCTGGCATGGACATCTAAAGCATAGTGCTTAACGAAAGTATGCACTGAGCTCCTTGTAGCCGCATTGCAAATATCTGCAATGGGCACATTGCGGATTTCTGCCAGAGTTGCAGTGACTGCTCTAGTAGAGTGAGCATACACTCTGCCTTCTAGCTTAACCTGTGCCATAGAATAACAGTGGTAGAGGCATGCTACCAGACATGCTGAAATGCACCTAATAGTGACAGGTTGACCCAGCCGGCTCTCACTGAAGGAAACAAACAGTTATTGAGCCTTGCAAATTTCTTTTGTTCTATCCAGATAGAATCACAGTGCTCTCTTAACATCCAAAGAATGAAGGGTACGTTCCCCTTCATTCTGAAAGTTAACAAACTAGGTAGGTAGGACTAAAGGTTGGTTTAGATGAAATTCTGAGACAACCTTAGGAAGAAACTTAGGGTGAGTCCTAAGAACTACTTTGTCCTTGTGAAATATAGTGTACAGGGGGGTCTGTGACTACAGCATGTAATTCAGAAACTCTGCGGGCTGAAGTGATAGCCACTAGGAAGGCCGTTTTCCAAGGGAGGAACTTCAACTCGCAGGTAGCTAGAGGCTTGAAAGGTTTCTGAGTGAGCATGTCTAGCACAAGGTTAACATCTGATAGGAGGTCTGGTATGCAGAATATCCTTAAGAAACCTCTTAACTACAGATAACTGAGCCAGAGACACGAAAGGTACTGGCTCATGATAAACTGAAATGGCACAGAGATGAACTTTGAGAGTAGAGTACTGCAGACCTGAATTTGAGAGGTCTAAAAGGTACTGCAAGACTATTTGGTGGGCAGGAAAAAGTGTTCAAAGAGGATTTTGCACACCAGAGAGAGAAATGCTTCCATTTGGCTGTGTAGGTCTTTCTAATGGCTGGTTTATGTGCAGCCAAGAGAATATCTTAAGCCCTATGGGAAACATTGAACCTATTCACCTACCTCTTCAGGAGCCAAGCGTGAAGGTGAAGCGCCTTCTGGTTAGAATGGACCACGGCAGCCTGGGTCAGAAGGTTCGTCTGAAGGGGAAGTGCCTTCAGGAGGGTTTCCAACAGACTGTTGAGCAGTGGGAACCATATCGGTCGAGGCCAGAAGGGAGCAATGAGAATCATTTTCATCTCACGTCACGCCGACCCGAGTTCAGGAGCGAACTCGGGAGTCAGGGGTCAGCAGGTGAGGGAAACGGATTGAGCACCCATTGAGCTGCTCTCCTCTTAAGGTAGGAGGGCATGGGTTGTCCGGAGCTCTGGCGACCCCAATGGAGACTGGAGGTACACCTCGAGCTGCCAGGCCACATGTAAGGAGCGTGGCTGACGCAGGCAGGGCTGCCGTGCGCCACAGCGTCAGATATGCTGTACGCAGGGGGAAGGGGGATCTCAGGCTCACTCCACCACAAAAAACACCCCTTCAGCCTTGGATAGGCGACGGCCCTGACAGAACCACTGCCACACGCCCAATGCTGGTTCCCCGCCACTGCCCCCATGGTCTCCCCGGGTTGTAGATCCCCCAACCCGGGGAACCGTAACAAACTTGAAGATGGTCAGGGAACACAGCGGGTGGTAGAGCAAGCTGGTGAGTGCAGTGGCCTGAGAGAGTTCCAGGCTGGAGGGCTACAAATAGAATTGAAAAAAAAAAATGAGAATCATTTTGTCCCCCTGAGACTCGAATTTGAGAAGTACCCTCTGAATTAGTGGAAGAGGAGGAAATACGTATGGAAAGCATTTTGTCCACTGCAGCCTGAATGCATCTTGACAGAAAATGCCAGGTCCTGGATTTCTGGAGCAGAAGAGAGACAGTTTTGCATTGAGTGGGGATGCAAAAAGGTCCAGGTCTGGAGTTCCCCACTCTTTGAAGAATGACTGAGCGATGATCGAGTCGAGAGACCACTCGTGAGGATCTGTCTCTGTTCTGCTAAGATGGTCTGCCAGTTCATTCTGTATGCCCGGTAGGTAAACCACATGGATTAGAGCCTTGTGCTCCAGACACCAGTGCCACACTCTCATAGTTTGCCTGTATAAAGGGTAAGAGTGTGCACCGTCCTCCTTGTTGATGCAATACATCACTGCTTTGTTGTCCATTTGAAGGAGAATGTTCTTGTGACAGAGTATGTCCTTCAAGGCCTGGACTGCATAGAGAATGGCTCCCATTTCCAGGACGTTTATGTGAAGCCGGGACTCGACCCGAGTCCACATACCTTGGGTGTGAAGATTCTGGCAGTGAGCTCCCCACCCCATCAGGGACGCATCCGTGGTAATGGAGATCTGATGATCCAGAGGAGCAAAGGGATAACCTTTCAGAAGGCTGTCCTCCTGCAACCACCAAGTGAGTGACCTTTTTAGAGGTTCTGTCATCTTGATAGGAAAGGACTGAGGGTGAGTGGTTGGGGACCACTGAGTACTGAGCATCCACTGAGAGGTTCTCATGTGGAGACATGCTAGGGATACAGTGAACACCGAGGATGCCATGAGACCCAGCATCCATTGCATCGAGATAGCTCGAATCGAGCTGTTTTCTCTGATGTATTGGGCCATCTGTAGGATATTGCTCCTTCTGTCCTCTGGGAGAAAAGCTTTCGCACAGGAGATATCCAGACGAGTTCCAATGAAAAGAAGCGGCTGCAACTGTGATTTGTTGTGATTTAGCAGGACTCCCATGGACATGAGGAAGTCTGAAGCCTTGGCTACGGCGTCCAGAGTTCCTTGTTTGGAGGGGCTTGCTAGAAGCCAGTCACCCAGATATGGAAACACTTGAACTCCAATCTTCCTGAGATGCACTGTGAGAACTGTAAAAACTCGCAGCACTGAAGACAGCCCAAAGGGCAGGACTCTGAACTGATAATGTAGACCCAATGCCACAAAACTCAGGTATTTGTGGTGCTTTGGGTGTATAAGAATGTGTTGGTAGGCATCCTGCATGTCCAGGGAGGCTAGCCAATCATGTTGATGAATCAAAGGTAGAAGGTTACCTAGAGATATCATCTTGAACTTTTCCTTGTGAAAGAATTTGTTTAACTTTCTGAGATCTAGAATGGGTTGCATGCCGCCAGTTTTCTTCGGAACTAGAAAGTAATGGGAGTAGAAACCTGTGTTTCGTTGATCTGGTGGAACTACTTCCACTGCCCTGTTGTTCAGAAGGCCTTGTACCTCGGAAGCAAGAAGGTCTGTCTGTACTGCCTACAGCCTGGGCTTTCGTTTGGGGGGGATGATCCAGGGGCATTTCTGAAAGATTGAGCGAATACCCCTCGCAGATTATCGGGAGAACCCATTGATCTGATGTTATAGACTTCCACTGGTCATAGAACTGAGTCAGGCATCCTCCCACCACTGAGGAAGTGTCCTCCTCGGGCTGTTGAGGTGGGACCTGGGACAAGAACTCAGAAGGTGGCACTGGGTGCTTTGGGGCCATGTGCCTTCTGCTGCATTTTCTTTCATGGCTGCGGGGTGTGGTTTTTGTTAAAGCCCCCCCCACCTTTGCCCCGTAAGGACTGACGGTCGTGAAACTGACGCTTACTGGCACCCCCCTGACAGGGGGCGGATGCGGGTCAAGCTGTCTTAATGGCTGACCTAGTCTTCGGTGTGGCCTCCAGAGCTTGTTCCACCTGGGGTCCGAACAGATACATACCATCGAAGGGTAAGGCCATAACCTGCTGCTGGGCATCATTTGTGAAGCCTGAAGTATGTAGCCAAGAGTGGCGATGGGTACAAATGCCTGCCACTGCCGCTCAAGATGCAGTATCGAAAGCATCCATTGCAGCTGTAACCTGTTGGTTATTGGACTCGATGCCCCCTGGTTATGGTATGAAGTAGCACTGAATTAGTTTCTGACTCAGGCAAAGCTTCTACCATTTGCTTGAGCAAATGCCAGAGGACTTACTTATATTGAAAAAAATAGCCCTAGTAGCTGGCAATACGCATACCCAGGGTGGAGGCAACAAAGACTCTCTTACCTAAAGTGTTTATCTTACAAGATTCTTTATTGATAGGCCGGGCTGTAGATGCCTGAGGGAGGACGGCATTGTCATTCTCTGCTAAGACTACAATGGGATCAGCAAAAGCTTGTGAGGCCATAATGGGTCGATCCTTGGGAGCAGCATACTTCCTATCTATGCACTTAGCCACGGAAGGGATGAGAGCAGGATTGTTCCATACCATCTGAGAAAGGGTCTCAAAAGATGGTTGTACCGGAGGAGTTAAATCCATAAGGATCTCCGGGACATGTAGGTATTGGAGTCTTAAAAGCTTCCCAGGATCGATTTCTGTAGTCTGGAGAGAAAGAGTAGAATTTAAATTTTTCAGCAGAGACTTAAAGGAAAGGTCTTCGACCACAGACTCTGCAGCAGGATTAATCCCTGCTCTTTCAACATCATCACCCAAATGAAGATCTGGGTCAGGCTCAAAATCATCTCTTGACAGTCCAGGGGGGAATGTATGGACAGGAAAGCAGTGAAAATCAGAGAGGAAATTAGAAGAGGAAAGAATTGGAGTCAAAAAGCCTTGGAGGCTGGATGGCGCTGCACCAAGCATTGGCACCGTCGAACAACACAGCGCCGACCCGAACCCAAGAAAGTTGGCGGCATCAGAAACAGCCCAGCATACGGCGCTGACACAGCCCACGGAACCATGGATGGTTCCAACAGAGCCCCAGTCATCGCTGACAGAGCCCCCAGCACCATGGATGGCTCTGAGAGAGTCCCAAGGTTCCGAAAACTGTGATTTGAAGGAAAAGAAGGAAAATGAACAGGATATACAGGCAACGGTGTGGACCCCTGCGCCGCAGCCATGTGAGGGGGAAAACACCTGAGCACAGAGTTGACGGCACCAAAGAAGGCACCACATGACTAGGAAGGTCCATCCGCCCTACCCGGTCCTTTGAATGGCCTGAAGTGACCAGGCCAGGCAGCTGAACCAAGCTCTGAGCCCACTGCTCCATAAGAGTAGCCCACTGGTGAAACTGCTCATTGGAGGCCCTCCCAATAGGTGAGGACGGGCTCCGATGTCAAAGAGGTCGGGCACCGGAGCCAGAAACCGGTGACTCCGAGAGAGGAGGAGACCGGTGCCTAGCTTCAATGACCAATCGTCTACGTGCAGACACACCAGAAGGTGACCTCGAGTGATGTCTTCTCTTTCTTGACTTGTGCGCCGAAGAAGAAGAACTCAAGGACGAATGGTGCCGCGAATGGGACCATTTCCTTTTATGCTTTCAGGGGACCACCCATCTCCCTGAGCACTGGACCATCCATTGTCAGACCCACCCTCCAGGGAGGGCGGTGGACCAGGCCCAGCCCGGCTGACTGAACAGCTTTCATATGAAGACTCCCTACCATCACCTGACCTGCTCATGGTCGACTCTGTCAATGGAGAGCTGAAGACTTCTTTGTTAATCAATAAAATTACATCTACTCAGTACTTGTTTCGAAGATAAATTACAAAACAATAAACTGAAAACTATGCTGCTAATTTGAAGCTTGACTTCCGGCGGACGAGCAACGTCGTTACTGAAGCACACTCAATGGCGGGGAAAAAAGGAACTAATGCGGTTGGAGGGTCGACATCAAGGTAGTCTTTACTGCGTGAGACGTGGCTCATGGTGCTGCTTCCTCGCAGCTCCATCTCTGGTGCCAACCCTCTTAAAAAGTTTGCTCCCGCTGGGTCCTAGCACCTCTGGCGTAGATCCCATTAGTGTGAATGAGTGGTGGAGACTTTATGTCCAGGAAGATCTCTAATTTCTAGGGGGCATGGATATGGTGCATTATCCACACTTATACAGATCCCTAGCAGTTCTCCAGGAGGAGAAGCAAGGTGCACACCCATACCTGGAAAAAAGGGATTGGAGAATTGAGGTCCCAAAAGCATCCTGGCATGACTTGAAGGTCAATGTGGTAATGGAAAATGAAGGTGTATGCTGGCATCCAAGTAGCAGCCCTGCAGCTCTCCTGGATAGGGACATCCCTGGAAGCAGCCACCAGGCAGCAGTATGTCTGGTGGAATGAGTCCTAAGCCCCACTGGAGGCTCCCTGCCAGCCAACCTACAGCAGGGTTCGATGCAGGAGACAATCCACCAGCCAACTGTCTGCTTAGCTGCCAGTCTGCTAGGTGCAGCTGCAGCATAGGTGACAAAAAGCTGGAGAACCTCCCACTGAATTCCAGCTGTGTACTCTATGTAATAAGCAAGCACTCACCTAAGGTCCAAAGTATGGAGCCTGTGTTCAGTCTCTGAAGTTGGACTGGTGAAGTACACTGGGAGATTGATCACCTGGTTAAGCTGAAACTCTGAAACAACCTTTAGGAGGAACTTTGGGTTGGGGCAGAGGACAACCTTGTCCCTGTGGAACACGAAGTACAGAGACTCCACTGACAGCACCAGGAGCTCAGTGATCCTTCTGGTGGAGGTGATGACTACCAAGAAGGTGGTCTTCCATGACAGGTGAGAGATGTCACATCTGTGCATTGGTTCGAATGACTTGCCCATGAGCACTGAAAAGACCAGTAATAAGTCCCACGGTGGTGGTGGTTCATGCACGATGAGGACAGGTGGTCAAAGTCTTTAACGAAATGCCCAACCACCTCTTCCTGCACCACTGCTGCATACCAGCCCTCTCATGGTATGCCATGATGGCTGTCAGGTACACCTAGAGGGTCGCTTGACCTCAGGCCCGACTGGAAGAGTGACCACAGGTGGTCCAGAATACTACCAGTGGGGAGGACAGGGGGTCTGGCTATCTGTCCTGGCAACCAAAGGAAAGGGGCTTCCATTTGAAAGCATAGGACTGGTGGGTCAACCCCTTCCGAGAGGCTTCCACAACCTGGAGAACCTCTTAGGAGAGACCCAAAGCCTGGAACGCTAGCCACTCAGAAAGCAGGCTGTCAGGTACAGAGACTGAAGGTCTGGGTGCAAGACCTTCCTATTGTGACATGAAAGCAGATCTGGTTGTACAGGTGAGCACCATGGAGGCCTGCTGCTGCTGAGGCTGAGGAGATCTGGGTACCAAAACTGGCATGGCTAGTCTGGGCCACCAGGATCATCTGCGCCTTGTCCCTCCACACCTTGGCCAGCACCATGTGGATCAGGAGAAAGGGGAGGGAAGGCGTAAAAGAGGCCTGGGATCCAGGGCCTCACGAAGGCATCCCCCATCAGTGTCCTGCACTGAGCAGGGCAAGCACAAAACTGCCTCAGCTTTGCACTCTCTCAGGAGGCAAACCAGTCGACCAGGAGAGTGCCCCACTGGGAGAAAGTACAGTTACATAAGAACCTGCCATAACAGTGGATCTTCAAGAGGAGCTCTTGCAGCAGGTAACACCTTTAGGACTGAAGCTAGCAGGTGCCAGGATCCCACGGAAAAAGTCTAGCTAGCAGTATCCAGCGGGGGACCGCCCCCGACTTTTGCCAGCCCTGACATCACGTATGGTATAAAAGGGGAATTCCCCCAGTCCATCCCCAGTTCTCCCGCTGGAGACCTAGCAAGTAGGTGAAAAAACGAGAACAGAGGAATGAAGATATCTGAAATGGAGAAACAACTACCGGGGGGAAAGGTGGGAGGGAAATACAGTACCTGCTGCAAGAGCTCCTCTCAAAGATCTACTGTTGTGGTAAGTTCTTATGTAACTGTACTATCTTACTTCTAGGGGGCTCTTGCAGCAGGTAACACCTTTAGGACTGAGTCCCAAGCAGGAAAACAGAGACCCCGGACAGAAGAATGGAGGTAGAAGTCTCCCAAAGAAATTAAGACAGGAGGCCCTAAAGGACGAGTCCAAAGCCTGCTCTGCGACAAGAAGCAATGTCCAGATTGTAGTGCTTCACTAGGTGTGGACAGAACTCCAAGTGGCAGCTGCGCGAATGTCAGCAGCAGAAACATTCTTTAATGAGACAAAAGAAGCATTCATGCCCCTAGAAGAATGACCCTTAACTGAGCCTGGTAAGGGTTCATCATACTTACGGTAGCAAAAAAAGAATGCAATTAGCCAACCGTCAGGATAAACACTGTTTAGAAACAGCAGCCCCTTCCATTCGGGGATGCGAAAGAAACAAACAACTGATCGGATTTTTGAATAGACTGGGTGCGCTCCAAATAGTAACAAAGCACCCTGTGAACATCCAGAGTGTGAAGCAGTGCCTCCCCACGGTTCCAGTACTCTGGGTAATAGGTGGATATCGTGATTCAAAGTCAACTCTGACACCGCCTTCGGAAGAAACTTAGGATTAGTTTTCAAGGACACCCTGTGCTTGTGAAAGACTAAATAAGGCTCCTTGCACATTAGGGCCTGAAGTTCAGAAATCCTCCAGGCAGTAGTGGCAACTAAAAAAAAAGGTTACTCACCTGTAACAGTAGTACTAGGAGTGGTATATGTTGTTCATTCACACTTCTTGGCAGTGTCACTTTCAGTCAGCCAGAAAGTCTTTAAGCTGGCACCTCCCACCCACCTGGGTGGTATAACCCTCGGTTCTGCCCCATGACACCAGATCTTAGCCCGCTGGAAGCCAGGTTTTGTGTATCCACAGCTGGGGAGGTTGGGTGAGTCCGAGTGGATGAACAACATATATCACTCCTAGAACTACTGTTACAGGTGAGTAACCTGTTTTTCTAGGGAGGTGGATATGTTGTTCATCCGCACTGATTGGCAGACTACTAGCAGTTCTCCGGGAGGAGGGAGGCAAGGCACACCCCCCTCTATACGTACCTGGGGAACAGAGACTAGAGAACTGAGGCCCCAAACCAGTATCCCAGCGTGACTCAAGGTCGATGCAGTAGTGGGTAATGAAGATGTTTGCTGTCTTCCAGGTAGCAGCCCGACAGAGGTCCTATATAGTGAAGTCCCTGGAAGCAGCCACCAATGCAGCGGTATGGTGAGTAGAATGAGCTCTTATCCCTTTGGGAGACTCCATGCCCACCAACTCATAACACAGACTTATGCAAGATGTAATCCACCTTGCAATTGTCTGTTTTTCTGCAGGTCTGCCAGAAACGGCTTCAGCGTAGGTGACAAACAGCTGGAGAACCTCTCCCTGAATTTCTGCCATTCTCTGCTGATAATCGGAGAGAGCTTGTCTCAGGTCCAAAATATGGAGCCTGTATTCGGTCTCCGAAGTGTAATTGGGGTAGTACACTGGCAGAGTCAACACCTGGTTATGCTGACACCACCTTTGGAAGGAAGTTCGGGTGGGGGCGCCGGACAACCTTGTCCTTGTGGAAGGCCAAATAACGGGAGTCCACTAAGAGCACCTGGAGCTCCCCTGTCCTTCTGGCAGATGTGATAGCCACTAGGAAGGCCATCTTCCACAAGTGTGACAACACACACTTGTGCATTGGTTCGTATGGCTCAGCCCATAAGCTTTGCCAGTACCAGCAGTAGATCCCACGGAGGTGGAGGTTCACACACTGGAGGGGATATGTGATCGAAGCCTTTGAAAAACTGCCTGAGCACTGTCTCCTGCACCAACGTCTGCTGACCGGCCCATGCCTGGTAAGCAGATATGGCTGCCAGGTGCACCTTAAGGGTCGATAACCGAAGACCCCCTTTGGAGAAAGACCATAGGTAGTCAAGAATGTTAGCCACTGGACAGGACAGAGAGTCCATGCCCTTGCCCTGACACCAAATGGAAAACCGTTTCCATTTGAAGGCATAACATTTCCTGGTCAATTCCTTTCTGGATGCCTCGACTGCTGTGAGGACATCCTCAGAGAGACCTAAAGCCTAGAACTCTAGCCGCTCAGTCAACTGGGTGGCAAACTGGTTGATGGGCAGAAAACAGAGAGTAGTGGTAAATGGTTTACAGTTAGAAGAGATGCAAGTCACAAGTGGGGTACCTCAAGGATCAGTCCTGGGGCCAGTCCTCTTCAATATCTTCATCAGTGACATTGCAGATGGACTGGAGGGTAAGGATTGCCTGTTTGTAGATGACACCAAGATCTGCAACAGAGCAGATGATCCAGATGGGGTGGGCAGAATGAGAAGAGATCTGGATAAACTAGCAAAATGGTCAGAAGAGTGGCAACTGGGGTTTAATGCAAAGAAGTGCAAGATCATGCACATAGGGAAGAGAAACCCTGAAGCCACCTATAGGCTGGGAGGGGAGTTGCTGGCAATCACAAGGGAAGGAGGAGACTTGGGCGTCATCCTCACCGATGACCTGAAATCATTCAAGCAGACCACTAAAGCAGTAGGTAAGGCTAGAGGGATGTTGGGGTGTGTTAGTAGGGGTATCACAAGTCGGAAGAAGGAGATAATAATCCCTCTTTACAAGACACTGGTTAGGCCCCATCTGGAGTACTGCATGCCACACCTTCACAAGGACATTAACCAAATTGAGACAGTCCAGAAAAGGGTGACCAAAATGGTGCAGGTACTGCATCTGAAAACATATGATGACAGATTAACTGAGCTCAATATGTATACCCTAGAGCAAGGGAGGGAGAGAGGTGATATGACTGAAACATTCAAACACCTTAAGGGCATTGACAAGGTGAAAGAGTCTAACATATTTCAATATAAGAAAAATAGCGGACAAGAGGACACAGCATGAGATCAGAGGGAGGCTGATTAGGGTGTAATGTGAGGAAGTTTTTTTTCACAGAAAGGGTGGTGGATGCATGGAACGGCCTACCTCAGGAAGTGGTGGATATGGATATGAATACAGTGCAGGGCTTCAAACAGGCATGGGATAGGCATAAGGGAGCAATACAGATGAGTATGACTAGATAGGCCATTGACACAGCAAAGGCCAATGGCACATTCATAAGGTAGAAAATAAATGGGTAGACTGGATGGGCCTTGCGTTCCTTATCTGCTGTCAACTTCTGTGTGTCTATGTTTCAGGTACCAGACTGTCAGGTGCAGGGACTGAAGGTCTGGATGGAATACCTTCCCCTGGATGACTTGAGATCAGGTCCAAGCGTTCTGGAAGCTGCTCCGGGGGACTGTTGTTGAGGCTGAGGAGATCTGGGTACGAGAACTGGCGTGGTCAGTCTGGGGCTACCATAATCACCTGCGCCTTGTCCCTCCTGACCATGAGGAGCACTCTGTGGATCAAGGGAAATGGAGGGAAGGCACAGAAGAGGCCTGGGGTCCATGGCCTTGAGAAGGCATCCCCCTGCAGCGAGTCCTGCTGAGGGGGGCGGGCGGGCATGAAACAGCCTCAGCTTGGTGTTTTCCCGAAAGGCAAACAGGTCCACCAATGGTTTGCCCCAGAGGGAGAACAGACTGTAAGCTACCTCTGGATGGAGAGACCACTCGTGGGATGTCTCACCTATGTGGCTGAGTGCATCCGCCAGTTGATTCAAGGCTCCTGCCACGTGGATGGCTAGGAGATCCGCCTTCAGTCAGCTCACAAGTGTCCAGATGTGGAGTGCTTCTCTGCAAAGCAGACAGGAATGCGGGCTGCCCTATCTGTTGAGGTAGTACATGGTCGTGGTATTGTCTTCCTGGACTGGAACCACTTGACCCTGGAGCTGAGGAGCGAAAGCGGACAGGGCCAGTCTGACTGCTCTGAGCTCCAACAGGCTGATGTGATAACAGAACTTCTCGGGGGTCCAGGACCCATGGGCTCTGTTGTTCCCCATGTGGGCTCCCCAAGCCATGAGAGAGGCATCGCTCATGAGGACAACCATCGGCTCAGGGCGAACAACCGGCATCCCTTCCTGCAACCAGTCTGGGGTGGTCCACCATTGGAGAGCATCCCACATCTTGTAGGTCACAGTGATCAACTGGTTGAATTGTCCATGGCACTGAGTCCACTGGGTGGCCAGCTCCCATTGGAGGGGGCACATGTACCACCGGGCCCAATGGACCATGGAGGCGCATGCTGCCATATAACCAAGAAGGTGTAGAAAGTTCCGGGCAGGCGCAATTGCCCAACCAGAAATGATTGGACAAAGGAGAAGAGAACCTCTGCCCTGTCCACTGGAAGCTGAGCTCTGGCCCGATGAGAGTCGAGCTCTGCCCTGCTGAAGCACATCACCTGAGAAGGCACGCTCTCCAACTTGACCTCGTTGATGAGAAGGCTGAGATGGGAGCAGGTCTGGAGGGCCAGATCCCTGGACCTCTCCATCTCCTGCTGGGTGGAACCTGCTAAGAGCTAATCATCGAGATAGGCACAGATTCTCACCCCCCAACACCTGAGTGGGGCGTCACCACTGCAATGTATTGTTAAAACCCATGTTGCTGATGATGATCATATGTTTCAGAACCAGTCTCTTGGTTTGGAAGTGGAGGAACCGCCAGGGGGATGGGACGGACGGAAGAATATCCTGGAGATCCGGAACAGAACTACATGTTCATCCAGGATGGTATGATCTGAGACAAAGTGACCATCCAGAAGGTGCGTGACCTGAGCTACTGATTCAGGTCACGCAGATCTAGAATGGGGCACCAGGCCCCCGTCCACTTGGGAACCAGGAAATACCTGGATATGAAGCCTGGGTCTGTTGGGAGGGTTGACCACTGGAGCTACTGCCTCCTTGAGAAGGAGTTGAGCAATGTCGTCTCGGAGAGCCGACTGAGTGTGGGTGGATACTCTCTTGTCCCATGGGGCATGGGCTTGGCTTGGAGGGTGCTGCTCGAATTCCAGATGCAGTCCCCGGCCGACCACTTCTAAGACCCCCCTGTCTGTGGTAACAGCAGACCAGACAGAAAGAAAGTGGCGGAGACGGACCCCCACTGGAGGACCCAGAGCTGGCATGATGGAAGTAGGGGTGGCAGCCCCCACCCCGTCACTGAGCAAGCTTGAAGGTGGAGGGTCCAGGGCCTGAACCTTGGCCTCCCTTACAGGCCTGGGAGGGTCCGGGCTTCGGCCGGGGGAGCCAAGCTTAAGCCTGCTGCTGCCTCCCATGAAAGGAGGGCTGCTGAGTCACAGGGGAAGAGTGCCAAGAAGGCTTCTTCTTCTTCTTCTGCTGCTGCTTCTTGGGACTGGAAGAACCCTTAGCAGAAGTGGCGTCCAAGGTGGCACTGGACTGCTCAATGCGCTGAAGGTGACAAGCCACACCTGAGTTGAAGAGATCGGTGCTCAGGAAAGGCACCTCAATTAGTTTGTGCTGAATATCCACCAGGAAGGCAGACAGCCTCAGCCAAGCCCTGCAGCGAGAGGCAACTGCGGCCACCAACGAACAAGCACAAGAGTCCCCGATGTCCAGAGCCATCTGGAGCTGTTGTTTAGCAATAGCATGGCTTTGGTCCCGGACTTGCTTGACCGTGGTCTGCAAGTCTGTGAGGACATGAGGAAGGACTTCATCCAAGGACCCCAAAAGGGTATGGGAGAAGTGTGCCATGATGACAGTCGAGCTTGCCAGACGGAGGCCTAAAGACGAGGCCGTATAGACCTTCTGGGCAGAATGATCCTTTTGGACTCCTTTTCAGGAGGTCTGTCAGTGTCGGTAGAACTACCAGTATGCCCGAACACAGAGGCAGTCACCAGGCTCTCAGCCGAAGGGTGCTCTATGAACCCTGGAAGGCACCCCATTGAAGCTGCATGCTTGAGGGCCATATGGGCAGATGGAGCTGGACAGTAGGCAGGGTGCTGCCAAAGTTCTAAGGCTGGGCCAACAATGGCCTTGGCTACAGGACAGGCTACCGTCGGGGTATCCCCTCTTCTGAGGATGTCAGTAAGGGGGTACTCTGCCTTCTTCTGGATAGGTTCCAGAGGCATCCCTGTGGACTCAGAGATGAGGCGAAGAATGCCCTGAAAGAACAAAGGACCTTCCTCCATCTCCATCACACTGTCTCCATCCTCTGGATGAGAATGGAGGCCAGTTTCATCTGAATCCGATGAATCCGGATACAATGGTCGACCGATAACATCGCCCTCAACCCACCGGGGGCGGTCAGGGGTGACTGAAAGATGCTAGAGGAGCCTGGTGTCTGGTCTAGCTTCCTTAGAAGGAGCCCCTCTCACAGGCTGGTTGGGCAGCGGCTCCACCAAAATCAGTGGAGAGACCGGTTTGGGCTGAACCGGAGGTTTCGCTGGCTCCACGGGTGGGAGGAAACTGACTTGATCGGCTCCAGAGGAGTCGGCTTCGGACTGGAAGGCAAAAGCCAAGTAATGGCCGGGGCAGAAGCTGGGGTAGGCTTGTGCCCATAAAACATTAGCTGTTGCCACATGAGGTCTTCGTATGGCTGATGGAGTTTCCGCCAGAGACTCTCTTCATCCGAGGAAGACAACAGATGGCAGCATCTCTTTTTTAGAGTGCATATGGCCCTTCCTCAGCCTTTCTGTCGAGGAGGTCCAAGAACTCAATCAAGATCAGACGGGCCAACTCAGTCACTTAGGAGATACCAATAGAACTGGGGACTTCCCGGGGTCAGGGACCACTTCCTTGGTGGGATTCCCAGCAGGCTGGGTCTCCTCGTCGGCGAAAGCAAGGACCAGAGTCCAAGTAAGAGAGTCATTGACAAAGGGTCGATCAGGTTGAGAACTATCTCAACATCATCGATCAACACTTCGGTTGACTGGCCTGATGGCAAAGCCGAAAAGACAGCAGCTGAAGAGTCAATTTCGACCAAGGTCGAAACAGCCGGTTCCTGGGGCCAAGACCATTCCCGATCCCAAGAGGGTCTCTGTCTGGATGAAGATGATCTAGGGTCCCTCTCCTTTTTACAGGAGCGAGAGGAGTGCATGCCTGCCAGCCCTCACTCTTGGTAGGGACAGAGTGGCACAACTGTCAGAAGGAATCCGAAAGGTGGAACCCAGGTTGAGCAGAATAAAGAAGCTTCGAAAGGAAGATTCCTCAGCCATGAGCCGCTTCCTCCTCAAAGGCCTGCACGCACTCCAGTTGCTTGGCAGATCCCACAACCATGGAAACCAACCTCTGGGCCTCCTTGGACTTCACTGCCGGGTTCCGTTTTTCGAGCCTCCCCAGCTTGAGGCGTGTGAGATGGTCATCAAGAACGTTCGGTTGGAACACGAGGCAAAACTCACAAGTCGTGGTGTCATGGCCAACACCAAAGAAATATATGCATGTGGAATGCAGCTCGGTACACGACACCTTTTGGTCGCATGAACACCGGTGAAATTCGGGGGAAGACTTGTCTTCCATGATCAAAAAACAATCAGCATCGCAAACGTGAACAAGACATATTTTCGGAATAACTGAAGGTTTTGAATCCAGGGCTGACTAAATGCTAGAGCATGAGTAAGGCAACCTGAATCTTCCTGCATAAAGGAAGATCTGGCATCATGGGGTGAAGCCGAGGGTTCTATCACCCAGGTGGGTGGGAGGAGCCAGCTTAAAGATTTTCCAGCTGACTTAAAAGGAAAGGGACACTGCCAAGAAGTGTGGATGAGGAATATATCCACAATCCTAGAAATAATGCTTTCCAAGATAGAAAGCGTAGCTCACAACTTATGACAAGTTCAAAGGGAGGCAAAACAAGCTTTTCTAAAACAAACAGAACGTCCCATTGTGGGACAGGATCCCAGATGGGAGGCTTTAAGTGCAGAATGCCTCATAAGAAAGTACGGGGAAGGTCCAGCTGGACAATAGCCTTGCCCTCAATAGGCACATGATAGGTTGAAATGGCAGACAAGTGCACCTTGAGCAAAGAATAGCTGATTCCTGCATCAGATAAAGAGAGGAGGTACTCTAATACCGAGTTCACCGAGGAGGTGAACGGGTCCAGAAGCCGAGCAGTGAGCCAGAAGCAGAACCACTTCCATTTCATAGCACAGGCTGCCCTAGTGCAGGGTTTCCTGGCTGCTACTTGGACATCTGCTACTCTGGGTTAAACCCTGAATCTGGAGATGGCTAGGTCTGCAGGAGCCACACATGGAGATGCAGAGATCTGAGATCCGGATGGACCAGGGTTCCTTGATCCTGTGAGAGCAAGTCTGATCATAGGGGCAGAGAAACTGGAGGTTCCGCGCCAGTTGCTGAAGCAGTGGGAACCAAATCTGGCATGGCCAGAAAAGTGCCACCAGGATCATCTCTGCACCCTCCAATTGCAGCTTGAGTAGAAACTGCTGCAGTGGGGGGAAGTGAGGGAATGCGTAAAGAAACCTCCCCATCCAGGAGAGGGACAACACATCTGGCCAGAAAACACCAGGCCTCCCTGGATCTAGTGAGCAAAAACTGGACAGTTTTGTGTTGGATGAGGAGGCGAATAGATCTAGTTCTGGACAACCCCATCTGTCAAAAAGATCTACCACTGAGGGATGAAGCTCCAGATTGTGGGACCTGGACCGAGACCAGCTTAGGCTTTTGGCTAGGGTGTTTTGAATGTCTGGGATGTGAACTGGTGATAAGTCCAGGTGATGGTCCACTGCCCATGTCCACACTCGCATGGCTTCCCTGCAGAGGGGGCAGGAATGAGTCCCCCTTGCTTGTGGATGTAAAATACCACTGACATGTTGTCGGTCTGTATTAATAGAGGTCTAGACAGTAGAACCGTTTGAAAGGCCTGAAGGGCGCACAGAACTGCCTTTATCTCCAAAACATTGATATGGAGATGAAGCTCTTGATGATCCCACAATCCTTGAGTTTGGCAATCTCCCAGGTGAGCGCACCAGCCTTGGCCTGATGCATCTGTGGTCAGGGTCTGTCTGTGAGCTTCCATCCAGAGACAAACTCCTCTGAAAAGGTTGGAGGAATTCAACCACCATGTCAGAGCTTGCTTGACTGGGTTGGACACCAGGACCGGCTGGTCCAGGTTGTCAGATCGTTAATCCCATTAAGCTCTCAGGTTCCACTGGATCACTCTCAGGGGACTGCCATGTGTCCCAAGAGTCTGAGGACAGCCCTGGCTGGGACTTGACAAGCAGAGAAGAGATGTCAAGCATGTAACTAGAGGCACTCTGCTCTGTCCTGGAGGAGAAATGCTTTGCCTTGGGCTGTGTCCAAAATTGCCCCTATGTACTGTAGCCACTAACTTGGCCAAGGGGAGGACTTGGGGAGATTTGAGTTGAACCCTAGGACCTGAAATAGGGAGAAGGTGGCCTGCATGGAGCCCAGAAGCCAGTCCCTGGTGAGAGCGGTTAGTAGCCAGTTGTTGAGTTAGGAGAAGATGTAATGCCTCTGCCTCTTAAGAGGGAAACGAGGGGCATCTTTGCCCCCCTCGGACTCCGATGGCAGGTTAGAGTCCCCCAGCTGGAGGAAGAGGAGGAGTATCTGTCCAAATCCCCTGAGTCTAGTGAGGGGGAAGGCAACCATAGATGCTTATGCTGCCGGCCTTGAGGCAGAGGGGAGACATCCCTATCAAGTGTTGGGGCAGGTCTCCAGGGAGGAGTAATAGGTGGATGGACAGAGGGCTTGTCTGGAGGTGGCACCTGGTGAATTGGTTGAACAGGTGCTCAGGGTGCCTCCTTATCTTTAAAATAGGTCCACCAGGCCACAAAGAGCTTATTCAGACCCTGCAGAGGAGTTTGCGGCAAAGTCGGTGTATCCAACATTGGGGGGTTAGGCTTAGAAAGGCTCCGGCATCAGTTCATCAGGCTGAGGTAGCTCAGGCATTGGGGTAGGCTAGTCCAAGGTACCTGGCATCGGACCCAGAGGGACAGTACCATCTGGTGTCAGACAAACTGGACCCAACGTCAGATCATCAGGTGTTGGGTCCTCGGGCGTCAGCTGAGAAGGGGCTTCGGGCCCCACCAGCAACTTCAGATATCGGTGATGGGGTCACCCGAGGAGGCATCGGGGAAGTTGGCATCAAGGGGACTGGCGTAGGCTGAGAAACAGCTGGAGAGTCAACTGGCAGTTGCCTTGGCGGAGTTGCCTGAATAGGGGAGATAGCTCCCGGGCGGGATGGATGCCCTTCTTTCCTGGAGGAGGAGGAAGGCGATGGTCCCAGGTGTCATCTGGTAGCATTGGTCCCTGATGTCAGGGTGGACATCCAGGCCAGGAGAACGACAGGCAAAGGCCTGCCACCCGAAGAACCACCGACCGAGCCACTAGGCTTAGAGCCCGCAGGAGCGATGGGCCTAAGCTCAAGAGGCTGAGGGTGGGGGAAGACTTCCCACACCCCAAAGAACCTCTCCACTACAGAGATGAAGGAGGGAGGTTTGGTCACTGGGAGCACTGAGGGAGAAAGGGCAGCCGATTGGAGTCGACCTTGAGGAGGCGAGTCTGAGGTCACCAACTTCATCGGGGACCGTGGAGCGTCTTCTGCCGGGATTGCTCCTTATGTTTTCCCAGTGCTTGTGTTTGCTGCTCCATTTCTTCTCTTTATGAGAGGAAGAAAATGTGGAAGCCCCAGAGGCTGGAGAGGATGAAGACTTCTTGTGGTGAAACTCCTTCAAATAGCTTCTTAGAAAGCAAGACGGCTTTGAGGGTCTTCTGGTGGCGGAGCCTGGTGTGTTGGTTAAAGTCTTGACAATGCTGGCAGGCCTCAATGTTGTGGTTTGGGCCTAGGCAGAAAAGGCAGGCCAAATGGCTGTCCTTATGGGGAATCTGCTTGCTGCCACTTGGATTGCCGCCTCTCAATGGAAGAGGATGGAAAAGAAGACGACATGCAAGAATTGAAGAAACCACTGGATAAAAGAACAAAAATGTGGTTTAGTGTGGAAAAAATGGCAGTCAACAAGCTGAAGGAGTCTGTAGAGGTCTAACTTGCGTGGTCAACGGCAGGAAAAGAACTGGTGATGGGTTGGAGGACCGCCCCTTTTATACCATACATGACATCAGGGATGCGCAGACATCGAGGGCAGTCCCCCGCTGGATACTGCTAGCTAGACATTTTCCATGGGGTCCTTGCACTTTCTGGCTACAGTCCTAAAGGTGTCACCTGCTGCAAGAGCCCCATCAAAGTAAGATCAGGTGGTCCACCACCTCCTGATAAAGGGACCATTCGTGAGACATCTCACCCATTCTGCTGAGGGTGTCTGACAGTTGATTGGAAGTGCTGGCCACATGAATCATCAGAAGATCAGCATTCAAGCTGTGCATGATAGTCCAGGTGTGGAGAGCTTCCAGACATAGCTGGAAGGAATATATTCTGCCCTGCCTGTTGAGGTACTATATGGTCATGGTATTATCCATCTGGACCTGCAAAACCTGACACCAAACCAATGGAGGAAATGCTGTCAGAGCCAGATGCACTGCACAGAGTTTCAGTAGGTTAATGTGGCATCAGAACTCCTTGGAGGTCCAGAATCTGTGGGCCCTGTGGCCCCCCAAGTGGACTCCCCAACCCACCAGAGATGTGTCAGTCATCAGAATGACCATCGGCACTGGGTAAATGAACAGGACTCCTTTCTGCAGGTGTTCCGGGACAAGCCATCACTGGATGGCATCCCACACTGGTTACGTCACCATGACTGACTGGACCAGATGACCGAGGAGCTGAGACCACTGAAGGGCCAGCTCCCACTGCAGGGGGGAATCGCCCAGCAGGCCACTGGACCATGCTGGTACAGGATGCCATGTACCCCAGCAGCCACAGGAAGTTCCTGGCATGGCACGACTGCCCAACCTGAAATGACTGGGCAAAGGAGGCAAGGTCTACTGCCCGATTCGCTGAGAGTCGGGCCTTGGCCGGGAGGGTACCACGCTCTGCCCCGATGAAGTGAATAAACTGCAATGGGTTGAGGTCTAACTTGGCTGCGTTGATGAGCAGACCCAAAGCTGAGCAAGTCTGGAGGGCCAGATCCCTGGACTGCTCTACTGCCTCCCAGGATGGACCAGCAATCAGCCAGTCATCCAAGTATGGACAGACCTGGACCCTGCGGTGCCTCACGAATGCTGTCACCATTGTCATGGACTTAGTGAAGACCCTGGGGGCCAAGAAGATGCCAAAAGGCATGATCCAGAACTCATACAGGACCCCCTCTGAGCAGAACTGAAGGTATCCCCAGTGGGACGGACTGGAATGTGAAAGAAGGTGTCCTGGAGGTCCAGAGAGCAGAACCACATGCCCTGCTGCACAGATGGAATTATGATTCAGAGTGACTATCTGGAACTTGCACCACCTCAAGAACTAGTTCAGATCATGCAGATCCAGTATGGGCTACCAACCCCCGGTCCACTGGGGGACCAGAAAATACCTGGATACAAAGCCCTGGCTGACCATGGCATCCAGGACATGGGCTACAGCACCTTTCTTCAGGACATGAACAATGTCCTCCCTGAGGGCACACAGCATGTCCTGAGCAACCATGGGCTGCCGTAGGGCATGGGGCCGGGTACAGCGGGACAGCCTTGAAGTCGAGAGGCAACCCTCCACATCTAATACCTATCTGTCCACAGTGATAGCAGACCACGTGTACCAGAAATGGCGAAGCCAACCCCCATGAGGAGCCGAGGCAGGGACGTGACAGCTGGGAGGCAGATGTCCCCTGACCTGTCAGTGGGCAGCCTTGCAGGAGGCCCCGGTGCTGGCCTCCGGAGAAGCACTGCTGCTCTGGTCTCTGGGTTTCCTGGAGCCCCGGTTGGCTGACTTAGATGTAGGCTGCCAGACCTGGAACTGCCCCAAACTTCTGTTTAGGTTGCAGGGATGTAAAGGTCCAAAATGAAAAGGGATTATTTTTCAGCTTGATCCTTGGGGTCCTTCTGCGAGAATGTGAACGAATCCAAGGTGGTGATAGACTTCTCAATTCTAGTGAGGTGTCCCTCTACCTCCGGCCCAAAAAGGTTGGTGCCCAAGAAAGGGACATCTGACAGTCTGTGCCGGGTATCCACTCTAAAGGTGGAGGTCCTAAGCCGGGCTCCGCGGCGCATTGCCACTGTCGCTGCCACGGACTGAGCACACAAGTCACCTATGTCCAAGGCTGTCTGAAGCTGGTGCTTGGCAAGAGCTTGGCCTTGGTCTTGGACCACTTTGACTGCCAACAGTAAGTCCACAGAAAGGTGGGGAAGAACATGGTCAAGGAACCCCATAAGGGTGTGACCAATGTTGGGAATCATAACAGCAGAGCTCACCTGCCGAAAACTCAGGGAGGATGCAGCATAAGGTTTCTTGGCTGCATGATCCAGCTTCTTTGATTCCTTGTTTGGGGGGGGTGTCAATGTCCCTGATGATGCCCGTTTTACAAAAGATGGAGTCTGCCACTAACCCCTTGGCTGAGGGGTGATCACAGAAACCAAGGAGAGACCTGATCAAGACTGCATACTTGCTGACCATATGGGCAGAAGGCGCCAGACACAAAACTGGATGCCACCAGAACTCCAGTGAGGGACCCAGGATAGCCTCTGCCACTGGAAAGGCAACCCCAGAGGAATCGTCCCAGTCAAGGATTTCCCCTCAGGGGGTATCTGGCTCACTTCAGGACCAGCTTCAGAAGAATCTCCATCGACTTGGAGATGGAACAGAAAGGCCCCAAAGGGGAGAGGACCACAGTCAGAAGCGAGCTCCTCTATGAACTTTTGAGCAAAGCCTGGGGTCCTAGAGGAGTGCATAGAGGAGCCATCAGTGTCTGATGACTCTTCATATATTGCCCTCAGCCCTTTGTCCCCATGGACTATCATGGACTCATCAGAGTGGGTGATCTAGACAGACAGATGGCTAGGAAGGCTGGTAGCAGGGTGAGCAGACTTGGACAGTGCTCCGTGCAAGGGCTGCTTGGGCAGAGGTTCAACCAGGATCAGTGGAGAGGCCAGCATAGGCTCAAACAGATGGGGCACAACAGGGATGGACCTCACTGGAGGTGACCAGGGGAGCACTGGGGTCTGTGGGAGAGATCGACCTTGCTTGAGAACCTATTGCTGCCACGTCAGCTCCTCGTAGCGCAGCCAGAACTTGCAGTGGAGCCTCTCATCATCCGAGGAGGAAGAGGAGCATCAACGGTGCTTCCTGGATGAGGGCTGAGTGTGTGAATGCTGTGGCCTGAGCCGCCGCTGCCTCTCAAAATGCAGCTAGCGGGACGCCGAACCCCGCTGCTGCCAAAACAACCTTATGGATGTCCTTGGAATGGACTGAAGAATCTTGTTTGTTCGGACGGCCTAGGAGGAGGCGAATGTACCAGTCCTCAAGTGAGGAAGGATGCAGAGACTTACAGACTTGCAGGCCTGTGGGTCGTGCCCAGCCCCGAGACAGTAAATGCATGAAGTGGGCAGGTCGGTATGTGACATCTTTTGGTTACACGTGATGCACCACTTGAAACCGGGACTGGTTCTGGGTTCATCGCAATCCATATCTTGAAAAAAAAAGAGAAGTACAGGAATTCACGTGATGATGAAAAGGGAGAAACTGGCCTACACCGTGTGCAGAGAGCTGCAAAGGGGGAGACCTGACTCTTGCAGCAGAAAAGAAAGATCTGACATCACGGGGTGGAGCGGAGGAGGATATCACCTGGGTGGGTGGGAGGAGCTTAGCTTGAAGATGCTCCAGCAGGAATTAAAGACAAAAGAAGATTTCCTAAGTGTGGATAGTGCACCATAGTCACACCCGTAGAAATAAATTATATGGGCAGGTGAAGAGGATTTTTTTTTTTTGACAAAGGGAACATAGAAAAAGAAAATTAATTTAAATGTAAATATTATATCTTTGGAGAGTAAGGAGCATTAGTGTAACACAAAACACCAGAAAGAGCAATGTAGTAAAATATCAGAAAAAGATACTGAAAGAGACACTGAAAGATGCTACACATGTCTTACTTTTCTTCAATGACAGTCTGACCATTACTTGATTCTTCAACAATTAGTTTTTCCTCCTCAGGTAGCAAAACTTGCGGGAGAGAGTCTTTTCGAGTAGCTATAAATATAATAAGCAGTAAATAAAACTTCTGCATTTCCTGCAAAGCAACCATCAAGTACAGTAATACATGCACGTACCTGAAAACAAATAAGTAATCTGAAAATCTTTGCTGCTACAGCCAATTTCTCAATAGGGGTGTAAGACCATTGATGAAATGTCCTGCCACTGGTTTTATTCACTGATTCATTTAAAAGTTATTAACCAGGTATGGCACACTGCTGCAGCTTGTTTCCAGCTGTGACCCTGGGTGTGCAGTTAAAAAGGAAGGTGCAGGCAGAAAACAGTCATGGACTGTATACTGTAATTTATAAGGGCTAGGGAGACAGAGAGAATGCAGACTCTTATACTGGTAGTGAAACCAGGCATGGGTGCAACTTGGAATTCAACAACAATTGCTAGACTGCTTATCTTCAATTAGAGATGAGGTAAAGTATACAAAGTGCTAGATAACAAAGAGCAAAGGTGGCCAAGGCACATAAAACAGAAAAGTGGAGAAAATAGGCTGGGGGAGAGACCATTTAGTTGCAGGAGGAGAAAATGAACCTCACAAAGCCATTTTAGTGACAGGTGAGAAGGTGGTGGTCAGACAAGGACAGGAAGATTCTTCCAGAGATTAGTGAGATGGACACAGAAGGCAGATTGTCCAGCACAGGATTTGCAGTGGGGTATGAAAAGGGCGTGAGAATCAAGGAAGTGGAGAGAGTATGGGGATGGGAGTAGGACAAGGGGACACAGCATGGGATTAGAGGGAGGCCGATTAAGGGATAATGTGAGGAAGTTCTTTTTCACAGAAAGGGTGGTGGATGCATGGAATGGCCTACCTCAGGGCGTGGTGGATATGAATACAGTGCAGGGCCTCAAACAGGCATGGGATAGGCAAAAGGGAGCAACACAGATGAGTATAAATAGGCCATTGACGGAACAAATGCTGATGGCACATTCATAAGGTAGAAAAAGTAATGGTCAGACTGGATGGGCCTTGCAGTCCTTATCTGCTGTCAACTTCTATGTTTCTATGATGGGACTGAGAGAAGGACAACAGAGAGATGGAAGAGCAGGGAGGAGAGGCAGAATTCTGAATGAAAACAGGAAAAGTACAAGTGTTGATGTGTGTGTGAGGGAGAGCAGAGCAAGATGGAGGTAACGAGAGCAGTGATAATAGAAGGTATCTACAGAGAAATGGCAGAATGAGCTGAAGAGGGAATCCAGTCTGACAAGGGTAGATTAGGGACCAGTGCTGTAAACCACATCTGCACAAACACCAGCAAGATCATCTGGAGGGTGATCTCATGGTGGACGGTGAGTGGCAGCATTTGTTGTGGTACATTGCACAAGGCTTGGGACAGAGGTTTTTGTATATGGCATTGATGTTGGTGAAGAAATTAATTTGTTGGCCAAGCCACATAACAAGATACCTGAAATGAGGACTTCTTTAAGTTGAGTACCATCAAGCGCTGATGAATGTGGTAGGGAAGAGCCTTGTAAGCCCTGCTTAGTGCCAAAAGTTATGGAAATAGCCTTTCTGGCATGGAGAGGAGGCGTTAGTGAAAAAAGTGCTGGACACCTTCAAAGTTACGCAGAATCGACAATATCCACCTGGGGATCGAGGATCCAAAGCAAAAAGTACTGTGTCTTCCATACACATGTGGATGTGCCAGGAGACAAAGACTGAGAAAAGATGGTTCAGAAAAATCTAGAAGGTAAGTGGGTCGAGTATACTGCCCTGGGAGACCCCAGAGTGGATAGGAAGGGGGAAGGATGAAGCATTGCTGACTTGGACCAACTGATGCCAATCTAAAAAGTAGGAGCGAAACCAACCAATCACAGTATCCGCAGTCCAGCACCCACTAACTTATTCAGGAGGAGAGGGTGGGCCAAAGTATTGATGGCCTTAGCCAACTTGATAGAAATGGCTACAGTAGCTTGCCCAAGGTCCATTCTTTTCAAAACAGAGTCAATGACCTGGAAGAGGGGGGAAGAGGAACTGGAGTGTGATTTGCAAAGGCCAAACTGGACAGGGGAGAAAAAGAAAGAAGAGTCGAGGAAGGAGGAGAGCTGGGAAAGCACAAGATTTTCCTGCATGTTTGCAATTACTGGAAGGAGACAGATAGGACAGTGGTTCCCAGGAAAGTGGAGTCCCCTCCTTTGTGGAGAGCAAGAACAAAAAATTACTATAGTAATGATGTTCCTTCTAGAGTGTGTATCATACAAATTGCATCTTCTCAGCTCGAGGAGACAGAACACTAGAAAGTTAAAGTTCAGACTGTGAAGTGAGGTCACACTCCCCCATAGTTTTCTAACTGCAGATTTAAAACTGAATGCCAGAAAAGAACAGTGACCACCCAACAAACCAATGATATGTATTCAACAAAAAGGAAATGCAAGAAGACATTTTTCATTCCATTTTATTTTATTTCTGCTCATATACTAGACCAAAAGATCCATTTACAGGTGTGACCTCTGTGTTTATAAAACACAGGTTATTATGTAACACATATTAAAAATGTACATCATAATACATACATAAAAAGCAGAAAAAATGATCAATACATTTAAACATACAGACTGGAGGGCATTTCTGTAGCAGGGTATCATTACATCTAAACATAAAATCCAAAAACATTTCAGTATCAAATGTCAATAACATTTACACACTGGCATAAAGGATAAGTGAGCTTGCAGTTTGTCCCTCAAAAATTGTTAAGTATGGAGCAAGACATATCTCTGTTGGGAGATCATTTCATTTTGAATCGCATGGAAAGGGTCGCCCCTGAAAACAGGCACCTGTGCCTAGTGGGCTCTACCTGGTTAACAAACAATGAACAAAAAAAAAGCTTTTTGTCCCATTACATTCTACATGACAGGGTTGCCAGCAACGACTGATCAGATGATCTTAAGCCCTGTTATAGATCACATTTTATCATCAAATCAACCAAACGGTTTTTACCAGCCAACCTAACATTCTTAAACATAAACTGAAACAGATGTTGTCACTGTCTATGTAGCTATGTAGGTGGAAAGCATCTCTTTGTGCCAATGGCAAACATTTCACTTTTGTGTTCATTTTGCAGTAATGTTCTCTATACAAACTGCTGGTGGCAAAATGGCAGACTACATTACAGAGTACCTGCTGCTTGCTCATCGTCCCAGCTAAAGAGGACCTACAGACTGCACTGCCATATTACAAAGTCAGTAATAAGCAGTTTCAAGTAGTTACTGTTTTTGTTTCTGATGAAAGCACATTTTTCTTCTGATACCAATACTGAAACAAACTAAGAGACACAGGGAAAGTGATAAGAAATGCAAAGGCTCAAACAGAGGTTAGGACAGCTCAGGAAGTAAAAAAGGGTGACAAAACCTTCTACAGGTACATACGTGAAAAAAGGAAGACCAAAGGGGGCATTGTTGGAAACACAAAAAAAGACGGACAAACCACAGAGCACGATGGGGAGAAGGCAGAGGCACTCAATGAGCACTTCTGCTCAGTCTTTACACAGGAAGCAGATGGTAACGGACCAACAACAGGCATAAAGAAGAGCCTGAATGAAGGAATAGACATGGGTCCCTCCATAGAGGAAAGGGTCCTGGAGGAAACAGACAAGTTAAAAGTAGATGAAACTATGAGACCAGATAGGATACATCCAAGAATACTGAAGGAACTAGGGAAGGAACTGGCAACCCCCTTAGCAGTGCTCTTCAACAAATCATTAAGGAGCGGGAAGGTGCCAGAGGATTGGAAGAGTGCAACAGTAGTACCGCTCCACAAGAGTGGAAGCAAGGAACAGCCAGGTAACTATCATTCGGTTGGTCTAACGTCAGTCATAGAAAAACTGATGGAATCCCCCTGAAGGAAAGAATCATAGCTTTTTTGGAGCAAACTGGTCAGCTTGACAAAAATCAACATGGTTTCATGGCAGGGAGGTCCTGCCAGACAAACCTGACTGATTTTTTCAATTGTGTCACCAAAACAGTGGATCAGGGTGGGGCAGTGGATGTGGTTTACATGCACTTCAGCAAAGCTTTTGACTCTGTTCCACACAGGAGACTAGTCAAAAAAACTGGAGAACATGGGAATTGGGCCCGAGGTTACAAACTGGGTGAGAAACTGTTTACATGGAAGAACTCAAAGAGTATTAGTAAATGACACTCTGTGGAGGGGAGGCTGACTAGCGGGGCCCGCAGGGCTGAGTTCTGGGGCCAGCCTTCTTTAACATATTCATCAGCGATACTGCGGATGAACTGGAGGGAAAGGTGTGCCTGTTTGCAGATGACACCAAAATCGGCAACAAGGTAGACACAACAGAGGGACAGCAAAGCGTGGATGCGATCTCCAAAAACTGAAGGAGTGGTCCAAGACTTGTCAATTGAAATGTAATGCCAAAAAATGCAAGGTCATGCAGCTGGGAAAGCATAACCCAGGGAAATGGTACTCAATGGGAGGGGAGCAGCTGGTGGCTACCAGGCAGGAGCGAGACCTAGGGGTGATCATATCAGATGACCTCAAGGTCAGTAAACAATGTGAAAAGGCAGCACTAAAGGCTAGTGGTATCCTGGGACGCACAGGGAGGAGTATCACGAGCAGAAGGCATGAAGCAATAATGTCCCTGTATTGGTTCCTGGTCAGGACACACCTGAAGTACTGTGTCCAATTCTGGAGGCCGTACCTCAGGAAATATATAGATAGGCTGGGGACGGTACAAAGAAGAGCAACAAAGATGGTGCAGGGCTTGCATCAGAAACCGTACAAGGTAAGACTGGATGACCTCAAATTATACCGCCTACAACAATGCAGGAATCATGGAGACATGACAAAAACATTCAAATACCCTAAAATCAACAACAGGGTGCACTTGCAGAACCTCTTTCAGGTAAAGGACTACAGCAGGACTGGAGGGCACAACCTTTGACTTAAGGGAGGATAGTTCAGAAGCAATACAAGGAAATTCTTCTTCACAGAGAGTGTTGTGAACCATGGAACAGCCTGCCGGAGTGGGTGGTGGGAGCCAAGACAGTGGGAGAATTCAAGAGGGCATGGGACAGACACTGTGGGATACACAAGCAGGCAGCTAAGTAGGAGGGGTAGGAAGCCAAGGGCAGACTTGATGGACCATACGGTCCCCATCTGCCGACAGTTTCTATGTTTCTATGATATAGGAACCTGATCTTTCTATGTAAAATTATTTGTGACATTTTCCATGTGTTTATCAGAATTGTGGCACAAGTCCAGTGTAACCCTAAATATCTAAAATATTCAACTTGTTCAGGTACAGTCTGTTCTGACATCTTGATACAAAACTGATCTGCAAATTTAGTATACTTTTGAGATGTACCATAAAGCATTGCCTTGGTCTTCTTCATATTTAGTAATGGCCCATTAGAGTTAAACCTTTTCTGTACCTTAAAAAATTCTAAAGATAAATTTTTATTCAACAGATCAATATTTGTGTCTGACATAACACTGCATCATCAGTGTACAACATTAAAAACAGGTTGCCCACCTGTAACAGTAGTTCTAAGACTGATATGTGATGTTCATCCACACTTTCTGGCAGTCGCCTTTCCCCTTTAAGACTGGGCAGAATGTCTTCAAGCTGGCGTCTCCCACCCACCCGGGTGGTAACTCCCTCGGCTCCACCCCATGATGCCAGATCTTGCCAGCTGGAAGCAGTGGTGTGCGCCAAAGCCAGGGGAGGTCGGGTGGATCCGTGAGGATGAACATTATATACCACTCCTAGAACTACTGTTACAGGTGAGTAACCTGTTTTTCTAGGGACATGGATATGATGTTCTATCCAGACTTTCTGACAGACTCTTAGCAGTTCTCCAGGAGGAGGGAGAAAGGCACACACTGCCTACTTAGGGCACAGAGATTGGAGAACCGAGGCCCCAAAACCAGCATTCCATTGAGACTCAAGGTCTATATGACAATGGGAAATGAAAGTGTGTGCTAACCTCCAGGTAGTAATTCTGCAGATTTCCTGGATAGGGACGTCCCTGGAAGCAGCCACCGAGGCAGAGGTATGACGGGTGGAATGAGCCCTTAGCACTACCAGGGACTCCCTACTTGCCAACTTGTAGCAGAGATCAATGCAGGAAACAATCCACCTGTCAACTGTCTGCTTAGCTGTCGATCTGCCAGGTAAGGCTTCAGTGCAGGTGACAAACAACTGGCGAACCTCTCCCCAAATGCCAGCCATGCACTCTTTGTAATAAGTAAGCGCTCGCCTCAGATCCAGAGTATGCAGCCTGTGCTTGGCCTCCGAGGTGTGGTTGGTGAAGTACACTAGGAGAGTAATAACATGGTTAAGGTGAAACTCTAACACAACCTTCGGGAGGAACTTCCAGTAGGGGTGAAGGACAACCTTGTTCCTGTGGAAGACCAGGTAAGGAGACTCCAACAAAAGTGCATGGAGCTCACTGATCCTTCTGGCTGATGTGATAGCCACCAGGAAAGCAGTCTTCCATGACAGGTGAGACATCTCACACTTGTGCATTGGTTTGAATGGCTTGCCCATGAGCTTTGCCAGTACCAGCAAGAAGTCCAAAGGTGGTGGAGGTTCACACACTGAAGAGGAAATGTGGTTGAAACCTTTAAAGAAGAGCCAGACCACCTTCTTCTGTGCCACTGACTGCTGACCGGCCTGCACCCGGTAAGCACAGATGGCTGCCAGGTGCACCTTGAGGGTCGTTGACTGAAGGTCTGACTGAAAAAGGAACTATAGGTAATAACAGATGCTAGCCACTGGACAGGACAAAGGGTCCAACCCTTTGCCCTGACACCAAATGGAGAACCTCTTCCATTTGAAGTCATAGCATTTCCTGGTCGACTCCTCCTGAGATGACTCCACAGCGGTGAGGACATTTTCAGAGAGACCCAAAGCCTGAAATGCTAGCCGCTCAGAAAGCAGGCTGTCAGGTGCAGGGATTGAAGGTCCGGATGGAGCACCTTCCCCTAACTGATGGAGAGCAGGTACAGGTGGAGAGGAAGATGCCTTGAGAGTCTGCTGCTGAGGCTGAGGAGATCAGGGTACCAAAACTGGTGTGGCCAGTATGGAGCTACCAAGATCACCTGTGCTTTGTTCCTCCTAGCCTTGAGAAGCACCCTGTGGATCAAGGGAAGTGGAGGGAAAGCATACAAGAGCTCTGGGGTCCAGGACCTCAAGAAGGCATCCCCCTGCAGCGTTCCTTGCTGAGGGGGACGGGCACAAAACAGCCTCAGCTTTGTGTTCTCTCTGGAGGGGAACAGGTCCACTTGGGGTGCCCCACTGGAAGAACAGACTGTGCACTACCTCTGGGTAGAGAGACCACTCATAAGATGCCTCACTCACACGGCTGTGGGCGTCTGCCAGCCGGTTGGAGGCGTCTGCCACGAGAATGGCTAGGAGATGAAAACATTCTGAATTTGTCGAACCTTGAAATTTTACAAATTAAATGGTTCAGTGCTGTTATTCCCTCCAGAAACCAACTTGTGTGCGGTAATCCTTTTTCACTCCTTGAGCTAATATGAGAAGACCCCTTCCACAGGCAGTTAATGACATAAACAAATTTATCATGGACTGGGCTTTGCCAGGGCTGGGGGAGCTGATACTGGTTCTTGTCTGGTTCCCATTGTGACTTCTGTGCTCCACTGAACTGTCTATTCAATGGTGCACATAAGGTCTGCTGCAATAAGCTCACATGTTAAAAGTTGCTTGGGGGGGCAGAGCTTGCAGAAACCATGGTAAATGGTACCTCACATCTACTCTGCAAGAGATTTGTAAAGAGTCAAAACTAACTTTAAAACTTGTGACTTTGTCCCTTTAACTGCTGAACTCTTCAGAGAAGTAGATTTTTTGGTTTTACCAACTCTGGACTGACATTACTTTGGGAAATCCAAAGAAACAATGTACGAGGGAGTAGAGGCCAATAAACCATGACTCCAAGATCTTATCTGTGTCAGTCTTCACCATTCACCACTGGTGGGTTCTGGCAGGAGGATCAGGACCCCGCAGGGGCTTTTTTTTTTTAAAAGGGGAGGAGCCGACGTCGAGACGGCACCACCCCCCGAGGCCAACGCACTGTATTGTGCACGCGGGTTGGCCAGTAACTGACATAGACTCCTCCTCAGTCCCAGTTCTGTTTCTCCTGCTGTCGAGTGAACACGACCTCATGTGGAGCAACTTTACTGCATCAGCGGCCTAGTGCGTCGGATCATCCTAGTTCTGTGCTGATGCGTTTCTCAGTGCTGTTGACTGGTAAGACCTTTCCTTTTTATTTTTCAACAACGCCAAGTACTGTTTTTATTATTTTTCCATCCAGTCATGTCTCATTCAGGGGACAAGAAGAAACTTTCCAAGGTGGTCCAGCCTCCTATGCAGCAGTGTCCCTTTGCCTGGCTTTTCTCTGTCTTGGACCAGCATGACCCGTGTTTGACTAGCTTGGACCCAAACCATGATATGGATTGTTGTGATGCTTCTTTTTCCATGGACCATCGAGTTTTGGAAGTTTGTGTGTTTAAAGTCGAACATACGCCGCTGACTTTCAGTGGACAGGCACGCACCAGGGACGCCAGGTGCAGGTCTTTTGACCCTTCCTCCGGGTGCCCTCCCAGTTCTATATGACCAGTGGAGGAGGGGGTTTCTGCCTCTTCAAGCCTCGCCTTGGTGGAAACCCTTATTATGGTGCAGGAGTCCCGTTCTGATTCCTCCAGGAGTCAGGCGGGAGGCACCATCCTAGCAATCGCCTCATTGGAGGCAAAGGCTCCCCTGGCATCACGGCCTATGGCCTCCAGGCCCAGTGTTTTTCTTGGCACCGTCTGTCTGTGCTGCTTTGTATCCCACCGCCATTTGCAGCACTAAAGATCGAGGCAGCACCATGGGCGGTACAGAGCCAGTTCTTGGCACCATCTCTGATCCTGGTACCGCACACAGTGCCGAGGATTGTGGCAGCTCCAGGGGCAGTGTGGGGCCACCTCACAGTGTAGCTGATGGTGCCAAAAGCAGAAGAGTTTGTGGAGTGGTTTGGGTCCATGCCTCCTCGGGGAGCATGACAATTCGGAAGCAGACCCGGACTGGCTCTCAGATTCTTTAGAGTCCTCTGACTCCTCTTTGCCCAGCACAATGACTCCAGTTCAACCCTCCCCCTTCGGATTTGGCAGTTGCTACCGGCACTGGTGTTGGTGGTCCCGACCAGTCTTCCAGTGCTGGGCATGGCACCCGAGGATCTTCCGGAGCCAGTGGTTCTCCTACTCTTGTAAGGGGTGTACCCCTGCTATGGGCGCTCAGTTGGCTAGGGTGCCTGGAGCAGGGGAGGGCGCTCTCACGGCAGCCATTTCTCAGTAGTCTGCTACTGTGATTGATCTGCCTAGGTTGACTCTGAGGAAGAGGTCCCTGAGTCTGAGGGGTCGAAGGGACAGAATCATGGACAGCGTCCCTCCCTTGTAGCCCACAGGGGTTCTGGTATGAGTCACAGTGCCTGTCCTGTCTTTTCCCCTTAAGTCTCCCTGGGAGGAATCTCATCTTTAGAGGCTAGGGGCTGCCCTTCTGGGCTCATGCAGCCCCGGTCACCTAACAGGGTGGGATTCTCTTTTAAGGCTCAGTCCTAACCATTCCAGTCTGGTTGAACGATCTTTGACTGCTTCAACCGATGGATCTTCTCAAGCTTTAGGGTCACCTGTTCGATCTCCCAACCCTGGCAGAGGTCACCCCCTTCCTCAGAGGTGTTTAGCCCCTCTACCTCTGCCAAACCTTTCCTCTCTCCCAGACCACTCCGGTCCTACAGGACACCTGACCTAGAAACAGTTCAGATCCATGGCTGCCTATTATAGGTCCATGGATGAAGAGGTGTTCCACCATTCTCCTGTGCAGCCAGTGCCTGACTCTCCAGACTCGTCAGCTTCCTCATGTTCTTCACTTGAGGGAAAGGATCCCTCTATCCACCTATCCCCAGCTGCTGACCTGTCCAGTTATCAGCCCTTCCTTTCCGGGTTGGTCAACAAGCTCTACAACTCTAGACTAGGAAGTCGCAGTCCTGAGCAGATGGTGCATGCCTTTTTAGGCGAGTTCAGTGCGGCCTACCTGGCAGTTCCCACCTGGCCCTCCCCCTTCAGGGAGGCATTGTACCACGCCTGGAGAAGTCTTTCAGCCCCCACTCCAGTCCCGAGGGACTGCCAGCACAGGTACTGCGCATCCCGAGTGTCTCCAGGAACCTTAGCTCACCCTCCTTCGGGCGTCACACTCCTAGATACTCCTTCTGGGCACAGACGCCCAAGACGTGACTGACCTCCAGAGACAGACTCTGCTGAGTTTGGCTTTTAGGGAAGGATGGTGTTTTCTTCGGCACGTCTCTCTCTCTCTCTCTCTCAGCACATCAGGCCCATCTTGCTGCCTATAACAGGCACTTATGGTCCTTACTAGGGCAAGTCCTAGTATCTTTGCCTGATTTGGAGGTGACCAGACAAGCCCTTGCCCTCTCTGCATGGGTCCTAGAGCTTGCGAGGCACCAAGAAAGAGCATCATATGATGTCAATGAGGTGGCATCCAGGCTGGCAGGGACAGCAATCTGTATAAGGTGGATGGCATGGCTTCGTCTATCCCGGTTATCACCCTTGGCCCAGCGAAGGGTGACTGCCTCCTCTTTCCAGGGAACCCACCTTTTTTCCTGCAGGATGAGGCAGGAACTTCAGGGGTGACTTCTTTCTCCCAGCCAGGGGAGAACTCCACCTCATCCAGATCAATCTTAGGCCTAATTAGGCCTGGGAGGGGTTTCCTCCCTCCAGTGTCTCCCCCACAGGAGGCTGAGGGACCTCCATCTCTCAGGGAGGTTCCAGGCCCCCTTCGGAGGGCTTGGTAATCACCCACCAGTGATGAATGGTGAAGATTGACACAGATAAGATATGAAAATCATGTACTTACTGTAATTCTTGATCTTTCTGTGTATCTTCACCATTCATCACTGCTTCCCGCCCTCCTTCCCCTCTTGGGTCTCAGTCTCTGGGCAATGCCTACTCCCTGTTTGTTTTCTCCAAACTGTGACCCTTGTGGTCCTTCCTCTTGTACCTCTTGGCTATGCTCCTCTTCTGAGGGTGTCGGGGGTGTCTTGAGGAAGACAAGCAGGGAGGCAACCCTCTTTGTTACAGATCATCGGGTCCCCTTGCCATCCTGTTGGGGTCCTCCTCCATTGGTCGGAACCATCCTTGGATCCACTCTCTGCTTTAATCGAAAACCCTAGGGGTTCTATTTAAGGCAGTGTTGGTAGGGCCCTGGTGATCCCTTCCTTCCTTTTCTAACCACTACTTTAAGCAGTCTCCCCTTGCAGGGTTCCCCTCTTGGGAATCACATTCACGCCTTTTAAAAATAATCCTCTCCTAGCATCTTCTCTCCTTCTTCAGAGGTGACACTCCTCTAAAACCTCTTGGGAGGCTTATTTTTGTCAGGAGGACCCTGCTTTGGGGTGTGTTCTGTTTCCACTCCAGGATATTCTTAAGACAAGACGGGGAGACATTAGCTTGCTACTCTTTTTGGACTCTGGTAAGGACTCCTTGGAATTGGTGCCCTGCCTTACCTCTCCTGGGCTTCAAGCCAGCTATTCCCTCCGGATAATCTTAAGTTAGAGGGTTTCTTCTCGTTTCCTTCTTGGAGAGAAGAAATATGGCTTAAAAGCAGTGGTGTCATTCTTCAGCCCTCAGGCAGTCCTCTGGACCCTTGCTAGTGAGGTGCAGTGTCTCTCCTCTCTGTTCTATTTTCTTTCTCCCTCGCTTGCCCAGAGATTGGGGCCCCTGTCCCAGACCCCTAGACTTCTTCTTTCTGTCCTCTTACCCCGCATTATTCCTTCCTTGGTTTTTATATACTTTTCTGTTTCTATTCTTCAGGCTCCCTTGCCCCACCCTCTCTCTTCTTTCCTAACTACTCTCCGGCATGCAGAACTGGGACTGAGGAGGTGCCAGTGTCAGTTACTGGCCAACCCGCAAGTGCCACGCAATGCATCGGCCTCGGGGGCAGTGCTGTCTTGATGCTGGCTCCTCCCCTTTACAAAAAAAAAAAAAAACTCCCACGAGGTCCTGATCCTCCGGCCAGAACCCATCAGCGATGAATGGTGAAGATACCTAGAAAGATCAAGAATTACAGTTAGTACGTAATTTTCATTTGTAGCACAAGGACAGCATCATGAGTACAGGTGGGACAGCTGGAGCCAACAGTAAAGACAGTTTTGCAGGCTGTTACAGCCTTAGATGTATGAGTTGTAGCCCTGGACCAAAAGGTCAGTGAGGTCAAAAATCAACTTTTTGTTGTGAGACTCATTCGATGGCAGCTCTGTCAGAGGCACAGGAGTCAAAGGGGCAGCACGGAAGGCAACCACTTCCACATCAGGGCTGATATAAGAGAATAACCTACACTGCTTTCATCTGGAAAACCTTGAAAACCAGACGTGCATCTAAATTAGACTGTTGGAGCTTCTGGAGATGGGGGAAGGGATATAGTCTACAGTGTTTGTGAGTGCCTGGCTGGCAAAGAATCTAAGTTTGGACCAGGCTCCTATTGTGTGTAAGGCCTAACGAGTGACTCCAAGAAAGCAAAGGTAGAATGCAGAGCAATTAAATACGGCATGATGCAATGCAGTAAATGACAAGTCACAAAATTCTGCATGACAAAAGGACTTAACTACCACTGAATTACACTGGTTCCTGCAGTATACTGTAGCATTTTGTGACACACTGCAGCACTACTGCCTTACGCCCTGGCTGGCGCCACCGTATTTTCTTGCTGGCACTAGTGGGGTCACAGAAATGAGTGTACTTGAAGCAGCACACAGATTGGTCCCTATGATAAATTTGGATGGGTCCAGAATTTCAGTCTTTCCAGACCTTATGTATTCCACCAGAGATCATCGGACAGCATTCGATCCATTACAAGCCACCTTTTGGGATTATAGCGTCTCTAACTCCTTACAGATTCCCATTAATCTCAAAACCATGTATTCTGGTCAAGTGTACATTCATGGTGATCTACAAAAGGCTAGGAAACTTGTTGGTTACATTAAGCTAGCTTTTGGGGCTAAAGAACAGCAATATGATGGGCTACCTAATTAACTTCATATTGCACTCGGTCACTGTGAGGAATGGAATCAGGGGTGTTTTGAGGAGGTAGGAGTGCAAGGTCGATGCAGAATGGGGTAGTGCAGCCGCCTACTGAATGACAGATATTTCTCTTGTACTAATCTAGAATAATAACGGTGCCCGTCTCATGGTCAGTGCTGTACAATACCCTGTTCCCCTTTCACTGTGCAGTGGTTAACCTGAGACAAATGTGTGTAGCTCTGAATTGTCTGTCTCCCCCCCCACCCGCTGTAATGAACACGTGTTGGATTAAGAGGTACTGATAACAGTCCAGGAGGGAATGATATTGCAACTTTTGTAATTCACGGGGCTGTACTTCTTGTTTGTTATTATTCACTTTATTTATCTATCTGTCTGATTACCAGGTAAGGTAAGGCAAGGCAAATTTTATTTAAAAAGACGCCCATCCTGGAGGCTCTGGGTGCCGTACAACAATCAAATAAATACAACACTAGACATGCAATGCCTTTTTTTTAGGCATGACCCAAGACAGTACAAGGGAGAAACAGTCATAATACATTGGTATAGAGAAAGCAAGTTATGTTCCTATGTGGCACTTCAGTTTGGACTAGTTCTGCCTCTCTGTCTTAATGTGTCTATATGGGACAGAGTGTAGGTATACATTTAATATTATGCATGACACTGGGATATATCTGGACCATATGAGCCCATAAGAGGGCTAATTACTAACGATGTCAACTTCAGAAAATGAAACATCTATGCTCTGTGGCAATTTGAGCTCTCTGAGTTTACTAGACCCCAAATGATGAAAAGAGTTAGGTTTCTTTTATCGCAACTCCTAGTGTAATATGTTTACATGTGCAGTTACTGTGTCTCTTATGGTTAAGGGAGGGCATTCTTGAGTTTTTTGGGTGCTCATAAAGGACTTTAGAAGACACTCTTATCAACATAAGAGACACAGGAACTGTACATCCTTGACCTGGTGCTGGAGGATGGGGAACATGTCAGTGATATTCGGGTGGAGGAACCACTGGTGGGTAGTGATCACCGCACAGTGTGGTTCTCAATCAATCTGGGTAGGGAAGCAGCCACTACAAAAACTAAGGTCCTGGACATTAAAAAGGGCAGACTTTAGCAGAATGGGTCACATACTTGGAAGACACACAGCTAGCATCCACCCAGACATGGACGCTGAACAGAAATGGGCGATCATCAAGTTAGGACTGACTGAATCCATGAAAGTTTGTGTCAAGAGCCAGTGTAAGAAATCCAGGACCAAGAAATCAAGTTGGATGAGTAGGGAGGTAGCGAAGAAGGTGAGGGATAAGAGGAATGCATTCCGAACCTACAAGAGAACCAAAAGGGCAGAGGACAGGGAGGAATACGTGAGGAAATCCAGGGAAGTGAGCAGAACGGTAAGGGCTGCAAAGGTGGCTAGGGAACGGAGATTAGTGCAGGGGATAAAAGAAGGGGGAAAGGATTTCTTCAGATATAACAGGGAGAAAAGGAAGAGCAAAGATCAAATCGTAAGGATCAGGAAAGGCAGTGGGTGGGTAGAAAAGGGGGCTGAGAAGGCAGAAGTACTCGAGTACTTCTGTTTAGTATTCACAAGGAAGAGAAAGAGAGATGAGCCCGTACCTGAAGGGAAAGGTGGGGTGGGGGGGAGAGACAACCACAGATGGGGAAATCATGGTGGAAAGGGTGTTGGAGGGCCTTAGGTCCCTGAGGGTGAACAAGGCACCTGGGCCAGATGGAATTCATCCAAGGGTGATGAGGGAGCTGGCAGAGGCCATTGGCTGACCTGTTCAACACCTCTCTGAATATGGGGTGTGTATCCAGGGAATGGAGGGAGGCACATGTGGTACCTTTCCATAAGAGTGGGCCCAAGGACAAGCCGGGGAACTACAGACCAGTGAGCCTTACCACAATTGTAGGGAAACTGATGGAGGCTATCCTCAAAGAAAGGCTGGTGCAATGTCTTTGAGGATAATGATCTACGGTATGACAGGCAGCATGAGTTTGTCTCTGGCAGATCCAGACAGACAAACTTGGTTGACTTTTTCGACTGGGTTATGAGGGCACTAGACAGGGACCATGCAGTGGATGTACTCTACCTGGATTTCAGCAAGACCTTTGATTCAGTGCTACATGGTAGGTTGACCAGCAAGTTGAAAGGTCTGGGAGTAGGGAGGAAACTAGTCAGATGGGTTGAAAACTGGCTGTGGATAGACAGCAGAAGGTAGTAGTAGGGGTGAGGCATCAGAACCCAGGGCAGCGACAAGTGATGTCCCACAGGGCTCGGTACTGGGACCAGTCCTGTTTAACATTTTCATCGGAGAAGGGATCAAGAGTAAGATCCATCTCTTTGCAGACGACACCAAGATCTGTGCTGAGGTGGATGGAGGGGAAGACAAAGTACTTCAGGAGGATCTGGCAAAACTGGAGGAATGGTCACACACCTGGCAGTTTGGGTTCAATGCCAAGAAGTGCAAAGTGATGCATTTGGGAACCAGGAACCCAGGACACAGTTACCGGTTGGAGGGTGTCTAGTTATCCATGTCCACATAGGAGAAGGATCTGGGGGTGCTTGTGACCAGAGAAAAGAACCACTCGGCACAGTGCAGGAAGGCAGCAGCAAAGGCAAACAGGATGTTGAGGTGCACAGCTAGAGGGACTACCTCTACAAGCAGTGAGTTCATATTGTTGCTGTACAGGTCCCTGGTGAGGCTGCACTTGGAGTACTGCACGCAGTTCTGGTGCCCCTACTTAAAAAGGGACATCAAAGTGCTGGAGGTGGTGTAGCACAGGGCAAGAAACAGAGATCCAGGAGGCCGGGAGAAGCAGTGTGAAAGCCGGCACAGCCCTCCAGCTCCAGCCACAGAAGGGGCTCCGAGCCGCCAGCGGGCCGGCGGCGACCTCCAGCCAGAACAGAGATCCAGGAGGCCGGGAGAAGCAGTGTGAAAGGTACGGGCAAAGCCGCAACCAATCGGGAAGCGACCGCTGTCTCTGCCTTGCTTCCGATTGGTGCGCCTTTCCCATTGACTTTAGCTGGACTCTGCAACACTATTCTGGATGGGATTTTTCTGCTTAGCTGTAACTTGTATTAATTACCATAAAAGAGCTGTTTTTACTTAAAAATTGTGGGCAATTTAAACATGTATTGATGTGATGTTTGCTAGTGATTCAGCCTTTTCTGGTGATCTGTGTGGGCTAGACGCTTAGGCGCCTAACCCCCCAAACCCTCCCAGTCTTTTGTTGTGCAGATTCTTGTTTCTTGCACCTAATTGCAGATTGCCTGCAATAAAGTTGCCTTCTCACTGCCTTCTCCTCTGTCCCCTGACTTGCAGCCGGCACAGCCCTCCAGCTCCAGCCACAGAAGGGGCTCCGAGCCGCCAGCGGGCCGGCGGCGACCTCCAGCCGAACAGAGATCCTGGAGGCCGGGAGAAGCAGTGTGAAAGGTCAGGGCAAAGCCACAAAATTTTGCCGCCGCCTCCCCCCTCTTGGTTGATTGTATTTATACACTCTTTCCGCCATTTCTCTAATCCCGCCCACATCTATTTCCCTTCTTTATTAACCCATACCTACCCTGCACAATGCTAACTTGTTTCCTTTGCTCCTTAGCCTCTCATCTCCCCATTCCATTATGATAATCATATTATACCCCTGTCATGACGAATAAGTTAATGAGTATGTTCTGCTCTCCACTGCCATCCACAATGTACAACCATCTATTCCTTATTCACTTTGAACCACTCTTACACTGCAACCCCTGGGTATCCCACATAAAAGCCTCTCTAACAATCCAGCACTCCCCTAGCCCCTTACATGTATCCTGGATTTATAAAAACCCACTATGCCTGGCCATCAGACTCCTATGTTATGATACAAGACACACCTATATAACAGGACCATCTCCCACTACACAGTGGGCATCTAGGACTAAGAGGAAATGCTCTGATCACTCTCTATCCCTATCCCTTGGTGCCCTACTCAAATTAATCTTCTACCTCCTTTTATGCATTGGCACCATTAAGATTAATCCTGGCCCCATCGTAAGTTTACCTTCCCCTGCTGATCTGACTACCATAAAAGGCCTAAGCTTCATACACTTCAATGCTTGCAGCCTCCTAAAAAAGTTCATCTTAATACAGGCTTGGGTGGCACATACTCTTCCAGACTTCCTGGTCATCTCTGAATCTTGGCTCAGGCCTACAACAAAAGACAGTGTTGTAAACCTTCCCAATTACCAGCTCTTCAGAGCAGATCGCCTTCCAGGGTGGTGGGGTGGCCATATACATTAAGGACACCATCTCTGCAACCTGCCTCATCAACACATCTGAGCCAAATTAATTTGAATGTTTGTCAATCAAAATATCCCTTCTAATTCGTCTTCATTTAAACTGATTGGATGCTATAGGCCCCCTCTGCAGGCCTTAAACTGCTTTCTCACCTAGGGTCAATTCTCAACCTAGGCCCTGAAGATACCGTCATCCTTGGTGATTTGAATTTAAACTGGCTGTCTAATGTATCTGCACCTTTGATAACCTTTGTGACACCTATGGATTCACACAGCTAATTAAAGACCCAACTAGGATCAACCTAAGAAATTCCAGCAACAGCTCACTCCTGGATATTATGTTGGTAAACAAGCCTCACTTATACTCACATGCAGGAGTACTGCCGAGTGATGTGAGTAACCATTACCCTATAGCTGGCATAAGATCCACACTCAAACCACCAAATCCTGCAGAATTTATCCTCAAAAGGTCAAAAAAGAATTTCAATATCTCAGGTTACCTCCATGACCTGAGTACTACAATATATTGGCAAGATTTCTATCTTACAACCTCTGTTGAAACAGCTCTCCAGACTTTAAAGGATATTATCACCAATGCTCTCAATATTCATGCACCTATCACCAGTATCAGAACTAAGGTAAAATCCTGCCCTTGGTTCACCTCTGAGCTTAAAGCAGCCTTGAGAACCAGAGACAAGCTGTGGAAAAAGGCAAGAAAAACAAAGGACACCAGAGATTGGCTAAATTTCAGAAAAGCAAGGAATTCATGTACAAAAAATAAGAACTGCCAAAACTGCCTACTATACAGCTGAATTGGATGCCTCCTACAATAACCCATCCAGACTCTGGGGTACAATAAAAGGACTTCTGGGCCAAAATTCTACTCCTGCCTTAACCACCAAACTGCTACTAAATGATACAGAAATTACAGGTAAACAAGAAATCTTAAATACCTTCAATGTTCACTTCACCACTGCTGGCCTAGCATTTGACTCATCACCTGCAAATATCCTGAGATCTTCCTTGAACCTGCAAACTACTGTGGGACAAATGGCCACTTCAACTTTTCCTTCATCCCAATATCCGTGAAAAGTGGAAGATCTCCTCTCTAATTTAGACACCACTAAGAGTGCAGGTGCAGACTCCTGGATCCCTATTTCCTGAAAATTGCTTGCATGTCTTATCTGCCCCCTCACTCATCTCTTCAATCTTCCCTAACTACTGGATCCATTCCATCTACTTGGAAAACAGCTCAAGTAGTTCCATTACTCAAATCTGGTGATACTAGGGATCTCAACAATTACAGACCTATCTCCATCCTACCAGTACTATCTAAGATGCTCGAAAAACTAGTAAACTCTCAGTTAAGGGACTATCTGGATAACAATAACCTTCTAAATTCTGCACAATCTGGATTTAGATCAAAGCATAACACCATTACTGCCTTAGCCAAGGTAACCAACGATTAGCAGACTAACTTGGACAAGAAAATTTTACCTGTGCTGTGTTTCTGGATTTGAGTAAAGCCTTTGACACAGTGGATCATGACTTATTAATCACCTCCCTTAACTCAATAGGCCTGGATTCCTATCACTCAACTGGTTTAAGGATTACCTTTCAGATAGGTCACAACTGGTTAGAAATGGAAATTACCTATCCACCTCAAAACCACTGCTAAGGGCGTACCACAAGGCTCTATTCTTGGCCCTATCCTCTTTGCTATTTATATAAACAATATTGATGCCAACCTCACTCAATCTAACATTCATCTGTTTGCTGATGATACTGTATTATATGTCAGCAATCCCTCACCTTCCAAAGCCTGTGAACTGTTACAATCCGAATTCTCCATTCTGCAGCACAATCTACTTGACAAAAAACTACTTCTAAATGCAAAAAAAACAAAAGCTATGTTCTTTGCCACAAAGAGTTGCACTACCACTACCCCAGCATCCAACACCCTACATTTATCCACCTTACTTGGAAAGAAACTTGAATTTGTTGATAACTTCAAATACCTTGGAGTCTGGATAGATAACAGGCTTGACTATTCTGTCCATATTGAAGAGCTACTTAAAAAGCTAAGACAGAGGCTCGGACTATTTTTTAGAATAAAACATTACCTAAACAGTGATTCCAAAAAAAGGTTAATTCAGCCTCATTCCTATCCCTCATTGATTATGCTGATTTTCTCTACTGCCATTGTTCAAGTCATCTCTTACATAAACTGGACACCCTGTATCACAGGTCCATAAGATTTATTACTGACCTTCCCTCCAGCACCCATCATTGCTCCCTTTATATGGCAGTCAACTGGACATCATTGCAACACAGAAGAAATAGGAATGCTGTTATCTGGATATTCAAAGCGTTAACAGGCAAACTACCGACCTATATCACTGATTGCTTTACCCAAATAACAACTAGGCCATACACCTTAAGGATCAGTAAACTCATCATATTAAAGGTCCCCAATGCCTGCACCGGTATGGGAGGGCTGCTTTCAGCTATTCCTTAGCAGTTGCATGGAACTCTCTCAAAAATCCATGAAGCTAGATAGCCTACTACCTCTGGCATCCTTCAAAAGATTGTTCTCCGCCCTTTTCCAGAGCTCTGCAATTGCTTTTATAAAGCCTAATCCCTACCTATCTGACCCACCTTCCTTTTCCATCCATTATATTAATTCAATTTCTTTCTTCGAATCACCTATTATATTCTCATAAAAACTAGTTAGACCATATAATTTATATTTTATGCCTGCTATACCCTTTGTCCCCTTTTTCCTACAGGCTAAATGGTTCTACTGTTACTTGTATATATGTAAATTGTTGTATATAATCATTTCATGCCATTGTATTGCTATTTATTCTATTCTTGTCTATGTAATAATACTTGTATCCTCATTTGTATGACCACTCAGGTCCATCTTGTAAATGAGCTTTGCTCAATGATGTTCGCCTGAATAAATAAAGATTTTGATTGATTGATTGATTGATTGATTGATTGAAGAAAAATGATCCTGGGGTTGGGGGATAGACCTTATGAGGACAGACTGAGAAAGCTCAATATGTATATCCTAAAGGATAGAAGAGAGAGAGGGGTTATGACTGAGACCTTCAAGTACCTGAAGGGGATGAACAGAGTGGGCACAAGGTGTTGTTCAATCTTAAGGGCAGAAGGAAAACCTGAGGGCTCTCTCTGAAGTTAGAGCGGGGCAAATTCAAGAGGGAAATGAGGAGACACTATTTCACCGAAAGGGTGGTAGCAGGGTGGAACGCACTGCCAGAAGAAGTCATATCATTGCAGACAGTGGGGAGCTTCAAAAGGGGGTGGGACAGATCCAAAGGGAGAGTACAAACCGGGAGGGAGCAGGGAGGGGGGAGGACGGAAATTGTGTGGGGGGCAGCTGCAGTCTAATGGACTGATGTGCTGCACACTCGAGCAGACTAGATAGACCATAAGGCCTGCATCTGTCGGCAATTTCATATGTTCATGTGTACATATAAAAATACTTCAAATCACGTTAAGGAGTTTGGTTTTAAAAATATGGAACTTGAAGTAAAAATCAAAAAGGTTTATTTTATGAAAAGTTATAAAAACCACTGTGAGTGGGAAAGGACCATAGTATGTGGTAGAATGCTGTTAAGCATAGAAAGCCATGCTTAGAACAGCATTGGCGTGCTACAGTAGTGACGTCAAATTGTTGTTCTGCTGTGACAGGTACGTCTCTACTGCAGCACAAGAAGACTGAATGCTTTCTCACGCTCTCTAACCCATAACACACACAGTGAGTGTTTTAAAAAAAACTGTATTTTTTTTTTGTTGGGTTTAATTTTACATCTACCGCAGTTGTTTCCTGTTGGAGTCACAGTGGTTGCATGATCAATGGCCACTCAAGTAGAAAAATAGTTTCTGTGTTTTTTTTTTTAAAACAGAAGGACTGGTGAGTGCACCTCTCACTGCTACCACCCGTTGGGGCCCCTGTTCACCCAATTTTGTATCTCAAAAACTAAAATCAAATTGCTCTGTAACATAACTGATTCAGGCATTTTGTGTGAGATCATATACTGTAAAAGACAGTATATGGCTGCTATACACAACAAGCCTGAGTAGGCATCTCGAGGTTGCCCTCGCAACCAAGAAACTCTTGAGCTTCGCTCTCGAGGTTCACTTTTTGCCAGGGAAACCTCCTGATGCCTTCAACAGACCTGTTGTGTATAGATGACCATACACTATTCTCTGTATGTCAACTAGAAATGAAAATTACGTACCTACTGTGATTCTTGATCTTCTTGGATGAAGTCTCCATCACTCATTCACCTTGTGGAACTATGCCAGACATGCTAGGACCGAGTGGGAGCCAATCATCTTCAGGAGGGCTGATGCCAAGGTAGGACCACACATGCACGGTGCCGTGAGACTGCCTCACGCCATATAAGCTATTTTGGCATTGACCCACCAACTACCTCAGTACCTTTTTTACCGAGGAGGTGCAGGGTAAACTAACCTAGTAAAACTAACCTATGTCGGACATAAGATAGTCCGTATGACCCGTGTAAGAAGGGTCAGCTCAACAGTGTCTTCACAGCCCAGCCGATAAGCAAGTGAAGACCAAAAACAGGATGAGTGAGCTTGGATAATGGTGGGTGGGCGTGTGAATGAGTGATGGAGACTTTGTCCAAGAAGATCAAGAATTACGGTAAGTACGTAATTCTCATATCTTCCTGGACATAAAGTCTCTACCACTCATTCACTCTAGTGGGAGAGTATCAAGCCAAAATAATCCCCTGAGAAGGATGGCAGGAGAGAAAGAAGCTCACTCAGGACAGAAGTCCATTAAGGATTGTCCTGCCCAAGGACAGATGCTGTCTGGCACGGACAGCCAAGGCGTAGTGCTTCACAAAGGTGTGCACAGAGCTCCAAGTAGCTGCATTGCAGATGTCTGCAATGGGCACGTTCCGAATTTCTGCCAAGGATTCCGCGACTGCTCTGGTAGAGTGGGTGTACACCCTGCCTTCCAGCTTGACCTGCGCCATCGAATAGCAATGGTGGAGACATGCTACCAGCCATGCTGAAATGCATCTGATGGCAACAGGTTGACCCAGCCAGGCCATGCTGAATGAGACAGAGTTGCTTGGGTTTGTGAATCTCCTTCATTCTGTCAATGTAGAACCGAAAAACCCTCTTCACATCCTGAGAATGTAGGGTACATTCCCCTTCATTCTGAAAGTTCACAAAGTAGGTCAGAAGGACCAAGGACTGGTTCAGGTGAATTTCCGAGACTAATTCTGGAAGAAATTTAAGGTGAGTTCTGAGTACCGCCTTGTCCTTGTGAAATACTGTATACTGTGGGACTATGACCAGGGCATGTATTTCAGAAACCCTGGGAGCAGAAGTAAGGGCTAAAGTAAGGGCTAAAAGGAAGGCAGTCTTACAGGTCAGGAACTTCAACTCGCAAGTTGCTAGAGGCTCAAAAGGTTTATGAGTGAGCATGTCCAGCACAAGGTTGACATCCCAAGTGGCTGCCGGTCTCCTGACTGGTGGCCTATTGTGTAGGATACCTTTAAGGAACCTCTTAACCAAGGGCAGCTGATCTATTGACATATTGTAGATGGGCTCGTGGTTAGCCAAAATCAAACAGAGGTAAATGTTCGCCATCGAGTATTGCAGTCCTGCATTTGACAGGTTTAGCAGGTACTCTAACACTTTGTTTGGTGAGCAAGAAAAGGGGTCCATGGAGGACTTCGCACACCAGATGGAGACACATTTTCACTTTGCCGTGTAGGTTGTCCTAGTGGATGTCTTGTGTGCTGCTAGAAGAATGTCTGAGATTCTACGGGAGACATTGAATCTACCTACTTCTGTCTCCACAGGAGCCAGGCATGGAGATGAAGGGACCTCAGGCTGGGATGGACCACTGTGTCCTGGGTCAGGAGGTCTGTTTGAAGTGGTAGTTGTCTTGGTGGAACCTCCGATGATCTGTTGATTAATGGAAACCAAATCTGATGAGGACAGTATGGGGCTATGAGAATCATGCTCTCCCCCTGTGCCTCCAGCTTGAGCAGCACCCCCTGAATTAAGGGAAGAGGAGGAAATCGTACAGAAGGCATCTTGTCCACCACAGTCTGAATGCATCCTGACAGAAAATGCCAGGTTCTGGATTTCTGGAGCACAATAGAGGCAGTTTTGCATTGAGTAGGGATGCAAAAAGGTCCAGGTCTGGAGTGCCTCACTCTGAAGAGTGACTGCATGACGTTTGAGTCGAAAGCCCACTCATGAGGATCCGCCTGTGTTCTGCTGAGGCAATCCAGAAGATCATTCTGGATCAGGGCTGCATGCTCAAGGCACCATACCCACACTCTCATGGCTTCTCTGAACAGAGGGTAAGAATGTGCTCCACCCTCTTTGTTGATGTAATACATCACTGCCTTGTTGTCCATCTGAAGGAGAATTACTTTGTGACAGAGGATATCCTTCAGGGCTTGGATAGAGTACAGGACAGTTCTCATTTCCAGGACATTTATGTGTAGCTGAGACTTGTCCTGACTCCACAGGCCTTGGGTGTGGAGATCCTGACAGTGAGCTCCTCAACCGATCAGAGATGCATCTGTGGTGATGGTGATCTGTGTCTCTAGTGGGGCAAAGGGAAAGCCTTGGAGAAGGTTGTTCTCCTAAGTCCACCAGGTGAGTGATCTCATTAGGAGTTCCGTTATCTTGATGTGAAAGGACTGCAGATGTGTGGTCGGAGACCACTGAGTACTGAGCATCCAGTGTGTGAGTCTCATGTCAAATGAGCCAGGGGCACAGCAAAAACCATTAACGCCATGAGACCCAGCATCTGCTGCATCAAGAGAGCTCGAACCGAGTTGCTCTCCTTGATGAAGCGAGACACTTGGAGAATATCGTTTCTCCTGTCTTCTGGAAGGAAGGCTCTTGTCCTGGAGGTGTCCAGGAGAGCTCCTATGAAGAGGCGTGTTGAGACGGCTGAAGTTGCAATTTTTCCAGATTCAGCAGAACTCTCATGGATGTGAGGAACTTGGAAGCCATGGCCACCGCTTCCTGCGTCCCTTGTCTGGAGGAGCTCGCTAGGAGCCAATCGTCCAGATATAGGAATACTTGAACTCCAAGTTTCCTGAAATGTGCTGTGGGTACTGCAAAGCACTTTTTGTAAAGACTCGAGGCGCTGAGGACAGCCCAAAGGGCAGGACTCTGAATTGGTAGTGCTGGCCCAGGGCCACAAAGCATAGGTACTTGTGGTGGCTTGGGTGCATTGGGACATGTTGGTTGGCATCTTGCATATCCAGGGACACCAGACAAACATTTTGATGAATCAGAGGTAGAAGCGTACCTAGCGATACCATTGTGAATTTCTCTTTGGAGAGGTATTTGTTTAACTTCCTTAGGACTAGAATAGGGTGCATGCCACCTGCCTTCTTTGGAACAAAGAAGTAATGGGAGTAGAAACCTGTGTCCCATTCTGCTTGCGGGACCGCTTCTACTGCCCTGTTGTTCAGAAGGCCCTGCTGTAAAACTGAGTCAGATGCACCCCCCCACTCCCGAAGAAGAGTCCCCCTCGGGCAGCTGAGGTGGGACATGGGCCGGGTCTTCAGAGGGTGGCAATAAGCGCCTTCAGGCCCTGTGCCTTCTGCTACATTTTCTTTTGCAGCTGAGGGGCCTGGTTCTTCTTAAAGGCCCCTCGGCCATTACCATGAAAGGACTGATGGTTACAAAACTGCCAGCAGTTTCCGCCCTGCTGAGGGGGCAGCAGAGGCTGGTCTGGCCATCTTAATAGCAGTCCTAGGTTTTCTGAGTGGCCTCCAGTGCCTGCTCCACCTGTGGGCCAAACAGATAAACTCCATCAAACAGAAAGTGTATGACTCTCTGTTGAGAATCATTTGTGAACCCTGAAGTCCTTAGTCATGAGTGATGCCGGGTGCACATCCCGGCCGCTGCTGCTCTAGAAGCAGTGTCAAACGTGTCCATAGCAACCTTAAGTTGCAGACTGTTGGACTCAATGTCTCTAGCAATGGTTTGTAGGAGCTGGGAACTAACGTCCGACCCCAGAACAGCCTCCACAGTGGCTTTCAGCAAATGCCAGCGGGTATACTCATACTGAAGGAAATAGCCCTGGTAGCTAGCAGTACACATTCCTAGGGTAGCAGGAGCAAACACTTACTTCCCCAGAGTATTGATTTTATGGGATTCTTTATTTACTGGATGAGCCACAGATTCCTGAGGAAGAACGACTTTGTCATTCTCTGCCAAAACCACTATGGCGTCCGCAAAGGCTTGAGAGGCAAGGATTGGCCTATCCTTAGGGGAAGCATATTTCCTGTCTATGGATTTAGCCACAGAAGGGATGAGTGCTGGACTGTCCCACACCATCTATGAAAGAGTCTCAAAAGAGGGCTGCACTGGAGGTGTCGAATCCACAGGGATTTCAGGAACATGCAGATACTGAAGGCACAACAGCTTCCCAGGATCCACCTCAGAAGTCTGGAGAGAAAGGGTGGAATTCATATTCTTCAGTAGAGATTTAAAAGAAAGGTCCTCAACCAAGGGCTCTGCTGAAGTAGACGGCTTACTTTCCAGAGAGTAGGGGACATTTCCGGTGTCCTGGCCAACATTTCCCTTCCCATAAACCGGTTCATGCAATTGTCAAGGCTGTGTGTGGATGTTGATGTGCGATATGGTCGCCACTACACATTCAGTCACTAAACTAACAGTTTAGCATTGCTTCTAAAGTGCTTTGGGATACACTGTGTATGAAAAGTGTTATATAAATGCTGATTCTTCTTCTTCGTCTTCTTCTTCACTCCCCAAATCGGAGTTGAAAACCCCAGCACCCGAGGCGGCACCAGCTATGCGTGGCACCAGGAGCGGCGCTGCCAAGGCCGGAGCCAAGTGAGGTGCCAGTTAGCGCCTGGAGACCCCAACCCCAACACTTGGGTACCCAAGCTGGAGACCTGAAAATATGAGAAGGAGTAGGAGATGGCAGTACCTGTGCTAACCCCTGCGCCACAGCCATGTGAGAGGGAAAAGCATGACAACGCAGCGTCACTGCACTGAAGAAGGTGTCGCGTGACTAGGTTTATCCAACCACCCCACTTGTGGGTCCGTAGCCCCAGGCCTGAAGGCCCCGGGGCTGGCTCTGCAGGCACTGGAAGTCGGGACAACTGCCGGACCCACTGCTCCATAAGAGCAGCCCAATGATGAAACTGCTCACCAGAGGACCCCTCCAGGGGGCAGGGAAGGATTCCGTAGTCCAGGATCGTGGCTGCTGGGAACTGAGGCAGCAGGCAGCCCTGACAGAGCTGGGGTTGACCTCCTTTCACCCGCTACTGATGATCTCAATGCAGACGTACTAGAGGGTGACCTCAAGCGGTACCACTTCTTCTTCAACTGGTGGGACAAAGAAGAGCTTTAGGACGAGCAGTGCCAGGTCCCCGACCTTGATTGGGAATGGGACCCCTTCTTTTTGTGCTTTCAGGAGGATCGCCCGAAAAGAAAGGAAATTAAATGTTTTAACTATGGTAACTATTGCTGCCTGTTGGGGGATTTATTGTACATGAGGGGAGAAGTGTTTCAGAGTGGAATAAATGCTTTTTACCTGGATTAACAAGTATTTGGGACTCTATGTGTTCAGCCTGTCAGCTGCTGCAGGGAGAGCTTGCATATATGCAGTAGCAACAGGAAAACAAAAGGAGCCACATCCTTCAGCGGTGCAGCGACTGCAAGTACAACCTCTGAGCTGCAGAACTGTGGGGCACTGGGGCAAATAATTATTTCTTTCTGGTTGCACCAGGACATTATTCAGGACTGTATCTGATCTGCTATAAGGGACAGTGGGTTAAGCATCCATTGCCAGTAGTCACAGCCAATTGGGAGCCAGCAGTAGAAAGCCAGGACTAATGGGACATTCACTACACCTCATGGGTAACCTCCTAGGTACCCATGGGGACTTACAAGGACATCATTTTAGGCGCCAATTCACCCATCCAATCGTGCCTCGACTACTGTGATTGACAGGTCCCTTGACCATTTAGATAGGTCACCCCATCTACTCTGCCAATCAGGAGTCGAACAAGGAGTCCTACAGGAGATGGTGTTCTGCCAACATTTCTTTAGATCAGCCAGAGTGGGAAGAAGAAAGCAGGCTCCAGCCTGCTGGGAGCCCCCCCCAAAGGGGTGGGGGGCTCAGGAGCCTGCCATGCCACCAGGCCTGGACCACTTAGCTAAGCCCCTCCAGTCATCAGGGGGTGTTGTTATTTTTAGTTAAAGTTACCAGCTGAAGTAAATTTAGTTCCTGCAACTGCTAGTCTGGAGGTTGCCGGATATGTCCTCCAGAGGGTAGCCCTCCCGCCCATGTCGGGGAAAGATGTGGAAGAAGACCATCTACCATGTCTCAGCAGCGAGAAAGCTGAAGAGAATTCAGGAAGCCTTTGAATGCAGATGAGACCCATGGAGGACCTGAGTGAGTACCCTCGTACTCCCCAGTGCGAGGGAGAAGCTGTAAAAATAATCTTGGGGGACTCAAGTCCCACTACCAGATATGTTCTACCAATTCTAAGATACTGACGCTATCAGTCTAGGCTACTAACCCCATCAAAGACCGTAGTGTTAAAAATGGTTGGATGCATCTTGTCTGTGGCCCAGATGGCTAAATTGCAGGTGTAGCAAGATGCCCGGATAGTAAACCATATAAATGTGTTGTAAGTTGTTGCACTTTGGGTTAGAGTCCTGCTTCCACGGAGCTGACTGCCAAGCCACGTTTGCCACTTCATGGGACAGGAGGCCTTAGAGCATATTATGTCTAAGTTATACTAAAGAGAATTTACCGTTGTCTTACCCGGATATCATCTGAGAGCGCTTGCCACAAGTGTAAAAAAGGTCTAGATGTACTGGATGAGATGTTGCCAATGAGTGCTGTTGTTGGTATTTAAATGTACTCAATGTGACTTCAAGTAACTGAATATAGGCTGCTTGCTAACAGCGTCGCTGTCTGCTTATGCTGGATGGATGTCTTTTTTGGTATGTAAATGTACTGGATGTGACTTTGGTTCAAGGGAATTCGGATGCTTGTCAAAAGTATTGGTTTCTATCTATATTGGATGGGACTTTCAAATACTGTGCCGAATATTCAGGATGTTAAATCCAAGTAGCTGGTCCTAAAATGTTAAAAATTCTGTAAATACAGGGTAATCCCTGTCGTTCAGTAATGTGCAGGATAATCCCTGTCATTCAGTAATGTGCAGGATAATCCCTGTCATTCAGTAATATGCAGGGCAATCCCTGTCATTCAGCAATGTGCAGGATAATCCCTGTCATTCAGTAATGTGCGGGGCAATCCCTGTCATTCAGTAATGTGCAGGGCAATCCCTGTCATTCAGTAATATGCAGGGCAATCCCTGTCGTTCAGCAATGTGCAGGATAATCCCTGTCGTTCAGTAATGTGCGGGGCAATCCCTGGCTCTTTGTGACCAGCAGGGTCAATTGCTGCTCATCTGCTAATAGCAGGGCAATCCCTGCCTTGATTGTATATAGCATCTGCAGTCACTGCAGGAATCTGTCTCCTAGTTGCACCCTCCCTCAGATCAATAGCCGACCACCTCAACCAGCTGCGGTGTCTACCAGGCCTTCAACACCTTGGACTGTGGTATCTGGGATTCCAGTATGGTATGAGATTGCGAGGTTTCTACTGTATCTGGGTGCTGGTACCAGTGTGGGAAACCTAATAATTATTATGTCACATCTGATTTGTCAGCAGCTAGGTAGCCAGGGCTCTGGGTATCATAAGTCAAATGGTAAATTGTGATTGTTTCCTGCCTATTAGTATGTAGCCACCCAGCTGGAGGGTTCACCAGCAAAATCCAAATAATCAGTGTGCATATGTAAATAGTAATCAACCAACCTCTACTCCTTACCCCCGTTCCTAACTCCTACACCCCTAAATACATTTCTTGCTATTGTTGAAATATTTGGTGTGAGCATATTATTGGAGAGACCCATTAAATGCATTGAAATGTGGGGAAATGTTTATTGGGGCATGTCTGAGAAAGATAAATGGTCATCGTGGATGGTGTAGCAGCTCACGGGGCTACACCCATCATCATCTTACCCACATAAGGCATCCTGAGTGGAGGCACTGCACAAAGGTTTTAAAGTATGGTTGTCAGATAGCGAACCCAAACCCCTCAGCCTATGTCCAGGGTAGTAGGTGGGGTGTAACACTGGGGATAGCACCACCCAGGGTTTACACAACCTTTCAGTCTGAAACCTGGACTATGAGATTTACACAGAGCTCATGGCCTGAAGACTGGAACCTCTCCTTTCATCCCTGACTAATCTAGACCAGATTGAGTTTATTCATTGGAGGCAAACCCAAGACATCCATAGAACTCTGCATATTCTCCATAAAGTACAGACAATATAAATAAATGTACTCCCCAGACTTTTTGTTTCTATCAAACCCCACTGACACAGATCCCCAGCATCTGCCTTTTGGGACTAGCACAGCTTGAACTCTAAGATTCTCTGGGGGGACTCCCACTGCAGGAGCCATCTAAGAACACTGATGTTACCAAAAGATAAAGTGAGACTAGCTCCACCAACACTAGACAAATATTATTGGGCAGGTCACATAAGAACAGTCCTATATTACACATCCTCGAAATACATTGTCAGATGGAAGGACACAGAACTAGCTCCATACACTGCGAATAAAATACCAGATGTTCTCTTCAATGAGGTTCTTCCACTGGGTGATAGAGAAAGGAGGAAAGGCAGGACACAGAAGGTATCAACCTAGAGAAGAAATCTGATATTAAGTTTAAATTCCTCTTCGAGGTTAAACTACTACTGCGAACAGTAACTGACGGCAGAATTTGCGCTGTCATGCATGAACCACAGCTTCTGCCACTGGGATCACATAAGCATTTCCATGCCAGTGCAACTACTCTGATGGGGATCTTTAAAACTTTTGAGGATCTGATACAGGAATTTGGCCTCCCCCCCACAGACTTCTAGTGGTTCTGCAGGTGTGGACTCATACCCAATCCTTGAGTGACAGGAAAAAGGTACAATTACACCCTAACGTCATAATGGGTCTCTTCATTACAATGGAACAACATCCCCCCTCCCACCAACCAAGAAAAACAATTGAATATCTCAGTTGTACAAAGCTCCAGGAACTCTAAAGAATGGGGACACAAACTATGTATGTACAAAATGGGAATCGGAGATGGGTCTCCCAATTACAGAGAAGATATGATCCCAAACCTGCATAAATCATTATAAAACCACAAGTGCTCTGACATGAAGAGAAAATGTGTGAAAGCATGACCCCCAGTTTTTCATCACCCCAGTAAGGCAAGCCAAGCTCTAGAGAGATATATCATATCAGCTTGCTTGGGTCCCAAAGTGGTAGCCTGGGTAAAAATTGGCTGGACAACAGGACGCAGAGGATAATAGCAAAAGGAGTTCACTCAAGAAAGAGGTGTTACTAGCGGGGTACTGCAGGGTTCAGTACTGGGACCGGTCCTCTTTAATGTCTTTATAAGTGACACTGCAGAGGGACTGGAAGGAAAAGCATGTCTCTTTGCAGATGACACAAAGAGCTGCAACAGGGTCGATACAGAAGGTGAGGTGGAAAAGCTGCAAAGGGACTTGGCAAGGTTGGAGGATGGTCAAATGTATGGCAGCTTAGATTCAGCACACAAAAGTGCAAAGTAGTGCACCTGGGAAACAAAAACCCAGGGGAAGAGTACACAGTGGGGGGTGAGATACTAACAACAACAAAACTGGAAAGGGACCTGGGGCTAGTCATATCAGATGATCTTAAGGTGGGAAAGCAATGTGAGAAGGCAGTAAGGAGGGCTGGCGGGATACAGGGATGCACAGGGAGAGGCATTGCCAGTAGAAAACAGGAAGTTGTTATCACTCTGTACAGACAGTTGGTGAGACCTCATCTGGAGTACTGCATGCAGTTCTGGAGACCCCATCTCCGCAAGGACATAGATAAGATGGAGGCTGTCTAGAAGAGGGCAACTAAAATGGTGCGGGGTCTGCACCATAAGACATACCAAGAGAGGTTAAAGGAGCTTTAATATGTATACCCTCGAGGAGAGGATGGGGGGGGGGACATGATAGAAACTTTCAAGTACCTCAAGCTAATCAACAAAGTCCAAGAGGGTAGCATCTTTCAGAAAAAAAGACATACAGGAACAAGGGGGCACAATCTGAAGATAGAGGGGGGACAGCTCAGAGGTAATGTGAAGAAGTATTTTTTTCACGAAGATAGTTGTCAATACATGAAACAGCCTTCCTGAGGAGGTAGTGGAGTCGGAAACACTGGGAGAATTCAAGAATGCATGGGACAGACATAAAGCAATTCTAGTGGGGGGTAGGAGGACGTAGGCTATTGGTTAACAAGGATCTGCAGCTTATCTATTAGGTAGGGAAATGGGCAGACTAGGTGGGCCAAGCAGTCCTTACCTACTGTCAAATTCTATGTTTCTATGCTGGAGACAGTGCAGACAGAACACTGCAATGTATATTCACATCAATGCCTAGCTATCCGGATATACTGGTAGCAATGCCTGGCAGCAATAAATCAAATTACTGGTACCATCTGCCCTGAAGACCTCAGATATGAAAACTTGGGAGCCATGCCTCCGGGCCTAAAAGCAAAAATAGGTGGAAAACTTGGGTTATTCAACTGTAACTGTAGTTTTACTAGTGGTATACAGTTCAAATCCACACTGTGGCAGTCCTACCAGAAACAGCTGAGTAACTGCAAATCTTCAAGTTAAGCTCCTCCCACCACTCAGGTAGTATATCGTCTGACTCAGCCCCACGACATCAGATCTTTGCACACTGGAAGCATGCATCTGGGTGCCACTTGAAAGGGGAGATTGAGTGGGTTATGTGGATGTGAACAGTATACCACTAGTAGAAACGCAGTTACAGGTGAGTAACCCATATTTCTAACAATGTGGATACAGTTCACATCCACACTTTGGCCGTTTCCAAGTAGTGTCTGGGATGAACATACAAACATACAAAACTGCCATCAGATAAGGGCATTATGGTCCATTGAGTCTGTTCAATTGTGCAGCTAGCATCCCTTAGGGGGCAAGGTGTGCACCCCTATTTGGTGAACAGAGACTGGAAGACCAAGGACCCAAAAACAGCATCCCAATAATTCATCAAATAGATGCTGTAATGGGAGATGAAGGTGTCTGCTTTACATCAGGTTGCAGCCATGCATATCTCCATAATGGGGCTATATCTGGGAGCAGCCACTGAGGCAGTGGTATGTCTGGTGGAATAAGCCTTAAGCCCCTTGGGTATCTCCTTACCAGCCAACCTATAACTGAGGTCGATGGAGGATGTAATTTTCCAGTGGCAAACATCAACTTTGCTGCTGGTCTGCCAGGTGCGGCTTCAGCATATGTTACAAACAGCCAGTGAGCCTCACCCCGAACTCCAGCTGTGAGGTCTTTGTAATACAACAGCGCCCTCCACAGGTCCAGTGTGTGAAGCTGTGATCAACCTTTTAGGTCAGGCCTGTCAAATATACTGGAAAGTAGATCACCTGTTTAAGGTCAAACTCCAATATGACCTTCAGGAGGAATTCTGGGTGGGGGCGAAGAATGACCGTGTCCTTCTGGAAGAACACAAGTAAATTCCACCAAGAGCACCTGGAACTCACTGATCCTTCCCGCTGACATGATGGCCACCAGGAAGGCAGTCTTCCATGATAGATGTGACATCTCACACCTGTGTACTGGCTCAAACAGTTTGCTCATGAGCACTACCAAAAACCAGCAGCATGTCCCATGGAGGTGGAGGTTTGCACACTGGAGGGAACAAGAGATCTAGGCCTTTGAAAAAGCACCCAACCACCTTCTCCTGGGCCACCATCAGTATACCAGCCTCCACCCAGTACTTATACAATCAATCAATCAATCAATCAAAATCTTTATTTATTCAGGCGAACATCATTGAGCATAGCTCATTTACAAGATGGACCTGGTTGGTCATAACAAAAAGGTTACAAGTTGTATACAAAAACATGATACTGAATAAACACAAATACAATCATTTTTGAGTAAGACAGATGTACAAATATTTACATATATACAAGGCAAAGGACAGTAAACCTAAAACCTAATGAGAGAAACAAACAGTTTAGTTTGGGATAAGGCTTGGATAATGATACATGGGTGGGCATATATGTATGAGGTTTGATGGGGAGCAGCTAGAGGAATAATAGAAGAATAGGGAGGAGCTTTAAAAAGAAGGTGGAGGAGAGAGGGGTGTGGGAGGGTGGGGTGTGGGAGGACTAGGCCTTGTGGAAGCAGTTGCACGAATCTGGGAATAGGCTGGTACAGCTTTTGAAGGATGTTAGAGGAATCAGTGTATCCAGTTTCAATGACTTTTGAAGAGAATTCCAGATAGTGCCAGGGAATAGCTGATTGCAGCTCTTCCATACCAGGTGCAGGTGATAGGAATCTTCAGCAGGATCAGCTTGTTGATCCTCAAGGTGTAAGGCCTGGATGTGATCCGGTTGAAGCAGTCTGAGATGTAGGAAGGGAGTTTGTTTGTCAGAGCTTTGTAGATCCAGATAGCAGCATTTTTTTTTCTTCTATGTTGCAGGGATGTCCAACTGACTGCATTGTAGAGAGAGCAATGATGGGTGCTGGAGGGAAGGTCTGTAATGAATCTAATAGCTCTATGATACAGGGTGTCTAATTTGTTTAAATGGGAGAGGGAGCAATGACCATAGAGGAAGTCAGCATAATCAATGAGGGACAGGAATGATGCTAGGATTAATCTTTGTTTGGAATCTTTGGTTAGGTAGTGTTTGATCCTATAGAATAGACCAAGTCTTTGTCTTAGCTTTTTCAGGAGCTCTTCAATGTGGGTAGTATAGTCAAGTTTATTGTCTATCCATACTCCTAGATATTTGAATTTGTCTACATATTCCAGATTTTCACTAAGGATGGTAGAGAGTTGTGGGGGGGTGAATGATGGGATAGTGGAAGAGCAGTTCTTGGTGGCAAAGAACATAGCTTTGGTTTTCTTGGCATTTAGTAATAATTTCTTTTCTAATAGGTTGTGCTGAAGGAGGGAGAATTCAGACTGTAGAAGCTCACAGGCTTTTGATGGTGAGGGATTGCTCACATATAGTACAGTGTCATCTGCAAAAAGGTGAATATTAGATTGTGAGAGATTGGAGTCAATATTGTTGATGTAAATGGCAAAAAGGATGGGACCCAGGATGGAGCCTTGCGGTACACCTCTTAGGAGTGGTTTAGGGGTAGATAGATCACCTTCATTTTTTACCAATTGTAATCTTCCGGAGAGATAGCATCTGAACCATTTAAGAGAGAGTGAGTCAAGGCCTATGGAGTTCAGAGAGGAGATTAGAAGTTCATGATCCACAGTGTCAAAGGCTTTGCTTAGATCCAGGAATACAGCACAGGTATTATACAAGGTCGACAGGTACACCGTAAGGGTCATTAGTCACAGTCCTGATTGAGAAAGGGACCATAAGTAGTCAATGATGCTCACCAAGGGGTAGGTAAGGGAATTAAGCTCCTTACCCTAGCACCAGATTGAGAACCTCTTACATGCAGCACCAGATTGAGAGCCTCTTCAACTCAAATGCGCAGCTTTTATGAGTCGACTCCTTATGGGATGCCTCCACAGTGTGGAAGCCATCTTCCGAAAGGCCCATAGCCTGGAACTCTAGCCACTCAGGAACTAGGCTGAGCGGTGCAGGGATTGAAGGTCCGGGTGCAGGACCTTACCGTGTTGTCTGGTCAGCAGACCTAGGTGGAGTGGCAACCTCCACAGAGGCCTGCTGCTGAGGCTCAGGTAATCCAGATACCAGAACTACCTCGTCCAGTCTGGTACTATCAGGATCATCCACACCTTATCTTTTTGGGTCTTGACCATGACCTTTTTTACCAAGGAGAAAAGAAAAGAAGGCATACGGGGAGCCTGGGGTTCAAGGCCTCATGAAAGCAACCCCAACTGTGTCCCGGAACTGTGGGGGAAGGCACAAAACAGCCTCAGTTTTCTGTTCTTGCAAGAGGCTAACAGGTTCACCAGAGGGGTGCCTACTGGGAGAACAGGTGGTTTACCACCTCCTAGTGCAAGGACTACTCAAACAACATATCACTGACCCAACTGAGAGTGTCTGCCAGCTGACTGTTCTCACCAGCAACATGGATCGCTAGGAAATCTGCAGCCAGACTATGTACAAGTGTCCAACTGCAGACAGTCTCTCAACACAATGGAAGGAAGTGTGTCCTGTGACGCTCTGCTCCTGGTTACCTGTATGATATTATTATTATAAATAAATGGTTAGTGTATGAAATGCCAGTGTGTGAGAGATTTTGCCTTTAAATTACAAGGTCAGCAGCTGAAACCACAGGGTGTAATTAAACTGACCAGGGAACCAGTTAATTAACTACCTTCCTTCCTGAGGGCATGTTATTAATTTTTATGACCTAGTCATGCTTTTGAAGTTGGAAACTAAATATATATTTTATGATATCAGGAAAGGGACATCATTTAGGCTGATCCTGTATGCTTTCTATCACCTAGCTGAGAGTTGGTGACAGAGTGCAAGATTGTAAAATATGAAAGGGGATGTGTTGATCAAAGACTCATAATTTGGGACATGGCTTTTTGCTGATGTTCACATTTATTAAAAATACCTCCTGGTAGAAATCATGTTAGAATTAATTCTAAAAGGAGGAGCCTGATGGCCTCATCCAAAAAGGGGTGGGAGAAGATAGAGTAAAAACATGTAACATGGTATATGAAGTACTCTATAGAAGGTAATATTAGCGTTCCTTTTATTTTAGCGATATTAGCTGAAACGGAAATACCGCTAATATATTCAGATCGCTAATATTATCTACTATATATGTAGTTACTGTACATTCTACTATGCAGCTGTTCGTAATCCCACCGCTTGTTTAACATTCACCACCTACTCATATGAGTGAATGACTGAAATGCTGTAGGATAAGGGAGGCAAACGCCAAAAAAAAAAAAACTTAGTGCAAGAGAAAACAGACATACTGATAGAGGAGGTAGATGTGCAGGTGTCCCGAGTAAATGCGATCAGGCCAGTTAAGTGCTCTGTAAGGGAACTCCTGCCTCTTGAGATCACCAACTTAACAGTTGTTAGCATTGGGTTACATGTTGCAGTGCACTTTGAATTGGCTGCATAACTGCACAGTCTTATTATTTCACTTAGCGGCACACAATGGGTGATGTATCATGGCAACAGGAGGTAAGCCAAGGGAGGTGATACCACTAAGCAGCCAAGAAGAGTGTGTGGCATCACATCTGAGCAGCTGCACCATTGAGGGGGTCACTAACCTGGACTTCTACAGATTTCAGAGTTCAGCAAGTACTGTAATTGCGGGTGAACCATCCGCTAATTTAAACGGGCGCTAATATGTACCGCATATCAGATGCGCTAAATTAAACGGGCGCCAATATAACCTGCTATACAGTATATCATATCATCTTGGGCTCAGAAGAAACAAAGTTCTCTCTAACTAAAAGAGCACTTAGAAAGGTAATAGTTAGAAAGCAATGACGTCTTTTGTGGTAGGAGTGTTGTTCTGAAACTTCCTTTTTGTTTTATAAGATTGTAAGCTGTATGACATATTGTTCTGTGTTTAATTTACCATTTTATCATATTTTTAGTAAACCATTTTCTTTAAAATACTGCCTGGGTGTCTTTTCAGTTTCTTTTTTGCATGTGATGTATATGGGGTTAAGTCTGACAGTTGTTAAAGGCTTGATGGTGTTACTAAGCTTGGAAAAGGTAAGAATATACCTAAGGTCTCTTACAAAAGATTGTACTGCAGTCCCAAAGAGGGTACATATCTGAGCCTGTAATTGGGTATGCTAGCATAAGGTTCACAGTTTGAATCCCCCTAGAACTTGAGGCTAACAGGTAATTCGGACCCAAAGCAGAAAGGAGGGTTATGCTGTCTGTTACCTGTTCACACTATTGTGCTCTGAGGTTGGCACTGTGAGAGCAGAGGGCCTGATCTGCAGAGTGCATTTGTGACAATGCCCCACCCTGCCTGATCAGGTGGAACATGGTCATCGTGTTGTCCATCTGGACCTGCATGACCTGACCCCAGATCAATGAATCAAACTCCGTCAGAGTCAGAGCCAGATGCACTGCACAGAGCTCCAGCAGACTGATGTGATGATAGGACTCCCAGGGTGACTAGAAACCATGTAATGTGTTCTCTCCTACTGTAGGTGTGCTCCCCATCCTATCAGAGATGGGTCTGTTGTGAGTGTGAGAGACGATTCAAGGCAGACAAATGGGATTCCCTCCTCCAGATGTTGTGGGTCCAGCCTCAACTGAATGGCATCACACACCACCTGGGTCACTACAATTGACTGGTCTAAGTTACCCAGGTACTGGGACCACTGTCAGCCCAACTCTCACTGTAGGTGGCACATCTGTCAGGGAGTCCAACAGATCATGCTGGTGGAAGATGCCGTGTACCCCAGCAGCCGCAGGAAATCCTGCATAGGGTGCAAGAGCCCAACTTCAAATGATCAGGCAAATGAGGTAAGATCCAGTGTCCAGTCCTCAGGGAGATGGGGCTTAGCCCTCAGGGAGTCTAGTTCTGCCCAAATTAACTTGATCACCTGCAAGGGGATCAGCTTGGACTTGGCAATGTTGACCAGAAGGTCCATGCCCCAGTAGTTCTGGAGGGCCAGATCCCTGGACCTCTCCACTGCCTCTCTGGATGATCCTGCTATTAGCCAGTCATCCGTGTAGGGATATATCCTGATGCCCTTGCACTGTTGGAAGGCTGTCACCACTGGCATGCATTTGGTGAAGATCCTGGGAGTGAAAAAGAGGCTGAAGGGCATGATCTGGAACTGGTACAGGATCCCCTTTGCTCAGAACCAAAGGTACCGGCAATAGGATGGATGGACTGGGATGTGGAAGAATGCATCATGGAAGTCCAGGGAGCAGAACCACATGCCCTGTTTCAGAGTGACCATCCAGAAAGTACAGGAACAAGGAACCGCTCTCGAAGATCTTCTGTTACGGTAAGTTCCTACATAACTGTACTATCTTACTTCGAGAGGGTTCCTTCAGTAGGTCATTACATATATGACAGAGTCCCAAGCAGTCCCTCCAAGGAGAGACAGAGAGGAACTAGGAAGGAGGAAAGCTAACTCCAACGGAAAAAACTGAGGTCCATGAAGGACCTAATCTAGGGCAGAAGGCCCTGCAGGACAGCTAGGCTAAAGCCAGCCCTCCGCCTAGAAGCAATGTCCAGACTGTAATGTTTGGTAAAGGTATGACAGAACTCCAAGTAGCAGCAGTGTAGATGTCGGCCGCAGAAACGTTCTGTAGGAAGGCCGTGGAGGCAGCCATGCCCCTAGTAGAATGACCTCTGATGGAACCCGTCAGAGGTTTTTTGTACTTCTGGTAACAGTAACGAATGCAGTTGTCTAACCATTTGGAAAGGCCCTGCTGAGAAACTGGTTTGCCCTTCGATCTCGGAGCAAAGGAGACAAACTGGTCACAAGAGCGAAACTCTTTGGTCCGATGGGTGTAACACCGGAGAATCCAATGGACATCCATCTTATGAAGGAGTGCCTCACCTCTGTTAGAGGGGGACAGATAATACACCGGAAGCTCTACTGACTGATTCAGCTTGGCTTCTGACACCACCTTGGGAAGAAACCTCGGATGAGTTCTGAGGACCGCCCAGTCCCGAAGCAGAATCAAGTATGGCTCCTTACAGACTACAGCATGAAGCTCGAAATCCTTCGGGCTGACGTGATAGCCACAAGAAAAAGCGCCTCCCAGGATAGGAAGCGCAAATCACAGCTCATAGCTGGCTCGAAAGGAGGAAGGGTGAGCTTTTCCAGTACGGAGTTCAAGTCCCAAGGCAGAGTGGGGCTGCGGATGGGGGGTTTCAGATGGAGAATCCCTTTCAGAAAGGTTTTGGAGGCATCCAACTGAGCCACGGGTTTACCATCCACTAGCTCATGGTACACAGAGATAGCTGAGATGTTGACCTTTAAGGACGAGTAGGACAGACTGGAGTCTGACAAGTGAAGGCGGTATTCCATGACTTGTGGGGTCGAGCAAGAGAAGGGGTTCCAGCCCTTGGAGGTCACCCAAATGGAAAACCGCTTCCACTTCATGGCATAAGTGGAATGGGTAGATGGTTTTCTAGCCTCAATGAGGACTTGGGCAACCCAGAAGGAAACTCCGAAACGGGATATCGCTATGTCTGTAGGAGCCACGCATGGAGATGCATGGTCCTGAGCCCTAGGTGTACCAGTCGACCCTGATCCTGGGTCAGGAGGTCGTGAGTCACTGGAAGTAGAACTGGTGGTTCCGGGAAAGCTCCTGTAGCAGTGGGAAGCAGATCTGTCTCAGCCAGAGAGGAGCGATGAGGATCATCTTTGCCCTCTCCGCCTGAAGCTTGAGGAGAACCCTCTACAAAATGGGAAATGGAGGGAAAATGTATAAAAAATTTCCCTGTCCAAGATAGAGACAATGCGTCGCTCCAAAAAGCACCTTGCTCTGGAATAAGCCAGCAAAATCTGGGAAGCTTTGCGTTGAATTGGGAGGCGAAGAGGTCGATTTCCGGATGCCTCCAATTTTGGAAGATGGATTCCGCCACTTCCTGATTTAGTTCCCATTCGTGAGCTAGGGTCTGAGATCTGCTGAGACTGTCCACCAGGACATTTAGAACACCTGGAACGTGCACAGCCACAAGGACCAGATGGTGCTGGGCTGCCCAGTTCCACACCTGCGTCGCCTCCCTGCAAAGGGGGGGTACAACTGGGTTCCTCCTTGTTTGTTCATATACCAAACTACCAACATATTGTCCTTTTGGATTAGCAGTGATTCCTTTGAAAGGAGAGACTGAAAGGTCTGTAGTGTGTACAGGACCACTCTCAACTCCAGAACATTGATGTGGAAAGAAGTCTCCAAGCCAGAACATAGTCCTTGTGCTTGGTGTTCCCCAAGGTGAGCTCCCTATCCCATATTCGAGGCATTCATGGTGAGGGTGGCTACTGGTGCAGGGTTCTGAAAGGGAAGTCACAAAGAAAGATTGTGAGAAACCTTCCACCACTGCAAGTCTTTCTGAACTGCTGAGGAGACTAGAACCAGATGATCCAGGTCATCCAGGAGCTGATCCCACTGCACCTGCAACGACCACTGAGTAATCCTATTGTGAAGCCTTGCTAGGAAAACGGTAGTGATTGAGGCCGCCATCAGGCCCAGAAGGTGAAGGAGTTCCCAAGCTGGGATGGTTCTGAGGGAAGCCACTTTGGAGGCCTGACAGACAAGGGACTTCATCCTGTCTGGAGGAAGGAAGGAAGGAAGGCTCTGCACTGGACCGTATCCAGGACTGCCCCAATAAACTGAATTCTCTGGGCAGGGATAAGGGATGACTTGGGAACACTGACCGTGATCCCTAGTCTGCTGAAAAGGTCCAGGGTAAAGGAAAGAGCCTCCCAGCTAATAATCCCTGGACGGGGCTGAAATCAACCAGTCATCCAGGTAAGGGAAGACCGCAATACCCCTGTGGCGTAGGACTGCTATGACCATCGCCAGGCACTTGGTAAAAACCCATGGTGCCAAAGACAGGCCAAAGGGGAGCGCCCAGAACTGGAAGTGTTCCCCTTGGAAACAAAAGCGCAGGAATCGGTTGTAGCTGGGGAAAATAGGAATGTGCAGGTAGGCATCCTGCATATCCAGGGCACAGAGCCAGTGGTTTTCCATGAAGAGAGGGAGGAGGCTCTGGAGTGTCAGCATTCAAAATTTTTTGTACTCGACAAACTGATTTAGTTGACTTAGGTCAAGTATGGGTCTGAAGTCCCCAGTCTTTTTTGGAACCAGGAAAAAATGAGAATAAAATCCCTTTCCCCTTTGCCCAAAGGGGACGCGCTCAATTGCTTCTTTGAGCAAAAGCGAATTTACCTCCTTGTGAACGAGAAGGGCCTGGTCCCAAGAATAAGAGGACTCTTTTTTGGTAGAATTTCTAGAGGAATCTCCAGAAATTCTATGGTGTGTCCGACGGACACTAGTTGCAGGACCCATTCATCAGAGGTGATCGCCCTCCACTCCTGCGTGTGGTGGTCAAACCTCCCCCCCATCCACTCCCCATCGTGAGACTGAAGAGGCAGTGGGGCCGGGGAGTCAAGGAGTGGCAGGACGTTCAGGGGGAGGGCCTCCTGAACATCTTTGAGTTTTGGAGGCAGGAGGGGTGGCTGTACCTGTGGCCTTGTGCTTCCCTTGGTGGCGCGCCTGAGCATTCTTTCTCTGCCTCCAGGTCCTTTTCCGAAAGGGCTGCTGCTGCTGCTGTTGTTGGGAGCCCAATCGGTACATTGACCTGACAGACCTAAGTGCAACGCCCTTGTCCTATAGGTCTGTGATAATATCCTTGGTGTCCCCACCAAAAAGAACTGAGCCCCTGAAAGGGGCATCCTGAATCGCCGACTGGACCTCGTTGGAGAGTCCAGAAAGGTGAAGCCAGGAATGCCATCTGAGGACAATGGCAGTTGCCAAGGTACGGGCCACTGAGTCGACGGAGTCATAAGTGGCATGTAAAGCGTGCCTACAGGAAACCTTGGAGAGGTGGAGATCCTTGGCAAGGTCCTCCTTCAAAGGCAAGGGATCCATGGACTGAACTCACGCTTCCAGCCTGGCCAGGGCCGCTTTTTGATGGGACATCATGTGGGCCACGTAACTGAGGGACCAGAGGGCGCACATGGCCGAGGAATATATTTTCTTCCTGAACTGGTCCATCTGCCTCGACTCTTTGTCCAGAGGAGTAATGCCCATGTGCTTGGGTGCTGCAGAGTGATCATGAGCCGCAGAGATGACCATGGAGTCAGCCATGGGATGAACCTTTAAGAAAGAAGCATCCTTCGGCACCCGGTAGAGCCTGTCTGCCCGCTTGGGGACAGCCGGGACTGACTGAGGCATCTGCCAGGTGGTAGTGGTGAGGTCTTGATGAGGGACCATCCGTGGAGGAATGGGGATGGGAGACAGAGACTCTAAGTCTAAGTGTTCCATGAGCTTCTGTCTCACGGGGTCCTCTTCCTCTGACTTCCTGATCGAAATAGTCCTTCATGGCCCTCAAGAGGTCTGAGAAGGCAGGGTTTTTGGTGGAGACTTTGGTGAGACCTTGTCTCTCGTGTTCTCAGGGTCCTCTGGTACCTCCTCAGAAGAATCTTCCCTCCTGTCTGAACTGTCACCATCATCGTCCGCCTCCTCGACAGGATGGCGTCTGGTATCTAGAAGGGAAATGTCCTGTCGAGTCTTCCCCGAGATGTGGACAGTGGCTATCGACAAACTGTTCGGGGAAGGGGACATAGGAGACCGTGGTTGTGGAAGCCTAGTCTCCAGTCCCAGACCAACTCCGACCGAGCCCCCTGCCACCAAGGCTGTATTAAGGTCTTGAAATCTGGGGTAACCGGAGGAGGAGGAGGAGGAGGACGGGGAGGTGGAGTAGGCAGAGGCTGGGGGGGGGGAAGGATAACTAGTGGTGGATAATAGCCCTGGAATCCCGTGTAATGGGAGTAGGGATTAAATCCAGGGTAGAACTGCCCAAGATGACTCCAGTCCAGAGTGGGACCCCCGGGTAGTGGTCCCCAGGATACCCCAACAGGTAATGCGGGACAGTTCGGGGTCGGGTATAAATCTCCGTCGTCAGATCAGGCATCAGGGGAACCCACGTCGGACCAGCCATTGTGTATATGGGTTGAGAGTCCGGGGTCAGGATAGCCCACGTCAGGGGAACTGACATCAGAACCAGCACCACCCGATCCGGCGCCGGAAGGGGATCCGGTGTCGGAGGGGCTGGCGTCGGAACCAGACGAAGAGGCTCTGGCGTTGGGACTGGATCCAGCATTGGGGACAAAGGCAAAGGCCGGTCAGCCGATCCCAGCTGAGAGACTGTTGTCGAGATAACCGGAATCGGAGGAAGCGCCGGAAGCCCACCGGAAGGTGGAAGAGGGGCCTCCACTGACAGGCCTGCAGGCCAAGGAGGAGCCTCCTTCTCCTTGACCCCAGAAGGGGATTGCGGAGCAGACCCCGAGGCATTGACAGGGTCGATGGGCTCTCCGCTGTCATCGCCAGACGTACCCGATGGTGATCTGGAGGGCACAGGCAAGGAAGGAGGAGAAGGGCTTTCTCCCACTGGTTCCGCCAGACGTTGGGTGAGGTGCCGTTAGGCCCCGACGGGGGGAACCGAACCTGAGCAGTTGTCAGGGATGGCCGACTTAGCGGGTGGGGTGGGGCGGTCAGGGGAGGAGCCCCTGGCCGGCTTATCGACCGGAGCCGGGCGAGTACCCACTGTTTTGCTAGACTTACCATCCGATTTTCTGGGTGGCAGCTGGGCCTTGCTCGTCGAGGGCCTGACGTCGTCCACAGAGCGGTCCCATTCCCTGGTTTTCTCTTTATGTTTCTTTGAAGAAGAAGATTTTTCAGATGAACCTCTAAGACGATCCATCTTTTTCTCGAGGGAAGCCAGGTGGGCTTTTAGCAGATGGGCCTCCAAAGCCTGCTGTCTCCTCTTTTTGGTGGCCTGGTTAAAGGTCTGGCACTCATGGCAGGAGGAGACTGGATGGTCCGGGCCTAAACAGAAGATGCACTTGAGGTGACCGTCTTTGTGCGGGATCTGCATGCCGCAGGACGAGCACTTCTTCTTGGGAGAAGACATCAATAATAGAACACGAATTTTAGAGAAAAAAGCAGCGAGGGACAAACCGACGCGATAACTTTCATGATGATCATGATCTGGAAGTCTGCAATGCAACTGACATGAGGCAACGGTAGTAAAGAACTGGACAGTGGGCGTCGGGACTGCCCACTATATACAGTCATGCTGACGTCAGTCACGTGATGTCGGGTGGGTGGTTCCCCATCAGGTATTGCTAGAAAAGTCTTCCGTGCGGCCCGACGCCAATATGTGATGACCTACTGAAGGAACCCTCTCGAAGTAAGATCTTGTGCTTCCACATGAACTGATTCAGATAGTGTGGATCCAGTATAGGGTGCCAGCCTCCAATCTGTTTCAGAACTAGAGCTGTGTGAAGTTGGGAAACCACTCCGTGGATTCATTTGTGGATTGCCCTAATTTTGTGGAGTTAATCCATGATGTGAAGTCCAAATTTGCATACGGAGTTTGGCAACTCTGCTGGTGGAGCTTGGCACAGAAGAAGTTGTTAACAGTAAAACTGTCCCTGATGTCTATTGCCCCCCCCCCCCAATGATCGCGGACCTGATCTTTCCCTGGTGTCTAGTGGTCCCCCTGCCGCAAATTGCCAGCCCAATGTTAAGAATGACACGTTCCGTGGTGTCTAGTGGTCCCCCCCCTTCACTGATCGCCAGTCTGATGTTTCTGGCACCTAAGGAGACTTAAAAATGGTCAATTGGTCGAGGAAGTCGAAGGAGCAGGAAGAGCTTGATCTTTCAGAGTCCCACAACTGACAACAGTGTTTCTTTTGTTTTCTGCTGCAGTACGAAAGGGCTTACCACGAAGGTCTGACAGGCCAGACACATTTCTTTGAACTCATCAGAGAACACTTACAGTGAAAAGAAAGATCTGACGTCACAGTGCGGAGCCAGAGGATATATCACCTCAGTGGTGGGAGGAGTTTAGCTTGAAGACTTCTGACAGCTCAGCTGTTTCAGGGAAGACAACCAGACTGTGGATGTCAACTGTATTCATGTTGTGAGAACTTCCTGCTGTCTTATTAGCAGCCAATAAAGAAATTATTACATGCAACCGGCCCACCTATACTGCACCAAGGCTAACTGAATGGAGGGATTTGACAGTCACCCTGTATAGGATGGAAAAAATAACATTCCACAGAAACCAACAGGGCCCTCAGTTTCAAGACATATGGTCCCATTGCTTACACTTTCTCCTGGAATACAATACAGATCTTGTTCCCTAGAGGGCCTCTTAAAGATCTTTAACACAATCAGGGTAAATAAAAAATTGGTTTAGTAAGGGAAGAATGTCTGAACTGGATATCTGACCTGATTATACTAAAAGGTCTGTTGAGTATTTATCTATAATAACTGGTCAGCAATTTCTCTCAATGTACTGACCAGGTTGATATTTTCCATAACAACCAGCTGGTTGTTGTGACATTCATGAGCCATGCCAGTCAAACTATGCTGCTGCCTCATTGGCCAACATTCTGTATGTGGGCGGGGCCAAACAGTCTCACAAAGTGCTGGAGAAAAATTGCTGGTCTGCTATTATAAAATAAAAGATGGGAGGGTGTTTCATATGAAATTTATACACACCTCGGTGTGGGACTTTTGATAAACCCCTTGGGCTCGCCCTCGGGTTTATGTAGCATCCCACAACTCGGGTGTGCATTAAATTCTCATATCAAACCCTTCCCCATCCATTATTCTCTATATAGTGTACTTATGACATATATTTATAATTCCGAATTGTCGCATTGTTTGTTGTTTGATTGTAATGTTTTCTGATTGCCCCTATATGTTACGCAACTGATGTAATTATGCACCGATATGAATCTCACTGGACAGGAGTTTTTTAAACTCAGCTGAGCTGCTGATTCATTCTAATCAATAAAAATGTTTACTACTACTACTACTACAATATCCTTTCGAGGTATGATCATCTGTAGGTCTTACCTATAACTAACACACTGCTATATTAATAGGAGGCTTTACAACTGCCAAGTGCCCAAGATCCTATCAAACTTGGCTTGTTTAGAGTTATACATAGTTTTGCTATGTTTTATTGTTGTCCTTATGGCAATTCCTTCTACAAGATATTTTAAGTCCTAAAGCAATAAAGAACCTGGGGTGGCCCTTCTGAGGCTTCACATGGGACTCTGGAGAGGGGGAGAATAAGCAGTCACAAACTCTCTCCATGGGCCCACAATGATTGTCATGTTATTTTGCTTAATACACCGAACCCTTTGTCTCATTTCCCTTCAACTCTATGAGGATTCTGTAGGAGGGTGTGGGGTATACACCCTAAAGATATAAATGTGTGACCAGGAAAACTGGCTCATGTGGAAGAAATGTTTATCTTTTCAATGTTGCTTGTCTGGTATGTGTTACTATCGTGAATAAAATTCTGTCCAGAAAAAGAGGAAGGGAGGTTGAGGAAGGTTTTTCAAAGTCTTCCTTCGTTTTTAAAAATTGCAATAATTGAATGATGTCCAGCTAGGATGGCAAGTTTTTCTTTTGCACTGATTCCCCTATTTGTTGTTGGACAGGGAAATATCAATGTACTTGCTCTTTGTTTTTCTGTGCCCACTGAGAAATCTGGCTGATGACGAATGCCTGTTTGTTTAGGCTGCCATTAAGAGCACCGGAGCATTCCAAACTGAGAGCACGGTGCTCTTTACGGAAAGATAGCTTAGCAGTCTGTTCTCTTTCTTTGTTTGCCAGAAATGACTGCTCTGAGTGTGTTTCTACCTTCGGTGGTATTTATCTCCATGTTTTGATACATACGAATGCCATTTTTAAGTCTCCTTAGGTGCCAGAAAGAGCAATCTGAAAAGTACTTTCTATCGTTCAGTGGTACTCGTATCCTTATTTTTATATGTAAACTGACTAACTGATGAGCACTCTTGGTGGACACTGCCGCAGACACAGAATGGCCTTTAGCTGCCCTTTTTTCTTTGTTTTAGGGCAGCATGAATTTCTCAGTCCTGATCTGGGGCCAAACAATCGAAGCAAAGATAAGGCCACCCGCTACTGCCAACCAACATTTTACAGGCTCAACATTTTTTAAATCCTGTAGGCCTTGTTTCTCATTATGACTTCCTGTCACACAAGTTTGACAGGAAGTAAGATAAAGATTCTTTTCAGCAATTTTATTTGAGGAAAAAGGTAAAACCATTTAAAAATAAAGTCCAATTTAAAGAAGCAATGCATGATAGCTCTGAAAATTTTGACCTAGGCATTTTATTCTATTTTAGAGTGCCCTTATCTCCTGACTTCTATGATACATGTCCCCCATTTTGGGTCTGTTTTACCACTTTTTTACAGTGGAAATAAATAAAAGGCGTTCTCATTTAACATTCAGCACTCTCAGCTGCTTTAGAACAGCCACTGTTTAACATGACTTTTCTTGTGACCGTAACCCATCAGCATGCAGCACACACCTCTCTCTGACCTTCTGGGACAACAGGTGTATCAAAAGAGCCGAGAATGCTGATGAAAACTTGGTCTGAGCCATATTAAGAGGAGCATTCCTTTTATTATTTCAAATGTGGAAAAAAGCTGTAAAGCAGACTCAACATGGGGAAAGAAGGGTATTGTACAAGACAGGAGGTAAGTGGCAATCTACAATGGAACAAAAAAGAATAGGTCAACATTTTCACTGTGACATACGCTACCGCTTTAAACAAAATTGTTTCATTTTTATGTAATTTAAATCTGGAAATCAGAATAGAGAACAGATGAAAATAGTGTTTCTCCCAGTTCCAGAATCAGAACGGAACTATTAAAAATCAATAAAATATAAAAAATTAAGCTTAATTTGTGCAGAGTATCACATAACCCACAATCTTTACAAACTCACAAAATGCTACTCAAAGCTAAGACAATATAGCCACAGGGACTAGGTCATAACTACTGGGTGACTGATCTCTTCAGTAGAGAACTAAGTCTGCCATTATACAATGGGGTATGAAAATCCTGTAACCTCATTGGTCAAAACACATCACATGACTGTGATAAATCCTCCAGTATACCCACTGTAAACATTTCATATCACTATAAAAAACAAAAAAACAAGTTGAACATTGCATAATAGCAATATACAATGACAGGGAGTGGGTATATGGGTGGATTTACCACTTCTGGTGTGGTTAAGTCACTTGGCTGTGCCTCGTGACCAAACCACACCAGGTGTGGTAAATCCACCAATATACCCACTCCCTGTCATGGTATATTGCTTAATTAGGATCCCAGAGGGAGTGTGATCACACCTCAGAGTTTGAACTTTAGCATTCTAAAGTTCTATCTTGCAGACAACACCTCAGGGCTGAAATGAAACAATTTGTATGACATCACAAATACACACTCAGTGGTGGAACCTTGCCTGCTTTGACAACCTGGGGACTGACTGAAGGAGAAAGGAGAGGTTTAGGAGACGAGAAACAGGGCACCAGTGGCTAGAGCTGAGAGCTAAAGAAAGCTGAAATCTAGACCACCAGGAGTTTGTCCTTTGGAAGGATTATGGGAGCACAGAGCAGTTATGGTAACAAGAAGCAGTTGAGGACAGAAAGAGAAAAATAAGAAGGGAGGGCAAAGGAGGGGTAAGATAGTGAGAGAAGATGGAAGAAAGAGGAAGGATAGAGGCAGTATATGAAGTCAAAAATTCACTGTAAAGTCTGGCCTGTGGCATGGAGGACTGAAGCACTGTGGGCTCACCTCCTGCCGCACCGAGACCTGTGTTTGGGAACGGACGCAGGCTGCTGGGGGTCAGCCAGGGGAAGGAGGATCGCGCATCCGGAGGACAGCTCTCCTCCCTCGGGGAAAGAGGATTTGTGGTCTGCCGCTCTACCACCACCTGGGGGAATCCAGGTGCAGGTGTGTGCGGCCGCATGATATGGGCGACCCAACGTCCAGAGCACTGGGGGTATCTCTGCAGAGGCAGAGCTCACACAACGTGCCCACTGCATGTTCCTGGCTGGTCAGGGCAAAAAAATCAGGGAGGACAGGCTTAATGATGCCCTGTCCATCCAGCTGCCAGCCCGTTCTGCCACTCTGGGCCCGGGGCATGTCCAGATGTATCTCCAGGGGAGGGCGGGAGGATAGCCCTTCCTCCCTCCCTGGTGCTGCCGTGGTGGGAGACCCACAGAGGATAATGCCCCTGACATCAGAGGTGGCAGTGACAACTGCGGCAGACAGATGCAACGTTTGTCCTGTCCAGGAGAAGGAAAAAACTTACATATAAAAAAAAAAGTTTACTGAAAGCAGTAAGAACCTTAAGTGAGCAACAGATGGATAAGCTGCCAGGGTTGAGAAGAGGAACGGTCAGCTGGGTCACAGTGCTTAAAAGGGAAGTGAATGACTATCTAGAATTTTACAGGGACTTGTTGGTTGTTTGGAAGGATCCTAGCAAAACATCTTTATCTGGCTTCCCTGGTGGCCCTGGTGCTAGTATTTCTTAGTGTTTTGTACCTATGCAAGTCCACTGTGGAGCCGAGGCCTTGTGAAGCCGCCATGTAGAGTCACAGTGTTTGAAAAGATCAATGAGCTCCACAGTGATCCAGGGAAGGTTGGATCCAAGGACACAAGTAGTTTGAGATACCTCAACAATTAACCAATGGCAGCTTGGCCCAGTGGTGTGGAGGGCTGAGGCGCTATGCGTGTTACCTCCTAACATGTCGGAAGTCTGAGTTCGGGAATGAGCTTGGGCTGCTGGGAGTTGGCTGGGGCATGAGAGGATCAAGCATCAGATGGATTGCTCTCTTCTCCCAGAGAGGCATGGTTTGTTAGCCTGACCTTAGGTTGCTAGGCGGAGGTCTGGTGGCAAATCAGCTGTGGGTGGCACAAATGGAGGGGCCATCATGACGTGCAATGTATATGCCTCCACATGTATGCCAGCATGTCTGACGGCTGAGGCACAGGGAGATAAATGGAAAGGGGGGGTATGGTGGGCTTCATGAAGCCCCTCCCATGTTCTCTTAGCTCGCACCACCGGCCGGTTTCTTGGGTGCTTCTGGATTATGCATCAGGGAGGAGAGATGCCCCCGTCTCACCTCAGGGGGAAATCCGTGGAGAACATTCGTCCGTGGGACTGGTGAGGCAAGTGATGGCCGAGAGGAGCAGGGATGGCGCAAGAGCCTGCTCTACTGAAACCTGAAAGGTAAAAAGCACTACTGAAGAAAAAAAAAAAGTTTAACCAATGGTCAGTTGTAGGATATGAAATTCTTGCTTCATTCTTTCATATGTGTTAAGAAACGTGTTGTTAAGAAATGAGATGGTCTCTTAAATAAACTCTTGTTGCAAAATGCTTCAGTTACCAAAAACATTTTAAGCTATGCAATATCTAGCACCATCTTGTCAGCATTCACATGGACAGCAAGCTGCTGTCTTATGAGTCTATGAGCATGCAAAACAGTATTCTGTGACAGCTCCAAGGATGTTAGTCAAATGACTGACAAGAACGCTTCCAGCAGTAAGGACTGAACTCACTAACACTGTTTTCTCTAAACAAAAGCAGTGATGAATACAGTATTTATAACTGCATATATTCCTTTTACTACAATGCTGCTTTCAAATATACATATACATATATATCTAAAGGTGCTTGCAACTACATTATATGCCGCAGTGTGCTCTTGAACAGATCATCACAAAGATAATATTTGTATTTCCGTTCCAAGTCTACCTACAATAACAGATTAGTATCTAAGTCATCTAACCCATGTTTAAAGGCACAGGAACTACTTGTGCTTTTTATAACCAACACGCTTAAGAAACTAACTATAATCATTATACATGACACACATCCATAGTGAAAAAAGTGTGCTTGTTGTCAGAAATGAAACAAAAACTATGCAATTTTGACAATCCTATCTATGCTCTATCAGTCTAGAATATTCAATGTCTTCATATGCTTGAATGTACAGAATGAATATTTTCATTTGATGCTTACATGAACCCAGTGTCTGTTGAATACTTGCACCAGTGCAGTAAGCTTCTATAACTTTCAGAATCTGAGCATCTTCTTCAAAAGCTGCCGTACCTGACAAATAAAGCATAATTACTCAGTATGTATTACTCAGTATGTGTTCTTCATTCAGTGTTATATTTAGCTCTAGGTTAAAAAAAATCAAATCACTATTTTAGTTATGCTCACCAGCTAACTTCTGGATTATGTATCAGGGAGGAGAGATGACTCCGCTTTGTCGCATCACAAATCACTATTTTACTTATGCTCAAAGGTGTATTACAGCTTTGTTTTATTTAATTTGAAACAAAAAGACAAAACATTAAAATGTAACTTTTTTCAAAATGTGTATATTGTACTCAAAATTAGATCATTAGTGCTGAAGATAGTTATGCATTATTACAACCAACATAACCCAAGCTTCATGGATAAGCAGATAACTCACACACTACCTGGAAAGTAATGGTCTCCAGGATAGTAAACAGCAAGAGGTTTGTGGCAGGGAGGTCCTGTCAGATGAGCCTAATACTTTTCTTTGATTGAATGATGAGGGAACTGGACAGGGGCCATGCCATTTTGACTTCAACAAGGCTTTCAACTCAATGCCTGGCAGACACCTGCTGAAGATGATGGATGATCTGGGTGTAGCTTAGGACATAGTTAACTGGGTAGGAAACTGGCTAAGGGGTAGGCAACAGACGGTTGTGGTCTACAGGGTCAAATAGGAAGAGAGGGATGTCATGAGTGTAGTGCCACAAGGATCTATCCTGGGCCCAGTTCTCTTCAGTATGTTCAAAAGGGACAGTGGAGAAGGCATCCAGGGCTGATTGTGTCTCTTTGTAGATGACACTAAGCTCTGTGGGCGGGTGGATAATGAGGGACTTAGGGAAATGCTGTGTGACTTACAAAAGCTAGAGGGGTCATCTAAGGTATGACAGCTGAAATTCAATGCCAGATAATGTAACGTAATGCACCTGTAACAGGGTAATAGGACCCTGTCGCAGTTGTTATGGAGAGTTTGAATGCAGGGATCTGTTCTCTTCTTTCCTTTTCTTTCCTTTCCTGTCCTGTCCTGTCTCTTGTCTGTCTGGTTGCGCAACCAAATTGTCTTGTGAGACCTAGGGCTTGATCACCCTGAAAGTCTCTCAGTTCTCTGTCTCTCAGTCTTCCCTTGCTGTTTCCTTTTTCTCCCTTGCATATCTGCTGGTATAAAAATACATGCAAATCATTATGTGGGAATGTAACTGATATTGGGATCCCTTTGTTTGGAAATTATATAGTGTTACTGTTGAAATGTATATAATTATAGTTTGGGATGATTGCAAAAAGCTATTGGAAACTCAAAGGGTTAACCTGAGAGCAGTTTTTAAGTCTTTTTCAGATGCTGTGGAGAAGGGGCCTCAGTTCTGGGACATTGTGTTCTTGTTGCACCTGCCTGACACCTACAAGAACATTTTAGAAAAAAACAGGATGCTTGTTAAGGAGGGGGGTTGCAAAGACTTATAAGATAGAGGGCTGCAATGTTTTGGGAGACACATAGATTGAAGAAAAACTCAGACAGGTTTTCTATGTTTATTTTGCCTTTGTAAATAGTTAAACTGAACAAGTTTCTTTTTTTATGTTACTGCTAGTACTAATAAACATTTTTTGCAAATTCTACAACTGCTCCTGCTTTTTCCCATGCTTCCTGACCTGTGCCTCGATGGCAGCACCTAGGGAATAAGAACCCCAGGACAGAGAACTGGATGTGCGGGGTGATACTTAGCACTACAGCTGAGGAACGTGATCTAGGAGTTATCATCAATGACACCTTCAAGTAATCAAGACAGTGCAACAAGGCTTATGGTATGGCAAGGAGAATGCTGAGGTGTAAAGGGAGGGATACTGATAGCAGGTGGAAGGAGATAATTGTACCCCTTTATAAGTCTTTAGTGAGGCCACACCTGGAGTACTGCACCCAGTTCCAGAGACCTCACCTCAGGAAAGATTGGGACAAGCTGGAGACGGTGCAGCTCAGGGTTACAAAAATGATTCAGGGCCAACAAGGCAGGTCTTATGAGGAGCACCTCAAGGTACTGAACATGTAGTCGTTGGAGATCAGAAGGGAGAGGGGTGATGTGAACAAAATTTTCAAGTTCCTAAAATGAATAAATAAGGTGAACTGCAAGAACAGGTTACTCACCTGTAACAGTAGTTCTAGGAGTGGTATATGTTGCTCATCCACACTGTTTGGCATGTCCCTTCCACTTAAATCTTGCCAGAAGTCTTCAAGCTGGCTCCTCCCACCCACCCAGGTGGTATATACCTCGGCTCTGCCCCATGACGCCAGATCTTAGCCCGCTGGAAGCAAGGTTGTGCACCCAAAGCCAGGGAGGTCAGGTGGGTGCGTGTGGATGAACAACATATACCACTCCTTGAACTACTGTTGCAGGTGAGTAACCTGTTCTTCTAGGAGCGTGGATATGTTGTTTATCCACACTGTTTGGCAGACTCCAAGCAGTTCTGTGGGAGGAGGGAGGCAAGGCGCACACCCCCTACTTAGAAAACAGAGATTGGAGAACCAAAGCCCCAAATCCAGCATCCCGGCGTGACTCAAGGTCGAAGTGGTAGTGGGTGATAAAAGTGTTTGCTGACTTCCAGGTAGCAGCCCAGCAGATCTCCTAGATAGGGATGTCCCTGGAAGCAGCCACCGATGCAGCAGTATGGCGGGTTGTATGAGCTCTTATCCCTCTGGGTGGTTCCTTGCCTGCCAACTCATAGCACAGGCCTATGCATGATGTAATCCATCTTGCTATGGTCTGTTTGGTTGCAGATCTGCAAGAAGCAGCTCCAGCGTAGATGACAAACAGCTGGAGAACCTCTCAGAGAATTTCCACCATCCTCTCCTTATAACAAGAGAGAGCACATCTCAGGTCCAAAGTATGGAGCCTGTACTTGGCGTCTGTGGTGTAATTAGGGTAGTATACTAGCAGAGTCAACACCTGGTTAAGGTGAAACTCTGACACCACCTTCGGAAGGAATTTCAGGTGGGGGCACAGGAAAACTTTGTCCCTGTGAAAGACCAGATAAGGGGAGTCCACCGAAAGCACCTTGAGCTCCCCTGTCCTTCTGGCTGACATGATAGCCACCAGGAAGGCAGTCTTCCATGACAAGTGTGACAGCTCACACTTGTGCATGGGTTCGAATGGCTTGCCCATGAGCTTTGCCAAGACCAGCAACAGATCCCATGGAGGTGGAGGTTCACACACCAGAGGGGATATGTGATCCAGACCTTTGAAAAAGCACCCAACCACTGTCTCCTGTGCCACTGTCAGCTGACTGGCCCATGCCCGGTAAGCAGAAATGGCTGCCAGGTGTACCCTAAGGGTCAATGACAGCAGACCCCCTTTGGAGAGAGACCAAAGGTAGCTGAGAATGTTAGCCACACAACAGGATAAGGGATCCAGACCTTTATCCTGACACCAAAAGGAAAACCTTTTCCATCTGAAGGCATGACATTTCCTGGTCAATTCCCTTTCCAGATGCCTCCACCATGGTGTAGACATCATCAGAAAGACCCAAAGCCTGGAACTCTAGCCACTCAGATACCAGGCTGTGAGGTGCAGGGATTGAAGGTCCAGATGGAAGACCTTCCCCTGGTTCAGAGATATCAGGTCCAGGCGTGTACAAAGCCGCTCCGGGGGCCTGCAGCTGAGGTTGAGGAGATCTGAGTACCAGAACTGGCATGGCCAATCTGGGGCTACCAGAATCAACTTCGCCTTGTCCCTCCTCACCTTGAGTAACACCTTGTGGAGCAAAGGTAATGGAGGGAAGTCATAGAGGAGGCCTGGGGTCCATGGCCTTGAGAAGACATCCCCCTGCAGTGAGCCCTGCTGAGGGGGGGTGGGCATGATACAGCCTCAGCTTATTGTTGTCCCTGGAGGCAAACAGGTCCACCATTGGTTTGCCCCAATGGGAGAACAGGATGCAAGCTACCTCTGGATGGAGAGGCCACTTGTGGGATGTCTGGCCTATGCAGCTGAGAGCATCCGCCAGCTGGTTTGAGGCTCCTGCCACATGAACGGCTAGGAGATCCACTTCCAACCGGCTTACAAGGGTCCAGATGCGAAGAGCGCCTCCTTGCACAGCAGATGTGAGTGTGTGCCACCCTGATTGTTGAGGTAGTACATGGTCGTGGTATTGTCCATCTGGACTTGAACCACTTGACCCTGGAGCTGAGGAGTGAAAGCTGACAGTGCCGGTCTGACTGCTCTGAGCTCCAACAGGTTGATGTGGCATCAGGACTCCTCAGGGGTCCAGAACCTGTGGACCCTGTTGTCCCCCATGTGGGCTCCCCAGCCCACGAGAGAGGCATCGGTCCTAAGGATGACTGTTGGCTCGGGGCGGACAAATGGGATTCCTTCCTGCAACCACTCTGGAGCAGTCTACCATTGGACAGCATCCCACATCTTCTAGGTTACAGTGATCAGCTGGTCAAAGTGACCATATCGCTGAGTCCACTGGGTGACCAGCTCCCATTAAAGGTGGTGTATGTGCCACTGGGCCCAATGGATCACCAAGGTGCACACTGCTATGTAACCCAGAAGGCACAGAAAGTCCCGGGATGGACGTAAATGCCTAACCAGAATTGATCGGGAAAAGGAGGAAAGAACCTCCGCCCTGTCTGCCGGAAGCCGAGCTCTGGCTGGACAAGAGTCGTGCTCTCTGCCAATGAAGCCCATCACCTGAAAAGGTATGAGTTCCGACTTGGCCTTGTTGATCAGGAGGCTGAGTTGGGATCAGGTTTTGAAGGCCAGATCCCTGGATCTCTCCACCTCCTGTTGGGTGGAAACTGCTAAGAGCCAATCGTCAAGATAAGAGTAGATTCTGACTCCTCAATGTAGAAGGTGGGCTGCCACCACTGCAATACATTTGGTGAAGACCCATGGGGCCGATGACAAGCTGAACAGCTGGGCTTGGAACTCATACAGGGTCCCCTTGACCCTGAAGTGGAGGAACCGCTGATGGGATGGACGGATTGGGACGTGAAAGAATGTGTCCTGTAGATCCAATGAACAGAACCACATGTTTCACTCCAGGGATGGTATTATCTGGTTCAGAGTGACCATTCAAAAGGTGCGGGACCTGAGATACTGATTCAGATCGTGGAGATCTAGGATGGGACATCAACCCCACCGTCTGCTTGGGCACCAGGAAGTACCTGGAAACAAAGCCTGGGTCTGTTGGAGGATCCGGCACTGGAGCTACTGCCTCCTTGCGGAGGAGCTGAGCTACGTTGTTTCGAAGAGTTGACTGAGTGCATGCGGAAATCCATTTCTCTCCAGGGCCGTGGGCTCGGCTGGGAGTGTACTGCTTGAATTCTAGAGGCAGTCCCTGACCGACCACTTCAAGAACCCACCTGCCCGAAGTGATAGTGGACCAGGCAGAAAGGAAGTGGTGGAGCTGACCCCCCCATGGGAGGACCCAGAGCTAGCATGATGGGTGTAGGGGTGGACAGCCCAACCTGTCACTGAGCAGGCTTAGAATAGGAGGAGGAGGCTCCAGGACCTGAGCCTCGACTTCCTTTATGGGGCTGCTGAGGACCCTGCTTTGGCCGAGGGCACCAAGCTTGAGCCTCCTGCTGCTGTTTATGTTGCTGTCCTCCTTGATAGGAGGGCTGCCAGACTGCAGGGGAAGAATGCCGAAATGGCTTCTTCTTCTTTCTCTTCTGCTGGTTCTTGCCCAAAGAACCCTTGGCAGAAGTAGCATCCAAGGTGGCACTGGACTGCAATATACCCTGAAGGTGACCAGCCACTCCTGGACCGAACAAGTCGGTACCCAGGAAGGACACATCAGCAAGATTATGTGGTGTATCCACCTAGAAAAAGGAGAGCCTCAGCCAAGCCCTCCGATGAGAGGCCACTGTGGCTGCCAGTGAGCAGGCTCAAGAATCACTGATATCCAAGGCCAATCTGGAGCTGCTATTTAGCAACAGCACAGCCCTGGTCATGGACCTGCTTGACCTTGGTGTCTGCATGTCTGGTGGGAGATCACGGGAGACCTCGTCTAATGACCCAAGAAGAGCATGAGAGAAGTGTGCCATAATGACAGCCGAGCTGGCCTGACGAAGGCCCAAAGAAGAGGCCGCATAGACCTTATGGGCAGAGTGGTCCATATTCTTGGACTCCTTGTCCGGGGGTCGGTCTGTGTCAGCCGAACTACCAGTACACCTGAACACAGAGGTGGTCACCAGGCTCACAGCTGAAGGGTGCTCTGTGGACTCCGCAAGGGACCCCATAGGTACCGCGTGCTTACGGGCCATGCAGGCAGATGGTGCTGGGCAGGAGGCAGGACGCTGACAAAGTTCAACGGCCAGGCCAACAACGGACTCGGCCACTGGAAAGACCTCCGTCGGGGTATCCCCTCTCTTGAGAATATCAGTGAGAGGGCACTCCGCCTTTTTCTGGATAGGCTCCAGGGGCATTCCGGCAGAATCAGAGATGAGGCGGAAAATGCCCTGGAAAGAGGAAGAGCCTTCCTCCATCCCTGCACCGACCGACAACTCATCATCCCCGGGATGTGAGTGCAAGCCAGTGATGTCCGAAGAGTCGTGATACAGTGGTCTACCACCTAAGTCAGCCTCGATCTGCTGAGGGCGGTCCAGGGTGACTGTTATTAGCTGACGTCGGGGAAGCCCGGTGTTTTATTGGTCCTCTTTCGAGGGCGCTCCTCCCTCAGGCTGTTTAGGCGGTGGTTCCACCCGAATTGGTGGAGAGACCGGAGTAGACCTAACCAGGAGACGGACCGGCCCCACAGGTGGAGGAACCGAGGGCTTTGGTTCCAGAGGGGTTGGCTTCAGCCTGGGAGGTGAGAGCCAAGCGATGGCCGGGGTAGGCGGCGGAGCCGACTTCTGCCCAGTCAAGATCAGCTGCTGCCACATAAGGTCTTCATAGCACTGCAGTTTCCACTGGAGCCTCTTCTCATCCGAGGAGGATGAAGACCTGTGGTGTTACCTCTTTTTTGAACGCTTATGGCTCTTCCTCAGTCGATCGTCCAAGGGGATCCTGGACCGAGATCAAGATCAGGGAGGCTGACTCGGTCAATCGGGAGACACCGGGATAGGTGAAACCCAGGGGTCCAGGACCGGTTCCTTGATGGGGATACCAGCTGGCTGGGTCTCCTCATCTGGAAAGATAAGAACCAGAGTCCTTTCCAATGAGTCGTCGGGCACATCCGGCAACAAGGGTTCGATGGGGTCGAGGATAATTTCCACCTCGTCGGCCACCTCCTCGGTCCCTTGGCCAGATGGAAGGTCCGAAAAGCCAGCGGCCGAGGTTGCAATCTTGACCTAGGTCAAGACCACGTGTTCTTGGGACTTGGATCTCTCCCGGTCCCAAGAGCGTCTCTGTTGAGATGAAGACACCAGGTCCTTCTCCCTCTTCCAAAAGTGGGAGGAATGTGAGCCTGAGGATACCTCACCTTGAGTGGGGAGAGACTAGCACATCTCCCTGAAGGAACCTATAAAGGTAGAGCCTAGGTTCAGCGGGATGAAGAAGCTTCGACTGGACAAAGCACGAGCTGTTTCCTCCTCGAATGCCTTCATCTGTTTCAGCTGTTCAGCAGAGCCCACAGCCACAGAAACTGCCCACCTAGCCTCCTTTGATTTCATCTGTGGGTTTCTCTTTTCTGGTCTCCCCAGCTTCAGGCATGCCTTGCGGTCGTCCAGGACATTGGGATGGAAGGCCAAGCAAAAACCGCATGACAAGAAGTCATGTCTGACACCTAGGCAGTAAACGCACATGAGGTGGGGATCGGTGCGTGACATCTTCTGGCCGCAGGGGCACCGGCAAAATCCTGGGGAAGATTTTTCCTCTATAGTCGATGCGACGAAAGCGTGATCGCTAACTCGAAACAGTTTGATTTTCGGTAAAACCAACAATTTGAAAGCCAGGGCCTACGAAATGCTGAGAGCACAAGGGAACCTGTATCTTCCAGCGGAAAGGAAGATCAGGAGTCATGGGGAGCCGAGGTATACACCACCTGGGTGGGTGGGTGAAGCCAGCTTAAAGACTTCCGGCAAGATTTAAAGTGGAAGGGATCATGCCAAACAGTGTGGATGAACAACATATTCACACTCCTAGAAGGAATTATTTAACCTGAATGTTACTTCGAGGTCACGAAGACACGAGTGGAAAATGACAGAAGGGAGGGAGGTTCAACACAGAAACATAGAACTTGCTGGCAGATGAGGACTGCTAGGCCCATCCAGTCTGCCATAGGCCCTATACAGTGTATGTGACCACTGACCCTTTGTGATCAATGGCTTTTCATCACCCCCCTGTCAAGGTTCTCCTGTGCCTGTCCCAGGCATGCTTAAACCCCTCCTCTGTGCTTGCCCCCACTACCTCTTGTGGCAGGCTATTCCAAGCGTCAAGTGCCCACTCTGTATAGAAAAGCTTCCTCACATTAACCCTTAATCTACCCCTTTCCAACTTCATATCGTGCCCCCTTGTTCTAGTACTTTTTCTCCACTGGAAAAGGTCCCTCACCTGCACCTTGTTTATGCCCTTGAGATATTTAAGTTTCTATCATGTCACCTCACTTTCTCCTCTCTTTTCCTCTCTTCCAGTGAGCACATATTGAGGTCCCCTAGTCTCTACTCATAAGTTTTGTGTTGCAAGCCTTGCACTATCTTTGTTGCCCTTCCCTGGATACCCTCCATCTTGTTTATGTCCTTGCGCAGGTGTGGCCTCCAGAACTGCATGCTTTACTCCAGGTGAGGCCTTACCAGTGTTTTATACAATGGCATCACCACCTCCCTCCTCCTGCTAGTGATACCCCTGCCTATGCACCCCAGCAAGCCACTGGCCCTCCCCGCAGCCTTTGTGCATTGCTTTGATACCTTGAGGTAATGAGGGATGATAACCCCTAGGTTATGTTCCTCTTTAGTGACAGTCAGCTCCCCCATCCTGTAGCAATCTCCAGGGTTCCCTCTACCCAGGTGCAATATTTTGCATTTCTTAGCATTGAATCTTAGTTGCCACGTCTCTGACCATTTTTCAAGTTTCATTTTTTGAACCCCTTTTAGAGTATCCACCCTGTTACAGATCCTGGTGTCATCTGCAAATAGGCAGACCTTTCTTTCCAGCCCTGCTGCAATATCACTAATTAAGACATTGAACAGGACTGGTCTCAGTACTGATCCCTATGGTACTCCGCTGGTCACCCCTCTCTCTCCCTGGATTGGATCCCATTTACCACCAGCCTCTGCCTCCTGTCAATCAGCCAGTTTTTAACCTATTGTATCACTTTTTGTCTCATGCCCAGTCTTCCCATCTTGTTAACCAGCCTTCTATGTGGGACGGTGTCGAAGGCTTTGCTGAAATCTTGGTAGGTGACATCTACCGCTTCTCCTTGATTAACTTCCCTAGCCACCCAATCAAAAAAATCTATCAGATTTGTTTGACACAACCTCCCTGCTGTGAATCTGTGTTGCCTCAGATCCTGGGCTCCCCTGCATTCCAGGTGTGCCACTATCCTTTCTTTCAGCAGTGTCTCCATGATCTTCCCCACCACTGAGTTGAGGCTGACTGGCCTGTAGTTCCCCGCCTCCTCCCTACTGCCCCTTCTGAGCAATGGTACTACATGCACCCTCCTTCAGTTCTCTGGAACAACTCCTGTGTTAAGTGACTGTGTACAGGGCCGCCAGAGGTGCTGCAAGCTCTCTTCGCAGCTCTCTTAATATCTTTGGGTATACCCCATCTGGCCCCACGGCTTTATCCACCTTCAGCTTTGTGAGTTCTTCCAGAACTCTCTCCACTATGAATGAACTGGTGTTCACTTCTTCCCCCCCCATTGTCTCTGCCACCCAACTGTGGTCCTTGACCCTCCCCCTCCTTAGTGACTACTGAGCGAAAGTATTTGTTCAGTATTTCTGCCCTGTCTAGATCCCCCTCCTTACACTCTCCCTCCTCCCCTTTGAGCCTCATTATCCACTCCCCTGTTTTTTCTGTCACTGATGTATCTATAGAATGTTGTTTCCTTTTTTCACCGTCCATGCTAAACCCTCCTGTTTGTGCCTTAGCTCTCCTTACAGCTTTCCCTGCTTCCCTTAGACATTCAAGGTATACCTCCCTGTCTTCCTCCCCTTTGAGTCCCCTTATAGTTTCTGAAACTCAGTCTTTTAACCCTTACTTTGCCTCCAACCTCTTTAGAAAACCATAGTGGTTTCCTTCTTCTTTGCCTTTTGGTCACTATCCTAACGCATTAGTTTGTTACCTCCACTATGGCTTCCTTCAGTTTCCCCCATTGTTCCTCCACCCCCCCATCACCTCTCCCTTCCCCAAGACTGTTCCTATACATCTAGCCATTTCCATGAAATCCGCCATCCTAAAATCTAATACTTTTGCCCTTGTGTGGCTCACTTGAGTCCCTGCCTCCATGCTGAATCACACCATGCGGTGGTCAATGGACCCTAGCTGCCCTTCCACCTGTACTCCTTTGACTCTGTTCCCACTGGTCCATACCAGGTCCAGAATTGATTTGTCCCTGGTTCACTCATGCACCAGCTGCCTGAGACCAACCCCCTGCGGGGATTCCAGGATGGCTGTGCTTCTGGCTGAAGCAGCCACCTGGGCGGTCCAATCCACATCCAGCATATTAAAATGCCCTAGTAGAAGGATTTCACCTTTAGCTGCCATGTCATGTATGTCCTCCACTAGATCCCCATCTACCTCCTCTGTGTTGGAGGTCTGTATATCACCCTTGTGCATATTGCTGTTCCAAGGAGAAGGGGACCTACCTCAGGGGCAGCCTGCCCGAAGTTTGGCGGAGGAGCTGGAATCACTGCTCAGGACCATGGCTTGAGGCTAAATTCCAAAAAAGAGCTGTAATCAACACTCAGGTCCACGGCTTGGGACTTTTGTCCGGGAGGATCGCAGTGGTAGCTTGGAACTTATAGTGACTTTTTTTACTGACTTTAGCTGTGTCCCCATGGAGCCAATCGGAGAGACGGCCCCGCACCAATCAGTGGCAACCCAAGCATTCACATGGCTCCCAGGGGAACCAATCCAGGAGAAGAGTACCTATTTTGAGCGAGAGACCAGGCCTTAAAAATGCCTGCTGGATGCCGCTCATAAGCAGAGAGAAGGGGAAGCAAGAGAAGGAAGGAGGCTTGCTGCCGTAAGCTGGCAGGAGAAGGGACCGGTCAGCAGTAAGGGAAGAGGCGGCAAAGAGGAAGAGCGGCCGTAAGCAGAGTGGGACCTACCTCAGGGGCAACCTACCAAAAGTTTGGTGGAGGAGCTGGAATTGCTGCTCAGGACTATGACTTGAGGATCAAGCAGCTTGGGGCTAAATTCCAAAAAAGAGCTGTAATTGCTGCTCAGGTCCACGGCTTGGGACTTTTGTCTGGGAGGATCACAGCAGCAGCTTGGAACTTCCACGGACTTGACTTTTTCTCCCCCCACCCACCCCGCACCACCTCCCTTGTTAAATACTTCAGGCAAACCACTCTCAGGCGTGATTAGCCAATCAGGGTCTGGAGCAGAGGGGGGTGAAACTGGAGAGGTAGAGGAGGAGCAGGGACACTAGTCGAGAGGAAGAAACAAAGGTACTGTAAAAGGAACAATTTGAGTGGGAACAGTATGGGCTTTGATAAGCACATGATATATCTTAGAGGATCAAAGGGAAACGTGTGGCAACTGTATTAAGGGCATAGGTGCTGTAAATTGTGCAATTATGAAGTCAGTAAGGGTGAGGGTACTGGGGGCTCTCTGAGTAGGCTAGGTGGGTCAAGGGAGAGCCCAGTGGGAAAGAGGATCCAGAAGTGGGTAAATGGAGAATAAGGGTCAAAAGGGGGAGGGGGAAATGCTATGGGAAGACTGACTGGGGCAGACAGAGGAAGGGATAGGGCAGGGGGGTAAGCTGGGGGAGGAGATCGATGGGAATGTAGAGAGCAAGGGGTCCTGCGAAGGAAAGAGAAAGGGGACACAGGAGAGGGATGGTCGTGGGATGTAATAACTGCATGGGGGGGTCAGAGCAATAGGAACAGGGAAAGGGGACAATGTGCAGGAGGATGAAAGAGAGGCGAACGGGAGGAGAAAAGGGAAGGGAAAATTGAAAAGGGGAACATCTTGGTGCTAGGAGACTCGATGCTAAGAGGGGTCAAGTGGGATAGCAAAAGGAAGAGGCACAGTAGGGTTTGGGTGGAAGCAATGCAGGGAATGAAAGCAGAAAGGGTGGGTCGGTTGGTGCTATGGTGTGCAGGTAGAAGGAGGGTAGGGCCCCACCTAATAATACACCTGGGGACAAATGACCTGGTGGATGGTACAGTGGAGGATGTGAGGAGGAGTTTTGAGGAACTGGGACCTCTTTGCGAGGGGCGGGAAGAGCAGTCACTTTCTCGGAGGTACTTCCCGTCCCCAGGGCAAGTATGGCAAGAAAAAAGAGAATCCAGGAGTTAAACGAATGCCTGGGAGAATGGTGTCAGGAGAAGGGGTACAGGCTTATAAGAAGGTGGGGGAGGACCTGGGAAAACAACAGTCTATGCAAAAGACAGACTGCACCTAGCACATTGAGTCAGAGTTAAACTAGGAAGGGGAGGTAGCAAGTTGGCATGAGGTGCTCAGAAGACAGGAGAGGAGATACCAACTGGGCTTACCCCCCATAACAGCAAGTCTAAGGGAGAGGCTAATACCAAGGGAAGGAACACAAGGAGAGAAGGGAAGAGGGGGGAGGTTAGAGTTGAGTGTTGGAGGGTGGTCACATTAAATGCTAGGAGCCTGGGGAACAATGGAGTAGAACTACAGCCTCAAATAGTAGAGGGGGAAAGTGGATTTGGCTGCGATAACCGAGGCACGGACCACCAAAAACCGTGAGTGGGACCTGGCAGTAATTTAGGTGGCGCCTGTCATCTGCACAGAGCTTGAAGCACTTTGAGGCGTGGCCTCTAATGCACCTCAGAGCAGAAATGATGGGAGTTAATTCTGTCAGACAGGAATGACACTGATCCCAAGAGGGCTAGGGATGGGGCAGTTCAGAGGGCAGAGCACAGTGCCACCCATGGCTGACCCTGGCATGCTTCACTTCCAAACACCAAAGCAGGGCACTGGCACATCCAGTGCACAGCATTAATGGGTATGCCCCACCTGGAAAACTGAAGGGCTCAGAGGTACAGGATGGATGATGGGGGGGTGTCGCTGGTCAGCCCTTCCCTATTTCTCTTCTTATCTTCTCTTATCCACTGTTCTGGGTAATTTGGACAGACTACCAATGGAGAGATGAGGAGGGGTGAGATGTAATATTCCAGAGGTGGGGCAATGCAACATGGGAAGAGAGCCACTGCCTCATATTGGAGGGGACCTGCCCAAAGCCTGCTATACTGGTGGGAAATGAATAGCAAGCCTGCACCCACCGATCATTTGGGGTGGGGGAAGAGGGAAGAATGCTATACAACAGGATGTTAATGATGCAGGAAGCTAAGAGATGTTATGAGCCGCAGGCATGAGGAGGGTGAAGACGTGGCTGAATTAGCATCAGAGGTGTGCACAGCCAGCTATTGTGCTGGCACTCCCAGACATAACTGTCACCATCTTATCACTGGTTCAGGTGGGAAACTGAACGTGGGAAAGGACCCAGAGAACTGAGGAGCCTGACAAGTTCCTGTTTTGCACAAAGTTTTATATGTTCTGTAATTGTTTTGTTGGAACTGCAGTCTTGTGTGATGACTAGCAAAGTCGGGGGTGGGGGGGGCGCTCTCATTCCCAAATCTGTACATACCAAGGCCATTCACAAGAAGCTCCACCCCAAGCTGGGTGCTCTGTATCGCAACCATGGATGCAATCTGCTGCTGGCTCGCCGTGCCATTGTACAGAAAATGATTCTCCCAATTTTTGACTACAGTGACATAGTCTACAGTGCCGCCCCCAAAACTTCCCTAACTGAACTGGATACCTTCTTCCACTCCTTCTGTCATTTCAGCCTTAAATGTCCTTTCAGTACCCATCACTGCATCCTCTACCAAACCCTGTGCTTCCCCTCTCTTCAGGATAGGAGACAGTCCCACTGCACAAGGCTCACAGCTAAGTTCTGGACCCAGTCCCTGCCCCCGTATCTCTCCTCAGCCCTAACCTCACCTCCCCCCCCACTACACAATCTCTCAGACGTTATGACACCCGTATCTTGGCAGTTCCACGTAAGTCCACCACTGCAGGCCAGGCTGCCTTCTCATATCGCATGCCTGAACTGTGGCATTCACTTCCATCACCCATTTGCCATGCCTCCTCCGCATACTGCCTCAACGCTCTCCTCAAAGCCCTCTTCTGCCCCCCGTGCATGCACATAACCCACCCTATTCCAAGACCTAGACCTGAGCACTTAGAATCCTGTCTTGGCAAGGATGGCAGACCCTGCTGTCAGCGCACAGCTACTGGTGGTGTTATATGGACTTGCTGTTACTTTGAGATTGTATTACATCATAATTAATTGCTATTGTATTGTATCATTATATCTGCTATATCCCTGTTTATAATGTGCTCCTATACGTTGTTGATGTTTGTTTATAAGGTGCTCCTGATACATTGTTAATGTTTATTATCTGTACTTTCTCCCATGTCCCCCAAAAGGACACATCTGGAATCAAGCAGTTGTCTGCTCAGTATGCCTTTCCTGGTAAAACTTTTAAATGAAAAAATAACCTCAATAGGGCAGGCGATAGAGTGATCAAGTACAATGTTCTTCGGTTTAACAACCCCATGAAGAGAGACCAGGTCTTGCAGGAACTATGCAAGTAGCAAGCATAGATTGTGTTGCTACAGGAGACACATCTGAATGATGGAGAGCACAAGAAAATTAAACGGCATGGGTGGGGTAGTGTACTCGTCCACTTATGATGCACACCTCCATAAGTGAGGGTTGGCCATCCTGGTTCATAAATCCTGCCCCACAGAAGTGACAAAGGTGGTTCAGGATAAAGAGGGACAAATTAGTTGGTATAAGGGGTACATGGCACTCAGTACCATGTAGAATTCTCAATATATATGTCCCTAATATTAAGCACGAGAATATCATAGATACATAGACATAGATACATAGACAGTGTCGGCAGATAAGGGCCTATGGCCCACCCAGTCTTCCCATTTGAGCTTGTAAGTTCAGTTTGTTTTCCTAGAAGTCTGTTGCCCCTTACCCCTGACCTCTAGAATTCCTTTATGTCTATCCCATGCATTCTTAAATCCCGTGATTGTTTCAGCCCCACCACTTGCCTGGCAGGGTGTTCCACTTGTCCACCACCCGCTCTGTGAAGAAATTCTTCTCATGTTTTCTCTGAATCGCCCTCCCTCCAACTTCATCCCATGCCCTCTAGTCCTGGAACATCTTTTTCGCTTAAAAATAGTGTTTTCCTGCACCTTGTTCCTCCCTGTAAGATACTTGTATGTCTCTATCATATCCTCTCTCCCTCCTCTCCTCCAGGGAGTACATGTTCAGTTCCTAAACCTGTCTTCATAGGGACTTGTGATGCAATCCATGCACCATCTTTGTTGCCTCCTCTGAACCTTCTCTACCCTGTCTATGTCCTTACGTAGGTATGGTCTCCAGAACTGTACACTGTACTCCAGGTGGGGCCTCACTAGTGTCTTGTATAGCGGAATTATGACCTCTCCCTTCCTGCTGGTGATGCCCCTGCTATACATCCCAGCATCCTATTTGCTTTACCTGCTGCCTTGTCACACTGTTTCTACCTTGAGGTCATCAGAGATGACAACCCCAAGATCCCTTTCCTGCTTGGTGCATGCTATATCCTCACCCCCAACTGATATATGTTGCCAGGGTTTTGTGCCCCATATGCATTATCTTGCACTTCTTTGCATTGAATTTCAACTGCCAAACCCTTGACCATTCTTCAAGTTTCTGCAGGTCGCTTCTCATTCTGTCTACACCCTCTGGTGTGTCTACTCTGTTACAGAGCTTTGTGTCATCAGCTAACAGTGAAATTCTGACTTCTAGATCCTGGCAGTGTCACTGATGAAGATGTTGAATAGGACCGGTCCCCACTGATCCCTGTGGTACCCCACTGGTCACTCTTCCCTCTGTGGAGTGACAGCCATTTACCACCACCCTCTGTGTCCTGCCACCCAGCCAGTTACCTACCCACCACACTACTGTCCTGCCCACACCCATATTCCCAGTTTGTGTAATAGTCTCTATGTGGCACAGTGTCAAAGGCCTTGCTGAAGTCCAGATAGGCCATGTCCACTGCCCTCCCCTGATCCACCTCCCTAGTCACCCAGTCAAAGCATCCAACGAGGTTGGTCTGACATGACCTCCCCCAGAAACCATGCTGCTTGGGTCCTGTAGTCCACTGACAACCAGATGTTCCACCAATCTCTCCTTCAGTAGTGCTTCCATGATCTTCCCACTGCCGAGGTGAGGCTGACTGGTCTGTAATTCCGCTTCTCTTTGTTCCCACTTTTGTATAAGGGGACTACATCTGCTGTCCTCCAGTCTTTGGGTACTCCCTGTTTCCAGTGATCGGCTAAACAGGATAGCCAGAGGTTCAGCCACCACCTCTCTTAGTTCTTTAAGGACCTGGGTGCACCCGTCTGGCCCCATTGCTTTATCAACTCTTATTACTTCCAGTTCCTTCAGGACTCTTTCTCGTAAAGGGACTTGTGTCCATTTCTGCACCATTCTCACCCTTGTACTCCTTCAGACCCATTACCCCCTCTTCTCAGTAAAGACTGAGCAGAAATACCTGTTCAATATGTCAGCTTTACTGTTGTCATCCTCCACGCTGCTCCCATCCTCCCTTCAGTCTCACTATCCCTCCCTTTGTCTTTTCTTTTTCACTTATGTACCTGTAAAAGGTTTTGTCCCTCTACCCACTGATTTTGCAATGTGTTCTTCTGTCTGAGCTTTGGCTTCCTTACTGACCTCCCTGCCTCCCTTTGCTTCTCCTGTACTTCTCCCTATCCCTTCTGCCTGTGTCTTTTTGTATTGCCTGAATGCAATCTTTTGGCTTTCACTTCTTTTGCTACCTCTTTGGAAACCATAATGGTCTCCTTCCTTTTCCTCTTGCTAACCTGCTTAATGCATAATTCTGTTGTTCTTGTAATCCCCATTTTAAATACTGCCCACTGTTCCTCAACCCTGATTCCTGTCCCATTCCCTTAATGCCTCTTTCAAGTATCTCCCCATTTTCCCAAAGTCTGCCCCCCTAAAATCCAGGATACATGTTTTTGTGTGGTTTGGTTCTGCTCTTTCTGTGATTTCAAACCACAATGACTGGTGGTCACTGTTCCCCAGGTGCTCCCCCACTGTTACCCCCATCACACTGTCCCGTTTGTGAGCACAAGGTCCAGTATTGCCTTCTGCCGAGTTGGTTCCATGACCAGTTGCTTGAGGAAGGCACCCTGAAAGGGAGTCCAGGATAAATCTGCTCCTAGTTGATGCTGCTGCTGGGATGCTCCAGTCCACGTCTGGAATATTGAAGTCTCCAACCAGTACTACCTCACCCTTGTCTGCCATCCTTTGGATGGCTAGCATCAGCTCCCTATCTGTTTCTTCCTCCTGGGCTGGTGGTCTATCTCTCCCCCATTTTGTTCCTCCTGGATCTCTGTGGCCCTTATGTCATTTTTCACATACAGTGCCACTCCTCCTCCCTTCCTGCCTGCTCTGTCTCTTCTGAATATGTTGTAGCCAGGTATGGCCATCTCCCAGTCATGGTTATCATTACACCAGGTTTCAGTGATGGCCACAATGTCCGGGTCTGACTGTACCATGACAGCCTCCAGATCTTCCATCTTGTTGCTAAGGCTCCTGGCATTTGCACACATGGCTTTCCATGATTTGACCTCCCTAGACTGCTTCACTGTTCTACTCCAGCCCCTTCCTTGGTTGTCATTTATCCCTGGTTCTCCTTGCTGTCTGCCCTTCTGCTGAATGTTGCCCCTTTTCTGCTTATCCACCTCTTGGGAACTAATCTCCATCTTTTGCACACTGCTTTGCAGAGATAGCCACTCCTCTGGTTCACTGGTTCCACTGCTAGCTGTGGGGGGTGAGCAAGTAGGTACCCTCCTTGCTGGCCTGCCACCCACCCTTTGCTAGTTTAAATGCTTGTCAATGTAGCATTTAAACTTATCATTGAGTGCTTGGATTCCCCTCCAGGATGGATGCAGGCCGTCAGGCTTGAACAAACCTCCATCCCTCCAGGTGGGTCCCCAGTCACCAATGAATCCAAACCCTTCCTCACTGCACCAGTTCTTCAACCATGAGTTAAAGTTCCTGGTGCATGCACTCTATGCTCTCTCCTTGCCTCTCACAGGTAGTACTTCTGAGAAAGTGACAGAAGTAGCTACTTGCTTGAGACCCTCCCAGTTTCCTAAACTCTTCCTGAACTTCCTTTGGCTCCCATTTGCCAGGTCATTAGTACCTAGGTGGATAATGACATCCAGCTCACCCTCCGCTCTTGCCTTCCCAGTGATCCCAGGATCTTCCTTCCATCCCTCCATGCCGTGGCACCTGGTAGGCACCTCACCTCCCTGTCCTCCCCCTCCTGTGTTCCTAGCTGGATCCCTCTTACGATGGAGTCCCCCACCAGGATTCGCTTCCTCCTCCTCCTCTTCCTCTGGGGTCCACTGCTTTCCCCGCTGAGGTCACCTCCTTGGCTAACCTCCACATCCTTTCTTTCCACTTCTCTGGGTACCTCTATTTGGTTGTCCTCGTTTGCCATTGTGGCATATGAGTTCTTGAGTGGAATAGGATCTGGGATGTGCCTCTGCCTGACTGCACTAACCCTCCCTGAGCCCACTGTCATCCAAGTGCTCCTCGTTCTCAGCATCCTTTGAGGCAGCTGCATTGGACTGGGTGGTCCCTGGATAGGGGTGATGGTACTCCTGACCCAGTTTACTTCCGCTCTCACTTTCCTCAGAAAAGGTGCTAGTGGACATGGCACCATCCACCGGAAACCTGTTTATTTTGGGGGGTGTTTTTAATGGGATCATATGCCTGGACCTGGAGAGGTTGGGCCTGGAAGGGGAGGGTCCAGATTGAGTGGGTCATTGCATAGAGTGGCTGAACAGGGAACTGGGCCTCACTGAAATCTGACAGTTTGCCCACCCCAAAATATATGATCACACATGTTGGTGCCAGTCTCACAAGGCATACTCCCAAACAGATCTAGTCCTGCTTTCCAGTGAGTGGATCCATGTGGCTGAGAGATGTGATATCCTACCACCGACTTTGTTGGACCACTCACCAATGGCTATGGACTGCCCCTTGGCCCCAGTAATCAAATCCACAGCCTGGTAGCTACATGTCTCCCTGCTGCAGAGGGAACAGTGCTACAAGGAAACAGAGGCCTATATTACAAAGAAACATAGAAGTTGACAGCAGATAAGGACCGCAAGGCCCATCTAGTCTGCTCATTTTTTCTACCTTATGAATGTGCCATAGGCCTTTACTCTGTCAATGGCCTATCTATTCATACTCATCTGTATTGCTCCCTTATGCCTATCACATGCCTGTTTGAAGCCCTGCACTGTATTCATACCCACCACTTCCTGGGTAGTCTGTTCCATGCATCCACCACCTTTCTGCGAAAAAGAACTTCCTCACATTACCCCTTAATTGGCCTCCCTCAAATCTCATGCTGTGATCTCTTGTCCTGCTATGTTTCTTATATTGAAACATGTTGGACTCTTTCATCTTGTTAATGCCCTTAAGGTGTTTGAATGTTTCCATCATATCACCTCTCTCCCTCCTTCGCTCTAGGGTATTGCTGAGTATAAGGGTCATAACCCTAAGGAAGGCACCACCGAGGTGATTTGGAAGGACGGTAAGGTGGACACCACCAAGATGATTTGGTGGGATGACCTAACAGCAGCAGTGATGGGCAGAACCATTTGTTTTGCATTGAGAGCGAGAAAGGAACGTGTAAGGAAGCAGGCAGAGCTCCAGTGCCAGCTGTTCAATCTGAAGGCCTAACACAACAGCACGCTGAATGAGAGAGTGAAAAAGAAACTGGATGAACAGCAGCCCAAGCTACACAGATTACTAGACAATAAGTGGGAGGAGGCACTGTGGTATTAAAATCAGGGGTTCCTTGAAGCTGGCAACAGTGCCGGGAAACTCCTCGAATGGCAGCTTTGCAAGGAGGCTGGAAGCTGGATGGTTAGGCACCTCAAAAGGTTGGGGGGGCGGTCCCGGAGGCATGGAGGGCTGAGGCACTGGCACCTTACCTCCTGCCATGCCGGCAACCAGTATTTACGGTGTGAGTGGGTCACCGAGGGTCATCCAGGGAGGGAGAAGTTCGGGTGTCCGAACGACGGCTCTCCTCTCCCAGGGAGGGTGGACTGGCAGTCCTGCCAAACTACTCTCCCCAGGTTGAGGTCTGCAGGCAGAATGGGTCAGGGACACCGGAGGAAGGAAGGGTACTGCAGGATTACGCAGCATGTGCATGCCTTCATGTGTGCACGCTGACATGCGCGCCCCAGCAACGGGAGGAACAATCAGAACAAGGAAAATGGGGGATGCATTGGCAGGCTCCATAAACCCGGATGGCATTCCCAACCCCATCTCAGCCCCCGGCAATCAGATTTGAATGCGGGGGGGGGGCACTGCCCTTCCCTCCTTGGTCCCACCACAGAGGGAAATCCATGGGGAACCCACTGGGGGAGGGAGTCAGGAGAGAGAAACATGACCGTGGGTGAAAGGAGAGACCTCTGAGGGAAGAGCTGAAGCCACCTGTAAGCCATCTCCAGGGAGAAACAGAATATGAAAAAAAAAAAGTTGGGTGGGTAGGTGGGATTTGACACCGACCCAAAGCTGACTGCCTATCAATCTGCCAATTTTGCCATCTCATGAACACACAGGACTACGTGGATGATTAAAAGGAATGTCTAAACAACAGATGGTGAGGCACCATACCGTGTCAGAGTAAGCTGCGGCAGACCTGGATGCCCTGATTAAAACCAGAGGAAGTTAGACAAGCTATTGCCAACCTGAAAACTGGGAAATCCAATGGTGTGGAAGTCCTGACCACAGAATTCTTTAAAATATTCTTCAAGACCTTAACACCACTATTAAAAGTGGTCTGCAGGTGGGTGCAGGGGGCAGCGAGAGCACACCCATCTTGGCAATGTGCACACATTTCAATCCCTACATCAGGAAATAATGTTACACAGTGTGTTTCTTACTGTCCCATCTCCCTCCTAAATGTGGACATGAAGATCTTTATGTCCACTTTGGCAACCCATCTGCAGAAGACAGTGGGGTCCCTGGCTCTCCCAAACCAAACTGGGTTCATTAATGGACGCTTGATCCATGATAATATTAGGAGGTTACTTTATTTACTTTTCATGCGAAAGCCTTCTATAGCTTCTCAACTGCAGTATTTATGGGTGCAGAGAAGGCTTTGGACCAGGAGAACTGGGGATTCCTGAGCAGGACGCTGAGGAGTGGGGAAGGTATTTGGGTCCTGCATGGGGAAAGCTATGCTTCCCCATAGGCGGTAGTCAGAGTTACTGGAATACTCCCTGAATTATTCCACCTAAAGAGTGGTATTAGGAAGGGGTGCCCCCTCTCTCCCCATCTCGTTGTGCTCTGTATTGAGACATTGGCAGAAATGATGTGGCAAGATGTGGAAATCAGAGGGATTCAAGCAGACAACAGGAAGTATAAGACTGCTCTCTGTGTGGATAACTCCCTATTTTTCCTTAAAACACTGGATACCTCAGTACCAAAATTTGGGGCATTCTCGGGATGTAAATGTAACCCCTAGGTGGCACTATCCCAAGGGCCACTACCCCTGCCTGCTTGGCTAGTAGCTGGTTAAGGGGCCTGAGTTCTGAAACAGGTGCCTCAACCCGGAGGTCAGGGTTGGTAGTGGTCAATCTAACCTGGGCACAGCCCTCCGGAACACTGTAACCCCCCTCTTTCCTTACTAGTGGCTGGAACAATACACAATAATCACTTTCACAATACCCCGATACACCACACAAGTACCCACACTGTTTGCACTTACCACCAGGGCTTTCTCTGGCCTGGTCCTGGGGACCCTGAAAACAAGGTTATATACAGCAAATAACAGCAGTACAGTACTCTTGCACAAACTGGAACCACAGTCAGGGTAAATGCAAAGAAGAGTTAGATCTGATTTATTTAAGGGACTTGAACAAGGGAGGAGTGTAATCAGGTTAATTTGCTTAAAGACTGTATCAATCAAACAGTTATGCATGCACTTCAGGGTGCATAAACAGTCACACACTCTGGATACCCAGATGGAGAATGATGGGCTAGCCAGGAATGTTGCAGCTGGTTGGGGCCCTGTGATGGAAGAAAACAACATGCACAACACACACTATTTGTAATCTGGAGCCAGAGGGCTCAGTTTGTGAAAAGAAAACAACAAGACAATTAGATGACACACTTTTAGATTAGGCTGTTGTTGCAGGGAGCTACCGTTTTGACTACTCACGATACCCAAGACTGGACACAGACTGGACGAAAATCGAGACAGCAGGTGGTTAATCTGGAGTGCCAGGAGAAGCAGGGCCCACACGAATCACCGAGGTGTCGTTCCTGTTCAAGCGTAGAGCAGGGGGCTGAGCCCCAGGCTGGTCTCTCATCGATGGCTTTCTCTGTGCAGCAGGTAGTCTGGCTGGGCCAATGTGGCAAGGCCCCAGCCAAATGGAGACAAATTCGGATACAGTCCATTTTGGGATGGATACAGCTTCCAGCAAGCAGAACACAGTTCACACAGTGGGGAACCAAATCACGACCCACTTTCAATACACAGCACATTTACATGTAAAGGATTCTATGGTACCAGCAAGCAGAACACAGTTCACACAGTGGGGAACCAAATCACGACCCACTTTCAATACACAGCACATTTACATGTAAAGGATTCTATGGTACCAACAAGCAGAACACAGTTCACACAGTGGGGAACCAAATTACGACCCACTTTCAAAACACAGCACATTTACAGGTAAGGAAATTCTACTGTACCAGGCAAACCACTCTCTGGTCACGAATGCAAAGTCTCTGCACAAACCAGGGATTCAAAAGCAGCTGGAAATCCTGACAGGCCGATCGCATTCAACAAAATCTTCAGTGTTCTTCAAGTATGAGCCTGGTAAAAAATCAGTGGCTTACTTTGTTCTCACTAACTTGGATTTAGTCCGAAATAATTCTCTTCTCTCCCTCTCTGGGCAGCAGGCAGACATACAGGCCACAAATCAGGCCTTTCCACAGTTCTCCCACGCAAAACTAGTCAGGCTTTACTGTCTCAAGCTGTTGCTTCTTCAGCTCCCAACTTAGATCTGACTCAAATGCCAGCAAGTCTGGGACCTTCCCCAGAATCTAAAAGGTTTGGTTGGCTGATCTGTCTGTCAAGTCACAACAAAGGCTCCCCCTTCAGGTGCAAATAGGTGCCAAAAGCCCAAAACTACAATTCCTACAGATTTTAACTCCAGACAGCTCCTGTAGTCCGGCTCCATTTTAGGTCCCACCAGAACTGATTGGTCCAATTTGCAGTCCCGGGACAAATGGTGGGAATAAACAAGACAGTCCTTGCTGCAAAGAAGGCAGGTTAGACGAACTACATTATCATTATCACTCTAAATGATTTTCAGCAAATAGTTACATCTTTCACAGAGCTCCCTCTCAGATTACTTACGACTGCAAACTAGGTAGCTCTTAAAGAGACAGTACACAGAGGCTTTACAGGCACTCTCTGGCAATCACATTTAAACTGCTAAAACACAGGACACCAGCCTGGCAGTGAGCATTTAGGCAAGCTCAAGGAAGACTTTTCAGGAACCCCCATTTGTAGGGACAGTGTCAAGCAAATTCCCAAAATGGAGTCTCCTTTAAGTGGGCACAAAATAACAGTCAAGTACATGGGGGTGAGGGTGAGGATAAATCCCAACTTGCCATCCGTACTTAAATTAAACTATGATAAGCTGCTGATGGAAGTTAAGGCAGATATCGCAACATGGCAGTTGCTTCCACTAAGCCGGGGGCAGGGGGGCCAGAGTACTAGCTCTAATGAGGAACATGCTGCCCTGGTTTTATTCTTGTTCCAGGCCCTCCCAATCAAGATCCTGGGGCATTATTGGAAGGCCCTGCAAAAGCTGAAGTTGAAATTTGTATGGGCAGCTGACAAACATCGGATTCTCAAACATTTTGTCACCCAGCCCAGAGAATGAGGTGGCCTGGCATTGCCAGACTTTAGGCTGTAATACATAGCGACACAATTGGCTCCAATAATCTCCTGGATCAAACAAAACAGAGACATGGGGTGGTATGAAGTGGAGGCCACAGCCCAACTATCAACTCCAATCTATGCCTTGGTGGCACGTAAACTGACCCCAGAGATTTGGGCTCAGATTGTAAACCAACAAATGAGGCATAGCCTCAAAAAGTAATGCAGTGCAGCAACTCACAAATATTCCCAGTGAAACTGATCCTCTCACAATAATAACTGGAGACCCACAGTTCCCACCCCCAAGTACAGATCCTAGTTTTAAATGATGGAACAGGCAGACTCTTGTCAGAGATCTGCACAGCTGACATGAGGAGGAGGCAACCTTTCTTTCACAGACTTGCAACAACAGTTTGACGTCCCCTGATAGGACTGTTACAGATACTCTGACACTATCTTCGGGTGGAGGGGAGACTGACACAGGTTACCAGAGAATTAACACCCCTGGAGAACTTTTTATATCGAGTGGCAAAGCTGTAAAGCAGGGGAAGGGTAGTTCCCAGGGCCTATAAGGCTCTACAGGGACTGAGCATAGCAGACCTCCACTGGCTAAGGAAAACCCTGGAGGAGAACATACGAACATATGAAGAAGACAGCAGAAGAAGGCCATTTGTACTATCTAATCTGCTCATACTGCAGGGTCCACAGCTTGAGCTACTGTCCCTGCCCCCCCTTCCCACTCCTTCCATCCTTCCTACCCATGATCCTTACCTTCCCCATGCCTATCCCAGCCTCTCTGAAGCTGCCCACTGTCTTCAATGAGACCACCTCTTCTGGCAGCGCATTCCAAGTGTCCACCACCCTTTCTGTGAAGAAGTGTTTCCTGACCTCCCCTCTAACCCCCTCCCAGCTAAAAAACTGTGCTCCTCATGTTGTGGTTGCCCTCAGCTTAAAGAGACCCTCCTTATACACCTAATTTATCCCTTTCAAGTACTTGAAGGTCCCAATCATATCCCCGCCCCCTTCTCCTTTCCTCCAGGGAGTACATGTTCAGCGCCCTCAACCTCTCTTCGGATGCCTTACCCTGCTGACCCACTGTTATCTTTGTAGCCCTCCTCTGGACCTTCTCCAGCAGGCTAATGTATTTTTTGAGGTGTGGGCACCAGTACTGAACACACATCAGAAGGCCCAGATAACCCTCACAGATGAGGAATGTAAGAACAAGTGGGAAAAATGATGTCGGATCACCTCATCCCCAGATTAGAGAAAGTTCTGGTGGCAGTGTGGCATGAGATTCTTTCACACCCACATGATTACCAGGCACTTCAGCCAAGGGAGTAAACGCCTCTACCGGAGGGGTTGTGGGCAGCTGGGAATGCATTTTCACATTTTCTGGGAGTGAATACAGATAAAGGGATAGGGGGAGGAGATACCACACTCTCCCAAATGTGATAGATGCCTTTCACTTTCTTATTCAAACACCTGGTGCTCACGATTCCAGTTCCTTGACTAGGGGTCTGTAAAGTACAAGGCCTCCTGCATGCCACGTGTGCTACTGCAAATGAAGGGGATTACAGTCCTCTGGGCAAAGCTCCTCCCCCCTCCCATGAGCTGTGGATTAGAAGGGTGACAGAGTTGTAATGTATTGCGCAATATACCCCCACACTGACGCTCACAGTGGAAAAACGTGAGATTCTGTAGGCAAGGTGGAAGACTGCTGGGGTGGGGGGATCCAGGAGGCAGAAGCGACAGTAGATGTAACAGATCCCGGAGGAGAGGAAACCTATATGTGCCTGCCTTGAACCAAAGGGTAAACAACCCAGGGAGGTTGCTAGAGAGAAGGGGAGAGGAACTGGAATGGGATGAAGAACACAGCACCCAGAGGACACGGGGGAACAGTTAAGTGCCATGGAACACAGTGCAGGACTACAGAACCACAATGGTTCATTGGTTTTTAAATGTTAATCAGTTGCTTTACTACCTTTCAAGGTGATAGGACAACATAGCATACTATTACATATATTACAAAAATGGCTCCATGTGATTCAGCGCTGCAATGACTGGCAACCTACTGTCTGAAGCTGTGCATTGGGCCAGTGTACCAGCAGCCCGCATATCTGATGCTCAAGATGGTACTGCTTCTTGAACAAAGCTGAGTTAAAAAAAAAAGAAATGCATCCAGTGCATGGGATCCAACTGGGGGAGCAGGACCAACATTAGAAATCCTCCAAGCATTCCAGACACATGAACAGTGTAAGGGACCTAGCTGGGAAGAAGCTTGAGATTCTGATTCTAAGTCAGTCATCAAGAAACTCCTTCCCCCTCAATGATGTCTCTACGGGTGTCTTGGGGAACATCAGGATGAATTATTAAAGTCAGGCCAGAGTGGAGAAATGTGCTGTGAGTAGTGCTAGCATACTGAGCTACTTTTGTGACTAGAGCCCTTAAAGGTTGCTGTGTTGCCATTTTTAATTTTATTGGCAAATTGTTGACAAAGTGCATAACAGCATGCTAGGCGTAGGTAATGTAAATTTAACACTTTACCATCAACTAGTAGTGTGAAGTACGTTTCATTTTTGAAACTGAAGTCTTCCTTTGAGAAAAAGTGAAATACTTACCCCCTACCTTCTAGTAGCACCCAGATCACACCCTTCTCCCCACAGTCCCAACCCTCAACAAAAAATGTTCCCCCTTCCCTCCTTCCACTCAGAAGTAACACCTCATCAACTCTCCTCCTCCTCCTCCTGACCTAAAGTACTGCTGAACAAAGATTAAAGTCAGAAACTTGGAAAGAGTAACACACCCTCCACCTTGACCCACTCACTCTGCAGCCCCTACCCGATTTTTCCCAACCCTACACAAGATACAACACCCCTTTCCCCGCCCATTCACTCCCTTCTCCACCCTCTAAGGCACTGAACCAGATACAGAGTTATCATCATGGGGGGGGGGGACCAGGACAGTGACCAATACAGGCTGACTACCATCTCAATAAACGGGGATGTGCACTTCAGAGGAATGAGCTGTTTACTATAAGCACATGCTACCATTCATTCAGACTGCAGCCCGCCGAGGTGGTCGTAGGAGGGTCAGTGCCAGTTGTCATCCTGTTCCCCTTCTCTGAATGATGATGACTTCATATCTGTTTCTGTGGGTGCCACAAGTGGGGATGTGGTGGGTGGCGGGGGCAGTATGAGTGCACAGGAGGATGTTTTGTCTTGTTTTGTGGGGCCAGGGGGAGTAGGGTGGATAAGTGCTGCTCAGTGGGAAGGCCGTGGAGGTTTTTTTTATTATTTTCGACTATTATCTTCCTTCACCAGTACCAGAGATGGGGGGCAGGTTGTTACTGAGTGGGGGGGGGGGGAGTGCAGTAAATGTATTAGTGAGGGTCGGACTTGGGGGAGAAGAGTGGGATTTTGGTGATACTAGAGAGTGAAGGAGTGAACATCGCTTCTGTTTTTTCACTAGTGAGACTGTGAGAAGCAGAACTGAGGAAGACTCTGTGAAGTGTGACTTGCAAGTGAAATGTTACTTTATGGAGGCTTTGCCAGGCAAAATTTTGAGTGAAGGGGCATTTCAAGGTCAAATCTCCAATCCCCGTACTCTTCACCTGACAAAACTGTCACTTTTGCTACACAATGGGCCCCAAAAGTTGTGAAGCATTACAAAGCACTCTGTGTAGCAATTTTTTGTTTTACTTCGCACAGAGCTATTTACATGGTGGCATGATAAAAGCAAATCGTGATGTACAGTACTGTGAGAGGCAGGTATTTCAGCACAAAATACATGACAGTTATCTGTATACAATACCCAGTTTACAACTACATAGTACATCATATTACAAATGGAAAAGACAAGCATCTAAAATGTTTACTTCTTCTTATAATACTGTCCTCATCAGATGCTTTTCTTTCAGTTTTTCGCTTAGCAAGAAATTTCTTCACTGTTCTAGGGCTCTTGCTCGAATCCTGCACAGAAAAACATGCCGTAAGACACCATGCAGATCATTTTTTTATATAGTTCCTTGATGATCTTTACGAGAAATAAACAAATACATCTTAGCTGGAGCCTAATATGTTCACCAAGAATTTCCCAAATGTTTTGTCTTGTGTGGTACAAAGTATCTAGCATCAAATAAACCCATATGGAAGTCCATACTGAAATCGCAGTTGTGTAGAACTGCACCACTTATGGGAAGTGTTTCTTTAAAAATTCCCCCCTCCATACTCAGACACAATTTCAGCTTATATTTTATAGAGTTGTTGAATTTCTATTCAATGTATTCTTTATTATTATGTTTATTTATGTGAAATAGGATTATTATTCTCTACAGTTGATCTACTCCTGCTGTTTAATCCTTTGCGGAAAAATGTCTCACTCCTCCACGATGAGACACTGGTGACAGGCCTAAGACAGATTTGCTTAGGGTGGGTCGAGACAATAAGGGATATAACACTTTCCCTTCAGATTTTATGGGAGACAGCCAAAACAGTGCTTAAGGCGAAACAAATATCCGAGGCAACACACAGAAATAGGGAACATAAAAAAACAACAGATGACATTAACCCAAAAGCTGACAGAGCTAGAGAAGGCACAAGAGGACAGGTGGGAAAGGAACAGCGGACAGCCCATAAAGCAAATGTGAGCCTGAATCAGGGGTCTGCAGAGGGTAGAGACAGAGCAGGTGTTCCACTACCTTAAGCAAAGTTACTATGAGGGAGGAGCAAGGGCCACCAAGCTTTTGGCCTCAGGCTGAAGTGACAGGTGGCCAGAGCAGCAATGACAAGGATACACTACCCGCAAATGGGGCAGTTGGGCACGAGAACTGGATAGATCTCAGATGCCTTTGTATCTTATTATGAAGCGCTGGATAGCCCCCATCCAGAAAACCTCAGATCTGAGTAAAAAAAAAAACTGCTTGGAGTCCTTGAATCTTCCCAAAATGACACAGGAACAGGGAGACCTGTTGATGGCCCTGATCACAAATCAAGACCTGTATGAAGCCATAAAAACACTTAAAACTAACAAATATCACAGACCTGATGGATATCGCAGTAAATTCCATAATTGCTTTAGGGAAGAGATCACATCTCTGCTAAAAGAGATCTTTAACAAGCTGAGAGGGGGAAACCTGCTGCCCACCTGGAACTATGCCACCATTTCAGTAATCCCCAAGGAAGGGAAAGATCCCTCATATTGTATTTTCTACCACCCATTTTGTTATCTAATATGGACTACAAGTTATATATGACAGTCTCAGTCAAATGGTTGAACCCTCTGTAGCCCCATAGCATAGGATTAGACCAGATGGGACTCATAATGGGTAGGCAGGTGCCAGATAACATTCACTGAACAATAAATGTCATACTGTAGATGTTATAACTATACTGAAGTCTCTGGCCTGTGTCGTGAGTCTTGGCACAGACAAAGCCTGCAGTTTGGAAATTTTTCTTCCTTGCTTTGGAACACTTTGGATTCCCCTGAACAATTCATTGCTGGAGTAAAGAATCTGCATTCCTCCCCACAGGCACACATTCAGACAAATGGCATATACCTCAGATCTGACCTGTACTGGGGAATGTGGCACGGCAGCCCCCCCTCTACGCTCTTATTTATTTTATACATAGAGCTCCTAGTCAGATGGATTCAGGCCAATCCTCAGATCCAGGGTACAGAGTCGGGGGGATGGTCCCACAAAATCGCTCCGCAGGCAGCATACCGTTATACCTAGCAGACCCTAAGAACTCAATACAATGAGGTCTGGAGGGGCTTGGAATTATTTGGGACACACACTGGATATGTCCTAAACTAAAAAAATAAAAAAAAAGAGTTTTTAAAATTTAATTAAAGAGTGGCAGGCCACCGAAATGAGGAATGTGGGGTTTCACATTGCAAAACAACTGTCCAACCTACATGATGTCAGTTTTATCCCATTAACACAATGGATCGAAGAAAACCTGAACTGATGGGCACTAGTGAATTTCTCTCTTTGCTCCAAAATTCACTTGGTAATAATTAATATTTGCCCACGATATTGTATCTGTTTCAATGCCTTCCCTTCTTAATATCTAGACATTTCTGGATTGGCAAAAAGATTTCTTTAAATATTTAAAGGCAGATAAGTGATCCCCCACAAGACACAGGCTACTACAACAGGAGAAAGTGTGAGGGGGAGCTGATCATGAACTTTATTACAACGCAATGAATATTTGCATCCTATTACTCCGATTGGTCACCTCATATAAATCAAACTGGAAGAGAATATAACAGATGGGGGGGGGGCACCTCTAGGGGGTATGGGCAATGGAAAAAAAGCTCACACTTCTTGCTGTCCGTAATACGCTAAAGGTAGGATACTGGGCTTGGGATAAGATGAAAACCGGCCCACACCTGTGACCATACCAGTGCTTGGGATGTGACGCTGGCTTTCTCCCATTGACACTGGACCTGACCTACTGCCACTAGGCACAGAATGGTCTCTTCTCACCATTTAAGTTCTGACCACAGGGAGACTTACAGTAACATAAGTTCACACCCTGCAACAAGCTAAATAACACGGATCATTTCTGCTATTTGCAGGTCAGAATGTATATGACCCTTCGGGGCAGGGAAGGAACTGCAGCAGAAAGTGCTTTCATTTTACCTGTCTGCATTGGTACTGTCTGGGTTCTGGGGGCAGAGTGTACAGATGGGGAATTCCACCTGGGTTGCTTGATTGTTTATGGTACTGTCTTGGGCTTCGTGCAAGTTCAGCTTTGTTTCATGTGCAGTTGGTATTACACTTTAGTTAGGGTCTGGGCTGATAAGTAACCTAGGAAGGACTGTATTTTCTAGTTAGAACAGTATTTTCTAGATCCTGCTGTAACATGGGTAGAGCAGTGGGCTGCAATGGATGTAGGGCAATGGTTTGGATGAACAACTTGTGGAAGCTAGGAGGGTGTCCAATCTGTCACAGGCTGAGGAGCCTAGAGGAAGAGGTGCTGTGGCCTGGGAGGGAGCTGGAGAGGGTAGGGAGAGGGGGCAGAGAGTAGGCAGGATGTCCTTCCCCATGGAGTAATATGGGGACACAACATTGGAGGCACATCGGATCGAGGGGGGGTTGGGAGGGGCTGTGCAAGCATAACACACAAAGGGCCTAGCGTTGGAGGGAAGGCTCAAGTAAGAAGGGAGGAGTGAAGGCACAGCAGAACAGAGGGGGCAAGTAATAGCTGTGAGGTGCTAGGGACAATGGTGGAGGAGGAGGGGGTGCAGGCTACCCAGGAGGGGGGCTGAAGAAGGAAAGGGAGGTGAGTGCACAAGGGTATGTAGTCGGTCTAAGCGGGGTGGCAAGGGAGAAAGAGTGAGAGGCACACCTGGAAGGACTGTAGAATGGCGCTGGGAGGATAGGGAAGAAATCATGGGCATAGCAGCAGTGGACATGGAAAAGATGGATAGGAGAAGGCAACAGGAAAAGACAGGAAGGGTATGCAGGAGGAGAAGTCGGGCAGGACAGAAGCAGGGTCAGACAGGGGAACTATGTGCACGAGGATTTGGGCATGGGAGAAAGAGCAGCAGTGACAGGCAGGGAGAATTATGTGCTAGAGGAGGGACAGGCAGGAGAATTTTGGCAACAGGGATGGGGAGGGGATTATATGCCAGAGTAGGAGTCAGACAGGAGAGGAATGGGAGGAAGCAGGTGGATGGAAATATGGGGGGATACTAGTACTGGGGGACTCAATATAAAGGGAGGTAAGGTGGGGTAGCAAGGTGGAAAGGCATAGTCATATATGGGTACAGGCCATGCCAGGGATGACAGCTGAAAGAGTGGGACAATTAGTCCTGAAATATGCTAGAAGGTGAAGAGAGAGACCTCACTTAATTCTGCATCTGGGGCAAATGATCTGGCAGTTAGTACATTAGGTGTAGTCCAAAAGAGGTTTGCAGAGCTGGGTACTTTATGCGAGGGGAAGGGTAAATCTGTAACTTTTTCTGAGGTACTACCAGTGCCCAAGGTGAGCATGACTAGAAAACAAAGGATCAAGGAATTTAATGAATGGTTAGGCGAATGGTGTCGCACCAAAGGGTATGGGTTAATGGGAGGGTGGGGACAGACCTGGGAGGACAGCAGTCTATACGCTATGGATAGACTTCACCTAAATGAGGAGGGAAAGAAGTTGTTAAAATGGAAGTGTGGGGAGCACACTGAGGTAGCGGGGCATTTAAACTAGGAGAGGGGGTGGCAAGTGGAGGAAGACTACACAGTGGCCACAAGATGGAAAGCAGCACAAGTTTACCCCTCAGAACAAGGGCAATGAACTAGGCAGAAGCAATAGAGGGGATGCTGGAAGTGGAGGGCAGAGGGATGGGGGAGGGACGGTAAAGGGATGGAAGGTGGTCATCATGAATGCTAGAAGCTTGGAGGATAAAATTAATGACTTGCAGGCCCTCATGGTGGTGAGGGAGGTGGACTTGGCAGCCATCACGGAAACATGGGCCACCCAATACCATGACTGGGACCTGGCAGTCCCAGGGTACAGAATATTCAACAAGGATAGGGAAAACAGGAGGGGGGAAGAGTGGCAGTATACGTGAGGGAGGGGCTAAGGTGCATTAGGGGGGAGAAGAGGGAGGAGGGAGAAACAGAAGGATTATGGCTTCTAATTCAGGATTCCAGGAATAGGACTCTCCAGATGGGGGTGGCATACAGGCCACCCTCCCCTCCCAGAGTGAGGAGTTGGAGAGAAAATTTGAGAGGCAGATTAGAAGGGCATGCGGGAAGGGGAGCGTGGTGGTAGTGAGGGACTTCAACCTGCCAGGGGTAGACTGGAAAACCCCAGCTACCAGTAGTAAAAGGGAGTAGGTACTGCTGGACACCTTTCAGAAATGTTTCCTGACACAGATGGTCAGTGAACCAATGGGGGGGATACCCTTGACCTAGTGGAGGTGGGGAGTCTGTGAGGAATATCAAGGTGGATGAACCATTAGCGGGGAGTGACTATCACTCGGTATGGTTCAAGTTGATTATGAGCAAAGAGGGGGTGGCAACCAACATGATGGTGTTGGATTTCAGGCGGGTGAATTTCGCAAAGATGAGGGAGGTTGTGAGTTGGTACCTAGCCAGGATCCAGCCTAGAATGAACAGGAACCAGAGATGGGAGCTCATAAAGAGGGGGATACTAGAGGCTACCAATTCCTGTAGCAGGACTCAGAGTAAAAAGGCAAGGGCAAAAAAGCCAAGCTGGATGTGTAGGGGGGTTGTAGAACAGGTGAGGAGAAAAAGGGTGGTCTTTAGGAAATACAGGAAATCAGGGAGGGGGAAGACTCTGAGGAGTACCGGCATGAGGCAAGGAAGGTGACAAGGGCAGTAAGAAAAGCAAAAGCCACCAAAGAGCTCAGGCTGGCGCAAGGCATAAGGGAGGGGGATAAGAGCTTCTTACAGTACATCAGGGAGAAAAGGAGCTGTAAGGAACAGATAGTAAGGGTTAAGAAGGAGGGAGACTAGGTTGAAAAGGGAGAGAAAAGGCAGAGGCACTCAATGACTACTTCTGATCAGTATTTATGAGAGACAGAGGGGAAGTGCTACCCAAAGGGGGGTGGGATAGCTGTAGCGGCCGGGGGGGGGGTGTTCACAGATGGAGGGACCACAGAAGGTAGAGTGCTGGAGGGCTTGAGAGTCCTGAGGGTGGATAAGGCACCAGGGCCAGATGGTATTCACCCCAGGGTGCTGAGAGAGCTGGCAGAAATACTGCAGGGGCCCTTGGCTGGCCTATTTAATGCCTCACTGATATCTGGATGCATATCCAGGGATTGGAGGTTGGTGCATGTGGTTCCCCTGCATAAAAGTGGACCCAGAGATGAACGAGGGAACTATAGACTGGTGAGCCTCACATCCATCGTGGGGAAGCTAATGGAAATGATCCTGAAGGAGAGGCTGGTGGCCCTGCTGGAGTCCAATGGGTTACAGGACGGTGGACAGTATGGCTCTGTCATGGGAAAATCCTGCCAAACCAACCTGGTAGAGTACTATGACTGTGTAATTAGGCAGATTGACAAGGGCCATGCAGTGGATGTCCTGTACCAGGACTTCAGCAAAGCATTCGATTTGGTGCCACATGGGAGACTTGGAACAAAACTTGAAAGCAGAGGGGTGGGATCAAAAATGGTGGGATGGGTGAGAAACTAGCTACAGGGAAGACAGCAGAGGGTGATGGTGGAAGGGGAACTCTCATCCCCAAGGAAGGTGATGAGTGGGGTCCGACAGGGCTCAGTGCTGGGACCAGTGTTATTTGGGATATTTATTGCAGACATTTCCATGGGCATCAAGAGCAGGATCAGCCTGTTTAATGATGACACCAAGATAGGGGCCGTGGTGGATGACACAGAGGGATGGAGGGGTCTGCAGGAACATAGAAACATAGAAGTTGATGGCAGATAAGGACCACAAGGCCCATCCAGTCTGCCCATTTCTTTTTCTACCTTATGAATGTGCGATCTGCCTTTGCTCTGTCAGTAGCCTATCTATTCATACTCATCCGTATTGCTCCCTTATGCCTATCCCATGCCTGTTTGAAGCCCTGCACTGTATTCATAGCCACCAATTCCTGAGGTAGGCCGTTCCATGCATCCACCACCCTTTCTGTGAAAAAGAATTTCCTCACATTCCCCCTTAATCGGCCTCCCTCTAATATCATGCTGTGTCCTCTTGTCCTGCTATTTTTCTTATATTTAAACATGTTAGACTCTTTCACCTTGTTAATGCCCTTAAGGTGTTTGAATGTCTCGATCATATCACCTCTCTCCCTCCTTTGCTCAAGGGTATACATATTGAGCTCCGTTAATCTGTCCTCATATGTCTTCTGATGCAGTCCCTGCACCATTTTGGTTGCCCTTCTCTGGACTGCCTCAATTTGGTTAATGTCCTTGTGAAGGTGTGGCCTCCAGTACTGCATGCAGTACTCCAGATGGGGCCTAACCAGTGTCTTGTAAAGAGGGATTATTACCTCCCTCTTATGACTTGTGATACCCTTACTAATACACCCCAACATCCCCCTAGCCTTACCTACTGCTTTAGAGGTCTGCTTGGATGATTTCAGGCCATCGGTGATGATGATGCCCAAGTCTCTTTCTTCCTTTGTGACTGCCAGCAACTCCCCTCCCAGCCTATAGGTGGCTTCAGGGTTTCTCTTCCCTATGTGTATGATCTTGCACTTCTTTTCATTAAATCCCAGTTGCTACTCTTATGACCATTTTGCTAGTTTATCCAGATCTCTTCTCATTCTGCCCACCCCATCTGGATCATCTACTCTGTTGCAGATCTTGGTGTCATCCGCAAACAGACAAGCCTTACCCTCTAGTCCATCTGCAATGTCACTAATGAAGATATTGAAGAGGACTGGCCCCATGACTGATCCCTGAGGTACCCCACTTGTGACTTGCATCTCTTCTGACTGTATACCATTTACCACCACTCTCTGTTTTCTGCCCATCAACCAGTTTGCTACCCAGTTGACCAACTTCTGACCCACCCCGAGCCTACCCAGCTTATTTATCAATCTTCTATGTGGAACAGTGTCGAAAGCTTTGCAAGTCAAGGTAGGCGACATCAACTGCTCCCCCTTGGTCCACCACTCTGGTTACCCAGTCAAAGAAATCTATGAGATTAGTCTGACAGGACCTTCCTGTTGTAAACCCATACTGTCTTGGATCCTGTGCCCCTATGGATTCCAGGTGTTGCACTATCCTTTCCTTAAGGAGTGCCTCCATAATCTTGCCCACTACTGAGGTAAGACTGACTGGTCTGTAGTTCCCTGCCTCCTCCCTACTACCACTCTTGCAGAGCGGGATCACATGAGCCCTTCTCCAGTCTTCTGGGACCTCTCCTGTGCTCAGAGACTCACTAAACAGTTCTGCTAATGGCTCTGCTAGTTCCACCCTTAGCTCCTTAAGTACCCTGGAATGTATGCCATCAGGTCCCATTGCCTTGTCCACCCTGAGCTTAGTGAGCTCTTGTAGGACCCTTTCTTTTGTGAAGGGAGTAGTGCTCACCTCCCTCCCCCGTTTCCATGGTGCTGAGCTGTGGGCCCTGCCCTACCTTCTCTTCAGTAAATACTGAGCAAAAGTAACTATTTCGGATAGATGCTTTCACAGGGTCCTCCTCCTCATATGCCTCCTTTTCTCCTTTGAGCTTAGCAAGACCCCCTCTGGACTATCTCCTTTCACTAATGTATCTATAGAAAGTCTTGTCACCTTCTTTTACTGTTCATCCTAGTGGTTCCTCAGTTTGGGACTTTGCCTACCTTACTGCTTTCCCTGCTTCCCTTAGGGCAGTTTGGTATGCCTCCCTATCTTCATCCTGCTGTGTTCCCTTATATTTCCTGAAGGCCAGCCTTTTGGCTCTGACCTTTTCTGCTACTGTATTTGAGAACCAAAGTGGTTTCCTTCTTCTTTTGCACTTCCTTTTCTGTCTACCATAATGGGAAGTTGCTTCAAGTATTGCATCCTTAATGCTTGCCCACTTTGCCTGTACCCCCTCACCTGTGTTTCTTTTTGCCAGGGCTAGCTTAACTCTGTTGGCCATCTTATCAAAGTCAGCTCCTCTGAAGTCCCATATTTTGCCTTGGAATGGGATGATTTAGATGTAGTAGCCAAACTGAACCATACCATGTGATGGTCACTGGCCCCCAGGTGACCTTCTACCTGGAGATCTGTGATCCCTTCCTGTTAGTCAGTACTAGATCTAGGATAGCCCTGTCTCTTGTTGGTTGTTGTACCAGTTGTTTGAGGCCCTCCTGCAGGAATCCACCATGTGTCTAGTTCTGGCAGATGTTCCTGCTGGTATTGACCAATCTGTATCCGGCATGTTGAAGTCTCCCATTATCAGAACCTCCCCTTTAGTGGTCATGTTTTGTATATCTTCTAACAGTAATGTGTCTATGTCCTCCCCCTGGTCTGGGGGCCTGTAGACAACCCCAGTTCTTATGGCTGTCCCATTTCCTGTTTCCAGGGTGACCCACAGTTCTTCTGGCTCCTTATGTGTATTCTGAATTTCTACAGCTTTGATATTTTCATTGACATACAGGGCCACTCCACCCTTTTTGCACCTCGGTCTCTTCTGAACAGTACATAGCCAGGTACTGAAGTCTCCCAAGTGTGGTTACTGGTAAACCACGTCTCACTAATTGCTACTATGGGCAGTTTAGCCTATGACATTATTGCCTGCAGGTCTGGGATCTTATTTCCCAGGCTGTGAGCATTTGTGTACATGATTTTCCATTGGCCAGATTTCGGTGTGTTAGTTGTTGGGTAAGGTTTGGCATTTCCCCTGTGCATCGTATGGGGAGACAGACCCTTCTTCTTACCTGGTGATGCAAATGAACTGCAAACATGCTGAATCCCTATTTGACCACTAGCTGCGGGAGAGGGGTGTTCTTCACATTCGACGTATGGGGTGCTGCACCCCTCTCCCCATTTGCTAGTTTAAACATTCTGCAAAGACGTCAAACTTCTGCCCCAATGCACTGACTCCCTCCTTAGTCAGATGCAGTCCATGAAATTTAAAGAACTTTCACTCCCAGAACTGTTGCCAGTTCCCTACAAATCTGTGTCCTTTTTCCTGGCACCAGCCCTTGAGCCACATGTTTAACTCCCCTATCTCCCCTTCTCTGACCTTCCGTCCATCTGCCCCCCTCTCCCAGACTGCCAGGATCTCAGAGAAGGAGATGCCAGATGAAATGGATGATAGTTTGTCACCCAGCCTGGTCAGGTGTTCTTTGGTCTTCACAACTGACCGGCTGGCGAGATTATTAGTCCCTATGTGTACCAGGACGTCAATGTTTTCTCCTACTTTGTGAACAATTTTAGCAATGCAGTCAGTGTCTCTCCATGCTGATGTACCTGGGAGACATCTGACCATTATCCCTGGCTGGAGATGGGCATCAACTCCCCGAATCATGGAGTCTCCTATGATCAGAAGTTTTTTGGATTTCCTTTTTGCCTTTTTTTGTTTTAGTTCCTGATTTGGGCTAATTGCTACTATGTCCAGTTTAGCCTCTGACATTATTGCCTGCAGGTCTGGGATCTTATTTCCCAGGAAAATCTGAATAAGCTAGAGACTTGGTCAGACACTTGGCAGCTAGGGTTCAATGCCAAAAAGTGTAAAGTCCTGCATTTTGTAGCAGAAAATCCAAGAAAAAACTATAAACTGGGGGGTATGCAGCTGGCAAAGACTGAGGAGGAGGAGGAGAAGGCTCTGGGGGTAGTCATCATGGGATCAATGAACAGCTCAGCACAATGTAGGAAGGTGGCAGCAAGGGCCAACAAAATGCTGGGTTGTATCGTGAGGGGAATAATTTTGAGGAGGGGGAGGTGATTCTGCCGCTGTATAGATCACTGGTTAGACCTCACCTTGAATACTGCGTGCAGTACTGACACCCATACCTGAAAAGGGATATTAAATTAATGGAGGGGGTGCAGCGTAGAGCAACTAAGATGATCTAGGGGCTGGGGGACTTACCGTATGAGAGCAGGCTAAAGGAGTTGAACATGTACTCGCTGGAGGAGAGGAGGAACAGAGGGGATATAATCAAGACATTCAAGTACTTGAGAGGTATAAACAAGACTGGTATGGAAGGGCTTTTCACAATAAGGATGGGGAGGGACACTTGAGGCCATGACATGAGAATGGAGGGGGAAAGATTTAGGGGGGAAATGAGGAGACACTTTTTTTACAGAGAAGGTAGTGGCAGGGTGGAACACGTTACCAGCAGAGGTGGTAGCCTGTAAAACTGTCCAGTTTCAAGAGGGGCTGGGACAGAGCAAGGGGAGGATAAGGAGAGGGGGTTAGGGGAGGGGCAGCTGCAGAATAGGGCTGCTGGCTGCAAAATCGAGCAGACTCGATAGACCGTATGGCCTTTTTCTGCTGGCAAATTTCGTATGTTCGTAAATTATGATCCACAGTAGACAACATCAAGCCCCAGTACAAGGGAACTGTCTCTTGCAAACAACAGAGATCATACTTAGAGGTGATCTACAAACAGGACACATTTCAGCTTTACTATATATAAAGCATTGTGAGAACTGAAAGTAGACCAAGCCTTGAGGATAAAGCAGAATTAGGAGGAGGAGAATGATTAAACTTGGATGGATAATGAATGGGTAGCAATCTTTCACATGGTATTTAAAACAACCAGCTCACCATTATGACAGGAGTACAGTTGGAAAAATAAGGCACACCTCTTTTATACCCCTGAAATACAAGGGAAGTGGACAGCCACATCTTCATACAGAATCTGAAGGCAGATTAGGACTGCTTGGCCCAGTCAGTCTGCCAATTTGCAGAATTGTTGGAGCGATGTGCCATGGACAGCCAAAGGCAAACCACACACATATAATTTGGTCATGCTGAACTTAACAGAATTCTGGAGGTAGGCAGAGCAGACCCTGATTTATTCACACTGGACATCCTACTGACCTTAACAGACACTATACTTGGCCGACTCCCAGATGGGGTGAGAGGCAAAGACCTCTTAAACCTGTGGCAAGTGCTGCAAGCCATAGCACAAAACACCATTACTAGATGCTGACTGAAAATAACCCCCCCCACCACCACCACCACTAGACCCAACAGAAGTGAGTGGACATAGTAAGAGAAACATACAGGATGGAACAGTTAACATTCCAGATCAATCAACATACACCTAGCTTTACAGCCAAGTAGCTGAAATTAATATTTTACATGGTAGAGAGAGACCACAGCTGTTCCCATAGAACGTCGTTGTGTGAAGGAGCTGGCCAGGAAAAAGATATTTGTCCTGAAATGAAAGTTAGCTGAGAAGTACCTCCCGCCCCTCCCACTCACTCCGATCCTCTGATGAAGGATTGCTAGAGGTTCCCAGGGTACACCTAAAGACGTTTGGGGGAAGATCGTTTGCCTTTATGGCCCCTACCCTGTGGAACTCTATCTCGCCAGATACATGAGAGCCTGACTGTGGAAGGGTTTAAAAACTCCCTTAAAACACATGTTTTTGAAAAAGCATTTGAAGGAACATAATATTTTAGGATTTGTGTGCTGGTTTTAAGTGGATTGTGGTTATGTATTTTAAGAAGTTTGTATTGTCTGTAACTATACCGTAAAGGCGCTCTGAGCAATGGAAGGGCACCTTCTATAAACAACATTTTACTTACTTACTAATTTAACTTTGCACAATAACCTACACAGAGGAAACCCTCAAGTGTAACAGAATGTATTGACTTGAAGATAATCTACAATTAACTATCCTTAACTGTGTATCACAATGCTGTGGATCTTACAGATGTAAATGACATTTTTGCTGAAGTTACTATCCTCTGTTTGCGACATCATAATCCTTTCCACAACAACAAACAGTTATGTAATAAACACAGGATTATGACTTCGGCAAAGAATTAAGCAGAAGAAACAGATCAACTCTAGGGGCTAACCATCAACAAACAGGCCCCTGCGTAGGATGATGATGGTATTCTGATGCCAAAACATCCTGAGTCCATGCAAATTTGTTTACAATTTATCTAGGACAATCCTGTTGAAATACAACAACTCTTTTCCAGTGGAGGACCGCTTTTACCCATCTCGACAGCTGGGTGCACTGGAACACTGAGAGTTTAAATTACTTCCCCAAGGCCTCACAGTGTGTATTTAACTCTAGCAGGGATTCAACTTGCGATACCACAGCCTCAAAAGTAATGAAGAAAAAAGGGAGAAGAAATGCCAACAATACAGAGCATAAGTCATGGGAAACCATGCACAACAAGAAAAAATTACTTACCATAGTAATGTTGTTTCTTCTAATGAAGTCTTGCTGTATTTTGACAGTATGCAGTATGACCAACTAGTTCAGCTGCCCCGGAGAACTAAGAGTTAAACACTATGCAAATACACAGAATGATGAGCTCAAGCTCAGTTTTCGAACCACTGTCCTTGGTACATTCTATGTAACTGACCAGATTCTTATGACGATACTGATAAGCAAGTTAAATAAATAATAATCATAACTAAACACCCCAAAGGGGAAATACGAGAAAAGGCATAAAGAAGACTCAAGTCACTGATGCCCAGAAAGAAACACCACCCACTGGTGGTTAAGAGAATAAACAACTGGAGTGCAGAAACCCCGCTTCCCTAGGTTTCAGAGGGGAGGCAGGATGGGAGGTCAGAATATAGCAAGAATCCATTAAAAGAAACATTACTATGGTAAGTAATTTTTTTTTCAAACAACATGAAGTCTTGTATTCTGACAGTATGCAGACTACCAAGCAGTGTCCCAATGGAGGGGAGCTCAGAACCTACTTAGGGAATAGGCTTTGCAGTACTGCTGTGCCAAACTTGGCATCACTCCTAACCTGGGTGTCCAGGCAGTAGTGCTTAGTGAATATGTAAAGAGTTTTCCAGGTAGCTGCTTTACAGATGTCAAGCAGGGGGATATCTCTGGCAGCTGCTATTGAGGCAGCTGCCCCCCCCTAGTAGAGTGAGCCATCAAGCCCACTGGTGGCTGCTTACCCAGTTTGCCATAACAGAACTGAATGCAAGCCACAGTCCATCTGGTGATGGTCTTCTTTGTGGCTGGCCTGCCTTTATTACCTACCTCACCACAGGTACGGAACAACTGAGTATAGTCCTTCCTATGGTTCTTTGTTCTATTCAAGTAATAGCTGATGGACCTTTTTACATCCAGGCTATGCAGCCTGCGTTCACCTGAACTGGAATGATCAGTGAAGAAGACAGCCAATGTTATGGACTGATTCGGGTGAAAGTCTGAGACTGCTTTGAGGAGGAACTTTCTGTTAGTCCATAGAACAATCTTGTCCCTGTGAGGGTCAATGTAGTTGGGTTCTACTGACAGAGCCTGAAGCTCACTGATCCTCCTGGCCAAGGTGATGGCCACCAAAAAACAGTCTTCCATGTCAGGAATTTGAGCTCTGCTGAGGACATGGGCTCAAATGGGGGCTGCATAAGCTGTGCTATGCATATGTTAAGGTCCTAGGAAGGGGTATGCTCCCTGTGAGGAGGGTGAAGGTGGAGCAACCCCTTGAAGAACTTATTAAATAAAGGATGGGCAGCTAGGGAAAGGCCCTTCCCAGCTGACAGGTATGCAGTAACAGCTGTCAAGTGTACTTTCAAGGTGGAGGGTTGCAAACCCAAGGATTGAAGGTGAACCAAGTAATCCAACAGGACTGCTACTGCTGGTCAGCCTCCTTTGGATCCTTGTCCTTCTGGGTACACCAGATGCGGAATCTCTTCCATTTGGAGGAGTAAGTCTTCCTGGTGAAAGGTTTCCTGGAAACCCTAAGGATGTCCAGGACTCCTTCAGAGAGATGCAGGCCTGCATACTCTAAGTCTTCAAGAGCCAAGCCTTGAGCTGGAGGGACTGGAGGTTGGGGCACAGGATCCTCCCTTGGGATGACGTCAGCAGGTTGTGCCTCCTGGGGAGGCAAACTGGACTGGCCACTGACATGGACAACAGCATCGAGTACCATGGTGGTCTGGCCCAATCCAGAACTATCAGAATCATGGTGGCTGACTGACCCCTGAGTTTGACCAAGACTCTGGGTATCAGAGGGAATGGATAAAAGGCATCCAGGAATCAGCCTGACCAATCCAGCTGCAGAGCATCCAGAGGCACTGAGCCTAGTGCCGGTGGTCCACAGCAGAACTGGGGCAACTGATGATTGTCTGGGGCTGTAAAGAGATCTATCTCTGGAGTGCCACATCTTCTGAAGACTGTCATCAGAATTTGCCTATTCAAGGACCATTTGTGATGGCCCTGGTTGATCCTGCTGACAGCATCTGCCAGGACATTGCGCTTCCCTGGCAGGTGAACTACTGACAGAGAAATGTTCAGGGAGTAGGCCAGACTCCAGATCTTCATGGCCTCCATGTACAGCACTGAGGACCTTATCCTTCCTTGTTTGTTGATGTAATACCAGGTAGTGGTGTCGTCTGTTCTGATCTGCACCACCTTCGCCTATAGCATCTTGGCAAATGACTGAAGTGCCAAAAACACTGCTCTGCATGCCAGCAGATGTATGTGCAGCAGAGACTCCTGCTGGAGCCAAGTCCCATGAGCAGTATGCCCCCCTAGGTGGGCTCCCCACCCTAGTAGTGAGGCATCTGTGGTCAGCACTACTGAATGAGCTTGTTGAAGGAAGGGAACTCCTGCCCTGAGGTTGTCCCTGTCTTGCCACCACTAAAGAGCTTGCAGCAAGGTGGCAGACACTGAAATTAGTTTGGACAGGGAATCCTTCTTCTGAGACCAAAAGGACCTCAGGTGGAACTGGATGTTCCTCATCTGAAATCTGGTGCCTGGGACTACTGCTGTGGTAGCAGCCATGTGGCCCAGGAGCTGTAGGAAATACCTTGCTGGGCAAGGGACCTGAAGATGAAAGGACACTACCAACTGAATGATGGCGTCCACCCTTCCTAGGGGGCAGGAAGGCTTTTGCTTGAATTGTGTTCAGCTCCGCCCCTATGATATCCAGAATTTGGATGGGTTTCAGGACTGACTTGAGATTTACCAGGAACCCCAGAGATTGGAGGGTATCCTGTGTGACGACTAGGGCTTCCTCTACTTGTTGGGGGGGAATGACCCACTACCAGCTAGTCATCCAGGTAGGGATGCACTGTGATTCCCTACCTTCTTAGGTATGCCATGACCACTGCTAGGCACTTTGTGAAAGCCCTTGGGGCAGACGTCAGTCCGAAAGGCATGGCCCTGAATTGATAATGGCCCAAAGGTAGTCTGAATCTGAGGTGCTTTCTGTGAGACTGGCTGATGGGGATGTGAAAGTAAGCATCCTTTAGATCTAGGGATGCTAACCAGTCCCCTTGTCTGAGAGTAGGCAGAATGATAGCCAGAGTGATCATCTTGAACTTTGGCTTTGTAAGACGCTTGTTTAGGTATCTCAGATCTACAATAGGCTGCCACTCCCCATTTTTCTTCAGGGTTAGGAAGTACCTTGAATACAATCCATTTCCTTTGTGCTGAAGTGGAACAGGTTCCATTGCCCTGGCTTGAGGCAGGGCAGAAAACTCTGCTTCCAGAAGATCCGTTTCTGAGGGGTGACAGGTTTGCATGATTGTGCTCCTGTTTTTGGGAACAGTTTGAAACTGAGAGCAAGACCCTGGCCTATTGTCTCCAGGACCTACCTGTTTGAGGTGATGGATTGCCAAGTCTGAAGGAAGTAGGCCAGCCTGACCCCTACTGGTGGTGGGGAGGCAGCCCAGACACACATCTCAAGGTGTCTGTTTTGAGGGTGTAGTGGACTGAGAGGTGGAACCAGCACAGCCAGTGCATCTTCTGCCTCTACATCTAAAGTAACCCTTAGGTTGCTGGTAGGAGGGGAAGGCTTGAGCCTAGTGGAAAGGCCTGGGGTAAGGCCTACCTCTGCCTCCTCTAGTTTGTTGCCTTTGAGGGGTAGCAGCTTTCTCTTTGTCAGCTGCATTCTTGTAGGCTACCCTACGCTCATTCACCTTTTTCATATGTGCCTCTGTTTGCTCCCCGAACAAAGAATTTTGTGTAAGAGAAAAATCAATGGCAATGTTCTTCATGTCCTGTGAGAGGTTTGTACACCTCAGCCAAGAAAATCTCCTGAGGGAAATGGTTGCAGCCATGGAACGAGAGGCTGCGTCATTGGCATCCACTGCCATGTGGAACTGGTATTCGAATGACTGAACCCCTTTACTGACCAGCTCCTGTAGGTCTGCTGCCAGTTCAGGGGAAGCCTTCTTAGCTAACTGATCTATTGACTCCCAGAGGGACGTCTGGTACCTAGATACCCAGGGAGGCAGCTAGATAACCTTTTTTTGTTAAGGAGTCCATTTTTCTTGAGTCCTTATCAGGAAAATGAGAGGCAAGGAGGGGTTGCAGTTTTTTCACACGCTGCAGCTTGTACTACTCCCACATGACTACAGTGGCTGCTCAAAAATTCAGTGCCACTCCCAGCCAACTCGTACTTTCTATCCACTTTCTTATCCACTGGGGGGGTAGAACTTGGGGTCTGGAGGATTGTAGAGGTCTGCTTTTTGAAGGACTTGTGAATAGGAATCATGAGTCCCTGGGAGACAGGGGAATCCATCATTTCCTTACAGTCATCCTCTTCCTTCTCTTCCTGTCTCGTGTCTCGGACAGACAACTGCAAAGTTTCCGCTACCTGTCTCATAAAAGAAAAATGAGAGGTAGATTCTCTTGTAGAATGAGGAGGAGACTCATACCGAGAATGTTCAGGAGAAACCTCATGCTCAGCAGGTTCTCCCACTTCCTCCTCCTCATCATCATCATAATCTTCATATTCAGATTCATAATATTCCTCTGGATCCAGACAGCCTCAAGGAACTGAATCAGCAGGTGCCTGAACCGAGTTATGCGCAACCGGGTGTTGAGACAGTTCACCCCAAGTGGGCTGCAATGACTGAACTATGCATATAGCTTTCGCAATCTCCTCAGCGGTTGAAGCCACAACCACTTGTTTCTGTGGTTCCAAACCACTTTTTCTCATCTTTTTTTAGTGAAGCCCATATCAGGGGGCGAGTCTGCTTGTCTTTTACTCAATGAGGATTCACCTTGGTCTGAGTGTTCGGTTTCCAGTTCAGTAGGTTCTGTTGAACCGGCCCAGACCTCATCGGAGGATTTCTGCATTCTATCCCTCAGTTTACTCAAATGTCTATCTACGGTAGATTGAGAAAAGGTTTTACAAATGTCGTAGTCTGATTGCAAATGGTCAAAACCCAGGCAATACAGGCACATTAAGTGCGGATAAGCCTTGGCAAATTGTTTCCTGCACTCAGTGCAGCATTGAAACCCAATGGGACTGTTTTTTCTCTTGGGTTTCAGTGACATAACCTTTACTAAATTTAGGGATTAACCCAGAGGCTAAGTTAGGCTGGTTAAGCGAATCCAGTTAAAACTGTTTTATCTAAAATGGCTTAGTCAGGCTCGAATAAATAAAAATAAAATGATGTATTTACCCCTGATGGCTTTACTTAGGCCAGGTAAAAGAGAGAGACAAAGTTTTAGGCAGCAAGTGGTTCAGCACCTGCGTTAAAAAACGAGAAAAACTCTCAGTTTTTAGTCTAAAACTTTGAACCGGATCCCCAAACAATATATGATAGGTTTGAAATAACACTTTACCAGAATTAATGAAAGAAATATCTTCAGTTTCCTCCCGGTATTGGAGAACCATTTGGAAACTAAAAACTGGCCAAACTGAAGTTAAACCTAGACAAGTCTATCCTGTAACCGAAGGACAGAGGTTTGAAAAACAAACGAAATAAATGGCAGTTTAAAAGACTGTCAATATCTGAAATTCAACCGAAGAAGTTGAGGAGCAATCTCCAAGGCATCTTCACAGGCAAGCAGAGTAAAGAATCTGGTCAGTTACATAGAATGTACCGAGGACAGTGGTTTGAAAACTGAACTCGAGCTCAACGTTCTATACATTTGCATTGTGTTTAACTCTCAGTTCTCCGGGGCAGCTGAACCGGTTGGTCATACAGCCTAGATGGTGTGTTATTTTTTCATGAAATTTTCAAGGTTGAAGGGGCCCATGCTAAGTGTGTGCCTTAGGAAGGTTTTGTGAAAAATTATTATATAGCTCCAGAATTATAATGATTTTAGAGTTAATGTTCTCACACAAACAGTAAAAAAAAAAATTGTGACTACTTATTTTCATGATTTACCTCTCATGCTGAAAAAAATACTGATTGTGTCAGCCGCCATCCTGATTTCCTTTTTTACAGTTTAAAAATGGTATCAAGAAAGTAATATTGACGTAACATTAGACACCAAAACCTGTATCTTTCTAAAGGATAGTTCTTTAGTTCAATTCTGGAATTTAATTTTAAAAACTACCCCCAAACCTATCTTTACTCATTCTGATTACCTTCACTTGTTCCTCAGAAATTTACCATTTGCAACATGTAATTTTACAGTTTGTGCAGAAATTTGTCAGTCATGACAAGTCATGTTATCGTTCATGCAGAAATTTAACAGTTGTGACCTATAATTTTACCGTTCGTGTGGAAATTTACTAGTCATGATATATGATGTTACTGTCTGTGCAGTAATTTGCAACAGGTTTTTCTTATTTATCATTCAAGCGACACTATTTGTCAACCACATTGTAAAATGGCATAATGAGCAAATGCTGAGGTACAATCAGACCTCAAAACCGGTAGTTTGGTTAAAGACTGCTATTTAGGTTAATTCTGGTATTTAATTTAAAAAATACCTCCCCAAACCTATCTTTATACATTGGGACTACCTTCAGCCGTTCCTCAGATATTTACAGTTCGTGACATGAAAATTTTTATTGTCGTACACTATTTGTAACATGTATTTTTATTTACAACTCTAGTGATACTATTTACCAACGGTATTCAAAATGGTATAAGAAGCAAATATTGAGGTAAAATCAGATCCCAAAACTTGTATTTTGCCAAACAGCAGTTGTTTAGCTCAATTCTGGTATTTAATTTGAAAAAATACCTACCAAAACCTATCTTAATGCATCGGGATTGCCTCTGGTGTTCCTCTCATATTTACTGTTCATGACATGTAATCTGTACCTGACATCCGGTAATTTGCAACATGGAGGCACAATATGCAGGGCACTCTGGGCCCTGCACTTCCACAGCCACATGGATGAGGATATGGTTCTACTATCTCAAAAAGAAAGGACATTTTTGCAAAAAAACTTAATGCACCAGTTAGGGTTCAGATTAATGCAACTAAACTAGGGAAATGTAATGTTAGGGTTTCCAACACTGACTCCCCAACCCCATTCTCATATATTTATTTTATTTTATTAGAATCCAGGATTACAAATACCTTTGAGCCAAGGCTTTTTTACAAAGGTTCCACGTCAGCTGAGAGACAATAGGAGACAAGGAAATTTGAACTTCAAAGAACAATGCAATTTGAAATGGAGGAGAGCAAAACAGGTTACAGTCAATTCCAAACAGTTACATACATACATTTGCTGTGGTACAAGGTGCCATAGGGAAAGTAAGCTAGGAAGGGACAACAAATCAGGTGCAGACGGTGGCATTTGTCAGGAACAAGAAAAGTGCATAAGGGGATGGGGAGAGAGGGTAAGGAGGGAAGGGGGAAGGGTGTTAGAGGAGGTATAAAACAGAAATAAAGAAGCATAGACTTCGAAAAATATAGTCTTCCCTACCTGAAGCACAAGCAGCACATCTTACCTTACTGATTCAGGAAAGGGGGTGAGTATTAGGGTTGAGAATCCCAAGGAAGACCCCAGCAGTGATTTGCTGTAATGTTTTTTTTACTACTGCTGCTTGGGGAGTGGGGGCGGGAAGTCAGTGCTGGAAACCCTAATGACACATTTCCCTGCTTTTGTCACTTTAATCTGAACCCTAACTGGTGCATTAAAACTGTCTTTTGCAAAGGAACAGTGTATGGTTTGAAACGTAAAATATATAAAATGCTGCGTTTTTCTTCCCAAGAAATCACTGTGTTTAGTTTTCTATTATGAAAAAAAATACACCCTCACCCTGCTGCCAAAAACCAACCTGACTGACTGGTAGGCTTCCGTTTTTTTTGTGTGTTTTTTTAAATGATGAAACAGCAAAATACTTTGTATAATGGGAGGGTCTGGGTTCTACTGGAGAAAAGGAATGTAAAACAGTTAGTAGCATGAATTTCCATTCTAACTGAAAAAGCTACTGTACCACAGAAGAATACAACAGCATTCTATGACTCATGAACTGTGTTATAATAGCTTTACTATTTGGCATGGAAATCCATGCTCAACCAGGGGTAATCATATACTATATATAAAATATAAGCTGAAATGAGTCATGAGGTTAAGCAGTTCAATGCTTTCTCAAAAATGACAAAATTAACATGCTATATACAGTACTACCAAGACAAATGAAGACAGTGCGATCTGAGCTGGAAATCATTCAGATTAAGAGAATGCTTTCGAGAGCACACACATCTCATCTCAAAACTGGAGTAAAATAGCACAACTTTTGCACATAGGCATCTAACAGGCAGAAGTTACTGTATATTGATTCTCTAATGAATTATGCATAGTTTCTATTATGCTATTCCAGAAACTGATGCAAAGTCTTACAAATAGATTATATACAGCAATTTATTAATACTTTATACTTTTCTGCAACAGTTAAGCAGGTTAGGCTATATTGCTCCAGTTAAATTACCTTTCCTTTTACAAAGTAAAACACCCATGATTCAGAGCTATTTTTAACTGTCTCCAGCCTCGAAAAAATGCTTCATTTTTTTTTACTTGCAAAACAATGTATAAGGAGGAGTCACAAGTCAGCCTTCAGTTATATCGAGGATGTTAACAGGATATTTCAGCTGCAAAATACTGCAAGCAAGAAAGGAAGTGGCAGCACACTAAATAAAGCAACAGGAGCATTCATATGCCACAGCAAGCCAAAGAGATTGCTCTACCCTTACCTTAAATATATAAGACATCCTCTAAAAATGAATATGTAAAGAAAGAGTGAAAGAAGACTTGATGAGTTATTGTATGATATAGTCCATTTATACTTTAATACAGAATAATATTTTAATAGGTTAGTTTTATAATATATCTGTTAAAATATCCTTATGCTTAACTCACTCTAGTGTTAAACTACTGGTAAACATGCAAGCTCAAGGATTTCAGAGTCATGCAGACTTGTACAGTATGTTAATAGTGTTCCAATATGAAAAAGGAAGTTAGTGTGTCTGAAGACATTACGCATCTCACGACAGGCTTGTCTATGTCTTTCACTTTTCAGTTGGAGACATGCAGTTTTAATGACCTTCCACAGCCCTAGATTTCTCAGCTGATATTCTTAAATTCTGATAAGAAATGAATAATGACTCTGTTTAATGAAATTCAGAAATATTTGCTTAATTAATGGAATTCAATCAGGGCACTAATGGAATACAATTATGTGAAGAAAAAGCAGTGACTATTTTAAGGGCAGCTGTCCAATGCAATATTATAATCAGCATGTCATTTTTCTACAGTAGTTATTTTCCTGGAGCACATACGACTTTACATTCTGAGTTATAAAACTAGTAAAGAAAAACAAACCAAGAAGCAATGCAGTTTACAAATAAACGTGAACTGTTTTTTAAAATTACTGTTTAGTTAGTCCCCACATTTTGACTGAATTTAAAAATCTTTTCAACAACAAAACAAATGCATATAGGCAGTGTTCCAGATATAGCTGGTAGGCCACAGCAATATATAGTATTCACGTTTTAATTTAAATGAATAAGATCTATTTATAATGAGCAGAAAATACAATCAACTCAGAAGAGGAACGTGAACAGGGTTTTTGTTTGCTTGCACAGCTCTGACAGATAGCCACAGGATGTGGGTATGGGTTACAGGAACCACTGACTAGTCTGAAGTTTGCATGCAGTTGCCTCCAATCCAGGTCAGGAGGGAGTGAGACTACTTAACTGGGACCATTGGGGCCAGGGGGAGTTGGGCTGGTGGGCATCTTGAAAAACACTCTAAACATAGAAATATAGAAGTTGATGGCAGATAAGGTCCGCAAGGCTCATCCAGTCTGCTCATGTTTTCTACCTTATGAATGTGCCATAGGCCTCTACTATGTCAAAGGCCTATCTATTGATACTCATCTTTATTGCTCCCTTATGCCTATCCCATGACTGTTTGAAGCCCTGCACAGTATTCATATCCATCACTTGCTGAGGTAGGCCATTCCATACATCCACCACCCCTTCTGTGAAAAATAACTTCCTCACATTCCCCCTTAATTGGCCTCCCTCTAATCTCAGACTGTGTCCTCTTGTCATGCTATTTTTCTTATATTGAAACCTGTTAGACTATTTCACCTTGTTAATGCCCTTAAGATATTTGAATGTTTCGATCATATCACCTCTCTCCCTCCATTGCTCTAGGGTATACATGTTAAGCTCCATTACTCTTTCCTCATATGTTTTCTGATGCAGTCCCTGCATATTTTGGTTGCCCTTCTCTGGACTGCCTCCATTTTGTTAATGTCCTTGTGCAGATGCATCCTCCAGTACTGCACACAGTACTCCAGATGGGGTCTAATCAGTGTCTTGTAAAGAGGGATTATTATCTCCCTCTTATGACTTGCAATACCCCTACTAATACACCCTAACATCCCTCTAGCCTTACCTACTGCTTTAGTGGTCTGCTTGGATGATTTCAGGTCATCTGTGATGATGATACCCAAGTCTCCTTCTTCTCTTGTGATTGCCAGCAACTCCCCTCACAGCCTATAGGTGGCTTCAGGGTTTCTCTTCCCTATGAGAATGATCTTGCACTTCTTTGCGTTAATCTCCATTTGCCACTCTTCTGACCATTTTGCCAGTTTATCCGGATCTCTTCTCATTCTGCTCACCCCATCTGGATCATCTACTCTGTTGCAGATCTTGGTGTCATCTGCAAACAGACAAACCTTACCCTCCCAGTCCATCTGCAATTTCACTAATGAAGACATTGAAGAGGACTGTCTCCAGGACTGATCCCTGAGGCACCCTACTTATGACTTGCATCTCTTCTGACTGTATAAAATTTACCACCACTCTCTGTTTTCTGCCAATCAACCAAGTTGCTACCAAGTTAATCAACCTCTAACCCACCCCAAGCCTACCCAGCTTATTAATCAATCTTCTATGTGGAACAGTATCGAAAGCTTTGCTGAAGTCAAGTCAGGTGACATCAACTGCTCCCCCTTGGTCCACCACTCTGGTTACCCAGTCAAAGAAATCTATGAGATTAGTCTGACAGGACCTTCCTGTTGTAAACCCATGCTGTCTTGGATCCTCTGCTCCTATGGATTCCAGGTGTTGCACTATCCTTTCCTTAAGGAGTGCCTCCATAATCTTGCCCACTACTGAGGTAAGACTGACTGGTCTGTAGTTCCCTGCCTCCTCCCTGCTACCACTCTTGTGGAGCGGGATCACATGAGCCCTTCTCCAGTCTTCTGGGACATCTGCTGTGCTCAGAGACTCACTAAACAGTTCTGATAATGGCTCTGCTAGTTCTGCCCTTAGCTTCTTTAGTACCCTGGGATGTATACCATCAGGTCCCACTGCCTTGTCTACTCTGAACTTAGCAAGCTCTTGTAGGACTCTTTCTTTTGTGAAGGGACTAGTGCACACCTCCCTTCCCCCTTTGTCCATGGTGCTGAGCAGTGGGCCCTGCCCTACCTTCTCCTCACTAAATACTGAGCTGAAGTATCTATTTAGGACAGATACTTTTCCTTGGTCCTCCTCCCCACACTCCCCCTTATCCCCTTTGACCTTAGCAATAGCACCTCTGGACTTTCTCCTTTCACTAATGTATCTGTAGAAAGTTGTCACCTTCTTTTACTGTATGTGCTAGTGTTTCACTGGTTTGGGCCTTTGCCTTCCCTGCTTCCCTTAGGGAAGTTTGGTATGTCTCCCTATCTGCCAGCATTACTTGGTAGTACAAGGCAGTAAAAAATCATATGGGGGATTGGGGGTTATTAATGTTGGAGATCGGGAGACCACTCATGGGGGTGGCATGGTCATGACACCGGCCTTGGTCACTTGAGAGGGTTAAAGAAATTTTTTTATTCTTGAACTTTCTTTTATTTCCCAGACACAAATACTTTGAATACGTATGTAATGAGCCATGACAGGGTGTGCATTATAGGATTTTAATACATGCCCCAGGGATGTAGTAAGGCATAAGGCCGAATGCTGTGTGTCCTTACGCCTCTGGGAAGTGCATTAAAATTCTGCAATGCATGGCCTGGAGGGGCTTATTATGCTTATAAAATGACTCTAAGTAGGTTTTGGCAGAGGAAGATGAGAGTTGGCACCTGACCGTGAGTTTAATGTATGGAGATTTAATGCACGGTCAGGTGCCATCTCTCAGCCAATGACATTTCTAGATTTTTTTCTAGCCATTTTATAATAGACAGTATTCATTATTCGGTTCTGAATAACGAATACCTCATAATTAATAAAACATAGGAATTAATAATCATTACTTGCATACCCAGTCAAGCATGTCCTTGCAAACTATTCAATGGCTATTGTGTGGTGATGACCAATGGTGACCTCTCTTTCCTCCTGCCAGAGCTCAAGAATTTTGCAGCTGTAATGCACTCCTAGCTTCTGGCATCTCAGAAGGGGTCATGCTAGGGAACTATATCTATATCTCTCAAATCAGCTGCACAGATGACAAAGTAAATGTGTCTAAAAGCAGTAAATTCTGCAGAATGGAGCATTTCCAAGTGCTGTGCTGGAGTGAGTGTCTGTACCCACAAAAATCTTTTAAAGACTATTTCTTTGCAAATGGTACAAAAAGCACTGTAAGCTTTTGCTCATCTTATATGGAACTGCATATTGGGATAACTAAAGATAGGGACTCTTAGTTCTTGTAAAATAACATATAGATTTAAAATGTGTTCATTTTTTCCAATATGTAATTTAAGCCACTCGTAATCTCTGAGTGCAATCAGTGTGTGCAATAAAGTACTAAGGAAAATGAAGCACTCTATGGCAAGACAGATACAAACATGTTCCACTCAGTGGTGCTGTTTCAATGATAGCCCCATAAGATGTTTCCACAGGACTGGGATCAGTGAAGAGCAGATTATGTAAATTACCTCTCTGCAACCTAGGGCAGCTGACGGTTTGAGTGGGGTGCAGGTCTGAGACAGCTAAGAGTCCATGGTTTGGGGATTTTGGTGGTTCCAAAGGTCCTCGTTCTGTACTGTAGTACTAAAAGACTGGGAAAACGCCTGATGAGTTGTGGTTCCTGAAGGCTGTTTACTGTCTGAATGCTTCAACATAGAGATAAAAAAAGAAGAAAAATGTGACATGTTTACATTTTCATAACTGATTCCACAGCTTATCTTTTATATTTACATAAATGTTTCATTCGTAAACAAGCGGTGAAATTACAGAAAAGACCATGCTCAGTACAAAACATTTATCTCCAAGACAGATGCCTGGAGTGGTAGACCCCAGCATGATAGCAGCTCGTTAAAGAAATGAAAACAAGCTGCACACTTCCATGAGATGTAAGCCATCCTTTACATGGAAAGGTCAAATAAAAAGGCAAACATTTCAGATGGTAGGCCTTTTCAGGACTTACTCATAACCTTTTTACACAGGCAACATGGTTAGTATAACATGCTTTTCTTACTTTTTGAATAGTAAAATAAGAGTTCAATGGACACATCAACTTTTGAGTTTATGTTTATGGTGCACATAAGAGCCCCTGACGTCACCGAAAAAAAAAACATTTGAGAAAATAAGACAAAATTCAGCTTATATTTTGCATTTTGCTCCGTTTTCACAATGCTGTTTTTTTTCTCTTTTTCATATCTACAGCTGCAGCAAATGACACAAGCTCTAGCCACAGCTGATAGGGCTGTGAAGAACTATGAACTGACCAAAGTTATTTTCTTGTTGGTGCCATATAGTGCTGTTTAGTCACAATCATCAAAAACTGGCATGCTGCTAAATCAGTCCTCTTGAATTTATTTAGTCAGAGTACATGCTGCTGTGTGTGTGTGTGTGCTTGCCTGCAACCTGTCCTGCCCATAGGAATGAGATACTCAACAGCTGCAGTTGCACTGTTTGCAATCTGACGCTGTAGTTTGACTTTCAGTTTCAGTAACTTCCAGACCACATATAATGAGCTAACCCTAGGGTACTGAAATAAATAAAACAACTCTATTAGACTGAGCTGGACAGATGATAGAAAGGGCAGTTTAAAAAGTTTTTTTTTGTTAATATCCTGAGAAGTTCTGAGGTACAATACAGTAGCATCCCTCCCTTCAGATGCCTTTAACATAGAGCAACAAAAGGCAAAAATCAGAGGGGAGGTGCACTATTTTGCAGCTGTGGAGGAATACTTCCAGATGTCCAAAAAGGGAGTTCCACAATCAGCCACTTTAGAGCTACAATCTGATCGATCCCAAAAGGGCTGTAGGCTCCTCCCACAGCCCTAATAATCAGATATTTCGTTATGTCATCTCTGGTGGCCATACAGGGTTACTGCAGGCAGGCAGGGAATTTCAATAGAGATATCACAGAAATCTCAGGAAATATCTGTCCATGTCAATTGCTGCAACTGTATGCACATTAAAAGGAAAACAGGATCATTGTTTCCCTCGACTTCATCTGTTCTGCCAGCTTGTCTATGCCTGCCATCACAACCCAATCCATTCATTTTAACATCAAAATGTGTTATTGTAGAAATTACATCACAAGTAGAGGATTACTGTCAGCTGTAGACATGCAACTATTGTGTTGTTTATGCTAGCATCTCAAGTGTTTGGTTTTTGGGCCTCTCTCCAAACCACACACATATTCTACAGACATAATGGGTATGCAAATCCTTGTGCAAGGCAAACTGATAAGGTTTTGCCAGAACAAACACTACATTTCACACAAGGTTATACATCCAATCCAGTACAGAGGGATTCCTCAGCATACAACATTCACTGTCTTGGACAGCAACCAAGACAAAATCCCAAGGCAACAGATATGCAGAACACTCCGGAGTGAGCATACTGAGGAAGCAGTCTGCAGGAAATTAACATGGGATTCTAAAAGGATACCAGCAAATAATACCTTTAATTGTTTTCTATTTGTGCATCCCTTAAACAGCACCTTTCCAAGTAGGAGGTACAGAAGATACCAAGGACCCTTACCTGCCCTGGAGTCCAGGGATGCTTAAAAAAGTGCCTTGTTAGTCTAACGCTGGCCTTGATTGGTTGAAATTGACCCTCTACAGTATTATACAGAGCTTTTTAAAAATCAGCCCAATAGAAGTCTATGGTGCACATTCCCATGGTCTCCTGACTACTACATCACAAAATATGAGAGTGTAGGGGTGCAGCAAAATTGGGAAGTGGAAGGGATCCGGCCCTCAACTCCAAGGAGCCTAAATACAATCCCTTCCCTCCCCCAAACCATATACAAAATTATTTTTAAACATCCCTGGACTCCAGGGCAGGTAAGGGTCCTTGATGCCTTTTTTTGGGGGGAGGGGGTTGTGAAACAGCACAAAAAGTGTTCTTTAAAAACCACAAATATATTCTACAAGCTCAGTGTAAAGCAAAGTCTACCTGCATTTGCCACAGGAGGGGCAAAAAAGGGCTTGTGTTCTTTGGAGAAAATACAGGTGGGGTAAGTTGCGGTTAAACTTGTTTGAGTTGGCGTATTTATTATTTAGTGAAAGGTAAATATGAGATTAGCCACAGTAGTCCACATTTAGGGGCTATATTATAAGAAGTGTGTCCAGTCAGGGCAGGAGGGGTGGGGAGGGTTGAGTGGACATACAGTTGTGATTTGTTATCTCCACTGTGGCTTTTATTACTCTACTCTGATTTTGTGCCTATTACTCACATCTGACCCATGAAAAATTGTATCTGGAATATAAAGCTTGGACAGTCGAACTCTAATAGATATTGTACCCTTAATCATTTGAAAAAGTTACATATTCATATTGCCTTTCTCCAACAGACTCACATACCTACTGTATTAAGCAAGTTAAGTTTTTTTTTTTAGGAGGGATTGGGTTGGGCAGGTTTATGGTTCAGGGAACAGCACCTGTCACCGGGGAGTGCTTTTACTTATAGCAAGACAGGTTCCCTTTGCTTTTTTGAATCAAGTGGGTGACCCAGACGGCAGATACATTTTTGTGCATGGCCAGTTCAGCTCTTCTGAGGTCCTCCTAGGGTCTTTATTTATGGCCTGAACGTTGACAGACCTTCCCCCCCCCCCGACATTGGTCACTGCTTTGGCCCCCTTTGCCCATTTGTCATTGATACTTGGTGGGGACTGCAAGCTAGTTTTTAACAATGATTTAGATAGGACTTACAGACCCACAACTGAGCTTCCCCCTGCCCAATGAGCTTTGAGAGAATTTGGTGACCAGCTAGGGCTTATAGACCCCTGAAGGGCACTTCATCCATCCAACTGTGCTTACACATTTTACTCTTCCCCTTCCAATTACCATTCTCATTTAGATTATTTTTTTATTAGTTCTCAGTAATTGCCAACGTTATATTCCAGACATACTGACACAGTTGTTATTTCTGATCATGCCCCGGTTTTGATTATTTTGGGTATATCTTCTAGATGTGACCCTGATCACACATGGTCTTTAGACACCCAGTTTTTTGAGGAGTACAGATCTAACTGATCAGTTCCAGGTGTTTCTCCAACAGTCGATTAAAGAGAACGTACCATCCCTACCAGCCCTAGATGTTGTTTGGCATTCCTTAAAATGTATTTGGCAGGAAGAGTTAATTTGTTTAACTTCCATCTGGAAGAAATTCCAACATCATCAGGTGAACCAAGGTTTGTACGATATCCGTGCCCTGGAAAAGCACCTCTTGCCATCCTCCTCTGAAATGGATTGATTATGGCTTTCTCAATTGAAAGCTCAATATTCTGCAATTTTGCTTGACAGAGCCAAAAGAGCTATTGTCAAGACCAGAGTCACCTATATCAGTTAGGGCGAAAAGGCGAGCAAATTGTTGGCTCTCTGCCTCAAGGAACAATGGGCCTCCTGTTGGGTTTCATCACTCCAGAACTCCTCTTCATCTGTTCTGATTACTGATCCTCTTCAAACTGTTGCTGTTTTCAGGACTTATTTTTCTTCTCTCTATACTTCACACATTTTGTCCCAGGATAGTAAATTGGCTATGAATAATTTTTTCGGTGACGTTACTCTCCCACAATTTTTGGAAACCCAACAAGAATTGTTATCAGCACCTATTAGGGTGGAAGACATTAGAGCAGCTATCTTGTCCTTCACTTTTGATAAAGTTCCAGGACTGGATGGGTTTCCATCCAACTTTTATAAATCATTCATGGATGATCTTGTCCCTCTTTTATCCTGTTTGTTCAATTATTTTCAAGACCACAATCTTTGAGATGCCTCTGTTAGAAGACAGAAATGCGTTGCTCCCCACACTAGGGAAGGACCCTGCCCATCTGGACAGCTATAGTCTGATCTCCCTAATAAATGTGGCTATGAAGATTTTGGCTACAGTCTTGTCTGCCTGGTTGGGTACGGTCTGGACCAGGTTAATTAGCCAGAAACAGATCAGATTCATGGCAGGTCGGCTTGTTAGTGACCATTTTAGGAAGCTTTTTCATTTGATTTCTTTGTCCAGAGAGACAGGTCCAGATGCTGACCATGTCTCTCTGGATGCAGAAAAAGCGTTTAATAGAGTTTCATGTTCATACCTTTTTTCTCTTTTACCCCGTTATGGTATCCCTGCTCCACATCTTAATTGGTTGCGTGTTTTATATCATGGGTTGAAGCTAACTTTTTCAGCCACTAACCAGCAGGGCTAGTGACAGTAAAAATCAACTGGACCAACAGCATCTTCACCGACCCGGCACAAAAATGAAAAAAAAGAAAAAAACACCTCCAAAACACTGTCATCAACATTATTACTTAATAAACAATAATCATACAGTGAATAATGGGAGCAGCAAACTGAGACTGTCACTATTCAGCCTGACTCACTGGGGACTGTTACAGCAAAGCATGAGGAAAATCTGAGGACAGTAGCAGCATCAATAATTTCTGATGAAGTAAGTTTACTAGTGAAGGAAATGGAAATGATGTACCTACCATAATTCTTGATCTTCTTGGATGGAGTCTCCACCACTCATTCACACTAATGGGACTATGCCGAAGGCACTAGGACCGAGCGGGAGCCAACAATCTTCTGGATTGCCAGCGCTGAGGTAGGACTGTGCATGCGCGGTGCAGCACCATATAGGCTACCTCGGCATCAACCCTCCAACCGCCTCAGTACCTTTTTTACCGAGGAGGTGCAGTGTAAACTAAACTAGTGAAATTAACCTATGTTGGATATAAGATAGTCTGAATGACCCATATAAGAAGGGTCAACACAACTGAGTCTTCACAGCCCAGCCATCGAGGAAAAGAAAACCAATAACAGAGTGAGTGAGCTCAGGGGATGGTGGGTGGGTGTGTGAATGAGTGATGGAGACTCCATCCAAGAAGATCAAGAATTATGGTATTTGCCACATCTTACTGGACATAAAGTCTCCACCACTCATTCACACTAATGGGAGAGTACCGAGCTAAATAATCCCCCGGGAAGGGCGGCAGGAGAGAGGAGCTCACTTAGGATAGAAGTCCATTGAGGATTGTCCTGCCAAAGGACTGATGATGTCTGGCATGGTCATCCAAAGCATAATGCTTCACAAACGTGTGCATGGAACTCCAAATAGCTGCACTGCAGATGTCTGCAATGGGAACATTTCGTATTTCTGCCAGAGATGCCGATATAGCTCTGGTAGAATGGGCATATACCCTGCCTTCCAACTTAACCTGTGCCATGGAATAACAGTGAAGAAGGCATGCCACTAGCCATGCTGAAATACATCTGATAGCAACAGGTTGACCCAGCCAAGCCATGCTGAATGTCACAAAGAGTTGCTTTGACTTGCAGATCTCTTTAATTCTATCTAAGTATAAATGCAAGGCCTTCTTTACATCCAGAGAATGCAGGGTACGTGCTCCCTCATTCTGGAAGTTCACAAAGTAAGTTGGAAGAACCAAAGGCTGATTCACATGGAATTCTGGGAGTACTTTGGGCAGAAACGTAGGGTAGGTTTGAAGAACCACCTTGCCCTTATGAAATACTATGTAAGGAGGGTCTGTGACCAAGGCATGTATTTCAGTCACTCTGTGAGCGGAGGTAATGGCTACGAGGAAGGCGGTCTTCCAGGTCAGAAACTTCAGCTCACATGTTGCTAGAGGCTCAAAAGGTTTACGGATAAGCATATCTCGCACTAGGTTAATATCCCAGGCGGCTACCGGTCTCCTGACTGGTGGCCTACTGTGGAGTATACCTTTAAGGAACCTCTTAACCAGGGATAAATGAGCTATAAAAAATGTGTGTATAGGCTCGTGGTAAGCTGAGATTGCACAGAGATGGACCTTAATAGTCCAGTACTGAAGTCCTGTATTAGACAGGTCTAGAAGATACTCCAAGACTTACTTTGGTGGTCAGGAAAAGGGATCCAGAGAGGCCTTCGCACACCAAATGGAGAACTGCTTCCACTTTGCTGTGTACATTTTCCTAGTAGTTGGCTTACGTGCTGCTAGGAGAATGTCTGAAACTCTACATGAGACATCAAATCTACCCACTTCTATATCTTCAGGAGCCAAGCATTTAGATGAAGAGATGAAGAGATCTGAAATTGTGATGAACCACTGGGCCCTGGGTCAGCAGGTCCATCTGAAGTGGAAGATGTCTCGGAGAAGTCTCCAATAATCTGTTGATTAATGGAAACCAAATCTGACAAGGCCAAAATGGGGTGATGAGGATCATTCTGCCCCCCCCCCGTGCCTCCAGTTTGAGCAGCACCCTTTGAACTAAGGGAAGAGGAAGAAATGCGTACAGAAAGCATTTTGTCCATTGCAGCCTGAATGCATCCTGAGAGAAAGTACCAGGTTCTGGATTTCTGGAGCAGAATAGAGGCAGTTTTGCATTGAGTGGGGATGCAAAAAGGTCCAGGTCCGGCATGCCCCACTCTTCAAACAGTGACTGCATGACGTTTACGTCGAGAGACCATTCGTGAGGATCCACCTCTGTTCTGCTGAGACGATCCGCTAGATCATTCTGGGCTCCTGGTAGGTGCATTGCCTGGATCAGGGCTTCATGTTCTAGACACCATTCCCACACTCTCATTCCTTCCCTGCACAGGGGATAAGAGTGTGCCCCGTCCTGTTTGTAGATGTAGTACATCACAGCTTTGTTGTCCAACTGAAGGAGAATTATTTTGCAACAGAGAAGGTCCTTCAGGGCTCGGAAAGTGTACAGGACCACTCTCATTTCCAGGACATTTATGTGGAGTTGAGATTCATCCTAACTCCACAGACCCTAGGTGTGGAGATCCTGACAGTGAACTCCCCAACCGAGTAGGGATGCATCTGTGGTGATGGAGATCTGAGATTTCAGTGGGGCAAATGGAAACCCTTTTAGAAGGTTGTCTTCTTGAGCCACCAGGTGAGTGACCATTTTAGAGGTTCCGTCACCTTGATGTGAAAGGACTGGGGATATGTGGTCAGGGACCACTGAATACTGAGCATCCACTGAGTAGTCCTGATGTGGAGACGAGCTAGAGGCACAGTGAAGACTGAGGATCCCATGAGATCCAGCATCCACTGCATCGAGAGGGCTTGAATTGAGTTGTTCTCTCTGTTGAAGTGGGCCATCTGAAGGATGTCACTCCTCCTGTCCTCTGGAAGAAAGGCTTTTGCGTTGGAGGTATCCAGAAGGGGTCCTATGAAGAGGAGCTGTTGGGAGGTTTGTAGTTGCCATTTTCCTAGAATGAACAGAACTCCCATGGATGTGGGGAACTCGGAAGCTGTAGCCATGGCTTCCTGTGTCTCTTTTCTGGAGGGGCTTGCTAGTAGTCAGTCATCCAGAGACAGAAATACTTGAATTCTGAGTTTCCTGAGATGTGCTGTGAGAACTGCAAAGCACTCTGTAAAGACTCAAGGCACTGAGGATAGCCCAAAGGGCAGGGCCCTGAATTGGTAGTGTTGACCCAACGCCACAAACTGGAGATACTTGTGGTGGTTTGGGTGCATGGAAATATGTTGGTAGGTGTCCTGCATGTCCAGGGAGGCCAGATAATCATTTAGATGAATCAGAGGTAAAACAGTACCAAGTGATATCATCTTGAATTTCTCCTTGTAAAGGAATTTGTTTAACTTCCTTAGAAAAGGGCACATGCCACATGTTTTCTTTGGAAGTAGGAAGTAATGGGAGTAGAAACCTGTGTTCCGTTGATCCAGCAGAATCACTTCTACTGCCCTGTTGTTCAAAAGGCCTTGAATCTCGGAAGCAAGAAGGTCTGGATGAGTGACAGACAGCTTGGGTTCTCATTTAGGTGAATGATCCAGAGGGGTTTCTGAATGATTTAAAGAGTAACCCTTGTGGATTATCCTGAGCACCCATTTGTCTGATGTGACTGACTTCCACTAGTTGTAAAACTGAGTCAGACACAGTCCTACAGTCCAGTAAGAGCCCCCCTCGATAGCTGAGGTGGGACTTGGGCCGGAATCTCAGAGGGTGGCACTAGGAGCTTTTAGGCCCTGTACCTTCTGCTGTGTTTGCTTGTCACTGGGGGGACTTGATTTTTGTTGAAGCCCCCTCTGCCTTTGCCATGAAAGGACCGACGGTTATGAAACTGCCACCGGTTCCTGCCCTGTTGAGGGGGAGCAGAGGGTGGTCAGGCCATTTTGATAGCTGTGCTAGTTTTCTGTGTGGCTTTGAGTGCCTGCTTAACCTGATGGCCAAACAGATAAGTTCCATCAAATGGTAAACTTAAAACTCTTTGTTGGGCATCATTTGTGAAACCCGACGTACGTAACCGTGAGTGGCATCGGGTGCATATACCAGCCGCTGCTGCTCTAGAAGCAGTGTCAAAGGCATCCATAGTAGCCTTAAGTTGCTGATTGTCGGACTCAATGCCTCTAGTAATGGTCTGTAGAAGCTCTGTGCTAACTTCCGACTCTGAAAGAGTTTCCACAGTGGCTTTGAGTGAATGCCAGAGGGTACACTCATATTGAGAGAAATAATCCTGATAGCTAGCAATACGCATACCCAGGGTAAAGCCGGCAAGAATTCGCCTCCCCAAAGTGTCAGTCTTGTGAGATTCCTTGTTTATTGGATGGGCTGTAGATTCCTGAGGGAAGACGGCTTTGTCGCTCTCTGCCAAGACAACTATGGCATCAGCAAAAGCTTGAGAGGCTAAGATTGGTTGATCCTTGGGGGATGAACTTCCTGTCCATGGATTTAGCCATGGAATGAATAAGCGCTGGATTATTCCACACCATTTGTAAAAGAGTCTCAAAAGAGGGCTGCACCAGAGGAGTCAATTCCACAGGAATATATGGAATGTGCAGATACTGCAGATGCAGCAATTTCCCCAGATCAATCTCTGAAGTCTGGAGAGAGAGAGAGAGAGACAGAGAGAGAGACAGAAGACAGACAGTGGAATTCATATTCTTTAACAGAGACTTAAAGGAAAGGTCTTCGACCAGAGGCTCTGCTGATGGAGAGGGTTTATTTACCACTCCGAGAGAAGAATCATTGTCAAAGTCGTCTCCTAATTGAAGATCAGGGTCAGGCTCAATATCATCTCCTACTAGCCGTGGAGAGATAGTATATATAGCAAAGGGAGGAAAAAGAGGAGGTGGTACTCCACGAATCGGAGACGAAAACCCTGGTGCCCTAGGTGGCACTGAATGCAGAGATGGTGCTGGCACAGAATGCTGCACCGAAAGAGAATATGGTGCCAGCCCAGGGAGTGGCGCTGGGCGCAGCGCTGCCAAGACAGGAGTTGAAGGCGGTACCGATGTAGACATTGCACAAACACCAGAGGACCCCAACCCAACTCTCGGAGTCAAAGAGAAAGATCTGACTAAAGAAGCAGGAGAAAATGGTACCTGTGCTGGCCCATTCAACAGAGCCATATGAGGGTAAAGCACCCGAGCACGGTGTCAATGGCACCAGAGAAGGCACCACATGACTAGGAAGCCCTAACTGCCCTGCCCGCAGGCTCGAAACTCTTAGGCCTGAAGGCTCCGGAGACGGTCCTGCAGGCTTGGACAGACGGGACAATCACTGAACCCATTGCTCCATAAGAGCGGCCCAATAATGAAACTGCTCACCGGAAGAGCCCCCCCCCCAGGGGGCCGGAGGGGCTATGGAGTCAAGGATGTCAGTCACCAGGAACAGAGGCCAAAGGAGACCCTGAAGGAGTCAGAGTCAGACCCCTGCTCCTCACCACCAGCGACTGACGCACTAACATACCAGAGGGTGACCTCAAGCGGTACAGTTTCTTCTTTCGACAGGGATGTCAAAGAAGAACTTGAGGCCGAGCAGTGCCGAGTCCTTGATGAAGATCAAGAATGGGACCACTTCTTTTTGTGCTTTCAGGAGGACTACCCATCCCCTCCAAGCACTGGACTGTCTGTAATCAAAACCCCTCCATAGAGGAGGGCGGACCAGACCCAGCCCTGCAGAAAACACAGCTTTCATGAGAAGTCTCCCTACCATCACAGGCCCCATTCATGGTCGACTCCATCAAAGGTGGGCTGAAGAGGCTTCTTCGTTGGTGAAAATAATTGTTTTTTTTTTGTTTGTTTTTTTTACTGAATTACTAAAATAAATACTGAATGACTATAGTTGTTGTCACATAGACATGAAGATCTGACTCCCGGTGGGTGAGCGACATCGTCACTTAAACACACTCGATGGCAGGAAAAGAGGAACTGAGGCAGTTGGAGGGTCGACACCGAGGTAGCCTATATGGTGCGAGCCTGCCTTGTGGCATGCATTGTCCTACCTCGGCGCTGGCCCTCCTGAAGATTTTTGGCTCCCGCTCAGTCCTAGTGCCTCTGGCATAGTCCCATTAGTGTGAATGAGTGGTGGAGACTTTATGTCCTGGAAGATCATACAAGCCCCATCCCAGCTCACTAGAAATGGCACTACCTCCACCAAGCCTGCCACCATAGCTAACTGGTTCAACACCGCTTTCACTGACCTTAGCTCAGTCCTCCCTAGTAATTTCTTTGACCCTCCCCCCAACCAACCTCCCCCTGTCCTCCAGCACCCCAGCTTCCACCTGCACAAGATTTCCACCCGGGAAGCCAGACCCATCCTAATCAAAGCTCTCAATGGCAACAATCCCGGCAGTGACTCACTGGACCCCAGCATCCTCAGGCTGGTGCTAGATGAAGTCCTTGCCCCACTCACCAGCCTAATTAACCAGTCACTCTGCCTGGGACAATTTCCCACAGCTTGGAAAACAGCCATTATCACACCAATTCATAAAGGGGGCGACAGGTCATCGGCCAACAAATAACTTCCAATCCATCCTCCTCTCTCTAAAGCCCTGGAGAAAGTGGTGGCCATTCAAATCACTGATTATCTGGCTAAGCATAACATCTATGCCCAGAGCAACATGGCTTCCGTGCTGGTCACAGTACCAGCACTGCACCATTGAATTCTCCAACTTCCTACACTCCTCCTTGGATACCAGCTCCCTAGCTGGTGCAGTGTTCATCGACCTCTCAAAGGCTTTCAACACCATCTCCCATCCACTTCTGCTGAATGCTCTCTGCCACACTGGTCTCTCAGCTGGCCCCCAGCATGGTGCACTAGCTATCTTGACGCCGATCTCAGTGTGTAAAATTAATAGCACACTCCCGATACCTGTCCCATTCTCTCTGGGGTCCCCAAGGCTCCATCCTGGGCCCCTTCTTCTCGCCTATCTGATCACCCTGCCCAGTGCATGCCCTGGCAAAATTCTACTGTATGCAGACGACGCTGTCCTTTTTGCCACCCACCGCAATCCCATCTCCCTCCAGGACTCCCTACAGCAGTCTTTCAACAGTGCCGAGGCTTGGTTTAAGGAGCGCAGACTCGTCATCAATCTTAATAAAACCAAAGCTATGCTCTTTTCCCACCCCCAAAACAAAGCTAGCAACCACCCACTCTATATCCTTCCAAGTACCGATCAGCCACTGGAACAAGTCTGCTCCTACAAATACCTTGGGGTTACCTTCGACTCAGCCCTCACATTTCACAACCACATCGACGCCCTAACATCCGCCACTAACACACGGCTTGGCATCCTCTTCCTCCATAGAACCTGCCTTCCCCCAAATGCTCTCCGGCTTGCTGTTACATCATCCGTTCTGTCCCTTGTAGACTATGGTCTACCAGTATATGGTGCTGCCGACACCACTGCACTCAACAAAATTCACTTAACCCTGAATAAAGCCTGCAGATTGATTACTGGTGCCCCCAGGCTCACACACACCTGTCAGCTGTATGTCGAGGCTAACCTGCTTACCCTGGATGAACGGCCCGATACCAAACCTGTCTCCTCACAAAACCCCTACTCGGGCTCTCTGGGGTAACGGATCCATCCACCAGAGCCCTCCCACTATTGCAACACGGTCTTCCTACAAGACCACCCTAATGGTCCCCAGATCAAGAACCAGCCATTGCCAGAGGTCCTTCTGCTATAGAGCCCCAACCTGGTTTAACTCTCTCCTGCCCCCATCACCAATGCCACCACCATCTCCAAGTTCAAACCACCCTTTGAACCACATCATCAGCACTCATAACTGCTCCTGTCTCTGAAAGTAGCCTCCACCTCTGCTTCTTCTTGACAACGCCTCCGGCAGCTCTCCACCTAGCCATCCCCACCACCACTTCCCTGTACACCGTGCTTATATGTTTAACCCTGGCCAGTGCCAGCTGTTTCAGTGTTTACCAACTAGATTGCTCACTTGATACCAACTTGTGTAACGCCTGTTATCAATTACATGTACCCTGTAACCTAATTGTATTTGTCTGACCACAGTGTGACGTGGCGCCTCTGTTGAACGCCTATTGTTTTGCAAATCTATGCTATGTAACCAAAAACACAATGTATGTCTTTATGTGACGAAGTACCTTTGGAAACGAGCCTCTGGCTCAAAGGTTGTAAACTGATTCTTACAAATAAATAAATAAATAAACAAGCAGACTCTGTCACTACTCTGGGTGACTCATGAATGACCAGTAAGCCAGGTTGTGATGTAGCTCTGCATAAAACTTGGTCATTACAGCTATGATAACTGCGTGAAGATAGAGGCATGACAGGGAACAGACAGCTGTCTGATGAGCAAGTGACAGACCAGTAAAGCAAGGTATCATTTGCTATTAACTCAGAGATGTTGCTAGCAACCTCTGAGTTAGCAAATAAAATACCCTGCCTATGGTAGAATGTCACTTTGCTCATCAGAGCTGTCTGTTCCCCTTCATGCCTCTCAGTATCTTCACATAATCATCTAATAGCAGTGTATGACCTTCTGGAGAGCTGCAGCAGCACAACCTGGCTTACTGGTCACTGAGTCACCCAGAGTAGTGAGAGAGTCTGTATGTTCCCATCACTAGCTAAGCTTGCTTCAGAAATTGATCTGCTGCTGCTCTCCTGATTTTCCTCGTGCTTCGCTGTAACAGTGAGTCCCTCTCTCAGGACAGCAGCATGGAAGAGTCCCAGAGGAGATACACACCTCTCCCACACATTAGACTCACTGGAGGAAGAAAAATTGTAAATGCAGCAGCACAGAACCTTTTATTAATTTCTCTGATCGACCTTCTCACTGCTGTACTTGCTTGCTGCCCAACAGCCCCCCCATGTGCTTGCCTCCACCACCTGACACCCCCCCCCCAGCAGTTAGTGGCACCACTCAGCTTTTTAGCAACTAAATAACATATAAGTACTCAAACACAGGACCTGATGAAAAAATGACACTCCTGATCTGCTATCCAATTATCTGAGCCTAACAGTTCTTAAGTTGTGAGCAGCAGTAGCACATTCCCCCCAGGCCCTCTCAGTACTTACCTACCAGGCCTTCGGTCTCAGACACTGGGCTTTTCTGGGCTCACTGCTCCTCTCTTGATCACTGACACTGGATACTCCCTCTCAACTCCTGGACTCTCGAAACACAGCTGCATAGATTGTGGAACCGAACGATCACGGCACGGACAAACTCCCGACTCAGGTACAGATGTTGCCGGCAAGAAATGGAGTTCCCTTGTGAAGGGCTGGCTTCTTCACAGCAAAAACTCCTCTTTTCGTGTGGTTTCGTCCTCAGGAGCTCACTTCAGCAGCCTTTCGGCAATCTCTGGCTGTGCTCCACAGCGGCCACTACTGGCAATCAGGGAAAACTGCAGCAAGACTTTTTAAAATGGCAAGGTGCCCTGTGGGCACTCAACTGGGGCACTTTCACCTGCCCGAAGTGAAACCCACACACATTTGGCAGGCAGGTGCCAATTTTGAACCCCGTTTATATTCTTCACCACTGCTAAGATCTTTTGTAATGCGATCCTGTCTGACCTTTTTCCTCTGACATGGGGCACTTGCCTAAGTTTCCCCTTTCTGTTCAGTTTATATATAGAACCATTGGCCCGTAAAATAATTTCTTCTCCTAATATTTTGGGCATCCATTTGGGGGGGGGGAGCAGGACTGGAAAATATCTCTGTTTGCAGATGACATTTTGCTTCATCCTTCTAATCCCTTGGTCTCTTCCTGCAGTATTTAATATGATTCAAACCTTTGGTATGTTTTCAGGTTATAAATTAGTCTTTTGAGATACCTTAATCTTGACCCCTCCTACAATCGATTGATCAGAACTTGCGATGGTGGAAATCCTTGCCTTTGACGTTGTGGGGGAGGGCCAATATTATTAAAATGAACATATTACCAAGATTACATTACCTCGGTATGTTGAATATTTTTCTCCCCAGCTCTTGGTTCCATAAACTACATGCTGTATTGTCCAAATTTTTATGGTTGGATAAGCCTTCCTAGAGAGCATACTCTAAACCAGTGAGGCCTAGGAATTTGGGGGGTGATCTGTCTCTCCCACAGTTTCAAATGAACAGGTTACTCACCTGTAACAGCAGTTCTAGGAGTGGTATATGTTGTTCATTCACACTCTCTGGCATGTCTCTTTCCCCTTTAAAACTTGCTGGAAGTCTTCAAGCTGGCTCCTCCCACCCACCCGGCTGGTAAATACCTCGGCTCCTGCCCATGATGCCAGATCTTAGCCCGCTGGAAGCAAGGTTGTGCGCCTAAAGCCGGGGAGGTTCGGTGGGTGCGTGTGGATGAACAACATATACCACTCCTACAACTACTGTTACAGGTGAGTAACCTGTTCTTCTAGGAGCATGGATATGTTGTTCATCCACACTCTCTGGCAGACTCCAAGCAGTTCTCCGGGAGGGGGGAGGCAAGGTGCACACCCCCTACTTGGGAAATAGAGACTGGAGAACCGAGGCCCCAAAACCAGCATCCCGGCATGACTCAAGATTGACGTGGTAGTGGGTAATGAAGGTGTTTGCTGACTTCTAGGTAGCAGACTGACAGATTTCCTGGATAGGGATGTCCCTGGAAGCAGCCACCGATGCAGCAGTATGGTGGGTAGAATGAGCTCTTATCCCTCTGGGAGCCTCCTTGCCCGCCAACTCATAGCACAGACCTATGCATGATGTAATCCATCTCACAATGGACCATTTGGCTACAGATCTGCCAGAAGTGGCTTCAGCGTAGGTGACAAACAGCTGGCAAACCTCTCCCCAAATTACCACCGTTCTCGCCTAATAATAGGAGAGAGCACGTCTCAGGTCCAGAGTATGGAGCCTGTATTCAGTGTCCGAGGTGTAGTTAGGGTAGTATACCGGCAGAGTCAAGACCTGGTTAAGGTGAAACTCTGACACCACCTTCAGAAGGAATTTTGGGTGGGGGTGCAGGACAACCTTGTCCCTGTGGAAGACCAGATAAGGGGAGTCCACTGAAAGTGCCTGGAGTTGCCCGTAGTCTGAGTAACAAGCTTCCTGAATTAGTGGCCTTGATGGAGGAGGAACATCTGGATATCGTGGCAGTCACAGAAACACGGTACACACAAAACCATGACTGGGATGTAAACATACCAGGATACACTATCTACAGGAGGGACAGGGAGGGTAAAAGAGGAGGAGTAGCTCTTTACATAAGGGAAGGAATCAAAGCAACAGAACAAAAGGGTAAACAGGGAGGAGAAGAAGCACTGTGGGTAAATTTGGAGACCGGCAATGGCACCACAATCCGCACAGGGGTTGTATACAGACCCCTTCTCAGGGGGAGGAAATGGACAAGAAATGATAGAAAGTATACTTAGTATGGCAGAAAAGGGAGATATTGCTGATGGGTGATCTGAATATGCCAGATGTTAACTGGGTGCAGTTGCAGCAGCCACTTCTAAGAGTAGGTTATTCTAGATGCCCTACAGGGGCATGCCTTGACAACAATAGTATTGGAGCCCACTCGAGGAGAACAATCTTAGACCTGGTTCTCTCAAATGGAGATGAGGAGAGGATCACAGATGTAAAGTGGGTAGCCATCTGGGAAAGAGCGACCATCGAACAGTATGGTTCTACAATAAACACAGCAATAGAGCAAGCCACAAAGACAAAGGTACTGGATTTTAGGAGGGCTGACTTTGTCAAATGGGTGAGTGCCTAAGGAATGCACTAGCAAATGGGCAGGAAGGAGGGTGGAAGAACAATGGGAATAATAAAACTGCCATCACAGAGGTAACAAGCCTTTGTGTAAAGCAAATAAACAAAACGAAACGAGGTAAGAAACCACTATGGTTCTCAAAGGAAGTGGCAGTGAAGGTTCAAGAGAAAAGAAAGCATTCAGGAAGTACAAGGAATCACAGAAGGAACAGGACAGAGAACTGTATCAGTTAAAGCAAAGGAAGCTGGGAAGGCAGTCAGAACAGCAAAGGCCCAAACCGAGGAAAAGATAGCCAACTCAGTTAAGAAGGGGATAAACCTTTTATAGGTACATCAGGGAGCAAGTAAGACCAAGGAGGGATAGTGAGGCTTAGTAAAGGGAGGAGGGTGGGCAGAGGGTGACTGTGAAAAGGCAGAGATACTTAAACAAATATTTTTGCTCAGTATTTACAAAGGAAGAGGGAAGTACCTAAAACAAACAGTAGAAACACTCTGGATACAGAAGTTGATACCAGCCCATTTACAGAAGAAAGGGTTCTGGAAAGAACTCAGAAAACTGAAGGTGGACAAAGCAATGGGGCCTGATGGGATTCATCCCAGAATTCTAAAAGAACTAAGGTAGAACTAGTGACACCACTGACTACCCTCTTTAACAAATCATGGGAGGATGGGGTGGTACCCGAGGACTGGAGGAGGGCAGATGTAATTCCTTCACAAAAGTGGGAGCAAGGCAGAAGCAGGAAACTACAGACCTGTTAGTTTAACCTCAGTGGTAGGGAAAATGATGGAATCACTTCTGAAGGAAAGAATTGTTGAGTATCTAGAGGCCAGAGGGCACAGGACCCAAGGCAGCATGGATTCACAGCGGGAAGGTCATGCCAGACAAATCTGATAGATTTCTTTGACTGGGTGACCAAAGTAGTTGATCAGGGAGGGGCTGTGGACATGGCCTACCTAGACTTTAGCAAGGCATTTGACATAGTCCCACACAAAAGATTAATATACAAGTTAGCCAGCTTGGGAGTGGGTCCCAAGATGACAGCCTGGGTAAAGAATTGGCTGGAGAATAGGACACAGAGAGTAATAGTAAATGGAGTCCACTCTGAAAAAGGGGTTAGTAGTGGGCACCGTGAGGTTCAGTATTAGGATCGGTCCTCTTCAATGTCTTTATAGCGACATTGCAGAGGGACTGGAAGGAAAGTATGTCTCTTTGCAGATGACACAAAGATCTGCAACAGAGTTGATGCACAAGGTGGAGTGGAAAGGATGAGAAGGACTTGGCAAGGTAAGAGGAATGGTCAAATGTATGGCAGCTTAGATTCAATGCTAAGAAGTGCAAGGTAATGCACCTGGGAAACAAAACCCAGGGAAGAGTACACAATGGGGGTGAGATACTAACAACAACAAAAATGGAAAGGGACCTGGGGTAGTCATATCAGATGACCTAAAGGTGGGAAAGCAATGAGAGGGCAGCAAGGAGGGCTGGGGATACTGGGATGTACAGGAAGAGGCATCACCAGTAGAAAACAGGAAGTTATTATTCCTCTGTACAGACAGCTAGTGAGACCCATCTGAGTACTGCATGCAGTTCTGGAGACCCAATCTCCGAAAGACATAGACAGGATGGAAGCTGTCCAGAGGAGGGCAACTAAAATGGTGCAGGGTCTGCACCGGAAGACATATGAAGAGAGACTTAGGAGCTTAATATGTATAGCCTCGAGAAAGGAGGGAGGGAGGAGACATGATAGAAACTTTCAAGTACCTCAAGGGAATCAACAACGTCCAAGAGGGTAGCATCTTTCAAAAAAGAGTGTGCAAGAACAAGGGGCACAATTTGAAGATAGAAGGGCGGCTCAGAGGTAATTTAAGGTGTATTTTTCACAGAGAGGGTTGTGGATGTATGGAACGGCCTTCCAGAGGAGGTTGTGGAGTCAAAAACAGTGGTGGAATTCAAGCATGCATGGGACAGTCATAAGGCAATTCTAGGGGGTGGGGGTAGGAAGAAGTAGGCTGCTGGTTAACTAGGACCTGCAGCTTATCCATCAGGTAGGGAAATGGGCAGACTGGGTGGGCCAAGCGGTCCTTATCTGCCGTCAAATTCTATGTTTCTATGTTTCTATGAGTTCCCCTGTCCTTCTGGCTGATGTGACAGCCACCAGGAAGGCTGTCTTCCACGACAAGTGTAAGTGTTCTCACTTCTGCATGGGTTCGAATGGCTTGCCCATGAGCTTTGCCAAAACCGGCAACAAATCCTACAGAGGTGGAGGTTCACGTACCTGAGGGGATATGTGATCCAGGCCTTTGAAGAAGCACCTGATCACTGTCTCCTGTGCCAGAGTCAGCTGACCGGCCCACACCCAGTAAGCAGAAATGGCTGCCAGGTGCACCCTAAGGGTCGATGACCGCAGACCCCCTTTGGAAAGAGACCAAAGGTAGTCTAGAATGTTAGCCACATAGCAGGATAAGGGGTCCAGACTCTTAGCCTGACACCAAATGGAAAACCTCTTCCATATGAAGGCGTAACATTTTCTGGTCGATTCCCTACGAGATGCCTCCACCACGGTGTAGACATCCTCGGAAAGACCCAGAGCCTGGAACTCTAGCCGCTCAGGTACCAGGCTGTGAGGTGCAGGGATTGAAGTTCCGGATGGTATACCTTCCCCTGGTTGAGTGATATCAGGTCTGGGCTTGTACAAAGCCACTCCGGGGCCCTGCAACTGAGGCTGAGGAGATCTGGATACCAGAACTGGCGCGGCCAATCTGGGGCTACCAGGATCACCTTTGCCTAGTCCCTCCTCACCTTGAGTAACACCTTGTGGATCAAGGGAAATGGAGGAAAGGCATAGAGGAGGTCTGGGGTTCACGGCCTCGAAAAGGCATCCCCCTGCAGCGAGCCCTGCTGAGGGGGGCAGGCATGGTACAGTCTCAGCTTGGTGTTTTCCCTGGAGGCAAACAGGTCCACAATGGTTTGCCGCAATGGGAGAACAGACTGTAAGCTACCTCTGGATGGAGAGACCACTCGTGGGACATCTGGCCTATGAGGCTGAGAGCATCTGCAAGTTGGTTTGAGACTCCTGCCACATGGATGGCTAGGAGATCTGCCTCCAACCGACTTACAAGGGTCCAGATGCGGAGCGCTTCCTTGCACAGCAGACGAGAGTGCGTGCCGACCTGTTTGTTGAGGTAGTACATGGTCGTGGTATTGTCCATTTGGACTTGAACTACTTGACCCTGGAGCTGAACAGCAAAAGCTGACAGTGCCAGTCTCACTGCTCTGAGCTCCAACAGGTTGATGTGGCATCGGGACTCCTCAGGGGTCCAGAACCCATGGGCCCTGCTGTCCCCCATGTGGGCTTCCCAGCCTATGAGAGAGGCATCGGTCGTCAGGATGACCGTCGGCTCTGGGCGGACAAACGGGATACCTTCCTACAACCGTTCTGGGGTGGTCCACCTATGGAGAGTGCCCCACAACTTCTGGGTTACAGTGATCAGCTGGTCGAAATGACCATGGCACTGAGTCCACTGGGTGGCCAGCTCCCACTGGAGGGGGTACATGTGCCACTTGGTCCAAAGGACCACTGAGGTGCACACCGTCATGTAACCCAGAAGGCGCAGAAAGTCAGGGGCAAGGTGCAAGTGCCCAACCAGAAATGATCGGGCAAAGGAGGAAAGAACTTCCGCCCTGTCCGCCGGGAGCCAAGCTCTGGCTTGACGAGAGTCCAGCTCTGCCCCGATAAAGCCCATCACCTGAGAGGGCACGAGTTCTGACTTGGCCTCATTGATTAAGAGGCCGAGCTGGGAGCAGGTTCGGAGGGCCGGATCCCTGGACCTCTCCACCTCCAGAAGGGAAGAACCTGCCCAGTGACCCAGTGAAGGTGGAACCCAGGTTAAGTGGCACGGAAAAACTTCGGCTGGCCGAAGCTTGAGCAGCTTCCTCTTCGAAAGCTGCCATCTGGTCGAGCTGCTCGGCGGATCCCGGGGCCCTGGAAACTGCCCACCTGGCTTCCTTTGATTTCACCAGTGGTTTGCAAAGCTCTGGTCTCCCTAGTTTTAGGCGTGCCTTGCGGTCGTCCAGGATGTTGGGATGGAAGGCCAAACAAATGGTGCAAGAAGTGGTGTCATGCACGACACCCATGCAATAGACACACGAGAGGTGGGGATCGGTACGTGACATTTTTTGTCCGCAGGGACACCGGCGAAATCCGGGGGATGACTTGTCCTCCATGTCCCATACGCTCGGATCAGAATCGTAAACTCTGATGAGTTTTAAAGAAAGAGATTGCAGTGAAAACCGTCATTGAGAATCCAGGGCCTACAAACTGCAGATGTAGCACGAGGGAACCTGAATCTTCCAGCGGAAAGGAAGATCTGGTGTCATGGAGCGGAGCCGAGGTATTTATCACCCGGGTGGGTGGGAGGAGCCAGCTTGAAGACTTTCTGGTGAATTTAAAGGGGAAAGGGACATGCCAGAGAGTGTGGATGAACAACATATCCATGCCCCTAGAATTTATATTTTCTACTTAAAATGTAGTTTAACTGAATATGACCAATGAATGTATGAAGTATTGAAATAACTTGATAGCAAAATAACGTGACAAACCAGTTTAACACTTGAAATAGTAGACTTGCATTACTGTTCTAGTCTGCATTTTATTTAGCAAAAATGCAACTGAATTAATGGGTTACCATGATTCTGGCAATTTGTTATGTGGTTTCTGAATAAAGGTGTCTGGTATCATTGCTTTCTGAAAAAAAAAGCAATCCAAAAACCATTGTAAGTTCTTTTTATGTGAGAGGTGTATTTTCCCCTTGTCCCAATGTTTTGCTTAGTTGACTTCATCAGGGGACTTCTACAACAAAATTCAAAAAAGAAAATTCATAAATATTTGACCAAATATAAAAAACACACTGGTACATGGGTTCATATGTGGTGAATACCTAATACTCTTCAAGTACACCTTTTTCTGTTAATTTTTAGGTTATCCTCTTGGCTGCCTAAATTAAACAATACAGTTACAATTATTAGTATATTTGCTACAATCACACATGGCACTTCTGTGCACACGATACCACCACATTATGCTATATTATACAATGGCAAGAACATTTCTTGGACTATGATTGGTCAATGTGTGCCCGGCACAGTGAGGTTATCCAAGCACAACCTCACTGTATCAAGTGCAGGCACACACATGACCAAACAACAGCATGAGGAATCATGTGTCCCCTTTACACTGATCTCCGCTCGGCACCCTGTACAAAGAGACAGAAGCTGCTGAAGGGAGCGATCCTTACTGGGCTTAGGGATAATTGTGACCATGGCCGATCACGTGGAGGGGGTGCAGTGCTCCTCTGTTAAGGCTTTCCTGCACCATATCAAACAGGGGGTCTTTCAAATCCACCAAAAATGCTTTATAAAAATTTACTGGTAGGCCATCAGGCCACAGTGCCTTCCCCCCTCATAAAGATTTAACTGCATTATACACCTCCCCTGGTGACAACGATTGCTCTAGTATTCCATGCACTTGGGGTTCTACAGAAGTGAGTGGGGCTTTTGAAGCTTGGTATTTGTACTTAGTGGGAGTGACTTTCTGTGTCTAAAGCTTTCTACATTAAGTGCAGACAGCCTCGTCAATAGCTCCCCTTTCAGATGTAAGGTTCCTTTCTAGGGTCTTTATTTGTGCAATTGTTCTGGCATTTTCATGACTTTAAAGTTGCCAAGCCAGTTGCTTCCCCCACCTTCTCTGTCAAAGTATTGCCCTGCACGTCTCGACAACATGGTTTACTCCAGCACTACTTTCCGTGTTATATTCCCCATATGGCTCTCTGCAGTCTACAATACAATGCCAGGGTGAGGTTGCTATGTGACTCTTCTCCATTTGCAAAATGTTCTCTTCCAGAGTTTTCATTCGGGCCACAGAGGTTTTAAACAATGTCTGGTATATGAAATGGTTACCTTCTAATTACCGCGTCGAGCGCTTCCCACCTTTAAATATGGGAGGTGTCGCCTACTTTATTGTTTACCAGGAACTCTGAGATGGCTCTGGACATAGCTGCCCATTATTCAGGCTTCCCTAGCAGCACTGGATCCGACTGCCATGCTCTAGGCAGTGGTGGAGGTCCCCCACTGCCATACCGAGCATCGCAGGGCATGACTAGTCTCCAGGATGGCTTTATAAGCTGTATGGATCACAGCTGCCACCAAGGGTGTGGATACTAATGTCCTGTCAATTCAAGCATAGGAGGAGTGATAGTGAGAGTACAAGTCGTAGACCCCACCAGTCGGATTTTCATACCTCAAACAATCTGTAAAGCTATGTGCTACCATCAAATCTTTTAGTGCTCTGGCATTACATGAGAGGTAAATCAAGAAGGGGCTAGATCTATCTAAAACCATGTCAGCGATACAATTAAAGTAATATATTCTTCTTTATGGGTCTCATGGTCTTGCCTACATAGAGGCAATCACATGGGCATTGCAGGATGTAGACAACACCCTCAGTGTTGCAGGTCACTGTATGAATTGATTTTGAATTCTCTGTCGATTTGGAAATGTTTAAATAGCTCCTTGCAGGATGTATTTTCATAGTCCCCACACCATCCACAGGGACACATCCTGGGTTGTAGATGTCCCAACAATAGCTGCCCTCCCATGTATCCTCTCATTTGGGGCAAACATGAGCAAGTCTCATTCTTAAGTTTGGAGCCCTTTTGACTTCAACAGACTATTTTTTTCTAAAGAACCCAACAGTATCTATGTGCTCCTGAAGAATTCTCCAATCCTTATGGAGCATAGATTTTAAAGAGTAAGTGGAACCAAAAATGACTGACAGCAAAATGTTACAATTGTAAGAAGTAGTCAGTTTTAACCTTTTATTTCTTAAGTATTTTCATTTTTCCTTTTGCACACTAGGAAGTTTTCTATGTGACAGTATTATACTGGATGTGTGGAATGAGGTATGAGGACAGATTAACAGAGCTCAATATGTATACCCTTGAGCAAAGGAGGGAGAGAGGTGATATGATCGAGGCATTCAAACACCTTAAGGGCATTAACAAGGTGAAAGAGTGTAACATGTTTCAATATAAGAAAAATAGCAGGACAAGAGGACACAGCATGAGATTAGAGGGAGGCCGATTAAGGGGTAATGTGAGGAAGTTCTTTTTCACAGAAAGGTGGTGGATGCATGGAATGGCCTACCTCAAGAAGTGGTGACTATGAATACAGTGCAGGGCTTCAAACAGGCATGGGACAGGCATAAAGGAGCAATACAAATGAGTATGAATAGATAGGCCACTGACAGAGCAAAGGCCAATGGCACATTTATAAGGTAGAAAAAGAAATGGGCAGACTGGATGGGCCTTGCGGTCCTTATCTGCCGTCAACTTCTATGTTTCTATGTTTCTATGGAATGACACTCTGCCCGGCAGTTGACATTTCTAGTTCTATTCCTCCCACTCCATTATCAGTACCACAAGAATCTGGTCAGTTACATAGAATACATCAAGGACAGTGGTTTGAAAACCAAGGTCGAACTCAATGTTCTGTGCATTTGCATAGTGTTTAACTCTTTGTTCTTTGGGGCAGCTGATCCAGTCGGTCACACTACATATTGTCAGTATACAGCAAGATTTCATGTTGTTTGAACACAGCACACCTGGTCAGGACATCATTGAAGTTGACGAGAGCAGACTGCTGCATTGACGGAGGAGGGGTCAATGGCACAGAGCACAGCAGGCCTTGGGAGTCCAAAGAGCCTGATGTCCAAGGGCCTGGAGAAGCATCAGGCCTCGACGGGAGGGCTGTCATAGACAAGCCAAGTGACAATGAACTGGGGACCGATAACCCAAGGGTCAACAACCAGCCACACTGACAGGTGGGCAGCTATGCTGTCATTATCAGCTTGAAAGGAACAGAGACCTGGACAGTGACAGGCATCAGTGCAGCAGCAGCCGACGGAGTACTGCTGGAGGAAGAAGAAGAAGAAGTCATCAGGGAGCAGGACTGCCGCCGGCGGGGGGCCCGATCTCAGTCCTTTTATGACTTTTCCCCATAGACTTGTCTTGGGCCTTAGTGGCCTGGGAGCTTGACGAACCCACCAACAACTGGGAAGGAGGGACCCCTGCCCAGAACTGGCAACCTGCTGTTCCATCAGAAAGTTTTTGAGAGCCTTTTTACATCGCCTTAGGGTGGTTTGGTTGAATTTATGGCAGAGCTCATAGTATGAGACATTATGTTGAGGCCCAAGACAGCAGACACAGAGAGAGAATGTTCCGTCTATAGAGGCAATCCTCTTTTCGCAGTGGCAGTGAAGGAAGAGAGGTAGAAGGCATAGATTTTGACATATAAAAATTAAAGAAATTCTGAAAAACGAAATAAAATAAAGTCAAGGACAAAAATGGCATAAAACTGCGTCGGAACTTCCACGGAGGCCCAAGGGAACAGAGTCAACAACGAGAAAGAACTGAGGAGGGAGCGGGGCCACTCACGCCTTTATAGGGTTGGTGATATCAGCAGATGACATTGGTGTGGGCGGCCCCAGTGGTACTTCTGAAAATCTTCTATGTGGATCCTGTTTCATCAACAGTAAAGTTCCTATGGTGTGACCTGATGACTGAGATGCCCCCGAGGAAGATCACTGAATTTCAGTAACGTTCCCTGCCTTTCCCAGAATTGAGGCAGGCTCTGATAGAATATCTCTGAGTTGGAAAGCTGGCACACTGCTTCTATTCAAGATAATCTAAATATATGACAACGTGGGATCATATTTTAACATTTCTTACCAAACAGAATGATCAGTCTGCTGATACTTAGAGACAACCCGATGGCATGAACAGTCAAATGCTCTTTCTTTGAACCAAACAGATTGCGGTACACTTTCTCTCTTTTTTCCTTCTCCTTCTTTTCTTTTGTGGGTCTCCTTGGACCCTCATATTTATATTTATGTAGTTCATATGCATGATTGCTTTATGTTTTTCTTGCTTTTAACAAATTTTATTAATTTATTTATTTAGCTTTTGTTTACCAGGTAAGCACACTTGACAGTCATGTGCCTATTTTCAGGTGCGACCCGGGAGAGTTACAGAGATACAAGCAATAACAGTACAGAGGCTAGCATCAAGTTACACAAAGGTACAGTCAGAATACAAGCAAGAAGGACCAGCCGAAACAAAGTACAAAGGCTTGGGTCCAACTGTTAGGCAAGGTACAGACAGGTATAAGCAAACAACTACAGTCAGGTAGTTGTTATGTTGCCATAGTTGGATTACTTAATTAGTTGTTTCAAATGTGAGCTTGAATTCTGTAATAACTGTTGGTATTTATTCACAGTATAAGACACTGACTCTGTAATGCTTGATGTTTAACTGTTGTTATTGTCATTTGAAAATAAAAACTTTACTGACAAAAAAAACACATAATAGTTTAGGGCTGTTTAACACCTCTAGTTTGCTGTGGCTTGTGCTGGGTACTCGCGGCAAAGGCTGCAACACACACATTGTGTAGTGTTGCCGAGCGACTGCCTAACAGCAGATGCCACTAGTTGTTCTGCTGACATCACTTGCTATTGTCAGTGTACTCACCACTGTAGGTACAAGAGGATGCACCTCTGGGTACCATGTGGTGCCACTCACCACTCACAAGCACTGTTTCTCTGCATACCAGTAGATGGTTTCACATCACAACAGCAACAGGAATACAGCGAAGACCATCACAGTGTCATTTTCTGCAGTTCACTGTGATGGTCTGCTGGGTTCCTGACACTGTTGCCTCCAGGGTGTTCACCCCCTTCCCGAACCAACTCCAACTCGGAGTTGGTTATTTGAAGTTTGTGGGGGGAAGAGCACCCCACATGGGTGATGTGGGGGCAAAGCCCTCCACAGAAAATGACAGTTCCCCCAGCGATGACACAACACCAACTGGCGGTGTTGTGCCATTGCTGTGCTGACGGTCGGCAAATTCCGTGTCGCCGCAGCATGGTGGAACCCTAGTAAAATATTCAAATGCCAATTGCTATGATTACATTTAGATCCTGGATTGTTATGTGCGAGACTGCTCGTGATAGTAGAAAGCTGCAAGCAAGAAAGATAATTAGATGAAGAAATAATTACCAAGATGGATAATATTACCATAAAAGCTAAGTTCAGTATATAAACTGACTTGAAATGTGTTTTATTTCTAATTCACAGACATTTTCTGTAAGAAGAAAAGTTCAATATTGTCTATTAAAAAGAAAGATACAAAACCAGGTAATAATAACACAAGTATGGGATTTCTAAATTAATATAGCAAAGCTCAGTAAAGGATTTACCAAAATTTTGAATAGTGTTAATTTTACTGAATGCAGCAAAAGCAACTAAGTTGCTAAACAGTTACCTACTAGTTGTAACTCAGTTTTGCATTGCACTGTGACAGACCTACAGATACAATCCAGCTGAGGTACCAAAAAAATCAAAAGTGTTGGCAAAATATAATTTTAGTTGCCAATGCATTGTTAACCTTAACAATGCAAAACCATCTCATTGGTACGACATGTGAACCGTACTGTACTATTGCATACAGACTGAGGAGTCTAACAATGCAAAGAACAATGAGATTAGCAGAGTGAGGCGCACTAGTCATCTTAAACTATAGCACTTTGTGCTAGTGACTGGTGCACAGAAGTGTCATACATGACAGTTGCAAATATTTTAATAATTGTAGCTGTTCTGTACATTTTTGGCAGCCAACAGGATAACCTAAAAATTAACAACAACAAAAAAGTGTACAGTAATTAAAGAGTATCAGGTATTCACCATGTGTGAACTCATCTACCAGAGTGTTTATTATATTTGGTTGAATATTTATGAATTTTCTTTTTTGAATTTTGTTGTAGAAGTTCCCTGATAAAGTCAACTGGGTGAAACATTGGAACAAGGAGAAAAATAAATCTGGCACATAAAAAGAACTTACAGACATTCTGGGCTGCCTTTTTTTTTTTTTTTCAAAAAGCAAGGATAGGCCGGCCCGGTGGTGCTGAGGGCTGAAGCGCTGGACGCTTTACCTCACGCTGTGCCGGCGGCCCGTGTTCAGGAACAAGCATGAGTCATTGGGGGTTGGTGGGGAGGAGAAGGATAGAGCGTCTGCTAGACTGTTCTCCTTCTCCGAGGAGAGGGGGGGTTTCACTTCCCGATGCCCGATTGCCCCCTGGCGGAGGCTGGGGGTCAGGGTACGGGGTGACAGCATCAGGGAGGAGTCTGGGCAAGAGGCCTGGGGAGAGAAGTATGTGGATGCATGCACCCCTGCCCTCACTGGCATCAATGCACATCAGGGCTCAGCAAGGAATGGGAGGCAGACAAAGGGAAAAAGGTGGCACCTCTAAATGAAGCTAGATGGCTGTCCATGAAGTGTTCGCCGGAGCTGGCACCCGTACTGGATCCGTGAGGGTGGGAGTTAGGGGGCTCCCTGCCACCCACTGCAGGAGCAAGCAGCAGGAGTTCAGGGTGCCATGCGAAGGCCAGAGATGGATGGCGGCGGATCCCCAGGCGGGATGCTAAGCACCGGGGCAGAGGTGGCTAGGAGGATAAATAAAATAACAAAAAGCAAGGATAAAAGCCACCTTTATTTAGAAGCTCTGAGTATGCCAGGGCCTGCTCCCCAGATCAAGACTGAGTTTTAATGTGACTGCCTGCTGCAAATAGTTACCTGGCTATTTGTTATTTGGAAATAATTCCATCCATTTTACCAACATTAAGTGTAAACTAGTTGCCTTTGTTACATTTGAATGCTTTGTACAATCATGAAGTGTACACAAGCACAATTGTTCCAAGGTGGTGACATGTCCTGACAGTAAGCACATTAAAGAAATGACTGATGCCTCTTCATGCACAACAAATCATACATGGTGGAGAATGACACTGGACCATTTTGTGAATGACAGGCTAACCATTACAACACTAATAATGCTTGCAACATCTGAAATTCCTGTACCGCTGAATGAATGACCAGATCAGGAGAATTCATACTGGATTTGGAATCTAAGTCTGAGGAAAAATTCTCATCCTAGTCCAAGAGGGTATGATGAAGCAATTGCAGGACCAGTGAATGGTTCTGTTCCTTCCTCTTTCAATGTCGTCTGCCAAAATGATGCTTAAAGGAAAATTACACTCTTATATCTTGTACATTTTATTTGCTTCCATGTAAACAGACAACTCTTTTCATGTAGCTGTTAGAGATGTATGCAGTTGCTTTAGTTTGTTTTCACACTTCATACTAGGCCCTGTACTATCCTGGTAGTCTCCATTTGCCAGTTGTTGAAATCTCATTGTCCCTGAAAGTTACATTAGCATATGAAAACATGATGTGTAATTACCCTTTAAACGCCACAGTATGCCTGTCTGCTTAGTTAGACTTCAAAGAAACAAGTTGACCTATCACATTCTAAACACATACATGAAGTAATTAACAAAACAAACTGAATTATATGGTCTATCGTGCGCAATATCAAGTCTAGGGCCCCAAAGGTCATGATGCCACTTTTCAGGGCATATGCTAGGTCACATTTAGGAACACGTATCACAGCTCTGGTGCCCTTATAAAAAAAGTGACTGTAATTTATTACAAAAGATACAAAGAAAATTTACAAAACATCTACTGATATTGAATATAGGGGAAGGGAATCAGGACAATCAAAAAGGGGAACACAACCAGAAACACTGGAAAATTAATATTTTAAACAGAAATCATCAAAACTTGTGAGTTCTGTAGTAACACTTGTGTTCTGTATCATGATGCATGTTTTGAGGCTGCAGAGTCATCATTATTCCAGGAGATCTGATCAAGATTTTCTATACACAGTACCCTAATTTGGATTAATCAATCAGTTATTCATTTTTTGTTTCCAAAAAAATAATTGCTAGGATTAGAAGCAAAATAAGGTTGGGTATGATTAGAGTTTCTGATTTCTGGTTAAAACTGATAAAATGCCACCGAGGTGATTTTTCGTGGTTTCGGTTATAACCGAGAAAAAATGAAAAACAACAATGGGCGTGTTGAATGCAAATGACACACATGCATCACACGCCGCTATGAGCAGTGCCACATGGATAAAATCCAGAGATTCCAAACACCAAGGTGGAAGGAGGGTAGTCGCAAACAAAAATGCCCCAGCGCTCCAAGACCCCCAAACAATATGCTGTGGAGCACAAAGATTTTATTGCCGAGGAGTTACATGGCAGGAGAACTCTTGTTCTGCAAATTTTGTAGAGTTACTGTCCCACTGATTCCTGGAAAAAACGCCAGCCGTATCACAAAGCATATTCAGTCTAAGACCCAAATCAAACAAAAGCAGCTGTCAAAGAAGGAACAGCATAGTTTAAATTAAATATCCCTCTCCAAAACCAACACAAGATTCAAGAGGAAAAGAGGGTATGAAAGGGACATAGCACATGAGTTTGCGCACGCAATGATTCCATTGGGTGTTAGTCTGCATCAAACTGATGGCCCTCTTGGCGAACTGTTCTGGAATTGGGCCCCAGCTGCTCAAATAATGCCTAAAGCAGTGCAAATGTACGACAGATATCTGCAAGAGGTATTTAATGCAGACATTGAGCACAAACTTCACATAATTAACAGAACTCTAATTTCTATAACAATAGATGAAACTCCTGAAATGCATGGCGACCATGCTGCGGCAGTGCTGACCTGGATGTTGTCGAATGTTGCAATGCCATGTCCATCGCTGCCTTAATTCAAAAGGGTCTGGATCTGTATGGAAAGAATTGGGAGGATGTGGTCTGCATATCCGGTGATAGCACCAGCTACATGAAAAAGTTCTGTGAGAATCTGCGCACAGCTCTGCCGCAGTTCAACACATTCCCACTACGCGTTCCTTGCCACCTTCTGGATGGCGTTCTAAGGTCTGCACTGACCTCCTCCAACCTTTTGAAAAAGATAATCAATTTTATCTTACATTCAAGGGCTCTGTTTAAATATGCTCGCAAACTGAAAAGAAAATATTTAGCAATCTGCTCACAGCTAGAAGTAAAGCAGAGATTAATTCCTAGCATTTCACATAGCCGCTGTTACTCAGTCTCAGTCATAGAGGTGGTTGAAAGTTTGCTTGCCATGTGGAGACCGTTCACTGTTTTCTTATTAAGCGAAGATGATGTAGGAATGGACACAGAAATCTTCTTTTAAAGTAAAATTGATGGTGGCAGTTCAGAGACTGGCCCAGCAGCAAGTGCACTTCTAGGGTGTCTGCCTTTACAGTTACAGCAAGTTCTGCAGGAAACTTTTCAGTTGTTCTATACAGCTATGTATGACAAATGGCAGGCAGTAATGGCCAGAAATATCCCAAATCCAAAATGGGTTTGAATTAAATGAAGCTTTGCTGTGGTACTCATCACAAGTGTTAGATCCTTTTAGAAGAAACAAACTCTCTTCAAATTTTGAAAATTACCAATTTATCTTTGACACTTTCAACAAATCAGACACTTACCTGCTTTGTTTACAATTCAGTGAGTACATGGCAGAACCATTACCCAGTAGTACAGATTTAGAAGTGTACCAATATTGGCCAGAACTGAGTGAATGAATGTGTTTCATCTATTCTTGCCTTGCCTGTCTCTAGTGCAAATGTAGAGAGATCATTCTCAGAAATCAGAGCTTTTACTGCCAGAAAAGAAAGAGCTAGAATGTCAAAGCAAGCCCTTAAAATGTATTCTATGATTTTTTACAATAAGTTCAGCATTTAATTTAAATGAATTATCTTGCAATATTTATTATTGCTAAGTATTTATTGCTATCAGCATGGTGCAATAACTATGGTGCTGCTATTGTCTATGGTGCAAATAACGGGGCTCGTGCAATATCTGTGGTGCTGCTATTGTCCATGGTGCACATAATGGAACTCGTACAATATCTATGGTGCTGCTATTGTCTATTGTTCAAATAATGGGATTTGTGTAATATCTGTGGTGCTGCTATTGTCTATTGTTCAAATAATGGGATTTGTGCAATATCTATGGTGCTAAAACTGACGTGCAATATCCACACATATTAATGTGGTAGCAGCCACATTTATGTATCAGCATCATGAGTTGTGGTACACCGTGCTTTTTAAACATTTTTTCCTTATAAGAATAAACACTGATAAATGATGAAATTTGTGGTCTGTGAATTTAACACCAGAAAAAAACAGATTTTTATGATTTAAAAAATGCAAAAAAAAAAAAGGTGAAAAATAAGCACAGTTTTTTAAGAAAAATAAACACCTAAAACCAGAAACCCTAGGTATAACTGCACCATTCCCACGTATGTCAGTTCTACTAAGAAAAGAAGATTATCAAACAATCAACTACTGTACTTCAGTGTGTTTTAGAGAAGGTAAGCAATCATAAAATGTGGGTTTTTAACTAGAAATAATGTGATACAAAGAGGGTTGACAGCGTCTTTTTAACACAAAAGAATGTTTAAATTTAATTATTTATTTATTTAAAGTTTGATGACCCAGTAGGCCCGCTGAGACACACAAGTCCCTTTTTCAGGGGCGACCCGGGGAATAAACATATTCCAAGCATGGTAAGCAAAGACAGCATTGTACAGAGGCATATTTACAGAAAATAAATATACAGCACACAGTATATACAGGATGTCAGGAGCAGGCCATGATTACAGCTGGAGCTGGCCATACTTACAGGTGGAAATTGCATAAATAATAGTACATGATCAGGCAGTAAGTTCAAGGGTAATTATGAAACCATGATGAATGTCAGGAACAGACAATCTTTAGAATTAGTATCAGGGAGAGTCAATTATTACAGGGACAGTGTTGCAGGATCAGGTAGTAAGTACAGAGATGTGAACAAGCCTTGTAGAAGCTAACAGCCTGAACAATATAGAATTTTATTTACAGTGAGCCCAACAAACTTGTACAATATAAGATTCTATATACAAAGAAACACTACATATGATACAGATAACTACATAGAGAACATCCAAGGATGCTGGGATTGGGGAGTTGGGGAGTGGGAGAGAGAAGGTGCAGAGTGGAGCTGGACTATTTAGGGGAGAGTCAGTTGCGGTTACTGTTGCATACAGGAGGGGGGAAGAAGATGTCCTTAAGGCATTTTTTGAAGAGGGGAAGAGTCTTACACAAGAGTAGGGTGTGGGGGAGGTTATTCCATTTTTGGGGTGTGGAGAATGAGAAGGATCACTGGCCCATTGTTAAGCAAGGCCTAGGAAGATTTAGAAGTGGGAGGTGAGAGGATCTAAGGTTCCTGCAGATGGGTTTGGAAGTGAGTAGGCTCGACAGGGTAGGAGGCGAAGGGAGATGGACAAGTTTGAAAGTGGTACAAAGTACAGGAAAGTCCTGTTTGGCCTCAAAAGATGGTCATCCAAGGGTGTTATGTACACCACAGTGGTGGGCGCAAGCCAGGGCCTTTGCTGAAAAGCGAGCAATCCTGTGGTAGGCTGCCTTAAGTTTTGCCAGTACTGGTTTCTTGGCAGAGTGGAGTATTGGGGCACCATAGAACAGGCCAGGGAGGAGGGTAGCTGTGGCAATAGTCTACCAGGCTTGGTGCATTAGGTAAGGAGCTGTTCGGTATAGAAGGCCGATATTTTGGTTGGTTGCCTTAATCACATTAGTTACGTGAGTATCAAAAGACAGGTGCTCATCGAGTGTCAGACCCAGATATTTAAAGGAGTTGCCACCTTCAATCCTTCCTCCGGAGGAGGAAGTGACCACAAGTGGAGGTTGTTGGTCCATGTTGAAGGAGGTGTGCCGGAACAATAAGGACTTAGTTTTCTTGGTGTTCAGCACTAACAGGTTCTCTCAGAACCAGGTTTCTAGGAGCTGGAAGTCTTTTTCAAGATCGGAGTTGATTCAGGAAACATCACTGGATGATCTGTATAGAATGGCATCATCAGCGTAGAGTTGAATTAATGCCCCCCCCGCAGTTTGTCGGAAGGTCATTTATAAAGACTGAGAATAACAGAGGCCCCAGAATTGAACCCTAAACATACAGCTGCTAAAAAATGCCTCCTTAACAGTAAGTGCGTTATCAGTAAACCAGACTGTGTTCCTGTTGTGGGTAACACAATTGGTAGATGTTGAAGTAAAATAATTATGCACAATAATTCAATAAGGGTCAAATTTTACAGTTACTTGGTGTTTTCAGTAGACCAACAATCATGGGTGGGCTATCAGTTTCTGGTTGCTGGTATACCATTCTGAGTGCAATTTATTTTTTGAAATAAATGTAAGATGCAGTAGAAGCATATTTAACTGGAAAAAGAATAGCAGATTTTTTTGGGAAGCATACTAAAATTTGAATGCTGTTATTCCATCTTAAAACATACAGCATAAGGTTCTGAACTACACTGAATAAAATTCAAAATGTCATGGGTACCAGGGGTTTGCATATATCAGGGACACATAATTCAGAGAAAAAGCAGTGTTTTCTACATTTTTGCGCCAATACAGGTTTTCTAACTGTACCCGTACCATTACTTAAAAAATATCAGCTTTGAAATAATCTTTATATGGCTAAAGTGAGGGTGACACTTTAGTGTTCGATTTGCAGGTGGTGGTGGTGGTTGTGGTTCCTCTAACAGATGTGTGCCAGGACCATCAAAAGTGCATGATGATTTGACAGATGGGAATACTGAAGACATAAATGTGCCAGTCCTCAAAGTATGAACATAGGTTGATGCCTCTGTATCTGAAAAAGGCCGCCATGACCAAAAGGAACTTCCTGGGTCTGGATGACAGGCTGAATGGTGTGGCTCTGAACTAACACAGAGTTACATCCACCAGAAAGCAGAGGAACCATCTGTGTGATGCATGGATGGATGGATGGGCTGTGGATGAATGCATCCTGCAGATTCAGGAAGCAAAACCAAGCCCCTGGCTCCAGGGATGAAAGGACCTGATACAAAGTCACCATAGAAAACTTCTGACAGAATCAACCTGTTCAGGATTCACAGATTGGGGAATGGAGTGCCAATCCCCATGTCCATTTGGTACCAGAAAGTACAGTGTTACATACCCCTTCTAAGCCTGGTTTTCTGGAACAGGATCTAGTGCATGCTACTTGAGGAGCTGATGAGCCTTGTTCCATAATGTAGAGAAAGTCTGCAGTACATGTGTGTCCTACAAAGCGCTCAGGACTGAAAAAGGGTAAAGGCTTAAATTCTAGATGCAACCCCAATGCCACCACTTCCAGATCCCCCCTTGCCCAAAGTAACAGATGACCACTGTGGAAGCTGGTCCCAGATAGGAAGTTGCAGCAGTGATCAAGACAGAGATGTGATGGACAACCACATCCTGTCACTTTTTGCCCTTGGTGGGAGCTTCGCGGACTGGCCTCTGGAGGAACTGCCCCTTCCACCCTTGCACTGTGTTAGACCTCTCAACTTACTGAAGGGCTTGATCAAGTGGTGCTGCTGGAAATGCTGCCTCTGTTGCTGCTCTGGCTGTGGCTATTAACCTTGTGTGCCCCGATAAGGGCCATAAAAGGAACTGAAGCCCTGTGACCTGGGACTGAGCTACTACTTGAGATTGGTGATGGACGTGACCAAAACCAGGGTTGCTACTAGACTTCTCAATATGCATGAGATGGTCCTAGACCAGATCCAAATATGATCCACTCCCAGGAATGGCAGATCTAACCCCCCCCCCCCACCACCACTACCACCACCACCACACATTTGGATTTCCTGGGAGAAAGTTGAGATCCACAACCAGTCAAAATACCATATGTAAACTGCCACAACTGTTGCTCGGGTCCACATGTTGACTGTGTTTAGGGCAACCTGCAACTACTGTAGTACGTTGCCACCATCAGCCTAAGATCACAAATTTCACATAGATCTTGCTGACTCTCTTCAGGGAGCAGGTTGGTGAAGTCAGAGAACCACTCAAGGAGCACATGGCTATATTGGGCCATCAAAGCTGCATAGCTGTCCTGTAAGACATATGTAGGAGTACAGCTGTAGACACCTTATAGCCAAAGTGGTGCTGCTTTTTGGACTTCTTGTCTGACTCGCCCAGCACCCTTATCTTGCAGAATACCACATCTACCACTAGACCCTCCAGTGACAGATGCTTCCAAAAGCTGGACTGTCTGCCCAGGGGAACCACATACATTTTGTCCATATGGCATGGCAGGGCCTGTCAAGAGGCTGGGCACTGCCAGATGCTAAAAGTTGGTCTCTGAATGGCAGAAGCAATAGGGAAGACTACCCCTGATGAGGAGCCTCATTCAAGAATGTCCACCAGTGGGTAGGTCACCTTCTTCTCAACCTTCTGCAGCTGAGTGTCCAGAGCATGGATATTTGTTCCATGAGAGCAGCTATGGAGATCAGGTCTCCCACAAGGAGCTGTCTGTCAGCTGGCTACTGTTCCAACAAGGCATTAATGGGACAGATAATGCATCTGAATCCAAGCTGGGGTAGAGGAGCATTGACCGCTTACATGGAGTATGGACTACCCTCTCTGTCAGGGTTACCACCACTGACAGGATATAAGGAAGTCAAGACTATGGCCTACAGTACTTGGTTGAAGCGCCCTCTACCAGATGTGGTGTTAGGGGCTACACCCGAACCTATCTCTAAAACATGGCCAGTAGAGCCTGCAGTGAGGCTGTGGGATGAAAAACTGAAGTCACCATTGGAAAAGGCAGCCAAGGTGAGGAAGATTCCATCACCACTGCCTGTCAATCTCAACTCTGGGTAAAGCTCTACGTATGGGTTTTTGAAAACAATAAGTATTAAAAGAAGTAAAACTATAATACAATATATCCATTAGCGTGCACCATGCCAAGGTCTGTCTGTTACCTGAACCTGTACTTTGACAACGTGCAGTGATTAACTGTTATATATAATTAATTCTGGGTCACACCTGAAAAAGAGATAGCAATGTCCCAGTCAGCCTACCCAGTTAACAAAATTAACAAATAAGTTTGTTCAGATACTGTACAGTCAACATATGATAACATACTTTAATGCTTGCAAATTCTTTGACATTTTTCAAGCTATTCATCAGCTTGGCCTGGAGCACCCACTGTGCACCTGTGGGTACACAGCCTGGCACCAGCTGCACCATCCCACACTGTGGCCAATTCAGAAACAGTCAAGCAGGCATCATGTCCTGTCATGGACTTTGAGTACCTGCACAAGACACACCTTTTTCTGTTCCACTGCAAAAATTGACAATGGAGCAGGAAGTCAATGGTGAAACCAGAGAATCCTAATTCAGCAGCAGAAGCTGTAAAATAAGGAGATCTGTTCATTCCAGCAGAAGAAGATATCTGAGTACACTGGCAACAACCTCATAACTGGGTGGTAGTAAGAGTTAAACTTGAAGACTGCTCCGGTGACTTAGCATGATCAGTGGAAGACCACCTTAGTGTGAACAGTGAATTGAATCTACTGTAGGTAGTTGGAGCTAACAATTATTAAACTTGAACAAGTCACTTAATATTCCTGTTCTTAACCTCTCTCTGATTTGTCTCTGCTTTGTGCTCTGCAGATTTCCCTGTGTGCTGATAATGAATGAATATCTCCCCCCATCCTTCTAATGTACTGAGAACTGCTTTGGGAGACTGTATTTTTTTAACACTTTTGCGGACTAGAATTGTCCGAAGTAAAATGAATCCTCACTTTTCATGGTAGTCCTGGGGGAAGCAGGCGGGATAAGGATGCAACATACACACATACATACATACATTACATTACATTACATACAGCAAAGCACGCTGAAAACAATTAGCATTAAAATAAGGAAAACTATAATACAATGTATCCATTAGTGTGCACAATACCAAGGTATGTCTGTTACCTGAACCTGTACTTTGACAATGTGCAGTGATTGTTATATGTAATTAATTATGGGTCACACCTGAAAAAGAGACAGCAATGTCCCAGTCGTCCTACCCGGTTAACAAAATCAATGAATAAATTAGGTTGTTCAGTTACTGTACAGTCAACATATAACATACTTTAATGCTTGCACATTCTTTGACAGTCAAAACATATGTTGCATTGGGTTACTTAATATAATAAAGTCAAATAAAGCATCTGCAAAGCTTATTAGGAGAGCCAATCTTTTTTTTTTGTACTGTCTGTAAATTGTGTTGCACATCAACCACAAGCTAACTCATTTCAAATATGTGGAGTGACATGTAAATGGTTTTTCACCAAATCTTCTTTTAATTCCAAGGTTTTACCTGGACACCAGATATTTTGTAATTTAATTCCATGCTTTTACCAGGAAACCATACAGAGCTAGTAGCTATTTGTTTTCAGATGTGTACTGAGGTTAGATGAAAAGGGAACAGTACAGTACAGTTTGGTAATCACATCAATGCCACATGGCATTAAATAATTTACAACAGCAGCAGTGAAGTGAACCACATCAAACAATGACAGTATGTACAACAGCATACAAAAACAAGGTGTGCAGAGTCAGAATGGTCCACCAGGACACATGGGAATTTCCAGCTGGTCACCCACTGCTGAGTACCTGGCTACCTTCTAAACTCTGCAGATCTTTGCATTTATCATCTATTTTCTAATTAAATGCGATACATAGGGCCACGCAACTAAATGTATGATGCAAACACTGAGCTAATGTATCAAATTTAAGTGTAATATTAATATGAGTGTATCACCCTGGGCCCTACATAGGGCAGTGCAACTAAATGTAAGATGCACACACAGAGCTAATGTATCAGATTTAAGTGTAATACTAATATGAGTGTGTCACCCTGAGTCCCACCCTATTAATTTTCCAGTTGGGTCCCTGTATGAACCTTCCAGGCGGGTCTCCTGTAACCCAGTCTAACCATGAGTACAAAGTATTGCACTTAAAAAAAACGGATAGGTAACACACAGCAAATAAATATGCAAATACAGGAGGAAGAACAACAGTGAGCAAACAAATTAAGTATGCAAGGTAGCCCCCAATGGTAGTGTGCAACATGTGAAATACTGGGTAGTTATGCTAACCTGTGTTTGATTCAGGAAGAGAAAGTTAAGCTATAATGACAATATAAGATACCGGAGGCCTCAACTGCAGCTGCAGCTGTGGGCTGTGAGATCACGTAGGAGGGTTTTAAAAATTACAGAAAGAGAAGAAGTGGAGCAAACAGCAGCAGGAAGCTTACCAGGGCCAGGAGAATCTGAATGCGAAAGCAGGCTAACCTGCTGATGATTTTGCATGGGGGAGGGAGAGACAGCAAGTGTCAGATCTGTAGAGAAAGTAAGTGGGGTGGAAGCTAGGGAGGGAGAGTACCATACCAGAATTTTGAGATAAATATAGCACAGAGGGTAAGACACCTACTTTCAAGAGAGGATAATGAGAGGGAGGTGTAGAGGGAACAGTAGTGTGTCCTGAGCCCCTTTCAATACTCCCACTTTTGATTTTTAAGTTCTTAGCATCGCCAGTTCCCCACAGACAGTACTCTCAAGTGTATATCTGAGGTCAGAGAACATTTTAAAAAAAACTCAGCTGCTAGACAAGGCTAGGACAGTATATGAACCACGAATATTTGGTTACCCCCCCCACCCCACACACACACACACACACACACACACACACACACACACACACACACACTCTTACCCCACACACTCTCAATAAATACATTCCGCAATTAATTTAATCACACACACAACACACACACACACCTAATATTCTTGTCTGGTTAAAACCGTCAGATTAAATAAACTCCAAACAAAACCTGCATGGGGTATAACTCCCACCAATAAATCCTAAACCAACTGTCCCTGTGTCATGTAACAGGACGGTTTAGAGGAGCATAAAGAAACCAACCATACTGTTAGAATTTCAGGGGCAGAAAAAAAAGAAATAACCAGGTGTGGATACCAGAATACCAAAAAATACATATTTGGTATTCTACCTTCAAGTACCTTAGTCTGCCTATCCAAAAGAGCAGTGCTTTAGTTTAACTTGCGGAACAGTGGCATGGTGGAGCGGTAATCCAGCTGGGATATCACGATGGTGAAAATGGCATACGACCTTGAAAAAATGTCATGGTATTCAGACCAGTGCAGAATACCATCAGTTTTGAACCCTGACTTCCCTAATGTTTTATGAGTACTGAAATTCAAAGCAAGTACAATTAGTTGAAGATTTACATGACAGAAAAGTGTAAAATATGGTCAGAATTTGTTTTTCAAAATATAAAGAATTAGTTCATCTCTCAGACACTGTTCTGTATGATATTCTTTGTCATATATACGAATTAAAAAGTGGAGGATGGCACTTGCACTGAAACATGCACATCACGCGAGTCAGAACACACATTTTGCAGGTACTTTTCAGCTATGGTACATATGGAATCATTATTTTATCAAGTTAGAGTACAGATTTCATTGTCTGAGATGTATAGTAAACATATAATACTTACAGAATAAGTGCTCCCACACTGTCCTTTTAATGATGTGCTGCTTGAACACGTCCCTTTAGTCAGTCTATGAAGGTGTTCTACCCATTCATTCAAATCTTGACTGGTGTTGCATGACACATGTATTCGTTCGATCATGTTTCCTGTATTGATTAATTATACATTTGTTTATCTGAATTTGCTAATCAACTGCAGGCGTGAAGGGACACACACACACAGAGCATATCTAAATAGGACTTTTCATTTATTATCAGCTTGAACTTCGATTAAAAGATGCCTCGTTTAATTCTGACATTTATAAGGTTTTGTCTTTTAGGCATTTCACTTTATTTAGTTATAAAGAAGATTTCCATTTGTTCCTAACATTTATCATCTAAAGAAACTGAAAATGGGATAAGTTTAAAATTATTTAATCAAACTGCTATGTTGGGCTTCATACAGATGTTTGCTTCCTGCTCTGCAACCTGGTACTGGTTAAAGTATGTCTCCTGCAAATACGTAACTTTAATTCAGTAGTCCACTTAGAACTAATGCTATGTAACTTTAATTCAGTAGCCCACTTAGAACTAATGCCATATTAGTTACACTAGTGCACTAGACGCCAATTAGATTATGCAGTAACAAAGTAATTTAAGGTTGGAAGGGTCTATAGTTTAACCAAGTACGACCACCCCAAGTTATTAGCAAGGATGCAATAAGTATACTGGGAAACACATACCAATTTATAGGGATTCCCTACCCAGGATACTTGGTGATTCTCTTGGTAAGAAGGAATTCGTCCAAGTTTACCTTAAAGGCCTGTAGTATCTTCATGTCCCCTGTCTCTGTTTGTAGGCTGCTCCATAGGTTCACTACCTTCTGGGAGGAGAAAATGTGCCTCCTAACATTACCCTTGAAATTATCACCCCTGAGCTTCAACGCATGTCTCCACAACATGCTGCAAGACACCAGACCAAATATCTCCAACTGTTTGATCTTTTTGATACCCTTGAGCATGTGAAAGACTGGGATCATATCCCCTCTTGGCCTCCCTTTCTCCATGGTGAAAATGTTAAGGAACTCAAGCCTTTCCTCATAGCTTTTGTTCACCATACTGCTGATTATGTGGCGGCCCTGCATTGCACCCACTTGACTGCCTCAATGCCCCCTTTTGCACTAAGATCAGAACTGCACAGAGTACTTCAGGTGGGAAATAACCATGACCATGTAAAGGAGCAGAATTATTTCTCCTGGTCAGCCGGTCCCCCCTCCCCTTTTAATGTACCCCAGCGTTCTGCTGGCCCTTCTGACAGCAGCTGGTGACTGTGTGTCCTGCTTCAGCTTCTTGTATATTATGACCACCAGGTATTTTCCTCATCCTCTTTCTCCACTGTAGCTAGAGGAGACCAACATAGTGTGCAGTTCCAACTGTTCTTCCTCCCAAAGTGTAGCACCTAATATTTGACTACATCAAATTTGTGGTTCCATAAGTCAGCCCAATTGCCCAACCTGGTCAAGTCAGCCTAAAGTTATCCCATCTGCAATGGAGTCCACCACCCTGGCCAGCTTAGTGGGCCTAAGCAGCTTGCTGGAGACCCCAGTTTCCAGACAAGTGATGAAAATACTGAAGAGCAGTTGCCCCAGCACAGATCCTTCAATGATGCCGCTGAGTACACCTCGCCACTCATAATGCCTGTTCACCACTGCCACTCTCTGATTTTATCCCTCAAGCCAGTTAACAATGCACCTTGCATATATTTTGTGTATACAATGCTAGTTTTCTTTATCCAAAGCTTGTTATGCACCACAGTATCAATGGCCCTGCTGAAGTCCAGACAGTCTAAGTCCATGGCCTGCACCTGTCCATTTCTCTGGTTACCCACTCAAAGAAGGTTGTTTGGCATGATCTGCCCCTCATAAAACCATGAAAGCGTAAGAATCTTGACCTCAACCAAAACCTTCATTATCCTGACCTTGATAATAGCCTCCAGGACCTGCATAACACTTACACTCAACACTTTGTGTAGTTCATGGGTCTGACCACACACCCTTGTTGAAGATAGGGACCTCACTGACCACTTTTCAGTTCTCTGGCACAACACCTGTTTGGACAGACTCTTGAAAGATTACTGCTAGTTTCTTTAGCTCCGCCATGATTCTGATCTCTATCCTGTCCACTCATTAGTATTAAGGAATTAGATTAGGCAAATCTTCTTTTAAATGACAGCTCACAGAACCCTTTTTATTAGTAGCCAATTAAGACAGCTGTGTTTAAATTAACTTTGTACGACGAACCTGCTACTTTAGACAGACATCAATCATAACTGGCTGTTTTATAGGAGGCCTTGTTTCATGTCTACACTTCTGAATTGGTATAATGTATTAAATGATCTCATATCACAGTAGAAACATAAAAAATAGAAGAACTACAAAAAACTGAACAGTCCATCCTTTCTGTCCCTACCTTCCCTACTCAGAGACACTCTAGTCTCTGTACTCCCCATCTATCCATCTGAAAACTCTTTTGCATATGCCCCACATCGTCTCAAACCCAGATATCATCTTTGCCTCTATAGCCTTGTCAGGATGTTTATTCACCCATCAACCACCCTTTCTGTGAAGTATTATTTCCAAATATCTATTCTGAATTTTCCCCTGCTCCAGGTTAAGCCCACACCCTCTGTGCATGCCCTGTTTCACAGTTAAAGTAGATTTGATGTGTTGACTCTGTTTAACCCTTTCATGAACTTCAAAGTCTCTATCATATTCTCCCTCTTCCTTCTGTCCTCCAGTCACTACAGTTCGATACTTTTCAGTCTTTCCTAATATGCCTTGTTCTTCTGACCACAGATCATCTTCATGGTCCTTCACTGTACATTTTCCAGTCCATCCCTTTTTGTCCTTAGGTGCAGGCCACAGAAAGTACAGTTTCATACTTACCGTAACAGTAGATCTCTGAGAAGATCTCTTGCAGCAAGTCATACACTTGGGTGTCCACCAGAGGGCGCTCTCATGGACAGTAGCCTTCACCAGCCGTGCTGAATGTGGGCTGCCCACAGTGACGGCCTCAGTTCCTGACTGTCAACTAGCTCATGGAGCAGGACACCAAGGGGAACCGAGGAGGCCTGAGGCATCGCCCATTAGGACAATGAGTACAGAAGCAGAAGACAGCTCTCCCTGAGAAGGAAGGGGAAGGAGGAAAGGAAACTGACCTGCTGCAAGAGATCGTCTCAAAGATCTAGCATTACGGTAAGTACGAAACTGTACTATCTTCCTCAAAGGGAATCTCTTGCAGCAGGTCATACACTTGGGATGATTCCCAAGCAGCCAAATAGAAAGAGCGGTTAGGACAGGAGGCCCTGCAAGATGACACGGCCAAAAGAGGTGCGGTGCCTGGAGGTGAAATCAAGACTATAGTGTCTAGTAAATGTATGGACAGTCGACCAAGTCGGCATCAAAGATATCAGTGATGGACACATCCCTGAAGCAGGCAGCAGAGGTAGAAAGAGCCCCCTGGTGGAGTGTGCATGCACAGCTCCAGGAAGGGGCTTGCTGTATTTACTGTAGCAATAAGTGATACAATGAGCTAACCAATTTGACAAGGTCTGCTGCATGACAGGGTGACCTTCCCTGCCAGGAGTGGAAGCAACAAAGAGGTGCTTGGATTTATGAGAAGGCTTGATATGAGCAAGATAATACTGCAGGCTGCGGTGTACATCCAGAGTGTAGAGAAGAGGTTCTCCCAGGTTAGAATGAGCCAGGTAGAGGACAGGCAAGTTAATGGCTTGGTTAAGTGTGAAGTCCGAAACTACCTTCGGAAGGAATGTGGTATTGGTGCGGACTGAGACTCCGTCTTTATGAAAGATCAGGTATGACTTATTGCACATGAGGGCCTGGAGTTCGGAAATGGACTTGCTGATGTGACAGCCACCAGGAGAAGGGCCTTCCAGGCCAGGAAGTGCATGTCACAGGTAGCTGCTGGTTCAAGGGTTAATTTTTCTAAAATGAAGTTGAGGTCCGAGGGTGGAACAGGATTCCGGATGGGGGTCTGAGATGGAGAATGCCCTTGAGAAACATCTTGGTGAGGTCCATCTGGGCAACCTCCCAGTTGCAAATGGGTTCGTGTAAAGCTGAGATTGTGGCTAAATGAACTTTGATGGAAGAGTAGCTTAAACCCTGACTGGAGCAGGAGGAAAGGTACTCCAGGATAGTAGGTGACAGGCAGGAGTATAGATTCAAGCTCCTGTTGGCCATCCAGATGGCAAAACATTTCAGTTTGGCAGCATACATCTTTCTGGCTGACACCCTCCTACAGGCCAGCAGAATGCTGGCCACACAGGCAGACATGTGTTGCCGGGCTATAAAGACGTCCTCAGGAGTCAATCTTGTAGACAAAAGGACCTGAGATTGGGGGTGGAGAAGGGTTCCTCAGTTCTGTGAGAGGAGATCCAGGCAGAGGAGAAGAAGAGGAAGAGATCTATGACCAAAAGTTGCTGGGGGGGGACCATATCTGCCAGGGCCAAGAGGGTGCAATAAGAATCATGGAGACCCGCTCCAGCTGGAGTTTGAGTATTACGCGCTTGAAGAGGGGAACAGGTGGGAAAGCATATAAGACATGCCTGTGCCAGGAGAGGGACAGGGCATCTAGGGAATTGCCCTGCGAGTCTGGAATGATTGAGCAGTAATTGCGAAGCTTGTGATTGTCCAGAGAAGGTGAATAAATAAATATCTGGAATGCCCCACAGAAGGGATTTGTCATGAAGTATCGCCATCACCATGGTCCACTCATGGCCCTGTGCATGACGGCTGAGGTGATCTGCAATGACGTTCTGGGCTCTGGGTACATGGACTGCCACCAGATGAAGGTGGAGAGATGAAGCCTGATTCCAAACTTTCACGGTTTCCTGGCACAGAACTTGTGACTTTGTGCCGACTTGCCTATTGATCACCACATAAGTATTGTCTATTTGGACCAGTAGGGTTCCGGGAACCAAGATAGGCACCCCAATCCAGGGCTGAGGCATTCGTTATGAGGAGCTGGGACAGGGGAAGGGGCTGGATCAAAAGAGCATGCCAATCTGCAGGTCTGTTGGATCTAGCTACCAGGAGAGGACCCACCAGAGGGCAGGGATTACCCAGACGGAGTCTTCAAAGTCCTCCATCTTTTAGTGCAATTGACGGTGAAGTGTCCACTGGACCAGGCACATGTGTAAGCGAGTGTACAGCATGATGGAAATGGCCATGGCCATATGACAGAGGAGACGCACGTACTGTCATATGGTACCCTGCTGAGCTGCTCAACACTGCTGTGCCAGGCAGATGAGCATTTGACACCTGTCTTCCAGCATAAAGGCCCGGCCTTGCGCCATATCCAAGATGGCACTGATGTACTGGAGACATTGGGATGGCTCCATGTGGGACTTGACGACACTGACAGTGATGCTGAGATCTCAGAAGAGTTAGAGGGTGCATGCGAAGGATTGTAGCAACTCTTCTTGAGATGAAGCTTTGATGAGCCAGTCTTCCAAGTACGGGAACACGTACTGACCCTGGTGATGAAGGGCCACGACCGCCAGGCACTTTGTGAAGACCCTTGCTGCTGAGGACAGTCCGAAGGGCAAGGTGTGGAATTGGTAATAGTAGCACAGGTGGTGGAACAGGAGGTACTGGTGATGGGCTGTATGGATCTGGATATGAAGGTGGGCATCCTTCATGTCGAGGGTGCAGAGCCAGTCCTCGTGATCTAGAAGAGGCAGGACTGTTGGCAAGGAGACCATTCAAAATCTTTTGTAATGGATAAATCAGTTCAGGTCTCTTAGGTCAAGGGCAGGGCAGAGACAGTCCATGTGCTTGAGCACCAGAAAGAAATGGGAGTAGAAGCCCTTGCCTAGATCATTGAGAATAAGAGGCTGGACTGTCTCCTTCCAAATCAAAGAAAGGCGTTCCTCCAGCAGAACTGGAACATGTTCTCACGGGTAGGACAGGAGCCGAGGCAGGTGTGTTGGGGGGGGGTGGTGGTTGTAAGTTCCAGATTATGGCCCGTGTAAAATATCTGCAGGGCCCATTCGTCTGATGTAATCCATTGCCAGGCCTCCAAAGGTAGAGAGAAGCAACCACCCACTACCTCTGAGGCTGGCAGAAGAGGATAGGGGAGGCTGCATGAGGAGTCAAAAGGATGGGGGGGCAGCAGAGGCCAAGCATGGGTGGTCTGGGCATCCTTGAGGGCAGAGACAGAGGTACAGACAAGAGTCTGGGGCTGTTGATGGACTCTAGTGAACTGACGAGCTGCACCCTGCTGGTAAGAAGCTCGCCGAAATTGAAAGGACTGGTCTTCCTGGACTAAAAGTCTTCACCATTCATTCATACTAATGGGACTACACTGGAGGGGTTAGGACTCAGTGGGTGCCAAAAATCTTCAGGAGGGCAGGTGCCAAGGTATGACTGCACATGCGCGGCACCATGAGGCTGGCTTGCACCTGTATGGGCTATCTCAGAGTCGACCCTCCAACTGCCTCAGTTCCTTTTCTCCCACCATCAAGTGTACTTCAATGATGATGACGCTCACCTGCCAGGAGTCAAACTTTTCATCTATACGACAGCAGCTTTTAGTCATTCAGTTTGTTAATTTAAATCCTTTTCTTGTTTACTGTTTAAAAAAAAAATGAAGAAGATTTCTCTCAGACTTGCCCATCGATAGAGTCAGCCTTGGACAGTCTTGGTGATGGTAGGGATTCTTCTTCAGAAGGCTGCCCCAGCAGTCCACCGCCCTCTCCGGGGGGGGGGGGTTCAACCACTGGCAGTCCAGTGTCTGGGAGGAAGGACAGCAAAGAAGTGAGCCTGTTCTCGATCCAGGTTATGAACCCAGCACCAGCTGACCTCGAGCTCTTCCTTTTCCCATCAAAAGAGGAAGAACTGATACCCCTTGAGGTCGCCCTTTAGCATGTCTGTCAGGGAGTCTCCGGTAGTCGAGAGCCCTCCGGGTTCCCGGTGGCATCTACTCACGATGGCCTGGACTCTCGTCTCCTGGGGCCCTTCTCTGTCCCTTGGGGGGTTCTGGTGGACAGTTTAATCTTTGGGCAGCTCTTTGAGCAGTGGGTTCAGTGCTGGCTCGTTGCCCTTGCTGGTGGTTCTGGTGCTGAGGCCTTTGGGCTTTGGCACCGCTGGACCATGGCCAGGGTTTCAGTCCAGGTTCTGCATTTGGAGACTTCTTGGTGCTGACACAGCCTATGCTGACCCCATGTGCCTACACCCTCACTCTTCTCACAGGAGCCGGCACAGTTACCACTCCTCCTCCTCCTCCTTCCATGGAAGGTCATTCTCTGGGGTCTGGGTCCGGTGCTGTTGACTTCAGTGCCACATGTGGTGCCATCAACTTCGGTGTTGCATGAGGCACCGTTGACTCCGGTGCCACATGCAGTGCCATCAACTTCGGTGTTGCGTGTGGCACCGTTGACTATAGTGCCATCAACTTCAGTGTCACGTGAGGCATTGTCGACTTTGGTGCTGCCTCTGTGCTTTCAACTTCAGGGGTTGCATGAGGCACTGTCAACTTGGGGCTGGGCAGAGGGCGCTGTCAACTTTGGTGCTGCCTGAGGTGCTGTTGACACTACGCAGCGGCGCCGATCTATTGCCAGTAACGTTGTCAACTTTGTTGCTGTGTGCGGTGCCATTGCAGCGCCATCGACTTGATGTTGTGTAATGCCATCTTCTTGGTGCTGCGTGCGGCATCAGGGTCTTCAGAAGTGGGCTTCTCCCTGGACCCAGGTGCCCTCTGGTCTATCCTTTGCCCAGTTTGGCCTTACTGGGGCATTTCCTGTTTCTTGAGGCAGATGTGGAGCATGACAGGTCTGGTCTGGACCTCATCATTCTGACAATGGTAACATGACTTGTTTTACAACTTGGATGTAAACTCCTCATCACAACTGAACCCTGTTCCAAGCCATTTCTTTCAGTCTCTCCTTAGGACATGGGTTCTGACCTGGCTCTACACTTTGACGTAGACCCAAGGGGGCTTTTGCATCTCGAGCTCCCCAGGTTCTAGAATATTGTGCCCTCTGCCCACTCTCATTGGTGTCTTGTCGCATGCTGTGTGGGGAAGGCAAGCTCTGATTCCTTCGGTGCCCCTCCCAGGGAGGAACATTTTTAGTTCCTATGGTTGTCAGACTACCTCTAGGGCAGCTACTGCTGGGATCTATGTCAGGTGACTCTCCTGACTTAGAACATCAGGATCTTTAATGATTCTCCCTGTTCAGCACTCGAGTAGCTGTCTTCAGAACAACTGAACTGGCTCCTTCAGCACCTCAGGGGGGCTAGAACTACTGTCAGTTCTACAATGAGCAGTCAACATCAGCCATGAAGAAAATGCAGCTTGAGGCAAAGAGCCCGAAGGCACAAAATGCTACTTCTGAGACTCAGTCCGGGTTCAATTTCAATTGCCTGAGGTGGATCTTCGCCCTGCAGTGAGAGATTGTCTGACTCTCTTTCAGCCTGGGGCAGTCTATAACAATAGACAAGTGGGCCCCTTGGATTTTCTGAAAGGAGTACTCCCTCAACCTTCAGAGACTTCCCCACTGTCCCCCCAGTGGCAGCACAGTCTCACCACTTTACAGTCAGACCTTCTCACTTCAGAGATTCAGGGCCTTCTTCATAGTCGTCTGGTCCCTGTGGAGAGATTGTGGGATAACAGATGGGCCAGACACAGAACTTCAGGTTCAACACACAATCTCTGTGTGATGTTTATTTAAAACACAGGGGATAACCTTCAGTAATAACATATCCCTCCTTCAAAACATCGGTTTGTAGCAGCAGACTATGCATGTCCTTCCTGTGCACTTAGTCAGCACCTACTAACCCACTGATCTATCTTTCCTGTGGAAATGAACTATCCTCTATGTTACTCTTGTGTGTTTGGGTGATGGGGAGACTAAAACAAAATCCCAAAACAAGCTAAAGACAAAAAGCCTTCCTGCAGAAGCACTGAAGCAGGGGCTACCCCAAAGGGTATTGGCAATAAAGCCAAGTTTCAAACAAACACAACATCATACATACCCCCTAATGCAAAGCATAATGGGATATATATGCAAATCACCATGACATTTTAGGCTGGTTCAGCTTAAAGCAGAAATGCATTGTGTCAAAGGGCCTCTCAAACAATCTGTTATTTACATGCATTTTAAATAACACAACGGGGGTTTCTGATATCTCTACCCCGGTAAATGACAATGACGTACCTACTGTAATTCTGCTCTTTCTGTGTATCTTCACCATTCATCACCTTTGGGTATAGTGACCGGAGGTCATGACCCAGCAGGACTCTTTTTGGGGGGTGGACGAGTGGACTCACCATCGGCGCTGCCCTCAAGGCCAATGACTGCGTGATGCCGGGATTGGCTGTTATGTGTGGTTGACCTCGCCCTCCACCAGTTCTGAGTCATCATAGAGTAAGGAATGGTTGGGAGGGAGGGACTAGGGAGATGAAGGGACAGATAAAGGAAAGGATATACAAACTAAAAGGAGAAATCAACGACTGAGAGGACAGAATAAAGCTGGAAAACTAAGGGGAATGGGAGGGGCCCCAATCTCTGGAAGTAGAAAAGGAGGAGGGAGGGAGGAGGTTAGGAATTTTAGAAGGATGTGGGGAGGGAGGAGGAACACACCCTGGAACCTTAACCTGCCTCCAGACTGTATGGGAACTGCAAAGTAGTTGCCAGAAGGCTAAACTGCCAGAATTCAAGGCACAGAATCACTGGCAATAACCCCAACATAAGCAGAATCAGCTGTTCTGGAAGAAAAGACATGATACAGGGAATACACCCCCCCAAAATAAAAATTTTTGGCATAAGAAAACTAGTTTCTTAAATTAAATTGAGGTTGTGTCTAAAGGACAAGGAAACCAAAGGGAATTAAAGTAAAGCTGACGGGGAGAAGGGGAAAGAGAGCAGAAAAGAGGGCAACTACCAACCCCCACCCCATGGGGGTGGAGCCGAGGCACTGAGGAAGGAGTGCCCCCCATCCTAGCCACTCTCCCCCTAGAGAAAAACATCCCCCTATGTGCCCAAGGTCACCCCGTTCCTGACCAATAGAAAGAAGGGGGATGACAGAGAGGGCACAGAGAGGTATGGGGACCCAGAGACTGAGGCCCGAGGGGGATGGAGGGTGGGATTGTGATTAATGGTGAAGATACACAGAAAGATCAGAATTATGGTAGGTACATCATTTTTATATCTTATCTCTGTCAATCTTCACCATTCATCACCTTTGGGTGAGTGCTGAGCCCTCAAAGGGGGCTTAACCCTAAAGGACTAAGTCCCTTAGCTTTCAGTGGGTGGCGCACCAAAAGAAAGAACCTTCATGGGTCTGGAGAGGCCCGGGAGTGGGGAGAGTGAGACAGGGACTCCTCGGAAGGAGTAGGAAGTTGTCCCGACAGATGCCATCTCACCCTACAGGAGAAAAGATGGGTTCTCTGGTAAGGGAAGGAAATTACCCTATGCTGGGCCAAGCGTGACAACCAGGAAAGACACAGCCATGCCATCTGCCTAGTGCAGATCACTGTCCCTATGACCCTGGAAGCTACCTCGCTGGCATCATAAGATGTCCTCGCTTGGTGCCTTGCTAGCTCCAGGCCACATGCAGAGAGTGCAATGGCTTGTCTGGTTACCTCCATGTCAGGCATAGTGGCTAGAAGTTGACCTAACCTGGACCACAGGAACCTATCATAGGTAGTGTAGTGGGCCTGTTGTGCTGAAGCAGAGAGCAGCAACCATGCCAAGTAGAAAGTCTTCCTCCCCCATAAGTCAAAATCCACAGAATCTTGATCTGGGGGCTGGTCATGGTGAGGGGTGTGAAGCCCATCAGGAGTGTCCATCTGCGTCAATCCCGACTGAGGATGAGGCATAGAACCTGGAGACTCTGGGGGGGCACAATACCTCTGGCAGAGATTCCTAGGGCTGGGACTCCGGAAAAGGGTCTCTGCCAGAAATGCAACGACTCCTCTCGAAAGGGAGCAGGCCAGGGGGGCACCATAAGGGTGTCTGCACTGAAATCGCCTAAAAAGGCACGTGTCAAGTGCTCTGGATTGTGTTGCATGGGTGGGGTGATGTGCAGGTCCTCCAACATCCTCACGAGGAATCGTTGATACTCTGTGAGATCAGCAGCTGGGGAGATGTGGTCAGATGGTTCCTCTCCTCCAGAAGAGGGGGATGAAGAGTCAGAGGACCTCAAGAGTTCAGAAGCTGGCTGCTCAGGGGGAGGTTGAAAAACTTGTCTGTCCATAGCCCTGATGTAAGAGGGAAATTGAGCAACCATAGCTCTGAACTACTCCCAGGAGAGAGGGCCGCTAGGACCAAGAGTACTTGGGAAAGCAGGAGAAGGTGGCAGAGGAGAGGGGACAGAGCCAACAACAGGAATCAGCTGTCCTCTGCCTGGGCCAGAGAGCACACCTGGAGCCCCAAGGGAAGCGGGAGCTCCGGAAAACTCAACAGCCAACAGCTGGTCAACCATACTGGAACTGCCTAGACTGCGTCCTGAAGAATTCCCCCTGTGAGGTGACCAGGGGACATGAGAGTCCAAAAGGACGGTCCCCTACCTCCAAAGAACAGGGCCCTCTCAACGAAACTGAAAAGGAAGGGCAGAGATCCGCACTACGACTCCTTCCGGAACCTGGATGGGTTCCAGAAAAGGGTCACCGTGTTGAACCCCTACCTCTCGACCCCTCAGAGTCTGAAAGAGCCCTTCTCCTCAAAAAGCCAGCCTAGGCAGCTGGCAGCCCTGGTCAGTTCCCAAAGGGACTATCCAGGGAGAAACACCCTTCCCTCCTGTGGGTGCTCCAATCGGCCCCAAAGTGGGGCGATCCAGGCACTCCACCTGAGGGGGTACCACCAATGAGGGGTCAGAAAACTCTCTGAGGCCAGGTTGCAGGGCAATGGTGGCCTGCACCACTGCCTGCTGGTCAGAACCCCTGACCCTGGACCCGGGGGCCACTGTCCGCTTCTCAGAGGGGGTCTAGCTCCGGCCTGTCGAGGACACTACCAAGGTGTCCACGTGAGCAGCCAACTCCAAAGAGTTAGATTCCGCCTCCGAGGAGGTGGAGACCGTAGTCCTGTGCCAGCTTTTTTGTTAACTCGCTTAGATAGACACCGAAGGTGAGTTTGTTATCCAACCAGACTCCCGGATATTTAAATTTATCCACTAGCTCTAGTGGTTCATTAAGGAGGGTAATAATCTATGGGGTCCCAGGCATTCCGTATTGTTTGCTGGAGAGATAATCATAGCTTTTGTTTTTTTTGCATTTAACAAGAGCTTTAGATTCAGCAGGTTGTGCTAGAGGATGATAAAATCCTGCTGTAGCTTCTTGTACGCAATGTCCAAGGAGGGGCTGTTCGTGTAGAGGATTGTGTCATCTGCGAAGAGGTGAACATTTCCAGCAACCAGGCCAGAGTCGATGCGGTTGATGTAAAGGGTGAAGAGGATAGGTCCCAAAATGGAACCTTACAGAACGCCTTGGGGCAGTAGTTTTAGTGGGGAGAATTCCCCTTGGGCTTTAATTTGCTGTTTGCGATTTGTAAGGTAGCAGCGGAACCAGACAGGCTTCTACAAGGTCTACTCTTGCTGCACTGGCACCACAGATGTTTCTCTGATCAGTAGGGGAGCTCATTGTCAAGACCTCTGCACTCAGAGAGTGTGGGAGCCAGGAAGAGTCTCATCTTCACATAACTCATGAGTCCTGAAAGATGTCCTCTACCTCGAGGTATGCTCCTTCAGACGGACACTGAGGTTGTGATACATTACATCAAGGAGCAGGGTGGAGTGCATGTCTACCCTCTGTGCAGGGAGACCATGAAGATGTGGGAGTGATGTCTTGAACATGATACTCTGTTTCAGTCAGTTTACCTACCAGGAATTCAGAATGACCTGGGGGATCACACTGGCAGGCTGAAGGTGGGTTCCCACAAATGGTCACTCCAGCAGCATGCAACCATTTTTGGTGAGTGGGACAGTCCAGTGCTGGAACTTTTTGTGCCCCCTCTCAATGCAAAGCTGCCCCTTTCTGCTCCAGAAATCCAAAACCTGACATTCAGATACTGCTAAAGCTGAAGGCATGGGGGTGCAGGATGATCTTCACTCCGCACTGGCTTTGTCAGACATGCTTTCCACTATTCAACAGGTTGTCAGAAGTCCCCTGAAGAAGCTCCTCTTTGGCCTCCCAACTCAGGGACCCCTGGTCCATCCCAACTCATGCTCCCTGAGGAAACAGAAGTGGGTAGGTCTGTGGTCTCTCAAAGGATCTCAGAAATCGTCTTAGCGCAAACCTTCAACTGGGAAACTTGCACGACCAGGTAGAGGCGATTTTCCTTTGGTGTGCAAAAAAGTCCACGCTGGACACATTTTGTTGCCCACCAAATAAAGTGCTAAAGTGCCTCTTAGACTTGTCAAATGCAGGACTACAATATTCAACAGTGAGGGTATACCCTTGAGTGATTTCTGCCTACATTGAGCCAGTGGAGAACATGTCGCTGGCTCAGTTACTGTTAGTCAAGAGATTCCTCAAGGGTATCCTACACACTGGACCCTCAGTCAGAAACCAGTGGCAGTGTGGAATATCAACCTCATGCTAGATATGCTCACCTGTAAACCCTTGAGCCTCTAACGCCCTGTGACTTGAAGTTTATGACCTGGAAGACTGACTTCTTAGAGGCTGTTACTTCCATTCACAGAGTTTCAGAGGCTGTTACTTCCATTCACAGAGTTTCAGAACTTCATGCCTTGGTCACACAACCTCCATATACTGTCTTTCACAAGGACAAGGTAGTACTTTGTACTCGTCCTAAATTCCTGCCAAGGGTAGTTTGGGATTTCTCCTTAACCAACCCCTGGTTCTTCCCACTTATTTTGCCAACTTCCAGAATGAAGGAGAATGCACTCTTCACACTCTGGATGCCAGGAGGGGTTCTATGATTCTACATCAACAGAACTAAAGAATTTTGCAAATTCAAGCATCTTTCATATTTTCAACATGGCTCGACTGGGTCAGTCTATTGCCACTGGATGAATTTCTGCATGGTTCGTGGCATGTCTTAGTTATTGCTACTCGATAGTGCAGGTCAAGTTAGAAGACCGGGTTAACGCCCACTCTAAAAGGGCAGTTGCAGCATCCCCGGCAGAAATTTGTAACGTACCCATTACAGATATTTGCAAAGCAGCTACTTGGAGTACTATGCTCTGGATGTCCATGCCGGACAGCACAATCCTTCGGCAGGACAATCCTTTATGGACTCCTGTCCTGAGTGAGCTTTATCTCCTGCAGCTCTGCTCGGGGGATTGTTTTTTTAGCTCGGTACTCTCCCATTAATGTGAATGAACGGTGAAGACTTTTAGTCCAGGAAGATATGAAAATTATGTACCTACCGTAATTCTTGATCTTCTTGGATAAAGTCTTCACCATTCATTCATACATCCACCCACCATCCCCCGAGCTCACTCATCGTGCTTCTAGTCTTCACTCCCATGATTTCTTGGGCTGTGAAGACGCAGTTGAGTAGATCCTTCTTACACGGGTCATCCGGGCTGTCTTATGCCCGGATTAGGTCAGGTGTTTCCTAAGTTAGTTTACACTGCACCTCCACGGTCGAAAAGGAACTGAGGCTGTTGGAAGGGTGATGGTGAGATAGCCTATACAGGCACGAGCCGGCCTTGCAGTGCCATGCATGCACAATCCTACCTCAGCGCCGGCCCTCCTGAAGATTTTTAGCTCCCACTGGGTCCTAGTGCCTCCAGCATAGTTCTGTTAGTGTGAATGAATGGTAAAGAGTTCATCCAAGAAGATCAGGAATTGTGGTAGGTACGTAATTTCCATGTATTGCCACCACCATGAGACAGCCGGCGCAGTATGGCACATCATGTGTACGGTGAGGAGAGTGAGGCCTGAGGCTTGTAAGTCATTAAGAATAGTTTCTGTGTGTGAACCAAAACTTTTGTGCCCATTAAAGGGAGCATTTAAGATGGCCTATTGCACATCCAGGGTAAAGCCAAAAACATGGAGCCTGGCATGGTGGGAAAGGGTAATACCCATTGCTGAGGTACGGACAGAGGTATCCACTATGTCGTAAGCCACATGGAGGAGATGCCAAGAAAGACTAGTACCCATTTTAAGGGTAGCTAGCAATTGGTCAGTTTCAGTGGACTGGGGAAGCATCGCTGCTGCTTTTGAGGCAGCAAGCCAAAGCATTTCTTGGTTCTTTAGCATATGCCCCATTCAATTAAGGATACACAGAACAAGGGTGGATGAGGCATAGACTCTTTTCCCCATCAGATCCAATTTTTGGGATTCTCTGTCCAGAGGCAGCATGTGCAGCACTGATGACCCCGAATCTGCCTGTGGAGCCAAGGAAAAAAAGAGATAGTCAGTGGGAGTCTGGTAAAGGTGATCTGCCACCTTCAGAACCAGAAGGACTGTGGAAGGGCAGTGCAAAGCTGCAAAGGCGACATCCTGGTAGGCCTGGATGAAGGGAAGAACCACAATGGCTCGGTCCTCTGGGAAATCCAAATACACTATCAAGTTTTGGAGGTGCCAGTCCTGGTCAGTGGTTGTGAACCTGATGACCTGTTGTAACTGGGCCATAATATCCAAGAAACTGGGGTCATCCAGAGGAGAGCAAGGGGTATAGAGCACGGGATTATCCCCCACCGAGAAAAAATTAGAGGCACTAGAAGGGGTGTATACCTCATCACCATCAGCAGCCAGATCTGTCTCTTCTTCCTTTTCAAAGTAGTCCAGATCCCCTCTTCCAGTGCTTAAAAGGACAGAGGAGGAGGAGGAGGAGGAGTAGGTTCCAGGGTGAACCCCCTTATGAGGTGGGGTGGGGGGGGTTGTTGCATGGTTTTCATGACCTCTAGGACAATTTGGACCATGGAGGCGATGGTGATGGCAGGAGCCATTGACGTGGCTGAAGAAGATGGAGGAGGCGCTCTTGCAGACCCCATGCTGGAGGGGAGACAGAATGGAGGACTTAGGCCTGGGATGTGTATGGAGTTGACAGCCCGAAGCCTGGGAGGCCATGCCTGATGCCAGAACCACCAAGCCCTGGTAAGAGATGGGCTGGGACAGTGGCAACAAAGAAAGTAAAGCCATCAAAGTGAACCCCATATCCATGCTGGAGGATCGTTTAATAGGGGTTGAAAAAGCCAACATCGATGAATGCTTAAAAGCAGTGGTCGTTGATGAAGAACCCAGTCCCATGCTGGAGGGATGGGTCATCAATGAAGACTGAGAAGTCCTCGATGGTGGGGCCTGGGTAGTAGCCAGGACCGACAAAGCCTCTATAAGTGTTATCAGTGACATGACTGGTAAAGAGGTCGTCAATGGAGCTGAGTGTTGGTTGGTGTGGGAGGCCTCCACACTCTAGGCCAGAGCCGCGAGGACCATCTGGGTCTTTTGAACCAGAATGGGAGAGGCCTGAGCCGTCGATGAGCAACCAGAGGTGGAAGCCATCGACAGATGAGGGTCCCTACCGTGTCCACTTGAGGCCTTCTGCTTGTCTCAGTGCTTGTGCTTCAGTGAACGGTGCTTTGATTGAGAGGTCTGGGAGCTCATTGACGGTGGCCAAGATGAGGAATGGGACTGAATTCCTTTTTTAAGGAGTGCTACCTTCTGCTCCATAAGGTAGCATAATAATTCCTGAAGTCATCGATGACATGTAGTCTGGTTGAATTCCTGACAATCAGCACAGGAGCAGACGTTGTGGGCAGCTCCCAGACAGCGAAAGCCGAGAGAGTGGTTACCATATCAATAAATCTTTCTTCCACAATGGCACGGAAAAGGGAATCCAAACTGAACATAGGGAAAACAAAAAAAAAAAAAACGGTGACCTTTCCTCGTCGATGAAAGTGTTGACACACTACCGGTGAAAGCAGCACGTGAAGTGAGCTGGGAAACAGCAGGAAAAGAACTGAGACCACTAGGGGCCACCCGCATATTTATACATATGCATGACCTGATGTCATTGTGGGTGGCCCCCATTCATCACTACTGGCGAAAGCTATCGTCGATGAGAGCACCCTCTGGAGGACACCCAAGTGTATGACCTGCTGCAAGAGATTCCCTCTAGGAAGATCTGTACACTGCACTGCAGATACAGACACTCCAGTGATCTACACAGGGGCACTATCACTCCCCCACCCCCATGCTGGTAATCCCCCCTCTAGGCACGCCAGCATTGTTACTCCCCACCTGTATACCTTATTGTACTGAGACACCAGATTTAGGTTAGTGCTTATCTCCTCACTTTGGCCACTCTCTCTTCCCGTCTTGCTATGTGTATTACCTAGTTCTTTTTCACACTGAATTTCAGTTTATAGCAAGGATTGCTATAATGAATTTTTTTAAACTCATTTCACAAATGGATGGACACTCAATCTATCAGAAGTGAAAGTAAATGAGACTCAGAAGTGTGAAGACAACACAAATGGCAGTATCAGCCAGATAATGAATGTATTCATAACAGTATTATCTTACTAATAAATAATTCATAATTATTTCTGATATAATTAATTATTAGTTATTTAATTAAAAAAAAGGCAATAGAACACATCACTGTGAAGTTTACCATGATCTAAACAGGTTCCAATCTGAAGCTCAGAGGGTTTATTAGTGATCATTAATTTATCATAAGCTAATTCACCAGAAAGAAAAACATCCATTAGTTTATCTGCTACAGCTTGAATCTAGTCATAGTCAACTGAATAAATTACAGAAATCTTCCCTGAAAATACCAATGATCAGATCGCTGAATACGATGGGGGATATTGCATTACAGAACAGTTTGGCTAGAAATTGGAATCATTTGCCACGAGATAAAATCAACTTCTGATTTGCACAAGTCGAAAGTCATATTGCACAAACATCTGAAAACAAAATGTCAGTGTTTTAGATAATGTGATGTAAGTGAATTATGTTTTGTAAACTGTATTGTTAACAGATTGAATGAGATATTATGAATGTCTGCTATTATGTTTGTAACTTTTTACGACCACAGGACATTGTTGTAATTAGGATTATAACCCAAAAATTGATTCCTGTATTAAAATAAATTTATATCAAATGAAATCAAATCTTATGGGTTGAACTATGTCTTGGCACAGGCAAATAGGGAAGAAAAAGATTTTTAGCCTGTATTTACTTTTTAGCAATTTTTTAACCGTCCCAGAAAAACTGGCCGTTTTATTAAATAGATCATCCACTACAGAGTGTGCAATCTGGCTCTGTTTTTTATATATATATATATATATTTTTTTTTTTTTACAGTAGAACTTCATACTAACAAACCCCCTTACTGACTTACTAGATCGATTAGATGCAGGGGAAGAGATCTGGGGAACAGAACCACATGGTTGAGAGATAACCTGAGTATGGAAGGGCCACCATCACTACTATCCTCCCCTGAGTAAGGCTGCCCAGAGGGGAGAAAAGAGCAGCTCTGACACCGCACAGGAAAACCCAAGACTTAATAACTTAAAGTGCTGTGGCTGTTTCAGTTTTCAGTTCTAGGCAGATAATCCTGCTCACAGAAGTGTGGAGCTCTAATGTTTGTGGTCTGTGTGCAGTCACAGCAAGGAGTAGTAGCATGAGAGTGCAGTGTCTGTGGTGTGTGGCTCCTTGTTGGTGGTTAACAGTTTCTGTATTGGTTCTGCCAATGATGCTGTCAGCTATTCAGCCTGCCACAGAGAGATTACATCTGCACTACTTGTTTGGTACTTGTTGGGGGAGAAAGAGAAAATAGTATAGTATGACTGCCACTCATGTTTGTCTTGTATTTGAGTCCCGGGTTGGAGATAGGAAACCTCAGTTATATGAACTCCTGATTATCTGAACCAGTCTGATATCTCCCAAGCAGTTTAGATACATCGAGGTTCTACTGTATATACAGTCAAGTCCACCAGGATGAAGCCCAGTGTTGGAGGTTTACTGAATGACAAAAGGGATTAACTCCCATTGAAACTGCATTGTTTCCTGCAGTAACTCTATTGCAGAATTCTGCAGGTGGGCTTCACTGTATGTATATGTGTATATATATATATATATATATATATAGATAGATAGATAGATAGATAGATAGATATTTATCTATTTATGCAATACCTGTGAGGGTATTCATTGGCACTTATCACAGATATTTTTCCTTTCTCCCCATTTTGAGTGAGAATATCGAAACATTCTCACTCTAGGTCCCCCATGAGGAAAAATATTCTCACTGTAGGTTGGGATTGCCTGGAGCTGGCAGTATAAACAGAAGAATTATATTTTGCTTCAACTGCTCACTCACTTGCATGCCCCACTCCAGCACTTCCGGTTCAGATCATCAGCCCCAGTGAAATATTTGAAACTGTTTACTGACATTTTTTGCCCTTGACATACGTCTACAACACTTAACTTTCCCTGAAATATATCCAGATTACAGATTCTCTCAACCGCAGTGCACCTACCTCCCTCTGAGGCACTTGCTGATAATATCCACAGTCTGGACTGGCACTCTGTTTATCTCACTGCTGCAACTCTGGTCACTAATGTGGTCACAGCCCACAAGCCACACCACTCCCTCACATGACCACTTCCTTCAATGCCCTCTCTGTGCCAACGCCCTCCCTTTTCCCGTGCACAATGACATGAAGATCAAGCTGACGAAATGTGCATCAAAATAAAGCACAACATACACAACCCTCCTGAAAATGATGCTCGGTCATCCAAAAACAGGCAAACTAATAAAGTAAGCAGTTAAACTGAATAATTACTATAAATGGGAACTTGAAGTGCTGCATAGCCCCTCCTTGAAAATATCTGTTATTTTCCCCTCGAGCAGTTTGACTTTTGATATCACCCCCTTTGCACCAATCCCTCCGTAGATGCATGATGAAATTATCACCATATCCATGTTATTACCCCAGCAGATGTATCCGGTAGGCACAATTTTCAAATCCTCGCCTATCGATAATTCAGCACAAGTGTAACTCCACTGCACGCAACAGGTGCAAAAACAAATTTTAGACAGGATTTGAAAAATGAGAGCTGTGACATACGTGAGGTTGGGTAATGAAAAGATTATGTTGAAAATCTGGGGTCAAAATATTCACAATTTCAAAATGTGCAAGTGGGCGTCCCTCAGTTGCAAAGTGCCATTCCGTGACACAGGTGCAAAAACACATTTTGAGCAGAATGTGAAAAATTAAAGCTGTATCATTCATGAGGTGGTATGAAAAAATGGCTTTGTTGAAAATTTGTAGTGAAAATAAAAAAAATTACCAAAATTACACACACAGGCATAGAAAAATTTCAACAAATGCTCGTAATTCAGTCATTTTTAAGATTTATTTTCACCAGATTTTTAACATAGGCTTTTTGGGATGCCACCTCATGAACACTGGCACTGTCATTTTGTTAATCGGTTCTGAAAGGTGATTCCGCACAGCCACTGCGCCATTCTTTGCCACAGGTGAAAAAACACATTTGGGGCAGGATGTGAGGAATGACAGCTGTACTGTTCATGAGGTGGTGTGAAAAAATGGGTACATTGACAATCTTGAGTCAAAATATTGTAAGTTACTAAAGTCATGTGCTTGTGTAGAAACTGTGAAATACACGCTCATAACATAGTCATTTTTAAGAATTTTTCCACTAAGTTTTCAACATGGGCTTTTTGGTACCCTACCTCATGAACACTGGCACTGTCATTTTGTTAATCAGTCCCAAAAGGTGATTCTATACAGCGAACACAAAATCACCTTTAAGGATTGAGTAACAAAATGACAGTGCAAGTATTTATGAGCAGGGGTACCAAAAAGCCCATGTTGAAAATGTGGTGCACAAATACCTAAAAATGGCCTAGATATCAACATAAGTTCAAAACACCATTGACAGCCATTATACGGCACTTACCTTTATTCTGCAGTTCACGGTTCGTCTTTGAAGAGTTCAGAAGTGTCCTGGTCCACAGAAGACGAAAGCCGCCGACCTCCATAGGTAAGTATAGGGCAAGGGGCGGTTGGGTGGTGGGTGCTCAGTGGGAGGGTTGGGATGGAGGAGGGGGACAGGGAGACAACAAGGAACCATTTTGTTTTTTACAGGATAAAATTTAAAATAAATAGACATTGAGGAACCATTTTCTTTTTTTACAGGTGTAAATCATTGGGGGCACTGGGAGTGGGTTCTCCAGTGTCCCACATTACTGGGGGGGCATACATGTAAGAGGATACTGGGAGTGGACTCCCCAGTGTCCTGTGATGAGGGCTTGGGGGGACTTATTTCGGGACACTAGTAGTGGGCACCCCAGTGTCCCACAGCATTGGGGGGGTATCATATATGGATTAGGACACTGGGGGAGGGCATTATTGTATCGGGATACTGGGAGTGGGTTCCCCAGTGTCCCATGAGGGACCATTTTCTTTTTTAATTCAGAAAATAAAAAAAGACATCGGGGGACTGATTTTGGGACACTGGGAGTGGGCTCCCCAGTGGCCCGCACTGCTGGGAGGGGGGGGCAGACAGGAGTCGGGACAGTGGTAGTGGGCTCCCCAGTGTCCCACGACGAGGGCCCGTTTTCTTTTTTTGTGTTTAAAAAGACATCAGGGGACTGATTTTGGGACACTGGGAGTGGGCTCCCCAGTGTCCCACACTGCTGCAGGGTTGGGGATACAGGACTCTACTGGCAACATGGGGATTAGGCACCCCGATGTCAATAAATAAAATTTAAAAAAGAATGGACTGGCGGTGGGGGGGGTTACATCTGACACTGGGAGTGGGCATCCCGGTGTCAGGTAATATCAATAAAATGAATGGGAGTCTGGGGGGTGCCGCTAGACACCAGGAAAACATGTGGAGGGGAAGGGGTGCTACTAGACACCAGAGATGGAGGACAGTAATCGGGGTTGGGGGTGCAGGCACAACAAAATGGAAGACACAACAGAGCTGTGCAGAAATACAGCAAGCTCTATGTGACCTGACATGCGAAAAAGACTGATTTTTTTTTACAAAAAACACTGCATGTGACCATACAAGCAGAAAATTGTGCGAAACTTTCCTACCTAACATATACATTTTCCCGTAGGAAATAATGGGAAACTTAACATTTTTATAACTTTTGAACAGATTAATATTTTTTCATCAAACCTTCAAAAGGCACATCTGTGAACCAAAGGCTTTCTACCCAAAAATTTCAGACCACAACATAAGGGCATTTCTGGGATGCAGGTGGACAAAGAAATGCCAAAAAAGGGTAAATGTAGGAATCTGTGATAGTTTCTATCTCAAACACCACAAAACAGATTCACAAGAAATTTGGCCTGTCAAGGGGCCTACACTAGAGAATATGCATGCCAAATTTCATGCAGATCCACTGAATGGTTCCAGAGTTACTAAGCTTCAAAGTTTTGGGTTTAACACAGAAGTTTGTACTCAACCCTAATATACTAAATAAATGGAAATTACGTATCTATCTTAATTCTTGATCTTCTTGGACAAAGTCTCCACCACTTATTCACACTAATGGGACTACGCCAGAGGTGCTAGGACCTAGCAGGAGCCAAAAATCTTCAGGAGGGCCGATGCCTAGGTAGGGCTGTTAGGACTGTTAGGAAGCGGCACCGTGAGCTCGGCCTCGTGTCAGTATTAAGGCTGGTTTCCAGTGTCGACTCCTCCAACCGCCCAGTACCTTTTTTACCGAGGAAGTGCAGAGTAAAACTAACCTAGTGAAACTAGCCTATATCAGACATTAGATAGTCTGAATGACCCGTGTAAGAAGGGTCAACTCAACAGAGTCTTTGTAGCCCAACAATGAAGGGGCTGAAGACCAAAAACAGGATGAGTGAGCTCGGGAGATGGAGGATGGGCATGTGTATGAGTGGTGGAGACTTCATCCATGAAGATCAAGAATTACGGTAGGTACGTCATTTACATATCTTCCTGGACATAAAGTCTCCACCACTCATTCACACTAATGGGAGTGTACCGAGCTAAAATAATCCCCTGAGATGAGTGGCAGGAGAGAGAGGAGCTCACTTAGGAGAGAAGTCCATTAAGGATTGTCCTGCCAAAGGACTAATGTTGCCTGGCATGGACATCCAAAGTGTAGTGCTTTAAGAAAGTGTGCAAGGAGCTCCAAGAGGCCGCATTGCAATTGTCCTCAATTGGTACGTTCCGGATTTCTGCCAGAGATGCCACAACTGCTCTGGTAGAATGAGTGTATCCTCTGCCTTCCAGCTTGACCTGTGCCATGGAATAGCACTGGGGAAGGCATGCCACTAGCCATGCAGAAATTCATCTGATAGCAACAGGCTGACTCAGCCGGGCCATACTGAAGGAAACAAACAGCTGTTTTGATGTGCGTATCTCTTCAGTTCTATCTAAATAGAACTGCAAAGCTCTCTTTTCACATCCAGAGAATGCACGATACGCTCTCCTCATTCTGGCAGTTTACGAAATAGGTTGGAAGGACCAAGGGCTGATTCAGACGGAATTCTGAGACAACCATGGGAAGAAACTTAGGGTGGGTCCTAAGAACCACCTTGTCTTTGTGAAATACAGTATACGGAGAGTCTGTGACCAAAGCATGTATTTCAGACACACTACGAGCAGAAGTGATGGCTACAAGGAAGGCAGTTTTCCAAGTCAGAAACTTCAGCTCACAAGTAGATAGGGGCTCAAAAGGTTTACAGGTGATCATGTCTAGCACAAGGTTAATGTCCCAGGTGGCTACCAGTTGTCTGACCAGTTGCCATTAAGAAACCTCTTGACCGCAGGTAGCTGAGCCAGAGACACGAAGTGTACGGGCTCATGGTACGCTGAGATCCTGCAAAGGTGAACCTTCACAGTTGAATACTATAGGCCTGTGTTTGAGAGATCAAGAAGATACTCTAGGACATTGTTTGGTGGGCAGGAAAAAGGATTCCAAGAGGATTTTTCACACCAGATGGAGAACCATTTCCAATTAGCCGTATAAGTTTTTCAAGTAGCTGGCTTGCGTGCATCTAACAGAATATCTGAGACCCTATGTGAAACGTTAAACCTGTTCACCTCTATCGCTTCAGGAGCCAAGCATGGAGGTGAAGGGACTTCAAGCTGGAATGGATTTCAGGGCCCTGGGTCAGCAGGTTCGTAAGAAGTAGAAGCTGTGTTGGAGAAGTTTCTGATGATCTGTTGATTAATGGAAACTAGCTCTGACGAAGCTAGAATGGGGCGATAAGAATCATTCTGCCCCCTGCACCTCTAGTTTGAGAAGCACCCTCTGAATAAGGGGAAGAGGAGGAAAAGTGCACAGAAAGCATCTTGTCCACCACAGTCTGAATGCATCCTGACAAAAATTGCCACGTCCTGGATTTCTGGAGCAGAACAGAGGCAGTTTCGTGTTGAACGTAGATGCAGAAAGGTCCAGGTCTGGAGTTCCCCACTCTTTGAAGAGTGACTGCACGACGTTTGTGTCGAGAGACCATTTGTGAGGGTCTGTCCTCGTTCTGCTGAGATGGGCCGCCAGACTGTTCTGTACTCCCGGCAGATAGACCACTTGGATCATTGCTTTGTGCTCCAGGCACCATTCCCACACACTCATCGCTTCCCTGCATAAGGGGTTAAGACTGTGCCCCACCCTGCTTTTTGATGTAGTACATCATTGCTTTGTTGTCCATTTGAAGGAGAATGATCCTGTGACAGAGTACGTCCTTCAAGGTGTGGACTGTGTACAGGATGGCTTTCATTTCTAAAACATTTATGTGAAGCTAAGACTCGTCCTGACTCCATCGACCCTGGGTGTGGAGATCCTGGCAGTGAGCTCCCCAACCCAGTAGGGATGCATCCATGGTGATGGAGATCTGGGATTCTAGAGGGGTAAAGGGATAACTTTGCAGAAGGTTGTCCTCCTGAGTCCACCAGGTGAGTGACTGTTTCAGAGGTTCCATCACTTTGATGTGGAACGACAGTCGGTGCGTGGTCGGTGATCACTTGGTGCTGAGCATTCACTGAGTAGTCCTCATGTGAAGATGAGCCAGAGGCACCATGAAGAATTGAGGATGCCACGAGACCCAGCATCCACTGCGTTGAGAGAGCTTGAACCAAGTCATTCTCTCTGATGAAGTGGGCCATCTGAAGGATGTTCCTTCTGTCCTCCGGAAGAAAGGCTTTCTCGTGGAGGTATCCAGAAGAGCTCCTATGAAGAGGAGCCATTTGGAGTGCTGTAGCTGTGACTTTCCAAAATTTTAGCAGTACTCCCATGGACATGAGGAATTTTGAAGCCGTTGCCACAGCTTCCTGAGTCTCTTGCCTGGAGGGACATGTAAAGAGCCAACCGTCCAGAAGCGGGAATACCTGAATTCCAAGCTTCCTAGATGTGCTGTGAGAACTGCAAAGCACTTTGTGAAAACTCGAGACGCCGAGGATAGCCCAAAGGGCAGGATTCTGAACTGGTAGTGCTGATCCAACGCCATGAATCTGAGGTATCTGTGGTGGTTTGGGTGTATGAGAACGTGCTGATAGGCGTCCTGCATGTCCAGGGAGGCTAGCCAATCATTTTGATGAATCAGAGGTAAAAGTGTACCGAGTGATATCATCTTGAACTTTTCCTTGAAAAGGAATCTGTTTAACTTTCTGAGATTGAGAATAGGGCACATGCCGCCTGTTTTCTTTGGAACTAGGAAGTAACGGGAGTAAAAACCTGTGTTCCACTGATCCAGCGGGACTACCTCTACTGCCCTGTTGTTTAGAAGGCCTTAAATCTCAGAAGCAAGAAAGGCTGACTGAGAGACAGACAGCTTGGGCTGCCATTTGCATGGGTGATCCGGAGGGGTATCTGAAAGATTTAGAGAGCACCCCTCACGGATTATTCTGAGCACCCATTTGTCTGATGTGACTTGACTTCCACTGGTCATAAAACTGAGTCAGATGTCCTCCTACTGCCGAGGAAGAGTCCCCTCAGATAGCTGGGGTGGGACTTGGGCCAGGATCTCAGAGGGTGGCACTAGGCACTTTGGGGCCCTGTGCCTTCTGCTGCATTTTCTTTTGTAGTTGAGGGGTTTGATTTCTGTTAAAGACCCCTCTGCCTTTACCATGAAAGGACTGACTGTTATGAAACTGACACCGGTTCCCGGCCCTTTGAGGGGCTGCAGTTGGTGGTCTGGCCACTTTGATGGCTGTTCTAGTCTTCTGTGTGGCCTCTAGTGCCTGATCGACCTGAGGATCAAACAGGTATGTACCATCGAAAGGTAAGGCCATAACCCTCTGTTGGGCATCATTTGTGAACCCCGAGGTGCACAACCAAGAGTGGCGACGGGTACATATACTGGCCACTACTGCTCTGGAGGCAGTGTCAAAGGCATCCATGACAGCTTTGAGCTGTTGATTATTGGATACAATGCCTATAGTAATGGTTTGAAGAAGCTCTGTGTTAACATCCAAATCTGGGAGAGCTTCTACCATGGCCTTAAGTGAATACAAGAGTGTATACTCATATTGACAGAAGTAGCCCTGGTAGCTAGCAATGTGCATGCCCAGGGTCAAACAAGCAAAGACTCGCTTTCCCAAAGAGCCAATTTTGTGAGATTCTTTGTTTATTGGACATGCCATAGATTCTTGCGAAAGAACGGCCTTGTCATTCTCTGCCAGGACAACTATGGCATCAGCAAAGGCTTGCGAGGCCAGAAGGGTCAATTCTTGGGAGGGGCATATTACCTATCTATGGACTTAGCCACAAAGGGAATAAGTGCCGGATTATCCCACACCATTTGCAAGAGTGTCTCAAAAGAGGGTTGCATGGGGGGGGGGAGTCAATTCTACAGGAATGTCTGGAATGTGCAAGTACTGCAGACGCAGCAACTTCCCAGGATCTATTTCCAAAGTCTGGAGAGAGAGAGTGGTAATCACATTTCTAAGCAGAGACTTAAAAGAAAGGTCCTCAACCAGAGGCTCTGCTGTAAGAGTAGGTTTATTCACTACCCCTAGGGAGGAGTCGTCGTCAAAGTCGTCCCCCAATCGAAGATCAGGATCAGCCTCAACATTATCTCCTACTAGTCCCAAAGGGACAGTAAAGATAGGAAAGGGAGAAAAGAAAGGAGGATGAGGAGCACTGCAAATCGGAGTTGAAAAACCCTGAACCGTATGTGGCACCACAGGCGCTCATAGCGCTGGCACAGGAGGTGGCGCCGAAAACACAGGTGGCACCGGCACAGGATGTGGCACTGAGCACAGCACCAGCACTGGAGGAGTCGGTGCCGCAGCTGGCGGCAATGAGCCAGAGGTCCTCAACTCTCGACTCGCTGAAGAAAGGCGGAGAAATTCAGCAGAAGATAAAGGCACTGGTGTAGACCCCTATGCCACAGCCGTATGAAGGGAATAAACACCCAAGCATAGCATCAATGGCACAGAAGAAGGCACTGCATGACCAGGAAGCCCCCACCGCCCTGCCCACAGGTCTGAAACTGAAGGGCCCAAAGGCCCCATCAACAGCTCGGGCAGACGGGACAACTGCTGAACCCATTGCTCCATTAGAGCAGCCCAATGGTGAAACTGCTTACTAGAGGACCCCCCAGTGATCTGGGAGGGACTCCAGAGTCGAGGATGCCTGTTACCAGAAACAGAAGCCGGAGTGGACCCCGGAAGGGACAGAGTCTGGCCCCTGCTGCTGGTAACCAACAATCGACGTGCAGCCGTACCAGAAGGCGACCTCAAATGGTGCCATTTCTTTTTCGACCGGGAGGCCAAAGAAGAACTCGAGGTCAAGTGGTGCTGAGACCTCGACAAAGAGTGAGAATGGGACTACTTCTTTTCGTGCTTTCAGGAGGACTGCCCATCCCCCCCTGAGCACTGGACTGCCTGTAGTCAGAACCCCCCCCCCCATAGAGGGTGGTGGACCAGACCCAACCCTGGTGACAGAACTGCTTTCATGCAAAGTCTCCCTACTGTCACCTGCCCCGTTCATGGTTGACTCCGTCAAAGGAGGGCTGAAGACTTCTGATGAAAAATTTAGCAATTTTACTTATTCATTTTAAACTGAAATTAAATAAAACTAATCAAAACTGAAAGACTATAGCTGCTGTCATATAGTTGTGAAGTTTTGACTCCTAGCTGACGAGTGACATCATCACTGAAGCACACTCAATGGCGGGAAAAAAGGAACTGAGGTGGTTGGAGGGTGAACGCCAGGTAGCCTATATGGTGTGAGACGAGCTTGCGGTGTCACTTCCTCACAGCTCTACCTAGGCACCGGCCCTCCTGAAGATTTTTGGCTCCCGCTGGGTCCTAGCACTTCCGGCGTAGTCCCATTAGTGTGAATGAGTAGTGGAGACTTTATGTCCAGGAAGATCATATGTTTCATGTTAACTGGCCATATAAAAAGTGCTACCTCAGACATCCTGACAAAAGATATTAATATCGTTCAGTGATGCATTATGTCATCCTGTTATTCTTTAGTGATGTACAATAATACCAGCAACCAATAGGAAACAAGCAAAGGACAGAACTATCAAAGTATAGCTATGCTAAAATGGAATGCTGTGATTGGCTAATTGCTGAATCCTGCTTTATAGCACCAAGTCTGCTGCCACTATAAAAGGAAAATGAAACCAGCTAAACACAGCTGCTGTATACACATAAGCAGAACATGTTTGATGTTTTATCACAAAATGTATGTCTTCATAAACAGAACATGACATGACCTGATAGAAAACATCATATTTATCTTCATTTGAGGGCAATAATATTAACATATCTCACTCGTGGCTTTGTCATTTGTGAGATATCATAATATCATTTGCCTCTCATGAAGATAGATATAATAACTTCAGTCTTGTCATGTAATATAGACCCACACACACATACACACACACTGGCCAATGATTTGTAAATGGGGATTTAAGTACTGTTAGTCAACCTACTTATGAAGTTTCTGTTGATGGATGCCATGATTTTGTTTGCCTGGCTGGCTACTGGTGGATGCCATGATTCTGAATGCCTGGCTAGCTATTGCATCCCACTGTTGCTACCATTTCAGGGAGACAGGAAATGATTTTATACATAGTCAATTGTCCTTCCATCTTATTTTCCATGCCAGTTATGTATTCTGATATGCGTTGATGATTTTTTGATACATAAATAATCTAGCTTTGGGGTGCCCTCAGAGCTATACTGAGTTCCACTCTCCTCATCAGTTACTGCTCTTGATTTTCATGTTTTTTAAGACAGTCTATGATATCAGAAACTCTTATTCCAAGCTATTCATCTGGATGGCCTGGGAAGGCGTTTGTGATGTCACAGAATGTTCAGGCAGTATGAAAAGAGAGGGCAGCAGCTGTTTTGGAGACAGAGAGATTCCGAGTACTTAAAAAGCCAACAAAATTGGAATATTAATTTAACAAAAAGGTCAAAAACATATCAGAATACTGGGTAGTCAATAAAAGAACAACTAGAAAGCTTCTAGAAGTGTAAAACTTGTTTCCTATCACCTTTAAAGTTGCTACAAATGAACACTCCTTGTTTTTTTCACTGCTTATTTTCATTTACCATTTACGTATCATCTTGCCTTCATGTTCTTCTTTCCTAAAGGAACAACCTTGCATTTCTCAAACTGAAGTCAATCTACCATTTCTCCACCCACCTCCCAAGTCTGTGCAGATCCTTTTGCCTTAATTTATCTCCTGTTGCGACATAACTACCCCTCTCATCTTGGTGTCATTGTTACACTTGGAGATCCAGTTGATGGTGCCCAACTCCAGGTCACTTATAAATACAGTGAAAAGGAGGAAGTGTTCATTGATGTTTCACAAAACATCACATCAGGTTATGATATAAACTTCTTAGTGCACAGTATTCCATAGTAACTCATTAAAATAGTAAAAATAACGGTTTCCTAATTCTTTCATACATATAGACATTTTAAGAGGACTGAACTGGCTTCTTAGATTACAGCTGGACTCAGTATATATTAATGCAAACAAAAAGAAATCGTAGCACTGCTTTAAGGGCGTCTGTTTATCAGATTAGAGGCACATAACTCCCTACATGCCACCAAAGGTAGCCACTGTACCTTACTAAACACAAAGGGGTGCTTATTAAAAAGCTCAGTCCGAGATCCACTCGCCTCTCTTTTCAAATCCTTATTTGGTACAAACTTGTACCGTCTATTAGATGGTCTACATCTATCCTAAGTTTGGAAGCAAACTTGTCCAAAAGGGCAGAGTAGGCATGAAACAAATGACGCGTCTCATTGTTTGGACACCAACTGCCACAAATCATGACTTGTTCTCACAAACATGTTCATGTTTTGCAAACAGCAGCAGGATTGTTCAGACACATTTGGGAAGACAGAGATGCAGGCACCGAATGTATATGCACCTGTGTCTGGCTCTTTTAAAAAGCCAATCCAATCACTTTAGTTATAGCAGGTTCAGATGATGTTTAAGGGACAATGATTTTTTTTCATTGCAAGTACTCCTGGTAGCTTGAAAAATGGAAAGAGACAGAGAAAATAAGGTGAAAGGTATCTAAATATGCTTTCTGAAGTTCTTCCAGTAGCATCAGTAGCCCATTTGGAGTGGGCTACTGGGAGGAGATACCTAAGAAAAAAATCTGTCAGATTCTTCTTTTGTCAGTGTTAGCTACACCTCACTTGACTAAAATTGCCGTCACAAAAACTACAAACTGGGTATTTAGCATATCCCCATGCCCTACCTAAATTTGTAAATCCTGTTACTTACAGCAGATGCCAATAAAGTACGTGTATACACACTGACATAAATCAGGAAACAGAACCTTTGAGCAGTATCACGTTACTGTACAGAGACATTTGTCTGTGCTTGAAGTTACACAAGTAAGTGTCTTGACAAAGACAGGCATTACTTGTGTGGAAGCAGAATAGGAGACAAATAGTGTTTTGTAAATGAGATAATATACTGTCAAGAAGAACAAGTACAGTTACAACAAGCTACAGTAGGTTGACGTGGGGCTAGAAAAAACAATGATAATGGGGGAATTGTGTCTCATACATGCAACTACATACTTTTCTAAATGCATCTCTGAAAGAGGACATTTTTTTTTGTTAAATATATTGGAAAATTAAAATGGCAAAGCAAACAGACATATGGTATGACCTTTTCGAAGTGAGCCGAGAAAATACAAATGCATTATAACCTTTGATCTTTACCCTATAGGTCAAAATCACAGTGTTTCATATGTTGCGAGGAATTGTGTGTAGCTACACAGGTTCCAAAGGAAATGACTAAAAAAACAAGTTCAGGAAAACAAAAAATATACAACTGTAACTAGTCAACCTTTAAAGTAAAGGTCACAGTCATTATGATTTTCAAAACACTTTGTGTGGAATCATATAAGCTATTCATGTGATAGTCTCAACAACTACTAAGAAATGGGCAAAAAAGAAAATACAGACAGACTGAGCAAAACTCATCTGGCGTCAGACTCCGGGCAGCTATTAAGTCTCCAGCAGTCAATGCGGATAGGCTATCTAGGCAGGTCTAATAGCATGGCAAGATACTTTAGGCACTTCCCAGCATTTGCATGAATGGCTGTGTCACTTGGGGCTGTCCAAGGGACATGCCTTCATCACCTGGGGCGTGATAGAAATGAGAAGGAAGGAGTTAATGGCTTGGATTTGAGGCTGGTATTTTTTAGCAATCTGGAAAAAACATACACACACACACACACACACACACACACACAGGGATTCCACTGTCCACCAGTATCAGGATAAGGGCTGAGTAATAAATCTCAGACACAGTGACCAAGAAGGGGAGTGGACATATACACACAGACTCACAGTTTAAAGGGATTGGATCACTCAAACATAAACTTAAGGTTAAAAACGAATATAATTGGACACCGATAGGTGTTCAGTCTGATCGGGACAATTAAATACATACATGGTAAATGGTTGGTGAATTCAAAGGGGGGACAAGAATCACCTGTTCTCAAAAGAGAATATAAGATGCTGAAAGACAGTTATAGTGTTGTTGCTCTTGGAGTTGCTGGGGAAATTACATCCGAGAGGCCAAGCTTGGGGCCTACCCTTCTAGCTACGTCCGTGGGAGCTGGAAGATACCATAGGGTCCAGTTTCTCTTTATGGAAAGGGAAAGGTAAGAGTTTAATAGTATATCTCAGCAATAGCCTTCTTCTTTTGTCATCTGTTATTTAAAAACATTTGTTTACTTTTCCTGTAACAGTGTTATTCTCTGGTGTTAAACATGTATATCCTGTAATGCTGCTTTTGACCTTCTGTTAAGTAAAGAGCTATTTATTTACTCAACAGTTATGGCTGTGACTTAAATTATTCATGAGGTATTTAAATGGTTTCCACTGGCTGAGGCAAAACTCTGTTTAGCATCCGCCACCCGAGAGACACACTACCAGGCCCTGATCTGTGCAATTGCAGGCCTGACCCCCCAGTTCTGTGTAAGTGGGAGTTTGGTGCAGGATGAACCCAGCTGTTATAGCCCAGAGAGAGAGAGAGAGAGAGAGAGAGAGAGGTGGGTTGTCACAATATGATGTATGGAATCGCTTAAACATTACGTACACAAAAGTAGTTCAGGAGTGGTAAAAACAAAAGAAAAATTACACACATTATTTTTGACCTTTACTTTAATTTCACTGTTACATGTTTTTTTATTTGATTTATTTAATACTCTAAATATGATGATGCGTTAGTTGGCTCTCTGTATGAGGCAATGATCTGATTACTGAGTGAATTAAGTACAAGGCTGAAGGCTGACTACTTTATCCTCACAAAACAGTCACATTATTGCCAGGAATAGTGAACCAACTAGCTCACTATCACTATTGTGCTTCATGTGTTTGAAAAAAGCTAGTGTTGCTTTTTTTTTTGGGGGGTGGGGTTGTTAAGCTTGTGGTAACTCCAGTCCTCTCCTCCCTTCACAACACATGTTTACAGTTGCTACTCTAAGAGCAGACCAATCAGAATTAAAACTAGGATGCAGACAAAAAAATGACTGTCCAAAGCTCTCAACAGTCATTTTATTGAGAATAAAAGACGGTTTGAGTTTGCAATGGAATGGACTGTTTTATAACATGGGTTGGCAAAAATGCGTAATCCTACTGGTGCAGTCGGTCTGTGTGGCCGTGGATTAAATTCCCTATTTAATCCACAATTCCACAGACTGACACATGCAAAGTGCCGATGGCACTCATTCCCTCTTTCAGACAATAGACGTGAAAGGCAGCCATTTAAAAATCATAGAGAGAGACAGCCAGGTGAAGGCAGTCCTGCAGTAGTGTGTTTGGCAATGGCCCCATTATATGGTTGTGCCCCCACCCCACCAAGTAAAACTGGAGACAGCCAAGTGGAGCACAATGTGCTTTGAAGGTCACCATCCTGCAGCGAGATGACCCAGTCCCCCTCCCCAGTAATGATGTAGTAGCAGACAGTGAGACTGAAAATGAGCTGACCTCCCATATTCACACCACCAGAGAGAATAAAACCCTTGCTTAGAGAGAGAGACTGTGAATGTCCCCAGTGAGAGAGTGACAGAGAGCAGAAGAGCTGAAGTTTAAGTTGTAGTAACGTTGAGCGAGGAGCAGAATGTGCCACTGAGAGAGCGAGAGAGAGACAGGGAGATGGTGGTGTTGCTGTCAAACCAAACCAAACCAAACCAAACCATACCAAACCATACCAAACCAAACCAAACCAAACCATACCAAACCAAACCATACCAAACCAAACCATACCAAACCATACCATACCAAACCAAACCATACCAAACCAAACCATACCAAACTTTATTTCTGAAACGCTATTCCACAACAGATCATAGCGTTTTAGTCAATACAATCAACAATTTAAAAACAGAACCACATTTCTAAAACATAGCAAGAGTTTAAATATCAGTGTAGATCAATTCAAATAAATACATTTTCAAGGCAGATTTGAAGTTCCTGTCTGTCTGGTACCGACTGAAACACAGAAATTGTCAGCGGATAAGGATGGCTAGGTCCACCCAGTCTGCCTGTGGGCCCTACATATGGTATGTGGCCACTGTCCCTATATGATCAATGACTTTTCATCACTCCCTCCCCTCTCAAGCTTCCCTTGTGCTTGTCCCCGGCTTGCCCCGCTACCTCCTATGGCAGTCTATTCCATGTGTCAACTACCCTTTCTGTGTAGAACACCTTCCTCACATTATCTCTTAGTGTACCCCATTCCAGTTTTATATTGTACCCCCTTGTTCTAGTACTTTTTCTAAATTGGAAAAGGTCCCCCACCTGCACCTTGTTTATGCCCTTGAGGTACTTGAAAGTTTCAATCATGCCCCCTGCTGTCTCCTCTCCTCCAGTGAGTACATATTGAGGTCTCTTAGTCTCTTCTCATATGTTTTGTGGTGCAAGCCCTGCACCATATTTGTTGCCCTTCTCTGGATAGTCTCCACCTTATCTAAATATTCAGTATTCACAAAAGAAGAGAGGAGGGGGAGGTACCTAAACCAAACAATACAAACACTCTGGATATGGGGGTTGATACCATTCCATTCACAGAAGAAAGGGTTCTGAAATAACTCTTAAAACTGAAGGTGGACAAAGCAATGGTGCCGGACAGGATTCAGTGCAGAATTCTAAAAGAACTAAGGGGGAGAACTAGTGACACCACTGACTACCCTCTTTAACAAATCATGGGAGGATGGGGTGGTACCTGAGGACTGGAGGAGGGTGGATGTGATTCCACTTCACAAAAGTGGGAGCAAGGCAGAGGCAGGAAATTACAGACCTGTTAGTTTGACCTCAGTGGTAGGTAAAATGATGGAATCACTTCTGAAGGAAAGAATTGTTGAGTACCTAGAGGACAGCGGGGCACAGGACCCAAGGCAGCATGGATTCATAGCTGTAAGGTCATGTCAGACAAATCTAATAGATTTCTTTGACTTGGTGACCAAAGTAGTAGACCAAGGGAGGGGCTGTGGACATGGCCTACCTAGACTTTAGCAAGGCATTTGACACAGTCCCACACAAAAGATTAATAAACAAGTTAGCCATCCTTGGAGTGGGTCCCAAGGTGGTAGCCTGGGTAAAAAATTGATTAGACAACCAGATGCAGAGGGTAATAGTAAATGGAGTCCACTCTGAAGAAAGGGGAGTTACTAGCGGGGTACCACAGAGTTCAGTACTAGGACCGGTCCTCCTTAATGTCTTTATAAGTGACACTGCGGAGGGACTGGAAGGAAAAGCATGTCTCTTTGAAGATGACACAAAGATTTGCAACAGGGCTGATACACAAGGCAGTGTGGAAAGGATGAGAAGGGACTTGGCAAAGTTGGAGGAACGATCAAATGTATGGCAGCTTAGATTCAACACAAAGAAGTGCAAAGTAATGCACATGGGAAACAAAAACCCAGGGGAAGAGTACACAATGGGGGGGGGTGAGATAGTAACAACAACAAAAATGGAAAGGAACCTGGGGGTAGTCATATCAGATGACCTAAAAGTGGTCAGGCAATGTGAGAAGGCAGTAAGGAGGGTTGGGGGTATACTGGGATGCACAGGGAGAGGCATCACCAGTAGAAAACAGGAAGTTGTTATCCCTCTGTATAAACAGTTGGTGAGACCCCATCTGGAGTAATGTGTGCAATTCTGGAGACCCCATCTCCGCAAAGACATAGACAGGGTGGAGGCTGTCCAGAGGAGGGCAACTAAAATGATGCAGGGTCTGCACCAGAAGCCATATGAACACAGACTAAAGGAGCTTAATATGTATACCCTCAAGGAAAGGAGGGAGTGGGGGGACATGACAGAAACTTTCAAGTACCTCAAGGGAATCAACAAAGTCCAAGACAGTAGCATCTTTCAGAAAATGAGATGTGCAACAACAAGGTGGCACGGCTCAGAGGTAATGTGAAGAAGTATTTTTTCATGGAGAGGGTTGTGGATGCATGGAAAGGCCTTCCTGAAGAGGTCATGGAGTCAAAAACACTGGGAGAATTCATGGGACAGACATAACACAATTCTAGTGGAGGGTAGGAGGAAATAACCTGTTGGTTAACTAGGATCTGCAGCTTATCCATTAGGTAGGGAAATGGGCAGACTAGGTGGGCCAAGCGGTCCTTATCTGCCGTCAAATTCTATGTTTCTATGTCCTTGCGCATGTGTGGCCTCCAGAATTGCACACAGTACTCCAGGTGAGGCCTTACCAATGTTTTATACAATGGCATCACCCCTCTCGCCTCCTGCTAGTGATACCCCTGCCTATGCATCCCAGCTGGCCACTGGCCCTCCATGATGCCTTTGTGCACTGCTTTGATACTTTAAAGTCATCAGAGATGATAACCCCTGGGTTCCTTTCTTCTTTGGTGACAGTCATCCCCCCCCCAATCTGTAGCTCTCCCCAGGGTTCCCTCTACCCAGGTGCATTATTTTGCACTTCATTGCACTGAACCTCAGTTGCCACATCTCTGACAATCTTTCAAGCTTCTTGAGGTCCCTCTTCATTTTCTGCACCCCTTCTGGAGTATCCACCCTGTTACAGATCTTGGTGTCATCTGCAAACAGGCAGACCTTTCCTTCCAGCCCCTCTACAATGTTACTAATGAAGACATTGAACAGGACTGGTCCTAGTACCTTTGTAAATGAGCCTTGGCTCAAAGGAGCTTTCCGAAATATTAAAAACATATTAAAAACATATGAAATAGTACTGATCCCACTGGTACACCACTGGTCACCCCCATCACCCCAGATTGTACCCCGTTTACCACACCCTCTGTCTCCTGTCTGTTAACCAGTTCCTAACCCAGTTCACCGCCTTGTCTCCCATGCCCAGACTACCCATCTTGTTAATCAGCCTTCTGTGTGAGATACAGACGAGCACAGTTATGTGTTGCTGCAATGTGCTGCTAACCCCGAGCTCTCTCCATCTCACAGCAGCTATCAGTGTGACTTCCTGTCAGTCTGGACTTGCAGCAGTCAGTGCTGGGAAAGAGACAGAGAGAAACACCGAGAAGAGTAGAACTGTGCTAGGGAACCTGTGACAGTGTGTGCACACAGAGCAAAAGGCAGACAGAAAGGGAGCCATGCACTGTGCTGCGGACAGAGGGAGACACCGACAGCCAGTTGAGAGAGACACACAGGCAATGTGAGAGATGCGAGAGGGATGGAGAGAGACAGAGACATCCTCACAGCTCCCTTTGAGCTGCAAGGTGCATGTGTGTATGTGTGTGTGGGGGGGGTGCAGGACAGTAAACGTAGGAATTGCAGGACACTATGTTATGCACAAGAAATGTCAGAAATCATGTCAGTACTGTACATCTGACATTTCTATGTGCATAGCATCAATCGCATATGGAGTATTTGTTGGGGACTATTTTGCAAGGTGGCAGGATACACTAATTTTTTGCTATTTTGGTAGGGGAAACCCCACTTCTCTGTTTTTTTTTCCCTTGTTGTGCACATAACCCATGTTATAAGTGCAATAACCCACTCCAGAGTATGGTGTTACAGGCATTTAATCCATGCCTTGTGTGTTGTGAGGACACTCAGCCTGTGGCCACATGCCTCACAAAGCACCTGAGGAGTGAATTAAATGCCTATAACCCCATACCCCGTCGTGGGTTATTGGTAACTTAACTCTGACTTATGTAGGTAGGTAAAAGTTTATTTTTATGCAGGTAATACATGTCATTTGGACCGATAATCCAGTTTACAAGACAGATTTGTGTAATTTCTATCTAAAAATACAAACTATAATTATAACATCAAAAACTAGGATATGCCATAATACACACAGTCTTTCAAAATAACACTCACACATTCACATAATGGTATAAATGTTATTAATATAGCAACAATCTAACAAATATAAAAGAACTACCATCAAACCTTTATAAAGTACAGCAATTAGACTTTACAGTGCATGAAGACAGTAGTTAACAGTTATAAATGTGGGCCTTCAAATCTCTTATTGTATGAACAAATATTGAATAATTTACAATTTCCCTTCCATCAGAGGAAAGTGAATTCCAAATAATAGCAGCTTGATGATTTAAAGTCCTGTCCCCATGTTTATTTCATGACTTTTCCATAATAATCTTATTTAAATGTACTGACCTAGTTAAAACCCTGTTTGTGTATTGATTCACTGGGAATAGTAATTTTGAAATTGGATGATTAAGACACGAATCTTTCATTTTATGAATTAAGGTTAACCATTGACAGATATAATTTGTGTCCAAAGACAACCAATTTAATTTACTTAACAGTAAACAATGAGTACGATAATTTTCCTTAAGTACATATCTAGCCACTCGAAAATAAATTGTATCCAATTTGGCAAGGAGTGTTTTATTGGCTATTCTATATATCAATTCACCATATCTTAATACTGGAATAATTAACTGTTCAGCCAATTTCTTTCTATCTATTAATGTTACACATTCTGTAGTTCTCCTTAGGGCCCCCACCCTTTTATTCACTTGTTGTATTGGAAGGTTGAGAAAAAGTGATTCCCAGTTCATATTAACTAGATAATCATTAATATCGGCAAAATTGGCTTTATTATAATTCTTTATATTTAATGTTTTTCTTTATATAGTAATATCATGTTGAATTTCAAAGATTATAGAGGAGTGGTCGCTAGCTCCGAGTGGGTCCCAGATATGGAGATTACTAATTTGTGCCTCAATACTGGTAACTAGTAAGTCCAATATATTTGAGCCTCTGGTTGGTTCCATAATTAGTTGTTGTAACCCAGTTTTAGTTACCACCTCTATTAAGCACTTTTCGGCACAGGAGTGACCCAAAAGGGAATCCCAGTTGATAGATGACATATTAAAAATCTCCAAGAATAACAATGTCTTCAGTTTCTGAAAGGGTCAGAATCTCATTTAGCATATTAGATATATATTCTGGATCAGCAGATGGGGGTCTATACATTTTTCCAATGGTAATATAGGAATGCCCCTTTAACTGAATTTTAACCCAGATACTTTCTGAAGAGGTAGGAGAGTAAACTTCAAAGGAGGGGATATCATTTCGTACATATACAGACCCCACCGCCCTGTTTATTAATTCTATTTTTATGGTATATAGTTAGGGATTTCTCTGGTCCAAATTGAGGTTGAATCTCACCAGGTTTCTGTAACACCAACCACACCTATATTTAAAGTTTTACATTTAACCGCCAGTTCTGCCAGTTTGACCTGATTTAATGATCTTGCATTTAAAGCCAAAAATTTACACGTTATGAGTTGTATGTTGATGTTGTTTCAGAGACTTGGGAACATACCCATTCTCCCTCACAGATGTTAGTTTAAACACTGATTGATGATGGCAGTAACACTTTTCCCCAATAGTGTACTGCCTCTACGACTAAGATGTAGACCATCCCAACAGAATAGAGTTCTGATCCAGAAATGATTCCCAATGTGTAACGTATGGAATATCTTGTTTTAAGCACCACTTCCTCAGCCATTCATTTATGACTTTGGTTTGTCGTATCATGGTAGGTGTTTCCCTTGGGACAGGTAAGATCTCAGAACACTTTGGGCAAAGATGCCCATGTTCTTCTAAATATTCATGTTGATCCAGTAGATTTTGGCATAGTTGCTGCTGTCCAGATACCACAAAGAAGTAATCCACCCAAGCTTGGGGAGATTTTACGCATGTATCCAGAGTTGTGAAAGGCCTGGGATGTTGCATAACAGCTAAAGTCAAGCTAGTTAGAAAGCCTAATTCAGTCCCTAAGTTTTGTAAACCATGGAAACGTCCTTTTGCTTTAAAACTGGTGGTTGGGGCAGAACTGGACAGACTGGAAAAAAGTGGGTGTGCTGGAAAAGGTTTCAAGTTCAGATTGGGCCACTCCAATTGTGGTGGTATCTAAACCAGATGGTAAGGTTCAAATATGTGGAGATTTTAAGGTGACACTTAATCCAGTACTTAGTACAGATGTATTTAGTTTATTATTATTTTGGAAGACACCTTTGAGCCAAGGCTCTTTTACAAAGGTTCCACATTGGGGAAATAATACAGAACATAGTGAGGACAATAACAAGTACAGTAGTTTCAAGCAGCCATAGGCTTTGTGGGGTACATTAAAGCTTTCATATGGAATTACTGTAATATGTACAATGATTCACAGTATGTATGTTAAGTTACAGTAATCTGTGTATATTATTCAAGAACATATGTACAATAAAAAAAGTTGTAATATGGTTCACTAGAATAAATTAGAAACTGCTAGGAGAGATAGTAGATACACGTAAAGGAAGCTACGGAGAGAGAATGCAGATAATAGTGGGGATATAAAAATGGAGGAGATAGGAGATAGTGTGGGGGGTTAAAGGTGGTATTTCTTTTACCCTTACCAGAGGAACATTTATATAGACTGAATGGTGGTGTGGGGTTCTCTAAACTAGACCTCGCTGATGCATACCTTCAAGTGGAGTTGGATACAGAAATTGGTAGTGATCAATACACACCAAGGACTGTACAAGTACAAACGGTTATGTTTTGGCCTTATTTCCGCACCTGCTATTTTTCAAAAAGTGATTGAGCAATTGGTGGGTGTTGCTTGTTATTTGGATGACATCACTGTCATGGGCAAGACAGAAGCAGAACATTCACTTAACTTATCAAAGACTTTAGAGAGATTGCAACAGAGTGGATTCAGACTTAGGAGAGAAAATGTCAATTTTGTCAACCAAGTGTCACGTACTTAGGTCACGCTATTAACAAAGACAGAATTCATCCAAATGATGAAAAGGTGGAAGCCATTGTGCACGTACTTGAACTGCAGAATGTTTCAGAGTTGCACTCAATCTTAGGTATAGTGCGCTACCATGACCATTTCATACCTGGCTTAGCCACTAAATGTGCTATCCTAAATTAACTGTTACATAAGGGTACTCTGTGGAAGTGGACCAAGGGCCACAGTAAGGCAGTTCAAGCCATCAATCTCCCTCTAACTGATGTGCATAATTTAACTCATTATGAACCTAACTTACCTATCATGTTGGCCTGTGATACTAGTCCTGTGGGTATAGGAGCTGTCCTTTTCCATACAGATCCAGAAGAAATGGAGAAGACGATAGCTCATTCTTCACACAAACTCACTGCAGCTGAAATGAATTATGCCCAGATTCAGAGAGAGGCACTAGCAATTGTGTTCGGAGCCCAGAAAGTTCGCCAATACTTGCTAGGTCACAAGTTTCACCTGAAGATGGATCACAAGCCACCAGTGACAATTTTCAGTCCAGAACAAGGAATTCCAGAGACAGTCGCTAGCAGACGTCAACGATGGGCATTAATTTTTTCTATAATTTTGAGATTACATACCAACCAGTGGACCAGCATGGAAATGTGGATGCCTTGTCGAGGTTACCAATATCCAGAGAAATGGTGTTTGATGTGGGACTTAAAGAGGAACCATTAGTATGCCAGGTGGGGGCCCGATAGTTTTCCAGTGCAATTGAAAGATATGGAGGACTCTACTGTTGTGTGTGTGCAATGGAGCTACAACAGTTAGATCAGCTTCCAGGGCTTGCCAAGGACATTGCAACTAGTCAAGATGTAATTTTGAAACAAGTGTATCAGTATATGCTTGAGGGTTGACTGCAAGGCACTACTTGCTTGGCTGCACTACAACCCTACTATATAAAGAGACAGCAGTTGTCCATTGCTGAGGGGTGTCTTCCATGAGGATTGTGTGTCATAGTACCCCAATGTTACCACTCAAATGTGTTGACTCTTTTGCATGCGGGCCATCCAGGCATTGCTAAAATGAAATCCGTTGACAGACTTCATGTATGCCAGCCTTCCACCGACAGAGACACAAACCAGGTTGTGCAAAGATGCGAAGGTTGTGCTGTACTGATGGGAAATCCGGCAAGAGCTCCAGTTCACCATTGGGAACTACCTGAAAAATCCTGGCAAAGGTTGCATACTGATTTCATGGGACCCTATTTAAATTCCACGTGGTTACTCTTAACTACTGCTTATAGTAAATGGCCAGAAAATTCATCAAATGTCTTTAACAACTACTAACAGTACCATCAAAGTGTTGAACTCTATCTTTGCTACCCACTGTTTTCCGCAAGTGACTGTCTCGAATAACGGACCACAATTCACATCTGTTGGATTCCAAGCATTTTGCCAGCAATGTGGTATCTGCCATATTTTCTCACCTCCGCATCATCCAAGTTCAAATGGCGAAACAAAACACCTGGTTCAGACTTTTAAAAATAGTATGGACAAAGCTAATCCTACTACACCAACGGCAATACAAACAGCCCTTTTGGACTTTCTTGTGATGTATCAAACAACATCACATTGTGTCACGGGAATATCCCCTGCAGAATTGTTGTTTGGACGTCAGATTCTAACTAAATTGGATCTTCTTCGCCCTCTAGGTTGTAAGTTAGTAACTGAAATGGTTCCTAAGACCAGATCCTTCAAACCCAATGATCTTGTGTGGGTCAGGATGTATGCAGGCCCAAAGAGATGGATAGAAAGCGTGGTGGAAAAAAGTTTGAACATGTTGTCTATAGTGTTCGACTGACTAAAAAGAGGAGAGTGAAAAAACATGTGGACCAATTACGTGCTAGAATTGAGACAGAACAAAAGAAAAAAAAGGACACCCAGAGTCAGGGTAGTTATCCAGCATTGTCTGTTCCAGAACAAGAACAGGAAGAGATAGTGGAACCACAGCATTTGAGACAGGATGTGGCTGATGCTAATCAGATTCCAGTGCAACAGCCTCGAGTCCTACTATGGCGGTCAGGACATACAAAAAGTCCACCAGAGAGAATGGACTTGTAGAGATATAGCCTAATGACATAGACTAACTAAAAGGGACACTGCAGTAATAACTTTAATAGTTTCATATTACTTCTGAATTACTGATTTAAGTATTTCCCAGCTAAGTTAGGAGGGATTGTTATGGGTAGTATAAATTTAAGAAATGTTAGAGACAGTACAGCTTTAAGAGAATGTACTTCCTGTAAGTGTGCCTGTGTTTTGAGTCCAGTATCCTCTTGTATTTGCTGCTGAATAGAAGTAAAATGGAAAAGGCCTAGATTTCAGTGTGGCATGTTTTTCCTACTACCAAAACTCGTGTGTTTAAGGTACTTATTTTAGGCCACCAAACAGAACAGAAACCACACTGGTTTGTAAAATAAAGTTTGCAACATGTAAGCTCTGACTTTGAAATTCCAGCATGGGCTGGGGTGGGCACAGTTGTGGGAGATATGCTTTTATGAACATACGAAACTGCCAGCAGATAGAGGCCAAATGGTCTATCACGTCTGCTCGATTGTGCAGAACAGAGGTTAGTCTCCTGCTGCTCCCCCTCATCCCTTGCCCCCTTCTCCCCCCCTTCCCACTGACTAGTATCTTGCCCCTAACCCTATCCCACTCCCTTTTAAATCCACCATTTTAAGAGCTACCACTTCTTCAGGAAGCGCATTCCATCCCCTACCACCCTCTCTATGAAGCAATGTTTCCTTGCCTTCCTTCTGATTCTACCCTCCACCAGCTTCAGGCTGTGCCCCATAGTAATCCCTTCTCCCTTTAATCAAAACATGCCCACTGTACTAACCCTGTTGATGCCCTTTAAGTACTTGAAGGTTTTGATCATATCACCCCTTTCCCTTCTCTCCTCCAATGAGCACATGTTGAGGTCCCTCAACCTATCCTTGTAAGGGGGGGGGGGCGCACAGGCTCAAACCTATTGGCCTAAACAGTGAACTTATTTTTAGACTACCCTATCTGGGGGGGGGCTCGAGCCTGGAAGCCCCCTCCCCCAAACTCTACACCTATGGTTCCTGCCACCTTATGGCTTGAGGTGTGTGGGGTCCCTGTCACTTCATTTTACAGTTCCTACCTTCTTATCACCGGAGGTATGTGGGCTCTCTGTCACGCTACTGTTACAGTTCTCCCCTCATTATGACCGAGGTGTGTTTGGTTCCTGTTGTGCTACTGTTAGTATCCGCCACATTATGCCTCGAGGTTGTGGGGTCCCGGTTGTGTTATTTCAAAGTTCCTCCAACCTTATGACCTGAGGTGGGTCTGGTCACTGTTGTGTTATTTTACAGTTCCTCCCACCTATGACTGGAGGTGATTGTGGTCACTGTTGTGTTATTTTTATGGTTCCTCACACCTTATGAGCATGTGATGTGTGGGGTTTCTGTTTTTTTTTTTTTTAACGTTTCCTCCCACCTTATGACCTGAAGCGTGTGTGATCTCTGCTGTCTTCTATTACTTCTGAGCTTCAATATGTATTAGTGCTAGTTTGGTTTTTAACCAATCAAGCAAACTTAAATACTGTTAAAAACAGCAGTATAGTTAGCCAGCAAAAATGACATCATAGTTTAGCCAACATGTATTTCTGACATCCTTGGCACTATCCTTGGTATATTTTTAATTTTCTCAGATATTTTTAAAACAGCTTTCATCACTAATTTTGTAATTAATGCCTCGAGTCATTAAAGATGGCTGCAGCTCACAATTTTCAAAAAATATCTTCCATTGAGGATACCTCTTGAATGTCCATACTAGATCCATTCAATGGATGTGTTTGGATGGTGTTGCCACATGTTTCGGAAGATAAACAGCAAGGTACTGTTCCAAGATACTTACATTTTCACAGCAGGCATGGCAGAGGAGCAGGAACTCTTAAAAACTATAAAGTTGCACACCTCAGTTCAGGAATGAAGGAAAATGAAAATAAAATGGCTATATTGATGTAATAGAGTTGAAAAAAATGACACAGTGACTAACAAAATTGCTGTTAAACTTCAGTACATGGTATTTTTCTCACTAAGCCCCTTACTCACAATCAACATTGCCATCTTTCACTGAAGCCTGTATATCATAAAACTGTTTACTGCCTCACTATGTTCCTACCATGTCTGATAACCTCCACCCCTGCCACTGGACTCGCGACTTAATTATGTTCCATATTTGCTTGCTACTACAGAAACATATAACCTGTCAGCAGAAAAGGTCCGCTTGGCCCACTCAGTCTGCCCAGTCTGTCTCCACAGACCCTAACTGTTCTTCAGCGACCCACCTTCCTCCATGCTTGTTTCTTAATATTTCCTTGTGTCTATCCCACGCATGTTTGAAGCCCCCTACTCTTTTTGTCTCTACCACTTCTGCTGGCAATCTATTCTGGGCACCCTCTACTGTTTTGGTTAAGGAACACTTCCTCACATTCTTTCAAACCCTCCCCCCCCCAACACACATCTTCATCACATGCCCTCTGGCTGTGGTGCTCTTCATCATTTGAAAGAGACTCCTCTCTTGCACCATTGTTCACCACCACGAGGTACCTGTATGTCTCTGTCATATCCCGTCTCACTCTTCTGTCTTACAGGGTGTAGATGTTGTGATCCCTCAGTCTCTCCTCATAAAGCTTTTGGTGCAACCGCTGCACATTTAGTTGCCATTCTCTGGGACTACCTCCACCCTGTCTATGTCCTTTCTAAGGTGCGACCTCCAGAACAGGACACAATACTCCATGTGAAGTCTCACCCCTGGTCTTCCTCCTGGATGGTGATATTGAGCTTAACCTCAGCACCATCCCCCTCACGAAGGGTTTGAGGGTTCTGCATCTCAACATCTGCAGCCTCATCCCTAAAGCTGATTACCTGAGAATGAGGAATCAGTCCCTGCAGCCATCTGTTCTGGTTGTCACTAAGACCCGGCTCTCCCCATGACTTGTGATGCAGCTGTTGTTCTCTATGGCTATTCCATGGTCAGGCAGGACTGAACAAAAAGGGGTGGAGGTGTATGAAGTATGTGGCCCCGACCAACTGTTTTGAGGTCTTGAAATGCTCCACTTCTCCTGCCTCACATGAGTTTCTGATAGGTAAACTCACTCACTTTTTTCTTTACTTCCTGTCTTTATTATGGGTGTTCCTCCCAACTATCTCTTTCTTATTTCCGCAGCCTTACTCAGCTGTTACAGGTCGGATTTCAGGAAGTCACACTTCTACTGAGACTCACCATAATCATCCATGAGGGGACAGATCAGGGAGACATCACCTCTGCTGTCTTTGTCAACTCGGTCAAGGCCTGCAAAACTGAATTTCCCATCCCCTCCTGGTGAATAATCTCCTTGTGGCTGGACTCTCTAACATCTCAGTCAAATTGTTTAGCTCATTCCTGACAGACAGGTCTCAGATGTCTTGAAGGAGGCTCCCACCCCACCCATAATAGGATTATGAGTTCCACAAGACTCTGTCTTTCCCCGTATCCTGTTTAAGATTTTCCAGAACAAGCTCCCAAAGGCCTGCAGCTTCTCAAAAATCCACATGTATGCAGATAGCATTGCTGTTTTCTTGTGGTCTACCGCCCCAGATCTGGCCGTGCAACTGCACAAGGGCTTTAAGTTCAACAGTCTCCTGACATGGTGCTACGCCAACCAGCTTACCCTGAATATAAAAGATGGTCTCAATAGCTTTCTATATGGGCTGCCTGTTGGTCCAGCAGAAGCACATCTGGGTATGTGAGCAGACACAGGGCACATGGGACGGGTGGTCGGGAAGGGATGGCACAGCAACTGGACCCTCAACGAACCATGTGGAGGGCCTGGAAGCTTGCTTTCCCTAAGGGTAGCTGTGATGTCTGAAGAAACACAGTAGGCTAGCAGCAACATCATGTGGGTGGAGGGTGGTGGGCGGGAATGGGGAAAAATGAGAGAAACTCGATGATACCAGCAAAATGATGGTCTGGGTATACTCAAGCCCGACTCCATGGAGCTTGCCACCCATAGAACTGCATTGATGGTGAGTGATTGGTTAATGGGGCTGGGTCACTGCCCAAGACCAGGGCAGCTAACACAGTTGCTTTGGAGAAAAAGAAAGGAAAAAACCTTTAAGGGAAAAAAGCTAGCTCTGACATACAGCAGCATCTGACTAGTATCCTGTCTCCCCTGGTCTTCATAACCCCAGATGACTCCCAGCTGAAAGAGGTTTCCTCATTTAAATACCTGGCTGTATGGATGGACCTTGACTTCTTTTGTCATGTTGATCACACCCACAAAAAGCTTCTTCCAAAACCTGGCATGCTCTGCAGAAGCAAAGCCTTTCTCCCCTACCCCCTTCTTGCCTGGTGGGTGATCACAGTGAAAACAATCCTTTCAACATTTGGCTTTGGGGACGTGGTGCATAGCACTGCTCAAAATCCACCCTGGCCAGACTGGACCCCCACTTCCACTCCATTTGTTGCTGCACCTTTGACTGTCCTTCTCACAACCATTATTGTACCCTCTAGTCTTCCCTCCCTCTCTCAGTGATCATCGCTTCTCCTACTGTGCCATCATCTCTAAATGTCGGTTTAGTTCCCTCCCCTGCTACCTCAGCTGCTCCTCTTCTTCCTGCTTCTATCATCCTCTGACCTCCTTTCTTACACCCTTGTGCCAAGACATCAGCAGGACAGTCAGAATTCTGCTACCATTTCTCCTGCCTTTGGTCTAAGCTCCCCCTCACCATCGGCTCTTCCTGCTACCCCTCATCCCTCAAATCCCTGTTCTGTGTCCTTCACCTAATTCCATTTGCTGAGCCTGATGCTTAATGGTGGTGGCACCTTAGAATAGATTACCCGACGAGGTGGTGGAAGCCAAAAAATTCACTTCCTTCAAACTTGGTTGGCACAGGATATACATGTGACACAAGGACAAGGGTGGGGGCTCATCTTGAATAAGAGTTCAATGCTAGCATGCATGGCCCAACAAGGGTCCATGCAAACGAATGGGAAGACTAGATGGACCTTTGGTTTCCTTCTGCGGTCACCTTTCTATGTTTCCCATTTCCCTGTGTTCACTGTTTATATACTCGCAATGCTAAACTGAGTTTGCTTAACTGATGCTCTGTCACTTTTTCCATCTGAAGCTTGTTTAATAGCTGATATACTGTACTGCACTGTTTGCATTCTCAAACTTGCAATGCTGACTTGATGCTCTGTGACATTGTCCTCTGTCACTTTGTTAACTGCTGCTCTGTAACCACTGCTTTTTACACTTCTTGTACTGGGTGCAGTATTATTAAGGTGTGCACTGTGGTGGAGTAACGGCACACCTTGGGTGTGCTGTAAGACACAAAGCATTGCCAAGTACCTTCAACCACCTGAGAAATGCCATTATCCTACTACATAGTACACAGTGGAGTGTCTTATGGTGATTATAAAATAGGTCCAGGACTTTTTTTTGAAGGGGAAGTGGAAAAAAAATTATATGATTTTTTTTTAATTTTCATTCACCCCAGCAAAATAGTCCCAGGACATCCAGCATTGTCATGCCATCTCAGGTTCAAATATTATGCACAGCAAGATAATTTTTTAATTAGCCCTTAAACCCTCTATTTTCCCAACCCACCCCCACTTAACTTGTTTCCTCACCTCTCTTTCTTCTCCATTACATTATTCACTCCCTTTTCCCCATCTTATTTCTTTTCTGCCTTTCTTAAATTCAAGAGATTAAATGTTTACTATGGATGGAATACACAAATTCAAATCTCTGCTCAGTTCCACAGGAAAAATATCACCCCCCCCCCCCCTATAATTACACAACAGAAGGCCTGAGATGGAACCAGGGCTTTTGTTTTATCTGTAGCAGGTTAATCAGAAAATATTTCCCTTGTAAGCAGGTGAGGCTAGGAGGGGAATTTTTCATTGTCAGCAAAAAATCACCAGAAATGAAAACTGTAAGTAGTGTAATGTGTATATGTGTGTAAGAAAAAAAATTACGAGGGCAAAAACATTTCATCATTATTTTTTAAATTTAAGGTAGTTTTATTTTCAGGGCCTAGTTGAAGCTTTATCGTGAATAAAGGTGGCGGCCATGTTTGTGATGGCAATCAGAATGAGTGTAGTACTGATTTCAGTGTAAAGAAGCTGCTGGATCTCTATCCAGTGCTGTTGGGCTGAAATAGCAGCACTGGTAAAGATGGCCCTCAGCCAATCAGGTTTCACGAATTTTAGCACCCATTTTATAAGATATTATACTACATTTTGTAATACTGTTCCCATGTACCCTTCTCCCTAGTACTTCTCTGGAAATGAGCTGCCCCACTTAGCAGGCCCCTCCTGGTAAAACGTCTAACTTAATATAATTAAAATTAAATATGCAGTGGTGCTAAGTGGCTGCACCAAACACATAGTGTCGAACTACTTTGCGTCTGAGAAAGGGCTCTATTTATTCAAGACACAAAATATATCTTCCTTTTCATAACAACAGCTGAGAAGCAGTGTAGCCTACTGGTTAGAGTGCATATCTATGATGATTTGAGACCTAAGTTTGAATCCCACCTACACACAACTTGGTTGCTCTGTCACCTCAGTGTTCTTATAGCATCTGCTTCCTCGCCCTCTCACTCTTGTTAACCTCCCTAATCTTTCCTTAACCTCCTTCTATGTAGTATTTCTTAGCCTCTCTGTGCTCATCTGATGAAATTGTTCATGACTTGTAAAGTCGCTTGGGATCCAGTATGTATGAATAGCACTGTACAAGTAAAAGCAAGGGAGAGAATGTCAACCTGAAGGATGGAGTTACTGAAGAAGTAATTAGAGTAAGATGGTGTATGGGGGTTCCAGAAAAGTCTTCCTCGAGCTTGCCTATATGCTCACTGCCAGGCTGGTGTCCTGCGTTTTAGCAGTTTAAATGTGATTGCCAGTGAGTGCCTGTATAGCCTCTGTGTACTGTCTCTTTAAGAGCTGCCTGGATTGCAGTCATAAGTAATCATAAAGGGAGCTCTGCTGAAAGATGTAACTATTTGCTGAAAATCATTTAGAGTGATAATGATAATGTAGTTATGAGGGATGAGGGACTCACACCAGAGCGACGCTTTCTCTCAAGGGGCGGTTTTACTGGCCGCCGCCCTCTGACCGAAGCCACCAACTCCTGCCACCCTCACGGTCCCTGGAACCGGATCCCACACCTCAGGGACTCGCGCCAGAGTGGTGCTTTCTCTCAAGGGGCGGTTTTACTGGCCGCCGCCCGCCAACCGAAGCCACCAACTCCTGCCGCCCTCACGGTCCCTGGAACCGGATCCCACACCTCAGGTACTACCGCTGACTTCTACTCGGGGAACCAGCCCACCTCAGCGGTCTCCCATTGGTGCGGCGTTTCTGCAGATGGACTCTGATTGGTCCGCCTGCATCCCACAGCTAAGCTGATTGGTGCGTCTTTCCCATAGACACTAACAGCGGTGCCTCGGCGCTCCTGAGTGCAGCTTACTTCAGGTTATCTTTTCTCTGACCCCCCCTTATAAGCCTTAATTTCTACTGTGTACGAATGTTTCAACCTAACTATTAATGTTAGCCTGCTACTGTGTAAACTTGATTGCTATCTAATGCCTTACACTGTTAGTCCTATATTGCAGAGTGTAGCCTAATGTTGTAGTGTTACTGCAGTGTATGACCTAGACCTGTAATAATTGAGAAACCTGTTTATGCTTATTTCTCTGTCTCTTCCCTGACTATTATAACTATTGCCTGCCCCTTCCCGCTTGTTTCCCAGTGGCGCCTCTGCTGCAATTAACTTCTGGAAACACAAAGCCTTTCTCTCCCCCTCGCTAAACTGTTAATCCTACCCCCATTCTCTCCTGGCTGTCACCTCGCTCTACCTATTGTACCTTGACTACCCTACCGTTTCAGTTTTTGTCTCTGTGTTAATTTGCCCCCACCCCCTGCTGACTGTCTGATGCTAGCCTCCCACCACCTCTTTGCTAGCTGTGTATTTAACTGCCTGTCTCCTCTACTCCTCAGAGACTCGTGCCAGAGCGGCGCTTTCTCTCAAGGGGCGGTTTTACTGGCCGCTGCCCTCCGACTGAAGCCACCAACTCCTGCCGCCCTCACGGTCCCTGGAACCGGATCCCACACCTCAGGTACTACCGCTAACTTCTACTCGGGGAACCAGCCCGCCTCAGTGGTCTCCCATTGGTGCGGCGTTTCTGCAGACGGACTCTGATTGGTCCACCTGCATCCCACAGCTAAGCCGATTGGTGCGCCTTTCCCATAGACTCTAACAGCGGTGCCTCAGCGCTCCTGAGTGCTGCTTACTTCAGGTTATCTTTTTTCTCGCCCCCCCCCTCCCCTTCCCAGGCCACCTTTAAATACGCTTTTGTACCGCCCACTTCTGTGATCTCCCTCTCTACTGGTTCAACATATCCAGCTCATCTCCAATCCCCTCTATAGAAGACACACAACTGATCAGCCAATTAGCCAGTTAAAACACCTATATTTCTCTGTCCATTTCTGCTTCACCCCGTAAACTGGCCTGCATATTTCTGCCCTGCGTATTCCCCACCTTACCAGTTGTTCTCCTCTCTCAAACTACCCAGTTTTCAACAGCATGTATCCTTAAACCTACTGAGCTCTATAACAGCTAGTCTCTCTAAACTAACTAGACAACCTTTAGCTCTGTAAACCTTGAGCCTAGCCTATCCTAGGATCCTTACCTGGAGACACTCACCCTATCTACCGATATTAGGGGATTCTATTTCAAGTCCAGTTACAGTCCTACTTCTCTTCCCTAATCCTCCGGGAGTCTACTGATTCTTCTCTGGCAAATCAATCTGCCCTTAGGACATCCTACCATGAACCAATATGTGCTACTGTCATTTCTTGCGTTCTCGCTACCGCTATTCCACCTATCCCTGCCCATAGTATCCAGAGCTGCCTCAGCTAACCCATCCTTCCCGCCTAATGATTACCTCTACTCGAATCTTCTTCTCATGCCCACTACCCGATATGACTCCACTCCATTACTATTAAACAGGACTTGGATAAACATGGTAGCATACGCCTTAAAAAATTGTCACCTGCATATAAATACTCTATGCCCCTTCTTGCGCCACAAATTATGGTATCTCCTCCTACTGGCCATACTGCTCTCAGGCGATGTTCACCTCAACCCTGGTCCAGTAAATGCTACACCCAACCCGTTTACAAATGCCAAAGGTCTAATTGTGGCTCACCACAATATAAGGAGCCTCAAGCACAACTTTGCCAAGTTGGAATCTTGGACCTCGCTTTACAAGCCAGATATAATATGCCTAATTGAAACCTGACTCCCTTTGCTCCATCCCATCTTACAGTCTCCTGCGATGTGACAGACCAGCACCTAAAAGGGGGAGGGGGGTACGGCTATCTACTTCAAAGACCACCTTCAACTCACCTCCATCTCCTCACCACTTCTAACCCACTGTGAAGCGCTACATGCCCTTCTCACTCTCGGCACCAAAAAATTACACATCGTATGTGCCTACAACCCCCCTGCTAGCAGATTCAAAGGATTAGATGAGCTGCAGGAACAAACTTCTTTTCTCTCTGGGAGAAACGAGGTACTTATACTTGGGGACTTAAATATCAACCGGTTGGGCAACTCACAGTGCACATCCCTATCCAAGCTACAAAACCACAACATGCACCAGTTGATCTGTGAACCCACCAAAACTGCCCTGCGCTCGAACACGAGTATATTACTGGATTGGATAATGACTAAGCACCCTGAACATATAATCACCTCAGGGGTACTAGCCGATGCCATCACCGACCACTCCCCTACCTTCTGTATCTGGGGCAAAAGCAGACCATCCCTGTCGAAGCCACGTTTTATCACCTTTCACAACTATGCGAACTTCGACCCTCAGGCCTTTCTTCTTGACGTCAGTAGTATTGAGTGGTCCCCCCTCTTCTCAACCAGCAATGCTCCAGCAGCTCTGGATCACTTCCTGACCCAATTTTTTATGCTTCAGGATAAACACTGCCACCTTACTACCGGTAGGGTAAAAAAATAGGCATACCCATTGGCTAAACTCTGACTTGCTTTCTTAATTCAGGCAGAGGGACAAAAGTTGGCACCAGTCCAAAAGCTCTGGGCAAATACCTGACCTAAATACCTATAGGGCACTGCAAAATTCCTGTAAAAAGGAAATCAGATAGGCCAAAAGTGACTACTGTAAAGATCTTCTAACTACCTCCTATGGTGACTCCAAAAAATTGTGTCCCATATAAAGTTCCTCCTGGGTTCGAATCCAGTCCCTTCCCCTAAAGACATGTTGCTAAATGGGGTCCACTGCATCAATCCCCTAACCATTGCTAACTTTTTCAACTCATATTTTTCAGACCTAACCAAATACATTTCCGCTTTCACCACCCTGCCTCACTCAAGCACCATGCCTGGCTATACTGGCCCAAATTTCTTCTTTAAAAGAATCTCCAAAAATGAGGTACTAAGACTACTGAATAACATGTCTGATTTCACTGCAGTAGGATCTGATAATCTGGAACCTAAACTATTGAAACTGGCAGCTCCTTACATTGCTGCTCCACTAGCTAGGATTTTTACCCTCTCCCTATGCCAGGGTTTTGTCCCTGACATTTGGAAGATTGCTAGAACTACCCCTGTTTTTAAAAAAGAAGACCACAAGGATCCAGCAAACTACAGACCCATAGCCATTTTGTCAGTTCTCAGCAAACTCCTCGAGAAGCTTGTAGCTACCCAAACTATTGAATTCCTCCATAAATATAACCTTCTAACATCTGCACAGCATGGTTTCTGCAAGGGTCACAGTACCACCACCGCCCTCCTCAAATTTACGTTGGATGCCCTAGCAGCCATGGACTCTGGTCATCTCACAGGAGCCATCTTTATCGACATGACTAAGGCATTTGACCTAGTTGACCACACCATCCTCTTAGCTACCCTCACATCTCTAGGCTTTTCGCCCAATGTAGTAAAATGGTTTCACAGCTACTTATCCGATAGGACACAAATGGTTAAATTCAATTCCACCCTCTCAAATAAAACAACCATAAACATTGGTGTGCCACAAGGGTCTATTTTAGGACCGCTGCTTTTCACCATCTTTATCAACAGTATCACCTCTAAGCTCCTTCAGACCTCATCCCTGTTATATGCAGATGACAGTGTCCTATACAGGAATGCGAAAACTGTTGAAGAGATCAACCAGAGTCTCTCCCAAGATTTCCAACTAATACAACAATGGCTGTTGAGACACAAACTTGTCCTGAACGAATCTAAGACCCAAGCCATGCTATCTTGGTCCATTAAGAAGCTCAAAAACTCCCAAACAAAATTCAGAGTCTCCTCCTCTAATGGAACATCAGTTGGGGTGGTTGACTCATTTAAATACCTAGGCATAACACTTGACCCGTGACTTAACTCCGATATCCATATACAACAGACCTGCAAGCTGGTCAATATGAAACTCGGTATTGCTTACCGAACCAGCTATGTCCTTACCCCCTCAGCAAGGCTTGCTATAGCACAAGGCATACTCCTACCAACCCTCACTTTTGCTGTTGCAACATATACCTCACAGACAAATCAAACCTTATGAAATGGGATGTTACCTACAACAATGTCTGTCGTTATGCGTCCTCCTCTCACCGGCTGAAACATCACTGCCTCCTTTATTCTGATCTAGGGTGGCTCCCACCACAAGCATCACAGTACTATACATATGGCACCATCACTGACAACATTATCAGATCACAGATACCCAAGCCACTGGCAACTCTCTTCTGAAACCACACTTCCTGCTACGGCTTACGATTGAGGGAAAATGCCCCTGTCCATATCCCCAAACACAGCACCTCCAGAGGTGCGAGTGCATTTGCCTATCACGCCCCCCAGTACTGGAACTCCCTCCCTCTAAGATTACGCCAAGTCTCTTCCCATGTCACGTTCAAGAAGGAGCTACAAAATCTTCTCATCACTTCCAGCATGTGCTCTGGTTTCAAACCGCCTTAGCTTATGTAACTCTTCCTAACCTTCACCACCCAGACCATTTCTGCTAGCCCCGCTTAACGCTCTGCACTTGCTCCTACTTTCTCTTACTGCCCTTAAATCAACTAAATTCTCTCTCTTATCATGCTCTTAGCCCTACCCTATCCCACCCTCTACCCTCCTTGCCTCATATTTTCTCTGCTACACCTACCCGATTTTGGCTATTTCATAGATTATAGCCATCGTTGTATTTTCCTCCCCATTTTCTTAAGTAGCTATGATTTCATGTATAACTACCAGTATTTTTGCTGTATTTTCACACTGTTATGTATTTACCCTACTTTGTTGTTTACGCTTGCTGACACTGTTCATAGGATATGCTGTTGTCTACTATGTACTGTAATTTGTATGTACTGAAATTTGTTTTCTGCTGTTTGCTCTGTACCCTCCCGGGTCGTGCCTGAAAATAGTCATTGCTATGGCTAGTGCACCTACCCGGTAAACAAAAACTAAATAAATAAATAACCTGCCTTCTTTGCAGCAAGGACTGTTTTGTTTATCTCCACTATCTTGGTCCTGGACTGTGAATTGGACCAATCAGCACTGGTGGGTCCTAAAATGGAGCCAGACTACAGGAGCTGTCTGGAGTCAAAATCTGTAGGAATTGTAGTTTTGGGCTTTTTGCACCTTTTTGCACCTGAAGGGGGAGCCTTTGCTGTGACTGACAGGAGGATCAGTCAACTGAACCTTTGGGATCTTAGGGAATTTTTTTTTTTTCCAATTGTTTAACCAGGTGAGACATACTAAGTTGAAAGCTTGTTTACAGGTGCAACCTAGGAGCACAGGAAAGTTAAGTGACTTGCTCAGGGTCACAGAGTATGCAAGTGGGGGCTGTGGGAGTCAAACCCAGGTCTCCAGATTTGCAGCTCAGAGCCTTAAACCACTTCACTATACTGGCCTGCCTGCTGCTGCAGCTAGTTTTAGTTTTGAGCTGAGAAGTGAAAAAGTAACAGCTCAAGTGATTTTGAGCAGCAGTTCTGTGTAGTTTTACATGGGAGAACTGTGAAAGGGCTGAGTTTTGGCCTGCCTGTCTGCCTGCTGTCCCCGAGAGGGAAAATAGAGTTTATTCTGACAGAATCCAAGTTGTGAGGACTATTTAAGCCACTAGCCTGTGACCAGGCTTTAACCTGAAAAGAAGACCGAAGAGTTTGCTGAATGCAATCGGCCTGTCAGGATTTCCAGCTGCTTTTAAATCCCCGGTTAGTGCAGAGACTTTGCAATCGGGACCAGAAGGCAGCTTGCCTAGTACAGTAAAATTTCCTTATATATAAATGTGCTGTGTATTGAAAGTGGGTCGTGATTTGGTGCTCCAATGTGTGAACTGTATTCTGCTTTCTGGTACCATAGAATCCTTTATATGTAAATGTGCTGCGTAGTGAAAGTGGGTTGTGATTTAGTTCCCCACTGTGTTAACTGTGTTCTGCTTGCTGGAAGCTTTATCCAGCATAATTGGACTGAATCCACATTTATCTCCATTCGACCTGGGGCCATGCCATGCTGGCCACGCCAGACAACCCCATTGCACAGAGAACGCCACCGATGAGAGACCTGCCTGGGGATCAGCCCCCTGCTCCACGCTTAAACAGGAACAACGCCTCAGCGATTCATGTGGGCCCTGCTTCTCCTGGCACTCCAGATTAACCACCAGCTGTCTCGATTTTTATCCAACCTGTGTCCAGTCTTGGGTATCATGAGTAAATACCAGGGTAGCTCCCTGCAACAACAGCCTAATCTAAAAGTGTCATCTGATTGTCTTGTTTTCTTTTCACGAACTGAGCCCTCTGGCTCCGGATTACAAATAGTGTGTGTTGTGCATGTTGTTTTTCTTCCATCACAGGGCCCCAACCAGCTGCAACGTCTCCTGGCTAGCCCATCATTCTCCATCTGGGTACCCAGAGTGTGTGACTGTTTATGGACCCTGAAGTGCATGCATAACTGTTTGACTGATACAGCCTTTAAGCAAATTAACCTGATTACGCCCTCCCTTGTTCAAGTCCCTTAAATAAATCAGATCTAACTCTTTTTTGCATTTACCCTGACTGTGGTTCCAGTTTGTGCAAGAGTACTGTACTGCTGTTATTTGCTGTGTATAACCTTGTTTTACAGGGGGTCCCCAGGGCAGAGCCAGAGGAAAGCCCTGGTGGTAAGTGCAAATCGTGTGGGTACTTGTGTGGTGTATCATGGGTATTGTGAAAGTGATTATTGTGTATTGTTCCGGCCACTAGTAAGGAAAGAGGGGGGTTACAGTGTCCCAGAGGGCTGTGCCCAGGTTAGCTTGACCACTACCAGAGGCACCCGTTTCACAACTCAGGTCACTTAACCTGCTACTAGCCAAGCAGGCAGGGGTAGCAGCCTTTGGGATAGCACCACCTAGGGGTTACAATGGTCATACAGCAGAGTACCAGAGAAGGTGACTAAAGCAGGCAGTGTACTAAATTTCAGGACCAGGCTGGACAAATACAGTACCTAGAAGGAAATCATATTGCAGGTTATTACTGTTAGGATAACAGGGAGGAAAACCTCTTGGGCTGCAAGCACCTACGTAAACTATAAACGCCTTTACTACTCTACTCTCATATAGATGCAGTAAAATGAAACTTTGCCAGTGGTGTTGGTGCAAAGCGGGGTAAACCTCAACTTCACAAAGTTTCATGAAGTTCCCACCTCCGATACCAACTCTGCATTTAAGTTTTGCCATGCAAACTGGTACTTTTCCTGGTGAAGTCTATGCGTAGTGGCAACTTTACCGAAAATTAGCTGATGAAGTTGCCAGTACACGTAGACTTTGCTGGGGAAATTCCACTTCTCATGGTGAAAACATTGTGAAGTTGGCACTTTGCACTATATGAAGTTGGCAAAACTTTGTGAAGTCCAATGGCAGTGAGGTTTTCAAACTCTGCCCATCTCTATAATCCACCATCATAGAAGCTCCCAGACCGTACCAAAGATTATGCAGAACTCGATTAGAGCAACACCATAAAGAGGCCAGATTAATTTCACCTCATTAGCTGTACTTGGTCATGGCTTTGTTAAGGATCTATACGACAATGGTTTGGGGGTCTATCTGCCTAGTTAGATTGGTTGTGTATAGGGCATACTCTGTTATTTTTAATGTCCTTCTAGGTGGCCATCCAACATGTACCAAGGAACCAAGATACTGTACCAAGGAAGGCCTCTGCAAGGAAAGTTCTTGTTTGAAGAATATCTGTGGATTTTTACGAACATACGAAATTTTCCAGCAGATAAAGGCCTAGAGGTCTATTAAGTCTGCTCGAATGTGCAGCTAGCACCCCTTATTCTGCAGCTGCCCCTCCCTTCCACCCTTCCTCTTCATTAACCCTCCCCCTTGTCCTGTCCCATCTTCGTTTGAAGCAGTCCACTGTTCTACTGCATACCACTTCAGCAGGTAACGCATTCCACCCAGCCACCACCCTCTCTGTAAAAAAGTGTCTCCTCATCTCCCTCCTGAACCTTCCTCGCTCCAGTCTCATATCATGGCCCCTGGTGGCCCTCCCCTCCCTTACTTTGAACAGCCCCTCTGTACCTGTCTTGTTTATTCCTTTCATGTATTTAAAGGTTTCAATCATGTCACCCCTGTCTCTCCTCTCCTCCAGTGAGTACATGTTCAACTCCTTCAACCTCCTTTCATAGGATAAGTCCCCCAGCCCCTTGATCATCTTTGTCACTCTGCACTGCACCCCCTTCAGTAACTTAATGTCCCTCTTCAGATACGGACGCCAGTACTGCACGCAGTACTCCAGGTGTGGTCTAATGACCTATACAGTGGCAGAATCACATCCTCCCTCCTCGAGGATATACGAGGATATTTTTATTTCATTCAAAGATGAGGGATAAGGAAGTTAGGTCTGAGCGGCTGGAGATGCCTTGGTAAGTGAATCCACCACACAAAAGGCTTCTAAAATAACTTTTTGATTTGCTTTTTTTCATAGGCCTGATGCAGTAGTTCTCTTGTGCTTGTTCTTTGTTTCCATATTTAGGAGCTAAGAACCGGATTGACTCTATGATGCACCATATTCCAAACTAAGCACCACAACTGGGACGTGGCCATAGCTGGCTACACTCTGTTCAAAAGAGAGACAGGGCAGGGAGAAAGGAAGGAGTGGCTGCACTATGTGTGAGGGAGATAATCAAGGCCACGGAGCAGTAGGGTCACCCACAGGAAAAGAAAAGGCCTGAGGTACTGTGGGTCATCCTGGAAACAGGCTCTGGTGCTGCAATACATAGTGGGTCAGTGTACAGTCCTCCAGCTCAGGGAGAGGAGTTGGAAAAGGCACTTCGGGAAGCAGTCAACAGCATGGTAAGGGGCGGCGTGCTACTAGTTGGTGACTTCAATCTGTCATATGTGGAGTGCAACCTTTCAACAGCAGCTTGGGCAAGGAGCAGGGCCACCCTTGACTCCCTACAATGGGCTTTTATCAATCGGCTAGTAAAAGAACCCATTAAGGATGGAATAGTGCTGGACATAGTGCTTACAAACAGGGACATCACAGATGTCACAGTGGGTGGTCCCCTAGGTACCAGAGATCACCACACAGTGTGGCTTAACATCCATGGGGTGTACAGTGGAGGTCCACAAGGGTTCATCCTAGGACACATCCTGTTCTCCCTCTTTGTTAACCATCTCTTCAGAGACGGCTTTGATTGTTGCATGATAATGTATGTGGATGATCTTATTCTTTACAGGAGTGATAAGTGCATAATGAATTTATCCCTCTCCCTATTCATGGATTTTGGGTTGTCCAAAACTGGTTTGCATCACACAGACTACTCATTAATGGTAAGAAGAGGAAGGCAACGCTTTTGGGTCCAAACCTAAGCTGCCAAACACACTGTAGTGCATAACAACACCCTGAGCGCTCTGGGTCTAGATGGGTCCCCCCCCCCCTTGGACAAGTTACCACTTTTAAATACCACGGGTCACCCTTGCTCCATCCCTAACCTTTGCAGATCATTCTGGGCAAGTAGTCAAATGTGTAAACCAGAAACTGGGTGTCTTGTTTCTCCCTAAAACATCTCATGAACCCTGAGGTGCATCTGGCCATTGCTCAAGGCACACTTCTACACCTTCTGGATTACCACTCTCCTATTTTTACTCAGACCTCTAATCGGTACCTCTCACGACTCAATACTGCCTTTAACAGTATCTGCAGGTTTGTCGCTCTAGCCCTGTTCCAACACCCACCACTGTTCCCTTTACTTGATGTTTGGTTGGCTGTCTCTGCAGGCCTGCCATGACTACTTTATGGGTGCCCTTACTGACAAGTCCCTTCCTGATGGGGATAACTTCCCTCTAACAAGACTGCTCAATATTAGGGTTGGCATGTGTGAACTGAGGTCCTCCTTTTAACATCTTCTTAACCATTCATTGACTGCAGCCAAGATGGGTTAGACAGCCTTCTCCATCACTGCCCCCCGGCTCTGAAATGGCTTACCTGCCACACTTCACTCATTAGGTAATTCCACCCTCGTCAAATCCCATTTTAAAAATTAATAGTCTCATTGTTTATTTTTCTTTGAGCCACGCTATTATGTATCTGACGAGTGCCGAATTTTGTTTGACTTTTGCCTTCGCATTGGTCTCTATTTGCATAAACTTCTGTTTTTCTATGCTTGACTGAAAGTGCCAACTCCATTATTATGCTGATTCTAATGCATTGTATATCGAACCTATTGTATTGTTATGTGCCATCTAGATGGCCCGGTTCTTTTCTGAAAATGGTCCCTCGGACCAGTGTACCTACCCAGTTATCAAATACATAAATAAATACCATAAAGACAGGAGCAGAAGCAAACTGCAAGAGGACAAGGTGCCTGGACTTTAGGGGGGTGTATTTTTAAGAAATGGGGGACTGCCAGGGACGGGTAGCGGAACAGAGGGGGATAATAAGGGAGGACATAATTAATGCGACCAGCCTCTGCATGAAGGAAGTCGATAAAAGCAGAAGGAAAAAGAGACCATTATGGTTCTCTAGGGATGTGGTTGGGAGTACAACGGAAAGCCAAAAGTCGGGATCCCGACATTCAGGATCCCGACTCTGGCTGCCCGACACACATCTGCCAACAGACTGACACTGGTGCCGGCAGAGGCAAGGTAGCGGATGTGACAAACCACTACCCTGCCTCTAGCCATGCACCGCAAGAAGGAGAAAAATCCAATGGTTGGGCAAGCTGCTCCCGTGGCGTGGAGGGCTAAGCCACTAGAAGCTTGGCCACCAGTGCGCTCAGACCCAGGTTCTATTCCCAGGTCTACACTTTTGTGTGGCGCTGTTTTGCCTCCCGTAAACTATTTTACCCTACTCTGAGGTCCACTTCTCCTCAGAGTTGGTTATTTTAGTTACAGAGGGTGCGGTGGTATTGACCCCCATAGAACATAGAAACACAGAAACATAGACTTTGACAGCAGATAAGGACCGCTTGGCCCATCTAGTCTGCCCATTTCCCTACCTACAGGATAGGCCGCAGATCCTAGTTAACCAACAGCCTATTTCTTCCTACCCCCCACAAGAATTACCTTATGTCTGTCCCATGCATTCTTGAATTCTCCCACAGTTTTAGACCCCACAACCTCCTCAGGAAGGCTGTTCCATGCATCCACTACCCTCTCTGTGAAATAATACTTCCTCACATTGCCCCTGAACCACCCCCTATCTTTAAATTGTGTCCCCTTGTTCTTGCACGTCTCTTTTTCTGAAAGATGCTACCCTCTTGGACTTTGTTGATTCCACTGAGGTACTTAAAAGTTTCTATCATGTCCCCCTCTCCCTTCTTTCCTCAAGGGTATACATATTAAGCTCCTTTAGTCTCTCCTCATACGGCTTTGTCTTGCAGACCCTGCACCATTTTAGTTGCCCTCCTCTGGACTGCCTCTATCCTGTCTATGTCCTTGGAGATGGGGTCTCCAGAACTGGACACAGTACTCCAGATGGGGTCTCACCAACTGTCTGTACAGAGGGATAACAACTTCCTGTTTTCTGCTGCTGATGCCTCTCCCTATGCATCCCAGTATACCCCCAGCCCTCCCTACTGCCTTCTCACATTGCTTGCTAACCTTTAGGTCATCTGATATGATTACCCCCAGGTCCCTTTCCTTTTTTATTGTTGTTACTACCTCCCCCCCATTGTGTATTCTTCCCCTGGGTTCTTGTTTCCCAGGTGCATTATTTTGCACTTCTTTGCATTGAATCCTAGCTCCCCACATTGCACCAACACCTTGTCGGTCTTCCTACAGCCGTCTCCTAAACACAGGCATGTGGAGTTCACAAGACTGACTGTCGGGATTCAGTAGTAGATGTGAAGTGGTCAGGGTGGTGAAGGAAAAAGTGGTGGCATTCAGGATGTATAAAGAAATAGAGAGGAAGGAGGACAGGGAGGTATAACTAGTAAAACAGAGAAAGCAGAAAAGGCGGTGAGGGAAGCAAAGGCCCAGACAGAGGAAAGGATAGCCAAAAGGGTAGCTAAAGGGGATAAGACTTTCAGCAGATACACAGGTGGGAACAGAAAGCAAGGGGAGGGATAGTAAACATTAGGAGGGTGGCAGGGGGAGACTGCACAGAAGAGGACCAAGAAGAAGCTGCCATCCTGAACAAGTACTTCTGTTCAGTCTTCACAGTGGAGGCGGGGGCAGACCACCAGGGAGTAGCAGTAACAAATGGAGGGGGAGGCGCATGGTAAACACAAGTCCATTTTCAGAGGAAAGAGTCCTGAAGGGTCTTGTACCTCTGAAGGTAGACAAAGCTATGGTACATAACAGGATACACCCAAGGGTACCAAAGGAACATGTGAGGGTGTTACTAGCTGCCCCACTGATTGCCTTATTCAACAGTTCACTGGAAAAGACATAGTTCTGGAGGACCAGAGAAGAGCAGATGTGATCTCTCGATGTAAGAGCGGCAGCAGGGAGGAGGCTAGCAACTATAGGCTGGTCAGTCTCACCTCAGTGGTGGGGAAATTAATGGAAACCCTGGTACAGTACCTTGAATCCAATGGATTGCAAGGCCACTGACAGCCTGGATTCTTGGGGGGGGGGGGTCTCATGCCAGATGAATCTGATTGCTTTCTTTGATTGAGTAACTAAGGAAATTGATCAGGGGAGGGCAATGGATGAGGCCTATCTGGACTTGAGTAAGACGTTTGACACTGTGCCACACAGAAGATCGATTAAGAAATTAAGCAGCCTAAGGGTAGGATCCAAAGTAGTGAATTGGGTTAGAAACTGGTTAACAGGTGACAGAGGGAGGTTAACGGCACTCACTGTAATGGTGAAAGATTGACCAGTGGGGTGCCGCAGGGCTCAGTACTGGGACTAGTCCTCTTCAATGTCTTCATAAGTGACACTACAGAAAACTGGAAAGGAAGGTATGCCTTTTTGCAGATTATACCAAAATCTGTAACAGGGTGGGTGCTTAGGAGGGGGGTAGAGAGAATGCACAGGGAGCTTGGGAAACTCAAGGAGTGATCAAGAGCATGGCAGCTGGGGTTCAATGGCAAACAATACAAAATCATGCACCTATGGCATAAGAACCCAAGAGAAGAGTATAGGATGGGAGGGTGCGATACTGACAGTCACTAAGCAAGACAGGGACCTTGAGGTTATCATAACTGATACATAGAATCTGTTGGCAGATTAGAACTGCCTGGCCTATCTAGTCTGCCCATTTGTCCTACTTTTACTTATTCTATAGACTTAGCTGATCTGTGGCTCTCCCCCACTTCCCTGTTTCAGGTACTCCCATCTCCCATGTGTCTGTCCCATGCAATTTTGAATTCCTCCATGTTATAAATACATAGATGACCTCAAAGTGGCAGAGCAGTATGACAAAGCAGTGAGCATGGCAAGTGGGATGCAGAGATGCATAGGGAGAGGTATCTCCAGCAGGAATAGGGATGTGGTGTTGCCACTGTAACACTCACTGGTGAGACCCCTCCTGGAGTACTGTGTCTGGTTTTGGAAGTCTCATCTCAGAAAGGACATAGATAGGGTGCAAGCACTCCAGAGGACAGCCACTAAAATGGCATAGAGGTTGCATGAGAAGCCCTATGAGGAGAAACAAAGGGATCTCAACAAGTAAATGCTAGAAGAGAGGACAGTGAGATGGGACATGATAGAGACCAACAAGTACACCACATGGAGGAACAGGGTGCAGGACGGGAGTCTGCTTCAAATCAGAGAAAGGTACCAGGATCAGAGAATACACAATGAGGCTGGAAGAGGGGGTAGTTTGAGAGGAATGTGAGGAACTACTGCTTCAATGAAAGGGTGGTAAATGCCTGGAGCAAACTGCTAGCAGAACTGCTGGAGGCAAAAACAGCTGGGGGCTTCAAGCATGCATGGGACAGATACAAGTGAATACTAATAAATAGGCAGGGAGTGGGAGGGTTACCGGAAACCAGTTAGGATCTGTGGAGACAGATTAGGCTGGGAACATCTGGGCAGACTAGGTAGGCCAAACGGTCCTTTGCTGATGACAAATTCCATGTTTCTACACATTTCCCCTTGTCTATGGTTCATATTACTTTAATCTGGTTACTTTTAGTCATTTCTTTAAAATGATACTTTTGTCATTTCAGTATTTGATTCTGATTTCCTTTAAGTATTTTAAAAGAAACTTTCCAGTGGCCAGTGACCTAGTTTAGTGGTTTGGACATACCCTACTGTTCTTCAAAGACCTTTAAATTATAATCTAGAAGTGTTCCTGTCTGAGGGAGGGGAGATATAAGCCTGTGTGAGCAGTTAACAATGGCCACTTCAGTAATGTTTAATCCCTGACATCAAAGACTTCTGAAATTACATTTGGAATTGCTTTTATGGGGTAAAGATTCATTTTTATTGTATACTGAATGCATTCTAAGTGGATATCAAACACTGTATAACTAAAATCCAATAAAAATTGTGCCAGTTAGATGACCCTCTAAACAAACTACTGACACACTGATGACCAGACATTATGATGCTGTAATGTCCTTGCTACCACGTGGCAATGGCATAAGAATCAGTGTCCTATGTAACAGCACTTTTAAACATTCTGGGTTGAACAGGGGGCATATATCATTCACAAGGAAGCATGCTTTGTTGATGTTGTATGGGTGAAGGGATGTACGTATGGTACTTTGCAGAGTGTTGTGATGAGTTGATCATGGCAGTTACATGTAAAGTAAGAGCTGATGATGTACTGTAGCTTTTTACTCAAGAATCCAGTTATGGAAGATTTGAAGATTATGTAGTTATTACTCAGAAACACAGAAATTTGTCAGCCGATATAGGCCTTCGGCCCACCTAGCCTTCCCTAATACCTCCAATAACTGTGCTCTTTTATGCTCTGCCGGCATTAGGTTGTCTGCATCCTCCAATTACCAGTAGTCCTCTATGCCTATCCCAAGCATTTTTAAATTAATTTGTTTCTGCCCCACCACCTCAGCTGTCAGGCTGTTCCACTTGTCCACCACCCTCTCTGTGAAGAAGTACCTTCTCACATTTCCCCTGAATCAGCCTCCTGCCAATTTCATCGTGTGGTCCCTCATCCTTGAGCAACATTTTCTCTGAAAACTTGTACTCTCCTGTACCTTATTTCTCCCTGTGATGTACTTAAATGTTTCAATCTGACATCCCCCTCTCCCTCCTCTCCTCTAGGGTACACATATTCAATTCCTTCAGCCTAGCTTCATAGGGCTTGTGATGTAGTCCAGCTGCACCATTCTGGTCACCCTCCTCTGAACTGCGTCCACTCTATCAAAGTCTTTACACAGGTGGGGCCTCCAGAACTGGACACAGTTCTTAATATGTGGCCGTACCGAAGTCCTGTACAGTGGAATTATTACCTTTTTCTGCTGATTCCCCTACCTATGCATCCCAGCATTCTGCTAGCCTTTCCTGCTGCCTTGTCACACTGCCTCCCAACCTTGAGATCATCAGAAATGATCATCCCCAAGTCTCTTTCCTGCTTGGAGCATTCTATTTCCTCCCCATCACATGATATGAAGCTCCTGGGTTTTTGTGCCCCATGTGCATCTTGCACTATTTTGCACTGAACTTCAGCTGCCAATCCCTTGACCAATCCTCCAGCTTCTTCAGATCCCCCTTCATTCTATCTACTCCCCCTGGCGTGTTCACCCTGTTGCAGAGCTTAGAGTTATCAGCAAACAGGCAGCTCTTCCCTTGTAGACCCTCTGCAATGTCACTGATAAAGAAACTGAAGAGGACTGGGCCCAACACTGATCCATGTGGTACCCCACTGGTCACCTTACCCTCTTCAGAGTGAATGCCAGTTACCACAACCCTCTGAGTCCTATTATCCAGCCAACTTTCCACCCACTTCACCACCATCTTTCCTACTCCCATGTTCTGCAGCTTCTTTATCAACCTATGATGTGGGATGGTGTCAAATGCCTTTCTGTAATCCAGGTAGACCATGTCCACTGTCCCCCCCACGATCATTCTCCATGGTCACCCAATCGAAAAACTCAATGAGGTTAGTCTGGCATGACCTTCCTCCTGTAAAACCATGCTGCTTTGTGTCCTACTGACCATTGACAACCAGGTGTTCCACAGTTCTTTCCTTCAATAGTGTTTCCATGTCTTTCCCCACTACTGAGGTCAGGTTGATCAGTCTTTAGTTTCCCGCCTTCTCCTTGTCCCCACTTTTGTACAGAGGGACTACATCAGCCCTCCTCTACTCCTTGGGAACTTCCCCTGTTTTTAAAAACGTTCACAGTTACAACTCTGTAAATTGCCGTTGCTAAAAGGTTACATATATAGAGGCAGCAAAGTTCACCTATCTCTTTATTAATCAATGTTATGTCAGTTTCACTTGACATTTAAGCAGCTTCCACAGTGTGTTAAACTACAAATGCTAATTAGGAATAAAATATTATTTTGCATAATGTATGTGTCTTATGCAGTGTTTTGTCATCTTGGTTTATAAACCCAAAATACGACTGGATTTGAGATACTGCACAAGAGGAATAAGACTTGATATATTGCAGTTACAGTAGCTGCAGAATATATATTTATTTCTTTGCAATCTGAAAGATTATTCTTACTTTATAACACATCAACGCACTGCTTGTTAATTATATTTCTATTATTTAAATTTAGTATTAAAACTACGTGGTCCAAGCCATCCTGATGGCCCAGTGAGAGTGCATCATGCTGCCATGTAGGCAACCCAAAGTCAGGAAAGGACTCATGTCCCTGCATCAGGAGGAAGGCCAGGCTGTGGCAGCTGTCGAGAGGCAGTGCACTTTGGCTGGGGAGGGTAGGCGGTGGGTTCCAGTGCCATAACGACCCTTGATGTGGGCCAGGGAGCTTGCTACTTCCACAGGGGTACACAGTGCCTGCCATGGCCAACAGGCACTGGTTACACCAAAAGGGGAGGATGGCGGATGTAGGGAGGAAAACAAAATAGGGGACAAAGTGCCTGACTACCGTCTAAATAACAGCCTTGGCCTGAGCAGGATATATCCCTGAGGGTTGACAACAGCAGGATCCGTGGAGAAAAAACTGTCTTTAAAACAAACAAAAAAAGCTATGTTGTCCAGGCTGCCTGATGGTACATGGACAGCCATGCCAGCTGCTCAGGTTTGGAAGGTAGCCCAAGATGCTAGTATGCTTGTGGCCAAGAAAGTGCTGCTAGTGGCAGTGTGTCCCCAGTTGGGTCATTGGCTCCACACTTCTGCAGCATTAACAATCCCTGCGTTTGGGCCCTGATGGTTCACCTTCCAGCTGCAGGGGAAGCTGTGTTCTGACAAGGTGACCTACTGACTATATGTGTCTTTGCTGCAGTGGGTGGTGGTGGCTAGGAAGAAAAGAGAGAAACAATCATGGGGTTAACAGCCCACCACCACTGTGATAACAGCTGACAGTACTTCTGGGTCCTACACAGCAATGACCTCCTTATTACAAAGTCTAGAGGGGTAGCAGTGATGGGATTCAGAGATTGTGATTAAATATAGCCAGACGACTTGCAGAATAAAACTAGAAAGGGGGCAACATTAACATAACATTTGAGTTTGTATACAAAGTACAGAAAGTCAAAAGAATCAAAGCTAGGGATCTCAGGTTGATTGCCTAACTGCTTCTTGTCTGCCAAATCCTGCAGGCTGGCTTGTTTTACCGATCTGTATGTTACTCAGCTAGCTATGAAACTATTACCTTACTAACAAAGAACCAGGGCTGTGTCTATAAAGCCTAATGTTAACTTAGTTTTCAGTAATACATTTACAATCTTTGTCAAAAAAGACCACCCCCATTCAAAAATGATTGGTGTGGCACTGAGACGACCCCCCCCCCACAGCTGCACTTTCTCCCCCTCCTTGTCCTGTTTCAGACCTCCCTGGTTCCAGTGGCAGATTCCCTTCCTCATCCAGTTCCACACTCCTTAGTATCCAGTGCTTCCATCACATTCAAAGCATGCCTTTGTGTCCAGTGCTTCTCTGTCCTCTCCCTGTCCCATTAAGAACAATCCTTGGTGTCCACTGGTACCTGCTCCATCTTCATCTTATTCCAAACACCCCCTTATTTATATTCTTTTAAAAAAAGAAAAAAATATATAAATGTTACCAGGTAACATACTGTATACATACAATGTTGGCCTCTTACTGGGAGCTTAAAATACATCTTAATCAATAATGCTATTATTAGTTTAAATACAAACGTCATTAGGCAACATATACATACAATGTTGGCCTCTTACTGCATGCTTAAAATACATAGTAATCAATAATCCTATTATTAGTTTAAAGATAAACTAAAACAACTCAAGGAGGCTTGAGGTTCAGAAAAGTCTCAAAAAAACAGACTATCAAATATTAGTGACCTAAGTGTCGTCATTACAATATTTAGCCATTAATTAAACAATAAAATATTATATAAAGCAACCCAGACTTTGTGATTCTCTTTAAGAGCAGGTCATTCAATAAGGTTTAAATATATATATGGAACATGACTTATCTGAAAGAGTTACATAACAGTAGCAGTTTCAACCTAGTCAATGTCTGAAGCTGAAGGAGAAAGCATATATCCATTATGTCATCTACAAAGAGGCATACTTTTCCTTCCAGTCCCTCTGCAATGTCACTTATAAAGATATTAAAAAGTACTGGACCCAGTACTGAACCCTGCGGTACCCCACTAGTAACCCCCCTTTCTTCAGAGTGGACTCTGTTTACAATTACCTTCTGTGTCCTGTTGTCCCGCCAATGTTTTACGCAGGCTACCACCCTGGGACCCACTCCCAGGCTGGTTAATTTGTTTATTAATCTTTTGTGTGGGACTGCGCCAAATGCCTTGCTAAAGTCTAGGTAGGCCATGTCCACAGCCCTCCCTGGTCTACTACTTTGGTCACCCAGTCAAAGAAATCAATTAGGTTGGTCTGACATGACCTTCCCTGAACCCATGCTGCCTTGGGTCCTGTGCCCCACTGGCCTCTAGGTACTCAACAATTCTTTCCTTCAGAAGCGATTCCATCACTTTCCCTAAAACAGAGGTCAAACTGACAGGTCTGTAGTTTCCTGCATCTGTCTTGCTCCCACATTTGTGATGGGGAATCACATCCGCCTTCCTCCAGTCATCAGGTACCACACCATCCTCCCATGATTTGTTAAAAAGGGTTGTAAGTGGTGTCACTAGTTCTTCCCTTAATTCTTTTAGAATTCTGGGGTGAATCCCATCAGGCCCCATTGCTTTGTCCACCTTCAGTTTTAGGAGTTCTTTCAGAACCCTTTCTTCTGTGAAAGGACTGGGATCGACCCCCCCTATCCACAGTGCTTCTGTTAACTGGATTAGGTACCTCCCCCTCCTCCTCTTTTGTGAATACTGAGCTGAAGTATTCATTCAGTATCCCTGCTTTTTCACTGTCCCTCTCTGCCCACACACTGTCCATTCTATTCAGCCTCACTATCCCTCCCTTTGTCTTTCTACGCTCCCTGATGTACCTATAAAAGGTTTTATCCCCCTTCTTAATTTTGAGTTGGCTATCTTTTCTTCAGTTTGGGTCTTTGCAATTCTGACTTCCTTCTGTCCTGCTCCTTCTGTGTTTTTGTATACTTCCTAAATGCTATTTTTTTTCTCCCTAACCTTCCCTGCCACCTCTTTTGAGAACCACAGTGGCTTTTTCTTTCATTTTGATTTATTTGCTTCACACATAGGTTTACTGCCTCTGTGATGGCAGTTGTGATGTTTCCCCATTGTTGCTCCATCCCTCCTTCTAGCCTGTTTGCTAGTGCTTTTCTAAGGCACTCTCCCATCTTGCCAAAGTCAGCCCTCCTGAAGTCCAGTACCCTCACTTTTGTATGGCTTGACTCTGTAGCTGAGTTTATCATGAACCACACTGTTTGGTGGTCACTTGCTTGCAGATGGCAATCCACTTCTAGATCTGAGATCCTCTCACTGTCCCCATTTGAGAGTATGAGGTCTAACATTGCTCCCTCATGAATGGGTTCCAAAACTAGCTGTCTAAGGCATGCCCCCTGTAGGGCATCAAGAATGGCCCTGCTCTTGGAAGTGGCTGCAGCAAAGGTGCTCCAGTTAACATCTGGCATATTCAGGTCCCCCATCAACAGTCTCTCCCCTTTCTCTGCCATCCTAAGGATGCCTTCTATCATATCTTTGTCCACTCCCTCCCCCTGAGATGGGGGTCTGTATACAACCCCTGTAAGGATTCTGGTTCCATTTCCAGTCTCTAAGGTGACCCGCAGTGCCTCCTCTCCTCCCTATTTACTCTTTTGCTCAGTTGCTTTTATCCCTTCCCTTACATAGAGAGCTACTCCTCCCCCCCTCTTCTCCCCTCTCTGTCTCTCCTGTAGGTTATGTACCCTGGTATGTTAACATCCCAGTCATGATTCTCTGTGTACCATGTTTCTGTGACTGCCACAATATCCAGGCATCCCTCTTCCATCAAGGCTACCAATTCAGAGAGCTTGTTGCCCAGACTGTGGGCATTGGTACTCATTATCCTCCATTTCTTGATGGCCTTACCCCTTTTTGCCCCATCCCTGTCCTTACTGCTTTTGTCATTTTCTCCATTTACCCCTGCCATTCTCCCTATCAATGTTTCTATCTTGGTGTTTACCTCACTTACTCCTGATTTTTGGGGGGAGGGCTAGGATTTCCCTGCTCCTTTCCAGTGCCTCCCCCTTGGCTAGTTTAAATGCCTGCCAATGAAGCATTTAAACCTATCACCTAGGATCTTGGTTCCCCTCCTGGACAGATGCAGACTATCACGCCAGTATAGGCCTGCATCACTCCAGGTCGACCTCAGTCCCCAATGAAGCCAAACTCTGAGCTCTGCATCAGTTTTTTCAACCACTGATTGAATCCCATGGTGTGAGCACTCTAGCCTCACCTACACCATAGACAGGCAGCACCTCTGAGAAGGTTACCGTGCGAGCTACTTGTCTAAGGCCCCTGCCCAACTCCACAAACTCTTCCTGCACTGCTCTGATCCCTTTCTCAGCCAGATCACTTGTCCCTAGGTTGACAATGACATCCAGCTCCCTCCCTGCAGCGCTCCAGGCGATCCTAGGATTCGCCCCTGTCCCTCAAGCCATGGTGCCAGGCAGGCACCTTACCTCCTCTCCCTTCCTCCCCCAATTCTACCCTCCTAACAATGGAGTCCCCCACCAGGAGTTGTTTTCTTCCCCTTTGGGGTCCCATGCCACCCTCCTGTGGGTCTCTTTTGTGGAGGTTCCCAGCATCCTCATTGGTCTCCACTATGGGTGCCTCCATAGAGGAACCACACTTTGCCAGAATGGTATATGAATCGTGGAGAGGTACAACTGGAGAGATGCACCTCTGTTCCACCACCCTCACCCTCCCTGAGCCCACTGTGGTCCAACCGCTCTTCTTTCTTGGCAACCTCTGAGGCAACGGCAGTGGCCCTGGTGATCCCTGGGTGGGAGAGGAGGTCCCCCAAATCCTGGCCAACTCAGCCTGGAGATGAGCAACCTCCTCCCTCTGCCCAGAGAGGTGCCTGCAGATGGGACAACACTGCATCCTCTAGAATGTCTCCCGGAAGATTGCTGCTCCGCAGCCACTACACTGCACCACTCCCATCACGTCTTATTTCTAGCTCTTTAACTGTAGTTTTGAATACTTACTCTTTCCTCTGTTTAGTTTTTTTTTTTAGTTTTTTCTCCCTACTTACTTACTGTCTCTGAGCCCTTTAAGCTCCTGATCTTCCTGTTCTGAGACAAGAAGTTGCTATATTTCTCAGAGTCAGACCTCCAGCAGCTAGGGGGGTACAGAGAGCTACTCTTTTCCATCTAGGATGGTGAGTCTTTTGTGGCTCTGTGATCACTCACTTCCTGCTCCCAAACAGGAAGTTCCTGTTGTCAGTCAAATCCTGTGCCTATAAAAGTAGAACTGGCTTATGGTGGGGGGGAGGGAAGGAGGGCAATATCGTGCCAGTAGAGAAGTATCATTATAACAGCAGCTCCTTCCTCTTGCTGTTCTCTGCCTGTACTCTGACAGAAGCTATCTAGGGCAGTTTTTAAATCTGGCTTTAACCTGGCTTCCTTCTAGTTAAGTCACTCCCCTACGTTACAGCTCTTTCTACACCTAGTTACTTGCACAGATAGCAATTCCCTTCAGCCACCTGAGACAAACACTTAGATAACTGCACAGATAACAATTCACTTCAGTCAACTCAGACAAACACACTAACTCTTTTTTTGTTTTATTTTTGCCCTACAGTGAAGGCTCCAGTAGCAGAGTTCTAGTTCTTTAGTCCCAGTAGAGAAGTATAGTTATAACAGCAGCTCCTTCCTCCTGCTGTTCTCTGCCTGCTTCTTCCTCTGAAGCTTGCAGCCCTTGGGATCCCTCTGGGTGGATGTAACAGAGTCCAGGGTGGCACTGGCCTTCTCAGTCCTAGTGAGGTGTCCTTCCACCCCTGCCCCGAACCAGTCGGTGTCCAGGAAAGGGACATCCACCAACTTGTGCAGGGTATCTGCCATGAAGGTAGAAATCTGCAGTCAAGCCCTATGGCGCGGGGGGGGGGGTGTGTGGCTAACTGGCAAGCATGGAGGATGCTTGTTAACACAGCTCCCTGGGGTTACGGCTCCTAATTTAAGAATTTCAGCTGTATAGTTGCTTTTGAACGATTCTGCAGGCAACAGACAGATTCTTAACTCTGATGACATCCAGAAAATCTAAAAACAAACAGGCCAAACTGCTATTTGGAGCCAACAAGCTGGTTAAAAGAAGTGAAAAAGTAATCCACGCCATTCTGGGCCTTCATCACCAGCTGAGTGTGGAGACAGCACGCAAAACATGGGCACAGAGCTGGAGTTAACCAAGACCTTGGGTTAGGTCCCTGAAACATTGGCACAAATGAGGAGTGATATGAAAGCAGGATTTCACAACTTGAACACTCAATTCACTCACTTAGAATCGGTGGTCACTAGCTTAACCGAAACGACTACCACACATACTTCCCAAATATGTGAATTGGAGCAGAGAGTTAGTGACCTGAAGGATACATATGCGGGGGCTTCAGCAGAAAGAAATGGTTTACTCTCTACGACTGCAGACCTGAAGGAACGACTCGATGATCAGGAGACTCGCTTCCGCAGATCCAACATTTGAATCACTGGCCTTCCCAAGGGGATGGAGGGGAGAAATCCTAATGTGGAAATACATAACTGGTTTGTTAAGAACTTGGGCCTTGGAGAGGAAGCTGAAGGCTTTGACATTGAGTGAGCCCACCAAGTAGGCCCTCCACCAAACCCAGGATATCGTGCTCGTCAGTGCCTTATAAAATATCTAAGGTTTCGGGACAAAGAGTTTATTCTGCAAAAAGCAAGAGAGATGGGCCCTATAAAAATGGGCAACACTACTGTGCATATTTACCAAGATTACAGTCGGGAGTTGCAGTCGAGGCAACAGAAATGCAATCTGATTAAGAGTAAATTGTACCGACTGGGATGGAAGTTTTCTTTGGCATATCCTGCACAGCTCTGAGAGGCTAGGCCTGATCAAGGCCCTCGATTCTTCACGTGCCACAAAACAGTGGAGGGATGGTTAGAGGAGGAGGAGGAGATCAGGAGGGACAGACCACAACTTAATGCAGAATGAGGTGTGTAGTACTTTCACCTGTGCAAATGTTGTTAAATCAGTAAACAGACTGAGTTTGCTTTGTCTCACTTGGTGAGTGGTATGCATATCGACCTGAGTCTCTTCTTTCCTCCTCAAGGGAACTATGCTACTGGTTGCTAAGAGGGTAGGCCTAGTCGGTGGAACTTTAATATTTTAATGCCTAGAAAATGTGTAGTATTATATACCCCCGAATGAGTCTAGGGACCCAAGTACCAGCGGGCGGTTTTCTTCTGGTCGGAGACTTTCTTGGGTCACTGAATGCTACTCCAGTGTGATCATCATGGACTCCTCCCCCCCCCCCCACTTTGGGGTGGAGGTGGAAAGGAGCAGTTTGCTTCCACGCTTTGAAGGGAGAGGGCTCTGGGTGGACCCTCAACATTGGCAGTAAATATCATGGTGAATGTATTATTTATGGGCTTTCACCCAGTCCCAATTTTTTGTTACCACAAAGAGAACTGTTAAAATGTATGACTTTTTTATTGAACTTTAGTTTTGTTGAGCTGTGATTGGGGGTTTGATGAATGGGCGAATTGGAGCCTCCAGTCAGTCTTAGCCCTAATAACCTACTTTTAATGCCAAGAAAATGTAACTATTGTTGGTTAAGGAGTACTCTCACTGTTTAGAGATCTCTTCATGCTTCGATACCACTGTATTATTTTTCTTATGATATATGAATGCTCAGATTATGAGCTGTGCAGCTGACCAGTATTTTTTCTTTCTTTCATATTGCCTGCAGGCCGTCACCCCCTCCCACAATTCTATGGCTAGCATTAAGGGCAGACGTTTGTTTTACTGCCTATTGTTTGTAGTGGGATTACTGGCGGGTTTACACTCGCGGGGAGAGGGGGATGGTTCAGTTCCTGTTGAACTGAGCCAAAGAATAATTAGTAGTGAGGGAGAAGGGGGTGGGAATATTCGGTAATAAGGGGGGGAGGGTTATATTGGGCCTTTGGAGCTGGACACAATATGCACATTATCCTTGTGAGAGAAGTGAGGGCACCGGTTTGGTTCCACCTTAACCTACTGGCTGTGGTGGACGCTGAAGAGGGGTTCCTATGTATGGTGCTGATGCTGGCTTTTCCAGCCTGGTTCTACTGTTGAGTTTTGCTACAGGTGTTATTAGATAAGAAAGTGGTGGGGGGAAGGGAGGGAGCTGGGCTTCTGGCAGAAAAGAATTTGGATGCTTATATGGTACATGCTAGATTCAAAATGTATACTAAAAGGTTGTTTCATGATGGGGGATGATGTCAAATGTTTGTCCTGGAATATTAATGGCCTTAAATATATTATAAAGCGTAAAAGGGTTCTGGCTGAAGTTCGTAGAACTAAGGGTGTGATTGTTCTACTACAGGAAACTCATTTCTCAAATACTGAATCGCAGAAAACTGCTGCATTTATGGGGGGTACTTTGGTATCGTCAACTTTTTCTACAAAAGCTAGAGAAGCCTCCATTTGGATTCCTGCGGGCTCCCCTATACAGGTCCTAGATACACTGACAGATCAATTTGGCCAATATGCACTAGCCAAGGTTGAAATCCCGGGTAAAGGTATAATGCTAATAGGATCTGTATATGCCCCTAACGTGGAGAACCCTGAATTTTTTCCAAAACTCACACTGGATATGTCCTGCTGGGAGGGCCCATGGCTATTGGGAGATGACTATAACTGTGTCATAGACACAGTTTTAGATCGCTCGAATAAGGCCCCCATTCCCAAATCTCATAACACCAAGGTTTTGGAAGTACTACAAGCTGATTTTGACTTGATTGATGCGTGGCAGCACATGTACCCCTCGGGGCGTGAATATAGTTTCTATTCACATGCACATAATTCCTTTGCCCGTATAGACAGGATATTGGTGTCAGGCACTTTGGTGGTTAGGCTAGGGGAAGTGGGGTATCAACCGATCATGATTTCAGATCATGCATTGCATTTCACTACTCTCCGGGGCACTAGATCCTCAATAGGATCTAAAGCATGGTGACCGGACACTAGACTATTGAGAAATCAAGGCTACCCTACATACCTAAAGGTGAATTTACAGGAGTTTTTGTACTTTAACCGCAGAGAATACCTCGCACTGTGCACAGTGGGAAGCTTTGAAAGCATATGTGAGAGGGCAGACTATCGCATTTGCATCGCAAGAAAAACGTACAGCCACTAGGGACTTGAAATTTCTTAGATCTAATATAGAAGCCTGTGAGAAGGCACTCATGCGCAACTCCACAGTTGCTTTATATGGGATTCTACAGAAATTAAAATGGAGGTACAGTATAATACCTTATCCAGTGCACAGCTGGAGAGAGCCACCCTCCTTTCAAATGCAGGGCAATATTTTGATGGAGATAGAGCGTGGAAATACTTAGCCTGGCAAATGAAAAGAAAGGAATCTGCTAAATCAATAAACCAAATTCAGAATGAAGAAGGACATAGTGTACAGGGTACAAATGAAATAGGGAATGCTTTTGGGGTCTTTTACAAGTCTTTGTATTCTTCTGAATGTAGTCCTTCATAGCAGGACTATGATAGTTTTTTTAATGGGGTGCCTCTTAACAGGATTAGTGCAGCCAAGGCTGGGGAACTGGATGTACCCACATGTAAACAAGAAATCAGGGCAGCTTTAAAAACCTTAAAGAATGGGACAGCACCTGGCCCTGATGGCCTGCCAATAGAGTTTTACAAGTCCTTTGAAGAACTCCTGCTGGAATTCTTATATGATGCCTTGACTGAGGGACTACGGGAGGGAAGGTTGCCCCCCTCTACACGGTCTGCAACTATAGCTGTACTACCCAAACCGGGTAAGGATCCAACTCTATGTTCCTCCTATAGACCAATTTCTTTGTTAACAGCAGACTATAAGATATTGGCTAAGGCCCTAGCGAGTAGGTTAGAAGCAGTGTTACTCAGAATCATACACCCGGACCAAACTGGATTTGTTAAGGGACGGCTGGGTAAGCATAACATCAGGCGGGTGTTGAATATTATATTTCGATGGGCTAGAACTAAAAGATCTCATGGAGCCGCTGTGGTTGCTTTAGATGCTGAGAAGGCTTTTGACCGTGTGGAGTGGGGGTATCTGTTTTATACCTTAGAAAGGGTGGGCGTGAGACCTTCATTTTGTGCATGGGTGCGGGCACTATATCAAGGCCCCTTAGCTCAGGTTATGGTAGCTAGGGAGTTGACAGGTTCCTTTCAGCTTGGCCGGGGAACTCACCAGGGATGCCCTTTGTCCCCCTTGCTGTATGTCAGATCCCTGGAGCCTTTGGGAGCTGCTCTTAGAGCACATAAAGCGATTAAAGGGTTTACTGGAGGGGGTAGGGAGCATAAAATTGCAATGTATGCAGATGATCGGTTATTATACTTGCAGAATCCTGCTGAAGATCTGCCTCTAGTTCACAGGCTAATGAGTGCCTTTGGTGCCACATCAGGGCACAAGGTTAATTGGTCTAAGAGTGAACTATTACCAATAGGCTCTAGGGATCGGGCCTAACTTATTGCCCAATTAGGGGGGCTCCAGCTAGTTCAGAAACTATAATACTTGGGGGTACTAATCGCTGCATCTCTGGGGGAGTTGCACAAAATAAACCTTAGGCCAATCCTGCAAGTGATAGCAGAGGACTGTGATAGGTGGAATGCACTACCGATTTCATTGCTGGGTAGGGTGGGGGTGGTTAAAATGTCAATTCTGCCCAGCCTGCTATACTTCTACCAAACCCTCCCCATTAAGATTCCCCAACTACACTTTAAGCAAGTAGATGCGATAATCCATAAATTTATTTGGAGAGGTGGACATACCAAGATACCCCATGCTACATTATATAGGCGAACCAGGGAGGGGGGAGTGGGTTTGCCCAACTTCAAAATGTATTACTGGGTGGCATAACTGTCTTTTATACCTACTGGGGATGACATTTTGGATTGTTCATGGATTGGGTTAGAGGAGGATTTGTTGGAGGGGGAACCTCCGCAATGACACATTAGTTGGTAGTCTGAAAGACTCTGGAGCACTCTGTCTTTGCAATCCCTTTGCAGCTACCACTAAATCTATTTGGTTAAGCGCCCAAAACAAAGTGGGGTTTGCTGGGGGTAACTCTCCTAATCTTAGTATCCTTGGTTTTATGAAATCCGCAGGAGAGTGCACAGCCAGAATGGTACAGAGATTATGGTCCTGGAGAAAAAGGGATTATCTGCAATCAGCCAATTGTATGAAGGGGGATTACTAAGGAGTTTCACACAGTTGTGTGCCACATGGGACATACCAGCAGGAGACTTCTTCCTTTATCTAACAGTTCGTCACCGCTGTGGTATGGATTCTGCAGGAGTCAATAAGTGGGCGGTTCCCTCCCCATTTGAAGAAGAATTATTTCACCCACAACTAACTAGTAAGCCTCTGTCCGCCTACTATTGAGCACTCATGGGGACATTCCCCAATCCTCCTAATTCCAGCAGGCATAAGTGGAGTGCAGACCTTTCCATTACTATTGATTGGAAAACCTGAGGTCTAGCCTGTTCTCATTTTCTGTACTGCTCGCACAGCAATAAGCTGCGGCAGATCCAGGTTTACTTCCTCCATAGGGCATATGTGATGCCTAGCTGGTTGCATGAACTGGATGATAACAGGCCATCCACCTGCCCAAAATGTGCAGCTGATGGAGCCGACTTCCTTCATCTGGCACTTACTTGCCCTAAAGTGGCACCATTTTGGCATTCTATGCATAACATAACGTCCCAGGTTTTGTGTTACGCCCCTTCCAAATCCCCCTTAGTGTTATTACTGGGGGCTGATCCTGTCCATCCGGAGTATGGAAGGTCTAACCTCCTATGGCCCATAACCTTAATAAACGCTAGGAGAACAATTGCACAACTGTAGATATCTACCTCACCCCCGACTGTGGCAAGATGGATACAAAATGTTAAAAATTGTATGCACCTGGAGAAGGTGCAGCTGGGTGCCTTAGGCAAAACACCGCTCTTTTGGGAAACAAGGGAACCATGGTTGAGAGCCGTAGAGGCGGGTATTATCTCGGATGAACTTACCAGACTGTATCCCTAGAGAACCCTTGGAAATTTGTACATGCATAAATACAAATTATATTGTAAACCCAGCTGCCTCCTCACATGGTTGTTTGACGTGATCTTGTACAGACTAATTATGAACCGATACTGATTATAGGTCATTATAGACAACATTTACTATGTATTCATTCTTAACAACAGCATCTGAATGTATCCTTTCTATATATGAAATAACCTGGCTGTACTGTGAGCTATCCACGTCTACAATAAAGAAATTTTACACAAACAAAAAGCCCTATAGCGGATGGCCACTACGGCGACCACAGACCAGGCACAGGAAACACCAATGTCCATGGCTGTCTGAAGCTGCTGTCTGGCCACTACTTGGCTCTGATCCCAGACTTGCTTGACCGTGGTCTATAAGTCAACTGGGAGCTGGGGAAGCAGCTCATCGTGAGTGCCCAGTGATGCATGAGCAAAATGGGCCATCAAAAGGGCCGAACTCGCCTACCGAAGGCCGAGAGAAGATACTGCACAGACTTTTTTGGCCATGTGATCCAATTTCTTGGATTCTTTGCTGGGAGGTCTATCCACATCCCCGACATTACTGGTATGCCAAAAAACCTGAGTCAGCAACCAAACCCTCAGCCGAGGGATGTTTGTTGAAACCTGACAGGGAACCTATAGGGATCATATACTTTCAGGCCATACGAGCCAAAAGCACCAGGCAGGGGCAGAGTGCTGCCAAAGCTCCAGAGCTGGGTCAGGAATGGCTTCTGCGACCAGGAAGGCAATCCCCATGGAGTCACTTCGGTCAAGAATTTTGGTCAAAGGATATCTGGCCCGTTTTTGGATGGGCTCCATCTGAATCCCAGTAGATTCCAAAATTAAAAGGAGCCAGTTCCCAAAAGAAGTGGGACCATGCTCCATAAACAAATCCTCCCCCAATTTCACGTCTACTGTATGTGAATGCAGGGAGAAGTCCTCAGACTCTGAGGATTCGCCGAACAGTGGTAAACCTCCCATATCCCCACTGACTCTGTGGGGTCTATCAGGAGTAACATTGACCAACAGCCGATGAGGACACCCTAGAGTGGTATGGGCATCCTTGAAAGAGGGACCATTCTTTGGCTGGGACAGGCTGAGGCCTTGGTGGCGGCAACCACGGAAGAGACAGGATGAGGATCGGAATCGGCTTAACCCTAGATAGCATGAGCTGCTCCCACATTACCTATTCATAGTGCTGGCGCATCTTGTGTTGGAGCCTCTTCTCACCCAAGGAGGAAGAAGAGTAAGAAAAGTGGCGGTGCTGCTTGCCCAAGTGCCTAGAGTGAGAGTGTCAATGTTGGCCAGGGCTGCTCGACTCCGGGCTACGGCATCTCGACCTCGACTGCTGGGGAACCTGATAGTGAGAAAGAGAGGGAGCCAGTGAAAACAGAGAGTCCTTCAAGGGAATGGGATCCTGAGGGTTAGGCACTGGATCAGGAAGCTGGTGCACCCTCCCTGGGAGGTGATAGGCAGGACCAGAGTCCTAGAGGGAAGTATATACCTCATCCTGTGACAATGCATTGACCGGCTCAAGAAAAATCTGGACAGGTTGATTGACATACATCTCAGCCTATGGGCCTGATGGGGAGACCATGGAGTCAGTGGCCTGGACCAAAAGATCGACCATAGTCGAAACCTCCAAGGAAGCAGGGGAATCTGAGGCCCGAGAGTGTTCGCAATCCCACGATCATCGACAAGACCATTTTTTAGCCTCTTTTTTAGATGACTTAGAGGATTCTGTGCCCTTAGAGGGACCCTGCTCAAGGGTGAGAAGGGACTGGCACAAATCCCAGAATGCCCTCTTAAAGGTGGCTTAAAAGGAAAGTGGCACAAAAGCCAAAGCTGAAGAAGCATGTTCCACGGTCTGAGCCGCCGCCTCCTTGAAGGCCACAAGTTGCTCAGTGGACCCCGCAGCCATGGAGACCGCACGGTGGGCGTCTTTTGAGCTAATAGGCAGGTCCCGTTCATCGGGGCACCCAAGAAGAAGATGAGCATGTCGGTCTTCCAAAGTAGTCTGATACAAAGTGCAACAAAGGCCGCAAGCCTGGGGATCATGCTCGTAGCCCAGGCAGTGTGCGGGTCTGTCCGGAACATCTGCTCGCAGTTGCACCTTTTAAAACCGGGCGCCAGCTATGAGTCATCCATACTGGTGGTAAGGAGTTTCTGAACCATATTCAAAATGAACTTGAAGATGCAGTTTGCTTTGAAAGCAAAGGGCCTACTCAAATGCAGAGCGCTATGGAGAGAACCTTTTTTCTTCCAGAAGAAAGGAAGATCTGACATCACGGGGCAGTGCCAAAGGAGTTACGACCTGGGTGGGTGGGAGCAGCCAGTTTGAAGACCTTCTGGCCAGAGATTTAAAGGGAAAGGAATCTGCCAGAAGTGTGGATTGTACACCATATCCACATCCCCAGAAATCTGTGCTAACTGGCAGCCGTTAGTAATATTCATGTTTACAGCAATGAAATGCATACCTTCAACAGCTTAGCTTGAAATGTTCAAGCCAAGTTAAGATCAACTCAAGGAATTTTGTTAATAACCCAGCCTATTAAAATAATTATGGTTTTCACTCATTTGAATGTCAAGCCCCTAGTATATGAAATGACTTACCCCTTTTTTTAAGACTAGTTAACTCCCATTCAGTCTTTAAGTCTAGACTTAAACAGTATTTATTAACATTGTCAGTCTGTACTTGCTATGACTGATGCTGCTGATGGATGTGTTATTTATTGTATCTTTGTCCTTTGCTATATGTGTATCTGTCTGGGTCAGACCTGAAAAAGGGCTTTGGCCCAGTATCCTCACCCGGTTAACAAATGAAATGAAATGAAAATGATCCATCTTTAACTGTAACTGAACAAACGTCTGAAAGAGTGTCTTCAACGGTTTTGTTTTCATGGACAGCATGCTGCACAGTTCTTTTCATGGAACTGGTAGCCTCGAGTTTTTCTACGTCACAGTTTGTGTACAGAATGCTAATTATGAGCTGTTGACCTATCAGAACCCTGTTCAGAGTTGTGTTTACTAACCATGACATGGTTAAAACTCCAGATCACAGGTTCCAAAGAAAGAACTGTAATAGAATGCTGCACGTAAAAAAACAAAACAATGCAAAACACAACTTTTCATATCACTTTTTATTCGTATACACTGAAATATGGTTAATTTAGGGGGATTAATATCAGTTCTGAAAACAAAAACTTGATAAACAGCTCTCGATTAGAAATGATTTCTGTTCTCTTTAAGGCTATTCTGGGTTATATGTATCTGTGTGGTCTCTGCATATGTGAATGTGATTGAAAGTCTACTTACTCCCTTATCTGGGTGGTCCCTGCATTTATGATCATATGCGTTTGTATCTGCAGCTGCACTATGTGCCCAGTGTAATTTAAAGGGAACCACCCACCTGTAATCGGGCCCCACCTCAATGTAAAGCAGGGCTTGAGTAGCATTTTCAAAAACTGTTTTAATTTTTTTTACTTACAGTGTGTTTAGTAATTAAGATTTTATCTGGTTGATTCTGCCGACCCTCTTGCCAGCATTCTGACCTCCTGCAGCCATCCTAAGAATGATGTACGAGCCAGGGAGCAGCTGTGGAAGTGTGCATCGGGGTCCTGTATAGTCGCAGCTATTAGTAGCTCCAGTTTGCAATTTAAAATGTCTCAGTGCTATATCGAGACCAGATACAGACTGGCAGTCGACTGCCAGTCAATTCACCAAGACATGTAAATTGGAGCTGTTAATAGTGCCGACTATACAGGACCCATATGTACGCTCCTGCGACTGACCCCCCCCCCCATACATCATTCCCGGGACAGCTACGGGAGGTTATAAGTGTGCCGCTAAGGGTACTTCATTTCAAAATGCTGGCGGGAGGAATGGCAAGGTCAACCAGATAAAATCCTAATTACTAAACACACTGTAAGAAAAAAAATTAGCAACAGTTTATGAAAATGCTAATCGGGCCCCACCTCGCACTGAGGTGGGGCCACATAACAGGTGGACATTTCCATGTAATTTCAAACTGTGCAGTTCTCATTTGGGTAACCTCTTTGTTATTTTTTTTGAGAGTTTAACAACTCTCAAGCTAGGTAGCCTTCTCTCAGTGGTCTTAAAGTTCTCATTGTGCAATTACAGTACATGGCTTATATAATTTAATACTAAGAATATGCATTAGTGTTGCCCAGTAGCTTGCTTCCATTGCAGACCTACAGTTTACAGTTTTTATAAAGTATCTCATTGCTGGTATTGTAATGACCCTGTTTATGCTGCAGGCTGCTTTTGTCTTCCCCCCTGCACCCATTGCTCCTGTTAGCCCTCCACCCCATATCCCGTTAGTGGACTAAACATTCTCTAACCTTAACGCTGCTAGCAAAGGACTCCTACAACCAGCCTGTCTTTTTAACAATCAGATAATATCATTGCTTAGTCACTTTATTAAGTGAAAACTATGCCACCCTAGGATCCTTTCTGGATGGGTGGTTCTGATACATTTCTGTTGGCTGTGTACACTATGAACTGCTCTGGCAAGGGACATAGAACCAAACCCTGGTCCTGCTGGTTCAAGATTCTAGTGTCCCCCCTTCCCCAGTTCACAGTCCTCCCTGTCTGGATAAATACTAAAGGTCTTAAAATAGCCCACTTAAATGTCTGAAGTTTCTTACCTAATCCAGCTGAATTGATTACCTGGGTAGCTCACAGTAATCCTGTTGGCCTGACTGAAACCTGGCTTAAACCCTTGAGTCAGGATACTCCTTGTTCCTCCCTGGCTTTAATCTTATCAAGCTTTACCATCCAGGCCACAAACCTAGGGGTGGCCTGCTGTTATACTAAAAAAACATCTAAATGTTTCCTTATACAGCATTTGTAGCCCCTCCCCAGCCTGTGAGTTCTTGCCCGCATTACTCCTTTGTGGGTAATATTAATACCTCCGATTTATTGATGACATATTCCTGATTTTGACAGAAGGAGAAGACTCACTCAAAAAATTCCATCATGATTTTAACATCTTTCATCATTCCATAAATCTCACTATTGAATACTCCACCACCAGCATACATTTTCTTGACACCGCAGTCAGTATCACTAAAAATGGACATATACAATCTGCTCTTTACAGAAAACCCACTGACAGACACCGCTACCTGCATAATTCCAGCTTCCACCAAAATCATACAAAAAAAATCGGTAATCTATAGTCAGGTGATTCGATACCATTGAATCTGCTCTGATGAGAGAACAAGAGGCAGACAGATCTCCACACTTCGGAATTCCCTAATTCAGCAGAGCCACTCTCCAACACAAATTGACAGAGAATTTGAACGGGCCATACAAATACCACAAGACAATCTGCTGGAATACAGGCAAAGACATCAAACTGACCACACACCCTTAGTGGTCATTTTCAGCCCCATGCTAAAACCCCTTCAGGAAATTGTCAAAGAGCTACTACCCATGCTGAGAGAAGATGAAACACTGAAAGACATCTTCTGTGAACCACCTATCACTGCCTATAAGCAGCACCCCAGCTTCTCGAACATAAGTAAGCAATAAGACACGACGGGTTATGAGTTGAACATATATTACTGCACGGCTGAGGCATTGTAAGTCACGCGGCCGACAGGCCAAGTGACTTCAGCCACAGCCGTGTGGTAATATATGTTCAACTCATACCCCGGAGGGTCTTATTGCACTTATAAAATGGAGAAATTGCAATAGAAATAAAAAAAACAAAACAAGGAAATTCAGTTTTTGCATTCAAATATTGCTTTATTGGACTAGTGTCCATACGCAAGGGGAAATAGTTCCCTTTCAACTGCAACCTTTACTTTTTTTAAAGCATTAATTCAGCAAACTGTGTAAAACCTTTACATTTTTAACAATTAATGATGAAGGAAAAAAGATGCGAAAGCGCTAGTTGCACACTGCTGGATTTGTGTCATGGTCGCGTAAGCAGCATTTCCTGGGCTGATTTGCCACGAAGCCAATTGAGGACCTGTTGATGACTGAGGACCTGTTGATGATTGGCCATCTGTTGCTGTTGGGGGTAAGTAGTATTCTGTGGGTTGATGTTTTTATTTTGCCACAGACTAGATGGACAAACTGGCTGACCTGCTGTCAGGGGTGAGTGATCAGGATTTCTTGGGCTGATGGCTTTGTTTTTTGGCAGCAGTATTTTGTTTAGTTTTACTTGTGGTTTGGCTGTCGGAGGATCGCTGTTATAGTCGGCAGCTTTTTGACAAGGAATGCTGGTTTCCTCTATGTTAGTTTCATTTCTAAAGATTTCCTCTAGCTCCTCTTCAGTTAAGCTAATACTGAAATTCACAGACTCGTTCGACATGTTTGTATGCAGGGTGCTTAACGGGATAACAAGATGGCTAACTGAGCCTTTGTGAACATTCTATGTTTGGCATGTTCAGTATTGAACATTCTAATTCAGAGTATTGATTTCTGACTGCCCTTTTTTTTTCTATGTGTAATACATATATGACACTGATTTTCTACCCAATCAGTGAGCTTATATTTTCATGCCCATTTTATAATAATTCATAACAAACTCCCAGCAGATCAAAATAACCAGAAAACAACAGGGACAATACCATGCAACATGGCAAGATGTAAGACCTGCACCCACAAATGCACACAGACCAGCATTAAGACAAGCCAGAACAACCTAATACAAATTAATGGATCCTAAACATGTCAATTCAGCAATGTGATTTACCTAATTCAATGCAAGAAGTGCAGAAATGGTTGCTATATTGGGGGGAAACGAGCCAACCACTGAAAACCAGGATGAATCACCACCATTACACAATAGTAAACCAGATTATCAGCACTCCAGTAGGAAATCATTTTTTACAAACAGATCACTCTCTCTTGGATTTGTCTGTCTTGATACTAAGAGGCAACTTCAGAAACACTCAGGACAGAAGGACATGGGAATTAAAATATATTAAACAATTTAAATCTAACATTTCTGGACTGAATTGGGACATCAGTTTCATGACACACTATGGTAAACTGTAATTCTTTTTTATTGTGTACTAAATCATGTAATTATTTATCACATTTTGGTTCTGTATTTCTCTTACTAATTTTTTTCTCTGAGTTCTGCCTGATCTGCTTTTCTTACCTGTACCTCACATCCTCCCTGCCTCTCCTACTAACTCTTTAGCTCAGTCCCACCCACTCCCTCTTGTTTTCACACCTCTGTTTATACTACATCACACTCTGGTTATCTAGGCCTTTGTTTAGTTTAGTTTATTTTAGTTTAGTTTACTGTTCTAGGAATTACTACCTTTGAGCCAGAGGCTCTTTTACAAAGGTTCCACGTCAATTAGGTACAGTACAAAAGGTTACATAGATAACACAACAATTTGTGTTGTGTCAAGAGCAAGAAAACATATACAAATACATATCAAATCACTTGTGCAAAAGGACATGAGATATCAATAATCACATTATTATTACAAGAAAGAGGTCATGCCAGATTAGGAGAAACAAATAGGGAAAAAGTCCAGAACAGAGAGGGTAAGTGAAAGGTGTGGGGAGCAGACAATAGCAGGAGAAAAGGTTTCCCAAACATGTCTTTGTCAAATAACGGAACAGGGTGGTCAGTGAGAAAATAGGAGATTTAATCAGGGCAGTCACAGGAGCTGGAGGTGGCAAGGTGAGAGAAAAGCCTTGATTTGAAAATACCTAGAGAGGTGGAGGCAGTAATATGAGTGCTGAGGGCATTTAGCCAGCTGGGGGCACGATAGGCAAATGATCTTTGTCCCTGAGAAGTCCGCATCGGGGACTTGGAGAGGCTGGTGTTCTGATCTTCTGGTAAAACGGGTGCTAGCGCTTAGCATAACAGGTCTTGGATACAGGGTGGAGTGAGGCCCAGAGTGGATTTTTTGCCATCAGGCAGGTAAGGTACTTTATCCGTTTGAGAGTTGCAACCAACCTGAGTCAGCATAGAGTTCACATGTGTGGGTACGATCGATGTGCACCAGTGAGCAGCCGACAGGCCTATTTAGGATGCTGTAATGTGACTAAGTGCTGTAGTAGTGGCAGATCCGTATATAACTAAGCCATAGTCAATGACTGAGATGATAGAGGATTGGATGGCAATCCTCAGTGCAGAATGGGTAAGAAGCTGTCGGTTCCGATATAGAATCCCAATTCGCTGATTAATAGTTTTTGCTGTACTATCAATGCGAGTTGCAAAGGTTAGGCCTTGATCAAAGTTGATTCCAAGATATTTGAAAATTGGCACTTGTTCAAGGGTATTTCCCAGGTATGTATTAATGGTGAGTGAGACTTGCTGCTTTTTGTTTTATGGGTTAGAGAAGAGCATGGATTTAGTTTTTTGTGGTTTAGAACCAGCTTATGTTCAAGGAACCACATCTCAACTTTGGAAAAAGCATGCTGAAGGTTGAGGCGAACAGGTTCAGATCTTTATGAGTGGCAAGAATCACGGCATCGCCGGGTATAGAGGATTATTTGTTCAGGGCAGGATTTGGGGAGGAGTTTAGGAAAAGGCTGAAAGGAGGGGGCCCAGGATGGATCCCTGGGGAACTCCTGAGCGAACCAGTTTTGAGTCTGAGAGAACTCCAGCTACTTTTACAGATTGAGAGCGCTGAGCAAGGTAATTTTTTACCCAGTCACCAGGACCCTTCGAGAGCCCTAGGGATAGTAGCTGTTTGATAAGTAGGCCATGGTGAACTGTATCAAATGCCTTGGTTAAGTCAATATAGACTGCTCTTTGTTATTTTGTTTCTCCTAATTTCTTGATTTCCTTGCATCTCTTATGCATCTCCTGTCTATTCTATTCTTACAGCCAGCCTCTGATCTCAGATCCTATCTACGTGCTTTTGTCTTCCCTTTAGCTTCCTTTCACCTCCTACTAACCTGTTCCTACTTAGCCCCCCTCTCCATTTCTTCTCATGTTTTTATTTTGCATCTTAGACTTTCATTTGTAGTCCCCTTTATCACCTTCCTACTTTACTTCCTGATTTTTAATTGCTCCACAGTGGATATAAATATTGCTTATGTTGCTCAGTTTTGCTATTCACCTGAAGAAGGGACCTGTGTGGCCCCGAAAGCTTGTGTATAATTCTATCTTTGTACAAGACACTTGTTGGTCCAATAAAAGGTATCAAACCTTCCATCTTCTATTGGGTAATATTAAGAAAACTCATTTGGTTTGTGTCTATAACCCTCCTACTATGGATATAATGCCCTAACCGATGTCCTGGACAATATTAGTTAAAAAGACTGGCTCCAATATGCTGCTGATATTGGATGACTACCCAGGAGAAATGCCAAGCAATACGGACCTCTACTTGCTGGGTTTGGCCTCAAGCTGCTTATCTCTGATCCTGACAGACTTTGCACCTCTGGTGGTTAGCATACCCTCTTTGAATTTTGATTGGTGCTTGACAAACAGTGCTGAGAGGATTCTACTGTCTGGGTTCTTCCCAGATGCTATTTCCAAACATACCCCCCACTTACTGAATTTAAAGAGTCACATCACCTAAAATTCCCCTAAGGTCATTCTCTTAAGAGACTTACCCAAGACAGACCTTGGTTACTTTCACAGTGACATTGCACTCTCTGGTTGGTCAACTATGTTGTCTGCTGTGAATGCCTCGGTTGCCCTGATTACTATAACTTTCTATCTTCTCCTCCCTGCAGGACAGGCATATGACATTTACTAAAAGGAGAGTTAGGGGCACTGTCACCAAATGGCTCCATAGTGACCTGTTATCTCTTACGAAATCTAGAGATAGGTGCTTGGCTAGATTTAAGACTATACACCAAGTTAAATGGAGGGGCTTAACTCCCAATAGATGGAAACCTCTGCACAAAACTTATAAATAAACTGCTTCTTTTGTTTGGTGCTTTTCCACTGAATGTGTACAAACAAACAGCCTCACTAGGCCACCCACCATGCACTTTGCTCAACATAGCTTCCTAAAGGGACACACTTAGTTACTGGTACAGTCTCCCTTTCATTGACTGTGGGCCCTACTATACTCCTGGTTTGTTCTGGACTGTAGTCATGTACATTGTGTTATATGCCTCTGCCTCATATACTGTACTCCTGATTGTACTGTTACTGTAATCAGAAGTCCTTGTTTTCATCTTATGCACTGCAGTAACTTGTTTACCTCTCCACCCTGTAACCTCACAGGTTGTACCTGAAAATATGGTAGGCATCTATTTGTCTAGTATGCTCACCTAGTCAATAAAAAATAAAGAAATTAATAATTTGTGTGTCCCTGCACAATCTGAGCGGGGAGGGTAGATCTAAAATGGCATGAGATAGAATGTCTAGTTAGAAGGGCCTCCCAGAGCAACAAGTTTGAGAGTGATCCACTTTATGACAGAGAAAGTTACACACAAGAAAAGTTGTGGCAGCTTTGTGCATAGTTTAGCATGTAACCACTGGGTTAGACTTAAAATCGCAACAGGGGCCTGATATTCAAAAATGGGCAAAGCGGAGCGCAAAGTTTTGTGTTGCACTTTGCCCTAGCCCAGGAATCAGAGGATGCTATATTCAGTCAGATAGTGCACCAGCACTATCGGACTAAACATAGGGGCATGTCTGTGCAGCACTAAATCAAATGGCGTTGCCCGGACATGGAGCCCTGCTGTGCAGGGATTAGCGCCTCCAGACCAGACAGCACCAGAGCTCTAGGAGCGATATTCAAAGGGACCATGCAAATAAGTCCACTGGGCATGCAAGATGCTAAGGGGGCCATCTGCATGTCCATCATGGGTTCATTTGCATGGGAAGCAGCAGCAGCAGGTTTGTGCGGCACCACCCCTACAAAACAGAGAAGTCCTTGGTGCCTGGTGGACCACCTTCCCTCTGATCACCAGCCGTATAGTACATGAACAATCCCTGGTGCCTAGCGCCCCCCCTGACTGCCAGCCCGTATAGTATGCAAACAATCCCTGGTGCCTAGTAGTCCACCCTCCTTCTGATCACCAGCCCGTATAGTACGTGAACAATTCCTAGTGCCTAGCAGTCCCCCTTCCTCTGATGAGCAGCCCGTATAAGAAGTTAATAATCCTTGGTGCCAGCCCCCCCCATACTGCACTAATTATAACTAAAAGAAACTGGCTCCTGGAAAGTCAGTCATTTGACCATTACCTTCCATTAAAAGCCTGCCCTGCACAAAAAAGATGGAAATTCCGTCACTTTTTAAATGCTTCCGCAGACTGATAGGAAGTGAGTTTCAGATGGTAGGTCATGCCACTGACAAGGCTCTATCCCTAAAATGCTTTAAGCTACAGTATATCTGGAGATAACCAAATTAGCTTCAAAAAAGCAGACGGGGGAGTTCAGAGAATATAAGACTGAGAGATATTAAAGGTAGCCCGGACACAGTCTGTGCAGTACTATGTATTTTAACAATGCAATCTTGAAAGTGGTGAACCTTCAAAATGGCAGTCAGTGCAGTTCGTGCAGCTCAGGTGCGATGTGCTTGGAGGTTTCAACTCCAGCAATCAGGCTGGCCGCAGAGTTCTGCACCAGCTGCAGGCCATGCACCAACTTCCCAGGTAGCCCTAGGCGAAGAGCATTACAGTAGTTGAGTCTACATGTGATAAAGGTATGTACTAAGGTTTTCAGGTTCACATGCACTAGATAGGGCTTGATCTGGATGATATTCCTCCACAGGAAAAATCTACTGCAAACCACGCTGCCACTTGATGTTCCAGTGAATATTCAGTCCATAATGATCCCCAGATTCATAACCCTATCCAGACCTCTCAGCAATACACCATTTAAAGACAGACCTATTGCCAATATGCTAGTCGTTGCTGACCCATGAGAACTTGGTTCCATGAGCAACAACTCCATCTTTCCAAGATTTAAGGGCAATTAGTTGGAAGCCATCCAGTCAGAAATTTCTTTTAGACATTGGTCTAGAATGGAGATTGGCTCATGTCTGTCCAGTGCAAAAGACAGGTACAATTACGAGTCATCTGCATTGCAGTGAAACTCTAATTTGTACCACCTAGTGACCTCCCTCAAGGGCAAAATATCTATATATATATATGTACACATGTAGGTATATTCATTGCAAACAAACTTTGTTAATGCACTATTAGGGTTGAAGTATCAGAAGTACAGAAATATGACCTTAGGGCCCATAGACCCACTCCTGTGCATGCAGGAACTGGGGTGAAGGCTGTGTTTTGGGGTTGTGAACCCTAATGCTCACCCCATTTCAACAGTCAATAACCTAACATGGGTACAGAATAAAACAATGAGGTGAGCATTAGGGTTTGCAACCCCAGGGCACACCCCTCACCCCTGTTCCTGCATGCACAGTGGGGGTGGGGTCCTAGGCTGGGGAGCCCTAAGATTGTATTTCCCTACTTTTGATACTTCAACCATAATGGTGCATTAACAAAGTTTTTTTTGCAATGAATGTCCTTACTTTTTCAGAAAGTGTAACTGTAGACTTATTTGATTATGGGATCACAGGGTCCATTAGTCCATTGTGAGTGGTAGGACCACAGGGCCCTCTGGGCACGGTGTTCCCATCCATGCCTCTTGTAATTGTCCCTCAATTCCATGTGCGAGCACAGGGACCTTTGTGCCCTGCACTCCTATCAGTCCATAGTGAGTGGTGGTGGCACAGGGTCCTCCAGGCCCTGTGCTCACATCCATGCCTATTGTAATTATCCCTGGTGTGTGTATGGCAGCGCAGGGCCCCCCCATCAGTGCACAGTGTGCTGTGGTACCACTGTGCCTGCGAAGCAGTACTGCTGCATGTTGATAATGCATACCACAGTAAACTGTAGGTTACATGTGCCCCATTTGATACAATTCACCAACAGTTTGAAACAGGGCCTGGTAACGTGTAAAACAACTTAGTACACACCAAGGTGTACTAAACTACCTATAGCGCCAAAGCTGTATCTCAAAGTGTTTTTGAGATATATCATCTTAAAAGTACCCCAACCATCACAATGTTACCTTAAGGGAAATTCTGAAACTTCAAAGTGTTATAACTCTGCCGCGCACTAACATTTTTCCACCAAACTATCTAGAGGCACATCTTTGGGGCAAGTCCTTTGTATCACGACAATTTCAGCCCAAAAGCCCACACCGTTTTTACAATTATGAAGTGACAAAGAAACAGATATATCTGAAAAAAGTAGTGTTGCAAACTGCAGCAATACACTAGTTCTTTTGGCAAACAATGTCGCAATTGAACATTTCAAACTAATTTAGCTACATCAACAGAACTACCCCACAACATTATGCATGCAAGATTTCATGTTAAAGGGTTGCAAAGTTATAAAGGTGCAAAGTATGCAAAACTGGAAGACTGCGAAAATGGAAAAAACATGTAAATTTAAGGATGTTTAAGACACAATATCTCAGAAACCACACAAGTAATTCACATGAAATTAGCAACATCAACAGACTTACCCCCCTAAATTATGCATGCAAACTTTCATGTATATTCATTGAACGGTTGCAGTTATTAAAGTGCAAAGTATGCAAAACTGTATGACTGCGAAAATGGGAAACGCGTACCTTTAAGGATATTTGAGACACATTATCTTCGAAACCGCAAAAGCGATTCAAATGGAATTAAACACATCAACAGACAAACCCACAAAATTATGCATACAAAATGTTATGCACATTTGTTGTAGGGCTCCAAAGTTATTAAAGTACAAATTATGCTAAACTGGAAGACTTAGTAAAAATGGAAAAAACGTGTAAGTTTAATGGTGCTCGAGACACACTATCTCACAAATCACACAAGAGGATCAAATAAAATTTATCACAGCAACAGACATACCCCCAGAGATTAAGCATGTGAAACTTCATGCACATCTGTTTAAGGGTTCTAAAGTTATTAAAGTGCAAATATGCGAAACTGAAAGACTGCAAAAAATGGGAATAAAACGTAAGTTTAAGGATGTTTGAGACACAGTATCTCAGAAAGAGCATAACAGATTCACATAAAATTTACCACAGCACGTAATCTATCTCCAGAGTTTATGCTTGCCAAATTTCATGGAAATAAGTTGAAGGGTGGCAAAATTATTAAGGTGAAAATTATGCAAAACTGGATGACAGTGTGTTTGAAAATCACTTTCACATCTATTTTTTCCCATAGGAAATAAAGGGAAATTTAAAATTGTTATAACTTTTGAATGGATTAATATTTTTTTTCACCAAACCTTCAAAAGGCACATCTGTGACCCAAAGGCTTTCTACCCTTAAAATTTCAGACCATAACATAAAGGCATTTCTGAGATACAGGTGGACAAAGAAATGTCAAAAACTGGTAAAGGTAGAATTTTTTGACAGTTTCTATCTCAAAAACCACACAATGGATTCACATGACATTTGGCATGTTAATGGAGCTACCCCTAGGGATTATGCATGACAAAGTTTGGGCAACTCTGTTGAACAGTTCCAAAGCTAAAATCTCTCTCACTCTCCCCCATCTCTAGGTCCTGAGCCCTCGACCGGGCAAGCAAGCCTGACCTGCGGCAGCAGCATGGCTTCACTTCAGCTGGCTGCACCTTCTCCTTCTGTCCACCAGTTCCTGAGACCCTGACTCAGGTCCTAAGCCCTCGACCCCCACCTGCAGTGGCAGCACAGCTTCACTTCAGCCGGCCGCACCTTCGCCTTCTGCCCGCCAGCTCCTGGGACCCCGACTAAGGTCCTGAGCCCTCGACCGGGCAAGCAAGCCTGACCTGCGGCAGCAGCATGGCTTCACTTCAGCTGGCTGCACCTTCTCCTTCTGTCCACCAGTTCCTGAGACCCTGACTCAGGTCCTAAGCCCTCGACCCCCACCTGCAGTGGCAGCACAGCTTCACTTCAGCCGGCCGCACCTTCGCCTTCTGCCCGCCCAGCCCCGGGACCCCGACTACAGTCCTGAGCCCCATCAAGCAAGCAAGCCTGACCTGCGGCAGCAGCATGGCTTCACTTCAGCTGGCTGCACCTTCTCCTTCTGTCCACCAGTTCCTGAGACCCTGACTCAGGTCCTAAGCCCTCGACCCCCACCTGCAGTGGCAGCACAGCTTCACTTCAGCCGGCCGCACCTTCGCCTTCTGCCCGCCAGCTCCTGGGACCCCGACTAAGGTCCTGAGCCCTCGACTGGGCAAGCAAGCCCTACTTGTGGTGGCAGCACGGCTTCACTTCAGTCAGCCATGCCTTCTCCTTCTGCCCACCAGCTCCCGGGGACCCCGACTCAGATCCTGAGCCATCGACCAGGCTAGCAAGCCCAATCTGTGGCAGCAGCATGGCTTCACTTCAGCCAGCCATGCATTCTCCTTCTGCCCGTCAGCTCCTGGGACCCTGACTCAGGTCCTGAGCTCTCAACTGGGCAAGCAAGCCTGACCTGTGGGGTCAGCATGGCTTCACTTTAGCCGGCTGCACCTTCTCCTTCTGCTGGCCAGCTCCCGGAACCTCGACTCAGGTACGAATCTAGGAATCGCAGCTTGCCATTTCCATTGCCCCTTTGCCCCTCTGGCCTGGCCTGCCATTGGTGGCTCCCCTTCTCTGCGAACATGCTATTGACTGCTGTCCTCTTTCATACCTCAGGACCGTGACTTGCAGACTGCACTCGAACCGTATCTACAATTTTGTTTACTTTGGTTTGTATTCTTTTTTTTGGTTTGTTTGTTTTTACGCCTGTTTATTTTCTTTCCTAAACCTAACCCTGCTTACCTTACTGTATAGCTGCCTCATGTTATATTTTTCCAAACGTAAGTGAATAGAGGCAGTCAGTCTCTCCATCTCCCCGAATTCCTTAACCTTTTTCAACTACTGAGAGACAGTCAGTGGATCTGGTGAGAGCCATTTAATAGTTATGCACTTGAGTGCTGCCACTCTAAATAAGTGAAATGGTTTATGACATCCCCCCCTTCCCCCGACCACGCCTCACCCACCCCCAAGACCAAGGCCTGGAAGGTGCATGGATAGGGACAACCCAAAACAACCTGCATCTGTGCATGAACTTGTTAGCAGAATGCCTTCAATAACGAACATCACCAAAAAATATGATGGTGTGTACCTCTAAGAGTGCATTGTCTCCAACACCGGTCCGAGCTGGAGGAACCAAAATGTCTAATTCGAGAGGAGATCAGCAAGAACCTAACCAATATTTTCCAATCGAATTCCCTCAAAGAGGGGGACGAGGTTATTGCCCATCCTCTCTCCAGCCTTTGGGCCCAACTTGGCCCCGGAACTGGGTTCTGTATTTCTGATTCCCATCTCAGATGCAACTGTTCATTAAGTGAGGTGGGTTTTTTTAGGATGAGATCGTATATTTGGAATATTGTCCTCATTTTTGCCGAAAAATGTACCCACCAGTAGAGCAGGTCCTCCAGCTCTGACCTGGGCCTAAGTATTTTGGCCTGATTTGAGTCTGTCAACATAAAGTTTCTCACTTGTAAGAATCTAAAAAAATCCCCCTTTTGTAGCTTGTATTTGTGTTTAATTTGGGCAAAGCTCATGCACACTCCTTGCAGAAAGAACTGTGAAAAGCAGACCAACCCTTGGCCTTCCTATAGCACATATCCCCTGTCAAGGGATGGGGGTACAAATTCAATGTGGTGTCTTATCAGTGAGAGTGGACCCAAATCATTGGGGAAGTCTAGTAACCATCGCAGTTTAAGTAGGGACTTAATAGTATGCTTAGTCCAGGGATTGTCAGTCTTTGACCGAATGTTTGATGGAATTTTCCCGGTGGCCAAGGTGCACAGAGGACTTCTCTTAAGTTGGTCTCTCTCCATTCCATACCAACCTGACTCTTCCCTTTGTTTAAGCCAGGACCATAGCCATGGTCCCTGTGCAGCCAAATAATATTTCTCCATATCAGGGAGCCCCAGACCCCCACCCTCCCTGGAAATTGTGAGAAGGACAATCAAGGTCGGCTGCCCTCCCCCAACAAATATTTTAATGGCTGTGTTTAGTTCTTTCCAGAATAGGCACTGGGAATGTCTGAAATAAAAACAGAAAGTGTGGTAGCACATTCATCTTTATGATCTGTACCCTTCCGTAAAGTGAGTGGGGTAGAATTTTCCATCTAGCCAGGTCTTGTTTCACGACCTGGAAGAGCTTTGTATAATTGTTACAACTTTGAGGTATCCACCGCACCCTGTACTTCCAGGTATCTAAAGGTGTTCTTATGTGCCCAGGAAAAGGGGAATTGCGAGTTAAAACCGGGGGAAGCAGAGCCACTCAAAAGAAGGGCCTCTGATTTGCTCTGATTAATTTTTTTATCTGCTAAGTGATGGAACTGGTTCAGAAGCCACATCAAAGGTGGGGAGTGAGACAAGGGGGCCCAACAAAAACAGCAAGGCATCGTCGGCATATAGAGCAATTTTCTGTTCTACTCCACCCACCACAATGCCTTTAATTCCTGGATCACTGCGCATCTTGGATGCCAAGGGCTCCAAATATAAGGCAAAGAGCAAGGGTGATAAGGGGCAACCCTGTCTTGACCCTCTGCCCAAATTAAACCTCTTAGACTTGCAGCCATTAACCATCACTAGGGCCTCCGGACTGTCATACTAGCTCAAAACTGCCCCAATAAACTTTCCCCCAAATCAAATTTCTGTAGGACTTTCATAAGAAAGAACCAATCGACCCGGTCAAAGGCTTTTCCCCCATCTACCCCAACCACTATTTGAAATTGCTGTTTACCTTTTTGGGATGAGATTATATTTAAGAATCTTCTAATATTGTCCTGTATAAGTCTACCCTTTATGAAGCCTGTTTGGTTATGATGAATGAGGGGGCCTATAGCATTCTGCAGTCTGTTAGCCAGAATACCAGAGAAGATCTTGAGGTCATTATTTAGCAGGGAAATGGGTCTGTATGATCCACACTCTTGGGGATCCTTTCCTAATTTATGGAACACTGTGATCTGGGAGTACTTCCAGGATGGGGGGATGGGGCTAGCTCCTGAAATAATTTCATTTATTGTGTTTTGTAGAATGGGGAGAAGTTCTGATGTAAAAGTTTTATAAAATTCAATGGGGAGGCCATCTAGTCCAGAAGATTTATGTTTTTTTTTGGGACATGATATGTTTAAGTTCTTTCTGGGTAATATAAGCTCCCAACATCTCCTTTTCTGGGTCTTCAAGGGAAGGTAGCAAGGCATGATGGGGATAGAAGCGGCAGTGACTGGGATCAGGGGAGCAACAGAAATGGAGCAAGAGGGAGGGAGAGGTACCCCAGGGGTGTCATATCTGGATAAGGATAAAAAGGCCAGTAAGGTGGGGGGGACGGATGATGCTACCTCCGCCAAAAGGGTGTGGTTAGCCCTCAAGGCCCTAAAGAAAGACAAATCTCCTGGGCCAGATGGCATTCATCCGAGAGTACTATGGGAATTGGCGGACATACTGGCTGCACCCCTGGCGGAGCTCTTCAACAGGTCACTTGAGACAGGGAGGGTACCTAGGGATTGGCGAGAGGCACATGTGGTGCCAATCCATAAAGGGGGGTTGAGGGAAGTACCAGGTAACTACAGACCCATCAGTTTGACCTCGGTGGTGGGACAATTAATGGAGAGTATACTAAAGGAACGATTGGGGGTGTACTTGGAGGAGATGGGAAGTCTGGATAGTCAGCAACATGGGTTCGTGCCAGGTAGATCATGTCAAACCAATCTTGTGGAGTTCTACGAATGGGTAACATCAGAACTGGACAGGGGAAAGCCTGTGGATGTATTATTCTTGGACTTCAGCAAGGCGTTTGACTCTGTCCCCACAATGGTCTGGTGCAGAAACTGATGGGGTTAGGAGTAGGCCCTTTGATGGTCAGATGGATTGAAAACTGGCTAGCTGGATGCACCCAGAGAGTAGTGGTCTGTGGGGAGCTCGAACCCTACAGAGGTTGGTAGTGGGGCACCGTGAGGGCTCGGTCCTGGGTCTAATCCTGCTTAATGCATACATATCGGACATCAGGGAGGGTATAGGTGTAAATGAGTCTCTTCGCTGATGACTCCAAGATGGGAGCAGTAGTTGAGGAAGAAGAGGGGAGGTTGGCCCTGCAAGGGGACCTGGACACCCTGGAAAGCTGGGCTCACACATGGAAATTAAATTTCAATATCACCAAGTGCAAGGTGTTGCATCTTGGGGGGAAACCCTAAACACAGGTACACCCTGGGAGGGGAGGCACTGGAGGCCTCAATAGGGGAAAAAAGACCTAGGGGTCATGGTGGATGCATGTATGAATAACTCTGAGCAGTGCAGGAGAGCGGCTAGCAAGGCAAACAGGATGTTGGGATGCATCGTAAGGGGGATCACCTCTAGGAGCAAGGAAGTGATTCTGCCGTTGTACAATGGACTGGTTAGACCACACCTTGAGTACTGTGTACAGTACTGGAGACCACACTTGAAGAGGGACATACAGCTCCTGGAGAGGGTACAAAGGAGGGCAACTAAGACGATACGAGGGCTAGGGGATTTGACGTATGAGGAAAGACTTGAGGAGCTCTGCCTGTTTTCATTGGAGGAGAGGAGAGACGGGGGGACATGATTGAGGTCGTCAAGTACCTCAAGGGAACAAATAGGGTAAACATGGAGGGGATCTTTAGACTAAAGCACGGAGGTATCACCAGAGGGCATGGTTTGAAGTTGGAAGGTGGAAGGGTGAGGGGGGAAAAGAGGAGGAGGTTTTTCACTGAGAAGGTGGTGGACCCTTGGAATGCACTGCCTGGCAAGTTGGTTCAGAGATCCACAGTGGAGGGCTTCAAGAGAGGGTGGGACAGACACAGAAAGTGGATGTATCAGATGATGGCCTGTCCCAGGGGGGTGGGGATGGATGATAGGGGTTTCTGGAACACAAGGGAAGGGAGGGGAGGGCCTCAGCATCCAACTAGGGATCTGAGGTTTGAGCAGACTCGATAGACCATAAGGCCTAATCTGCTGGCAAATAGTATGTTAGTATGTTAGATCCCAGGTACTCCTCTACTTCCTGTGAGTGGGTTGGGCTCCTTTCCTGGGCATAAAGGACTTCATAATATGCAGCAAAACCCTGAACTATCTCTCTTGGCTTAATCGATGGGGGGGTCCTGAGGGTTCACTCGTAATTTTAATATCGTCCTATTTACTGCTTCTTTCCTGAGTTGAACTGCCAATAGCGTCCCTGCTCTATTGCCTTGTTCATAATATAGCTGCTTTGCATATCTAAGTTTACCCTCTATTTTTTGGTCTAAGAATTTCCCCAGCTCCCCCTGGCTGTCTGTAGTCTCTTCCCCACTTCAGCGTCCCTGTTTTGTTTATGAAGGAGTTCTAGTTCGGCTATCTCCTTTTATAGCTGAATTTGTTGCTTTAAATTCATTTTTTTCAGATGAGAGGAGAAAGAAATGATCTTCCCTCTCAGGTAAGCCTTCAAGGAGTCCCACAGGATTGACATAGTTATCTCTTCATATGAATTTAGCTCCATAAATGCTTTGGTCTCTTTTGAAATCATTTCTTTAAAGGCCACCCTGTTTAAAAGACTGGTATTCAGTCTCCAGGTGGAGACCCTGGTCGCTGGGTCAAAGTGAAATATCAAGCTAATGGGGGCATGGTCTGATAAAGTAGAAATTCCAATCTTTAAGGATTCTACTAAATGTGCCCATTCCGTAGATAGTATAAAGAAATCCAACCTAGAATAGGTGCTATGTCTGGGGGAGTAGCAGGACTAATCTTTTACTTTGGGGTTCATATGTCTCCAAATATCTAGCAACCCAAATTCTTCCATTATTTTTTTGAAGGATAGCTGTTGATTTAGATTTGGGAGCTGTACACATCTGCCCTGCTCTGTCTTGAGACGGAGACAGGAGAGTGTTAAAGTCCCCCCCTATAATATTTATACTGCTGGGATCAATCCTTCCTCTGGTTAAAATATTAAGAAAAAAAGCTTGTCTCAACTGCTCTTCATTTGGGGCATACAGATTTAATAGGTTGATTATGTGTTCACCAAACTCTCCCCCCACTTGCACGAAGCTACCTTTGGCATCCAGTGAGACACTGGTCACCTTAAAGGAGCTGTTCTTCCTTATCAATATGGCTACTCCCCTTTTCCATTTGTGTTCAACAAAATGAGATGCGTGAATCTCCCCAACCCAGGAACACTTCAATTTTTTGTGGTCCTCCGGACCTAAATGAGTTTCCTGCAGGAAAACTATCTCCACTCTAAGCTTATTCAGCTCCTGTAGAAGTCTTCACCGTTTAATGGGACTATGCAAACCCCTTACATTATAGGTTATGACCTTAAATGACCCCTTCATAAAGATCCTGGTTGACGAAGTTCACGCATGCCCCATAGCCCTGACCACGCATTTCAATGTGCACAGTATTTTTAACCAGAAACATAACAACTATTAACAAACTAACGTGCGTTTGCAACCAGAACATCTCATTCAACATCTTAAAAGACCCTTTACGTGAGATTCTTTTAAAAAAAAATTCCTCTTTTTTATAGCAAATCCCACAGCGGTAATGCTAGCATAAAGGGAGTAAAACTCTACCATAACGAAAACTGACTTCAAGGTGTTTTATTACCTTTGGCCTCTTCTCCTCTCCAATCACCTTGTTTAAGGTGCCCACTGGAGGAGAGAGGGATCAGACGTAAATGGAGCTTTGCTCCATTCACCCCTCTATGGAATGAGAGCTTTCCCTACGAAGGGGGAGAGGGGAGGGTCATCACCTATGGGCCTTTCTATGGCCTTTGCACGTACGTGCTTTCTGAGTGCTGTTGGTGTGTCCCACCCACTTTCTGAAGAGATTGTATTAAGCTTTACAGTCCAAACCTCTAAATCCTTGCCTGTGATGGGGGGGGGGGAATGGAAAGGAGGATAGGCGGGAGAATCTACAAAAAGGGAAGAGAGAAGGGAAGGGGAGAAAAAGGGATAAAGGGAAAGAAAGAAAAAAAAAAGGATGTGTCCCCTCTTCAATTACTGAAGACCATTTACTTCTGGCTGAACAATTGGATATATATTTCCAGATATCCTAACCTTGTTAAAGTTGTTAAAGGTGCCCAATCTCACTGCCCCGAGAAAGAAGGAGGGAGGAGTGGGGGGCATATTCCAGTCGAGATCATCATAACCCAATCCAGCTTTCCGCTGATCCTCAATGTAGGCCCGAAGCAGAGGTCTCATCCAAATGTTGTGAGACCTTCATGTTAGCAGTGTCTTGAAGTATGTTACAGATTGCTTTGGCCCTTCTTCCTTTGGCACGTGGGTCTCTGGGTTTCTGCCACTCTGCCCGTTGCAGCTCTTTCCCTGGAAATCCAAATGCAGTCTCGTCGATGGAAATGCCTAAGGCTGTCAGGAACTCCCTGGCATCTTCCAGTTCTGCAAATCTTTTAGTGCCTTCTTGTGTGAGCACATGCAAATGCGCAAGATACTCCAGAAATTCCTTCCGGACTTTTTCTCTTAATTGCCTTTGTACTGCTAAGACCCTGCGTCTTTTCTGCACTTTGCCTGGGGTGTAGTCGTGCTCTAAAAATAGGCATTTATCCCAAAAGAATACCTCCTTTTTGCCCCATGCTGCTTTTTTTTTTTTTTTATACTTTATTTTTTTACTTTCATCTGTTTTACAGCATATGGTCAGTTCATATTCAAGACAAACCTAATACATCATTTCAATCCACAGAGAGTTTAACAACTCCTTAATACAAGGATATGTGTATCCTGAATATTTTGATACCTCATATGAGGGGTTAACTAAATATACATTACTACAATTATCAACCAAGATCTAAGGCTGTTAAAGTAGCCCATGAGCAGAGCAACTATTCGTTTGCTAAAGTCAGTGTTAAAAGACCAGTATTTCACCTCCCCCTTGGGAGTAGTGACGTCACTCTATATCCCTTGAAGTTTAAAAAATGCTCTTAAACAAATATTTGGCAGCATATTACAATACTACTAAAACATATAATATCAGTAATAAACCCAGACATAACAAATACTCAGAGCTAAGTTACCCTCCGAATAGCTCTTACATATGTTTTAATTTCAGCCATTTTACTCTGCTGGTAACAATATACGTATTATAATCTTGATATATTGCTGTAAGATCTGTTAATCACAGGGCTAATAACTAAAAAATTGATTTTTACAGACTTTTACTCAGTCGTAACTTGAAAGACAGTAGCCCTAATCTAGTTGAAACTGAATCAACATTTAGGAATCCAGCAATATCCCCATTATAAAATTACAGCGAGCAGGGGAAAATAAAACAAGTACTTTATCAAAATCAGTCTCCCTCAGCCTCATCCAGATCACTATCTTCCATGCCATTACTTCGTAAATGTTTCCTCCGCTTTTCTGCAAATCGAGAGGCCCACTTGCCTGCTTCTCCAGGGTCGGGAAAACATCCAAACTTTACCCTCAAACACCACTCTAAGGCGAGCTGGAAATACTACCGCGTGGGTGATTGAGACCTCCCGGAGTTTCTTGCGCACCCCTTCGAACCGTTTACGTCTCTCCCGAGTGGCATAACTTATGTCCAGAAAGAGATATACCGAACGGTAGTCTTGCATAATCGGGCTAGCTTGTCTCGCCAGTCTAAGAATTTTATCCTGTGTTCCAATTACATCTGTTATCACTAGCAAGGTACGTGGAGTTTCAGAGTCCTCCCGATAACCCCGGGGAGTAATTCGATAGGCTTTTTGCAGGTTAAAGCTGGCTGCTTGATCCTCTGGCATTAACTTTTCTCGAAACCAGTCCTGTAAGAACATGAGAGGATGGTCTCCCTCAATCCCCTCAGGCAGACCGAGAATCCGAACATGAGATGAGCGGTTCTGGTTCTCAAGTGTCTCCAATCTGGTTCTAAGATGTGAATTCTCTTTTATTAAAAGACTAGTAGCTGCAGACATTGAGTCACTATTCCATTTTATATCATTAATTTCCGTTTGTATAGTCTCAACCGTTTTTTCAACCAGATTTATTCTGGCGTTGAAAGAGTCTATCTTAGCGCTCAGGTCAGAAACAGATGAAATTATTCTCTGTAACTTTAGCCCGATTGATGCCATGGTTTCTTCGGTGTCAGGCTGAGGCTGAGAAGAGGCCTGGGTCTCTGGGCCAGCCCGCACGGGGTGTGTAGAACTTGAGGACTTTCCCCCCAATGCGCCAATACAATCCTTAAGAGGATTTCCCATTTTTGTGTTTCCAACCTTCCCGATTCCAGTAATGGGTGTCTTTTCAACTATAGATTGCCCCAAGTTAGTAAGTTTTAAGTTTTACAATAAATCGTCGGGGAGCTAACCAATCTTGCTGCAGCTCGGGCTCCCACAGCCCCCTGCCCATGCTGCTTTTGAGGTCTAACTCTTTCACCTTCGAAAGTCTAGGGATGCCATTATGAGTGACCGTGGTCTATGCTATATTCTGGGGGCAACAGAGATCTGTGTGCCTGATCAAATTTAGCTGTGTATCTCGTGGTAGAGCGAGTATTTCTCTCAGCAACCCCTCCATAAAAGTAATCATGTCTCCCGTTTCAGATTTTTCAGGTAGGCCATGTAACCGCACGTTATTACGGCACTTGCTATTCTCTAAATCCTCCATTTTGTTGAATAGATCAGCCCCTCTGCGATGCAAATCTAAGAGCACCGAATTGTGCACCCCAACCGTGTGCATAAGGTCGGTGGTGGGCTACTCTAGTGCCACAGTTCTATTTTCTACTGCCTGTATGTCTTTTTTGTTCTCAGCCACAAAGGATTCAAGTTTAGATAGGGTATTACCTATCTTATTCAGTTGGCCAATCAGCTGCTTGGAGGTGATCATGTATTCTGGCTCTCTCTCCTCTTCTGAGAGAAAGCTGGCTGCCTGCTTGTCTGGGGCCTCATTCTCTGAGGAGGTTGCTGTGGGTCCCGTAGAGGTGGAGGAGGCCTGCCAGCTCAAGGTTGGCTGTTTTCCAGCTTTCGGCGTGGCACTGGCGGCCGTTTCTTTCGTTTTGTGCCTCGTGGACATTTCTCCGTTTTGTCCGGGTAAGTTTAGAAGCAATCTCGACCTGCTAATTTCTAGATTCTGGAACTTGTTGTAGGTGGCTGAGTGGAGCTCTCGAACTATGCGGCCATCAGCTAGGTGACATCACCGGAAGTCCTCCTTCTCTTTCTAATTGCCATTTCCTAAGCTCCCCAGCCTTAAGCTGCGCCCCTTATCCTTTTGGCTTTGTGTCCTTTTTTTGCTTTGTTTTTTGTCTCAAATTACCCTCACCTCAAGCTCTTTCTTTCCACCCCCACACTGCCTTTTGTTAGCTGACCTTCACTTGGTGCCAAAACTCAAATGCCCCCCCCCAGAAACCCTCTCAATCCCCTCACTGCAAGTCCTCTCTGCACTCTGATCTGTTCTTTTGCTTAGGTGAAACCCCTCCCACCGATTTAACTGAGTGCCGGCCCTGCAGCTGCAACTTGAACTAAAGCTAAAATCTCTCTCTCTCCCCCTTCTCTAGGTCCTGCGCCCTCGACCGGGCAAGCAAGTCTGACCTGCGGTGGCAGCATGGCTTCACTTCAGCCAGCCATGCCTTCTCCTTCTGCCCACCAGCTCCCAGGCCCTGATTCAGGTAAGAATCTAGGAATTGCAGAGTGCCATTTCTATTGGCCCTTTGCCCCTCTGGTCCGGACTGCCACTGGTGACTCCCCTTTTCTGCAAACTTGCTACTGGCTGCTGTCCTCTTTCATACCTCGGGACCGCGGCTTCCAGGCTGCACTCGAACCCTATCTACTAATTTGTCCCGCCTCGCCCAACCCGATGCCTGCCTCTATTAAATACACTTGGGCTCCTCCCCTATTTCCACATCATCTCTCCCACTGGCCCTAGCACTAAAGTTTCCTTCTACACAGATTGTTGGGAGGGGAAGTTGGATTGGGGAACAGTCACAGATGGGCAGAGTCTAGCAGCGACAGGTGGGAAAAAAGAGATTTAAAGTGGCGACATTGGTGGCTGGCACCATGGGAATGGGGCCCCTTAACAGCTTGGGCCCTACACACAGGCATACTTGGCACTGTGGTAAATCCAGCCCTGCCCACTACCCCTGCCTCTCTTCTCTTCTACTGCTACCCTGTAGCATCCTACCTATTACAAGCTGTGCGATATGACTTGCACCACTCCCATGTATTAGCATGTACTTGCCTATCTGATGAACCGTTATGTACTATTGCCTATTACATGCTGTGCAAGCTGACTGCCAGTGCCTTCCCATGTATCAAAATGTTTTTACCAGTTTGATGTACTGCAATGCTCCACTGTGTATAGATTTCTATTGTATATACCTTTTCTCCTTTTGGGCCCTTTCCACATGTATTTTCCTTGTGTTTATTGTTTTTGTCATTATTATACATACTTTGTACATACTACTTGCTTCAGGACCTCCTTGCAAATGAGCCTGCTCAATGGAGTATTTTCCTGCCAATAAAGTTGAACTTGAAAGTTGCTAAGGTTCAGAATTTCAGGTTTAACATAGGAGTTTGCACTCAACCCTAATATATATATATATATAGATATATATATATAAGTGTGTGTGTATATGTGATAGATAACACACTCTAAGGTGTGCGGTCGAGCTCTGATATATGCATGCCTTAGTGTGCATTGTACGCACAAGACCACAAGCCGAGTGCGTCAACCACCCATGGCATGTGTATCAGAGCATGACAGCACACCCTAGAGTGGGTTATCTATCTTATAAAATGGCAAAATTGTTTTGGAGGGGATAAAAGTGCAGGTGTGCAGCCACGCTCTGATATACGCACGGTCATGTGATGCTTTTCATACTATAAAATATCAGCATTTTCCCTACCCATTTTATAAATAAATATATATATATATCTGGTGAACAACATGGGGGGGGGCAGAATCAACCCCTCAGGCATCCCACAGCTAATTACAGCAGGCTGCAAGGCAAAAATTCCCATCACAACCTGTTGGTACCTACAAACATACAAAAACGCCAGCAGATACAGGCCATACAGTCGATCAAGTCTGCTTAAATGCGCAGCTCCCAGTCTAATCTACTGCAGCTGCCTATCCCACCCCTTGCCCGTCCATCTGATTTATCGCTCCCTTCTGCCGACTCCCCCTCCCCAGCTTCTCCCCAGTTGTGACCTTAGCTTTGACCCTGTCCCACTCTCTTACAAAACTGCCCACAGATTTCAATGATACCACGTCCTTTGGCAGTGCATTCCACCTTGCTACCATCCTTTTGGTGAAGTGGTGCCTCCTCATTTCCCTCCTGAATCTTCCATCCTCCAGTTTCAGACTATATCTTCTTTTGTCCCTTTCCCCTTTAATTTAAACATGCCCTCAGTACTAACCCTATTCATGCCCCTTAAGTTCCTGAAGGTCTCGGTCATATCCCCTCTCTCCTTCTATTCTCCAGGGAATACATGTTGAGCTCCCCCAGTCTTTTCTCATATGGTTTGTTCCCCAGCCCAAGAATCATCTTTGTCGCCCTGCACCGGACCGCCTCCAGCAGTCTGATATCCTTCTTTACATAGGGGCAGCAGAACTGCACACAGTACTTCAAGTGAGGTCTCACCAGTGACCTGTACAGCAGCAGAATGATTTCCTCTCTCCTAGAGGTGATTCCCCTGGCAATGCACCTCAGCATCTTATTAGCTTTGGCCGCCACCTTTCTACACTGCGCTGAGTGATTCATGCCCCCTGTGAATAGTAACCCCAGATCCTTCTCCTCCACTGAAGTGGATAACTGCACTCCCCCTAGCCAATAGAAATTCTCAGGGTTCCTAGCTCCCAAGTACATGACTTTGCACTTCTTAGCATTGAACCCTAGCTGCCATGTGTCTGACTAGCACTCAAATCTTGTCAAATCCTCTTGGAGTCCTGCCCCTCTTCCACACTATACACCTTTGCACCAATCTTTGTGTCTTCTGCAAAAAGGCTGATCTTACTCCTAATCCCATCCCATATGTCGGCAATGAAGATGTTAAATAGCACCAGCCCTAGTACTGAGCCTCGTGGGACCCCACTGGTTACAGCTCAGAGAGTCGAGAGTTCTCCCTCTACAACTACCCTCTGGTGTCTGTCCTGCAGCCAGCTCCTAACCCATCCAACCAGTTTTTCAGCTTACTAGTCAACTTTCCATGTGGCAACAGGTTGAAGGCCTTGCTGAAGACCAGATACAGGACATCCATGGCATGGCCCCTGTCAAGTGAACTTGTCACCCAGTCAAAAGTCAACCACGTTTGGCTGGCAGGATCTTCCTGAGACAAACCCATGTTGCCTACGGTCCTGGAGACCATTCTCCTCCAGAAAGATCGCCAACATCTCTTTAAAGATAGACTTCATTGGCTACCGCATGATGGAAGTAAGGCTGACCGATCTGTAGTTACCTAGTTCATCCTTGGGCCCACTCTTATGGTCCTGCTGGACAGGAAGGACTCAATCCCCTTAAGTGCCATCCCTGTGAGTTCTCCATATTGCTTTAGGCAACCTATTAGTACCCCAGGGTCCACTGCATCAAACACTGATGAGAAGTCAAGGAGAACAACAAAAAAGCACTCCCTTCCTGTCTGTCGTGATGAGAAGGTCATTAAATGCCTTGACAAGAGAGGTTACTGTACTATGCCCAGGTCTGAAACCTGATTTGAATGATTTGTATATGTCAAAATTCTCCATGTGAACCTTAATCAGTGCTGCACTACCTTCTCAGTAATCGTCCCCAATCAGAGAAGATTTGGGATAGGGCTGTAACTTGCAAGAGAGTCCAGCTGCAAAAATGGTTTCTTAAGACACCACAGTGGTTTTCATGAAAGCAGAACAACACCCCTACTCTAAAGAACACCAAACTATCCAGACATCTCAACAGTCCACCAGCAGTCGAGTTTGACCAACATCAAAATACGTTCCAAATATGAAGAAAACCAAGTCCATGCTTTTCTACACCAGATATAAAACCTGACCTCCTCCCCCCACCACCACTGCCCTAGTCATTACCACTGCCGCAGGTGCCCCAACTGAACAACCTGCTTTCAAGTACCTGGGGATTAATCCTTGACTCAGGCTTAACCTACTCTGCTCATATGGACGCTCTAACTAAAGTAGCAAACTCCAGATTTGGCCTGCTGTATAGGTACAGAAATGCCTTCCTCCCTGAAACTAAGCAACAACTTGTCAGATGCTACATCCTTAGTCTCACAGACTATGGCCTTGCGACCTATGGTGTCACCTGTGACAGAGTGCTCGACAGAGACAGAGGCCTGTTGAATAGGGCCTACAGCTATGCACTCAACCTAAAATAGGACTCCCATAAGTGCACCCTGTATAACAACCTAGGTTGGCTTAACCTCGATTCCCAAATGCACTATATTACCTTCATCACTGGTAAAAAAGCCTTGCTTGGATTACTGTCCCCAGGGGTCCTCTCCCTGCTGAACCCGGTGGCATCCAGGTACCAAACTAGAAGTGTGATTCATTACTACATGGTGCTCCATGAGTCAGGCCTGCTTCTTCTTCAGTTTCCCAAAACTATGGAACTCCCTTATCCCATCATTCAAAGTAAGTGACTCGCTAATCAACTTTAAGTCCTAGCTCCTAACCTCTCTCACCCCTCTCACTCCTGAACCTCCCCTGACCCCTAAGCTTTCTGCTTCCTCCACCTGTGCTCTGTTGCTACCCACTTGTATCATGTGATCCTGTTTTTATTCACAATTCTTTATAGTTCTTATTGTTTCCGAAATATATCCTATTGTACTGCAATCGCTACATCTCTGTAAATCTCAACTGTAAATATGTAATATACTTTATTGAGGCTAACGTGTTGTATATGACCCTAGACCCTTTGAAAATAGGCCCTGCCTAAAGGATCTTGTGTGTAATAAGTAAATAAAAAATAAAATAAATAAAAGACAGAAAGTGGTGAGCAGCTCAGGCATCATCCCAAGCACATTGTCCAGTGTAACTGGCTGACACTCATTCCATGACTAGGGATGGCCTTTGAACGCCATTAACCCAACACTGCAGGCCTCTAACAGGCTACTTGTAGAGATCTCAGCACTGATGGATGACACTCTGTCCAGAAAAGTATTGAACTTTGTTACTGATAAATTCCTCCAGACTGTAGACAGGGATGATAGAGAAATCTGACCACAGTGTGGAAGAGTGGAGCCATCCAACTCTTTCCAGAGGCAATCACTTATGACAAGAACAATGACATTTCCAGTGATTGCCTTGTAATACTCTTTATAATGAAACCCTCAGAAATAGCCTGTTATTCACTGAACCAGACCTCATCCAAGAGTGCTTACACCTGCCCTGGATGCTGACTACCTTAGACTGACAGAATATTATCAAACCTATCAATCAGCAATCACATCAGAGAAGGCAGAGTTCCTGTCTGGGGAGATTGCTGCTGCTCAGAACCGACCTGCTCAGCTCTTTCAAACCACAGACAGGCTGTGCAACCCAACCTGTCTACAGGTTCGAAGAGCTTTTTCACAAGTTGAGTGTGATGAGTTTGCTCGATTCTTTGCTGATAAGGTGGCCAGCATCACATCTGAGATCCTGCTGGCTCACTCTAAGGGAGCTGATGGCCGTCGGTCCCTGGTCATCTCTCCTCGGTTTTCCTGGATTTCTTCTGATCAGCCGGGAATCGTGCACATCATGCGGACTGCCCAGGGTATGTGTCCAACGTGCTGTAGTTTGGACCTGGGCCCAACTCCCCGATTATAGAGTATTCTGACATCATTGGCCCTGTCCTTGTGAAGATAGTTTGGTGTTCCCTAGAGTTGGGTGAGTTTCCTAGCTCCCTGAAGGAGGCGATGGTAACACCACTTCTGAAGAAAGCTGCTCTGGACCCAAACTGCTATGCTGACTACAGACCTATCTTAGACCTTCCCTTTGCAGGCAAGGTAATTGAGAAAGTTGTTGCGCTACAGCTGGAGAAACATCTTACCATCCATGATATCTACGAACCTCTCCAGTCCAGTTTTCGTAAGAGGCATAGTACTGAGATCGCTCTGGTTTGGGTGCTCAATGATCTTCTGATAGTGAGGAATCACAAGCGCCATTCCATCTTGGTACTGCTTGATCTTTCTTCAGCCTTTGACATCGTGGACCATGGGGTGCTTTTTGAGCACCTGAAGGTCATCTGTGGCCTATCTGGAACAGTTCTCAGATGGTTTCAATCTTCCCTCACTGGCAGATTTCAGAGGGTGGTGTCGGGGATAATTTCCTCTGGCCCATTCTCTCTGCTATGTGTGGTCCCTCGGTGGTCAGTGTTGTCCACCATGTTGTTCACTGTGTATATTCTGCCCCTCGGAGACACTGTAAGACGGTATGGGCTGAGGTTTCATTGTTATGCTGATGATACCCAGCTATACCTGTCTTTTGCACCTGACCAGGACAGTGCAAGCTCAGTCTTTAATAGCTGCCTCGTAGAAATCCAGGACTGGATGAAATCCAGCTGGTTAAAATTGAATTCTGGAAAAACTGAGGTGTTGCTGGTGGATCTGGGTCACCAAACAGAGGGGTTGGTGGCCGGACAGTGTTCTGGACTTTGTCTCAGAGGTGTCCAACTGCCTTCCTCTGAACAGGTGCGAAATCTGGGGGTGGTCTTTGATGATGGGTTGACACTGCATTTGCAGTTGTTGGCAGTAGCCAAGTCCTCATTTTACCATCTCAGGAACACTGCCAGGACTGAGCACCTTGTTCCATCCGGCGACCTTCCAATGTTGATCCATGCCTTCATGACCTCACGCCTAGACTACTGCAACTCCCTGTACTTAGGGCTGCTGGGGGTTGATATATGTTGCTTGCAGCTAGTGCAGAATGCTGTGGCGCAGTTGCTTGATGGGGATTCCTCATTCAAGTCACATCACACTGGTGCTGCGCGAATTGCACTGGCTACCTATTCAGTGGCAGATCACCTTCAAGGTAGGGCTGTTGACCTTTAAGGCCCTGCACAAACTGGGCCCGGGCTATCTGCAAGAGCTCCTGAAGCCTTACTGCCCCATACGACCTCTCCGCTCAGGTGATGAGCAGTTGTTAGAAATTCCCAAGGTATGGCTTAAAATATCAGGGGCCCGTGCTTTTACGTGTGCGGCCTCGACCCTGTGGAATTCTCTACCTTGTCAGATTGGTGAGTGCACAACTGTGGAGAACTTTAAGAGGGCCTTGAAGATCCATCTATGGCATATCGCTTATGATGATTAATCATACTTGATCAGTATTTATTGCCTGTCGTACTTGAATTCTTTGGGCTTTTTATTTACTGGATTTTATCTGTTTTTAAAGTTGTACAGCACCTTGACTAAAGAAAGGCACTTTATAAATAAATTTATTATTATTGTTATTAACCTCTGTCCTGTTGCCCTCAGCCACCTCAGCTTATCACGATATCATTATAAACCATAATGTAAGGTCAGCGTGCAAACATAAACTAGTGAAAGGGAGTCCAGGGCGGCTGAGAAGGTCATACTGTAGCCACCCACAGCAGCCTCAGTGACCCCCTCACATGCAGTTACCATACCCATGATGTTCAGTACTACCTTGAGCTTACCGGACTCAAGATTGCACTACAAAAATAGTTACAATATTATATATCAAAATCCATTGGGTGCAAAGAAAAAAACTTGAGCAAAACTAATATGACTTTCAAAATCTCTTTTAGGATGACAAAAATAACAATAATATAACTGAGGGAGATGACTATGGCTAAATGATTATTAACTATTCCACTGAGTAGGTGCCTACTGTCAAAAGGGAGACCCTGAAGATACATATAATGAAGGCAGTAACTAGAGGTGTTTTCATGGATAAATGAGCAATATGCAAAAGAGTTAGTGGTTGTCCAAGGAACTCCCAGTAATGTTAAGAGAGAAAAAGAGGATGTATAAGTGGAACAATTCTGCAGCACAGCAAGGGAAGCAGCATACAAGGAACAACAGAAAGAATGTTGGGTCATGACTGCGCAGGGCAAGACAGGTCTGGAATTCAGGACTGTGCAGTGGATCAAAGGGAATATTAACCATTTTTTAATACAAAGGGTATGGGAGTCACGGATAAGGTGGAGCCCATGGTCATCGTGAGGTTAGGCAATGAACAAGGCAGAGGGCTGCAGAAGCAGTAATTTCAATATTCAGCCAGGAAGTCAGGAACTGGGCCAGGTGGGGATGGAAGTTATGGGAGAGGTGCAGGCATAGCTGGAAGTAGTGTTGACTGACAGAATTATTGAGCAAGTATCAAGACAGTGCCAATCTGGGAAAATCCCAGGGTCTGGATATTGAGAGCAATAGTGGAGTTGGGGGGTTCTAGTTGGCCTCTCACTGATATCATTCAGGACTTCTTCCAGACAGGGATAGCGTCAGATAACTGGAAAATCACAAATGTTGTCCTTCTCAAGAATGGGGTAAGGTCAGATCCAGGTAACTACAGACATGTGAGCACCATGTCAGTGCTTAGCAAAGTGTTTTTTTTTTTTTGCTTCTTCCCTGCTTCCCCAACCGGCCACTCCTTCGGGTCACCATGGACCCCGCCGGCACTCCATCCCCGCCGCCAGCCACAACCTCACATCACAGCCCTTCCCTGGGCAACCCAGCGTAATCCTTTGCTGGATAGATTCCCCCCACTTCAAGGGGGAAGGCGCTGGTGAGGATGGGCCAGCGTACTCTACTATTGGCCCAGGGTGCTGCTGAAGTGGTCCGGCTGTCTGGGTCTTTTTGCGGGAGCCAGCAAGCATCATTTGGTTAGCCAGGGAGTGTGTTTTTTTCCTCTTTTCTCCCCGTGGAAGCGTGACATACAACTGATGTCAGGGCATACGCCAACGTCCACCACGATCCCTTAGGCAATGGGGCCCAATGCACTGCTGTTCTCCCAGCCTCCACCAGGAGCCAGCAAGCACTGGACCGTAAACCCTCCCCTTCCTCCGGGAAAAGGCGAGCAGTCATCAGATGCTCAAGCCTTCACCCCCCCCACCCCGGCCGGCCCTCCAACGCCAGAGTCTGTTCCCGAACCCGGGTCACTGGCGTCACTGCAGTGAATCTTTCCACTGAGCTGGTAGGCTGGCATGCAAAGTGTTTTTTAATTCAGTTATGAAAATTAATGTGGTGGTTCATCACATGGAAGAGAAAAGTTTAATTTCCTCAATACATAAAAACACTGACCTGTAATCTCAAAGGCATAATGGTTCAAATCATGTTCTTCTAATTTTGCCACTGTCATTCCTGTTATTGGCAGCTTGCCCTTAGGAAAAAAAAAAAAAGTATGGAGTGAACACAAGGTTATGTTTACCAAAGTGCAAAAAAATGTCTTCAAGTTTGGCAGTCAGGGGCCACACAACCAACATTTGTAAGGGTCAAAGCTGCAATAATGGTTGCCCTTTCATACAACTGTACAGGGTAGTCACTCCTAACATAGCAACCAGCCCCATGCTGAGGGCAGAGGCACGTAGCATTGGCATGCAAGAGATCCAGGTCTGGAGAGTGGACCAGACTTCAGAAGCCATACTGTTGGGAGTTTTGGGAGTGCAGCAGAGGAACTGCTCTCAGACTCTTGGGGAGGGCGACAGAAGACTTGCTATGTTAGCAAGCCCTGTGGGTACCATGCAATGTCCTGCCCCCCGCATAAAGTGAGAATTCTCTTAAGAATGATAAGCAGTCGGCAGGCATGCAAAAGAAAAAACAGCTTTTAGCCACATGCAGGACACTGCTCCAGGTAAACATCCCAGCTCTTTCTGGCACCAGGATAACTGTGAATATGCCTGAGAGATGTGATAAACCCCTGGGTCTGATGGGGGGGAGGGGAACTTTCCATGTGGCGTGCCCTGAGTGCTGCTAGTCTGACTGGAGCTGTAAAATGGCTGCCAGTAGGTTGTGAACTGAAAATAACATACTCACAGTAATTGTTGATCTTCTAGGAGTATCTTCACCACTGATTCACACTATTGGGTCTTAGCCGGAGGCACTAGGTCCCGCTGCGGGAGCCGGAACTTTTTGGGAGGGTTGGCAGTGAGGTAAACTGCACACATGCATGGCAACACAAGACTGGCTTGCACTGCATGGCTTACCTCAGCACCAGCCCTCCACTGCTTTCAATACCTTTTTTACCAAGGAGGTGCAGCATAACCTAAAAAGTATTTGTGCACTTAACCTAAGGGCATAAGAGAGCACAGATCACCTATAAAAGAAGGGTCAACAAACCAGTAACACAGTGTCTTCCCATTCACAGCCCAAACAAAAAACAAGGACTGAAGACCAATAAACATACTGGAATGAGTCTGGGGGATGGTGGGTGGGCATGTGAATCAATGATGAATGTATTCCTAGAAGATTAACAATTACAGAGAGTACATACTTTTCATAACTTCCAGGAATCAATCTTCACCATTGATACACACTAGTGGGTCAGAGTACCAAGCTCAGACAAAGTCCCTTGGACTAGGGTGGAAGGAGCCAAAGGCTCACTCAGAACAGAAGTCCATTCAGAATTGTCCTGCCGAAGGTTGCACAGTACTTGGCATGGACATCCACGGCATAGTGCTTAACAAGGAGTGCATCGTATTCCAAGTAGCAGCTCTGCAGATATCGCTGAGAGGTACAGAGAGATCTCTGCTAGTGAGATGGCAACTGCTCTAGTGGAGTGGGCATGTACCTGACCTTCCAGCTTGACCTGAGCCATGGCATAGAAGTGGCACAGGCAGCTCACAATCCAGGCAGAAATGCACCTGATTGTAACAGGCTGTTCCTTTCTAATGGGATCAAAGGAGACAAGGAGCTGTTTGGATTGCCTGAAGTCCTTAGTTCTGACCAGGTAAAACATAAGGGCCCTCACAACATCGAGAGAATGAAGAGTCGATTCTGGAAGTTGGCAAAGCAGGTAAGCAGCACATAGGCTGCTACAGATGAAGTCCGACAACACTTTAGTAAGAACGTAGGGTGTGTGTGTGGAGAAGTATCTTATCCTTGTGGAAAACAGTATACAGAGGATCTGTGACCAAAACATGGATTTCAGATCACTCTGCAAGCAGAAGTGGTGGCCACCAGAATGCTGCTTCCCAAGTTAAAAACTTCAGCTCACATGCCGCAAGGGGCTCAAAGGCTTGCAGATGAGCATATCCAGCATAAGGCTGATGTCCCAAGCAGCCACTGGCTTTCTGATGGGAGACCTTTTGTGTAAAATTCCCTTGAGGAACCTCTTGAACAGTGGCAGTTGTGCCAGGTAGAGAGTACTGACAAGTTTGTTGTATACAGAAATAGCACACAAGTGGACCTTAACTGAGGAATACTTTAGGCCTGCATCAGAAAGGTCAAACAAATACTCCAGAACCTCGTAGGGTGGGCACCTAAAAGGATCCATGTGGGTTTTGGAGCACCATATGGTAAAGTCTTTTCCATTTGGCTGTATATGTCTTGTTAGTGGAAGGATTACAGGCAGCTAAAAGTATTTCCGAGGCCCTCTGAGATACCTTGTATCTGTTCACTTCTATCTCTTCAGAAGCCAGGTCTGAAGGTGAAGGAAATGCAGGTTGGGATGGACCAAGTTACCCTGAATCAGCAAGTCCATCCTGAGTGGAAGGATCCTCAGTTCACAGATTAACAGTCTGTTCAACAGAGGAAATCATATCTGTCGAGGCCAGCAGGGGGGCAACCAGTATCATCTTGCCCCCATGCATCTCCAGTTTGAACAATACCCTCTGCACTTGGAGGATTGGTGGGGATGCATACAGAAATACAGTATGCTATTGCAGTCTGAATGCAACCTGACAGATAATGCCATGACCTGGATTTCTGGAGCAGAATTGAGGCAGTTTGGCGCTGAGTAGGGGTACAAAAAGGTCCACAAGTGGGGTGCCCTACTTGTCGAACAGCGATCTCACAACATCAGGGGCTATACAACACTTGCGAGCATCAGCCTGCTTCCAGCTGAGTTCATTTGCCAGGGTGTCCTGGACTCCTGGCAAATGGATGGCTTTGGGCAGGATCCCCTGCTCCAGGCACCACTCCCACACTCTCACCGCCTCCCTGTAGAGCGGGTAAGAGTATGCTCCTCCGTGTTAGATGTAATAACATCACAGACTTGATGTCTGTCTGGAGGAAGACTGTTTTGTGGCTGACAAGATCCACCAGGGCTAGCAGGCCATACAAAAGAGCCTGCATGACTGCATCTCTAACATAATGATGTAGAGATGATTCTCTGATGGGTCCCAGACACTTTGTGTTTAGAGACTCTGACAGTGGGCCCCCCATCTCAACAGGGATGTATCCATGGTGAAAGCCTCCTAAGGTTCTGGTTGGAGGAAAGGAAAACCCTGGAGGAGACTGTTCTCCACTGATCACAATGTGAGTGACCGAACTAGGGGCTTGATCACCCGAATAGGGTAGGTCTGAGGATCTGATGCTTGTGACCACTGCACACTGAGCATCCACTAAGTTGTTCTCATCTGCAACTGTGCCTGAGGCACAGTGAACTCTGAGGAGGCTATCAGACCTAGCATGCATAGCATGGGGTAGGCTTTATACAATTTTGCACTCCATGAAGTAGCATGCCATCTGCAGGACTACCTGCATTCTGCTCTCTAGAAGAAGGGATTGGGCCTTGGTAGTATCCAGAAGAGCTCCTATGAGCAGCAGCTGCTGTGAGTGTTGGAGCTGAGACTTCACTAGACTCAGCAGAACCCACCATGGAGGTAAGAAACTGAACGTCTGTGGCCACTGCCTGTTCCGTCTCCTGACTGGATGGACTGGTTATCAGCCAAACATCCAGGTATAGGTAAACCACGATTCCTATCTTTCTCAAATGCACTGCAAGCATGGCAAAGCACTCTGTAAAGACTCAACGTGCTGAGGAGAGCCCAAAGGACAGCATGAAGAATCAGATGTATCTGGGTGGGTTGGTGTATAACCAGAATGTGGTGCTATGCATCCTGCATCTTCAGGGAGCCAACCAATCTTGTGAGAAATAATTGTAAATTTCTCTGTCCAAGAAATTGACCAGATTTCTGAGGTTGAGGAAGGGGTGCATGCCCTATGTGAAAGAATCATCAGTTCATAGCCAAGAATACCTTCTGATGCAGATGCCCACAGTAGCTGAACGGAGGCAGAAGCAAAGGCATCCAAATGGCTTATAGCTGATGACTGTTGGGTTTAATTCTGTGTATGGCAGTCAGCAGAATTTTTGATTAGCTCAGGATTCTGGCAGAGACTCTGCCAGGGATTCAAGCAAGCTCTAAAGGGTATAGTCATATTAGGAAAAATGCCCTTGGTAGCTAGTAATCCAAATGCTTAGGGTAACTGCTACACAGGCCCATTTTTCCATAGTGTCAAACTTGCGTGACTCCTCAGAAGAGGGTGTGCAGTGACCTTGGTGGGGGACGGTCCTGTACAGCTAAGGTTGAGAAACATACACTGCACCATCTTTTTTTAAATAGTCTATCTGCTTGCAGACAGATGGTATTGAAACAAGCCTGCTTGAGACCACATCAGACAGGGATTGAAAAGCATACAGAATAGGAGGAACTAAATTGACCGGCATGGTAGAAACATTTAACCGCTGCAGATGGAACGTTCACCTTGATCAGTAGCTGTAGGCAGAACATAAAGTGCAGAGGCAGGTCTCTGAGCAAAGCCTTGAAGTTAGATCCTCCCGAGGAACAGCAGAAGGGCATTGGTCTGAAGAGTCCAGCCAAAAAGTCATGGTCACTGCCCTCAGGAGGATGAGGTTGGGGTCAGACTCGGCTCTCTCTACATCCTCTTCTGAGGGAGGGGCATACAGGGGCCAGATCGCAGGCCCTCTAATCTAGAACATGGCCCCAGCAACACCAGTGACACTGGTCCCAAGAATGATGGAACTGTGCCCAGGGTGGTGCCAGAACTGCATCTGGCACTGAGTAGATCCCTGGCGCAAACCAGTACTGGCACCAGACTAGGACCCCAAAGAAACCTGGCACCAGTGCCAGCCCCAGTGCCGATGACCCCAAGGTTGCATGGGCAGCACCAGAACTGGAACGGAATCTGGCACTAAGACTAGCACAGGAACCAAAGTCAGGCCAGGCCCTGAATGGCCGAAACCCAGTGCCGATGCCAGCCCCAAACCTAGCGCCAGTGACGAAGGTGACACCAAAGTGACCTGCAATGGTACCCAGCTGGTCCCACCAAATGACACAAGGTGGGGATGTGGCCAGTGAGACAGAAGTCAGTGGCATAATCACTGGCAAGGATGCAGGGGTTGTTGTTGGAGCCAAACACTCTACCTGGCTTAAGAGCCCTATCTGTGGTTCCAGTTCCATGACCCCAAAGGGCCAGGGACCGGCTCTGCTGGCAAAAACACAGAAGCCTGACACTGCACCCACTGTAAACAGCTGTCCGTGGGTGGAACTGTCCACCTGGTCACCATTTACAGACACTGGGGGACTGACTCTGGGTCCAAGACCTTGGCCCTCTTAGAACCAGAGGCCCCCAGTGATGCCGACAGCACCGGTTAGGGACTCCGACTCCAAGACACTGAGAATCTCATGGCAGACCTCACGTTGTCTTCCATGGCTGTCGAACACAGATTCAATAGGGCAGGGTCCTACCACCTCTGGCTAAGATTCACCAGCAAGAATCAGTGGCAAAGATTGATTTCTGTAAGATCAAGGCAGAAGGTGTATGGAGGTAACAGTTGGCTGGATTGGAAAAAGAATAATATCACAAAAAATAGTGTCCATAAAGTCATTGTTTTAAGTGGTGTCAGTGTGGCTCAGTTGGTAGCACATCCGCCTCTGGACCAGAAGGTTGTGGGTTCTCGTCCCACACTGGGATGGACTTGCACCTAAAAATCACTGGCATCCGAGTGCAGTATTCAGGGGTGCTGTACTGCTGGGGTGTGCCGTCCTTTGGATGAGACGTTAAACTGAGGTCCCTTCTGCCCATCCTGGTGGGTGTCCAGGTGGAAGTAAAAGAACCCAGGGTACTCTTCATAAAAGAGCAGGGAACACTCCCGGTGTCCTGGCCAACATTCCCCTTCCAATAAACCGGTTCATGCAATCATCCAGGCTGTGTGTGGGTGATGATGTGCGATATGGCAGCCACCACACATTCAGTCACTTAACTACCAGTCTAGCATTGCTTGTAAAGCACTTTGGGATACTGTGTATGAAAAGTGCTATATAAATGCTGATTCTTCTTCTAAGTGGCTAATGAAAATTTTTTAGTGGTCATTTCTCACCTGGCCACTGGAATTTTAAAGCCTGATTCCCTATGTATTTATACTATCAAGGGGGCACTTCAGACCAGTTAGAGCACTCAATTACCTGTGTGTAAGACAACTTTATTCTGAAAGTAATGTCTCCCATGCAGATGCCTAAGAAACAGATAGGTACAGTACATATTTTTATTTTAAAATAGGAAAAAAGATATATATATATATATATATATATATATATATATATACATATACACTGTCTCTTCTGGACCTACGCTGCCATTCAGGGATCTATTCTGTTCAGGCCAGTGGCACCATAGGGGTAGTAGCAGGGAGTTTTTTCTACCCAGTTTACACAACATTACACCCCATGGCAGTGCAACAACAGGCACACACTGCATGCCCGTGCAGAAGGAGCAAGATCCCTTGTCAGCCATCTAGGGACACCGTGGTGCCGAATCAGCCACCTGTCTGGGTCAGTCAGCTGGGGACACCATGGTGCCGAATCAGCCACCTGCCAGACACCTGTCTGGGTCAGCCAGCTAGGGACACCGTAGTGCCGAATCAGCCACCTGCCAGACAGCTGTCTGGGTCAGCCAGCTAGGGATACCGTGGTGCCAGATCAGCCACCTGCCAGACAGCGGTCTGGGTCAGCCAGCTAGGGACACCATGGTGCCGGATCAGCCACCTGCCAGACAGCTGTCTGGGTCAGCCAGCTAGGGACACCGTGGTGCCGGATCAGCCACCTGCCAGACAGCTGTCTGGGTCAGCCAGCTAGGGACACCGTGGTGCCGGATCAGCCACCTGCCAGACAGCTGTCTGGGTCAGCCAACTAGGACACCGTGGTGCCGGATCAGCCACCTGCCAGACAGCTGTCTGGGTCAGTCAGCTAGGGACACTGTGGTGCCAGATCAGCCACCTGCCAGATAGCTGTCTGGGTCAGCCAGCTAGGGACACCGTGGTGCCGGATCAGCCACCTGCCAGACAGCTGTCTGGGTCAGCCAGCTAGGGACACCATGGTGCCGGATCAGCCACCTGCCAGACAGCTGTCTGGGTCAGCCAGCTAGGGACACCGTGGTGCCGGATCAGCCACCTGCCAGACAGCTGTCTGGGTCAGTCAGCTAGGGACACTGTGGTGCCGGATCAGCCACCTGCCAGACAGCTGTCTGGGTCAGCCAGCTAGGGACACCGTGGTGCCGGATCAGCCACCTGCCAGACAGCTGTCTGGGTCAGCCAGCTAGGGACACCATGGTGCCAAATCAGCCACCTGTCTGGGTCAGCCAGCTAGGGACACCGTGGTGCCAGGTCAGCCTCCTGCCAGACAGCTGTCTGGGTCAGCCAGCTAGGGACACCATGATGCCGAATCAGCCACCTGCCAGATAGCTGTCTGCGTCAGCCAGCTAGGGACACCATGGTGCCGAATCAGCCACCTGCCAGACAGCTGTCTGGGTCAGCCAGCTAGGGACACCATGGTGCCGAATCAGCCACCTGCCAGACAGCTGTCTGCAGCCTTGCCTGCCTATTGACATAGTAATTCAGTAGTTCAATACTTAAACTGTACAACTACCCTAAGGAGTCCATTAAACTAAAAGAAACAGTTCTGCCTCATGGCTGGGATTGGGGTCAACATAGCTGGAAATAAGGACATTTTCAGCACTTACCACTTTTCAAGTGCAACAAGTGATTAACTGCACAGCAGGCAGAAAAAAAAATATTACTCACCTGTAACCGTAGTTCTACTATTGGTATTTAAGTCACATCCACATTTAACCTGCTTGCTCAGTCACCGGAACAATCTTCAAGCTTGGCTTCTCCCACCACCTGTGGTGTCAGTCTCCGGTTCTGCCCAAACTGACGACAGATCTACACAGTGGAAGCAGGAATCCAAGCAAGCCTTGACAGGGAAGTCAGATGGCTCATGTGGACGTGAACTGAATACCAGTAGTATGGGTACAGGTAAGTAAAACTCTGTTTATATGAACTCAGAGCATTTCCAGGTTACCATGTATCTTTTCTCAGTCTTCTGTCTATAGCTGTAGATGTTAAAAGCATAACAAGAATCTTTTTAGTGACATGCTGAAAAGCCTTATGGATGAGCATGGACACTTTTTGTCACGCTCAGACCCTGCATACTCACAAATTCTGCTTCCCTCGATGTCTACTTCTATCTTAATGGATGGAGGATTCAGCATACCAGCAATTTCATTCACAAATGCAGTATAGGATGACTAGTCTTTATTCACCCCGGGTTGGGGACCAAATTCCTTCTCAGAAGTATCCTTTGGGGGAAAATTGGTTCCTCCTCCTCCTCCTCGTCCTTCGCAAAGCACTCCTCCAGAAAGATACTTAGATGTGTATCAGAAGCAGGTTTTTTAAAGCTTTGCATTGTTTTGAAAAATTGTCCCATTTGGCTAATGTCTTCCAGAGAGGGCAAATGTTTCCCTTGTACTGGTTAAACAATTTGTTTACCAGTCACTGGAACCTCAAGTTGCTTTCTTTCTGCTTTATTTTGTCAGCTGTAATCCTTGGCTGGTGTTTTGAAAACCGTTTTTATTGTTTATGGCTGCCATCAAAGACATTAGAGCATTTCTAGGTGGAAGCCTTATGATCTTTACCGGAAGACAGCATAGCAGTCATATATGTCTCCTTAGGTGCTAGACATGACTGCTCTTTTACAGAGGAGTGCTTGCTGCTTTTTACAGTTTTCCTGGGTCGGGGTGCCACAGACCACTGGGGTGAAGAAGAGCCACCTGAAGTGTACTTTCTACCTTCAGTTGTAGCTTTCTCCATGTTTTCATATTTCTTTTCTGAGAAGAGTACTCTTGTGGAGCTGCTGTGGAAGCTGGTGCAAATTATACTAGTGCCAAACATTTTGCGCAGTTCACAGTTTTCAAAATTACGTCCTTGGCCCAAGCAGTTAAAATAAATGTTGTGGTCATCTGCTTTTGGTAATCACTGCTTACAAAATCTACAATCTACACCGGGAGGGGGGTTGGGGAGGTCATGTCAAATGAATCTGATAAACTTCTTTGACTAGGTGACCAAGGAATTAGATCAGGGTTGAGCAGTGGAGGTGGCCTACACAGATTTTCATTAAGGCTTTCAGCAGCGTTCCACACAGGAAACTAGTAAGGAAGCCGGGCAGCTTAGGAGTGAGTCCAAAGGCGGTAAACTGGGTAAGAAATTGGTGAAAGGATAGGCAACAGAGGGTGCTGGTAAATGGAGTTCACGCCGATGAAGAGAGGGTGACCAGCAGGATGCCTCAGGGATCACTGCTGCGACCAGTCCTCTTTAATGCTTTTATAAGTGATATTGCAGAGGAGCTAGAAAAGAAGGTCTGCCTCTTTGCAGATGACACCAAAGTCTGCAATATGGTGGACACTCCAGGGGGGGTTGGAAAGGATGAGCAGAGACCTGAGAAAACTCCAGGAGTGGTCAAGGGTATGGCAGCTGTGTTTCAATGCAATAAAAGTGCAAACTAATGCACTTAAGGCACAGAAACCCACGGGCGAAGTACAAAATGGGGAAGTGGTATTGACAACTACCCAGCAGAAGAGACCAGAGGGTAATCATTCCTGATGACCTCAAGGAGGCCAGGCATGCGACAAGGCAGTTGGGATGGCTGGTGGGATGCTGGGGTGCATAGGAAGAGGTATCACCAGCAGAAGGAGGGCGGTGGTGTTGCCAATGTAGAGAGCAATATTGAGACCCCACCTAGAATACTGTGCCCAGGTCTGGAGGCACGTCTCTGGAAGGACATAGACAGAGTGGAGGCTGTCCAGAAGAAGGTAACTAGAATGGTGCAGGATCTGCATCAAAGGCCCTATGAAAACAGACTAAAGGACCTCAATATGTACACTCTGGAAGACAAGAAAGGGAGGTGGGATATGATAGAGAACTTTATTTACCTCGTGGGAGTAAATAAGGTACAGGAGGGAAGTATTTTTCAGAAAAACAGTGCTGAAGAACAAGGGAATGCTCAGGATCAAGTTGGAGATGGGTAGATTCAGGAATGGTGGATTCCTGGAACAGCCTTCCAGCAGAGGTGGTGGGGGCAAAAACAGTGGTGGGGTTCAAGAATACATAGGATAGGCATAAAGGAATCTTAGTGGAAAGGAAGTGGGGAAGGAGAAAGAGCCAGAGATAAAGTAGGGTCTGCGGAGATACTGTAGGTAGGGAAAAATAAGCAGACTAGGTGGGCGAAGTGGTCCTTATCTGCTGTCAGATTCTGTTTCTATATTTCTACTTTTTAAATCCAGCAAACCCTGTTTTCTTTTTAGGCTTTCCCGTAATGCCAGTTTGACAGAAAGCAGCGCAAACCTTATTCAAAGTGGATGCATTTGAGAAAAGGCTACACATGTTTTAAAGATAGAGCCAATTTAAACAAAATTACTTTATTTTTGTTTGGTGTACAACTGGAGATCCAAGCTGGTAACTGGTGAAAACCACAGTTCACTCGGTTCTAGGAACTGCAATGGAACCAGTAAAAAAAAATAATATGAAGAACTGAGCTAAACTAACATAGAGCATCAAATAAACTCATAAACTTACAAAACAAGAAAACAGTAGTAAAAACTAAGAAAACGTAGCCACTAGAACTGGAACATGACTTGTAACTGATCTCTGCAGCAGATAAATCTGCTGTTAGCCTGCCAAGGGGAGTGTGACCACACTGCAGAGTCTGAACTTGAACAACCTAAGATGTAGCACGGAGGCAGCACCTGAGGACTGAGATGCTGAAGTATGTACGACATCATAGATACCCTCTTGTGTCTATGAAGTAATCATTCATATATTAGAAATCAATACTGTTTCTGAACGGTCAACAGTTCAGACCTTGCTGTCACAGTGGCACTTAGGAGGCAGTATAGCGCAGTGGTCTAAGGCTCTGAGCTGCAAATCTGGTGACATCCAGCAGACCAGACCTGGGTTTGAATCCCACAGCTTCCACTTGCATACTGTGTGACCCTGAGCAAGTCACTTAACCTTCTTGTGTTCCCAGGTCACTCCTGTAAAAAAGCTTTCAGCTTAGTGTGCTATACCTGGTTGAATAACTAAATAAAAAAAAAAATAATAATAATTCAGGAGTTTTATGAAACATGCTGTGACTGAAACAGCACAAAATTCCTTTCAAGTAGTTATGAAAGGTTTAACAGTTCAAAAGAGATTAGATGACGCTAGTTTATCAAGCAAACTAAAACTTGGTGGTATGAAGAGTTCAGGGAACTGTACTGTACATTGAAGCAGAATACCTAAAAGTGTTGCTATCAATGATAGTTCTTATGAAAATATTGATGACAGTTTTGCAAGCATGACAAATGCAGTTGAAGCTCTGAATTTCCCGGATGTGGGGAACCTAGAACTACAACAAAGGAAAGTTATGTTTTAACAACTGCAAGAAAGCACATCCAAATGACAGCAGAATGCATCTTGCGTAATACTCCCTTATCCTTCTCTGCACACAGTTTGGTAGACTATTCACTTTAACTTTCACATTTTATTCTCCTACCTGATAAATAAAGCCACTCATCCGTGGGCTTGCCGATAACATAAGAAGAATGCTGGGAAATAAAAGGAAGTATCGCTCCTCTTTTTCCTAAAACAATTGAAAATGAAACAGTTTAATTATATGGAGAAGCACAAGGTGTTAGCTACATGAAAATATCACAGTGTTATCAGAAATAAAATGCTTTTTGTTGAGCATGCAGATTGTTTATTCATTGTTACGCTGTCAACTGCTGCACCACAAAGTTGTACATGCGGCTGAGTTCATCAGCCCTTGGTGAAGAACCTTACACATTCCCGTATTAAACCTAAGCCACAATTTGCTTATCTGTCCTGTCCACCCAACCCCCCACTCATTGTTTCTACTCCTTTGGTCAATTTAGTGTCATCAGCTCCCATTATCAGCTTGCTACTGACTCCCTCCTCCAATGTTATAACTGAGTATCATAAAGAGCCCCTGACACCATTGGGAACACTTAACAAAATGTAAGATTCACACAAATCTCAGTTCAGATTTGTTTGTTTTCTGCAGTTCTTTCCACCTCTTTCTTTATTACCAAGGGCAGCTGCATGAAACTAATTTTGCAGTCTACTAGACTTGTTCTGCTCAGGCAGCTTGCCAACACCTGACATCATAATCCCTGGTTTATGACACCCATTATTGTCACCACAGCAACAGACTGTGATGTCATAAACAGAACTGTGAAGTCAGGTGTAGACAAGAAGCCAGAGAGGATACCACAGCTATCCTGTTTTCAGTCAAATGTCCTTATTAGTAATAAAATAAGGGTGAGAATTACAAAACAAATATAAAATAGAAGCTGAACTGCATCTGAATATCACTATTTTTCCATGTGTGTCCCAATGACGTCCAGGGCTCTTTGATAAGCAATGGATCCACCACTAATCTCTGTGGGACTCCCCTCAATACATCGCTCCATCTGAATAGGTGGCCATTAACCACCACTCCCAGTTTCTTGCATATGAGTCAGTTTGCTATCCACCTCCTGAATCTTTTGTGACTCCCTTATTGTGGTACTTTTCCCATGAGGATTCCATGTAGCACAGTGCAGAATGCCTTGCTGAAATCCAGATAGACTATGTCGACCTCACAGCCCTTGTCCCCTCCCAGGTTACCTCCTGAAAGAAGGCAATCAGGTTGGGTTTGCACAATCTACCTTTCTTAAGCCACCTTATGTTCTAGAGAACAGCTCCAGCATTCCTTGTGCTGAACTACTAAAGAATCTCAGGTCTATAATCTCATGGGTCCAACCTCTCCCCTTTCTTGAATCGGGGGGGTGGCACTGGCTATTGTCTAGTTCTTTAGCACTATCACTGTCCATTACAGAGTCCTGAAAGATATCAGTAAGAGCCCCAGCTGAAAACCATCTTAGCATTACCATTACCTTTGGTCAGTTACAGTTTGGATCTTGGACTGTTACAATAAATGGCATTCTAAAATTAGCAGTCATCTGTCATGATGAGACAAATTAGAACCTCCTGTTCCATATATCTTATTTTATTTATTTAATTTTTGTTTACCGGGTAGGTGTGCTAGCCATAGAAATAACTATTTTCAGGCACGACCCGGGAGGTTACAGAGTGGAATTACATAAAACACAGAAACAAAACAAGGTTTTAAAGTAAAAATATAAGCAAGGTGATGCGAGCAAGGTACAAAACAATGTGATTCATGACAAAACATGCGATAAGGCAATTTTTTGACAGGTGCTGGACATAGATGACATATTTGCAAGGAATTATCATGATGCAAAGTTCGGCGAGAGGTTCACTGAAAACAAACAACCACATACTTGCAAGGAACTATCAGGTATACAAAGAAAAGTGACTGAAACAATAAGACTAAGAAAGTACAGTTACGTAAGAACTTACCGTAACAGTAGCTCTTCGGGAGTGGTTCCTTCAGTAGGTCATCACATATAGACTGGCGCCACCTGGCGTCGGGCCGCACGGCAGACTTTTCTAGCAATCCCTGATGGGGGACTGCCCAGCCGACGTCACGTGACAGACGTCAGCGTGACTGTACACTGTGGGCGGTCCCCATGCCCACCCTCCAGTTCTCCCACCGGAGCCAGGAAGAGGCCTGACAGCAGGAGTGAACAGGATTTGGAGACCCTGTAAAACAAAAATGAGAGGAAGGAGGGAGGGAAAAATATGACCTACTGAAGGAACCTCTCTCGAAGATCTACTGTTATGGTAAGTTCTTACGTAGCTGTACTATCTTACTTCAAGAAGGTTCCTTCAATAGGTCATCACATATAGGACTGAGTCCCAAGCAGTCCCTCCGAGGAGAGACCGAGAGAAATTAGGGAGGTGGAAAACAAACTCCAACGGAAAAAACTGAATTCCAGAAAGGACCCAGTCTAGGACAGCAGGCCCTGCAGGATGGCTGAAGCCAAAGCCAGCCCTCTGCCTAGAAGCAATGTCAGACTATAGTGTTTAGTAAGAGTATGGAGAGAACTTCAAGTAGCGGCACAAATGCCAGTAGTCAAGAGAAACGTTCCGAAGGAAGGCCGCGGAAGCAGCCATGCCCCTAGTAGAATGACCTCTGATGGAACCCGGCAGAGGTTTATCGTACTTCTGGTAACAGAATCGGATGCAGTTGCCCAGCCATTTGGAAAGGCCCTGCTTAGAAACCGGTTTGCCCTTCAATCTTGGGGCAAAAGAGACAAACAACTGGTCACAAGAGCGAAACTCCTTAGTCCGGTGTGTATAACACCGGAGAATCCGATGGACATCCATCGTGTGAAGGAGTGCCTCACCTCTGTTAGAGGGGGATGGGTAATACACCGGAAGCTCTACCGATTGGTTCAGCGTGGCTTCCGACACCACCTTTGGGAGGAATCTTAGATGGATTCTAAGGACTGCCCAGTCCCAATGGAAAATCAAATAAAGCTCCTTGCAGACTAGAGCGTGGCTCCGAAATCCTTAGGGCTGATGTGATGGCCACCAGAAAAAGCGCCTTCCAAGACAGGAAGCGCAGATCACAGCTCATAGCTGGCTCGAAAGGAGGAAGGGTGAGCTTTTCCAGGACGAGGTTCAAGTCCCAAGGTGGGGTTGGGCTGTGGATGGGGGGGTTTCAGATGGAGAACCCCTTTCAGAAAGGTTTTAGAGACATCCAACTGAGCCACAGGTTTACCATCCACTAGCTCGTGGTACGCTGAAATAGCTGACAGATGTACCTTTAAGGAAAAGTAGGACAGACCGGAATCTGACAAGTGAAGGCGGTATTTCATGACTTGTGGGGCCGAGCAAGAGAAGGGGTTCCAGCCCTTTGCAGTCACCCATGCGGAAAACCGCTTCCACTTCGTGGTGTAAGTGGAACAGGTAGAAGGTTTTCTGGCCTCAATTAGGAGCTGGGCAACCTGAGAGGAAACCCCGAAATGGGATATTGCTATGTCTTCAGGAGCCATGCATGAAGATGCAGGGTCCTGAGCCCCGGGTGAACCAGATGGCCTTGATCCTGAGTAAGGAGGTCATGAGTCACTGGAAGTGGAACCACTGGTTCTCTTGAAAGCTGCTGAAGCAGCGGGAACCAGATCTGTCTTGGCCAGAGAGAGGCGATGAGGATCATCCTTTCCCTCTCTGCCTGAAGCTTGAGAGGAACCCTCTGCAGAATGGGAAATGGAGGGAAAGCATACAAAAATGTCCCTGTCCAAGATAGAGACAATGCGTTGCTCCAGAAAGAACCATGCTGTGGAACGAGCGAGCAAAACTTGGGAAGTTTGCGCCGGATTGGGAGGCGAAGAGGTCGATTTCTGGACACCCCCAACTTCGGAAGATGGAGTCTGCCACTTCCTGATGCAGTTCCCACTTGTGAGCTATGGTCCAAGATCTGCTGAGACTGTCCACCAGGACATTTAGAACACCCGGCACATGCATGGCCACTACGGCCAGATGGTGCTGGACTGCCCAGTTCCACACCCTGGTCGCCTCCCTGCAAAGAGGGTACGACCAGGTTCCTCCTTGTTTGTTGATATACCAAACTATCGACATATTGTCCATTTGGATCAGCAGTGTTCCCTTCGGAAGGAGGGTCTGAAAGGTCTGTAATGCATACAGGACTGCCGTGAGCTCCAGAAAATTGAGGTGAAGAGAAATCTCCAATCCGGACCAAAGTCCCTGGGCTTGATGTTCCGCCAGGTGAGCACCCCAACCCATGTTTGAGGCATCCGTGGTGAGGGTAGCTGCTGGTGCAGGGTTCCGAAAAAGAAGTCCTGAGGAAAGATTGCGGGAATCCATCCACCACTGCAAATTCTTCTGAACCGCTGAGGAGATGAGGACTGGATGGTCCAGATCATCCAGAAGCTGGTCCCACTGCACCCGCAAGGACCACTGAGTGATCCTCATGTGGAGCCTTGCTAGGGGAACCGTAGTGATGGAGGCCGCCATCAGGCCCAGAAGGTGGAGGACTTCTCAGGCTGGGATAGTCCGGTTGGAAGCCACTTTGGAGGCCTGATGGATAAGGGTCTCCACCCTGTCTGGAAGGAGGAAGGCTCTGCACTGGACCATATCCAGGACTGCCCCGATAAACTGGAGTTTCTGGGCAGGGATAAGGGATGACTTGGGCATGCTGACCGTGATCCCTAAGTGGGTGAACAAATCCAGTGTAAAGGAAAGAGCCTCCAGCAAGGAATCCCTGGCAGGGGCTGCAATCAGCCAGTCATCCAGGTAAGGGAATACCACAATTCCCCAGCGGTGCAGGAATGCTGCGACCACCGCCAGGCACTTGGTAAAAACTCAAGGTGCCGAAGATAGACCAAAGGGAAGCGCTCGAAACTGGAAGTGTTCCCCTTGGAAACAGAAACGCAGGAATCGGCAGTGGGTGGGGAAAATAGGGATATGTAGGTAGGCATCCTGCATATCCAGGGTGCAGAGCCAGTGGTTCTCCATGAGGAGAGGAAGGAGGCTCAGGAGAGTCAGCATTCACATTTTTTTGTACTCGACAAACTGGTTGAGCTGACTCAGGTCAAGTATGGGTCGGAAGTCCCCGGTCTTTTGGAACCAAGGAAAATGGGGTAAGTCACTTTCCTTTGCCCTGAGGCGCCCTTGATCGCTTCATTGAGCAAGAGCGACTTTACCTCTTCATGAACGAGAAGTGCCTGGTCCCGTGAGTACGAGGACTTTTGCAGAGGATTTCCCGGGGGAAGCTCCAGGAGCTCTATGGTGTGACCGATGGACACTAGTTGCAGGACTCACTCGTCGGAGGTAATCGCTCTCCACTCCTGCGCGTGGCGGGTGAACCCCCCCCACCTGCTCTCCGTTAGAAGACTGAGCAGGCAGTGGAGCCAGGGAGCCAGGGAGTCAAGAAGTGGTGGGACATTCAAGGGGAGGACCTCCTGAACATCTCTGATTCTTGGAGGCAGGAGGGGTGGCTATACCCGTGGCCTTACACTTCCCTTGGCAGTGCACCTGAGCATTCTTCCTCTGCCTCCAGGTCCTTTTCTGAAAGGGCTGCTGCTGCTGTTGTTGAGCGCCCAATCGGTACGCAGACCTAACAGACCACAGAGCAACTCCTTTGTCCTGTAGGTCCGTTATGATATCTTTGGTGTCCCCGCCAAAAAGGACGGAGCCCCTGAAAGGGGCATCCTGAATCACCCACTGGACCTCGTTAGCGAGGCCCAAAAGGCGAAGCCAGGAGTTCCGTCTAAGGGAAATGGCAGCTGCCGAGGTACCGGCCACAGCGGCAACAGAATCGTAAGTGGCACACAGAGCATACCTACAGATCTTGGAGAGGTGGAGATCTTTGGCAAGTTCCTCCTTGAGAGGTGAAGGATCCTTGGACTGGACCTTCGTCTCCAACCTGGCCATAGTCGCTTTTTGGTGGGACACCATATGGGCCACGTAACTGAAGGAGTGAAGGGCGAATGTGGCCGAGGAGTAGACCTTTTTCCCAACCTGGTCCATCTGCCTTGACTCCTTGTCAGGAGGAGTAGTGCTCATGTGCTTAGGAGCAGAGGAGCGACCATGAGCCACTGAAATTACCACAGAGTCAGCCTTAGGATGAGACTTTAAGAAAGGAGCATCTTTCGGCGTCCGGTAGAGTCTGCCCGCACGTTTGGGTATGGCTGGAATAGACTGAGGCATCTGCCAGATGATTGTGGTGAGGTCTTGATGGGGGCCCATCCACGGAGGAACTGGGATAGGAGACAGAGACTCCAAGTCCAGGTGATCCGTGAGTCTCTGTCTCATCGGGTCCTGTTCCTCTGACTCCCAGTCAAAGTAGTCTCTCAAGGCCCTCAAGAGGTCCTAGAAAGAAGGGTCCTCCGGCAGTGTCTTTGGCGAGGCCTTGCCTTTCGGTTCCTCAGGGTCCTCCAGGATATCCTCCTCCGAGGAATCTTCCCTCCCGTCTGAGCTGTCATCATCTGCCCCCTCGACAGGACGATGAGAAAAATACGGAAGGGAAACGTCCTGCTGAGTCTTCCCCGAGATGTGGACAGTCAGAAGTGAGCTTCTCGTAGAAGGGGACCTAGGAAGCTGCGGTTGTGGGAGTCTAGTTTCCAGGTCCGAAACCAGCTCCGACCTAGCTCCCTGCCACCAAGGCTGTAGTAGGGTCTTGAGTCGGAACAACCTGGGGGGTGGAGCCGGATGAGACTTGGGGGAGGAGGCGACGGTGAGGGATAACAACCCTGAGGTCCCATGTAGTGGGAATAGGGGTTAAATCCTGGGTAGAACTGCCCATGTGACTCCAATCGGGAGTGGAACTCCGGGTTAGGATCCCCAGGATACCCATAAGGGTAATGGGGGACAGTTCAGGGTCGGGTATAAATTCCCTGTCATTAGTCCTGATGTCGGGGGAAGCCACGTTGGACCCGCTGTAGTATAGATCAGAGGAGGTCTGGCATCGGGACAGTCCAGGTCAGAGGAACCGACGTTGGCACTGGCGCTACCAGATCCGGCACTGGAAGGGAATCCGGCATCGGAGGGGCAGGCATCGGGACTGGACGAAAGGGCTCTGACGTCAGAGTTGGGCCAGTGTCGGGGCCAAAGGTAGAGGCCGGATGGCCAGTGCCTGAGGAGGGGCTGGCAGTCCACCGTCAGGCTGCAGAGGGACCTCCACTAAAAGGCCATCGGCCGAGGAGGAGCCTCCAGCACCTGGACCCCAGCAGGGGAGCACGGACAGGAACCCAACATATCCACAGGTTCCAGGGCATCTCCATCGCCATCGCCAGACGTGTCCATGGGAGAATGCGAGGACACGGTGAAGAAGGAGGGGGAGGGAGAGGGGCTCTTTCCCTCTGTTCCTGCCGGACGTTGGGTGTGGCACCGTTAGGCCCCGACAGAGGAACCAAGCCTGGGCGGTCAAAAGAAACGGCCAACTTAGGGGGTGGGATCAGGCAGAACCCCCGGCTGACTTATCGACCGGAGCCGGGTGACTGCCCTCAGCCGGGGGAGCCAACTTACTGGCCGCTGCATGGTCTCCGGACGAGCCAGAGGCCAACTTACTGGCTAAGGCGGCGCGGTCGCCAGAGGAGCCAATGGTTGACTTATCCACGGAGATTTGTCAGCACCACCTTCCGGTTCCTGGGCAGCGGCTGGGCCTTGCTCACTGAGGGCCTGATGTCGATCAGCAGACAAACCGCTCCTAGACTTCTCCTTGTGTTTTCGAAGGGGAAGATTTTTCGGAAAAGGTCCTAAATGATCCATCTTTTCTCTGGGAAACTAGGCGGGCTTTGAGCAGGTAGGCCTCCAAAGCCTGCTGTCTCCGTTTTTTGTGGCCTGGTTGAAGGACTGGTACTCAGGGCAAGAGGAGACTGGATGGTTTGGGCCTAGGCAGATGACGCACTTCGGGTGTCCGTCTTTGTGCGAGATCTGGGTGCCACACGATGAGCACTTCTTCTTATTAGAAGACATCAAAAAGAACAGTTGTAAAGAATAAAGTAGTGAGGGATTACCGCGCAATGAACTTTCTCGACGATCGCAAATGGAAGTCTGCGGAGCGACTGACACGAGGCCTGGGCGGGCGGGGACACCCACCCTTATACAGTCACGCTGGCGTCTGTCACGTGATGTCGGGTGGGCGGTCCCCCATCAGGGGTTGCTAGAAACGTCCGCCATGCGGCCCGATGCCAGGTGGCGCCGGTCCTATATGTGATGACCTACTGAAGGAACCCTCTCGAAGTAAGATCAAGAGTTATCGAGACAGGCTTCAAAACTTAAATATTTACTCCACAACGTATAGGCAAGAAAGGGGAGATCTCTGTCTTGTTTATAAAACCCTACAAGATCCATATGTGAAAGAAACCCTTGGTTTCAGGCATAATCTTGGAATAGCTGGAACAAGATCACATAAGCAGAAATTATTAAGCGAATCAAATAATACAGTAAAAAGAAGCAAATATTACACTCGGAGAGTAATAATAACATGGAATAAGTTGCCAAGACATGTTATAGAAAGCTCTGATATGAGAACCTTTAAAGTAAATCTAGACAAATATATGGGAGACAGGAAATACATATTCCACCAATGAGTTGGTGGTAAGTTCATTAAAGGGCTAAAGCTCACTGGACTTGTAACCCAACTATGAAACATAATTAGCTGGGAAAATTACAAAATAACATACAGTAGGCAGTACCTCATGGGAGAAACATATTTACATGGTTTGGGGGATAGGGCACAGAGTATTTCCATCCAAGGTAACATCACTGAGATGTTTATAATTCAGTCTCAAGAAGGGACTATTATTCTACTAAACTCTTACCTCGCTTGCTCCACACTGTACCATGACCTGTGACATATATATCACATTTCCCATTGTCTTTATGTAGTCTCCTTCCCAGCCCTGAATAGGCTCTGAAAGTATCTGTAGTTCAAGTTGTTTTCTCTTTCTCAACTCTTGACTCTGTGTCTGTCAAAACAATTCAACATTAAAGATTATCTCGACCTGCTAATTCAAATGTTTTATTTACAGTATCTTAATAATGCATCTTCCATCAATAAAAAAAAACTCAAATATTTTGGTTGAATCATCATTTTTATTCTTCTCAAATACCTATGTCTTACAGACCTGGTAAGAACATTCTTGCCTGTAACGTGACAAACACTTACAAAATCACATTAAAAGTTGCATAATATTTTATTCTGAGTTTATCTAACATTCTTATGCTATGGTTGTATGCAGTCCTTAGTACTTGTCTGCACTGTATATCATTTCAGTTCTGAAATGGCACATTAAAGAATTGCCCTCAAGCCCCAGCAGTAAGGGTCAACAGTCCATACTCAATGTTAGAAATGAACCAGTACAGCTCAGGGGGAGGATCATGAGAAGCAGCATGGTCCAGTGGCTTCAGTACAGCCTTGGGACCCAAGAGACCAAGGTTCAAATCCCATGTGAGCCACTAACTTACTGTAGGACCAGAGCAAATCACGATGTGGTAATAATGCTGAGGGTGATGCCAGAATAGAGCTTTTCATACGGGATGTTCAGCATGGAGTATGAGGTGGGCTTCTGCATGACCTCCAAAGGGGTGTTCAGGGCAGAAGACATCCTATCTAGAGAGATGTAAAGGACAAGTTGCCTAAGGAGAAAGCCCTGTCAGAGGAGAAACTATCTTAAGCCCTCAGTCAAAATGTTATTAAAAGAATAGGACCATTATGAAGAATTTCACAATGCCTAACTTTAAATCCAGAACAAAAATTGCTACATTAATTTTACCTATTATTTAATGGGAGTAGCGCATGCTGTATGAATGTGAACTCAAGGGCTTTGATAAAGCTGGACCGATTATATAAAAAATGGCACACTATGTACTAAAATAAATTGAAAAAAACTTTGTTAATGCATCAGTTAGGGTTAAAGTGACAAACATAGGGAAATGACATGTTAGGGTTGAGCCCCTAACACCTTCCCATCTCCACAACCTCTCCCCCCCCCCCACCATCATCCAACCCCACCAGACCACCCCACCCCCACTCTCCAGAGACCAACAGGTATCAGAGTGTGTCTTAAATCGTCGGGCTATTCTCCTATACTGTACCATGTCAACTTTCTTACACATGGAATGGGGTGAGAGTTGGGACTGTAGACCCCAGTACACCCCTGACACCTGTTGGTCTGTGGAGGTAAGGGGAGTGAGCCTATCCAAGTGGGTGGGAAGAGAATGTTTAGGTTTAACCCTAACATGTGATTTCTACTTTTGTCGCTTCAACACTAACTGATAAATTAATAAAGTTTTCTGCAGTTTATTTCCTTACTTTCTGAGACAGTATAATACTGTATTTATTTTACTGTGGGAGTACAGAGTTCATCCCTCCACAGACGTACATATGTATCTAGCTGTGGAAACACAGGGGTCTCCGGCCCCTACACTTCCTCACATTCAGCTATGGGCAGGCATAGTGAAACTGCAACAAATAGTTATAACTGTGCCATCTTAAATAATATTCACCCCAAATGTTCAACATAACCTTCTTATCACCTCACTGCATGTACCCAGTACAGAACATTTTCAAATCCCTATCGAAATGTAATTCTGTGTAACAGTAATGCTTTTCTGTGCCACAGGTGTGGAAAAACATTTTTGGCAGGATTTGAAAAATGACAGCTGTACTGTTAATGAGGTGGTGTGAAAAAAGGGCAATGTTGAAAATCTGGAGTGAAAATATGATAAGTTGTCGAAGTTACGAGTGGGCATAGAAAAGTTCCAATGACTGTGTGCAACTTGGGAATTTTTAGGGATTTTTGGACAAGATTTTCAACATGGCCTTTTTGGGACCCCACCTCATGAACAATGAAACAGTAATTTCATTACTCAGTCCCAAAAGGTGATTCTATGCAGCAACTGCGCCATTCCGTGCTACTACTGCAAAAACACATTTTGGGTGGGATGTGAGAAATAACACCTGTACTGCTCACGAGGTGGTGTGAAAAACTTGCAATGTTGAAAATTTGGAGTGAAAATATTAAAATTTGCCAAAGTTATACACGTGTGTAGTGAAATTTCAACAAATGCATGTAATGCTGGCATTTTGGGGTATTTTTCCACCAAATTTTCAACATGGCCTTTTTGGGAGCCCACCTCATAAACAGTGGCACTGTCATTTTGTTAATTGATCCTGGAAGGTGATTCTGCACAGTGATCACAAAATCACCTTTTGGGACCGAGTAATGAAATGACAGTGTCAGTGTTCATGAGGTGTGGTCCTAAGAACCCCATGTTGAAAATTTGGGGCCAAAATTCCCAAAAATGGCTGAGATATCAATCTAAGTTCAAAACTCCATTGACAGCCGATATACGGCGCTTACCTTGATTCTTCAGTTTGCAGTTTGGCTTTGAAGAGTGCAGACGTGTCCTGGTCCACAGAGGATGACAGCAAATGACCACCAGAGGTAAGTACAGGGTAAGGGAGGGGAGGTAGGTGCTCAGTGGGAGGGTGGGTGTGGAAAGACGGGGGAGACTACACGGGACTGTTGTCTTTTTAACAGATTTAAACAAAAACAAAAAAAGTTGGGGGATAGTTTTCTTTTTTAACAGCTTTAACAAAAAACATAATTTCAGGACACTGGGAGGGGGCTCCTCAGTGTCCCTGAGAACTGGAGGGGGGTTCACTTAAGAATGCCAACACAGGGATTGGGCACCCCGATGTCGGCAATCTAAATATTTATTTATTGTACCAACGGGCTTTGGGGGGGGCATCCCGGTGTCGGAGATGCTTTTAATAGTTTAATTATTTTGGCACACTGGGGGTGGGCTCTCCAGTGTGCCACAGAAGTTGAGGGGAGGATAAATGCTGACACAGGGATTGGGCACCCCGATGTTGGCAAAGAAATGGGCTTAGGGGGCAGTTTGGCAGGATTCTGCATTGAAAATGGTAGTTTGATGCAGGATTCTGCAAAAGAAATCCTGATTGGATGCAGGATTCTGCATCAATTAAAAAGGCGCCGGGGACTGTTTCTTTTTTCAGAGGAAAAAACAAAACAGATTTCAGGACACTAGGGATGGGCTCCCCAGTATCCCATACTACTGCGGGGTTGAGAGGTAAAGGCTGACAAGAGTTGGGTCCCTGATGTCGGGACATAGAAAAAATATAATGGAATGGAAATTACCTTTAAAATCCCTTTTAGCAATCCTTTTAGCCAGCGATCTTGCGAAAAGGGATCATTAACAAATAGGATTCTGAAAATGGGTTTAAACTTTAAGCGTGCCGTTTATCAAGTAACTTAAAGAAAAAACAAAAGGCATGGGCGGTTCAGAGGACATTCCCCTCACCAAAACCCATGCCTTGGTTTTTACAAAAAAGTCCCTGTGGCAAGTTACAACATTTTGTTTTCTCCCCTCGCTAAGCGAGAAAACAAAATGACACCCGACGAACACAGATTTTGCAAGATTTCCAAATCCCTTTTAACAATCCCTGTTTCTGAGCCATTTGGGACCAGGAATCCTTGACCAAAACTGTGAATCTATCCCAAAGACTGAACTGCACATGCTCAGAATCCAAATTTTTTAAATGTAATAACGTTGGAACGGATTAATCTTTTTTCACCATACCAATGCTGGCTTGTTTCTTGGGATAACCTCTTTTTACCCTGAAACGTTCAGGTAAAATTCCAAATGGCGTGTGCGCAGTGTGATGTTGCAAACTGACCCTGATATTTTCCCAAAAAAGGCAAAAAACTTGTTTTTTTTGATGCTTCGCTGCACAAAAACTGCAAATCTGATCAAAACGCAAACTGGCAAATCAAGACATCTACCATCTGAGACCAAGTATTCTAAATTTTTTACAAATCCATTGAACAGTTGCAAAGTTATTAACGTGCAAAAGTTTGGGGTTTAACATTAAACCGCCTACTCAACCATAACTACAGGGGCGCGACAGTGCCCCTATAATATAAACTAATGACTCATCACTGCAACATGCATACTAGGCTAAACTGGATGCCTTTGGAAAGCAGGAGAGAGATACATCTTTAGAGATGATTTACTAACATTTTAATTGCAACAGAAATCACCCTCATCCAAGTTCCTGCAACAAGATCAGCAAATGGCTTCAAATTACAAAACACAAAACTCCAAGGCTAAAAGGTTAAGAATTCAAAAAAATCAATTCAATTTTTGGAGAGCTAAGCGTTAGTTGTAGTGCCGCTAAACATTGGAACAGATAGAATGAAGCAACCAAAACAAAACCTTCACTAAACCTGATCCATAAAGCTGCTAGAAGAGTTGGAGTATGACCGTTATTGTTTCTTAAAAAAAGTATATGTTTTTAATACCAGCACTGTTTAAATTGTGTATGAATGCTAGTGAATTAAAGTATCAAACAGGAAAGCACTTGAAAATAGACATATGCCCAAATGTGTATGTTGCTGTATAAAAAAATAAAGCTAAGGTTAAGATGGTGGCAGCTCTGATCCAGCCAGAAAACTAGCCTGCAGATTTTATGCTTTTAATTATTTTTTATCTGTTTACTTTCTATTTTTCGTTTTAATTTTAGTATAGATAGGGAGGAAGTAGTGAGTTAGATTAGTATCTCAGTGATCATTTCAGGTACCTCGGGTATTTCTTTGTTTTGTTTTAAGCATTTACATTGTATTGGTGTCATGTGTTTGTTCCGACTGTGTTGGTGGTGTAGGGTCGGGGCAGGAGTGGGATTCTGACTTTTGCACGTTTGCAGTGCCACGTTTGTGGGAGCAAAGTGCTTTTCCCGACCTTCCGACATACTTTTTGATTTTCTGTATCTGTTTTGGGAAGTGCTGGCGTAATCTGAAAGTGCTTTCCTAAAGCTCTAGTCTACTTTTTTTAAACTGTCCGGAGGCAGCGGGTGAAGAGCCCTTTAACACTGGGCGTCTGTTTATTCATCTGATATCCAGGGAGAAGAATTTGGAGTGTGGAGGATGAGTATTCGTACGAAAGAAGAACAAGGAAAAGCTGAAGTGAACTGAGTCCTGGGTCCTGAGTTACCATGAGTTTATGAGTTCCTTTCTGGTCTTGTGGATATCGGGGGCTTATTCCTGTTTAAATGCTGGGGATATTTGGAGGTGGGGGGCACAGATTATTTGCCTTAGGCAGCTGAGAGAATGGTCAGTGGTGCTGCCTGCAGATTAGCGGGGGGCATTCAGTGAGCCAGTGGCGCTGGGCTGTCAGGCGGTTGGAGAATGGCCGGGGGGGGTTCACGCCCAAGTCGCTGGTCACCCGGGGCTGATTTCCACCCTTTCCCATAGCCAGTGTACTGCCTGGTGGGAAGGTGGCCCCAGAAAACTGGGATTGCTGCAATCAAGTGGAGTGGTCTGCAGGACTTGGAGGACCTGACTGGTGGCTGCTGTGGAGATTGGACGGTCTCTGGGAGGTGGGCAGGAGGTCCTCTGCTGGAGAGCTGTGGGCCTCTTGACTATCGTTAGGATCCTTGGGGTGGTGGCTGGAGGGTTCCGGCTGGAGGGTCCTGTATCCTGTGATATCGCCTATCCTATATGGTGGTCACTGGGAGGGGGGTCTATCTGCGAACTGAAGAATTGAGAGGAAGACATGATTGAGAACTGATGGACTCATAGGATATTCTGCTCCTTTGCCTAGGTTCAGTTTCTGCTCCCTTGCCCTAGTTTATTTTTGGAGCTCTCACTGCCTCATGGCCTGGTTGGAGGGGGTGAGAGACCCTCCATAAATTTTCTGTGTTTAAAATTTTATGATTGAACTGTCGGAGTGAGAGTACCACAGCTGAGAATTACTAGATTGATTTGATCTGCTGGAGTGAGAGTTCAGTGGTGGACTTCAAAAACTGGTTTGGCTGGGGGTGAGAGTCTCAGCCAAGCATTAGTATCCTTATTGTTTTAGGAATGGACCAAAAGATTTTGAACGGCTAGAGTGAGAGTCCAGCTGTTGGACCATAATAACTGGTTCTGGTTGGGGGTGAGAGCCTCAGCTAAGAGCCAGTCCATACTGCCTAGATTTTTCTTCTTTCTCACACTTCTCCCTGAAGTTATCCGATTCTATATTTGGTTATTGGGGTTTTAAGTTTGGTGGGGGGTTGGGTTTGTTTATTTAATAGCTGAAGTGATTTTGTATAAATGTGTGTTTACTTTTTAGCAGTGGTTGGGCTTTAGTTTGTTTTGTGAGTCTTTAAATTTATTTTGGGTGGGTTTTGGGATTTTATTCATAGCGGGCTTGGTTATTGTTAATTTAGGCATAGAAATCTGGAATTCTGGCTTCTTTTAAAATGTGTTGGCAGCTCTCCCTGTTAGGTGCTACTCCCCTTCCGAGTTCCATGACCCCCGCCTTTTTAACTGCCATTCATTGTCTGTGCTGGTTTATTGCCACTGCAGGGAACTGGGGATAGTGGGCAGAAGATTTGAGGGCTAGGTCCTGACCGGGGAAGGAGCAGCCGGACTGAGGTAGTAAGAACCAGGAGATGCCCTGGGGTGAATTGGAATCTTGATCGAGGTTCACCCTGTCTGGTGCCCATACCCAAGGGCTCCTCTTTCGGTGGGCCGGTAGCTCGGACGGTCCCGGTATCTCATCCAACTCGCATGATGTTATGCAATGCTCAATCTATTAAGAACAAGGCCACTATTATAGCTGATCTTGTTGGGTCAACAGATCTGGCTTGCATCACCGAGACCTGGCTGGATGATGATGCTGGCCCCATTTGGCGGCAGCAATTCTGGCCGGTTTCTCGGTGTTACACCATGCGAGGTTGGATTGTAGGGGCGGGGATGTAGCAATCTGTTTCAAATCGGAATTGAGCCTTGTGGATGTGCCAGTTGAGGGAACCAGATCCTTTGAGTGTGTTGTGGTCGCAGGTGTGGGGTGCAGGATCATTCTCATCTACCGTCCACCCAGAACTGAGAAGTTGTTCCTGCAGAAAGTTGCGGACTTTGTTGTCGACATGGTATTGAAGTCCCCCAGGTTGATGGTGCTGGGTGACTTTAATGCCTGGGTTGATGACAAACTCTCTTCATTTGGTAAGGACTTCCTCCAATTTATGTTTTCATTGGGCTTCACACATGTAGTTATCTCTGCAACTCTCACTAAAGGCCACTCGTTGGACCTGGTTTTCCTCCTGGGGATGGAAACCTCCGACTTGGTGGTGGAACCGGACGGTTGGTCAGATCACCATTCCATAAGGTTCAATTTCTTTGCTCCCCCTTACAGACCTGCCCCTGTGGAGATGGTCCAATACCGTCCTTTGCAGGATGTGATCCCAGATGGTCATTTGGTGGAATTGGGCCTACTGGGATTACCGGGTACAAGCGAGGGTACCAAGAACCTTCTACAAGCCTATAACAGGGCTGTGGTTGGGGCTCTGGATGTCTTGGCTCCTGTCTGGGTTCACCCTCTCACCCTTCACCCTCAGTCCCCTTGGTTTGATGGGGCTTTGAGGGAGTTGAGATGAGAGTGGTGAAACTTAGAACGCAGCTGGCGGAGAACCGGCCTGGATGCCGACAGACTTACACTGATGGGACACCTTAAAGACTATCAGTCAGCAATCTCCCATAAAAAGGCAGAATTCCTGTCCGGGGAGATTGCTGCAGCTCAGAATCGACCAGCTCAGCTCTTTCGAAAAGTGGACAGACTGTGCAATCCAGCCTTTCTACAAGTTTGGAGAGCATTTTCTCACAAAAAGTGTGAGAAGTTTGCTCAATTCTTTGCTGATAAGATTGCTAACATCCGATCGGGGATCCGTTTGACTCATTCTGTTGGAGGGAGATGGTGGTCGGTGAGATTTTGCTTCACCTAGGCTTTGCTGGATGAAATTTGAGCAGCTGAGGATCGAGGATGTCATGCAGATTCTCAGAGATAAGCCCGCGACAAGTTGTAGTTTGGATCTGGGCCCTACCCTCCTTTTATTAGGCTGTGTTGATGTCATTGGCCCAGTCCTTGAGGAGTTAGTCTAGTGCTCACTGGAGATGGGTGAGTTCCCTTGCTCCCTGAATTAAGCAGTGGTAACTCCCCATCTCAAGAAATCATCACTTGACCCAGACTGCCCCGCTAACTACCGACCAATCTCTAATCTTCCTTTTGATGGGAAGGTTATCGAGAAGGTTGTGGTGCTGCAGTTAGAGAACCATCTTACCATCCATGACATCTATGATCCTCTCCAGTCTGGTTTTCATAAAAGGCATAGTACCGAGACCGCTCTGGTTCGGGTGCTCAATGATCTCCTAATTGCGAGAGATCAGCGATCCCGTACCATCTTGATATTTCTTGATCTTTCTTCAGCCTTCGACACTGTGGACCATGGAGTGCTCCTGAATCACCTACATGCCATCTGTGGCCTGTCTGGTACGGTCCTCAGATGGTTTCATTTATTCCTCACTGGTAGATCACAGAGGGTTGTCTCAGGGGTTCATTCCTCCGAGGCTTTCTCTCTACATTGTGGGGTGTTGCAGGGTTCTGTGCTGTCCCCCATGTTGTTCGCAGTGTATATGCTGCCATTTGGAGATACTGTGAGGTGGTATGAGCTGAGGTTTTACTGTTACACAGATGATACACAGCTCTACCTGTCTTTTGTGCCAGACCAGGATAGTGTGCTCTCAGTTTTTAATACCTGCCTTGTAGAAATCCAGAACTGGATGAATACCAGCTGGTTAAAGCTCAATCTGGATAAGACCGAGGTATTGGTGGTGGATCCTGGTCACTGGATAGAGTGGTCGGGGACGGGGTGCCCCTTAGGATTATGGCTTGGGGGTCCCAGCTACTGACCTCAGAACAAGTGCGAAATCTGGGGGTAATTCTTGATGACGGTTTGACACTTCATTCTCAAGTGTCAGCCGTGGTTAAGTCCTCCTTTTTTCATCTGAGGAATATTGCCTGGATTAAGCACCTAGTTCCGTCTAGTGACCTACCTACTCTGATCCATGCCTTTGTGACTTCACGCCTTGACTACTGTAATTCCCGTTACCTAGAGCTTCCGGGGGTTGATATCCACTGCCTGCAGCTGGTGCAGAATGCTGCGGCCAGGCTGTTGTCTGGTTCATCTCAATCAAACCATATTACCCCTGTGCTGCGCGAACTGCACAGGCTGCCAATTCAGTGGCAGATCACCTTCAAGGTCAGCTTGTTGACCTATAAAGCCCTACATGGACAGGGACCAAGCTACCTGCAAGATCTCTTGCATTCTTACTGCCCCCTCTGATTGCTTTGCTCAACTGATGACAGATTGCTGGAGATTCCCAGGGTATGGTTAAAAAACATCTGGATTGAGGGCATTTTCATTTGTGGCCCCCACCCTGTGGAATTCTCTGCCTCACCAGATACAGGAATGCCTGATAGTGGGGAGCTTTAAAAGTGCCTCAAAGACCTATTTATTTCAGCTTGCATTTGGGGTTGTTCTGTAATTGTTTGTTATTGAAAATTCTGATTATTGCATTGTATTTTAATATTTTAATGTTTTAATTGTTGTTTACTGTGCAGTGCTCTGATACTTGCGAAGAGCATTATATAAATAAAGTTTATTATTATTATTATTTTTTTACATCTCTGCCATGATCGTGGGTAACCACCACTGACCAACCTTTACTGAGCAACCACTTAGATTTTATCAGGACCTGGATCAGATCCACTGATGCTGGCAGAGGAGGGGGCATGACTTGAGTGAATAGACTGAGGGCAGCCAAGGTCTATACCAATGTAGCTGGTGTGGTTTAGTGATGGTACGCAGGGCCCAAGCCCAAAATGAGGCCCCAACATGGCCCCCCTGGAGTCAGAAGACCACAAGAGGATGGCATGTGAACAGGTACTGCCACAATCCCGCCATCTTGCATGGTCAAGCGTGAAAATGTTGGGCCACATTGGTGTCCATGTTTAGAGTCTGACAAGGATGTCTATCAAGTCTGCTCGGATTGCAGGGTCCAAAGCTTCAGCTAATGTCCTTGCCCTCCCTCCCCACTACTCCCATCCTCCCTACCCATGATTCTTATCTTCCCCCTATGCCTATCCCAGCCTCTCTTAAAGCTGTTCACTGTCTTTAATGAGAGGACCTCTTCCGGCAGCGCATTTCAAGTGTCCACCACCCTTTCTGTGAAGAACTGCTTCCTGACATCCCTCCTAAACCTCCCACCCTCCAGCTTAAGACTGTGCCCCCTCGTGATATGGTTGCCACTCAGCTTAAAGAGACTTTCCTTATCAACATTATTTATCCCTTTCAAGCATGTGAATGTCCCAATCATGTCCCCTCTCTCTCTCTCCTGTCTTCCAGGGAGTACATGTTCAGTGCCCTCATCCTCTCCTCATATGCCTTGCCCTGCTGACCGGCTATCATCTTTGTAGCCCTCCTCTGTACCTTCTCCAGCAGGTTAATGTCCTTTCTGATCTCATGCGGTGCTGATGCTGCCGATGGGATTGAACCCAAAATCAAGACTAAGACCTCAATAAAAACTGATGCTGCTTCAACAGAGTCTGACTCAGCTGGAGTCCCACCAGTCTGACCAAAGTTGGATTTGCTGGTACAGAGAAAGAAGGAGGACAAACTAGAGTTAATATCACCTGCTGAACCTTCAGTGTCAGGCTGACTGACACCCCAGTGCAAAGGTCAGCCAGAGTTGGAGACATTATATTCAAGTCTGATGGTATCATCGACACCGGAGCAATGTCAAGAGGAATTAACCAACACTGGCCTTCAAAAGTTAGGCAGATTCCAAAGTGACCACTGTCCAGTGCAGCCAACAGAATGGCTGCAGTCAAGTGATCTAGCTTCCCCAATGACCATTCAATGAGCAATCAATACATATTCTCAAACTGAATGGCTGGAAAGGGTAGTCAACATGGAGACAGCAGTTGATGCAGCGTTCATGCAAGATCCCTTGAGTTTAATCAGGGATGCATGGAACTCAGTGAAGGTTTTCAATGCTTCTTTAAGTACTTCTGATGTCAGGAAGGTGACAACTCCTGAAAACAGATGGCATGCTTCAACCTCACAAGGGTGTAAGAAGACTTTGAGAAATTCCCCAGATTTGACTACATGGAAAGTAAACACCGGTGGTAGAGTTCCTGAGTTTCATGCAGGTTTGGGTTCCAAACTTGACGGTCCTATTCCTCTTCTAGCAGCTCAGTCAAGGAGATATCCTTCATATCCGTGGCCATGTTCACTGGGCCAAATGGACCATGGAGCCAGCCACTACAATAGATGCCCCTGACTCTATCCCAGTCTTCTTGTTTGCTCTCAGATCAGATGATCTTCAAGGGAATTAAGAAAAGGAAAAAATTCAGGCACTCACCACTCTTATGGACAGGAAGTACTAAGACTCAAGACAGTGGTCCAAGTATCTTTAATAGTCCAACACTGCGAAAGTACAGGGGCCGGTAACATCCCAACCAAATGTCATTTAGTTGAGGTATTACTGGCACCTGAACGTTCTGCCATTTTGCACAAATATGTGTCAGGATCACTATCTTGAGTCACAGTGCTTCCTGTCCATAGGAATAGTGAGTGTCTGCATTTTATTTCTTTCTACAGTTTACAGGCAACCAGTTTCTGAAGTCTGGAAAAGGTCCTTAGTTCCTGCCAAGGGAATCTAAGAGAATGTCTCAGTAGTAGCAGCAATTCACCACATCATTGGAAAGCCCCAAACATTGTATGAAAGCACTGCGCCCATCTGTCACCAACATAGTAAAATCACAAGTCACACATCTTTTGGGGGGTGTAATCCTTGATCTAGTGCTCATGAATGGGGAGCACTACAAGAAATAATGTTTAGGGAGTCGCTAGGTGGTAGTGACCATCACTATGATGTGGTTCAGGTAAGATGTGGTCAGGGAAAGCATCCCCACTACGACCAAAATCCTGGATTTTAGGAGGGTGGACTTCAGGAAGATGGGTGAGGTGCTAAAGAGGCACCTGGCAGGCATCAAAGCAGATATGGGGGTAGACAAAAGATGGTCCATCATCAATGACAGAATAAGGGTTGCCACAGAGGAGTGTGTTAGGTTCAAGGAGAAGAACTTGAGGGCCAAATCACCCAGCTGGTTGAGCTCTGAGGTCACCCAGGCAGTGAGGGACAAGAGGTCAGCCTATAAGTGATACAGAAAGACCAAGATAAGGAAAATTACCTAAGGGTGGCCAATGTGGCAGGCAGGGTAGTGTTGCAGGTTAAAGCACAAAAAGAACTGCAGACAGCTGAGGGAACCAAAAAGGGGAGAAGGTCTTCTTTCAATACATAAGTGAGAAAAGGGACAGCAAGGAGGGGATTGTAAGGCTTTGGAAAGGGGAAGAATGGGTAGAGAAGAATGGAGGGAAGGCTGAGGTAATGAACGAATACTTCTGCTCCGTCTTCACCAGGGAAAAAAGATGGACTGGTGCCTGCTGGGGGGGGGGGAGTAGAGCATGGATGTGGTAACAGAGCAGGATAGAGGGAGGGGCTGCTAGCATTGATGGTGAGAAAATCACCATGCCCAGATGGCATACACCCAAGGGTACTGAGGGAGCTGGCAGGGGAACTTGTAGGGCCACTGGCGGGCCTGTTCAATAGTTCCCAGGAGTCAGATGTAGCACTGCAGGACTGGAGAATTGCACTAGTGTTGCCCCTCCATAACAGTGGTCCCAGGGATGACCCAAGGAATTGCAGACCAGTCAATCTGACCTTTATGATGTGCAAGCTAATGGAGACCATACTTAAGGAAGGGTTGGTAGGGTATCTAGAGAAGAATGGTCTCTAGAATAAGAGGCAGCACAGGTTTATGGGAGGGAGATCATGTCAAATTAATCTGATTGACTTCTTTGACTTGGTCACTAAGTCAGTGGACAGGAGCCAGGCTATGGACATCCTGTATCTGGACTTCAGCAAGGCCTGTGACTCTGTGCCCCATGAGAGGTTGATCAGGAAGTTGGCAAATCTCGATGATGGGGAGAAGAAGACCAGGTGAGTAGAAAGCTGGCTGTGGAACAGGACTCAGAGGATGGTGGTGGGGGAGAGTTATCTAGCACCAGGGAAGTCACCAGTGGACTCCTGCAGAGCTTGGCGCTGGGGCTGGTGTTATTCAATGTTTTCATCAATGACACTGGGGATAGCAAAAAGGGCAAAATGTGCCTATTCGTGGATGACACCAAACTTTGTGGGAGAGTGGACACAATAGAAAGTATACAGGGCCTGCAGGAAGACCTGAGAAAACTTGAGAGGTGGTCCGGGATTTGGCAGCTTGGCTTCAATGCCATGAAATGCAAAGTTATGTACACTGAAGCCAGGAATCCAAGGATGGAGTACTACCTGGGAGGGGTCCCGGTAGCAGCAACAGAGGAGGAGAAGGACCTGGGAATGATGATCACTAGCGACATGAAGCACTCCACGCAGTGCAAAAAAGCAGCAGCAAAGACAAACAAGATGCTGGGATGCATAGCCAGAGGAATCAGCAGCAGGAAAAAGGAGGTTATACTGCCCTTGTACAAATCACGGGTGAGGCCACACCTAGAGTATGGAGTAAGATACTGATGTCCACACCTTAAGAAAGACATCAACCTGCTGGAGATAGTCCAGAGGAGGGCAACAAAGATGATAGTGGGTCAGCAGGGTAAAACACGTGAAGACACATGAAGAAAGGTTGGGAGTCCTGAATATATACTCCCTGGAGGACAGAAGAGAGACAGGAGACATGAAAGAGACCTCATGTACTTGAATGGTATAAATAGGGTGAATAAGGAGAGTCTCTTTTAGATAACAGGCTGCCGAAACACAAGAGGACCAGTCAAAAGTTGGAAGGAGGTTGGCCCGGTGGCGCTGAGGATTGAGGCGCTGGACGCCACACCTTACGCCATGCTGGTGACCTGGGTTCGGGAATGGACTCGGGTCATCAGTGGGTCAGCAGGGGAGGATCAGGATCGAGTGTCCGTAGACTGCTCTCCTGATCCTGGGGAGGGTTGGGGAAATCCACTGCACTGTAGTGGCCCCTGGGGATGCCCGGGGGGCACTACATGCCAGTGTACATGTAGGGGGATCACGGCGGACATCAGCATATTGTGCCTAGATGTCATTGCACGTCCATGCTCCAGTGGGCACAATCTGGTGGAAAATGGCTGGGCGTGACCATGAAGCTTGATGGCCGTGCCCTGCCTCGCCAGTAGGACTCTCGTGGAATCGCACTGGGGTGTCCGGGGCTGGTCCAGCTGGGCAGGGTATGGGGGAGGCCCACCAGCGGACTGGCGACGGCCGTACTGGATCCCCATCATGTGAGTGAGCCTGATGCTCTCCCATCGGGCAGGGCCAGTGGCTGGATGCCCCCGTCATTAGTCACCACAGTAAGGTGGAAAAAAAGAGTTGCAATAAAAACAAAAGTTGGAAGGGGGAAGGTTTAGGAGGGAGGTCAGGAAACACATCTTCGCAGAGAGGGTAGTGACCAGCTGGAATGCACTGCTGGAGGTAATTGCCTCGAAGAAGTTGGAGGCAGCTTCGAGAGAAGCTGGGATAGGCATAAGGGGAAAGTGTGGGTCATAGGAGGAGCAGATGGAAAGGATGGGAGGACTGGTGGGGAGGCAGGATTAGTAGCGTAAGCAGAGGACCCTGCAATGTGACCAGACTAGACAGACTAAATGACCTTATTCTGCTAGTTTCTTTGTATGTTGGTATTTAAAGACAGGTTTCATTATCTGGTCCATGACATAGAAGGATCAAAGAGTTGGAGATGTGGGGCACCGTATAAGTCAGTGGAAAAAATGCAAGTTGAGTTGAAAAAAACTAGAATATATAGCCTGAAAACTGCTAAGTCCAATTTCACAGCCAAATCAAATCCTAAAAGCACCAAGGACTTACTGAAAGTCTCCAGGTCAAAAATCTGTCTGACCCGAAAAATTTTGGGGCACAGATAAACTGTCTCCTCAAGAGGTGAACTAGTGCCCCAACTCATGATATTTATGTTGATGGTCAAGCAACAGCTGAACCTAAATCCTCAGCAACCAAGTTTAATACATTCTTTACTGACCTGGGAAAGTAAGACTCCCTTAAGTGGAAATTTTCCAGGTTCTCCCACTCCAGTCATTACTCCAAGGACCACTACCCAGATTTCATTTTAGGGTTAGTGACCAGGAAGGAGATTCTAGCTCAGCTTAGACAAATAAAAAGTGATGGAACACCACGCCATGACAATCTAGAGCCAAACTCCCTAAGGAATGCTGCCCCTCCCATCAAAAACCTCATAAATAAAACCCGGGGAAAAAATTCCAGAAAAATGGAAAATTACAATTGTGGTTCCATCCATAAAGAAGAGCATAAAAACCTATTGAGAATTACCAGCCCTTCTGCCTACTCCTCACACTACCTAAAATCCAAGACAGGCTGGTATATAATTAGCTCCAGAACTACATGAATATCACCACTCACTTACCAGTGTCCAACACTGGTTTAGAAAAAAACATGGCACTGACACTGCTGTGGTGTGTCTGACTTTCTGATATTCTAAATGCAGTGGAGAATGCAAAGGTTACTGGTGCAATATTAATAGACCATACCAAGGCATCTGACCTGGTAATCCCTGACCTCCTGTTAGCCAAACCACTGCCAGCTTAGGCTTGTCAGGTTAGATGGCCTTACATGCCAGTTTAATAACTACTTGTCCCATCGAAAACAATAAGTCAAGTGGCATGGTAGTCTGTCTGAACAACGGTAAATAATAGATGGTGTTCCCCAAGGCTCAATACTGTGTCCCCCTTTCTTCTCTGTATTTATTAACAATATACCCAGTAACTGTGGAGGGGCCATGTTGCAGCTCTACACAGATGATGCTGTCCTGTACAGATCCTCTGCAGACATTAACTGGATCAACACAAAACTGGAGAGTGACTTCAAGCTGCTTGAAGCATGGCTTCTACAAAACAAACTAATCAGTGTCAAAAAGACAAAAGCTATGCTTTTCTGCCCCAGACTGCTAGGCAATGAGCGACAGCAACTACTGTAATTATGTTTCTCACTTTCTGTGGCTCACACTTAGAAGTGGTGAGTTCAGTGAAATATGCAGAGATTCTGCTTGACCAGGAGCTGGAATCTAGTCCCCATGTAGACATTATAACGAAATCACTACACCAGAAAGTTGGCCTCCTATACAGGTTTTACCATTACCTTTTAAAAGAAACATGCCTTTCTACAGCAAACAACACACCATTGCCGGTAGTGCTCTATGGACCCCCCATTCTACAGTCCCTTCCTGACTCTGAGCAAAGCATGCTTAAAATTTTGTATAATAAAGTGGGGCACTTTGCAACTGGTGCTTCCCCTTGGAATCACCATTGTGATGTACTCGCTGCTCTGGGATGGCCATCACTCAAAGCGAGAATAAAGTATCCACTGCTCTATCTAGCCTTCAAGCCAGTAAAAGTCACTACCTCCCAGCCTCATGCAAAGCTCCTATGTTCCTCAGAAAGTCCATTACTAGAAATCCCAAGGGTGAGAAAAGGCACTGGTAGGAGATCCTTCTCCTTCACTACCCTATTACAGTGGAACAAACTCCTTAGTGAGATACTAAACAGGCCCACAGTTACAATGTTTAAGAAAAGGCTTGAGGCCTACTATATAAAGGTGAACCAATGCAGCTGCAACTGCTGAAACTTCCTTCAGTTTGCCCCAAAGACTTTAGGGGCCCCTACCAGTTACCAGCAGCGAGGTAGAGGTGGAGGTGCTGCATGACATTATTCTATTAGTCTTTGCCATTACAGAAATCTTTCCCCAGTGGGTTGTCCCCCAAAAAGCTGAAAACAAAAAAATGAATACTCCTCTTGCTACTTTCCACCTTCTCTGTCTCTCTGAGGTGCAGGATGGGATAGCCTGGGAAGTCAGGAAGCCTTCCTGATACCATATTTTAGATGGTTCTTTTAAGGGCTTGTACAAGGGCTACTGAGCTAGTTTTCAATCTCTAATAAGAGATTTGGGGCCCAAGAACTGTTATAAACAGCCTTTTCTGAGGTTTTAGGCACTTTCAAAGCATTCTGCAAAACCAAAAGTCAGTAGGCAGGCACTTCTGGTTCCTTCAGCTTAAAGTGAATGGCTGGAGTGAGCATGTGTGAGCAGTGGGTAGAGGTCTACCAGTGTCAGCCAGAGAGGCCAGAATACTAGCTTTCATTTAAAAGTAAGTGGGCAACCACACTGCGCTACATTCATATACAGTGGCATATATCAGTACGGCATTTTGTAAGGGCTGTAAAATGCATTCCAGAGATGAGTCACAAGAGGAAGCCATTCATTTCATACACAACAGGTGCAAACATGTAATTGAATTAGAGAGGGAAATCACATTTTTAAAGGCAGAAGTTTTACTATTAGAACAGATAAGTGACCTGGAAAGGTATACCTGTGAGGTAAACAGGCTGCTACAAGATTTGGAGGGAAAGCAGCAAATAAGAGAAAGGGAACCAGCTATAAACACCCACCAATCAGCAAATATTCGGACTGAGATATTATCACATATAAAGGAGAACACAAATATGCAGCAGGAAACCCAAGTGGGGGCAAAGAGAAAGAGACACCACAGTCAGGAAAGTGATCTGGACCAGACTGACGAGAAAGATTTAAATTGGACAATGGTACAAAGCAGAAGAAGTGCAAAAAGGGGATGAATGGCTGACTGTCATCTAATCAGGACAACAAACAGGTTTGCCATATTAAGTGATAACTAACATGAAGTAATCACTGAAGTGCTACAGCATGGCAATGATGTCATAGATCACAACATGAATAACACCAGGTAAGGTTATTCTGCAGAGGGGCAAGCTGTCAATAAAGCCACTGAGAGTGAGCCCTAGTCACAGGAAATTCAGTTCGAAGATTCACTGACAGAACCATTTGCAGTGGTAAGAAAAAACACACACAGTTTGCTGCCCACCAGAAGCTAAAGTCAGCGATACTAAAAGCAACCTGGATGGTTTCTTAAAAAGAGTACAAAAATACCTGCAGTTTCATTGCAAGTGGGAGTGAACAATATGGGAAAGAGAAATGATGATGATACACAAACAAATTTCATCGAGATAGGTAAAGTTTTGAAGGATAAGGATGGATTCTATCTGAAAGTACCAAGGGCTGGACTGAAAAGGCAGTCCGATATTAGGAGAAAAATGCATGACTGTGGGGATAGGCAAAGGATGAAAATCACATCTTTCTCGGGAATTGGGACTTCTTTTTAAACTCTAAGAGTTGTACAGACACAATGGATTATACCTGAACAGGAAAGGAATGAACTTTCTAGAGAAAGGGATAGGAGGTGCAAATGAGAAAGCTTTAAACTAAAATTTTGGGGGAAAATTAGTTTAGAAATTGTAGTCAACCAGGATGGGGTGCGTTCAACAACTTGAATAAGTCAGTGACACAAAGAGAGAGAATTTCATAGCAAACTACATATCAGTGGCAGTCCCAAGCCTCACGACGTGGAAAGTCAAACCAAAAAAAAAGTGTTAAAGGGATCTTAAGTGCATAACATTAAATGTGAGATTGCCTGAATTATAAGTTAAATACCTTAGAATATATAATGATTTCTGAAAACACTGATATAGCAGGAATCACAGAGACACAGTGGTCAGATTCAGACACATGGGGCAAAAAAATCCAGGAATATCTATTACTTAAGAAAAACAGATTGGGTAAAAAAGAAGGTGGGATAGCTAGCTATAGTAATGAAGAAATCAAATTCAGTTAATTGGTTCTCAAAGTTTTTTGAGGAAACAATAGAGGAAGTGGGGTTAGAACTTCATGGCAAGCAGTTGCAACTATGCTGATGATATACAGACCACCAAATAATAGCACTTAAGGGGATCAAGTACTATTAGAGAGGGAAAAAAGTTCATTATAACAGGTGGTCTTAACATGCCTGCATCAACTGGCCCAGAACAGCTGCAAAATTAGCTATGAAAAATATTTTTGGGAGAAAGTATCAGACATGGAATTGACCCAATGTGTCACAACTCTGGCCAAGGGGACTGCAATACTAGATGTGGTCCTCACAGATTCATTAGACACTATAAAGGACTGTATAGTAAGGGAACCTTTTGGTAGCAGTGTCCATAACATGGTCCCATTCTGCATCAGAAACATGATAATCAAGGAAAAAGGGGCAACTGTAAACTATGACCTTAATAAAGCAAATTTCGAAATGCTGAGGAAAGAACTGGCAAACTGGGAGTGCAAATGACAATTGGAGGGAACAGACATAGAAAATCAATGGACGTTTAATAACAAGAAAATCTTACAACTAAGGGCAAAATATGTACCATCAAGGAAAATGTATAATAAAAGGGGACGGTTACCAAGATGGTGCACTCTTCTAATTAAGATATTAATAAATAAAAAAAGGAGACTGTACAAAAGTACAAACAACTAATAATGGGCATACATTATAAGTTTATAAAGAAACTTGCAAAAAATAAATAAAAATAAGTAAATTCAAAATGGAAGAGGTTATAGCCAGAAACGTTAAGAGCAACTACAAAACTTCTTCTCGTATATTCGAGAAAAAAAAAAGGAACGATAAGGAGGGTTGGTCCCCTAAAAGATGGAAATATGGCGATCTCAGATATTGCAAAAATGTCAAGACAGCTTTAATAAATACTTTAGCTTAGTGCTCAACAGCAGATCAGGAAAGCTGCAGGAGCCGGGTGGTAACATTATTACGACTGAACATGCAGAGGTAAATGAACGTCTAAGAATCTGCAGGTCCAGTGGTGAAGAGAACTGAGGTGCATAACACCTTATCTCTTACCACGCCAGCGACCCAGGGTGTAGAGGACTGAGTGTCTGACGACAGCTCTCATCTCCAGGGGTGGAGTGAGTTGTGGCTACTGGCCATCAGTGATTCCCAGTGGAAATTGGGTGTGCAACAGCCAGCGTCATGTTAGGAAGAAGGGGGAGGAAGGGTCCGTGGGTAGGGGATGGGAGTGTGCCCGCCGCACACTGGATGTCATTGCATGTCTACACCTCTGGGGGGATTCAAGATCACATTAACACAAACAAGAAAAACTCAGAAATCAGGAGGAGACAATGATGCACCAGCCTCACACCCACCGTTGGACTTCACCCTCCCTGGGTCCCGATATCATCTGGCCTTCACCCTGCCCACATGGAATTGGGTTTCAAGGAGCACCAGGTGAGAAGATGGCAGCCTTGCCCTGGGAGGTAAAAGCCAAGGGGTCCTCCTGCAGGTCAGAGGTGATAGGTTGGAGTTTTGAGGAAGGACCCAGGGTTGGGGTTTCTCAGACTGGGCAACAGCAACTGGAGATGTCTGAGGGATGCCCCTGAACTGGTGACCAGAGGGAAAAAGAATGTTAAAAAAAAAGTCAAAGAATTTGGCCCAGAACAAGTCCACAGGTCCTGATGATATATATATATCCAGGATTACTAAAGAAGTTAGCTGAGGAGTTAAGCAAACCACTGGCAACATTTTTCAATAATGCATTAATTATTGGTGTAGTACCAGAGGACTAGAGGGAAGCTACAGTGTTCTCTATTCATGAAAAAGGACCAAACACTGAAGTTGAGAACTATAGCCCAGTTAGTCTAATTTCCATAGTCTGTAAGCAACTGGAAAAATAAAGATAAATTGGACTAGTGTTTTAAAAAAAATGATGTCATAGATCCCGCACAACATAAATTTGTCAGTGGTAGGTCACCTGCGTCAAACTTACTGAACTTCTGTGAGTCAGTGAGCAGGGCTCTCAATGAAGAGGTAGGTGGCTGTGGATGTAGTTTTTCTGGAATTTGTAAAGGACATTCAACACAGTGCAACATATATATTCATTAAACAACCTAAAAGATGTATCCCGGGGAAGCTCCATAGATGGAGTGTGAGTTGGTTACTGAGAATAAGGCAGAGAGTAAGGATAAATGCAAAATACTGAATTGGTTAGATGAGACAAGTGGCATCCCACAGGGCTCAGTCCTGAGACTATTACTATTTAATTTTTACGTTCGGGATTTGTGCGACAGTATCGTGGTTGGACTACTAAGTTCATGTATGATGTGAAAATTGGGGGAATTATAGATGCAGACACCAGTTCCATTCTACAGGTGGACATAAACAGATTGGCACAGTATGCAGAAAAAATTTTTATAAGACATACAATACCAGAAGTATTGCATCTAGGCAACAAGAACCCACAAGCAATTTACAGCACAGATAACTGCCATTGGGGCACAGGTCAGGAAGCATAGGAAAACCAGGAGCAGTTATAAAATTCATAAGTAACATTTTATTATCAATAACATTAAAATAAAAAACAATAATTTTTCAGTATAACTATTTACAAAGGCAATACAAATGGAGAAAACAAAATCCTTGGTCTGAGGGTTTCTTTGATTCCAAGTTTCAGTCTCTCCCCAGCAAAGACTGCTGCTTTTTTTAATTACAAGTCTTTGCTTGATAATTAACTTCTTCACCCTAAACTCATTAAGGAGACATTCTGTTTTTTCACAAAATATTCTTGTCAGTTTCTTTGCAGAGCAGGCTTGCAAATAGAACAGGTTTCCAAGCTGACCTCCTGCTGACAGCTCTGCAAAAGAATTTGCAAACAAGACTGAGAGGAGCTCAAACTGCATCTCAGGTTAACTCGCTAAATTCCAGATATCTTTTTGTAATCATTTCAACAGTATAACTATATACAGTTCAAATCACTGGATCCCAGTATCACTTACAGATTCACATATATTTTTAAAACCGCAGATATGCAAGGGGGAAGAAAATACAGAAACAGCAACTGAAGGCAGAGAGATAGCTAGAGGCAAATAATTGTAAGACCATCACAGTGATCAGTTCCTAGGTCTCATGTGAACATTCAGTTGCACAACCAGACAGACAAGAGACAGAAAGGGAGAGGATAGTACAGATCCTTGTGTTTATCTATTTCTGCAAAACAAATGGGACAGGGCCTTATTCAACCCAGTCACAATAATGTCCCACTGAGATTAACCACTAAGGAAAAGGACCTTGGAATAATTACGAACATACGAAATTTGCCAGCAGATAAAGGCCTAGAGGTCTATCAAGTCTGCTCGAATGTGCAGCTAGCACCCCGTATTCTGCAGCTGCCCCTCCCTTCCACCTTTCCCCTTCATTAACCCTCCCCCTTGTCCTGTCCCATCCTCGTTTGAAGCAGTCCACTGTTCTACTGCATACCACTTCAGCAGGTAATGTATTCCACCCAGCCACCACCCTCTCTGTAAAAAAGTGTCTCCTCATCTCCCTCCTGAACCTTCCTCGCTCCAGTCTCATATCATGGCCCCGGTGGCCCTCCCCTCCCTTACTTTGAACAGCCCCTCTGTACCCATCTTGTTTAATTGTTTAATTGTGACCAATAATCTTAAATGGGATAGCCATTATGAAATGATTGTTAAAAAATATAGCAAGAATATTAGCAGTAGAACGAAGGAGATGATGCTGCCCTTCTATCGCTCTCATATTAGCCCATACCTGGAGAATAGTGTATAGGGTATGGAGGCCATATACAAGAAAGAATGCCAACAGACTAGAAATAGTTAAAAGATGCTTCACTTAGAAAATAACACGGATGTATGACAAGTCGTACCAGGAAAGACTGGGGGAACTAAATATGTTCTCTCTGACAAGGAAGAGAATGAGGGGATATGATTTTGACATACAGAGCAGCATCGGATCTGCTGTTATTAAAAGCCATAAGTCTAACAGAAAAGTTCACCAGAGGGGGTATGAGAGGTTACCTCCTGAAGTTAACATGGGGATAACTTAAGAAGAAAAAAGTGAAAGGGCAGGTTCACACAAAGAATTATATCAATGTGGAACAGTCTGCCAGAGGAATTGGTATATAGCAGGACTGTAGATGCTTTCAAGAGGAAATCGGATGTGTACTGGTATATAGAGGAAGAATTCTCAGTGGACAGCACCAAGTGAGCACTATGAGGGAATTAACAGAGGCTCCCTGCCTCCTTTTGCCTGTAAACTTTCCTATGTTCCTCTGAGAGGCTTGAATCTCTGCATATCGAGCAATATGCAGTGTTAAGAGATTTCATATAATGGCATACAACTTATTGTATTTTTCTTTCCTCCGACTGTAACTATGTTATGTATCATGCATGTATGTTTGTATTAGTGCAAATTCTGTTTTTTCTCTAAGTATGTGCAACTCTACCGCTATATGTCTTTAATTCATTATCACCCTCCCGAAAAAAGGACAAGCTTGTCTCAGTAGCCTCACCGGTTATTAAAATTTGAATAAATAAACATGTAGGAGCTACGAGCGGGACCAGTTCTTTGACTTACAAACGAACATTTCTTTGACTTGAAAGAAAAACCTGAGAGAACTGGGGGCAGAGACCACATGACATGTGATTAGGTGACAGGAAGAGTCAAGTTTGAAGACGGTTATGGAACGCAAGCGTACTCAGTGGAAAAGAAACTGCCACAGTGTGGACAGTGAATTGAATCTAGGTAGTCAGACTGTAGGGTTGTTGTCTCTGTGCTTTCTGTGCTACCTTTGCACCAGCGCTTTATTTTTTTTTTTTTATAAAAAAAAACGAAATGTTTTGGCTCACCATGGCCCAAATAAGGGTCACTATTTAGTGGCTGACTCCATTTTTTGGCCTGATAAAACTGCTGTATCACACCAATATGTTCTTAGCAGGCTAAAACAAGTCTGTGGTTTGGTATCTTCTTCCTTTGCAGATTGTCTATAATTCCTAGTGCACTTTACTGTCTTGCTAAGGCAGTCATTAATCTTAATTGTAGTTGTCCATATTATCCATGATGCATTGTGTTGAGGAAATCTCTGTCATTTCCCACTTCCTGAAGGAGCACATTTTCTGGTACTCATGCTTGGACCCCACATGGGCCAATACCTCCCCTGAAGTTGCAGGCAGCCAAAATAATAACTGTCGAAGAACTGGATTTTGGGAGGGATGGGATCATATTTGGCATCCGTGAAACCAAAACCCCTATCCCTTATACTTCTTTATACTGAGCGCCTTCCCCACTCTCCCATGTTTCATAATATAATAATCAGGAGAGAGCAGTGGTGTGCTCCATAGACTTATATGGAGACATTTTGTTAACTACATTTTTTTACATTCTAGAGGGCCAATTTGAACAAAACAAGCCTACCACTCAGCTAAGAAGGTCCTTCTTAGTTGGGCAGTGGCCTTGATTTGGTCACATTGGTCCTCTAGAATTTATATATATATATATATATATATATATGAATTAGTGTTAAAATGTCCCGACATATGTTTCTGAGGTGCAGCCCCATGCTCTCAAGACTATTGCCTCATAAACTGTGTGAAAGGAGAGGCAGTGCTCAGTGTAGGGAACTGGGAAGGATCAGGCGTTCAGCTCCATGCAGCCTAACTATGATCCCTTCCTTCCCGAAATGCAGCTCATAGAAAATTACTGTTTTGGCAGCCTGCAACTATGGGGGAAGTAAGATCCTGGTGGGGCTCTAGGAGCAGTCTGTCGAAAGACACAAAAGGTGCTGTTTTAAACGCATTCTTGTTGCCTATACATTTTTGCATAACCTTTGCCTCAGAGCTATGCACAGCAGTTCTTCTCTTTTAAAATGCTTAACTACTTATATCTCGTAGTAATCTCATGAAACAGTCCCAACTAACTGGCTGCTTCTGCTTCCCTGTGCTAGGCTGAAACAATGACTACATCACACTAAAGATTCCTAAGCAGGACAAAACATTGCTCTGGTTTACTGTTTTCCTCCTTTGTAGATTGTATAGGATGCCTAGTGCACCTTATAGTAGTCCTCCTTAAAGCTAAGCCAGCCATAGCTGTGGCATAGTGGTTCTACATATTAACCATTGTGCAGTGCATCAGGGGAATGTGCGTAGTTTTTCACTTCTTCAGAATATGGCGTCGTGGTCTGCATTGTTTTTACGTACACCTTGCCCCAGTACTTTGCATTGTGATTCTGTTAAAATTCCTTATTGATTAGGGCTCACCATGACAAAACAACTGTCACCACTGTCTGGCTAACTCTTTGTGAGTGCCTAGGACAATGGCTAGATCACACAGATGAGTCCTAAACAGGATGAAATGTGTGTCTGTGGTTTGCCATTTTCAGCCTTTGTGGATTGTTTCCGAGGAACAGTACAACTTAAGGCCCAGATTAAACTTAAGGCAGCCATAAATCCATCAAAGTGCTTGGAGATACAGTAAATTACTACCATGATGCACCATGTGAGGAGCACTATGTATACTATACTCTGGAGTCTAAGTCTCTAATTTAGTGGTTTTTAAATTATGTGTCATGACATAAACATGAGACACTTGATTTGGGCCATAACAGCTACCTTAACCCAATGCACTGGTTCAGCAGAATTTGCAAAACTACGTTTCCATTATATTTCTTTTTTTTTTTTTTTTCATTTTAAGAACTTGATAACCTTAGCTGATCAGGGGGCTGTATACAAAGGTACGTTTGTTAATTTCCATTCATTTTTCTGCAGGCATTTCAGCTGTCATCTTTGCTAAAAGGCTGCACAAAAATCACTGGGTGTGGGAATGAGCATCAACCAACATGAATGAAAACATGTCCGTTCATCAGTGCAGTGGTAGGGCTACTGCTAGTGATCCCAGCAAAGAACAGTTACATAAGAACTTACCATAACAGTAGATCTTTGAGGGCATCTCAGTCATCAGGTTGCACCATAGGAACTTCACTGTCAGTGAAGGAGACGCCACACAGAAGATTTTCAGCAGTACAACTTGGGCCGCCCACACCGTCGGCATCCGTCAACATCACCAACCCTATAAAGGCGTGAGTGGCCCAGCTCCCTCCTCAATTCTTTCCCCCAGAGGCAAAGGGAGCAAAGCCCCAGCCATGGGGGACTGAGGAGAGAGAGAGGTGCCCAGACCTATGTGAAAGGCTGGATACACCAGACAGCCAGTTCCTAGACAGGAGCCCCAAGAAGGGGGATGGTGGGAGGGAAAACAGACCTTATGACTCAGATCCCCTCAAAGATCTACTGTTACGGTAAGTTCTTATGTAACTGTTCTATCTTCTTCTGGGGTATCCCAGTCATCAAGTGACACCGTAGGAATGAGACCCAAGCAGTTACTGGTACAAACAGACAGTCTGGGAAGGGGGCTCTCCATAAACTCAAGACAGAAGGTCCTGTAGCACAGCCCTGCCAAAACCTTCACAGGCTCTTAAGGCAATGTCCAGACTGTAGAGCTTAGCGAAAGTATGGACCATACTCCAGGTGGTAGCGGCACAGATGACTGCAGTCGAGACCCCTCAGAAACAAGCCACAGAGGTAGCCATGCCTCTGGTGGAATGAGCTTTAACAACAGAAGGCAAATCCTTGCTGTACTTCTTGTAGCAAAACACTATGCAATTTGCCAACCATCTGAATAAACATTGTTTAGCAACTGAAGCGCCTTCTCTGCCTAGGGTGAAGAAAACAAATAACCTGCTTCTACTTTCTACAATCCTTCTGTGAAGCAAGTAGTACTTCAAAGCTCTGTGCACATCTAATGTATGGAGCAGTGCTTCCCCTGGATTGGTACACTCAGGAAAATAAATGGGAAGGTGGATAGACTGGTTGAATGTGAACTTGGAGCCACCTTAGGGAGAAACTTAGGATTTGTGTGCAAGACACCCTATCTTTGTGAAAACTCAAATAAGGCTCCTTGCACCAAAGGGCCTGAAACTCTGAAATTCTTCAAGCAGAAGTAATGGCAATTAAAAATAATGATCGCAAGTTGCAATTGGCTCAAAAGGAGACAGGGTCAACTTCTCCAAAATAAAATTCAAATCCCAAGGACAGGAGAACAGATCAGGGGTTTCAGATGCAGGATCCCCCTGAGGAAGGTATGGGAGACATCTAGCTGAGCAATAGTGTGGTCACCCATGGGCTCATGAAAGGCAGAAACAGCCAAAATGTGCACCTTGAGGGAAGAGTACTGGAGACCTGAGTCCGACAGAGAGATAAGGTAGACCAGGATGTGGTTCACTGGGCAGGTGAAAGGATCCAAACTATGTTTGGCAGCCCAGATGGCAAACTACTTCTGCTCCATGGCATATGTGGCTCAAGTAGAAGGCTTCTGGGTGACCACCAAGATGTCTGCTACTCTGTTCGAGACCCTGAACCAGGCGATGTCTACGTCCTCAGGAACCAAGCATGCAGATGGAGGGTGGGACCTGAGTTTAGGATGAATCAGGGTCCCCTAAGCCTGGGTTAGCAGATTCCTTCAGAGGCAGAGAGGGACCGGAGGCTCCTCCACCAGCTGCTGAAGCAGGGGGATCCATATCTGCCGAGGCCAGAATTGAGCTACCAGAATCATGCTGGTGCCCTACACCTGCAGTTTGATGAGCACCCTTTGAATTAGAGGAAACGGAGGGAAGACATAAAGGAATCTCCAGCTCCAGGAGAGGGACAAAGTGTCTCACCAGAAAATTCCAGGCCCTGGATCTAGCCAGCAGAAAATGGGCAGTTTTTCATTGAGTGAGGACACAGAAAGGTCCAACTCTGGGCAACCCCATCTGTCAAACAAGTCTTCTGTGATGGATGAGAGGAGCTCCCAGTCGTGCATGTTGTACTGAGTCTGGCTGAGGCTGTCCGCCAGAGTGTTTAAGATGCCTGGCACGTGGACCGCTGAGAGTGTTAGACAATGTTACAGCGCCCAGTACCATACTCTCATGGCCTCCGTGCATAGGAGGTAAGAATGAGTCCCCCCTTGCTTGTTGATCTAGTATACTACACTCAAATTGTTTGACTGCACCAGAAGCTGACCTGGAGCCAGGTGTTCCTGAAAAGTCTGCATGGAGTAGAGCACCTCTCATCTCTACGACACTGATATTCAGTGAGGTTTCCAACTGGGCTAAGAGCCCTGGGTCTGAAAGGGACCCAGGTGTGCTCCCCAGCCCAGACCTGAGGCATCTGTGGCGAGGATCTGTTGCAGGGAGGAGATCTGGAATGGGATGCCTTGAAGCAGATTCAAGGGGTCCATCCACCACCGCAGCACCTTGGGGATTGGGAAAGAGACCAGAACTGGAGAGTCCAACTCGTCCATGCGCTGGTCCCACAGCACCCAGAGGGTCCACTGGAAGTCGTGCATATGAAGCGTGGCCAGTGGAACAGTGGATATGGCAGCTGCCATCAGGTTCGACAGTCTCAGATATACTCTGACAGGAACGTGGCAGCTCTGAGTGACTTCCTGAGCTTGGGCAATAAGGCACTCTGCCTTGTTTTGGGGCAGAAAGGCCTTCCTTTGGGCCAAGTCCAGAACTGCCCCTATGTACTGCAGTCTTTGGGATGGTATCAGAACTGACTTGGGCAGATTTATGGTGAAGCCCAGGAAGTGGAAAAGCTGCAGAGTTCACTCCAGAGTTGCCAAAAGCTGTTCCCTGGATGGGACCATTAGGAGCCAATCATCCAGATAAGGGAAAACATACAGTCCCTCTCTTCTGAGAGCTACTGCTACTGCTGCTAAGCATTTGGTAAAGACTCATGGCACAGAGGACAAGCTAAAGGGTAACACTTTGAACAGATAATGCCCACCCTGAAACACAGAAACGTAAATTACACACCTACCATAATTCTTGATCTTCTTGGACAAAGTCTTCACCACCGCGAGCCAGGCACGTGCGGTGGAGACTATCTCGGCGTCGACACTCCAACCGCCTCAGTACCTTACCCCCCCCCCCGGAGGTGCGGCATAACTAACCTAGAGAGGACTAACCTAAAAACTGGACATAAGGTAGTCTGAATGACCCGTGTAAGAAGGGTCAACAACAAAATCTTCACAGCTCAGCCATTGAGGGAGTGAAGACCAGAAACAGAGAAGTAAGCTCGGGAGATGGTGGATGGGTGTGTGAATGAGTGGTGGAGACTTCGTCCAAGAAGATCAAGAATTATGGTAGGTATGTAATTTACATATCTTCCTGGACATAAAGTCTCTACCACTCAATCACACTGATGGGAGAGTACAGAGCTAAATAATCCCTGAGACGGGTGGCAGGGGAGAAAGTAGCTCACTTTCTTAGGACAGAAGTCCGTTAAGAATTTTCCTGCCAAATGACTGATGTCACCTGGCATGGATGTCCAAGGCACAGTGCTTAACAAACATATGCATGGAGTTCCAGGTAGCCGCATTGCAAATATCTGCAATGGGGACATTACTGATTTCTGCCAGAGATGCCGTGACTGCTCTGGTAGAGTGAGCGTACACTCTGCCTTCCAGCTTGACCTGTGCCATAGAATAGCAGTGGTGAAGGCATGCCACCAGCCATACTGAAATGCACTTGATAGCAACAGGTTGACCCAGCCGGGCCGCGTTGAAGGACACAAACAGTTGTTGAGCCTGTGAATTTCCTTTGTTCAACTGAGATAGAACTACAAGGCTCTTTTTACATCCAGGGAATGAAGGGTACGTTCCCTTTCATTCTGGAAGTTTGCAAAGTAGGTAGGAAGGACTAAAGGTTGATTCAGATGGAACTCTGAGACCACCTTAGGCAGAAACTTAGCACGAGTCCTAAGAACTACTGTATAGCAGCTTATATTGACGCCCTTTTTATTTAGCGCAGAGTGGGATGCAGTACTATTTAGCGCCCTGTTAAATTAACACATCAGCTTCATGTCCCATTACAGCACTATGCTCGCTGTAATATTAGCAATCAGCTTATTTTAGCGCTTTTGTCAGTTAAGCTAATATAACGAAAATTAACTGAAAGCTAATATTTCCTGCTATACAGTATTTTGTCCTTGTGAAATACAGTATACAGGGGGGTCTGTGACCAAGGCGTGTATTTCAGAAACCCAACAAGCAGAAGTAATGGCCACCAGGAAGGCAGTCTTCCAAGTGAGGAATTTCAACTCGCAAGCAGCTAGAGGCTCGAAAGGTTTGCGAGTGAGCATATCTAGCACAAGGTTAACATCCCAGGCTGCAACTGGACATCTAATAGGAGGTCTAGTATGCAGAATCCCTTTAAGAAATCTCTTAACTATGGGCAGCTGAGCCAGCGACATGGAAAGTATTGGCTCATGATATGCCGAAATGGCACAAAGATGAACTTTGACTGTGGAGTATTGCAGACCTGTGTTTGAGAGGTCTAAGAGATACTACAGGACTTTATTCAGTAGGCAGGAAAAATGATTCCAAGAGAATTTTGCACACCAGATAGAGACACGCTTCCATTTAGCTGTGTAGGTTTTTCTGGTGGCCGGCTTGCGCATGGCCAAGAGAATATCTGAAACTCTACGAGAAACATTAAACCTATTCACCTCTCTCTCCTCAGGAGCCAAGCATGAAGGTGAAGTGACCTCAGGTTGGGATGGACCACAGGATCCTGGGTCAGAAGGTTCGTCCAAAGGGGAAGCAGTTTCGGTGGGGATGTAAAACGGTCCAGATCTGGAGTTCCCCACTCTTAGAAGAGTGACTGAGAAGCACCCTCTGAATTAGAGGAGGAAAAGCGTATAGAAAGCATTTTGTCCACTGCAGCCTGAACGCATCCTGACAGAAAATGCCAGGCCCTGGATTTCAGGAGCAGAAGAGAGGCAGTTTTGTGTTGAGTGGGGATGCAAAAAGGTCCAGGTCTGGAATTCCCCACTCTGCGAATAGTGACTGAACTACGGTTGAGTCGAAAGACCACTCATGAGGATCTGCCTCCATTTTGCTGAGACGGTCTGCCAGCTCGTTTTGTACTCCTGGCAGGTAAACCAGCTGAATCAGAGCCTTGTGCTCCAGGCACCATTCCCTGCATAAAGGGTAAGAGTGTGCACCACCCTGTTTGTAGATGTAGTACATCACTGCCTTGTTGTCCATTTGAAGGAGAATGTTCTTGTGACAGAGTATATCCTTCATAGCTCAGACTACACAGAGGCCAGCTCTCATTTCTAGGACATTTATGAGATGTTAAGACTCATCCTGAATCCACATACCCTGGGTATGGAGATCCGGGCAGTGAGCTCCCCAACCCATCAGGGACGCATCTGTGGTAATGGAGATCTGATGATCCAGAGAGGCGAAGGGATATCCTTCCAGAAAGTTGTCCTCCTGAGACCACCAGGTGAGTGACCTCTTCAGAGGTTCCGTTACCTTGATGAGAAAGGACTGAGGGTGAGTGGCTGGGGACCACTGAGTACTGAGAATCCACTAAGATGTTCTCATATGAAGACAAGTCAAGAGTACAGTGAACACCGAGGATGTAATGAGGCCCAGCATCCGCTGCATCAAGAGATCTCGAACTGAACCATGTTCTCTGATGAATCAGGCCATCTGTAAGATATCGCTCCTTCTGTTCTTTGGAAGAAAAGCTTTCATACAGGAAGTGTCCAGAAGAGTTCTTATGAAGAGAAACTTCTGGGAGGGCTGCAACTGTGACTTCTTGAGGTTCAGTAGGACTCCCATGGCCTCCAGAGTCTCTTGCCTGGAGGGACTTGCTAGAAGCCAGTCATCCAGATACAGGAATACTTGGATTCTGATTTTCCTTAGATGCACCGCAAGAACTGCACAACACTTTGTAAAAACTCAAGGCGCCAAGGACAGCCCAAAGCGCAGGACTCTGAATTGATAGTGTTGACCCAATGCCATGCACCTTGGATATTTGTGGTGATTTGGGTGTATGAGAATGTGCTGGTAGGTGTCCTGCATGTCCAGGGAGGCTAGCCAATCATATTGATGAAATCGCAGTAGGGTACGAGTGATATCATCTTGAACTTTTCCTTGTGTAGGAATTTGTCTAACTTTCTGAAATCCAGAATGGGGCGCATGCCACCAGCTTTCTTTGGGACCAGAAAATAATGGGAGTGGAAACCTGTGTTGCGTTGATCCGGGCTGAACTACTTCTTCTGCCCTGTTGTTCAGAAGACTTTGTACCTTGGAAGCAAGAAGGTCTGACTGTACTGCAGACAGCCTGGGCTGTTGTTTGGGAGGATGATCCGGAGGGGTTTCTAACAGACTGAGAGAGTACCCCTCGCGGATTATCCTGAGGACCCATTTGTCTGATGTTATAGATTTCCACTGGTCATAGAACTGAGTCAGACGTCCTCCCACTGTCGAGGAAGAGTCCCCCTCGGGCAGCTGAGATGGGACCTTGGCCAGAAATTCTGAAGGTGGCACTGGGTGCTTTTGGACCTTGTACCTTTTGCTGCATTTTCTTTTGTGGCTGAGGGTTCTGGTTTCTGTTAAAACCACCTCTGCCTTTGCCCGAAAAGGACTGAAGGTTGTGAAACTATGTTTGTTCCCACCCCCTCGAGAGAGAGCGGGTGGAGGTCTGGCTGTCTTAATGGCAGACCTAGTCTTCCATGTGGCCTCTAGTGCTTGTTCCACCTGGGGCCCAAACAAATACATGCTGTTGAAAGGTAAGGCCATGACTTGCTGTTGGGCATCATTCATGAAGGCTGAAGTATGCAGCCAAGAGTAGCGATGGGTGCAAATGTCAGCCACCACCGCCCTGGAAATGGTATTGAAAGCGTCCATTGCAGCCTTAACTTGTTGGTTATTGCACTCAATACCCCTAGTTATGGTCTGTAGTAGCTCTGAGTTAACCTCCAATTCAGGCAGAGCTTCTACCATTGCTTTGAGTGAATGCCAAAGAACATACTCATATTGTGAAAAATAGCCCTGGTAGCTGGCAATATGCATGCCCAGGGTTGAGGCAGCAAAGACTCTCTTACCCAGGGTGTCTATCTTGTGAGATTCTTTGTTTATAGGATAGGCTGTAGATTCCTGAGGGAGCACAGCCTTATCATTCTCTGCCAGGACCACAATGGCATCAGCAAAGGCTTGAGAGGCCAAAATGGGGCGATCCTTGGGAGGGGCATATGTCCTGTCTATGGACTTGGCCACAGAAGGAAAAAGCACTGGACTCTTCCACACCATCTGGTAATGAGTCTCAAAAGAAGGCTGTGCAGGAAGGATTTCCGGAGCATGTAGATATTGTAGATGCAGAAGCTTCACAGGATCTATTTCCGTGGACTGGAGAGAAAGAGTAGAATTTAAATTCTTGAGCAGAGACTTAAAGGTAAGGTCCTCCACAATAGGCTCTGCAGGAGGATTGATCCCTGCCCACAGGGCAGAATCACCATCAACATTGTCACCCAGCCGAAGATCTGGATCGGGCTCAAAATCATCTCCTGACAGTCCGGGGGGGACTGCATAGACAGGAGCAGGATGAAAACCAGGAGGAAGAAGAGAAGAAGAAAGAATCGGAATCGAAAACCTCTATAAACTAGATGGCGCCACATACATCCCCGACGCTGCCGAAGAGAACGGTGCCGAGAACAGAGAGGGCCCCGACATAGAAAATGATGTCACACCTGGTGCTGACAGGAAGCACAACACCACGTATGGCGCCAATGCCACCCCTGGCACTGGAAGCACCAACAGATAGCATGGCACTGCACGTGGTGCCAACGCCAGCCCCGGCGTCGACAGAGCATGTGGCACTGCAGATGGTGCCGACACCACCCGAGGCTCCGCAAGGGACCTCTGTGCCAGAGAAGCCAGCACCACAGATGATGGTACTGTAACAGAAGTCTGAAAACTGTGATTTGAAGTTAAAGGATGAAAAATGGCAGGAGAGAAAGACATCGGTGTGGACCCCTGTGCCGCAGCCATGTGAGGAGGATAGACACCAGAGCACGGAGTCGACGGCACCAAAGAAGGCGCTGAGTGACTAGGAAGTCCTAACCACCTTGCCTGCCATTCCAAAACCAACAGGCCTGAAGGCCCCGGTGACAGACTGGCCAGTTCGAGCAGTCGAGAAAACCTCCGAGCCCACTGCTCCATAAAAGTGGTCCAACTGTAGAACTGCTCATCGGAAGCCCCTCCAATAGGCAGAGAGAGCTCCGGTGTATAAGAGGCTAGCTAACAGAGACAGAAACTGTGACTCCGAAGAGGCAAAGACCGCCCTGACCCTACAATCGATTGTCTACGGCAGATGTACCAGAGGGCAACATCGAAGGATGCCATTTCTTCTTTGACTTGCAGGTCAAGAAGAACTCAAGAACAATGGTGCCAGGAATGGGACCTGCTTTTTATGCTTAGGAGACCGCCATCTCTCCAAGCATTGACCATCTCACAGTCAGCCCTCTCGGGAGGTAGGCGGACCAGACCTGGCTCACTGAACAGTCATCCAAGTTCCCTACTGTCACCTGCCCCACTCATGGTCGACCTGGCCAATGGAGGGCTGAAGACTTCTTTGTACAAGTAAGAATTTATTAAAATATAATCGGCACTTATCATTGATAAAATACCAAATAATAAAACTGAAAACTAAGCTGTTAGTTTGAAGTTTGACTTCAACCAGGTGAGCGACATCATCAATGAAGTGCATTCTTAGCTAAGGGAAAAAGGAACTGAGGCAGTTGGAGGTCGATCACTAGATGGTCTATACCGCATGTGCCTGGCTCACGGTGCCGCTTCCTCGCAGCCCCATCTCGACACCGGCCCTCCTGAAAAAGTTTGCTCCCTCTGGGTCCTAGCACTTCCAGCGTACTCCCATCAGTGTGAATGAGTGGTGGAGACTTTATGTCCAGGAAGATCAGAGAAACTTCCTGTGGGAAGAAAAAAACAAAATGTACAGGTAAGCATCCTGCAGGTCCAGTGAACACAGCCAGAGCCCTGTTTTGAGGATGGGTAAGGTAACCATCTGAAACGTTTTGTACTGGACATACATACTGAGGTCCTTTAGGTTTAGAATGGGCCTCAGATTGACGGTCTTTTTGGGTACCAGGAAAAACATGGAATAGAACCCCTTGTTTCTGTGATGCCTGGGAACTGGCTCAATGGCTTGCTTGTGTAGAAGGGACTGCACCTCCTCCCAGAGAACAGAAAGGTGAGCCGGGAGGTTACTGGAGGGTGGAAGGAGGGATTTCTGGAGGTTGCTTGATGAGTTCCAGGATGTGCTCCTTCTCTATGATCTGCAGAATCTATGCGTCTGAAGTTATGGTTCTCCATTGGTTCTGATGGAGGGAGAACCAGCCTCCGATCACCATCTCCTGGTCTGAGACCAGAGGAGAGGGGGCTGACAAGGAGTCAAGCAGAGGCAAAGCCAGCCGCTTGAGCTGGTCTCTCACTTCTAGGGTGCTTGGCCGCAGCTCCAGCAACAGAGAGGGTGGGCAAGAAAGCTGGGGCTTTGCATTTTTCATTGGGACAGGAGGCTGTACTGGACCTACTGGGTGCTTTGTGGAAGGGAGGATGCCCTCTACCTCTTGACTGGGTATGGTAGAAGGAATGAACAGACTTAAGGGCCCTGCCTGAGGCTTGCAGATCATTAATAATATACTAGTATACTGGACATGAGGGCCAAACAGCTTAGCACCATTAAAGGGGGCATTAAGCAGTTTTTGCTGTACATCAGCAGTGAACCCAGATACTCTGAGACAGGAATGCCTATGCAGGCATATGCCCATGGCGGCCGCCCTGGCAATGGTATCAGCCATATCACAGAGGGCTCTGCGGAGAGGTGCTTGCTAACAACCTCAGCTGCTTGGACGCACTGGAGCAGCTCCTGCTTCTGTGTGTGATCTGGAAGGGTCTATGCTGCAGCCTTGACCTTTTTCCAGATGACATTTTGGTATTTTTTTTTTGTTTTGTTTTTGTTGACCAGGAAAGGAGGACTGGGCAATTCTGCTTATTTTCAGCCTCATCCTGGGAGAGGGGGGATACAGATCGATGCCAACTGACATTTAACCAGGTTAAGCTGTTGGTGGTATTTTTAGCGAATGATTGAAATTTGGCCAGGACACCAGGGAAATGCCACTACTCTTTTTGAGAAGTGACATCGGATAGTTAACATCCACCTGGACAACCACAACACAGGCAGATGGGACCTCAGTTTAACATCTCATCCAAAAGATGGTGTTTTACCATTTGAGACAGGTAGTTTGCTATTCTCAAACACAGGGTGGAAGAAGCATACTCCCTCTTGCCCCAGAGGTCAGTTCTGCAAGACTCTTTATCTGGGGGGACGGAACTAAGGTGCTTAGGCACCTTAGACCTGTCATGAGCTGCCTTGATGACCACAGAGTCTGTTTCAGGTTCGGCAGCATAACAGGGGAGCCCTTGGGGGACATGATAGAGTTTATCTGCCCTGCAGGGCATAGCTGGCACCATGTCTAGTTTGTGCCAGGCTGCTGTGGCTGCATTCCTCAGAGCAGGAGAAATTATCTTTGGGGGAAATTCAGGGATCTCCAGGAACTCCACCAGCTCCTTTCTGGTAGCATCTTCTTCCTCACTGTGGAAGCCCAAGACTGAGGAGAGCTACTTCATCACAATAAAAAATACAGGGTACTCCGGAGACCTGGGAGTGTGCTTCACTGAGTCCTCACTGACAGACGATGCAGTATATCTGTCAGAGAGAAAGATCTCTTCCTCTTCCTCCTCCACATCATCAGGAAGAATGAGGTCTGGGTGGTACTCCTCGACATCAACCTCTTCTAAATCTAGGTCTGGCATTGGATGCACCAATGACGGCCAACAGGAAGCTTCACATGGCCGACTAGTAAGTGTTAATAATTTTTTTATTTTTATTTAGCTTTTGTTGACCGGGTAAACGCACTAGACAAATTCTGCCTATTTTCAGGCATGACCCGGGGGAGGGGGATACAGATGAATGCCAACTGACTTTGAACCAGATTAAGCTGTTGGTGGTATTTTAGCAATGCTGCCACTGACACTGTTGGCGAAGGGAGCCTAAAGGCACCAAGCTGCTGTACAATCACATTAGTGAACTTAAGCAGGATTTTGTTCAAGTCAACGATGTTCGTTGATAGAAGGGGGTTTGACGGTACAGGTGTCAATGACCTACCTTCTGGATCCTGAGAACCCGAAGAGCCTGTAGCCTTGGAGTGAGAAGGGGCAGGCCTCAGTGGGAGAGCTGACAATGATGAGCCTGTTGTTGACAAAGGAGGGTCCGACAACCAGGAGGTCACCCTGAGAATCAGGCTGAGGTTCTGTCAGTATAGGTCTGGTGGGCACAGAGACCTGGATAGCAGTTTTCCGCATTTGCGCAGCTGCAGCCGACAAGGATTCCCCAAAAGAAGGAGAAGAGGCCATTGGGGAATGGGGGGAGCAGTTGCAATCTTGGTCTTTTTTTTTACTTTTCCCCGAGGATTGACTCATGCCTTGGAGGCCTTGGAGCGTGACAATCCAGTCAGCGACTGAGAGACTAGGATCATTGAGGATCCCTGTCCAGAACTGGCTACCTGTTGATTCCTTAGGACATTTTTAAGAGCCTTTCTGCGTCACCTGAGGGTTATCTGGTTAAACGTCTGGCAGAGCTCCCAGACAGAAACTTCATGTTCAGGCCCAAGACAGCAGACACAGAGAGAATGTTCGTCTGTGGAGGAATCTTCTTTCCACAGCGGCAGTGAAGGAAGAGAGACGTCAAAGGATTAACTCTCGACATAAACAAGTTAGAATAATCTCTTTTATAAAAGAGATTCAGAAAAATACTGAAGAAAAAGCCGTAGACAAAAATGGCTCAAATACTGTATCGGAGCTTCTACGGAGACCAATGCGAGCGAGTCGATGGTGGGAAAGAACTGAGGAGAGAGTGGTGCCTCTCACACCTTTATAGGGTTGGAGACGTCGATGAATGTCGACGGCCCTGTTCTACTGCTGAAAATCTTCTGTGTGGATTCCTTTCAACGACGGTGAAGTTCCTATGGTGTCACCTGATGACCGAGTTACCCCCAAAGAAGATCTAATGTTCAGAAATGTGCCCTGGCCATCAAAAGCTGGCTTGGGAGAGGTGGACTGAGCAGCCCAGAAAACACTGTCTTCTACAGAGAGGGAGGGTAACCATCCTTACTGCAATACTGCCACCTGGGGGACCACAGGCAGCAGTGCAGCAGAAGATACCAAATGGGAGGGGGAAGAAGCTGAGCAGGTGACTTGTGCTGCACACACTGCCATTGCACGGATCCCCCTTGATTGCCAGTGTCCTCCAAGGAGGAAATGGGCAGAAAATGGCGCCGGCTTCCCAAGGGATTCTGGTACGTATGAGATGGCCCTGCCTCCTCGCCCACCACCTGACAAAGTGCTTATTCAGGGGCATATCCACTTCAACCCTTCCCCATCTAAGGAGGGGGTATAAGCCGAAGCTCAGTAGAGGCTGGTGGGTGTAGGTAGGTGAAGGCAGTGGGGGAGGTGCTGGGGGCTCTGGAGGGAGCCAGCAACAGTGATGGAAGGGCGCATATAAAAACTATGTCCCTAGCTGATGTCAAAGTCCATGTGCTCAATTTGTGGCCCTGCATAAATCACTTAAACTATCTGTGATTTAAGCCCCCCTATGTATAGCAGTCAGTGGATGCAGGACTCCACTGTGAACGAGATATTACATCTCAGCTGACTATCCAGGGTAAATAAATTGTAAAAACCAATACCCTGCATGTGATGTCACAGACAGTTGCTGTGACAACACCTACAATGGAACAAACTGTGAAATATGATCTCAGCTAAGTAAATATGGGGGGGGGATTATAGAGGGGAAAACATGGAAAGATGGGAGGGGGTAAGCACTGGAAATAAGCATGTGTGGAGTGTTGGCACATAATGAAAACCTACAAATTCTCAAGCAAGGATGGCTAAGAAGGCATAATGCCCTCAAACTTAGGGCAATAAATCCACTATTCTACTGGGGAATTTGGCACCTCGGTGTTAAACAAAGATATCCTTTCTTCTGGTCTTGACAAAGAGGCTATCCCTAGTCACTGATTTTTCTAACTTTTTGAGAAAATAATTCTTTCCAAGGCATTCTTACTCTATCAGGCAGTTTTTTTTTCTGGGGTTTACAGTGACTAATGCTTGGGTATCAGTTGCCTCTTCGTGCACACCAGAGAATTATTCAGAATTGTCACTCCCACTGTTGTAGAATCATAGGAAGGAAGTACAACCACATGAGTAGTTTTGTTGAGATAGGCAATATACTACCCAAAATAGATGAGAAAGTATTTCTTACCATTAATCTATTAAAAGTGACAGACTGCATTTACATATATGTCGCTTTTTGTTGCAAACTGTTACTCAAAATGTTAGTTATAACACATAAAAATGTTTTGATGAGACAGGTATTCCTGGCACAGAAGGATGCTACTGCAAGTATCTATTTATTTATTTATTTTTTTGCTAACCAGGATGGGTGGGCTAGGCAATTCTGCCTATTTTCAGCCTTGTCCTGGGAGCAGGGAAGACAGACAGATGGAAACCAACTGAAATTAAACCAGAGTAAGCTACTGGTTCAATTTTTAGTGAACGGGAGAAAATTGGCCAGGACACCAAGGAAATTCCCCGATTCTTTTTGAGAAGTTCCAGGTAGACAGGGCCTCGTTTAAACATCTCATCCAAAAGACGGCACCTCAGGAGTGCAGCAACACCCTCATGCTGCAATATAGTGTCAGTATTGAGATTTTACCTCAAGTTCCTGGTGTGGGGCTGGAACCCACTTCTGATCTTCTGGCTACAGGGACAAGTGTGAAACCTGCTAAGCCACTAACAAATGTAAAGCAATTATAACATATGCAATAATTAATCCCCTTCACTGAAATCAAGTAGATTCTCAATGCTGAGTTCGTTTGGTGTTATCAGGCACGAGAGTGAAGCTTGAGTGCCTTCCTGGTGCCACCGAACTAACAAGGTGTTGAGAATCCAGTGAGTTCTCAACGGGGTGGGGGTTATATATTATTTTTTTATATTGCAATTTCAGCCTGTTTTTCAATAGGGAAATATGCTTTACTGAGGTTCACACTGCCTATCTCCTTGACAGCTCAGTTCAGCTCGTGCTTTCATAATGAAACTTGCGATCGCTGCTGTAATACGGTTAGAGAGCAACCTTGTTCTACACGTTCCAAAATGTTAAGAACAACAAGTTCTAAATTCTGAAACGTGAAGAACAAGGTTTTGAAAACACAAAAAAAAACAGGCTCAAAGTGTATTATAAACCTATTGCGAAATGCATAAAAACATGTTTGCTTGGTATGCATTTTTCTTCTAGAACTGTCATTCAGATGTTTTAAAAATGTCACATGTAAGCTGATGAATGTTCAGCCTTTAGCTAGAGAAGCAAACATGTAAACTAATTTTTTTCTGAACAGGTATGATTTATTCAAGGTCACGGGGGTGGCACAGTTAGCAGTGGCGTCTAGGGACGGAGTATGGCAGACTGAAAACAGAGGGGGGAATCCCCTCCTACAGTAAGCTGGAACCATTTCAAATGTCATTGCTAGCAGTAATTCCTATTTACAAGATTCACAAAGCATGATGTGCAAAACTGCAGAATAAATTTCAAGACAGAGGCAACCTCTCCTTTATTCCACTCTAAAGGTCCTCACAGTGCACAAAATGTATGTGACTCAGTCCTTCCTGATACCTCAGTGTTTACTTATATAAAAGAACAAAATAAATCAAGAGACTGCTCTGGAGTTTCATAGAAACAGACAGTCTGTGAAATGGTACCGGACCGACTATAAAATTATTAGAGTTCTGGTATCTTTGAGCTCTGTTCTCAAAACTAATAGGGGACAGAAGTGGAGAATGTATGGACGGTCCACTGGTGCACTAGCAGTGCTTGCAGCCACTTTATGGGAGTTCCAGGTTTGCTGACGGACTAGAGTGTTTTGGCCTGGGAACAAGGAATAAGGCAGGTTGCTCCAGTGAGACTCAATCCATGCCAGCTTACTAAACGCAATCAATTGAAGAAAAAAAAAAGCCCGGCACCAGGCACCTTCCAACTGCAGCTTAAAAATTATCCATTTATTTGCAGACACCAATAGAAACAAAACATACGGAAAGCCGAAAAGGCTAACTGGGTTTTTCACATAGTGATTAGCTGCTTCACTGGAAGATACTAGTGGTAATACAACAAACAAAAAGTACAGTTACATAAGAACTTACCTTAACAGTAGATCTTCGAGAGGAGCTCTTGCAGCAGGCTATAACCATTAAGACTAGTGCCGCAGGCCTTAGGACCCACTGGAAAAAATCTTAGCTAGCAGTACCCAGTAGGGCCCACCCCCTGACGTCGGCCCTGCCCCGACATCGGTATCACTACAAAAGGGGGCAGTCCCCAGCCCATCACAGGGCAGGCTTGAAGGCAGTGGAAGGACCAGCGTAGGAAGCAGTGGGTCTTTGACCACCTGTCTTTTGGACCACCAAAGTGACTGATTTCAGTTGGGGTCGCAAAGCCTGGGCTTGCTGTCCATTCGGGGCTAGGAGACTTGGCTGCAGGGCAGAGGGGGGGCTGAAAGGGCTTGTTCAATTGAATCTTTGCACTCTTGGGATCCCTCTAGGTAGAGGTCACCAAGTCCAAGTTGGCACTGGACTTCTCAATGCAAATAAGGTGTCCTTCGACCCCAAGCCCGAACACATCAGTGCCCAAGAAGGGGACATCTGCCAGCTTGTGCTGGGTATCCCTCATGAAGCCTTCAGGAGAAGGTGAAACACTGGGGGGTTTGCACCTGTGTATTTGACCAGCATTATTTAAAATATTAGAGCAAGTTGGCTCAGTAATAAATATTTACTGAATTTTGAAGCATCCATCGGTGTTGGGTACTTATTCTCAGGAGTGCAGTTTACATTTTCTTTCGTGCTGTTTTGGGATTAGCCTCCTCAAACTGCACCTGCCAGTCAACAACAGGATGCAGGGGCCAGTTTTAGAACTCCGAAGGCCAAGAGAGAGGGCAGCATAGACCTTTTTGGCCCTATGATCCAGTTTCTTAGATGCCTTGTTGGGAGGCTGATCCATGTCCCCAACATTGCCTGAGTGCTGAAACACTGAATCAGCCACTAGACCCTCGGCTTAGGGGTGTTCGGTGAAACCTGACAGGGAACCGGCAGGGCCCGCGTACCTGCGGGCCATCCAAGCCAAAAGTGCATGAAGAGGAAGGATGCTGCCAAAGCTCCAGAGTGGGGCCAAGAAATGGCCTCAGTGGCTGGGAAGACCTCCCCCCAGTCAAGAATCTCGGTCAGTGGGTACTTAGCCCACTTCTGGACAAGCTCCATCTGAAGACCCATCGACTCCGAGATCAGCTGGCGAAGGCCCGCAAAAGAGGTGGGACCATGCTCCATCGACACATCCTCTCTTGACTCAGCGTCCAACTGATGGGAGTGTAGGGAGGAGCCCTCCAACTCTGAGGATTCATCAAAAAGTGGCCGACTACCAGAGTCCCTGCTGAACCAATGGGGTCTATCAAGAGTTACAGTGACCGACAGTTGCCGAGGAAGCCCACAAACAGTATGGGCATCCTTAGGGTACGAAACCATTGGTGGCTGCTTGGGTGGCAGCTTCACCTGAATAGGTGGAGAGGCCAAGACAGGCTGAGGTGAAGCCGGCCGAGCCAGGGTAGGATAAGGCCTGGGTGGCAGGAGCCATGGAAGAGCTGGGATTGGGGCCGGAAGCAGCTTAACCCTAGTAAACATGAGCTGATGCCACATGAGCTCCTCACAGTGCGACAACAGGTCAACTGGGTTGAGAAAAATCTTGGCAGGTTGGTTGATGGGTGTCTGAAGCAACTGGCTCCATGGGGAGACTGTGAAGCCAGAGGCCTGGGCCAAAGAAATGACCACGGGAATCAAAGACCCGAGAGCGCTCGCAATCCCACGATCGATGGCGAGAATTATTTTTAGTCTCTTTGAAGATTTTGATTTTGTGCTCTTTGAAGGGCCCTGCCCAAAGGTGGGAAGGGAATACCACAAATCACAAAATGCCCCGAAAAGGTGGCTTCAAAAGTGAGTGGCACAAAGGCCGAAGAGGCATGCTCCACGGCCTGAGCCACAGCCTCTTCAAGGGCCGCAAGTTGTTCAGCGGACCCTGCAGCCATGGAAACCACCTGACAGGTGTCCTTCAAGTGAACGGGGGGGTCCTGTTCATCAGGGTGCTTTAAGAGAAGCTGAGCGTGCTGGTATTCCAACACTGTAGGATGCAAAGTGCGACAGAGGCCACATGCCTGGGGATCGTGTTCGTGGCCCAGGCAGTAAGTGCATGGGGTGTATGGGTTCCTCTAGGACATGTTCTTTCAGCATCAGCACTTTTAAAATCCCAGTGCTGACCCTGAGTCGTCCATAGCAGAGATGGAGGATCGCTTGAAGATGGAGAAGTTTTTTGCAATATTCGCAAAGTACTGAAGCAAAGGGCCTACTCAGGGCAGAAAGTGGTAAGGAGGGAACCTTCTTCTTCCAGCAGAAAGGAAGATCTGACATCATGGGGCAGTGCTGAGGGAGTTACCAGCCAGGAGGGTGGGAGGAGCCAGCTTAAAGAAGTACGGCAAGTCTTAAAGGGAGAGGAACATTGCCAGAAGTGTGGATAGGTACATCATATCCATGTCTCTAGAAAAAAATCTGTGTGTGGGTGAGAAGAAAATAGGTTACTAACCTGTAACCGCATTTCTAGGAGTGGCATATAGTCCACATCCACACACTGGCAGTTCCACTAGAACTGCTTATTCATCAGAAGGTATTTAAACTAAGCTCCTCCCACCACCCAGGTATTATATCCTCTGGCTCCACCCGTTGACATCAGATCTTGCATGCTGGAAGCAGGTATCTGTGTGCCACTTGCCAGGCGAAGTAGGGTGGGTGGTGTGGATGCAAACTATATGAAACTCCTAGAACTATGGTTACTGGTGAGTAACCTATTTTTCTAGGGGCATGGATGTAGTTCACATATTCACATGTGGCAGATGTCCAGCAGTTCTCCGGGATGAGGGGGCAAGGCACGCAACCCTACTTGACGAACAGAGATTGGAAAACCGAGGTCCCAAATGCAGCATGCCAAAAAGACTCGAGATTGATGCTGTAATGGGAGATAAAGGTGTGTGCTGACTTCCAGGCAGCAGCCCTACAGATTTCCTGGATAGGGATGTCCCTGGAAGTAGCCACCGAGGCAGCGGTACATGTGGTGGAATGAGCCCTACAGAAGGCTCCCTACCAGCCAACCTATAGCAGAGGTCAATGCAGGATGTGATCCACCTGCCAATAATCCATTTAACTACCGGTCTGTCAGGTGCAGCTTCAGCATGTGTTACAAACAGCTGGTGAGCTTCACCCCAAATTCCCTCTCTGTGCACTCTATATAGTAGGAGAGTGCCCTCTGTGCATCCAGAGTATGGAGACCGTGGTCAGCCTCCAGAGAGGGGTTGGGTAAAGATACTGGAAGGTTCATCACCTGGTTAAGGTGGAACACTGATGCTACCTTTGGGAGGAACTTAGGGTGGGGGCGAAGGACGACCTTGTCCCTGTGGATGACTAGATATGGAGACTCCACAGAGAGTATTTGGAGCTCACTAATCCTTTTGGCTAATGTGTTGGCCACCAAAAAGGCCATCTTCCATGACAGGTGTGACAACTAACACATGTACATTGGCTCGAAAGGCTTGATCATGAGCACTGCCAACACCAGCAGTAAGTCCCATGGTGGTGGTGGATCAAGCCCAGGAGGGGACAGGTGATCCAGGCCTTTGAAAAAGTATCCGACCATCTCCTCCTGAGCCATCGTTGACATACGAGTCCATGCTCAGTATGCAGAGATGGCTTCCAGGTGCACCTTAGGGGTCGTCACTCCCAACCCCAACTGGGAGAGGGACTAGAGGTACTTGAGGATACTAGCCACAGGGCAGGCAAGGGGATCAAGCTCCTTGCCCTGATACCAAATAGAAAATCTTTTCCATTTAAAGGCATAGCACCGGTGAGTTGACTCCTTTCAGGAGGCCTCCACAACGTGAAGCACATTCTCTGAAAGACCCAAAGCCTGGAACTGTAGCTGCTCAGGAACCAGGCTGTGAAGGGCAGAGACTGCCGGCTGGGTGCAGGACCCATCCCCTGCTGTCTAGTCAGCAGATACGGGTGAGAAGGCAACTACCACAGAAGCCTGCTGCTGAGGCTGAGGAAATCCAGGTATCTGAGCTGCCGTGGTCAGTCTGGAGCTATCAGGATCATCCACACATTGTTCTTCCAGGCCATGACCACCACCTTGTGGATCAAGAGGAAAGGTGTACATGAGGCCTAGGGCCAGGGCCTCGCGAAGGTATCCACCAGCACAGTCCCAGACTGTGGGGGGCAGGCAGACACAGCCTCAGTTTGGTGTTCTCCCAGGAGACAAACACATCCATCAGGGGCATGCCCCAACGAGAGCGAGAACAAGTGGTTCACCACCTACTGTTGCACGGACCACTCATGCGACATCTCACCCACCCAGCTGAGAGTGTCTGCCAGCTGCCTGTCTGCTCTGGCAACACGGATCGCCAGAAGATCTGCACCCAGGCTGCACATGAAGGTCCAGGTGTGGAGGGCCTCCCAACACAAGGGAAGGGAGTATGTGCCGCCCTGCCTGTTCAGGTAGAACATGGTTGTGATGTTCTCCATCAGGACTTGCATAACCTGACCCCCACTAGAGAAGTGAATTCCATTAGAGCTAGCCACACTACATGGAGCTCCAGCACGTTTATGTGGTGACGGGACTCCCTTGGTGTCCAGAAACCATAGGCCTTGTGGTTTCCCAGATGCACTCCCCAACACACCAAAGATGCATCCGTCGTGAGTGATGGTCAGTTCTGGGCAGACAAATGAGACCCCTTCCTCCAAATGTTCTGGGAATCAGTCATCACTGTATGGCATCCCACATTAGCTGTGTTACTGTGACTGTTTGGTCCAAGTGTCCTGGACACTGGGATCACTGACAGCCCAATTCCTACTGCAGGTGCAACATCCACCAGCGGGCCCACTGAACCATGATGGTGCAGGACGCCAGGTACCCACCAGCCACAGGAAGTGCCGGGCAGGGCAAGACCACCCAACCTGAAATGATCGGGCAAAGGAGGTAAGATCCAGTGACCAGTCTGCAGTAAGGCAGACTGTGGCCCGTAGGGAGTCTAGCTTTGCCCCAATTAAGTGAATCACCTGCAAGGTTATCAGTTTGGACTTGGCCAGGTTGACCAATAGGCCCAAGTCTCTTCAGATCTGGAGGGCCAGATCCCTAGACCATTCCATGGCCTTCTTGGATTGCCCTGCTATCAGCCAGTCATTCAAATAGGAGTAAACCCTTATACCTTTGCACCACTGGAAGGCCCTGGGTGCAGCAGTGAGGCCAAAGGGCATGACCTGGAACTGATAAACAGAACCAGAGGACTGTCAGTGCGATAGACAGACTGGGATGTGGAAGAAGGTGTCCTGGAGGTCCAGGGAGCAGAACCACAAGTCCTGCTCTACGGATGGTATAATCTGGTTCAGAGTGACCATCCAGAACTTGCACTTCTGCATCAACTGATTCTGATCATGCAGATCCAGTATGGGGTACCAGGTCCCCCTCTGTTTTGGGACCAGAAAGTACCTTGGCACATACTCCTAACTTGCCTGGGGGTCTGGGACACGGGCTATAGCCCTTTTTTGCAAGGAGTTTAGCAATGTCCTCCCTCTCTGAAAGTGGCCAGCATGTCCTGCGACACTGAGGTCTTGCTTGGAGCCTGAGATCATTAAGGAAGGAGAGCCTTGAAATGGAGAGGCAGTCCTCTGCCTACCATTTCAAGAATCTACTTATCTGTAGTTATGATGGACCAGTGTGGCCAGAGTGGCAAAGTCTGGGTCAGAGACTGGACAGGTGGGAGGCAGACACTCCCCGACTCGTCACTGGGCAGCTTTGGAGGGAGGGCTGGGGGAAACCAGCTGCTAGGGCTGGAGGGGCATCACTTCTCCTATCCCTGTCTCTTTGAGCCCCAGGTCAGACAGCTTGGCCTTGGGGTGCCAGGCTTGGTACTGCACCTACTGGTGCTACTACTGCTGAGACAGCTGTGACAGAAAGAACCAAAACTGAAAGGCCTTCTTTTTCATTTTTGTGGCCCTTGAGTCCTTCTGGGATGAAGTCACAGTGTCCAGGGTGGTGCTGGACTTCTCAATCCTCATGAGATGACCTTCCACCCCTGGACCAAAGAGGTCAGTGACCAAAAAAGAGACATTGGGTAGATTATGCTGAGTGTCTGCTGTAAAGGTGGAGAGCCTCAGCCAGGCCTTGTGATGCATCACAAAGGCTACTGCCATGGGATGGGCACAGGAGATGAAAATTTAGTACCTACTGTAATTCTTGATCTTCTTGGATGAAGTCTCCACCACTCATTCACACGGATGGGACTATGCTGGAGGCGCTAGGACCGAGTGGAAGCCAAAAATCTTCAGGAGGGCTGGCACCTAGGTAGGGCCATGGGGAGGCAGGCATGCAGGCAGCTCACGCCATATAAGCTACCTCGGTGGAAGTAAAACAACTTAGTGAAACTAACCTATGACAGACATAAGATAGTCCGAATGACCCGTATAAGAAAGGTCAACACAACAGAGTCTTCACAGCCCAGCCATCAAGGGAGTGAAGACTAAAACAGGATCAGTGAGCTCGGGGGATGGAGGGTGGGCATGTGAATGAGTGGTGGGGACTTCATCCAAGAAGATCAAGAATTACGGTAGGTATGTAATTTTCAAATATTCCTGGACAAAAAGTCTCCACCACTCATTCACACTGATGGGAGAGTACCGAGCTAAAATAATCCCCCAAGAAGGGCGGCAGGAGAGAGGAGCTCACTTAGGACAGAAGTCCATTCAGGACTGTCCTGCCAAAGGATTGATGCTGTCTGGCACGGACATCCAAAGCATAGTGCTTCACAAATGTGTGCACGGAGCTCCAAGTAGCTGCACTGCAGATGTCTGCAGTGGGCACGTTTCGTATTTCTGCCAGCGATGCCGCAACTGCCCTTGTAGGATGGGCGTATACTCTGCCTTCCAGTTTAACCTGTGCCATGGAGTAGCATTGGCGAAGGCATGCTACCAGCCATGCTGAAACACATCTGATTGCGGCAGACTGACCCAGCAGGGCCACACATAAGGAGACAAAGAGTTGCTTTGATTTGCGGATCTCTTTAGTTTTGTCTATATAGAACCACAAATCCCTTTTAACATCTAGGGAATGCAGGGTATGCTCTCCTTCATTTTGGAAGTTTGCGAAGTAGGTCAGAAGAACCAAAGGCTGGTGCAGATGGAATTCTGAGACTACTCTGGGGAGAAACTTAAGGTGAGTTCTGAGAACCACCTTGACCTTGTGAAATACAGTATACGGAGGGTCTGTGATCAATGCATGTATTTCATACACTCTGCGAGTGGAGGTAATGGCTACAAGGAAGGCAGCCTTCCAGGTCAGGTACTTTAGCTCACATGTTGCTGAGTGGCCTAGTATGGAGTATACCTTCAAGGAACCTCTTAACCAGGGGTAACTGAGCCAGGGACATACAGTGGTTAGGCTCATGACATGCTGAAATCGCGCAGAGATGGACCTTCATGGTTGAATATTGTAGTCATGTGTTTGACAGGTCTAGCAGATACTCCAGGACTTTGTTAGGTGGGCAAGAAAAGGGGTCCAGTAAAGACTTTACACATCAAATGGAAAACCGTTTCCACTTGCCATGTAAGTTTTCCTATTAGCTGGTTCGCATGCTGCTAGGAGAATGTCTGAGACTCTACAGGAGACATCAAATCTACTCACTTCTATCTCCTCGGGAGCCATGTGTGGAGATGAAGTGATCTCAGGTTGGGATGGACCACTGTGCCCTGGGTCAGCAGGTCCTATTGAAGTGGTAGTTGTCTCAGTGGAGTTTCCGACAATTTGTTGATCAATGGAAACCAAATCTGACTAGGCCAGAATGGGGAGAAGAGGATCATTCTGCCCCCTGTGCCTCCAGCTTGAGCAGCACCCTCTGAACTAAGGGAAGAGGAGGAAATGCATACAGAAAGCGTCCTGTCCACCACAGTCTGAATGCATCCTGACAGAAAGCGCCAGGTTCTGGATTTCTGGAGCAGAATAGAGGCAGTTTTGCATTGAGTGGGGATTCAAAAAGGTCCAAGCCCGGACTGCCCCACTCATCTAAGAGTGACTGCATGACATGTACGTCGAGAGATCACTCGTGAGGGTCTGTCTCTGTTCTGCTGAGGTGATCTGCCAGATCGTTCTGGACTCCTGGTAAGTAGACCGCTTGGATCAGGGCTTTGTGCTCTAGGCATCATTCCCACACTCTCATCACTTCCCTGCACAGGGGTAAGTGTGTGCCCTGCCCTGCTTGTTGATGTAGTACATCACCGTTTTGTTGTCCATCTAAAGGGGAATTGCTTTGTGACAGAGAAAGTCCTTCAGGGCATGGATAGTGTACAGTACAGCTCTCATTTCCAGGACATTTATATGGAGCTGAGATTCGTCCTGGTTCCACAGACCCTGGGTGCGGAGAGTCTGACAGTGAGCGCCCCAGCTGACTACAGATGCATCTGTGGTGATAGTGATCTGTGCCTCCAGTGGAGCAAAGGGAAAGCCTTGAAGCAGGTTGTCCTCTCGAATCCACCAGGTGAGTGACCGCTTTAGAGGTTCCGTCACCTTGATGTGAAAGGACTGTGGGTGTGTGGTCAGGGACCACTGACTACTGAGCATCCACTAAGTGATCCTCATGTGAAGATGAGCCAAGGGCACTGTAAACACTGCTGACGCTATGAGACCCAGCATCCGCTGCATCGAGAAAGTTCGGACTGAGTCATTCTTGATGAAGCAAGCCGTCTGTAAGATATCGTTTCTTCTGTCCTCCAGAAGGAAGACCCTTGCTCTGAAGGTGTCCAGGAGGGCTCCTATGAAGAGGAGTTGTTGTGAGGGCTGGAGTTGCAATTTTCCAGATTCAATAGAACTCCCATAGATGTGAGAAATTTGGAAGCTATGGCTACAGCTTCCTGCATCCCTTGTCTGGGTGAGCTTGCTAGAAGCCAGCCATCCAGATATGGGAACACTTGAATTCTGAGTTTCCTGAGATGCGCTGCGAGTACTGCAAATCACTTAGTAAAGACTCGAGGCACCGGGGACGACCCAAAGAGCAGGACTTTGGATTGGTAGTGCTGACCTATAGCCACAAATTGGAGATACTTGTGATGGTTTGGGTGCACGGGAACATGTTGGTAGGCATCCTGCATGTCCAGGGAGGCCAGCCAATCGTTTTGATGCATCGGAGGAGAAGCGTAGCGAGTTATATCACCTTGAACATCTCCTTGTAAAGGAATTTAACTTCCGTAGGTCTAGAATAGGGTGCATAAAGCCAGTTTTCTTTCGAATTAGGAAGTAATGGGAGTAGAAACCTGTGTTCCTTTGATCCTGTGAAACTATTTCTACTGCCCTGTTGTTCAGAAGGCCTTGACTCTCAGAAGCAAGGAGGTCTAACTGAGTGACAGACAGCCTAGGCTGTCGTTTGGGTGGATGACCCTGGGGTGGGGGTCTGACAAATTTAGAGAGTAACCCTCGCAAATTAATCTGAGAACCCATTTGTCCGATGTGACGGACTTCCACTGGTTGTAAAACTGATTCAGATGCCCCCTACTGCTGAAGAAAAGTCCCCCTCGGACAGTTGAGGTGGGACTTGGGCCAGAATCTCAGAGGGTGACACTAGGTGCCTTTGGGCCCTGTGCCTTCTGCTGCGTTTTCATTTGCAGCTGAGGGGCTTGATTCTTGTTGAAACCCCCTCTGCCATGAAAGGACTGGCAGTTACGAAACTGGCGGCAGTTCCCGCCCCATTTAGGGGCAGCAGGGGCCAGTCTGGCAGTCTTAATGGCAGTCCTAGTTTTCTGTGTGGCCTCCAGTGCCTGATCCACCTGAGGGCCAAACAGATAAACTCTGTCAAATGGTAAATTCATGACTCTTTGTCGAGCATCGTTTGTAAACCCCGAGTGGCATTGGGTGCAAATCCCTGCTGCTGCTGCCCTAGAGGCAGTGTCAAAAGTGTCCATAGCAGCCTTAAGTTGCTGGTTATTGGACTCAATGCTTTAGTAATGGTTTGAAGAAGCTCTGAAGCAGCATCTGACTCTGGAAGAGCTTCAACTAAGGTTTTCAGCGAATGGCAGAGGGTATACTCATATTGTGAGACGTAGCCCTGGTAGCTAGCAATACGCATTCCTAGGGTAACAGCGGCGAAGACTTGCTTCCCTAGGGTGTTCGTCTTACGGGATTCTTTATTTACCGGATGAGCTGTAGATTCCTGAGGCAGTACAGCTTTGTCACTTTCTGCCAAGACCATAATGGCATCCACAAAGGCTTGGGAGGCCAGGATTGATCAATCCTTAGGGGAAGCGTACCTCCTATCTATGGACTTAGCCATGGAAGGAATAAGTGCCAGATTATCCCACACCATCTGTGAGAGAGTCTCGAAAGAGGGCTGTACTGCAGGAGTCAGTTCCACAGGGATCTCCGGAACATGCAGATACTGAAGGCGCAATAGCGTCCCTGGATCCACCTCTGATGTCTGGAGAGACAGAGAGTGGAATTCATGTTCTTCAGTAGAGATTTAAAAGACAGGCCCTCGACCAAAGGCTCTGCTGAAGTAGAGAGCTTACTTTACACTCCAAATTAAGAATCCTCATTGAAGTCATCTCCTAATCGTAGATCAGGATCAGGCTCAGTACTATCTTCTACTAGCCCAGGAGGGATAGTATATAAAGGAAAGGGAGGAAAGAGCACAGGAGGGGGTGCTCCTCGAATCGGAGTCGAGAAACCCTGCATCCAAGGCAGCGTCGGTGCCGGAAACAGCACCAAATGCCTGCACCATGGATGGTACCACATGCAGCACAGAATGTGGCGCCGTCAAGACCGGAGGTCAGAGGCACCCAGGTCAATGCCGCGAGATGGTGCCGGGACCCCCAAACCAAACTCTGGGGCACCCAAGGATGAAGATCTGAAAACCTGAGGAAGACAAGGAGGCACCTGTGCTGGCCCTGCGCGCAGCCATGTGAGGGGAGAAGCACAGAGGCATGGCGGCACCGAAGAAGGTGTTGCGTGACAAGGTTGACCCTACGAGCTCCTAGGCCTGAAAGCCCCAGGACCGAGCCTGCCGGCTCGGGAAGTCGGGACAACTGCCGAACCCACTGCTCCATAAGAATGCGCCCAATGATGAAACTGCTCACTGGAGGACCCCCCAAGGGGCAGTGAGGGACTACAGAGTCGAAGATGCCAGTCGCCAGGGACAGAGGCTGCAGGAGCCCCCGATGGCATCAGAGTCAGCCTCCTGTCCTCTGAAACCGACGATCGACGTGCAGACCTACCAGAGGGTGACCTCGAGCAGTACCATTTTTTCTTTGATTGGTGGGATGAAAAAGAACTCGACGCTTAGCGGTGCTGGGTTCCTGACGAAGATTGGGAACAGGCCCACTTCTTTCTGTGCTTTAGAGAGGACCACCCTTCCCGCCAAGCACTGGACTGCCTGTAATCAGACACCCCCACCCCTCCGTAGAGGGCGGTGGACCGGACTCAGCCCTGCTGGAAATACAGCTTTCATGCAAAGTCTCCCTACCATCACCGGCCCTCTTCATGGTCGACTCCATCAAAGGCAGGCTGAGGGAAACTTCTCTGTTCTTTCTTGTGAAAAGAAAACCTTTTTTTTTTTTAAATAAATAAACGAAGAATATACTAAAACTAGATCAAAACTGAACGACTTAGCTGCTGTCATAGAGACGTGAAGATTTGACTCCCAGTGGGTGAGCAACGTCATCACTGAAGCACACTTGATGGCGGGAAAAAGGAGCTGAGGTGGTTGTAGGGTCGACACCAAGGTAGCCTATATGGCGTGAGCTGGGCTCACGGTGCCGCTTCCTCATGGTCCTACCTAGGCGCTGGCCCTCCTTAAGATTTTTGGCTCCTGCTCAGTCCTAGCGCCTCCGGCATAGTCCCATCAGTGTGAATAAGTGGTGGAGACTTTATATCCAGGAAGATTATCTTATATCTAAGACCATCTGGAGCTGGTGTTTAGCCAGTGCTTGACCCTGGTTTCTGACTAACTTCACTGGCAACTGCTTGTCAGCAGGGAGATGAGGGAGGACATGATCAAGCACTCCCAGCAGGTATTGACCAGAGTAGGTCATCATCAAGGTGTAGGTTGCTTGATGGAGACTGAGGGAGGAAGTGACATAGACCTTCCTGCCAGCATGGTCAAACTTTTTCAACTCATCATCAAGAAGCTCGTCCACATCCCCAACGTTTCCAGGCTTCCGGAAAGCCAAGTCCGAGACCAAGCCTTTAGCCATGGGGTGGTCCAAGATCCCAGACAAAGAGCCATTAGGGAGCACATACTTACAGACCATATGGGCTGAGGGTGTTGGGTAGTATGCTGGATGCTGCCAAAGTTCTAGAGACCATCCCAAAATGGCCTCAGCCATAGGAAAGACAACCTTAGGAATTTGTCCCTGTCAAGGATGTCTGTGAAAGGGTATTTGGCCCTTTTCTGCACAGGCTCAAAGGGACAGACATGAACTCTGATATAAGCTGGGGTAGAGCCCCAAATAATACCGGCCACATGGTCAGTAGTCAACTCTTCAACCGACTCGCAGTCAAAGGTATGCATCCTTGATGACTGCATGGAAGAGTCATCCGAGTTGTCCAAGGACTCATCAAAAACAACCCTCAACAGCTGGCCACCATGAACCATCTGAGAGTCATCTGACTGGGTGATTTTCCACCAAGAGTCAGCCTGGCAAGCTGGGCACAGCATGGGAGTTCTTGGTTGGAGCTCCTTTCAATGGCTGTACTGGACATGGTTCAACCAGCAGGGGTGGAGAGACTGGTGTCAGTGACAACTGTCTTCAGCAGACCAGCGTGAGCTTGACTGACACTGGCCAGTTGACCACAGGGGAAGAGCCCTACCCTGCCATGGCTCACTGCTGCCAGAAGAGTTCCTCATAGCACTGCTGCACACAGTGGAGGACGAGGAACATTGATGGTGACACCTCCCTGTGAAGCGAGACCAAGAGCACGAGCAGTGCCGCGACTTTGATCTCAATCTTGAATGTCGACATGAGGGCTGACATCAAGGAGCAGGGGTGCAGTGTAGATTATGTGTACCGGTATCGATGGAATGACTTTGGAACTGACTGGGAACACCAACCGGTCAAAGTCCTCCTGAGTGAGGACCACGAGCATCAGGGTCTTGCGAGATCAGCTTCTTATCAACCTCCTTTGGCAACTAGTTGATCGGGTCGAGGAATATCTTAACTGCTTTTTTTGGCCACTGCTGAGGTTGACACACCTGATGGGGGCATCGAGGAGCTTGTGATCTGGCCCTCAACCAATTTTGACTCCACCGGAGTTGGGTGCTCAGCCTGTGTTAAGCGGTCGGAGGAGTCAAGTAAGCAGGAGGAGCGGGATCTCTTAGTCCCATGAAGAGTGGCAACGTTTCTTATGCTTCCTACCATGGTGGGCAGGCCTCTCCCTGAAGGTCTGGAGGGACGAAACATCTCCCAGAATTCATTGGTGAAGGACGCTATGATGTTGGCTCCAGTGGGAAGCAGCCTTTGCCGCCACTCCTTCCATGGCCATGAGTGGAGCCACTGATCTTGCCAAAGCAGAGGTCTTCTTGTCACCTTTTGGCTATAGCTTCGCGTCCCAATTAGCCAAGAAGCCATGCAATGTGATCCTCCAGGGAGGAAGGAAGCATCAACTGGCACAGGCTGCCACCTGAGACATCATGTGCCATCCCCAGGTGGTAGAGGCATGACTCATGTGTGTCCGTCGGCATGTGACACAAAGTCTGAAGCTGGGGCTGGCTTCACTTCTTCGTGGTTCATCTTCTGTTTCCAAGGTTGCAGCAGAACCATGGAAAATAGCAAAGGGTTCAAGAACTATCGAAAAAAGGAAAGAAGTTCACCAACGGCGCACTTGAGGTCTCACAACATACAAAGCTGCAAAGCAGGCGACCGAACACTTCCAGAAGAAAGGAAGATCTGACATCACAGGGTGCAATGGAGGGCATACTGCCTAGGTGGAGGGAGAAGCTTAGCTTAAAGGGGAACTGTCATCACTAACAGCCCCACACCTAAGTGTGGGGCTTGTCCTAACTTACACTTTGTGGTAAAATCATACTACTGTTTACTGCAGTATAGTAGTTTGGACCATACTAATTCTGTTGACTTGCAAGCTAACATTTTCTGTAAAAAAAAATACCAGAATCCCCACCTGCTGACATCAGAGGAGGGCTGCAGCAGTGGGAGATTCAATAGCCTATAGTACATGTTAGAGTTTTATAAGCATGATCTTTTGTTTGCTGTTCCTGCTGTCCTTCCTGGGCTAAGTACAGTCACAGATGACTGTGCTTGGTCCTGGGAGAACAGTTGAACCACCAAACATATGACTGGAGCTTATAAAAGCTCTAAAATACACTGCATGCTATTGAGTCTCTAACTGCTGCAGCCCTCCTCTGATATCAGCTGCAGGGGATTCTGGGATTTGCAGTTATAGAAAATGTCAGCTTGCGGGTCAACAGAATTAGCATGATACAATCTACTATACTGCAGTAAGCAGCACGTAAACAAAATTTTTTTGCTCACAGAGTGCTAATTAATACCAGCCCCATACTTTGGTGTGGGGCTCTTACTGCTGACAGCTCCCCTTTAAAGATGTTCCGATGAAGGAGCACTTCTAGTGGAACTGCCAATGTGTGGATAAGTGAACTATATCCATGCCTCTAGAAAAGTATTTTTTAGTGTTTCATTTCAGTGTTTGCTTACTGTGTGGTGAAGGGAAGCACAGACCAAATGGAAGCCAAGTAGGTGGAGATTATGTGACAGGAAGTAAAGAGCAACACTTCCAGGTTGTGAGGCACTTGAAAGTATATAAGGGTACTTCCCCCAAGCTTAGTGATTGTGCCACTCGGTAAAGTGGAGTGAGGTTACACTCAGTAGGGGCTTAACTGACAAGAGACTTGGAGGAAGAGAGGCAGGGGGCAGGCCACTCTGAGAAAGGGTTCAAAACAGCATCAGGAGTGGGAGATAGGTTGAGATAAGTGCACTGCAGTCCACATCCACACAGATCAATAGCACATGTCTGGACCATGTTTGGGTAGACAGGTTGATCAGAGGGAGAAGGTCGTCAGTTGTAGTGTATTCAGTGCAACCGTCTTCCAGAGATTGTTCTGGATGCGTAAAGCATTCCCAGTGTGCAGGAGGATTGGGATCATTACTTACGAGTTTGCTGCCCTTAGGGGCAAAGTGATATTCCTGAGGAGCGCTGCAGTGCAGTGCGCCATGAGGACTGCAGATCAACTCTCCGAAAGGTCCATATGACAGTGTAGATGGATGGACTGTGATGCAAGGGTGAAGGCAAGGGGGTACTCCACTCGGAAGGGAGGGAGGGAATCTTCAGGTAGTGACCTGAAACTGGTTTACACAGCTGGCATACCTCTCTACTGTCCCTGATTATTAAGTACTGTACATCTCTCATTTTGTCCCTAAAAAATGCTCTGTCCCTCATGGCAAAGGTGTTGCCCACAAAGAGAATGTGCTGGTAATTCAATCTTTAAAGCAAAAATTCATATTCTAAGATGCTAAATCAAAAATAAACCTTGAACAAGTAAACACAAAGATCTTCACAGTCTCCTAAGCTTGTATCTTCATGTTTAAGGATGCGTCCCTCATTATGAGGGTCAGTATCCCTCACTCTCCCTTATTTCGAGTGTCCAGGCCTCTCATTTCAATAACAAAAGCTTCAGAGGAATGGCCGATGACAGAACCAGTTCAGTCCGCTGATCCCAAAGGAGAAACAGCACTAACACCCCTGGGACAGGAGACTGCACCAGATAGGTGTGCACAGATGGGGCAGGGACATGGCAGAAGTGAGAGGAATACTCTAGTACGAGGAGACTCTATAGTCAGAGGTCCAGTGAGGTTGGGTTGTGCCACCGGTTGGGAGGAGTGAACCCTCTAGTGCTTGTGAACAGCAGTGGGAAGGGTGCCTCATCACCTGCAGAAGTACATCAAAGCAGGGAATGGGAAGCCAGACTTCGTAATTTACTGAGGCATCAACAATCTGGCAGGCAGCAGGGTAGATAGGGTAAAGGACATTTCCTGCGAACTAGGCAGGAAGCTGAGGACAGAGACAGGGATTATAACCTTCTTCAAAGTCCTATCAGTGCCATGCGAGGATGAGGATACACAAACAAAAAATTGTATTTATTTATTTAAAAGTTTTACCAGGAAGGCATGCTGAGCAGACTACTGCTCGATTCCAGATGCGTCCTGGGGGGTGTAGGGGATAGGAGAATACATACAAATTCAAAGTACAGACATTTCCCAAAAAGTAGCTATATATAATATAATGCTATGTACAATACCAATACAGAATGCAACACAACAGCAACCAGAACATCTGGTAATTCCTGGCAGCTAAAATTGATATGCAGTGCAAATGCTACATTCACAAGAGTCAGGGATACATTCACAAGAGTTGGAGATAGTTATTGGGAGTACTCACAGTAGGAGCCAGTTGGAGGGCTAGTACCTAGGCTAGTGTGAGTTTAGTCTGCATGGGCAGTTGGCGGAGAAGTGTCCTTTGAGGAGTGAGTTGATTTACAGAGGAGGAAGCGTGCCGAATGTCCATTGGCAGAGAGTTCCATAGTTTGGGCATGCGAGCTGTGAAGGCCAACTGGCCAGTAGAGGTTGACATGTTAGGGACCAACAGGGGCCAGGAGTCGAAATTCCTGAGTGAGTATGCTGTGGGTGTTTGGGCAGTTAGGGTATCAACGAGGTAGGAGGGAAGTGACTAGGTCCAGAATCTGGTCGTGAGGCTACTGCAGTGGGACTGTCACCTTTTGTCGAGTGAGGGGAGGTTAAGGGACTGGTAGAGGTCACAGTGGTGGGTGGAGGGTGTACAGTCCAGGGTGAAATGACAGAAGGAGTGGAAAAGGGGATCCAGTCTAGCCAGGGTGGACTTTGGTGCGGCACTGTAGACTACGTCCCCGTAATCAAAATTAGGGAGTGCAAGGCTAAAGGGATAGTGTGGGGCAGAGAGATTTTCCTTCTGACAGCAGAAAAAGACCAATGGTCAATCAAGTCTGCTTGTAACACCCTATCATACCCAGAGACCTTTCATTAATACTTTTTTTGTCTACACTATCCACCCCCTTGCACCCTAGCTTACTACTAGCCCAAGTAATTACTAAGCCCATAACTTTGTCCCAACCGTGCTTGAACCCATTAATGGTACTAGTACCCACCACCTCTGGCAGACTGGTCCATGTTTCGACCACCCTCTGTGGAAAATAAAACTTTCTCATGTCCCTCCTAAACCTCCCCTCACCAGCTTTCACTCATGTCCCTGTACTCGACATTCGCTACATATGTTGAATAGTTCCTCACAGTTCATTTTGTTCATTCCTTTCAGGAACTTGAAGGTCTCTGTCATATCAGCCTTCTCTCATTTGGCATCAAGCAAGTGCATGTTCACTGCCTTAAGCCAATCCTCATAGGCTCTAACCTGCTGGCCCGGAATGATTTTGGTTACACTACACTGCACCATCTACAGCCTGTCCTTGTCTTTCCTTGGTTGAGGACTCCAGAACTAAGCACAGAACTCCAGGTTCACCAGTGATCTGTAGAGAGGCAGTAATACCTATTTCCTCCTGCTGTCAACACCCCCTCCCCAAAAAAAAAACAAAAAAAAAAGACACCTAGGCATCCTGTTTGCCTTACTGTAGGCCTTGCTACACTGGCTAGATTGTTTAAGGCAGTCACTTACAATGCCTCCTCGGTCTTGTTCCCCTGAGGAAGTGCCATCCCATCCAATACTCTGCTCAGGGTATCTTGTTCCCTATGTGCATCACCTTGCACTTTTTGGCACCAAATATCAGCTGCCAAACTTTGGACCACCACCCTAACTTTTACAGGTCCTTCTGAATCTCCCTTACCCTCTCCTCTCTGTCTACCCTACCACAGGACTTAATATTATTGGTCAAGAGACACATCTTGCCCACAAAACTTTTTCCTATGTCACTGATGAACATATTGAAAAGGGCTGGACCTAGCACTAATCATTGTGACACCTCACTGAGGACCTCCATCTCCTAAGATCTCACTAATTTTACCACGACCCTCTGCTGTCTCCCTTCCAACCAACTTCCCACCCATCTAAAACTATGTCCTTTGCTGCACCCAGATCCTCTAGTTTCTTCACCAACTTTTTGTGAGGCACCAAGTTGAATGCTTTGCTGAAGTCAAAGTACAGTAAATCCACTGCATGACCCTTATCCACTGTCCAAGTTACCAAGTCAAAGAACACTATCAGGTTGGGCTGAGAAGACCTCCCTGCTATGAACCTGTGCTGTTTGCCATCCTGGAACCTGTTTAATTCGCCAGGTAGTTCAAGGCTGACAGGCCTATAGTTACCCAGCTGCTCTTTGTCCACACCCTTGTGAAGGGGAACTATGTAGGCTACCCCCCAGTCTTTCAGAACCACCCCATCTGAATAGGGTTACTGAACAGCCCTACCAGTGGTTCAGCTACTGTAATTTTAATGCCAGTTCCCTGAACACCCTTGGGTGCATCCCATCCAACCTTGAGGCCTTATCTATCCTCAGGGCTGCTAGCCCTTTTCTGACACTTTCACTAGTAAACACCTGCTACCTCAATTCTGGGATCCCCTTTCAGCAGCCTCTGTGACACTTTCTGGTAAAGGCCCACTGTCCTCCCTAGTAAACACTGAGCAGTGGTGTCCTTCAGAATAGCTGCTTTCTGCTCATCCTCCTCAATTATGCTACCTCCCTCTGTTAGCCTAACAATCCCCTCTTCCATCCTTCTTTTTCCCTTATGTACAGTGTCTGATGAACTGTTTTTCTCCAAGCTTGATCCTCTCTGCAATAGTCATTTCTGTGTCCGCTTTTATGTCCCTGACGGCCTCTTGGCCTCCTTAGTTCTTATTTCGTACTCCCCCTATTTTTCATCACCTGCTTCTCCATTACTTAATGCTAAGAGACTTGGAAACAAAATGAAGGACCTCCAGGATGTGCTATCAGATGCCTAACTGGATTATTCACGGAAACATGAGCAATGCAGAATCATGACTGGGACCTCACTATACTAGGATATGTCCTATTTAGAAAGGATAGGGGTAAAGCTGTGGGGGTAGCACATTATACTAGAAAGAATATAAATGTAACCCCACCGGTGGGACTTACCTTGCCACCTCCCGACCACTTGCCATGCCAGTCCCGGTTCTCCTGGGTGTTCCCATTATGCTCCTGCCAGCCCGGAGGTCCGGGAGTGGAGGAGTGAAACAAAAGTGAAACTGCCTGTGCAGCAGTTTGCCAAGGTATGCGCAGCTGAGGCCACACACATTTGAGCCAGATCCTGCTGAAGAGTGTGAGCTGGTGGGCCAGCTCGCATTTGTGATAGCACTGCGGCACTCAGTATGTAAAAGCCGCTCTAGCAGCTCTCACAGATGCTCCATGTGTGACCCAGCCATTGAGAGTGTGAAAATGGTAAAGGGGGTCCAGAGACACTTAGAAGAAACAAACAAAAATGTTACAAAAAGCACCATTAATGAAAAGACAGCCCTATATCTTTAAGAGCAGTTGTGGCTGCAATGAATATTAATAGCTCTGCCTGTTGCCTAGGGGTATATCACTATAGCACCAGCGAGCTAGATGTTCCAGTACTTGGAATGCACTAGCGGATACTACTGTGATGGGACTTGCAGTATTAGATCTGGTATGTCTGTTTCCTGAAGCACTGTTTTCTGACCTGTGAAGTTGGACCTGCAGAAAGAGGCTTGACCATAAATTTGGCAGCAGGTGTGACGTTCTGCCCCTGCTTCTGGTTACCTGTATGATATTTATATTATAAATAAATGGTCTGTGTATGAAATGTCAGTATGTGAGAGATTTGGCCTTTATCTTCCAAGGTCAGTAGCTGAAACCACAGGATGTTTTAAAACACACCAAGAGAACCATTAATTAAGACATCCTTCTAGAGAGACAGTTTATGGCCCTCATAACCTGTGCTGCCATTGAAGTGTCCCACATATGTGACTTTTGTGACGCAGCAGGAAGAAGTCGTCACTGGACTGACTCTTAATGGTTTTCTCACGTATCTGAGAATAAGGGACATGAGTGTGGGATTGTTATGTTCAAAGAGAAATGTTTAATTAAAGACTGTCATATCTGGGAAATGGCTAGTTACGGATTTTCTCAAAGCAATGACTCACATCCTCAGAGACACTTATGTCAGAAAATTAAAGCTGGGGAGGAGCTAGCTGACTCACCAAAAGAGGGTAGGGAAAGACAGAGTCAAAAATGAAACACTGTATATGGGTTTGTGTCATACGATTCTAGACTCTGACTGGGAGAGCACTTAGAAAGGCACTAGTTAAAAAGTAATTAAGTCTTTGGGGTAGGAGTGTTGTTCTGAAATGTCCTTTTTGTTTTATAAGATTGTAAGCTGTATGATATATTGTTCTGTTTAATTTTATGTTTTTATCATCTTTTAGTAAACAACCTTTTCTTTGAAATACTGCCTGGGTGTCTTTTCAGCATCTTTTTGCATGTGATGTATAGGTGGTTAAGTCTGACAACTGTTGAAAAGCTCGATCGTGTTACTGAGCTTGTGTGAAAAGGTAAAAATATACCTAAAGTCTCTTACAGAATTTTAAGGGTTCATTTTGGACACTTGGTTGGATGCCCTTGGCGAAAGATTGTGCTGCAGTCCCGAAGAGGGTACATATCTGAGCCTGTACATTGGATATGCTAGCATAAGGGTCACAGTTTGAATCCCCCCAGAACTTGAAGCTAAAGGTGATTTGGACCCAAAGCAGACAGGAGGGTTACCCTGTCTGTTACCTGTTCACACTATTGCACTCTGAGGTTGGCACTGTGGGAGCAGAGGGCCTGACCTGTGGAGTGCGTTTGAGACAGCAGGTACAATGACCTAGTGTTTCGGGAGGAAAGACCTTTTACTAGGAGGTGAGTCAGGATGGTGGGAGAGCCCTGGTGTCTCCTGAACAGGCACTGACCCAGATTACCTGTTTTACCTGAGGAGGAAGAAGGCCACCACGCTGGGTGATGGTGCGCTGTGCTTCTGATAGCACAGGTTAAGGTCCCCTTCTAAATCGCCTTTTTTATACAAAATTTATACAAAATTAAGGAGAATCCAACTTAGACAAGCTCTTCAGACCCTGCAGTCTAAAAAGTGTGCAAGCATATAGTTGTAAATAAAATTAGTTTGAACAGTAAGTAGTTTTAGTGTTAGCTAGGGTTTAAGGTATAGACAGGGAAATGTTTGTGATGTAGCATAGGAGAGAACAGTTACATAAGAACTTACCGTAACAGTAGATCTTCGAGGGGATCTCAGTCATCAGGTAACACCATAGGAACCTTTGCCGTCAATGAAGGGGAGTCCACACAGAAGATTTTCAGCAGTACAACTGAGGCCGCCCACCCCATTGACATCTGCCGATGTCGGCAACCCTATATAGGCACAGGCGACCCCGCTCCTGCCTCAGTTCTTTCCCTCCAGAGATGAAGGGAGCAAGGCTCACGCCCTTGGGAACCGAAAAGAGAAGGAGGGACCCAGCTATAAGTAAAAGATTGGAAACAGCAGATAGCCAGGTGATGCAGAGAAGCCCCAAGAAGGGGGATGGTGATGGGAAATCATACCTGCTGACAGATCCCCTCGAAGATCTACTGCTACAGTAAGTTCTCACGTAACTGTTCTATCTTCTTTGGGGGTATCCCAGTCATCAGGTAACACCGTAGGAACAAGTACCAAGCAGTGACAAGTGTAAACAGACGGTCCGGGAAGCTATATCTCCATAAACTTAAGACAGGAGTCCTTGTAACACAGCCCTGCCAAAACCTGCACAGGCTCTTGATGCAATGTCCAGACTGTAATGCTTGGTGAAAGTGTGGACTGTACTCCAGGTGGCAGCCACACAAATGTTAGCAGCTGAGACCACTTTGAAACAAGCCAATGAGGTAGTCATACCTCTGGTGGAATGAGCTTTGACAGCACCAGGTAATTCTTTGCAGTACTTACACTAGCAGAACACAGTGCAATTTGCCAAACAACATTGCTCAGAAACAAAAGCGCCCTCTCTAACTGGGACAAAAGAAACAAACAACTGCTTAGACTTCCTGGATTCTTCAGTCCAAAGCAGATGACACTTCAAAGTTCTGTGCACATCTAACGTATGAAGCAGTGCTTCCCCTGGATTGGTAGGCTCAGGAAAATAAACAGGAAGGTGGAAAGACTAGTTTAGTGTGAACTCAGAAACCACGTTAAGCAGAAACTTAGGATTTCTGCGAAAAGACACACTGTCCTCGTGAAAAATCAAATAAGGCTCCTCGCACCACAGGGCCTAGGCTCTGAAATTCCTCAAGCAGAAGTAATTGCAACTAAAAGCAATGCTTTCCAAGAGGGAAGGCATAAATCGTAAGTTGCAATTAGCTCAGAAGGAGACAGAGTCAATTTTTCCAAAATAAAATTCAAGCCCCACGCCGTGACAGGGGAGCAGATTGAGGGTTTCAGATGCAGGATGCCTCTGAGGAAAGTACAGGAGACATCCAACTGAGCAATCATACATTCACCCATGGGCTTATGAAAGGCAGATATAGCCAAAAGGTGGACCTTGAGGTAGGGATACTGGAGGCCTGAGTCAGACAAAGAAATCAGGTAGTCCAAGATATGATTCAAAGAGCAGGTGAAAGGGTCTAGGGAATGTTTGGCAGCCCAGATGGCAAACTGCTCCCATTTCATGGCATATGTGGCATGGGTGGAAGGCTTGTGAGCGGCCACCAGGACATCCACCACCCTGTTAGAGACCGTGAACCTACAATGGCTACGTTCTCAGGAGCCAGGCATGCAGATAAAGGGACCGGAGGTTGGGATGGACCAGGGTCCCCTGATCCTGGGTCATCAGATTCCTGCAAGGGGGCAGAGGGACCTCTGTCAACTGCTGAAGCAGAGGGAACCATATCTGGCAAGGCCAGAATGGGTCCACCAGAATTATGCTGGACCCTTCCATCTGTAGCTTGATCAGCACCCCATGTAGTAGGGGAAATGGGGGGAGTGCATACAGAAACCTCCCACTCCAAGAGAAGGACAACACATCTTGCCAGGAAACTCCACGCCCTGGGTCTAGCGAGCAGAAATTGGGCAGTTTTGTATTGAATGGGGACGCAAAAAGTCCAGCTCTGGATGACCCCATCTGTCGAACAGATCTTCTGCTATGGATGAGAGAAGCTCCCATTTGTGCATGATAGATTGAGTTCTGCTGAGATTGTCCACCAGGGTGTTTAGAATGCCTTGCACGTGGACCACAGAGAGAGTCAGATTGTGCTCCAGAGCCCAGTACCACACTCTCATGGCCTCCCTGCAAAGGGGGTACCAATGAGTCCTGCCCTGCTTGTTGATGTAGCAGACAACACTCAAATTGTCCGACTGCACCAGCAGTTGTCCTGGAGTTAGATGCTCCTGAAATGCCTATATGGCATATAGCACTGCACTCATCTCCAGGACATTGATATGCAGGGCAGATTCCCACTAGGATCAGGAGCCCTGGGTTTGAAAAGACCTAGGTGTGCTCCCCAGCCCAGCCCCGAGGCATCCATCACTAAGATCTGATGTGGGGAGGAGATCTGAAAGGAAATCCCTTGAAGAAAATTCAAAGGGTCCATCCACCACTGTAGTACCTTGCGCATTGAGGAGGAAACCAGGACTTGTTGGTCCCACTCGTCCATGCGCTGGTCCCATTGCACTTGGAGGGTTCACTGAAGGGTGCGCATGTGAAGCCTGGCTAGTGGAACAGTGGGAATGGCTGTTGCCATTAGGCCCAACAATCTGAGGTACATCCTGGCAGGAATGTACAGACTCTGAGCGACTTCCTGAGCCTGGGCCACAAGGCACGCTGCCCTTTTGCGGCAGGAAGGCCTTCCCCTACTTGGAATCCAGAACCACCCCCTATATATTGTAGCCTTTGGGATGGTACTAGAACCGACTTGAGCAGGTTGACAGTAATGCCCAGGGAGTGGAAGAGCTGGAGAGTGCGTTCCAGAGTCAACATAAGTTGTTCCTTGGATGGGGCTTTGAGAAGCCAATCATCCAGGTAAGGGAAGACATACTGTCCCTCTCTTCTGAAAGCTACTGTGACTGTTGCTAAGCACTTGGTAAAGACTTGCGGTGCAGAGGATAAGCCAAAGGGCAGCACGTTGAATTGGTACTGCTCACCCTGAAAGGCAAGGTGAAGAAACCTCCTGTGAGGAGGAAAGACCGAGATATGCAAGTAAGCATCCTGCATGTCCAGTGAACAGAACCATTCCCTGATCTTGAGGAAGGGCATGAGGCCTAGCAAAGTTACCATCTGGAACTTTTTGTACTGGACAAAGAGACCGAGTTTCTTTAGATCTAGTATGAGCCTCAGATCTCTGGTCTTTTTGAGAACCAGGAAAAACCTGGAATAAAACCTCTGGTTTCTCTGAAGCCTTGGCACTAATTCGATGGCCTGCTTGTGCAGAAGGGACTGAACTTCCTCCCTGAGAATAGACAAGTGAGCTGGAGATAACTGGAGATCATTCCTGGTGACATCCTTTTCCTCAGGAAGCCCATGGTGGCAGACAGCTAGCTTCATCACATAAAAAAATGTGGCATCCTCAGGAGGAGACCTTCGGGTATGCGTGACAGAGTTCTCACCAACCAAGAATGCAGTGGACTTATCTGAGATCAGGATCACTTCCTCTTCATCCTCAGAGAGGATGAAATCAGGATGGTACTCCTCCTCGATGTCAACCTCTTCATATTGGTGCAAGTGGCAACGTCATAAAGCTACGGGAAGCCTGCTGGGTCAACGAACAGGCAATGATGAAACTGTCATCAACGGCAAAGGGGGCTTATTCAAGGCACCTAGCTGCTGAACGAGTACATTTGTAAATTTGAGCAGTACTTTGTTCAGGTCAAGAGAGGATGTCGATGGAGGGGGGTTCAATGGCACAGGAGCCGATGACCCTCTGGCTGTGTCCTGGGAGCCCGACAAGCCTGTAGCCCTGGAAGGAGAAGGGGTAGACCTTGATGGGACCATCATCAATGGTGGAGGGACCGACAACCAGGAGGTCAACACCCAAGTGCCCTGTGAGTGAGGTGGAAGTGCTATCAGTATGGGTCTGGTAGGAGCAGAGATCTGGACTGCTGGCCTCTTCATTGGAGCAGCTTCCACCGACGAAGAGCCCCCCCCCCAAAGAAGGAGAGGCCAACAGGAAGTGGGATTGCTACCAAGGGAAGCAGTCACGATCCCAGTCTTTTTCATGACTTTTCCCAGAGGACTTGTCTCAGGCCTTGAAAGCCTGGGAGCTCGAAGATCCGGTGGGCAACTGGGGCCCCGAACGACCCCTGACTGGAGCTGGTTACCTGTTGTTCCATGAATTTTATGAGAGCCTTCTTGCATCACCTCAGGGTAGTTTGTTTAAACTTCTGGCAGAGCTCATAGTTGGAGACGTCGTGGTCAGGCCAAAGACAGCAGACATAAATGGAGTGTTCGTCTGTAGAGGCAATCTTCTTTCCACAGCGGCAGCGACAAAAGAGAGAAGGATTAACTCTCAACATAAACAAAAAGAGAAACTCTCTTAAAAGAGATTTTGGGAAGAGTTAGATGAAAAAATGGCTGTAGGCCGAAAAGGTATGAACACTGCGATGAAGCTTCCATGGAAACTATGCAGCACGAACTGAGGAGGGAGTGGGGCCACCTATATAGGGTTGCTGACGTCGGCAGACATCAACAGTGTGGGCGGCCCAAGTTGTACTGCTGAAAATCTTCTGTGTGGATTCTCCTTCACCAATGGCAAAGGTTCCTACAGTGTTATCTGATGACTGAGATACCCCCGAAGAAGATCTAGTTTTATTTTTCCAGTGGAGTACCTGTCCTCAAGTCTGGTGACAAGAAATTCATCTTTGGCACTGGTTCAGCATTGCTGGAAGTGTTGACCCGTGAAAGAAGAGTGGGGAGTCAGAGTTATATATCTCGATTGGGAACTGTGGTGAAGGGGTTCATTTGTGAGGGGAAAGGACTGGCCGGAATACCATGCACAGCAGAGGTGAAGAGTGAAGCTGACTTGCAGTATTTTTGGTATGAACAGACGAATTGCTGAACAATAACAGAGATATCAGTGGCCTTCACTGTCCATGAAGATAGATCTATGAAATGGAGCAGGTTAGCTTGTATGTCCTAGCTGGGGAAAAAAAAGCAGTGGATGGGAGTTTGGAGGAGAAAGACAAGACCGTTTATCTTTCCCTGCTTGGTGACTGACGGACTGATTTGCGGTCGACTACGGAGACTGGCGTGGGTTGGTGAGTAGAACCTTTCTACTGACTGCAGTAGTTCACAATTTTGCGTGTTCCCCCTTCTTCTTTCCTTCATCTTAGACTAAGCTGCTATTGAGCACTGAAACATTCTAAGGAGTGCTGGTGAGAGCTTCACTCATTTTGCCTTAGACTGAATATTTAGTATAATCAGTGGTGAGCGCACTGATATAATTATCTGATGTGGTCCAGTTAAGATGAAGATTGGTGTAAAAAAAAAAACTTTCCCTGAACACCACAGCTCTTTATGATCTGCATTTGTATTCAGTGGTGAGAACACTGTCATACTGCAGGTGTACTGTTCCTACAGCAGTGAGAGTGCTATTGACTCTTGGAGCTGGTAGTTCTTTCCTCTGAATCGAGCTGCCTAGTGCTTCAATGACTATCTGAAGCCCTCTGGACTTGAGGCCTTGGATTCTCCAAGTTTAATCAGAACTGAGTTTGTTTTCTTTTGGGTTGGTGTGGGTTTAGTTAGTGTATGAGTGAGGTATGATTGTGGTTAGATAAAGTGGTTTTGTATGTACAGTGTGAATGGTGAATATATGATTAGGTTAGGTTTTCCTTTTTAATATTATGTTGGTATTTCATTATAATTTATAGAGTGCTTGTGGGGAGTAGAAAATGTGTTTAGGTTCCAGGCCCCTCCGCACAACCTATACAGCAATCCTGCTGCATCACCTCCGCCCCTTTGTGGATGTTCCCTTCCCAGCTGTACTTGTGAGACGCTGCCGGTAGGTGGGCATTAACAGGGGACGGATGGGCATGTGGTGGGATACCGCTGGTACAACGGAGGTGAACAGTACTAGGGAGGTCAGGAATAGGAGGTGCCCTGGGGTTAGATGGAGCCTTGAGAGAGGTCTGGCGTGTTTGGTTCCTGTCCTCAAGGGCCCCCCACTGGACCATGTGGGCAGGTAGCTAGAGGGCCTGCAGTCTCCGCTAGTCCCTTTGGGCAGTACTGTGCAATGCCCGGTCAATAAGGAACAAGACCACTATTATAGCGGACTTGATCTCCTCAGTTGACCTGGCTTGCATCACTGAGACTTGACTATGGGACGATGCTGGGCCAGTACTGGCGGCATCGGTCTCCGATGGGTATTCAGTGGTGCACTGCCCAAGGAGGGAACACAGGGGCAGGGGAGTGGCCATCTGTTTTAGATCTAGCCTGAGCTTCTTCATGTACCCAGTGGGCTCTACCTTGTCGTTTGAATATGTGGCAGTGTGTGGGGGTCTAGGTGCAGGTTGTAGGATTCTCCTCATTTACCGTTCTCTGGCACAGTGGGGAGAATTCCTGCAGAAGGTAGTGGACTTTGTCACTGACAGGGTGTCAGAGTCCCCTAGATGGTTAATTCTGGGGGACTTCAATGCTTGGATCGATGACAAATCTTCGCTTTTTGGTTATGACCTCCTCCAGACAATGACATCTCTAGGCCTGACACAGGTAGTTACCTCTGTGACCCATCAACACGGCCACACCTTGGACTTGGTATTCTTGCTGGGGCTTGATGTCACTGACATCAAGATTGATAGACTCATTTGGTCTGATCATTGCACGGTGGAGTTCACGTTTGCCACCCCCCCATAGTCCCTCCCATTTTGAGATGGTCCGCTACTACCCTTTAAGGGGATTGTCCCCAGAGGGAATTTTGGCGGTAGTAGACTTTTCTGGTATGAGTGCTGAATGTGCAATTGGCATGGGTAAGGCAGTAGCGGGCTATAATGGGGCCATTGCCAAGGCACTTGATGCCATCGCACTGGTCCATATATGACCCAGGTCTTCTCGTTTGAGACCTCCATGGTTTGATGGGGCTTTCAAGGAGTTGAAGACCAGGGGTCAGAAATTGGAGTATTGTTGGTGGAGGACCCGGTCCATGGAGGACAGACTGACCTTGAGAAATCATTATAATGACTATCAAGGAGCAATAAACCGTAAGAAGACAGAGTTCCTGTCCAGGGAGATTGCTGCAGAGAAGAACAGAGCAGCTCAGCTATTACAGACTGTGGACAGACTGCTATGTCCAGGCTGCCTACAGCTGCAAAGAGCATTTTCAATCACATTATGTGAAGAGTTTGCTCTGTTTTTCTTAGACAGGGTGTCCTCCTTTCAGGTAGGGATCTCCCCAGTGGGACGTGACTTGTCCCATAGTGGTCAGTCTGGACAGAGCAGAGGCACTCCTATTGTTTGGGGAGAGTTTCAACCGGTGGAGGGGAATGAAGTAGTTAAGGTGACTTCGGAGCTGCAGCCCACGTGCTATGACCTGGACCCTGGCCCAACCCGTCTCCCAGTAGGAGGAGCTGAGACCATTGATCCTGTGTTCACCAGGATAGTCCAGTGTTCGCTCTCAGAGAGGTGCTTTCCCAACACCTTGAAGGAGGCATTGGTGAAGCCTCTTCTAAAGAAACCATCATGTGACCCGGATGTCCTGGCGAATTATAGACCTATCTCTGACCCTCCATTTCTAGGGATAGTTGTCGAGAAAGTGGTGGCTCTGCAGTTCGAGGTGCACCTCTTGGCCTTTGACATCTATGAGGCTTTCTAGTCTGGTTTCAGAACTAGGCATAGCATGGAGATGGCACTACTTCAGGTGCAAAATGACCTCCTCAGGGCAAGGGATAGAGAGAATGGTCAATTCTTGTCCTCCTCAATCTCTCATCAGCATTCAACAATGTGGACCACACTGTGCTATTGGATCGCTTTAGAGTGTATGGTAGACTCATTAAAACAGTCATCCAATGGTTTGAGTCCTAGCTCTCTGACTAAGGCAATGGGTGTTAATGGGGAATTTCTTCTCCTCAAAGCCTCTGTCATGTGGAGTACCTCAAGGTTTGATCCTTTCGCCGATACTGTTCGCAGAGTATATGCTGCCACTTGTGGAGCTCATTGGACAGTACAGTCCGGGTTTCCACTGCTATGCAGATGATACCCAGCTGTATATGTCATTTGCCCCTGGATCTGGGAGTGCCATTGAAGTGCTAAATAAATTCCTGGCCAAGATTCTGGACTGGATATCCTCTAACTGGCTGGGACTAAACCCCAACAAGATGGAGGTGATGGTGACTGAGCCTGGCCGTTGGCCTGATGGGGATGCCTCTGGAGTGGTGATAGGTTTGGTTCTGGAATCCACTCCATTAATGGCTTCCCCCAAGGTGAAAAATGTGTGCATCATCCTAGACAACAGGCTGACTCTTGAAGCTCAGGTGTTGCCTGTTGTCAAAAGTGGTTTCTACCACTTAAGGAATGTTACCCAAATTAAATCCTTGATTCCACCATAAGACCTGCCTTCATTGGTATATGCCTTGGTGACTTTCACGCTGGACTACTGTAACGCTCTGTACTTCGGAATAAATGGAGGGATCCTCCACCAACTGAAGTTAGTGCAGAACGCGGTGGCCAGGTTGCTGACGGGCCTGCCTAGATTCTGTCATGTGACCTTGGTCCTGTGAGATCTGCACTGGCTGCCTGTCAAGTGGAGGATCATCTTCAAGGTGGGATTGCTCACCTATAAGGCCCTATACAGCCTGGGCCCTGGTTACCTGTCTGATCTTCTTACTCCAGCCATTCCAGTACATTCCCTCCATTCCTCCACTGAGGGCCTCCTGGCAGATCCGAGGACTGGGCTGAAAACCTCGGGAGATTGCTCCTTTGAGGTGACCAGCCAGGTCCTTTGGAATCTGCTGTCAAAATCGTTGAGGGAGGCCCCATCAGTGGAGGCATTTAAAAGGGGCCTGAAGACCTACCTTTTTAACAAAGCATTTTTAGATAGTTTTTAAAACTGATTTTATATAAGTTAGTGAATTATTTATTACACAGTGCAAGCCTGTTATAATGGACGCATCTGTGCACACTTTCGTCCATTATATCCAGTGTCCATTATACCCAGAGGAGGTGGGGTCTATGTGTTAGGTGTGCCTACATGTGTGAGCAGGGTCTCAGTATGAAGGAGAATTTGTTATAAAACTTCATAGATTACTCAGACTCCAGGCTAGCATATATGTTTCTGTATTCCGTGTTTAAAGTTATTAAATTGTCATGGAACATGAGTTTTTCTTTAAGGAAGTTTATTGCAGAAGGTTAAGAAGAAGCTAGTAACTCTAGTGGCTGGATTTTGGGGTTCTAGGTCAACTGTACCATAAGGGGTTTACTGAAATATAAAATTATTTCCTTTTAGTGTAATTGACTAATAAAATGCATGCAACTTGTGGAGAAATATTTTGTAAGAAATGTTATCTCTGCAGCTCCTCTATCTTAATTCTATGATTTCCCATCTATCTTAATTCTACATTTGCAAAATCTCACCAGCTCTACACTCCCCCCACCAAAAAAAAAAAGCACTACAAATGTCCATAACAGCTTCATAGTGTCCATTATAAGCAGTATTTCTGTCCATTATAACCAGAGAAAAATGTATTGGATTTGGTAAATTTGGTTTGGGAAATCAGTTTGTGTCCGCTATAATCGATTTTCCATTATAATAGTGTCCGTTTTAAGTGGAGTGCACTGTAATTGTATTGTTTGTCCTATGCTGCCTATAACCCTGTTTTTTACTTGTAACAGTGCCCAGAGCCTCCGGGATTGGGCACCAAATACAAATAAAACTTCACTTACTTACTAATACCTTCCTGGTCGACTTATATTATTACATAGAAACATAGAATTTGATGGTAGATAAGGACTGCTTGGACCACCTAGTCTGTCAATTTCCCTACCTAATGGATAAGCTGCAGATTCTAGCTAACCAACAGCCTACTTTTTCCTACCTCCACCCCCTAGAATTGCCTTATGCCTGTCCCATGCATTCTTGAATTCTACCACTGTTTTTGACTCCACAACCTCCTCAGGAAGGCTGTTCCATGCATCCACAACCCTCTCCGTGAAAAAAATACTTCCTCACATTACCTCTGAGCCATCCAACCTCCAGCTTCAAATTGTGCCCCCTTGTTCTTGCGCACCTCTTCTTCTGAAAGATACTACCCTCTTGGACTTTGTTGATTCCCTTGAGATACTTGAAGGTTTCTATCATGTCCCACCTCTCCCTCCTCTCCTCAAGGCTATACATAATAAGCTCCTTAAGTCTCTCTTGATACGTCTTCTAGTGCGGACCTTGCCCCATTTTAGTTGCCCTCCTCTGGACTGCCTCCATCCTGTCTATGTCTTTGCGGAGATTGGGTCTCCAGAACAGCATGCAGTACTCCAGATGGGGTCTCACCAGCTGTCTGTACAGAGGGATAACAACTTCCTGTTTTCTACTGATGATGCCTCTCCCTATACATCCCAGTATCCCCCCAGCCCTCCTTACTGCCCTCTCACATTGCTTGCTCACCTTTAGGTCATCTGATATGACTACCCCAGGTCCCTTTCCATTTTTGTTGTTAGTATCTCACCCCATTGTGCATTCTTCCCTGGGTTTTGTTTCCCAGGTGCATTACTTTGCAATTCTTAGCATTGAATCTAAGCTACCATACATTTGACCATTCCTCCAACCTTGCCAAGTCCCTTCTCATCATTTCCACCCCACCTTGTGTATCGACTCTGTTGCAGATCTTTGTGTCGTCTGCAAAGAGACATACTTTTCCTTCCAGTCCCTCTGCAAAGTCTCTTATAAAGACATTAAAGAGGACCGGTCCTAGTACTGAACCCTGCGGTACCCCAGTAGTAACCCTTTCTTCAGAGTGGACTCCGTTTACTATCACCCTCTGTGTCCTGTTCTCCAGTTCTCAAAGTCATCTGGCCTGGATTGGGATCTTCTGAACCTGCAGCCGTGAGAGGGCTGAGGAAGTAACTGAAAATCTAAATCTTTTGTTTGCAGCTCAGGGGAGTGAGAGACCACTGTTTTTGCTATAAACTCATATGGGGTCCTCTGATAATATACTGTATATTGCCGAGTTGTTATCAAGAGTCTCAGTGAAGTGCTCTCTACTCGCTGTTTGCCCCCGTCTCTTTGTTAGAACGACTCTGTGGAACCAGCTTTGGTGACTGTACCCTGAACTTGGACTCCCTTCTATTTTGTTGTGTTTATTTAATTTTAGATATTCTGGAGTTGGGAGAGTGGAGAGAGGGGTGTGTGTGTGTGTGTGTATGCATGAGTGTGGACACTGAGATTTTAGATTTACTGTTGAAGACTTTAATCTGATTTTAACTAGCTAAATATACAGGTCATACTATTTAATTGTAGGTAACTGGAAGTATAGACCTAGGATGTGTTGATCATTGGCTCCCTTGAGAAGGCATTATTCCCCTTCTTGGCTCCGTGACCTCTGTCCTTTTGACTGCCCCTCATTACTAGCTGATCTATGGATGTTGCAGGGCATTGGGAATTGCCTGCAGAGGTCGACAGGGCCTGCTGTGGGGAATGTGGTTGGGGGGGCAGATTGGTGTGGTGAGCTCTAGGAGGCACCCTGGGGCAAAATGGGTCCAAGAATGGGGTTCCCCCTGTCTTCTGTCCATACCCAAGGGCTCTGCATTTGGTGGGTGGGCAGGCAGGCCCCTTGAGAGGAGTTCTGAGCCCTGGGGAAAGTTCAGACTCTTGGGCCCCAACCAGTTCGCAGCCCCTTTCCTGCATACAGTATGCTGGGTGGCCTGGGACCCTCTTGGTGCTGGGCCCCGGGTATTATCCCCTCTCCGCCACCCTCTCAAGGGCCCTGAGGGCAGGTATCCAAAGGACCAGTCTCCTCCACCTATCCTTCTTGGGCAGTGCTATGCAATGCCAGAGCTATTAGGAACAAGACAGCAATTATAGCTGATCTTGTTTCAACACTTGATCTGGCTTGCATCATCAAGGCCTGGCAGGATGATAGCACCAGCCCAGTTTTTGAATCGGCAGTTCCTGCTGGGTACTCAATGATTCACTGCCCGAGAAAGGATCGTAGGGGTGGGGGTGTGGCAATTTGTTTTAATTCTGACTTGTACTTCAGGCTGTCCCAGTGGGAACAACAGAGTCCTCTGAATGTGTGGCCACTCGGGGGTTGCAGGTGTAGGCTGCAGGATCCTTCTTATTTACCGTCTTTAGGAGAATGAGAGGGAATTCCTGCAGGAAGTCGTGGACTTCACTGTCGAGGTGGTATTGGAGTTGCCCAGATGGATTATTCTGGGCGACTTCAATGCCTGGATCAATGATGAACTCTCGCTGTTTGGACAAGACTTCCTCCAATTAATGTATTCATTGGGCCTGACACAGGTAGCTACCTCTGCAATCCATGTACACGGCCACTCTTTGGATCTTGTCTTCTCGCTGGGATTGGAGGTTACTAACCTCAAGGTGGAACTAGTCGCTTGGTTGGACCACTATGCTGTGAGGTCCTCATTCAAAGCCCTCCAATAGGCCTTCTCCTACAGAGATAGTCCAGTACTGCCTTTTAAGGTTTGACCCGGGAAGGTCTTATGGCAGTGCTCGACCTACCAGGTGTGGTGAGTGCCTGTGATGAGCAGGGGGATAAGGTTGTTGCCAAGGCCTTCGACTTTGTCACACCAGTCCATTTTCAACCCCTCACTTCACACAAGAGACCCCCTCGATTTGATGGGATTCTCAGGGAGCTGAAGATGAGGGGTCGAAGGTTGGAGCAGTGCTGGCAGAGATCCGGGTCTGATGGAGATAAGCCTATTTTGATGTCTCACTATAGAAACTATCGATCACCAATCTCCTGTAAGAAGGTAGAGTTCCAGTCCAAGAAGACTGCTGCAGCAGTTAACAGACTGGCTCAGCTCTTTCAGACTGTCAACAGGCAATGTAATCCAGCCTGTCTTCAGTCCATTGGAGCTTTTTCACAATCTAAGTGTGATGAGTTTGCTCTGTTTTCTGCTAACATTGTTTCTACAAGATCAGGGATCCAGTCAGCACCATCTTTGGGGGCTTGCAGTGATGAACTGGGGGTCTACCACTAGGGGGTCATGGGCATTCCATCTGTCTGGTTTGACTTCAACCAGCTGGTGGTCATGGATGTCGTGACGGTCATCCAGGAGTTGAAGCCTACCTATTGTAGTTTGGATCCGGGCCCAATGTGCCTTCTGGCAGGATGCATTGATTCCATCGGCATGGTCCTGGCTGGGACAGTCCAGTGTTCTTTAGTGAGAGGGGGTCTTCCCTGAGCCCCCGAAGGAAGTGGTGGTAAGACCACTCTTGAAGAAATCATCACTAGACCCGGACTGCCCAGCAAACTACAGACCTGTCTCTAACCTTCTCTCTGTGGGGAAGGTTATTGAGAAGGTGGTGGTTCTTCAACTGGAGGCCCATTTATCAACTCACAAAATCTACGACCTTCTCCAGTCGGGTTTTAGGAAAAGGCACAGCACTAAGACTGCCCTGGTTCAGGTGCTTAATGATCTCCAGGGGGCAAGAGATGGCGGTAAGCATTCCATCCTTATCTTCCTCGATCTCCCAGCTGCATTTGACACCATGGACCATGGGGTGCTGCTGGAATGCCTGCGGGTTTGTTGTGGACTGCCTGGTACAGTCCTCAACTGGTTTCATGCTTTCCTCACTGGAAAGATGCAGAGGGTGGTGCTGCGGACCTTTTCCTCTGCTTCACTGTCCCAGCCAAGTGGGGTCCTGCAGGGTTCCATATTGTCCCCCCATGTCGTTCGTGATGTCTGTGCTACCACTAGGGGACATTATAAGATGGTATAGGCTGAGTTTTCATTGCAATGCTGATGAGACTCAAAAATACCAGTCTGAGTCTTTAATCGGTGCCATGCTGAGATCCAAGACTGGGTGAGTGCCAACTGGTTGAGGTTCAATCCAGATAAGACGGAAGTACTAGTGGTGGAATCTGGTCACCCGAGGGCTGGTGTGCAACCTGGTCAAGTCTCAGGGCTTAGGCTCAAAGACTTCCAGTTGCTCACCGCCTGTCCAGTTGAAGAATATTGGTGTTGTACTGGATTGTGACCTGACACTTATATCTCAGGTGTCAGCTGTGGTCCAGAGTGCGTTCTACCATCTTAGAAACATCACCAGGATTAAATAAACTGATTCCCCCAGGTGATCTGCCATCACTGGTCCATGCTTTTGTGGCATCATGGCTTCATTACTGCAATGCCCTTTACCTAGGGCTATCAGGAGTTGATCTTCACTGCCTACAGCTGGTGCAGAATGTGGCAGCCAGGTTGCTGACTGGCCTTTCAAGGTCATGTCACATTACACCTGTGCTGCGCTCTCTGCACTGGCTTCTGGTTAGGTGGCAGATCACTTTCAAGGTCGGCTTACTGACCTGCAAGACTCTGCTTGGACTGGGGCCAGAATACCTGCAAGAGATACAAGTCATAAGTGGGGTACCTCAGGGATCAGTCCTGGGGCCAGTCCTCTTCAATATCTTCATCAGTGACATTGCAGATGGACTAGAGGGTAAGGTTTGCTTGCTTGCAGATGACACCAAGATCTGCAACAGAGTAGATGATCCAGATGGGGTGGGTAGAATGAGAAGAGATCTGGAAAAATTGTCAAAATGGTCTGCGGAGCGGCAACTCTAGGTTTAATGCAAAGAAGTGCAAGATCATGCACGCAGGGAAGAGAAACCCTGAAGTTACCTATAGGTTGGGAGGGGAGCTGCTGACAATCACAAGGAAAGAAAGAGACTTGGGCATCATCATCACAGATGACCTGAAATCACCCAAGCAGATCACTAAAGCAGTAAATAAAGCTGGAGGGATGTAGGGGTGTATTAGTAGGGGTATCACAAGTCATAAGAGGGAGGTAATAATCCTTCTTTACAAGACACTGGTTAGGCGCCATCTGGAGTACTGTGTGCAGTACTGGAGGCCACACCTGCACAAGGACATTAACAAAATGGAGGCATTCTAGAGAAGGGCAACCAAAATGGTGCAGGGACTGCATCAGAAAACATACGAGGACAGATTAATGGAGCTCAATATGTATACCCTAGAGCAAAGGAGGGAGAGAGGTGATATGATCGAAACATTCAAACATCTGCAGGGCATTAACAAGGTGAAGGGGTCTAATATGTTTCAATATAAGAAAAATAGCAGGACAAGAGGACACAGCATGAGATTAGAGGGAGGCCAATTAAGGGGTAATGTGAGGAAGTTTTTTTTTCACAGAAAGGGTGGTGGACGCATGGAACGGTCTACCTTAGGAAGTGGTGGATATGAATACAGTGTAGGGCTATAAACAGGCATGGGATTGGCATAAGGGAGCAATACAGATGAGTATGAATAAATAGGCCATTGACAGAGTAAAGGCCTATGGCACATTTAAAAGGTAGTAAAAATGGGCAAACTGGATGGGCCTTGCGGTCCTTATCTGCCATCAACTTCTATGTTTCTATGACCTCCCATCTCATCCCTTCTGGTTAGCTGGTGAGGGCCTCCTGGTGATTCCCAGGGTTTACTTGAAATCATCAGGTGCACAGGCATTTTCACTTGTGGCACCGACTCTGTGGAATTCACTGCTTCTTTTGGTCAGAGAGGTCCAGTCAGTTAATGACTTCAAAGGGGAGCTAAAGACATTTTTGTTTAGAGAAGCTTTTACCTCCAGTTGATCTGAGCTCATCTGAAATCAATCAAGCTCAATGCTGTATTTTACTGTTTATATAGAATCTGCTTATTTGTACAGTGCCTTGGAGTTTAATGAAATAGAGTGCTATATTAAAAGAATAAAATTAAATGAAATAAGCAGGGTAAGCCCCTTGCAAAGCCCCCTTTGCAATCGGATAACTGGGCAGAGGGGCTGCTATCAATTGCTGGGGGCAATGAATGTTAAATCAATATGATTTGGTAGCAATATAATTTTAATATTGGGATACTGAATAGACTGTTTTGCCAGTGGCCATATTTGCCACCACTGACCCCTGTAGTAGCCGATCAGAGATCGAGGATCTCTGGAAGACCTAAAAAAGTGATTTCTGGGAGAAGGCAAGGGCAATGTCTTGGCTCAAGAACAGCCAGTAGGGAGTTGACTGAGAGTAATGCATATTAATTTCTCAAGTAGACAGCTGCATCAACCAATCAGATGCTGCCAGGATCTCCTGAAAGTCTAAGGACAGTGCCAGTCCAGTTCAGTTCAGCACAGCCTCTTCCTGAAGGGGGGGGGCTGCATACGTATATACGAACATACAAAGACAGAAGAAGAAGGCCATTTGGTTTATCTAGTCTGCTCGTATTGCAGGGTCCACAACTTTAGCTAGAGACCCTGCCCCCCTTCCCTACTCCTCCCAACCTTTCCATCCTCCCTGTGACACAGTGAGCCCTGTCTGGGGTGGATGCCCATGTGTGGGGTGTTTGGGCCCCCCACCCCCATTCCTTTCACTCTTTGTTTCTGTGGCACGACCACTCGCGCTTGGAATGAAAATGAAATAGGTTTGCTGTATGCTTGTCTATTTTAGGGTGTCACATTTAACAATTTAATGGAAATAAAAATAAAAAGACATGATGAGTTCCAAGGTAGGAGAAGGGAGATGAGGAGCATGCCCTTATTCTCCCATTCCCCTTGCAAAGCCAGTGGAACCCTCACGGACTTACTATCTTATTAAAACTATCTTTTGAGAAGAAACAAAATGCAAACATAAAATCCACTTAACATAAAACCCCCTTAACCAAGAAAAGAGGAGTTGAGTCTAGGGTAGAAAATAACATGTATGAAGATGTGTGTCTTTACTGTTTGATGGGGAACTCCTGAGAATAAGAGGTTTACACTGGTTTTAGCAAAAAGGGGTGGATCACCTGATGATGATGTCATCCACGAAAGGTATAAAAACCCACCACTTTGAGTAAAAAAGACAGATAGGGGAACCAGCTGAATACTGACTGCCAAGTGAGGAGGACTGCAGAAGAGTGTGCTTGTTTCCACACTGTTCTATTTGCAAAGGCTAAAGCTAATCCTCAGGAATTTTCAAAATAAGAAAGTTTGCTGGATATTGGACATTGAATAATCTTTTACTTTCTGTATGTTTATTAATTTTTTATTTTCTGATTTGAATAAAATAACAATGCACATTTTTGTTTTTTTGCATCTGACTTCTGGTTTGTTGTGTCTGTTTTAGCCCACACCTTCACACTCCCTACCCATGATCCTTACCTTCCCCCATGCCTATCCCATTCTCTCTTGAAGCTGCCCATCTTCAACACGACCACCTCTTCCGGCTGCGCATTCCAAGTGTCCACCACTCTCTCCATGAAGAAGTGCTTCCTGACCTCCTTCCTAAACCTCCCTCCCCAGCTTAAGATTGTGCCCCTCATGTTATGGTTGCCACTTAGCTTAAATAGACCCCCCTTATCCACCTTATTTATCCCTTTCAAGTACTTAAAGGTCTCAGTCCTACCCCCCCCCATTCTCCAGAGAGTACATGTTCAGTATCCTCAGTCTCTCCTCGTATGCCTTACCCTGCTGACACACTATCATCTTTGTAGCCCTCTTCTAGACCTTCTCCATAAGGTTAATGTCCTTTTTGATATGTGGGCACCAGTACTGAACTCCATACTCCAGATGTGGTTTTACCAGTGACCTGTACAAGGGCAGTATAACCTTCTCTCTCCTACTACTGAGCCCCAGGCTATATATCCCAGCATCTTGTTTGCCCTTGCTGCTGCTTTCTTGAAATGTGTGGAGTGCTTCAGGTCACTAGTGATCATCACTCACAGGTCTTTCTCCTCCTCAGATGCAGATACCTGGAGTCCACCCAGGTAGTACTCCAGTCTGAGATTCTTGACTCCAATTTGCATAACTTTGCACTTCTTGGCACTGAAGCCAAGCTGGCAGATCAAGAACCACCTCTCCAGCTTTTCCAGATCATCCTGTAGGTCCTGTATGTCTTCAGCTGTGTCCACTCTCCTGCAGAGCTTGGTGCTGTTCAAGAAAAGGCACATTTTGCCCTTAATGCCATCCCCAATGTCATTGATGAAGACACTGAACAACACTGGCGCCATCACCGAGCTCTGCGGGACCCTACTTGTGACCTCTCTGGTGCCAGATAACTCTCTCCCCACAGCCACCCTCTGGGCTCTGTCCCTCAGCCAGTTTTCTATCCATCTGGTCATCTCCTCCCCAACCACGAGATCCACCATCTTCCTGATCAACCTTTTGTGGGGCACAGAGGCAAAGGCCTTGCTGAAATCCAGATAGAGGAAGTCTGTCGCTTAACCCCTATCTACTGTCTTTGTGACCCAGTAAAAGAAGTCAGTCATATTCATTTGACACAATCTGTCTCCCATGAACCTGTGCTGCCTCATACCCTGGAGACCATGCTCCTCTAGATATTCTACTGACCTTTCCTTAAGTGTGGTTTTCATGATCTTGCACATAACTGAGGTCAGACTGACTGGTCTGTATGTCCCTGGGTCATATTTGGGATCGCTTTTGTAGAGGGGCACCACATGTGCTGTTCTCCAGTCCTGCGGTACCATGCCTGACTCCAGTGAACCATTAAATAGGCCTGCCTGTGGCCCTACCAGTTCCTCAGCCCGTTCCCTTCGTACCCTTGGATCTACTCTGTCCAGGACTGGTGATCTGTCCACCTTCAATGCTAGCAGTCCCTCTCTCACTCTGTCCTCCTGTATCACTACATCAGTGCTCCCCTCATCCCCACTCCTCTTCTTCCCCCCCCCAAAGCACTGGTCCATTCTCCTCTCTGCTGAACATGGAATAGAAGTATTCATTTAATATCTCTGCTTTTCCACTGTTACCCTCCACCCACTCCTCTCCTTTCTTAAGCCTAACAATCCCGTCCTTCTTGTCCTTTGTTCATGATGTTGCCTAAAGAGTGTGAAAGGCCTGCCTGGGGGCCTTGCACAGCCATTCTTCAAGTTTCTGCAGGTCCCTTCTCATTTTTTCTACACCCTCTGGTGCGTCTACTCTGTTACAGAGCTTTGTGTCATCAGCAAACAGGGAAATTCTGCCTTCTAGGTCCTGCGCAATGTCACTGATGAAGATGTTGAATAGGACCGGTCCCAGCACTGATCCCTGTGGTACCCCACTGGTCTCTCTTCCCTCTGTGGAGTGACAGCCATTTACCACCACCCTCTGTGTCCTGCCGCCCAGCCAGTTACCTACCCACTGCACTACTGTCCTGCCCACACCCATATTCCCCAGTTTGTGTAATAGTTTTCCATGTGGCACAGTGTCAAAGGCCTTGCTGAAGTCCAGATAGGCCATGTCCACTGCCCTCCCCCAATCCACTTCCCTAGTCACCCAGTCAAAAAAGGGATTGGTTAGAGGAAATAAAGAAATATGATATCTTACTTTTCCAGAAAACATGGGATGAAAAGAGAGAACCTTTAGCAATAGATGTTTTTTGTTCTTGAAATGTGCAAGCAACTAGAGAGTTTAAGTGTGGGCACTGTAAGGGGGGTACTGGCTGTATATATGAATATTTGTTATCATTTTAAGTGCTTGGATGTGAAAATACAGAATGATAATTACAGTAATTATGTGTTACATTGACCAGTGGTAAAAAATACTTTACATTTTTCGATATCTATGTTCCACAGACATTTTCCACAAAATAATTCAAAGAGGTGATGCATAGTATAGAAATGGATATCACTGACATTAAGACCTGGTATCCAAGTCCTTTTTTATTCTTGGCAGGAGATCTCAATGTACAAACTGGTCAGGAAAGGGGAACTTAAATCAACTAAATGAGGTCTGGACAACATGCTGGAAATTCCAAATAGATATTCATTAGATAAATTAGTCAGTAGTAAAGAGAAATATTTTTTGAATTTTTGGGCTAAATATGATTTAAGAGTTTTAAATGAAAGAACAAAAGGATATTGGAAAGTGGAATATACTTTCCATATAGTTAAAGGAGGAAGTGTGTATTTTTGTATAATTGAGGCATACGGTTATTCAAGTATAAAATCACTCAGTATTCAAAAAATATGGGAAAGTGGTCACTTCTCCACAGTATGTGAAATTTACCTGGAAACAAAAGAGGAGTACATTTTTAATGAAAGAAATAAAGGGCAGAGACTGAGGCTAATGGAAATATGTGCATAATGTACTGTAAAAAAATTAAGTGGAATCCATATACTAAAAAGGTAGTGGAATTGTTAACTAATTGGCCAGAATCAGGGAACCTAATGTATGAGATAGAATGTGGTGAGACAACAGAGCTGATAGAGGACTTCTCAAGTAGATAAAAATGTTAGCAAGTAAATTACAACCACAACATGGAATAGATAATGAATCAAATAACGACAATATAAAATACTCTAATTCCTGGTATAATAAAGAATGGAAATAAATGAAGAAATTATAAAGTGGGGAAATATACAACTATACCTACAAATATTTTGGGTAAAATTGCTCTTCATAATCTAAAACAAGAGTACAAAAAACTTCTTGTAATAAAGAAAAGTGAATACAAAAATCAATTGTGGATAACACTTCAAGATTCATTATGGAAAAAAGGCACGAAACCTTTTGGTCTCTTATCGCATATGGGACCGTAGAAAACAATAGAAGGTTTAATATTTGCACAAATATACACACCTTAGTATGGGTAAAACATTTTAAAGAGATATACAAACATAAGAGACATTAAAGCAAACCTATGTGGAAAGAGATAAAAGCCAACTTAAAGACTTAAAAGAGAGGGAACTGGTTACAGAAAATGAAGTTGCAAATGCAATATTAACGCAAACGAACAAGGCCTTAGGTATAGATGCAATACTGGCAGTGATATTTCATCATAATATAAAATACTAGGCTAAGATATTGGCAGCTGTATACACAAAAATAAATAAGGAGTTAGCTATGCCTCTGGAGTGATAATTGTACCATTATTCAAAAAAACGCCAGTGTAGTGATCCAAAATGTTATAGGCCAAGCATTATTGGTGAAAAAAAAAAAGAATTATGTTATATGCAGATGATACAGTTATAATTTCCCAGACTCAACTGGGGTTAGAAAGAGGACTCGGTACTATTCTGAGAGGACTGAAGGAACTTAAGTTAGACATAAATGTTGAAAAAACTAAAATAATGATTTTTTGGGGGAAATTATACATAGTCGGTGAAAGGTATAATTTTTGAAGCAGTAAAAGAATACAAATATTTAGGATTAAATTTTGATTAACAGCTAACCTGGAAAAACCATATCCAGACGAATAAAGCTACAGCATATAAGACAACTGGGGTAGTTATGGCATTTGGAAATACATTTGCTAATGACTCTTTTAAGACACTTAAATCTGTATATGAGGCCAAAACTATTAACCAAAGCCTATATGGCAGTGACATCTGGGGGGTTAATATTAATAATAAAAACATAAAGCCCCTCCACACAGAAGTTCTACAAAATTATTATTAAACCCCCTTAAAGACTGCCCTTCAGCTTTTATAAGGCTAAAAACTAGGATTTTATCAATTGGAGCCAGGCTTCTGATTCGATTGGTTAGATTTTGGAAAAGAATAACGCAGATGAATGATGACAGACTTCCGAAAATGGCCTGGATAGAAACTATGAAAGATATTTCAAACAATAGAATGCATAAATCCTGGTTCACAAGTTTGAATGTAATGGTTAAAAAATAAGAATATTAGAATTGTGGTCACATAAAGCACACCAATATACTAATGAATACCGTAAGAAGCCTATTCAAAGAATCCAGAATGTAGCTATTCAAAAAGATTTTGAAGCACTACACGATTACGGCAAGCGGAAGCACCAAGGGAGGTCAACAGTGAAAATGCTGACCTCCCACACAGCAACAGCACAATACTGACGCAGGTATTGTGTCACCCGATCAATGAGTGTTTTCTGTAGGGGCTGTGGCCGGACTTCAGGATTCTCAACTCCAGGTTGGAGTTGGTTCGGGGAGGGGGCAGAACACTGGAGGAAAGCGAAACATGAAAAAGGACCATTACGACTGTTGCCATAATTGCCTTTTTTCGTGTTTCGCTGTCGCAGTGTCGAGCTGAAGGGGTGCACTGATGGCAAGCTGGGTTTATATTTTCAAGTTAAAGAAATTTTTGACACAGAATGGTATTTGTTGTTCTGTGAGAAAAAAAATGCATAGGAATGTTTTATGTAAAGCAAGATTATTACTACTGAGAGGAATTGGGGAGACCCTGCTCAGTAACACTTTGTTATACAATTGTGGATGTAATATGGAATTGAACAGTGCATATTTATTTAGTTATTTTTTTTTTTGTTGACCGGGAAAGTGCACTAGACAAATCCTGCCTGTTTTCAGGCACGACCCGGGAGAAGGGGATACAGATGAATGCCAACTGACCTTGAACCAGATTAAGCTGTTGGTGGTATTTTTTTAGTGAATGAGGGAAATTTGGCCAGGACACCGGGGAAAATTCCCCTGCTCTTTTTCAATAAGTGCCATGGGATCTTTAACATCCACCTGAACTACCACCAATCCAAGCAGATGGGACTTCGGTTTAACGTCTCATCCCGGAAAGACGTATATAAGCCATATTCTGTTAAAATGTCAGAAGTTTCAGTGGGAAAGAGAAAGACTGATTCAGCAAATAGTGTCTGAAAAAATAGAATCAACACTAAATGAAAAATGCATATTTATTCTAACTGCACAAACAAACCCAGCAATTTATGTCGTGGCACAATTTTTTAATATTGTAAGGTACAGAATTAACTTCTAAATAACATTTCTAGAACAAAGATTAAAATCTCTATGATTTTAAATGTGATAATTCTGTGAATTTCATACATTTATTAAACGATAAACTTGTTAAACAAGTATGCTGAAATAAAGTTTTGGTTTATGGTAAGCAATGTGTAGTGTGGCTGTAAGGGGAGGTGGGTAGGCACAGCATCCCAAGAAGTTGTATTGCTCCAACATCTAGCCCACTTTATAATTACTCTGGGTGGAGGCAGCACGCTATTTATGTTACCTTTGGGAAAGAATTCCCTTTTCCACTTGAACCAGAATCCAGGCCCCTCAATCTTGTTCAGGCCCACAAGGCTTGGGTAGCAGCCCGTTGAAACATGGTGCCCGGGTTACATAAGAGTGATGGAAGCCAAAAACGTCGGAGTGATGGTATAGAAAGTATGGATGCTGCTGGTAGCTGAAAACATGAAGGAGCTAAGAGTGGGAGTGATCTACAGGCCACCAAACCAGTCAGAAAAGAGGGATACAGAGCTAGGGGAGCAAATCAGAACGGCTACCACCTAAGGAACATGGCATGTCTCGAACCTTCGTTTTCTAGAGAAGGTTATTGAGAAGGTGGTGACAACATAGCTAGAGGCTCACCATGAGAGTTTTGACATCTATGAACCTTTCCAAAAGGGTTTTAGGCCTCCCCACAGTAAAGAGATCTGCTCTTAGGGGTGTTCTGTTGTTATTATCCTTGATCTCTCATTAGCATTTAGCACCATGGACCATGGGGTCTTGATGGAGCACCTTGGGAAATATAGGGGACTCACTAGGACAACTTTGAGGTGGTATGAATCCTCCTTTCTGGCAGAATGCAGCAGGTTGTAATGGGAACCTTCTTGTCACAACATGTAGTGGTCAGCTGTGGGGTCCGCCAGGGTTCACTTCTGTTCCCCATATTGTTTGCAGTTTATATGCTGCCACTTGGGCAGATCATCAGACAGTACAGTGTGAGTTTTCACTGCTATGCAGATGATATTTGTACATGTCCTTTACATCGGATAGGTGGGAAGTGGTAGCGCTATTGAAAAATAATAATAATAAGCTTTATTTATTCATTGAGTGCCTTTCAGGAGCATCAAGGCGCTTTACAAAAAAGAATAAATAGAACAAGATAAAAATAAAACACACAATATAAAACAGATAACAATAAAATCCAGCATAAGTTAGGCAGCATATGCTTGGCGCCACAAGTAAGTTTTTAATGCGTGCTTGAAACCCCCTCAGTCGCACACTCCCATAGCTGACAGGGTAGAGAATTCCAAAGGGCTGGGGCGGCATACATAAATGCACGGGTCCTAGAAGAGTTTAAGGACACCCTTGGAATCTCTAGCAACCCCTTGTCAGCCGAGGGGAGTGATCGCTCTGGGCGGTAGGGGGACAGAAGCTCTTTCAGGTAGTCCAGGCCACATCCATGTAGGGCTTAATAAGTCAAATAAGTCAAAAGTCCAACTTTGAAGGTGATCCACCACTGAATCGGCAGCCAGTGCAGTTCACACAGCACCGGCATGACATGACACTTCCGTGGAGTCCCCGTCAACAACCAGGCTGCTGCATTCTGCACCAGCTGCAGGCAGTGGATATCAACCCCCGTTAGCCCTAGGTAAAGGGAATTGCAATAATCAAGGCACAAGGTCACAAAGGTGTGGACCAATATAGGAAGATTACCAGGACAGAACAAGGTGCTTGACTCTGGTGATGTTCCTCAGATGATAAAAGGATGACTTGATGACTGCCGACACTTGAGATCGACAGTGTCAGTCAATTGTCAAGCACCACCCCCAGGTACTGAACCCATTCAGAGGCAAGAAGCTGGGAGCACTCCAGGAAAAGCCCCATAGGCTGACCAGCCCCTGACCCTCCTGTCCGGCAGCCTGGGTCCACGACCATCACCTCAGTCTGTCCCGAGTTCAACTTCAGTCAGCTGTAATTCATCCAATCCTGGATTTCAATGAGGCAGTTATTAAATACTGAGCATGCACTATCCTGGTTGGGTGCAAAAGACAAGTAGAGCTGGGTATCAACAGCATAGCAGTGAAACCTCAGCCCATACTGTCTTACAATGTCTCCGAGGGGCAGCATGTACACTGCGAACAACATGGGGGACAACAAAGAGCCCTGAGGGACCTCACATGACAGAGAGAGAGAGGGTCGGAGGAATAAATCCCTGACACCACCCTCTGAGTTCTGCAGTGAGGAAGTACTTAAACCACCTGAGGACTGTGCCAGACAGGCCACAGATGAACCTCAGGTGCTCAAGCAGAACCCCATGGTCCATGGTGCCAAATGCTGAAGAGAGATCCTGAAGTACCAAGATGGAATGGCTTTTCCGATCTCTTGCCATTAGAAGATCATTGAGCACCCAAACCAGCACAGTCTCGGTACTGTACCTCTTTTGAAAACTGGATTGGAGAGGTTTGTAGATGCTATGGATGGTCAAATGGTTCTCCAATTGTATGGCCACTACCTTCTCAATCACCTTCCCCACAAAGGGGAGGTTAGAGATAGGTCTGTAGTTGGCAAGGCAGTCTGTGTCCAGAGAAACTTTCTTCAGGAGAGGTGTCACCACCGCCTCTTTCAGGGAACTAGGAAACTCACCCGACTCAAGGGAGCACCAGACTATCTGTGTCAGGACCAGGCCAATGATGTCACAACAACCCATAATCTGGGAAGTTGGGCCTGGATCCAAACTACAGCACATAGTGCACATACTGTGGACATTCCACATAACATCCACGATCTCGTCGGTCAAAGGTACTCCAGGAAAAGACAGGGAGAGTGACCAAGTACCAATCAATCGCATCCCCCACAGAGTATGCTGGTTGGATCTCTGCCCTGATGTCAGCCACCTTAGCACTGACTTAAATAAATTGCTGACTAGATGATCTCCAGCTGGCTGATTGTTAAGCATACCACGACAGAACCGTTGCTGGTGGAACCTCCTCAAGGGTCAGCTGGAAGATATGAAGATGTCAGAATACCGTCTCTGAATGGCACATTTCTGACAGCTGTGGATAGGGTGAAAAATCTGAGAGTTATTGTTGATTCACAGCTGACACTAGAACACCATGTGTCAGCTGTGGTCCACTATGGATTTTTCCAATTAAGGAATATCTCCCGGATTAGACTCTATCTAGCACAAGGGAATCTGCTAATGCTAGTACATGCCTTCATGACCTCAAGACTTGATTATTGTAACACTCTTCACTCAGGGTTATATGTAGGTTTGGTGTGCCAACTACAGCTGGTGTAGAATGCCGCAGCCAGGCTTGTGGCTGGGGTGTCTCACAGAGATCATATTACCTCTGTGCTGTGGCAGCTGCACAGGCTCCCAGTTAGGTGGTGCACCACTTTCAAGATTCCTTTGTTAACATACAAAGCCATGTGTGGGTCGGGCCCTGTCTATCTCAAAGACTGCTTGGCTTGGGTATGCTCCCAGCCACTGTCACCGCTTCACTGAGGAGCTACTGCTAGCCACCCTGAGACCCCCCCCCTTAAACAATACGGAAATAGGGCTTTCTCGGTCGGGCGATGGTTATATGGAACTTCCTGCCATGCCATCTAAGGAGTTCCCTGTGGAGGCACTTAAATGGGACCTGAAAAGTCATTTGTTTGGCTTAGCTTATGGATTTGATACCTGATTGGTTCTGCTTGCACCTCTGATTATATTAATGTTTATGGAACTGATGATGTCAATGCTGTGTTAATTGCTATTTTATGTTAAATGCCCTGAGCCCTTGGGATAGTGCACCAAATAAACAAAATTTCTTGGCTTTGCCTTACTAATGGGTGATTTTAGGATGATCTTAATCTCCCAGATGTGGACCGGGAAACATCAACAGCTAAGAGTACAAAGAGCCAGACCACTGTACATTCATTACAAGAGGGATTCCTTGTACAGTGAGAGAAAGGACCCACCGGGGGGGCTTCCTTTATATGGTTCTGATGAACCCCCCACCAAACAGATATTTATGCCAATTATAGGATTACAACAACTAGAAGGCTAAGCACTTCTCATGCAGTGTGAAGAAAGAGGATACAAGACAATGATGCAGGCCGTGATCACAGTAAAGTTTGGGAAACAAATACTACTAACAGGGTTTGGACATACTGCTGGCTATTAAGCATTTCAACCAATAATGCTTGTTTAAGCATTTGGCTAATCTGTAAGCAGTCAGAGCATTCCCAAAAATTGACTGTATTTAAAAAAGAAATTTAGCATCACATACCACAAGAGCTTTGAATGCTGCAATTCCTTTCAAGACATCTGCATGGTCTGGGTGAGATTCCTGTTAAAGAAATAACACAAGTAAATCCAAGCCTTCCATTCCATACACCCTACAAATGCATTCTTGCCCCCCAACCACCACCACCACCAGGCAGTTTATGATTCTAGAGGCCAGACTTCAAATGTCACGCCAATATAGTTTAGCCTCCTGAAAAAAGTTTTGTTGTCAGATTAAATGAGGTTTTTTATTTAAAATTAAAGGGGTTTAGTTGATCTTGGTTACAGTTGCCGGCATATAATTTCATACTCTATCAGGTGTGGGCACTGACATCACATTTGTATTCCAGAATGGCACAGAACTGGCAGTTTCATTTAGTTGTACTGTTACTGTTCTCCCATCCCCAATACCAGGATGCATCTGGAAGCTAGCTGTCCTGGTAGAACTTTTGAAATAAACAAAAAATACCATACAGAACATACAATGAAATGCAATATGATATGATATAATACAAGATGTTTGTTTTTTTAAGAAAAAACTTCATATTTTTCTTTTTGTAATTTATTGAGATGTTTCACCAGGAAGGTACGCTGAGCAACAAGTTGCTCATCTCCTGGTACGACCTGGGGGTAAGGGAACATGAGGATAGTATACAGAGATTTGGTACACAATATAGATACACAATTTGATTACATTCAATAAAGTGAGCAGACTATACAGAAGCACAGAAAAGGTGGAATGATAACAGATATGAACTAGATGGAATACAATGCTAAATATTGAACTACATAGATACGACAGCACAAATATCTTTGGCAAACACATGGTGGGACATAGTTCTGTAGTTAGAAAATGGCTCCATAGAATATAAGGAGGTTGAACTAGGGCAAAATTGTGAGGAGAGACACAGATAGAACAACATTTGCAAGGTATAACAAAAGTGCAAGGTTGACTATAAGTGCATTAGAGATTAGGGGTTAGCCAATAACTACAGCTAGGAAGGGGGAAGTGGGTGAGTGGGGGCATATAGGCAGAGAGCAGGGGTGGAAAAGGGGATCTGGAGGAAGGGAAGGCAAGGGGTGGAGAAGGGAGAGCCAGGGCCAGGCGGCAGTCAAGCATGAACATGAGGGAAGCAGGTTGTAGGCAGTGGGAGTTAGAACATGTCAGGGGAAGAGAAGGGTCTGCCGGGGCCTGGCCCCTCCAGTATGCGGTGGACCCTTTTTCCCCAGACATCGCAACAGTTACACAGGAAAACATTCTTGGCATATATAGTACAGATGACTTATCAGAAATTGAAGCAACCTTCTTTCACCATAACTGTCAAAGAGCCTTAATACATAACTCATTAAAACGTTTTTTGACCAGCCAGAAGAAAAAATTACTTACCATAGTAATATTGTTTCTTCTAATGGAGTCTTGCTGTATTCTGACTATATGCAGTTAGCCCCAGCACTTTAACTGCTCCGGAGAGGAAAGGGTTAACTTTATGCAGGCACATAGAATGTTGAGCTCGAACTCAGTTTTCAAACCTCTGTCTCTGGTACATATCAGCGTAACCGTCAGATTCTTACAAGCACTATACTAACTAACAGCATAGAAGTTGTTTCACATTTTACGCCATAGACAACAAACACTTGGGTCCAGAAAGACTCAAGTCGAGAACCCAAGAAGAACCATCTGCAGACAGTGAAAAATGCAATAACAATACCATAAAACAAAAACAAAAAAACACCTGGCCAGGAAGGGTACAAAGCTACACCTCTGGGGTGCAACACTGTACCTGCCAACCCACATCCCAAAAGGCTAGGTTCTGAGAGGAGAGGCAGGGTGGGAGGTCAGAATACAGCAAGACTCCATTAGAAGAAACAACATTACTATGGTAAGTAATTGTTTCTTCAAACAACATGAAGTCTTGCTGTATTCTGACTATATGCAGAATACCAAGCAGTTCCCCCCTGGAGGAGGGGATAACAGAACCTTACTTTGGGAACAGACTCAGCAGTACTGCTGTGCCAAATCTAGCATCACTCCTGGTCTGGGTGTCCAGAGAGTGATGCTTGATGAATGTATGAACTGTTTTCCAGGTGGCTGCTTTACAAATTTTCACCAAGGGACTATCCCTAGCTGCTGCCAGGGAGGCAGCTGTACCCCTGGTCGAGTGAGCCCTCAGGCCTGAGCAGGGGGGCTCTTTCCCCAATTTTGAATTGCAGAAATGGATACAGGAGACAATCCACCTGGCAAAAAAATCTTTTAGTGGCAGGTCTATCTTTTCCCACTTCTTCGTAAGTAAGAAATAGCTGAGTACAATCGTTCCTATGGGTCTTAGTATGCTCTACATAATAGCTAAGTGCCCTCTTCACATCCAGACTGTTCAACCTTCTCTCCCCTGAGGAAGAATGGTCAGTGAAAAACACAGGCAGCGACATAGATTGATTCAGATGAAATTACGAGACCACTTTAGGAAGAAACTTTGTATTTGTCCTAAGGCTCACCTTATCCCTATGGAAGGAAATGAAGTCAGGTTCAACTGACAGGGCCTGCAATTCATTGATTCTCATGGCAGAAGTAATGGCTACCAGGAAGACAGTCTTCCAAGACAAGTATTTAAGCTCAGCTAAGGATAAAGGTTCAAAGGGGGGCTGCATAAGCTGTGCAATGCAGACATTCAAGTCCCAAGCAGGGGTAGGCTCCCTGAAGGGAGGACTGATGTGAACCAGACCTTTGAAAAACTTACTAAAAACAGGAAGAGATGCCAGAGAATATTCCTTGCCTGCAGAAAGAAAAGCAGAGACAGCTGCCAAATGCACTTAAAGGGTAAGATAAACCAGATAATCCAGGGCTGTGGCAATGCTCACAGAGCCTGGTTGTATGTCTCTTAGAACACCAAATACTGAATCTTTTCCATTTAGAACTGTAAAGTTTTTCTCGTGGAAGGTTTTCTGGAAACCTTAGAGACATCCATTATCCCTTAAGAAAGATGAGGACCTGCATATTCTAACTCTTCAAGGGCCAAGCTTCGAGTCTGAGAGACTGAAGATTGGGACACCAAATCCTCCCATGAGAGGAGGTCAGAAGGTTGTGCCTCCTGGGCAGAAATAGGGGAATTGAGACTGTCGGGGACAGCAGCAGAGGATACCATGGTTGCCTGGCCCAATCTGGAGCCACTAGGATTACTGTGCAGGGTTGAGACCTGATCTTGATCAGTACTCTGAATATCAGTGGAAAAGGAGGGAAAGTGTAAAGAAACCTGCTTGTCCAGTCTAACAGGAGAGCATCTAGAGGAACAGTCCCCAGGACTGGAGGTCTGCAGCAGAATAGAGGAAGTTGATGATTGTCTGGGGCCACAAAGAGATCCATCTGTGGAGTGTCCCATCTCCTAAAAATTACCTGAAGGACATAAGAACTCAGGGACCACTCGTTGTGACCTTGAGATATTCTGCATAGAGCATCTGTCAGCACATTGTCCCTCCCTGGAAGGTGAACTGCTGTTAGAGAAATTTGAAGACAATAAGCCAGTGACCATATCTTCATAGCTTCCGTGCACAAGGTCGTGGACCGAGTGCCCCATGCTTGTTTATGTACCACACTGTAGTGATGTTGTCTGTCCTGATTTGCACCACTTTCCCTTTGACTGATTCTGAGAATGCCTGAAGGGCCAGATACATAGCTCTGCACTCCAGAAGACTGATGTGAAGGAGAGCGTCCTGCTATGACCAAGTACCCTGAGTAGTGAGAGTCCCTAGGTGGGCTCCCCACCCCAGAAGAAAGGCATCTGTGGTCAGGACCACTGAGGGCACTTGACTATGAAATTGGACACCCTGTATGAGATTGTTCTGATCCAACCACCACTGGAGGGATTGGACAAGAGTCTGAGTCACTGGAATCAGTTTGGTGAGGGAATCCTCTTTCTGAGACCAAAAAGACCCTAAGTGGAACTAAATGTCCCCCATCTGGAACCTGGCTCTCTGAACCACTGCAGTGGAAGCTGCCATGTGGCCTAGGAGCCGAAGAAAAATGTCTGGCTGGATGAGACACCAGAGGTCAGAAAGAAGAAGCCAGATCTGTAAGGGCCTTTATCCTTGAGCATGGGAGGAAGGCCCTTGCCTGAATAGCATCCAGCTCTACTCTTATGAAGGTAAGGAGTTGTACTGGTTGGAGAACTGACTTGGATAGATTGAGAAGGAATCCTAGAGAACTTAGAAGATTCTGGGTGACCTCTAGAGCTGACCTGACTTGGTCTGAAGACTGGCCTACAATAAACCAGTCATCTAGATATGGAAAGACTGAGATGCCCTGCCTTCTGAGGAAGGCTACCACTACTGCTAGACATTTTGTGAACACTCTTGGGGCAAATGTCAGACCGAAGGGCATGGCTCTGAACTGGTAATAACCTGAGGGCAACTCAAACCTGAGGTACTTTCTGTGGAAGCACCTGATAGGAATATGAAAATCGGCATCCTTGAGTTCCAGGGAAGCTACCCAGTCTCCTGGCCTCAGAGAGGGAAGAATTATTCCCAGAGTCACCATTTTTAATTTTGGCTTTGTGATATGTTTGCTCAGATATCTCAGGTCTAGGATGGGTCGCCACTCCCCTGTCTTTTTTGGGGTAAGGAAATATCTTGAATACAGTCCTTTCCCCCTGTGCTGTGGAGGAACCTTCTCCACCACTTTTAGAAGTAGTAGGGAAGAAACTTCTGCCTCTAGAGCAACTGTTTCCAGAGGTGTTGCAGGTGAAAAAAGACCTGGCTCTCAATCTGGGAAATCTTTTGAAGCTGAGAGCAAGTCCCTGACTTACTACTTCCAGGACCCATTTTTCTGAAGTGATACACTTCCAGGCCTGGAAGTAGTAAGCCAGCCTGCCCCTTACTGGAATTGAGGAGGTGACAAGATATGACACATCAGGGTGGCTGTTTGGCAGGAGCCTTAGACTGAGAAACATAGAAACATAGAAGTTGACAGCAGATAAGGACCACAAGGCCCATCCAGTCTGCCAATTTCTTTTTCTACCTTATAAATGTGCCATAGGCCTTTGCTCTGTCAATGGTCTATCTATTCATACTCACATCTGTATTGCTCCCATATGCCTATCCCATGTCTGTTTGAAGCCCCACACTGTATTCATATCCACCACTTCCTGAGGTAGGCCGTTCCATGCATCCACCACCCTTTCTGTGAAAAAGAACTTCCTCACATTACCCCTTAATCAGTCTCCCTCTGATCTCATGCTGTGTCCTCTTGTCCTGCTATTTTTCTTATACTGAAACATGTTAGACTCACCTTGTTAATACCCTTAAGGTGTTTGAATGTTTCAATTGTATCACCTCTCTCCCTCCTTTGCTTTAGGGTATACATATTGAGCTCCATTAATCTGTCTTCATATGTTTTCTGATGCAGTCCCTGCACCATTTTGGTTGCCCTTCTCTGGACTGCCTCAGTTTGGTTAATGTTCTTGTGAAGGTGTGGCCTCCAGTACTGCACATAGTACTCCAGATGGGGCCTAACCAGTGTCTTGTAAAGAGGGATTATCACCTCCCTCTTCCGACTTGTGATACCCCTACTAATACACCCAAACATCCCCCAAGCCTTACCTATTGCTTTAGTGATCTGCTTGGATGATTTCAGGTCATTGGTGATGATAATGCCCAAGTCTCCTTCTTCCCTTGTGACTGCCAGCAACTCCCCTCCCAGCCTATAAGTGGATTCATGTTTCTCTGCTCTATGTACATGATCTTGCACTTCTGTGCACTGAACCCCAGTTGCCACTCTTCTGACCATTTTGCTAGTTTATCCAGATATCTTCTCATTCTGCCCACCCCACCTGGATCATCTACCCTGTTGCAGATCATGGAGTCATCTGCAAACAGACAAACCTTACCCTCCAGTCCATCTGCAATATCACTGATGAAGATATTGAAGAGGACTGGCCCCAGGACTGATCCCTGAGGTACCCCACTTGTGACTTGCATCTCTTCTGTCTGTATACCATTTACCACTACTCTCTGTTTTCTGCCTGTCAACCAGCTTGCCACCCAGTTGACCAACTTCTGACCCACCCCGAACCTACCCAGCTTATTAATCAATCTTCTATGTGGAACAGTATCCAAAGCTTTGCTGAAGTCAAGGTAGGTGACATCAACTGCTCCCCCTTGGTCCACCACTCTGGTTACCCAGTCAAAGAAATCTATGAGATTAGCTTGACAGGACCTTCCTTTTGTAAACCCACGCTGTCTTGGATCCTGTGCTCCTATGGATTCCGGGTGTTGCACTATCCTTTCCTTAAGGAGTGCCTCCATAATCTTGCCCACTACTGAGGTAAGACTGACTGGTCTTTAGTTACCTGCCTCCTCCCTGCTACCACTCTTGTGGAGTGGGATCACATGAGCCCTTCTCCAGTCTTCTGGGACCTCTCCTGTGCTCAGAGACTCACTAAACAGTTCTGAAAATGGCTCTGCTAGTTCCACCCTTAGCTCCTTTAGCACCTCGGTTTGTATGCCATCAGGTCCCATTGCCTTGTACACCCTCAGCTTATTGAGCTGCTGTAGGACCCTTTCTTTTGTGACGGGACTAGTGCACACCTCCCTCCACCCTGTGTCCAAGGTGCTGAGTTGTGGGACCTGCCCTACCTTCTCTTCAGTAAATACTGAGCAGAAGTATCTATTTAGGATAGATGCTTTTACATGGTCCTCCTCCTCCTCACATGCCCCCTTATCTCCTTTGATCTTATCAATACCCCTCTGGACTTTCTCCTTTCACTAATGTATCTATAGAATGTCTTGTCACCTTCTTTTACTGTTTGTGCTAGTGTTTCCTCAGTTTGGGCCTCTGCCTGCCTTACTGCCTTCCCTGCTTCTCTTAGGGAAGTTTGGTATGCCTCCCTGTCTTCATCCCACTGTGTTCCCTTATATTTCCTGAAGGCTAGCCTTTTGGCTCTGACCTTTTCTGCTACTGTTTTTGAGAACCAAAGTGGTTTCCTTCTTTTCCACTTCCTTTTCTCTCTAACACAATGGGATGTTGCTTCAAGTATTACATCCTTAATGCTTGCCCACTTTGCCTGTACCCCCTCACCTGTATTTCTTTTTGCCAGGGCCAGCATAACTCTGTTGGCCATCTTATCAAAGTCAGCTCCTCTGAAGTCCCATATTTTTGCCTTGGAATGGGATGATTTAGTTCTAGTGGTCAAATTGAACCATACCATGTGATGGTCACTGGCACCCAGGTGACCTTCTACCTGGATATCTGTGATCCTTTCCCTGTTAACCAGTACTAGATCTAGGATAGCCCTGTCTCTTGTGGGTTGTTGTAGTACCAATTGTTTGAGGCCCTCCTCCTGCAGGGAATACACCGTATGTCTAGTTCTGGGAGATGTTTCTGCTGGTACTGACCAATCTGTACCTGGCATGTTGAAGTCTCCCATTATCAGAACCTCCCCTTTAGCTGTCATGTTTTGTAAATCTTCTAACAGTAATGTGTCTATGTCCTCCCCCTGGTCTGGGGCCTGTAGACAACTCCAGTTTGTATGGCTGTCCCATTTCCTGTTTCCAGGGTGACCCACAGTTCTTCTGGCTCCTTATGTGTATTCTGAATTTCTGTAGCTTTGATATTTTCATGGACATACAGGGCCACTCCATCATCCCCCCCCCTTTTGCACCTCAGTCTCTTCTGAACAGTACATAGCCAGGTACTGAAGTCTCCCAAATGTGGTTACTGGTAAACCACATCCTGTTAATTGCTACTATGTCCAGTTTAGCCTCTGTCATTATTGCCTGCAGGTCTGGTATCTTGTTTCCCAGACTGCGAGCATTTGTGTACAGGATTTTCCATTGGCCAGACTTTGTTGTGCTAGTTGTTGGGTGAGGTCTGGCGTTTCCCATGTGTGTCGTATGGGGAGCCGGACCTTTTTCCTTACCTGGTGATGCAAATGAACTGCAAACATGCTGAACTCCTGTTTGACCATTAGCTGAGGGGGAGGGGTGTTCTTCCCATTTAATGTATGGGGTGTTGCACCCCTCTCCCCATTTGCTAGTTTAAATATTTTGCAAAGATATCAAACTTCTGCCCCAATGCACTCACTCTCCTCATAGTCAGATGCAGTCCATCAAATTTAAAGAACTTTCACTCCCAAAGCTGTTGCCAGTTCCCTACAAATTTGTGTCCTTTGTCCTGGCACCAGCCCTTCAGCCACATGCTTAGCTACCCTATCTCCCCTTCTCTGACCTTCTGTCCATCTGCCCCCCTCTCCCAGTCTGGCAGGATCTCAGAGAAAGAGATGCCAGATGAAATCGATGATAGTTTGTCACCCAGCCTGGTCAGGTGTTCCTTGGTCTCCACAACTGACCAGCTGGTGAGATCATTAGTCCCTATGTGTACCAGGACGTCAATGTTTTCTCCTGCTTCCTGAACAATTTTAGCAACGCGGTCAGTATCTCTCCATGCTGATGTACCTGGGAGACATCTGACCATTACTCCTGGTTGGAGATAGGTATCATCTCCCTGAATCATGGAGTCTCCTATGATCAGAAGTTTTTTTCATTTCCTTCTTGCTTTTTTTGTTTTTGTTCCTGTTTTGGGCAAGTGTTGTTGTGCTAGCTCCTGTGTTACAGAAGAGGATGCAGCCCTGTTCATCCCTTATCTACCTCTCCCTCTAAAGAACCTCCTCTGATGGAAGGAAGAGGAAGCCTGAGCTTGATAAAAAGGTCTATGAAAAGACCTGCCCCTGCCAGCCCTAGACTGCTGCTTCTGAGGAGTGGCTTGCCTTTCCTTGGCTACTGCACTCCTGTAGGTGGTCCTGTACTCATCCACCTTCTTCATGTAAGACTCTGTCTGCTCCCCGAACAGAGAATTACCAGTGACATGAAAAATCCATGGCCTTAGCCTGTGTATCCTGCGAAAGGCTAGTACACCTGAGTCAAGCAAATCTCCTTAAGGAGACAGATGCAGACATGACTCTAGATGCCACGTCATTAGAGTCCACAGCAGCATGAAATTGCACCTTGGATTTCTCAGTACCATTAGCAGTCACCTCCTCCAGCTCCTTGGCTAGCTGGGGGAAAGCCTTCTTAGCCAGCTCCAGAACTGTATCCCAACTGGACTTCTGGTACCTGGCTGTATAGGCCATATAGACAGCCTGCCTGAATCCTAAGGAGGATGCCAAATATTGTTTTTTGGCCATGGTATCCACCTTCCTGGAGTCCTTATCTGAGGTGTGTGAAGACAATGGAATATTAGCCTTGTCACAGGCTGCAGCCTGCACTACCCCAACGTGGCTGCAATGATTGTACAAAAAATCTGTACCAGAACCTGACAGCATATACCTCCTGTCCATCTTCTTATCCACAGGAGATATAGAAGTGGGTAATTGCAAGATTGTTGGGGTCTGTTTCCCTAAGGACTTATGTACTGGGATAGACAGCCTCTTGGACTCTGGGACATCTATCATTTCCACATAGTCAGGTTCTTCCTCCTCTTCAGCAGCTTCCACAACTGGAAGCTGGAGAGTTTCAGCCACTATTTTGTAGAACAAAAAGTGGGAAGAGGACTCAGAAAGTCTGGGAGGGGAGACACTGGAAGGCCTGTCTGGGGAGATGTCAGGCTCTACAGGCTCATCTAGGCCTCCAAAATCATTATCATTATCATCACCATCATCATCGGGATACTCTTCATCTCCCTCCCACTCAACATCATAAAAAGGCTCCAGATCGTAATTCGCTGGGGCTGGAACCATCCGAACCACCCGCCCACCTGAAGGCGTCGGTTCGGATGGAACCGGGTGAAGCGATTGTCCAATGCTTATCGCTTTCGCAATCTCCACAGCAGTCGGGATCTGCGGGGTTGGATCTGAACCAGCTGATTTCCTCTTTCTCTTAGACAGAACTGATCCCTCAGAATCGGCTCTCCTTTTGCCTGAGGAGGTGTCGCCTGTGCCAGCAGGCACCTCCCCAGGTTCGGTCAGAACCAAACCGGGCTGGCCATTCTGATCACCGGATTTCTCTGCCTCTTTTTCCTTCAGCCTAGTTAACCTTTTTTCCAAAGTGGTTTTGGGAAAATTTTTGTATATCTGGCAGTCTGTTCTGAGGTGGTCAAACCCCAGACAAGAAACACATATAAGGTGGGGATCAGCTTTAGCAAAAGCCTCCCCATACTCAGTACAGTGTTGAAACTCAGTGGGACCAGTTTTCTTCTTGGGTTTCTCAGACACAGCCTTTTTTCCAAAAGTTACCTTTCTCAGTTTTTGTGCCAAGTAACTCAAGCTTATCGGTTTCCAACCGTGTCACGGGTTGTGGAAAAACAAGAAAGTTTGGTTTTTTGAAACCGATAAGAATGGGACACCACAATTAAATGAAGAAATTAAAGAAAGAACAGATTTATTTCAGTTCCCAACCAGACTGACCGATGGGACACAGATGAAAAACAATTTCTAAACCAACAATTCCACTATCTACCTACTTACACTACCTGTACCATAGACAGAGACTTGATACCGAAAAATAAATGAAACCGATTTTTACTTTTTCCGAAGCGAAGGAGAGAACTCCAGAGTGACTTCACAGTTAGGTGAAGTAAAGAATCTGATGACTACTCTAATATGTACCAGAGACAGAGGTTTGAAAACTGAGCTCGAGCTCAACGGTCTATGCTCCTGCACCAAGTTAACACTTTCCTCTCCGGAGCAGTTCAAGTGCTGGGGCTAGAATACAGCAGGACTTCATGTTGTTTGAAATGAAAATTACATACCTACCGTAATTCTTTATCTTCTTTTGTATCTTCACCATTCATTACTGTTGAGTGTAAGTCGGATGCGCGCACCCGCCATAGGAGCTTTTTTTTTTTGGAAGGAGGAGGAGTCCGCGCACGTATGCAATGTACTGCGTGGTGTGTGTGGGGCGGCCATTAAGCACCATAGACTCCTCCTCCATCCCAGTTCTGAGCAGCCAGAGAGGCAGAAATAAATTACAGGAAGAGAGCGAGGCAAGGGAGCCAAAGGATATGTTAAGGAAAGGAAATAAACTGAAAAAGGAATAAGCCGAAAAGGGGACTGAAAAAGACAGAACCCTACCCTAAGTGACCACAGGGCCTGAATCCTTGGGCGTTTCTAAGGGAAAGGAGAAGTAAGGAATAGGAAAAGAGAGAGGAAGAAGTAGAAAGGGATAAATGGGAAGAAAGGATGGAAAATTTGCCAAGGTAAATTGGAAGACCACTGGCTCGAAAATTTCAAATTCCCAGCAGGAAGTGAAGACAAGGGAGCAAGGAACCCACCAGGTAGGGGTCTTGACCGCTTTGAAGGGCAGACTTCTCTTCCTCTCTATTTTTTTACAAAATTTATGTAATCCAGAGCCTAGGCTCACAAACTGCCCCCCAAAGAGGAAGTAACTCTGTTCAGAAGAGGAGTGAGACCTGACTTGCGTGTAGAAAACAAAAATTCTTACAGTACCCTCAAAGAGTACTGGCGCAGCCCCCACTTCAAAAAGAGAAATACGGGACAACCAGAAGAGGAAAAAGAGAGTGAGTGAGAAGAACTTCCGCAAACTCTCTTCGAACTGCATTGATGAAATGACAATTATAGGGTGATAATCCAAAGGATGAGGACCCCCAAACTGGGAGACACCCTAGGCATAAGAGAATCAGAGGAAGTTCCCTCAGAGGGTTAGGGGCAAAGACCCTACTCGCCATCCTCCAGAGTGAACACTCTGTGACACTGGATAAGGAACAAGGAGCTCTGAGGAACCTGGAGGACTCAGCTCCCAATTGGCCTCAACGAGGAGGAGGGCAAGTAGGGCGGAGGAGACGCCCAGGATTGGGGCCCATGAGGGGAAGGGGTGGGAATCAGTAATGAATGGCGAAGATACAAGAGAAGATAAAGAATTACGGTAGGTATGTAATTTTCATATCTTCACCATTCATTACTGCTGGGTGAGTACCCAAAGGTGGCCTAGCACAGCCCTGAGGGAACAGATCCTTCAGCCTCCTGCGGGTAAGAAGCAAGAGGGGGAGACCCTAGTCATACTAGACTAAACAGTCTAAGGCTGTGGAGAGCGAGGAGGTGTCCCCTGTGGATGGGAGGGATGGAGGGCACCCCCGAAGAAGCCTCCTTGCTCTACGGAAAAATAGATGGGTCCCTCGGAAGGTGGAAGAGGTCACCCTACACCGGGCAATGGGTGACAATCTGGATAGACAAAGCCACGCCATCCACCTAATGCAGATCACTGTCCCCGCTAGTCTGGAAGCCACCTCATAGGCATCATAAGATGCCCTTGCTTGGTGCCTTGCCAGCTACAGACCTTAAGCAGAGAGGGCAATGGCTTGTCTAGATTGCTTCATATCAGACAGTGATACTAGGACCTGGGCTAGCGTAGACCACAGATGCCTGCTGCAGGCAGCGTGGTGTGCCTGATGTAAACCTATGCACATTAACGCATGAGCTGAAGAGAAAACTCTTTGTCCCCACCGGTCGAACTGTACAGAATCTGAATCCGGGGGTCGGTCATTCGTCAGACGCCAAAGCCCGGAGGGAGTGTCAAGGAAGAACAGACCTGAAGGTGGGTGAGGAAGGGAACCTAGAGACTCCTGGGGGCACAATATCATCTCCTGCAGTCAGCTGGGGCTGGAGAAGGGGCGGCTGGAGACTGCCAGGTGCGGACAGACACTTCCTAGAAAGGGATGGGCCAGGAAGGCCCCATGAGATGGCGAGCACTGAATTCACTGAGGAAAGCACACATGTGTCACTCAGTATTGTCCCTGCAAACAAAAGAAATATGGAGCTCCATGACCAGTCTTGAAAGTAACCACTGATATTCGGTGAAATCCGCATCAGAGGACAAGTGGACAAGGAGTACCTCTTCCCTCAGAAGAGAGAGACGAGGAGGAGGTGGAGCTCAAATGTTCAGAGGACTTCTGCAGCAGAGGGGACAGGTGGAAGACCTGTTCATCCATGGCCCTAATGTGGGAAGGAAAGACCACTGCAGTAGCCCTGAACATTTCCAGGTTAAAGGCCCTGTAGGACCCACATGGCCTGGGAAAGAGGGGAGATGTCTGCAGAGGGATGGGCAATGGGCAACTAAGAGAAAATACCTGGCCTCTGCCAGGGCTCTGAGATCCAGAGAATGATGTCACCATGACCAGGGGCCCTGAGATCATACCAGGTTGCAAGGAAGAAGTCTGAGAAAGAAAACTTCGGAAGAGCCCAGAAGGGGATTCTCCCCTGTGATGCGTCTCGTGTTGTATGTGCCCAGAAGGGCAACCTTCTGCGCTGCCACCCAATAGTGCCCTGAAGCCCTCCGAGGAAAGGCTGGGTTCAGTGCTCCTGACTCCACCCACCCCCACAGGGTGGTGGGGAAATGATTGCCCTTGCCCTGACCTCCATGGGTCTATGTGATAACGGCAAATGCCAAAAGGTGATCACCATTATCTCACAGAGTGCCGAAAATATTTTTTGGCCTCTGACAACCCCGACACATGGGAAAATGGTGCCAGGAGACTTTTTTTAATGCTTTCTGTGAGGGGGCTGTGCCCACCCACACCCACCCCTACTTAAGGATTATCAAATCCAGGAGGGTGCATGTCGGGGGGGGTGAAAGCATTAAATAAATAAAAGTCCAGGCTGGGTGCAATAAAATCACACTAGTGCCCAGACCAGAACTGGTACCTCACCCACCCCAACCGCTAGCTAACCCCCAACGCCACAACGCAGCTCGGCCATCCACTGCAGCGCCTCCCCCTACAGTCCCTCCGCCCACTCCCAGCCCACGCTCACCGTGCTCACTCCCCGTGTGTACATATACCCACATCCTGCCGCAGACAGTCTCGCCCACCCTCATCTGGTCACCCTACCTCCCCATCACAGCGAGGGATTGCGGTTGGAAGGAGTCACCATTATGGATAGTGCCCTTCCTCATGCGCCCATCTCATGGGTTACCCCTCTCAACCCATCAGACTCTGAGGCAGCCCTTTTCCTTGAGACCAGCATAAGGATCCACAGTCTCACAGGCTCCTTGAGGGTGGCCACAGAAGCAGGGGTCCCTACCCCCTCCCAGGGGGGGCCGTAACAGCACCAAAAATGGCAGCTGCCTGGGCCTCCACAGGAGAGAGCACCCACTCTCGAATCCCCAAGCCATCACCCCCGGGGAATACAAGGCCACCCCCAGCCAAAGGATCCTCACTGGTAACTTGCTCCAGGGACTCAGGGAGAGGGCCGCATGACACTGCATCCCACCAAGGCCTCCGGTTCTGAGGAATCAGTCTGCCAGTCTGGGTCCAAATCCAAATCGTCCCCCTCCAAAGAGGAGGCGACCAGAAGGACCTCCAGAGAAGCAACCCCAGGACAGCCCCTGGCAGCAGTGCCATGAATGGTGCTGCCAACAGCACTGCCGGAGTCACTGGTGCAGCAAACAGCTCCAGAACCCAGAACAGCATTGCCAAAGACACTGCCCATGTCACCGGTGCCACGAATGACTCCAGAACCCAGAACGGTGCTGCCAACGGCACTGCCCATGTCACCGGCACTGCAAACAGCTTCAGAACCCAGAGCAGCACTGCCAACAGTGCCGTCCAAGCCACTGGTGCCACATATGGCACCAAAGCCTAGGGTGGCATCGCCCATGGCACTGGCCCAATCACCAGTGCCACAAATGGCACCAGGATCCAGAGTGGCACCACTTGGCAGCACCGAGGGTCCACCCTTGCCAAGCCCAGCAACCGTGGGCCACGACACTGGGGGAGACTGCACCTCTGTGGAGGTAACTGCCGGGGCGGTGTTAGTGATGCGACTTCAGGAGGAATCACACTGCTCCTCCAATGCTGCAGAAGAAACCTCCTCCTTGGCAAGGTTGGAAGTGGAGGAGGCTTCCTCCTAACTGGGCAGTATAGACCCAGGAGGGGACCTGGAGGATTGGTCTAAAGTTCTGGCCTGGGAGGCCTGCAGGAGATGCCATCCTCTGAAAGTTAGCAGAGCCCTGCCGACTTTAAATGTGTGGATTTCCAGTACATGGTGGTTCATAGAAAAGCAGGTGTCGCAGTGATCCATATAATGGTTGGGTCACAGGCACCGAAGGCAAACATCATGCCGATCCATATGGAGAAGTGTCAGCCACAGGAGCGCCGATGCATGGCAGCATGGCCCACTTTAGATTTACATTTAGCCCCCAAATTGAACATGATGCAAAAACAACAATATAAACAGTAAAAGATCCCGGCTCTGTCAAAAAATATAAAAAGAAACAGTCTTGCATCTTCAACGGCGTTGGGATGAAGAACCAGGATGAAGAAGTGGTGACGAAAAACTCGGCAAAGAAGAAAGGCCTAATGGTGTATACACTTATCTGGAATTCATGCAGCAGGTGTGGCCCCTACGGTGGGAGAAAAAAATAGGATGGAGGAGGAGTCTACAGCACCTAACAGCCACCCCACGCACACTATGGGCTGCGTCGCATATGTAGGCAGCACCATTGGCGCTGACACCTCCCTCCAAAAAAAAAAAAAAAAAAGCTCCCGTAGCAGGTGCGCACATCTGGCTTACACCTAGCAGTAATGAATGGTAAAGACTGACAAGGGAAGATCAATTGAAATTCTTTCTGACTTGAATAAAACAGGAAAAGAATGTTCAAAAAATGATAAGAGGAACACGGAATGGAGTATGCTACTGACATGTACGATATTACCCATTAGAATTATGAAATACTTACTGAGATGAGTGCTTGTTTTTATTTATTTATTATTAATCCTCAGAATTAATACCTATGAGCTAGAAGCTCATGTACATAGGTTCGGCAGCAGAGACAAATACAGACAAAGTAAATTTACAGTGAGCAAACAAGAGAATTAGTGAACACAATCCACAGAGTACATTTGGGTAGACATGAGATACATATTAATGCAATGAAGAGAACTAGGATACAAAGGTAACTGATGATCTTGTAGAGTACATGGATGGGGAGTGGGGGGGTTAAATAGAGAAAAGTAAGGGAAGAAAGCAGGAGGAGGAGGGAGGGTGCAAGACAGCCAATAGCTGGGGAGGCTGGAAGGAGGGATGGGGGGGATTAGCGGCTCAGGAGCCCTGCCTGGGGTGAAGTTAGGAGAGGGTGAGGAGAAGGTGGTGAGGCGGATTGCTGGAGGCAAGATAGTGGCTGGGGAGGAGATTAGTAGCTCAGGAGCCCTGCCTGGGGTGAAGTTAGGAGAGGGTGAGGAGAAGGTGGTGAAGCGGATTGCTGGAGGCAAGATAGTGGCTGGGGAGGAGATTAGTAGCTCAGGAGCCCTGCCTGGGTGAAGTTAGAGGGTGAGGAGAAGGGTGGTGAAGCGGATTGCTGGAGGCAAGATAGTGGCTGGGGAGGAGATTAGTAGCTCAGGAGCCCTGCCTGGGGTGAAGTTAGGAGGGGTGAGGAGAAGGGTGGTGAAGCGGATTGCTGGAGGCAAGATAGTGGCTGGGGAGGAGATTAGTAGCTCAGAGCCCTGCCTGGGGTGAAGTTAGGAGGGTGAGGAGAAGGGTGGTGAAGCGGATTGCTGGAGGCAAGATAGTGGCTGGGGAGGAGATTAGTAGCTCAGGAGCCCTGCCTGGGGTGAAGTTAGGAGAGGGTGAGGAGAAGGTGGTGAGCGGATTGCTGGAGGCAAGATAGTGGCTGGGAGGAGATTAGTAGCTCAGGAGCCCTGCCTGGGGTGAAGTTAGGAGAGGGTGAGGAGAAGGGTGGTGAAGCGGATTGCTGGAGGCAAGATAGTGGCTGGGGAGGAGATTAGTAGCTCAGGAGCCCTGCCTGGGGTGAAGTTAGGAGAGGGTGAGGAGAAGGGTGGTGAAGCGGATTGCTGGAGGCAAGATAGTGGCTGGGGAGGAGATTAGTAGCTCAGGAGCCCTGCCTGGGGTGAAGTTAGGAGAGGGTGAGGAGAAGGGTGGTGAAGCGGATTGCTGGAGGCAAGATAGTGGCTGGGGAGGAGATTAGTAGCTCAGGAGCCCTGCCTGGGGTGAAGTTAGGAGAGGGTGAGGAGAAGGGTGGTGAAGCGGATTGCTGGAGGCAAGATAGTGGCTGGGGAGGAGATTAGTAGCTCAGGAGCCCTGCCTGGGGTGAAGTTAGGAGAGGGTGAGGAGAAGGGTGGGCGGATTGCTGGAGGCAAGATAGTGGCTGGGGAGGAGATTAGTAGCTCAGGAGCCCTGCCTGGGGTGAAGTTAGGAGAGGGTGAGGAGAAGGGTGGTGAAGCGGATTGCTGGAGGCAAGATAGTGGCTGGGGAGGAGATTAGTAGCTCAGGAGCCCTGCCTGGGGTGAAGTTAGGAGAGGGTGAGGAGAAGGTGGTGAAGCGGATTGCTGGAGGCAAGATAGTGGCTGGGGAGGAGATTAGTAGCTCAGGAGCCCTGCCTGGGGTGAAGTTAGGAGAGGGTGAGGAGAAGGGTGGTGAAGCGGATTGCTGGAGGCAAGATAGTGGCTGGGGAGGAGATTAGTAGCTCAGGAGCCCTGCCTGGGGTGAAGTTAGGAGAGGGTGAGGAGAAGGGTGGTGAGCGGATTGCTGGAGGCAAGATAGTGGCTGGGGAGGAGATTAGTAGCTCAGGAGCCCTGCCTGGGGTGAAGTAGGAGAGGTGAGGAGAAGGGTGGTGAAGCGGATTGCTGGAGGCAAGATAGTGGCTGGGAGGAGATTAGTAGCTCAGGAGCCCTGCCTGGGGTGAAGTTAGGAGAGGGTGAGGAGAAGGGTGGTGAGGCGGATTGCTGGAGGCAAGATAGTGGCTGGGGAGGAGATTAGTAGCTCAGGAGCCCTGCCTGGGGTGAAGTTAGGAGAGGTGAGGAGAAGAGGTGGTGGACGGATTGCTGGAGGCAAGATAGTGGCTGGGGAGGAGATTAGTAGCTCAGAGCCCTGCCTGGGGTGAAGTTAGAGAGGGTGAGGAGAAGGGTGGTGAAGCGGATTGCTGGAGGCAAGATAGTGGCTGGGGAGGAGATTAGTAGCTCAGGAGCCCTGCCTGGGGTGAAGTTAGGAGAGGGTGAGGAGAAGAGTAGTGAAGCGGATTGCTGGAGGCAAGATAGTGGTTGGGGAGGAGATTAGTAGCTCAAGAGCCTTATCTGGGGTGCAGGAAGGCATGGGTGAGGGGCAATTGTTGGGGGGGAGATAAGCAGCCCAAAAGCCTTGTCTGGTGGGAAGTTAGAAGTTGCTGAGAAGGAGGGTAGTGGGGCAGGTGTTGGGGGGGTTAAGTGCTAACAGTATCTTTGAGGATATAGCAGAGCAATTAATTGGCAGCCCCACGTAAGCAGGGTGTGTGGAGAAAGTTAAAGAAATTAAATTAGCATTTACCTAGACTAGAAATGGAAATGTTTTAAAATGTACCCCCATCCACCAAAAAGGTATACATTAATATGATAACTAAACAAAACAAATTCTGCCTTTTGTCCAGGAGAATATCAGACTCCAGAACTTCATCCCTGGCCTTGTACTGCATGGCAATCTGTTAAATGCTACTACACAACACTCAAACGTTAGCACAAAAAAAAAAAAAGAATACAAGGAAAGGTCCACAGCTCTTACTTTTTATTTCAGGACTGCAACTAAAATATGAATATTTCAATAGTTTAAGAACAAGAGAGTAACGCAAATCATAGACTGTTAATTTTAATAATTAATACTTATGAAGTAATTGAAATGTTATGCAAATATGTGTATACAGGTTATTTACCCATTGAGACAAAATATTTCATTTATCAGGGTTTCCTGTAAGTGACTGGGCAGTCTCTATCATACAATAATATCAGACATACCATAATACATTCGCTGGATTTACTAGATGGAGTAGGACAAAAGAGTACACAGGCCCATCAAGATTGTCCCCCTCAACAGAGGGTCATTGGTTACTACAGTGATGAGAGCTAATCCATAGGTCTAACTAGGCTTTGAATAAGTCAAAACTTTGTAAAGTAACCAAGTCTTGCGGTAATGAGTTCCAATATTTAGCAGCTCTTATGGAAAAAAAATCATCTTGCTTTTTTGTGATTGCCCATTCAACGGATAAGTGTAAATTATGTCATCTACCCACTATTCTTTTGTCTGCAAATTTTAGTTCACATTGATTCAGTAATGATGGAATTTTTTGTAGTTTGTAAACAAAGAGAATATCCCCCCTACACCTGTGCTTATCTAGGGGAGATAGTCCAGTTTCTTTAAGTTGATTTTCATAAGCAAAAGACTTTAATTGACGTACCATTTTGGTAAACTGTCTCTGGATTTGTTCCACATGAGTAATGTCACCTTTGAGGTAGGGGTTTCAAAAGGTAGCTCCACAGTCAAGTTGAGGTCTAATGTAAGTCCTACACAAAGGTAATAAACATTTCTCAGACTTGCTAACAAATGTTCGTCTGATTTGCTTCATTAAAATATTGGATGATCTTATAACCTTATTGTAACGCTGTTTGAGAGATCGATTATTAGCAATCATAATACCCAAATCTCTTTCTTCAGTAGAGGATTTTAACAGTGTATTATTATGGTAGTAATTGGTTTTAGGATTTTTGGTACCAAAATGAAGGACTGAGCACTTATCGGCATTAAAATGCCATAGAGTTGATTATTGCACACGATTTGATACACTGAAGATCATTTGTGAGAGATCTAATGGCAGAAATGGAATCAACCCTACCACCTAATTTCGTGTCATCAGCAAATTTTGCTAAATGACATGTTGGAGAAACTGACATGTCACTTACAAAGATACTGAACAACAAGGGGCCCAGCACAGAGCCCTGGGGAACTCCACTTGTGACCTTACCAGTTTGTGAATGGAAATCATTTATTTTTACTTTTTGGTTCCTGTTTTGTAACCAGCTTGCAGTCCGGTTAACAAGATAAGATGAAAAAACAAATTTGCATAGTTTATTAATTAGAATAGAATGGGACAATTTATCAAAAGCCTTGCTGAAGTCTAGCAGTATGACATCTGATGGAATTTTGGTATCTAAATATTTACTAATATCATTATAAAAGGAAATTAAATTAGTGGTACACGAATAACCCTGTCTGAATCCATGCTGTGAGTTGTCCCTAATACCTAAATTTTCCATTTCTGATTCAAACCGAACCTTAATTAGCCTCTCCACGACTTTCCCTAATATAGATGTAAGTCTAACTGGCTTATAGTTCTGAACGTTAGATTTGTTCCCTTTCTTATAGATCGGGACAACTGTAGCAGAGAGCTAATCATCTGTAACAGTTTTTGAGTGCACAGACTTGTTAAACAACAGCACTAAGGGGATGGCCAGTGATTTAGCTGTTCCTATTATAAACCTAGGGTGAATACAGTCAGGGCCTGGACTTGAAGTTTTTTAAGTGCTAATAATGTTTATAGAATCTCATCATAAAAAAATGAGGAAAATTCGGACTTCTCATTGACTAATATAGGACAGACGTCTGGCGGGGCTAAAAACTGAACAAAAGTAGTTATTAAAGTGGTTGAATGTTTCAATATCATTTACAATTGGAGTCCCATTATGTAGTAATGGGCACAAGGTTTTATTATTACCTTTTGTACTGTTAATATATGAAAAAAAGGATTTTTGTCTTGTCTTTGAATGAGCTAATTTAAATTCAAATTTTAGTTTGGCTTGTTTGATGGCTGATTTTAGAGAAGAGACCACAGTTTTGTATTGGAGTTTGATAGAGGAATTGGAATTCTTTTTGTTTTTTGTACAAAAACTCCTTTCTTTTGATTAATTTATTAATAGATTTATTAAACCAGATAGGAATTTTACCCTTTCTGTTATATTTATTTATGTTGTTAATGTATTTATTTTCCAAATAGTAAATATAGTCACTCAGTTCTATCCAGGCAAAGTTAACTGATTCATTTCTAAATGTTTCCCCCCAATCAATTTCCCCAATATTTTTATTGATTAAGTCAAAGTTTGCATTATTATAGTTCTTGTATGTAGAATTATTAGTTGATTTGAAAATTTGAATATTTAGACTGAAATAGATTGAGCTATGATCACTGTTACCGATAGGAGCTAAAATTGCCATATTGGAAACCAAATTGTCAAGGTTGGTGATGACTAAATCAAGTAAGTTTGAGCCCCTAGTTGGTGATTCTACCAATTGTTCTAGACCAAGGTCTATACAGGTGGTGATAAACATTTTTTTCCTGTTCTGTGATGCATACAGAGGATACCCAGTTGATACCAGGAAAATTAAAGTCCCCCAAGATTAAAGTATCTCCCTTGCTAACCATATCAGAGATAGCATTGAGTAAGTTGGAGGTATAAAACATATCAGCAGCTAGGGTCTGTAGCAAACACCCAATGTGAACTTAGGATGGCCTTTAGGTTGGATGGTGACCCATAATGATTCTGTGGAGATGGAAGTAGGAATTTCATAAGATAGAATATCTTCTCTGATGTATAAACAAACTCCTCCCCCTATCTGATTTTCTCTGTCCTTGTGGTAGACCTTATAGTTAGGTATTTCTCTAATCCAGTCCAATGATGAATCCCACCAAGTTTCAGTAACTGCTATAATGTGAGGATCCTGTTTAGTACATTTGATTTCAAGTTCAGCCTTCTTTAGCTGATTTAATGATCTTGCATTAAAAGATAAAATATTGCAGATCTTATTGCTGGAAAGTCTATTTGTCCCAATTAGAGACTGGGCAGAGAGACCATTCTCCCCTGAACTTGTTAGTTTAAATGCTTGTTTATGATAGAACTTGTTGATTTACCCAAGACTCTACTCCCACATCTGCTGAGATGGAGACCATCCCAGCAGAAAAGTGAATCCCTTCCATAAAAGCTCTACCAGTGTGTGATACAGTCAATGTTTTGTTTAAGACACCACTTTCTTAACCATTCATTTATAAACTTGATGTTGGCTGTGACAAGCTTAGTTGCTCCTGGTACTGGGAGAATTTCTGAAAAACAAACTGTACATCCCTTATCTACCAGTAGATTGTAAACTGCAACACAATCCTTCTTTATTTGTGTGGGATGCATACTATAAATGTTGTTTATACCTGCATGGATAATAACAACAGGATTGGGATCAGCTTTAGAGATAATATTAGGTAACATTTTTGTAATGTTAGAAATTTAAGCTCTCCGGAAGCTAGAACATGTGCGGTTGGCTTTGTCTGAATTACAGATTACCCTATCCAGGTGTTTGATTATAGAGTCACCTAAAACAAAAACTTTGGGAGCTGGTTTACTCATTATTGGTGGATCATGCTCAGCTAAGGGATTGTTAGATTGGAAAGAAGTTGTGGGAGAATTGGTATTGATCCCTGTCGTGTTATGCAGAGATGACCTGTTAGTAGAATAATATTACTTAATTGGGGAATAGAATGAGCAGGGGACTTGGAAGGGGCTATTGACAAGGAAACTGGGTAATTAAGCTCTACAGGTATGTGCTCTGGTGGACCTACCCCCGGATCCATATGGGTTGAGCATAGGTCTGCTGACTCACAGTATTGCAAAGGCATTCCGGGTTGGTAGAACAAATTGGTCAGCCTTACAGCCCTTTTTAAACACTCTGGTTATTGGGACCTGGGACCAGTCGTTGTCACGGTCTGGGTCTGGTTCATTGTCTTCTGCAACTTCTCTTCACCATTTCCTATACTGATTGGATTGTCGAATGTTATCTTGTTCATTGGTGCCAATATTAATAAGTGAGGAGTCAAAGCCAATATGAGATATGTTAAAGTTGGGGCTCTGGATTAAGCTACCTGGCTGAAATTTAGCAAAGAGACCTTCGGGCAGAGGGGGGTTGGGCTAGGAGGCTGTGTCCAGCTGTGTAAATCTACAAAGCATTTCTTTCTGACTTTTTTCAAATTGAAGTAACCTGGCAGTAAATGCAGCTATCTCATTATTGAGTTCCTTGTTGGTAATACATTTGTCACAGCTATAGACAGAATCTGTACAGGGCAAGTGTTGGACTAACTGATACATGTTACACAGATTACATTGGATACCCATATCACCATCTAGGGGACAGCGTTTTAGTAGAACAACTCACAGTAGGGGTGGCTAATAAAGTGCTCATTGTGATAAATCGGCTTAGATTTGGGGATTTTACAAACAAAAGAATAAGATCAGGAAGACGAACAGCCAATTAAATGGTTTACTTACAGCAACCACACTGCCTACCATGCTGAATATGCCAAGCACGCGTTAGACACGCGGTGTCTTTGCACGGTTCGCATCGGCGATGTGCACTGCTGCTCATCCTGCCCACTGCAGAGCTTGCTTAAGTAGCTCACCAGGGACCCGGATGGAGCCGGGAGGTTCGTGGTGGCAGAGAATTGAAATCAGGAGTTATCAATTAAAACAAGTAAAGGCACAAGATGTTTCATTTGTTTTCTAGGTCCTAAGAACCCAGTAAGCCCAAAATGATATGATGTGCCGACTGCACTGCTGTGCAGGCAGAAATATCGGGACTGGAGTTCACGAGTGTACTTCTATTTTAAAATACAGAAGAACATCCCCTCTACCTGCACTATTATTAGGGCAGGGCTCAATACATGACAGTCTAAAAACACAATGCAGTACAAGTTTCATACATTAAAGTTGTAAGAATATAGGTAACAGCAGTGAGCAGCCAGTGACACTGGCCACTTTTATAATGATTTTCCTCACCACAGGGCTTGCTTAAGTAGCTCTCCCGGGACCCGGATGGAGCCAGGAGGTTCATGGTGGCTGAGAATTGAAATCAGGAGTTATCAATTAAAACAAGTGAAGGCACAAGATGTTTCGTTTGTTTTCTAGGTCATAAGAACCCAGTAAGCCCAAAATGATGTGCCGACTGCACTGTTGTGCAGGCAGAAATATCAGGACTGAAGTTCACGAGTGTACTTCTATTTTAAAAAATTTGAGTGCTTGTTATAATTATCTTTCTTATTATAGTGGCGTGGTAGTGGTACTGTAGTTAGGGTTGAGTAGGCTGTTTAATGCTAAACCCTTAACTTTGATAGCTTCACCTCATTCAATGGATTTGCACAAACATTTGCATGCACGGGGGGGGGGGCAAAGTCTCTTAAAGTGCCAGGTTTCATTGCAGACAGATGTGCAGATTCTGAAATCCATAAAGTGCATTTTTAGGAAGAATCAGGGTTTTTTGGTATTTGTTTTTTTTCTATCACCTAGCACCCAGTTTGGAATTTTGGTTGGAAATGTTTAAGGTAGAAGAGGCTAGCCCCAAAATGATGCCTTTCGTTGGTTTGGTGAAAAAATGTCAATCTGTTCCAAAGTATAAGGATTTGAAATTACAGTTCTCAGCATCCTCGGTAGGGTATTTTGGATAGATAGTTGATACCCTATTGAGCATGCTCAGAAATGGAATCTCAAATCCTTATAACTTGGAAATGGATTAATCTTTTTTCACCAAAACAATGTAAGGCAAGAAATAGCTTTCTACTCTGAAAATCTGAAACCAAAATTCCAAACTGTTTTGGCTGAAGGTGATGACAAAATAACAGCAAAAAAAAGAAAAAAGATTTTTCCTAAAAATGCACTAAATGATCTCTTAAAAAAACACCACCACCTGAACCTAGCTAAACAGGATCCCTATAGCTAGAGTATGCTGTTTGGTTTTTAAAAACATGCCAGAAATACCTTTTCTGGGCACCTCAAAGTCCAGGGTACCTAGCCTCATGAAAGAAGTCATTTACCTGCATTCTCTGTATGAGAACAGCATTCTGCAGCTGCATCTGGAAGTTCTACTGCAGGTTGCAATAAGAGCAGTGAATCACCAATCCCCTCTTCTGTCTGACTGTCTTCTCTCTCTCTCTCTCTCTCTCCCTCAAGTGGACCAGGGTGCCCACCCCCAGTACCCCTTCTTTCTACTCTCTCCCCTCCAGGTCACCTGCCCACTGTTCTGAATGTTTATTTTTATAACACATAAATGGACTGAGGTACCCGCCCCTTGTACCACGTCTCTGCACCTCCCCTCCCCGCCCCTTCAGGTCGCACACCCCCATTCCCTGAAGTATAGATGACACTGAGGTGCCCAATCCCCAGGGTCAGAATCTCGGTTATAATAAAGAAAACTGTCCCTCAATTTTTTTTTGTCTTTTTAAACCTGTAAAAAAGAAAATGGTCCCTTGCTGATCTGACCCCTCCACCCCAATTAGCACTCACCACCCCACACCCCCACTATACCCCCTCACACACTCTCACTCACCTGAACATATCCCATGGCGTAGAACCACTCTCTGATCAAAGGCACGTCTTGTTGCTGGAACCGGCGACTGCAATATGAGAAACTAAGGTAAGTGCCGTTCAATGTATTTCAATGGGATTTTAAACTTTGATGCAGTGATTTGTCAGTTGCATGGCAAAATCACTTTTCTGGTGGGATTTAAAAGTTTTCACCACTATTGTTCATGAGGTGTGGTCATAAGAATCCTATTTTGAAAATTTGGGGTCAAAATATGTAACAATGACAAACCTATCAGCATACATTGAAATTTTTCTATGCTCGCTCATAACTTTGGTAATTTTAAATATTTTCACCCCAATTTTTCAACATAGCCATTTTTTCATACCACCTCATGAACGCGGCAGCTGTCATTTTTCAAATCCAGGCCAAACTGGTTTTCGCACCTGTAGTGCAGAATGACATTGCTGTGGTGCCCAATGACATTTCACAGGGATTTTAACATTTTAACTTTTTTGCCAACCTGGTTCATGAGATGGGATAATGTGAAGGCTATGCTGTAAATCTGGTGAACAAATATGGTAGGCCCAGGCGATGACTGAACACTGCAATATTTCAATGTTCATTCATAACATCACTAATGTTTAATATTTTGACTCCAAACTTTCAAAACAGCCATTTTTCCACACTCATAAATGTGACAGGTGTCATTTTTTAAATCCTGGATGAGACGTCTTTTTGCACTTCTTGTGTAAAATGCCATTTCAGCCAATATACTATAAATACTACAGTCAAGTTTATAAAGGCAGTTATACAATGATTATTTTGAAAACTTGGGGACAAAATTAAATAAAAAATCAGTGAATGTGAGTGGCTAGAATGCTGACAGCAGAGTGGCTGTGTCTATGTGGCGCTCCTTAGATAAATGAACATTTCCTATATTTTTCTATTTTTAAAATATTTTTTATGTACAGTTTGTGGACTAAGAAGGACGGTATTATTGCTGCCTACATGAAGGTGTGTGATGTGTGTATTTCATGTTAGTTGGGAACAGTATAGTCAGTATGCTTGTTCTGTGATGAATCATAGCTTGTGTAGGTTTCATTTTGTACAGTAGATAGGCAGTTTGAGATTTCTGTGGGTTGTCCTTGTCACCAGGATTATTTATTTATTTATTGTGTAAAATCCGAATTACTACCCTTTGAGTCACAGACTCATTTGCAAAGGCTCCATGTCGGTTACAGGGGTGGAGGGGGAACGTAATACAAGGATACATACGTAGCAAAGCAGTATACAAGAAAAACATACACACTCAATTTTAGACAAACAGTACTGGCATTTCATACCAGGCTTTATCTTAGTTTTGCAGAGGCAGTGGTGGGCAGTGTTCGGGGCATCATTTGTTAGAGAATGGGGGGAGGCGTAGTCGTGGGGTCTAAGGAGACCCTGTGTCTGTAATTAATGGGGTTAGGTAGCATATTTAGGAGGGCAGAGCTAGCCACAGACACAGTTTGCAGACTCAATTAGGTGGGCTTTGAGGCCTGCTTTGAACAGGGAAATGCTGAGAGTCTGAGTGAGCCGAGGAGGTAGCACATTAAACCACATGGGAGCACGGTACCGAAGCGATCTTTGACCGATTGATGCCCTACAGTGGGGGACCTGGAATGAGAGTTTAGTAGCGAGTCGAGTATTGCGCCGCGGGATGGGCTGTTTTGATTATGGGGAGAAGACCAAGTGGGGCTATCTGGAGTTGTATTTTGTTTGCCAGGATGCAGGTGTGGTACTGAAGTCTTTGTTGGAGATTTAGCCAACCAGTCAGGGCATAAAGGTCACATATATGAGTTAGACAGTCACTGCCGGTGACTAGTCGGCAGGCTTTATTTAGGGCAGTGTTAATACTGTGTAAAGTGGTGGCTTCTGCTGATCCATACATCGCAATCCCGTAATCAATTAGGGAGAGGACTGAGGCGGATACAGCTAGGTGCAAGGCAAGAGGGGGTAAACAGTGTTTAACTCTATACAGGATTCCCACTCTAGTGTTAACAGTGGTGGAATGCAGTTGAATGTGGCTATGGTAAGACAGAGAGGTATCTAACGGGATACCCAGGTATTTGAATTTAGAGACATGTTCAAGGGGGGTTCCATGTGTGTTTTTAATTAGTAGTGCCGATTGGCTGTGTGGGCTTTGTCGGTGTGCAAATAACATGGATTTTGTTTTTGTGTAGTTGATGATCAGTTGGTGCTCATCAAACCATGATTCAAGCTCCCCAAAGAAACCCTGTAGGGCTTGTTGTAGGGCGCTGGGTTGCGGGTGTTTCCAGAATAGTACCGCGTCATCCGCATAGAGAAGCAAATGACCACTGCAAGCCTTGGGAAGTGAGTTTAGAAAGAGGGAAAAGAGAAGAGGGCTGAGGATAGACTCCTGTGGGACCCCCGAGCTCACTGCTTTGCGAGTGGAGATGGCAGTATTTAACCTAACTTGCTGAGACCGGCCTGAGAGGTAGTCCTTGAACCAGGCCGTTGTCTCGGGGAAAACGTGTAGCTGTGGCATAACACGAAGCAACAGATCGTGACTGACCATGTCAAAGGCTTTGGTAAGGTCCACAAAGATTGCATCTGCAATGGCTCCTTGGTCTAGGGCCTCATGTTTGAACGAGGTGAGCTCGGAAAGTGCGATGACGGTGCTATGGCCTGTCCGGAAGCCGTGCTGTGCGTGGCTTAGAAGGTCGTATCTAGTTAGGTGTTCAGTAAACTGGTCAGAGACTATTTTTTTCAGTGCTTTAGAGAGAGGAGGAAGTATAGAGATAGGTCTATAGTTGTTTGAGAGCGTGGGGTCTCCACTGTTCAGGATGGGAGTGATTAAAGCACTCTTCCAGGTTGAGGGGAACTGACCAAGGCAGAGAGAGAGATTGAGAATTTTTGTAAGGTGGGGAAGTATGACATCCAGTGTAAGCCAAAGAAGTGTAAGATCTATTGACTCATTGCTGTACCGGGAATTGGAAATTGCATTGGAAATGTAATGTTTTGCTTCCGGTTGGAGATGATTCTCAGCCTGAAGGGTAGTGAATCTGAGCTAGAAGGAGGTCGGGAGGGTGGGGGACAGGGTGGAAGAATTTTGGAGGGAGGATATGGGAGAGGTCCGAGAATGTGGTGTTGATGGCTTCTGCTATAGCGGAGGGGTCTTGGGTGACTTCTCCATTTATAGAGAGTTGGGAGGGCTCATTGCTGGGCGGTGGCATGTTGTTTAAGGTAGCACTGTGACTTACTTTGTCAATGTTTCATGGGATTTCTGGGCTGATGATTTAAAAGGCATTTATTAAAAATACTGTTTTCAGCTGCAATCAGGTGGTTGCTAAGAAACAGCTTCCTTGGAACAGTGTTCTAGTATTGATAGAGCACTGGAAGTAGAAGCCTACTGAGTTCTAGATTACTGAGACTGATGTTACATTTTGATGGTAAAGTACGACAGGAATTTATATATTTCTGAATTTTATAGTTATGTATAACTGGAGAGGGTAGGAGAAGCTGGGCTTGGAGGATGTGAGGAAATAGATACACGTATGGGAAGCAGGAGAGTAGTAAACTGCAATAGCTGTGAGGCAGCCGTCTTTCTGGGGGTGATGTGGAGTAAAGGGGGTTGTCCTGTGTGTAACAGCCTGGAGCAGCTAAGGGCTGAAATAAGGCTGTTCACATGGGAGCTGGAGAGGTGGTGTGGGAAGTCAGAGGAGCAGAACAGAGGAGGGAAAGGCAAAAGGGTGATGCCCAGGGGAGTGACACCATCAGGCAGGGGATGGGAGTGGGGAGGAGTATCCAGTATACAGGAGTATCTCTTCCTCAGAGGACTAGGGATCCCAGGGTGGAGGAATGGCAAGTGGTAAGAGGAAGGGGTGGGAATGTGAGAGTAGCATCAGGGTTGGGAAATTCTAAAGGGGTGCCTTTATTGAATAGATTTGCACCACTGTCTGGAAGGAGGGAGGGGGGCAGCAGGAGGTGAGTTAGGAGGTCAGGCTGAGCCAGAGTTGAGATCAGGAGTACAGGGGAGGGGGAGCGAACTAATCAGGGTGGGCAGGGAAGAATATGCAGGCAAAACAGAGTGGAGGATTGGGGGAAGGAGAGAAAAGGAATGGAAGAAAGGAGGAAAAACTGAAAGCAGATACAGATAGTCAGAACGGGAGGGGCAGATTGGGAGATGGAGAAACATTTATGGGGATAAATTGCGGATGTGTAGATAAGTTCGCTAGGGTGCAGAGGGAGCAGTTAGGTAGGGAAGCAGCTAGTACCGAAGGTAAGAAAGGAAGGAAGAAAAGCACGGATGCAGGGGATGGAAGGGTGGCAGTCATAGGGGATTCCATAATTGGGGGTATTCACTGGGGCAGGAAAGGGGATTCAAATGCAAGCAGGAGGGTGGTTTGTATGCCAGGGATGACAGCGGGGAAGGTGGGCCCAACAATAAGGGAAATAGTAAGGGAGGTTGGAGGAAAACCTAATTTAGTTGTACATTTGGGAACCAACGACCTAGCTGGGGAGGAGGTTGAGATAGTGCAAAGTAGGTTCAGGGAGTTAGGGAAGATCTACAGGGAAGAAGGAAGTTCACTGGCCTTCTCAGAGGTGATACCAGTACCAAGGGCCACCACAGAAGACTAGAGGATTTTAATGACTGGCTGAGGAAATGGTGCAGGGAGGAGAGGTTCATCTGTACTGGGGACTGGGAGGAGACCTGGTCAAACAAAGCACTCTTTTCACTAGACAGGCTGCACCTCAGTAGGGAGGGTTTGAGGGTACTCAGGGACAAACTGGGGGAATACATAACCACTACACTTAATTTAAACTACTGGGGGGGGCAGTGGGCGTGCAGGCCCACAGACTCTGAGATGAGGTGGTCAGTGAACCTCCCCCCGGTGATGGAAGAGGTCTGGAAGGAGGAGGTGGAAGGGGCAAAACACAGATAGCAAAGGGTGAAGGGGGTGAGGAACACATAACAACGGTATGTGGAAGGGTGCACACAGAGGGGATAAATGTGAATAGAAGAAAAGAGGGAAGAGAAGGAAGGTCAGACTCTAGGTGGATGGTGGTGTCTCTGAATGTGCAGAATCTTGGAAACAAGATGGACAACCTGCAGGCACTGTTAGCAGACAGGAGGGTGGACATAGCTGCAGTAAGTGAGACTTGGGCAGCATCACACCATGTCTGGGACCTTGGGATCCCTGGACATAAACTACATAGGAGGGACAGGGTAGTTGGGAAGGGGGAGGGGTAGAAGTTTCTATCAAGGAGGGAATAACTTGCATGAGGGAGGAGTCAGAGAAAGGGGAGGTGGAAGCATTAGGGGTTCAGTTAAGGTCCAACAGAGCGAGAAAGGTGAGGTTGGGGGTGGTTTACAGACCACCCAGTCAAGATGAGGAGAGGGACATGGAACTGATCTCACAAATATTGGAAGCTGTGGGGAAAGGAGAGGTGGTAATTGTGGGGGACTTCAACCTGCCCAAGGTGGACTGGAGCATACCATCAACAACACGTGCTAAGCATCAGGTAATCCTGGAAGGACTGCAGAGGGGGTTCCTGACTCAGGGCATCTTTAATCCAACAAAAGCTGAGGCAATTCTTGATCTGGTGTTCACAAATGGGGAACATTTACAGGAAATAATGATCAGGGAGCTACTGGGTGGAAGTGACCATTGCACAGTGTGGTCCCAGTTAGACATGGGCAGGGAAAGCATCCCAACCAAGACCAAAATCTTGGATTTCAGGCGGGTGAACTTCAGGAAAATGGGTGAGGTGCTAAGAAGCCATCTGGCAGGCATCAGAGCAGACATGGGAGTGGACCAAAGGTGGTCCATCATTAAGGAAGGAATACTGGTTGCCACAGATGAGTGCATTAGGCTCAGGGAGAAGAACACAAGGGCTGAAGTGCCCAGCTGGTTCAGTTCTAGGGTTGCCAAGGCAGTAAGGGAAAAGAGGTTGGCCTATAGAAAATGCAGGAAGACCTAGAGAGAGGTGGATAGGTAAAATTACCTAAGGTTGGCTAGTGAGGCAAGTAAGGCAGTCCAGTGAGCAAAGGCACAGAAGGAGCTGCAGATAGCTGAAGGAATTAAGAAGGAGGAGAAGGCTTTCTTTCACTATATAAGTGAGAAAAGGGACAAGAAGGAAGGGATTGTTAGGCTTAAGAAAGGGATGGAGTGGGTGGAGGATAATGGGGGAAATCAAAGATACTAAATGAATACTTCTGTTTTGCCTTTACCAGGGAGAAGGACAGACCAGTGCCTCCAGGAGGAAAAAGAGGAGTGGAGGGAGGAGGGTAGAGTGAGGGAGGGTCTGCTGGCATTGAAGGTGGACAAATCACCAAGTCCAGAAAAAGTACATCCAAGGGTACTAAAGGAACTGGCTGAGGAACTGGCAGGGCCACTGACAGACCTATTTAATAGTTCACTAGAGTCAGACGTGGTACCGCAGGACTGGAGAACAGCACACATAATGCTCCTCCACTAAAGCAGTCCCAAGGATGATCCAGGGAATTACAGAGCAGTCAGTCTGACCTCCATTGTGGGCAAGCTCATGGAGACCATACTAAAGGTAAGGTTGGTGGAATATCTAGAGGAGCATGATCTGCAGGATGAGAGGCAGCATGGGTTCATGGGGGGAGAGTGTGTCAAACAAATCTAATTGACTTCTCTGACTGTGTCACTAAGACAGTAAACAGAGGTCAAGCAGTAGACAACCTCTATCTTGATTTCAGCAAGGCCTTTGACTCTGTGCCCCACAAAAGGTTGATCAGGAAGTTGGTTGATCTTGGAGCTAGGGAAAAGATGGCCAGATGGGTGGAAAACTGGCTGAGGGACAGAACCCAGAGGGTGGTTGTTGGGGGAAGAGTTATCTGGCACCAGAGAGGTAAACAGTGAGGTCCCACAGGGCTCGGTGCTAGGGCCAGTGTTGTTCAATGTCTTCATCAATGGCACTGGGGATGGCATTAAGGGCAAAATGTGCCTATTCGTGGATGACACCAAGCTCTGTGGGAGAATGGACATAGCTGAAGGGATACAGGACCTACAGGAAGATCTAGAAAAGCTGGGGAGGTATTCCAGGATCTAGCAGCTTGGCTTTAGTGCCAAGAAATGCAAAGTTATGCATACTGGAGCCAAGAATCCCAGGACAGAGTACTACCTGGGTGGAGTCCGAGTATCTGCATCAGAGGAGGAGAAGAACATGGGAGTGATGATCACTAGCAGTGCTCCCAGATCTACGGGGATTCCCGTATTTTACGGGGTTTGTGTGCTCAAAACGGGCTACGGGAAGGAATTACTTATTTTTTAAAATATACGGGATAAATCTGGCACCATCCGGGAAAAGTCGTGGCCGTGAGTCTGTGGGTTTATCACGGATGAGATTTAACAGAAGCCTGCCTCCAATTGGTTCAGAGACCACAGTCATGCTCTGATCACGCAATGACTGTGGTCTCTGATTGGCTATAGTGTTGTTCTTTGATGCAGAGTGAGCCCCGGGATATTTAAACTGGCTATGGACCCCCTGTGTTTCCAACACCTACTAGGATCTGCTGCTGCTGCCTGGAGAGAGAGAGAGAGAGAGAGAGAGACGATCGTCCAGCTGCTCGCAGCCACGTGTTTTTGTTTTCACCCAGAGACGGGACCCCCGAGAATCGGGTCGAGAGACAGATCCTGCACTTTAGGCTTCCCAGACGCTTGCCGCCACCAGTGTTCTAACCTCCGTTTTCCATCGCACCTGCGTCACAAATTGCAGGCTTTAATTTACCGGCACAATCATGGTGCAGAGAAAATCAAAGGACCAGCCTGATCCATCCCTGAAATAAACTACCCTGGACCCCAGCATCAAGAAACCCTGACCCTACACACTTTCCTCGGTTGCAGTCTGTGAGCCCAGCCAGACCGCAAGAGGAATCAATATTATCCAGATCCCTGAGCTGCCTTCCGTCATGACTTCACCGGATCTATAAAGGTAAGAAAAAATATATATATAATTAATATTATAACCAGTGTCTGTGGGATCATAATTCAAGCACCTCCTGTGCTCTGATTGGGACAGAGTGTGTGTGTGTGTGTGGGGGTGACTTGAGGAGATGTAATCATCTCTAGTTTTTTGTTTTTAAATAAAATTATTAAACAGTTCCTCAGTCACTGGAGGATGGGGAAATATTCAGTCTGTCCAGTGTCTTCCTTACACTACTGCCCTCACTAAAAGGTGCTGTTGATCACTACGCCTGAATCTGTTCCATGTTACATTACAGTAATCTCCCCACCCCATGCCAGTAAGGTAGTATTTTATATCAGTGTTCTTTTTCCTAAATAATTGACCTTCCATTTCTCAGGGCTGACATTCTTCTGCCATCCTGCTTTCCATTTGCTTAATGTCATCTGATCAGTAGATGGGACAGAGTGTATGGGGGTCACTTTTAGGAGATAAACTTTTTTAATATATTATATTACTAGTACAAACACCCAATAATCTTGCATCAATGATCTGTGCTGCTTTGGCTGGGACATGTGGAGGATTTCTAGTCTTTGTGGCATACTATTAATAGGAGTTTATAACATCTAATAGAACAATCTTGCATTTGTTATACAGTGTGAGCATACAGGAAAATCTACAGGAATTTCACCCAGGTTTTACAGGGAAAATACAGGAAAATTAGGGTCTGCTACAGGAAAATGCTTTGGCCGATATGGGAGCACTGCACTAGTGACCTGAAGCACTCCACGCAGTGCAAGAAGGCAGCAGCAAAGGCAAACAAGATGCTGGGATGCATAGCTTGGGGGATCAGCAGAAGGAGAGTGAAGGATATACTGCCCTTGTACAGGTCACTGGTAAGGCCACATCTGGAGTATGGAGTTCAGTACTGGTACACACACCTCAAAAAGGACATTAACCTGCTGGAGAAGGTCCAGAGGAGGGCTACAAAGATGATAGCCGGTCAGCAGGGCAAGGCATATGAGGAGAGGTTTAGGGCACTGAACAAGTATTCCCTGGAAGACAGGAGAGACAAAGAGGGGACATGATTGGGACCTTCAAGTACCTGAAAGGGATAAATAAGGTTGATAAGGAGAGTATCTTTAAGCTGAGTGGCAACCATAACATGAAGGGGCACAGTCTTAAGCTGGAGGGTGGGAGGTTTAGGAGGGAGATCAGGAAGCACTTCTTCATAGAGGGAGTGGTGGACACTTGGAATGCACTTCCAGACGAGGTCATTTCATTGAAGACAGTGGGCAGCTTTAAGAGAGGCTGGGATAGGCATAGGAGGAAGGTAAGGATAGGCATAGGGTAAGGGTAAGGAGGACAGGAGGAGTGGGGAGGGAGGGCAGGGACATTAGCTCAAGCTGTGGACCCTGCAATACAAGCAGACTTGATAGACCAAATGGCCTTCTTCTGCTGGCTCCTTCATATGTTCGTATATGTAACGTGCATGTGTGGAGTGACTGTGTAAAGAGTGAATGTGCAAAGGGAAATGTGGCATTAGGGTTTCCAACCCTAACTCCCCAACCCCAAGCAGCAAAAGGGAAAAACATTAGGGTTTTGGGTCTCTGAAGTCTTGGCAAATCAATGGTGGGGTCTTCCTTGGGCTGTCAACCCTAATGCCCACCCCATTCCTTGAGGACACAATGTCACACATGATTTCCTTTCTTCACGTAGGGCCCACAGAGCCTTGCTTGAAGAAAGCTACAACAAACTGTGCTGGCAACATGTGACAAGACATACTTCTCTATCGCTGAAGAGTGTATCACTATGAGGCACTGGCTTGGAGCTGTACCTTGTGCCTTGGACTGGAGACTACAGACCAGGGGAGGGGTAAGCATTAAGGCTGATAACCCCAAGGGAGACCCCACCACTGACTGCCAAGACTCCAGAGACCCTAAACCCTAATATTTTCTCCTTTTGCTGCTTTGAGGTACAGGGTTAGAGTTGGAACTGCAAATGCCACATTCTCCTACTTTTGTTGCATTAAGGTACTTTAACTGGTGCATTAACAAAGTTGTTGGGTTTTTTTGCAAATAATCTACCTTATGTAAGACCCACTGTCTTAATGTAATAACATACAAATGTTTTTGACTTGGTAGACCTATACTTAAATAAACGTGGAATTTATGCAGTTGTTTTTTGTCCTAAGTTTTGAACTGATAAAGTACTTGTAGCACTGCATAAAAGTTTCTTTATGGAATTTATTAATTTATTAACTTGTGACAACCACTTATAGACTGGTTCTCGCTCACTATTTTGAGAACAAAACATAATTCACAATACATGCATTTTCTCTTTTGGTGTAAATGGATTAAGTAAATACATGGTACGTATTAATAAACTATTCTATTCTGAAAGTTACAATTAGAGAAAAATACGTATAAAATAAAAAAAATAATTATGCATAGGTGCCTTTGAAGAACAAGGTGATAATTTAATCGAGTGAAACTGTGGGCAGGATAAGCAGCGGCTTCTACTGAGCCCAGCTTCATGTAAGGAAATTCCCACCAAGTTTTCCATAGGCATCTATGTGTAATTTGTTATATTACACAGTTAGAAGGAAATAGTGTATGTTTAGAATACAGACTGCTAGATAAAAATCAAAATTTTTTTTTTTTACATAATCAAGTTTAGGTTTTACCTAGTGTATTAAACTGACACTATCCTGTGACAGACAGTAGGTGTGGTTCAGATTTTCCATTTGTTTATGTTTTGAGATGTTAGTCACATTCTGTTATTCATACTCCATCATTTGCTGGTAACACTGAATAACAGTATTTCTCAGCCACTGATAAGCAGGGATAACAGGGGTCAGTCTAGTGATATGTTGGTATTGAGAAGCATCAAACTGTCCCAAGTAGAAGCAGGACCCCATTGGAAACAGAAAGAAAAGTTACTTATCATAACTCCAGATCTTCCAGCTCTTCAAGAACATCTTCTCCATAAAGCTACACTCTTTGGTTTTAGAGCTGGGTGTGCTAGGACCCCGGAGGAGTAAACATTTTTGCCCAAGATGGTGTCGGCACCTGTGCATGCACATCTATATGCACCACAGTCAATAACCATCATCGACAGACCAAACAGCCTCAGCTCTGTAAGCAAGGAGAGTAACACCATACAGAGCAGAAAGAAAAACAAAAAAGATATATATATATAAAAAAAAACTTAATAAAAATGACTACAAAACTAAGCAAGGGGTGAGAATGTGTTTCCTACCTACTGGAGGACTGCCCCATAGAGCAACACAGGTTAAATATAAGTGCCAGAGGGACTGTGCCAGAACCAGGGTCTGCCCATCATCTCAGGTTCATAGTCTAGGAAATAAAGTGTCAAAACCCCGAACTGCTGCTACCATGTGCTTAGGGGTCAGATGGCCAACTGCTGCGAAAGTACTGAAAGCACTGACATCACCCCCGAACAGCACCAAACCCCTGAAGGGAGCATCCTGTATAGCGGACTGTACTTCATGGACCAATCCTGACACATGGAGCTCCTGCCAGCTGTGTCCACTGCATCGTAGGTGGCACGAAAGCATGTGCACAGGCCAAATGGGTGGTACAGACCAGGTCTCCAAGTTCCTGCTTAGTTTGTGAATCAGGAAGGGAGTCCAGCTTGGATTCTACCTGGCTAAGAATGGACTTCTGGAAATCCCCCATGTGGCCGACGTAGTTGAGGGCTCTGATGCTTAGGGTTGAAGAGGAGTGTTTGGGGTTGGTGGAGTGGCCGTGGGTGGCACTGATCACAACCAAATCCGCCTTGGGGTGAAGACTAAGGAAGTCTTTACCCTCTGGAGCCTGGTATAGCCTATCCGCCTTCCTCGGAAGGGGGGCTAGCATGGATGGTTGTTTCCAGATAGTGGAAACAAGATCGGTGTGTGGCCCTATCCAGGGTGGAATCAGTGTGGGAGCGGTCTCGGGCAGATCCAAATGTGCAACGAGCTTTTTACGCTGTGGGTCTAGCTCCACTGATTGCCACTCACATGTCTCCTGGATCTTTCTCAAGAGTTCCAGAAAAGAAGGGTCCTCCGGAGGGGACTTCAGAGGGTCTCTCGGCATTGGGCATTCTGGAGTATGAGGCTTGTCTCTATGTTCAGAGTGGTCTGACACAGATTCTGAGTTGGATGGCCCTGAGGTAGATGAAGAAGACTCCTACCTGGAATGGGGAGGAACGACCCCTCTGGGGAGCCCCTGGGGGGGTTCTCCCCACCCCAGGAGCCAGATGGGTCTCCTCTGGCATCGGTTAAAGGGCAGGGGGTCTCCTGTCTCCAACATAGGGAGTCTGGCATAGGGATCAACATCAGAAGATGACTCTCAATTTCCCTGGTGAGTTGAGCCTTGGCCTCAGCCCACCAGGAGGCCAAGGTCTCCTTCAGGTCCGCCGATGGCTGAGGAGGGGGTGGCGAAGGAGGAGGTGGGGGCTCGGATATGGGTAGTGAGGGTACCCATAATAAAAGTATCTGTAACCCAACGGCGGGAAGCCTGGTGTTGGGTACTGAGGCGTCGGGTACTGTGGCACCGGGTAATGTGGCATTGGGTAATGCAGCGTCAGATACTGTGGAGCAGAGTACTTCGGCACTGGGTGTTGTGGTGTTGGGTACCCTGGCGCCAGGGACTCTGACAGAGCAGAAGGTCCTGGCAAAGGCCATGCTGGCGGACCGGACGGTGGAATAGTCGGTCTGAAGGGAATCGGGCACGGTGTAGGGAGATCGCCGAATGGGTTTGACATCCTGATGGAGGGACAGGTCCTCTGTTGGGCAAAGAAATGTCGGAAAGCAGCGTAGGGTCTGGCATCTGAGGGTCCGGCATCTGGGGGTCCAGCTTCAGAGGGGGGACCCCAGACGGCAGCATCCCTAGGTCCTCTGTCTCAGCCGGGGAAGGGGGAGAATCCCTGGGTGGGACCCGAGGGGACGCAGAGGCCTCAGAGGGCAACGGGTGTACCTGTTGCAGAGAGCCTGGGATGTCAGGCATGATGACAGGGTCTGACGCAGGCAAGTCTACTGGGCGGTCATCAGAGGGGCCGACGGCCGTCATGTCAGCAGCGTCCAGGTGGATGTTGGGCAAGCCGGCATCCGACTTATTTGACTCCCTATCCATGGAAATCCGCGAAGGAGGGGTGATCTTGCCGGAAGGGTGGTGGGCTGGACGATCACCCAAGAAGGTGAGCAGCTAATCAGCCCTGTCTGTGCGGGCTTCGGCAGAGCCGGCGTCCAACTTACCGGACCCGCTCGGACTGGAAGGTCGCATTGGAAAAGTGGCCTCAGTGGGAGAGAAGCTTCCTTTACCCTGGAGGCTCCCGAGGGACCCGAGCGCGAGCCCAATGGGAGGGGTGACGCCTTCTTGGTAGCCCCCAAGATGGCCATTGAGGAGCCATTCCCCAGAGGGGAAGATACCTGTATGGCTGTGACTCCAGCCGACGTCACGGCTGCTGTGGATGAAGAATCCCGCTCCCAGTGCTTCTACTTCTCACGCTTCTTTTTGTGGCCTTCTGGAGAGGTAGACACCTGCCTAAGTTTCTTCAACTCCTTCTCCATGGATGCCATTTTCTGTTTCAGGAGATGGGCTTCCAGGGACTGCTGCCTTCATTTGTGGGTGGCCGAGCTGAAGTTTTGGCAGTGCTGGCACTCCTCCATGTGGTGGTCTGGGCCTAGGCAGAAGAGGCACAAGGAGTGGCCATCCTTGTGTGGAAGCTGTGAACCATGAGTCACACTTATTTTTATGTGATTTGGAGGGCGTCAGGGATGACATACACAGCAGACGGTACGCAGAAAATTGAAGAAAATCGAGAAATTAAGCCGGAAAAGTCGAAACTTTGAACCGACGAAAGGTACTAACGAGTGCTGTTCTACCGCAAGGAACTTTCACAAGCTGACGTCAGGAAAGAACTGGAAGGCGGGTGTGGGGGACTGCCCCTATATACTGATGTCATCTGATGCCGGTCATCTGACGTGGGGGCAGTCCCCTGCCAGAGACTGTTCGCTAGAAGTTTTCCATGGGGTCCTGACACCTGGCAGCTTAGTCCTATCTGTGAATACCTACTGCAAGAGCCCTCTCGAAGTAAGATCATAACTGACTTAATGCTGGAAGGCTAACTGCCTTCACTCCTCAGTGAGGGGAAAAACAAGAAGAAGGGGGTGCCAAGGGTTTCCTTCACCACAGACAGCATTGGTAAGAGCAATGTACCCTGAGGAACCAGAAGACTAGCTGGCTCCAACAGTTCCCATAACACCCAATGGAAAAACAAAAAAGTTTCGCTTGGAAAGAGGCATTTTGGGCCTTATGGTGAGCAACCAGGCCTAAATGAGACAGGCAAAGACATCCATCACAGGCAAACAACAGATGCCACTGAGCAGGAGGCGATCTCTGAGGCATCATAAGATGCTTTAGTCTGGTGCCGAGCTTCCTCCACACCCTTGGAAGGAATGCCCAGGCTGGCCCATACAGTACTTGGTTGTATGCAGGCAACTCAGAGAACAGAGAGTGCAAGAGTACACCCAGATCCAGAGACAGCAGTAGTGTGCCACCATGTGCACCTGGTATGACCCTATAGTCAGGAAGGTCCTAGCCAACATAAAACTCTTCCTTCCTAAGACATCAATCTACCTACAGCCCGCTGACAAAGGGTACAGCCTGGCCATAGAAATGGTTCTGATCTCACTGGAGTCCAGTGAGATGACAACCCCCGCATGGGGTGACAAGAGTTTCCAAGGGGACCCAACAGAAGCCAAATACCTGGTGAGGAGGCCCCTTGAAACAAGGGGTGGAGCAGTGATGACTCGACTGCCACATAAGCCTCTCCCAATGTAGTATGCCAGTAAGGGAACACAATTGTGTCCTGGCTAGGCAACATCAAGAATCCTAGAGACATGACATTACATTACATTCAAAACTACCATCGGAAGGATATGGAGGAGGAAGAAGTGGTTAGAATGCCGCTAGCAGATGGCAGAATTCAACGGCTATCTCTCCAGACTACTCCAAAGAGATCTGAAATTCAAAATAAGCTTAGAGAGACAGTTACTGAATATGGAACTGAATATCAAAGGAGGAAATTTATGTTTACCAAATGGAATAGAATATGAGGTATACAACCACCATGAGGAAGCCCTGATGGACAAAACATCAGGCTTGGTGGTAGCATACACAGGACTTTACTAAAATAAAATCTAAACATTTGTTATTAAGCCAGTTTTGTGAATGAGTGGCTGATCATCCCCTGGGCTGACTGCCGGCACAAGGAGATGAAAGGGAGTCTTATTAGATACCAGGGAGTATTTCAGCAGTATGGGAGAGGAAAAGTACAATCATGTAAGAACTTCCGTAACAGTAGATCTTCAAAAGGAGCTCTTGCAGCAGGTTACACCATAAGGACTGAAGCCGGCAGGTGCCAGGACCCCACGACCCCACGGAAAACTTCCAGGTAGCAGTCACTGGCAGGGGAACGCCCCCTGACGTTGGCCCACCCCGATGTCAGCCAATGGTATAAAAGGGGTGGTCCCCCCAGCACCACCTCAGTTCACCTGCTGGAGACCCCTGCACAGGAAACAAAATGGCGAACTGAAGAGGATCCTCAAACTGAAGATAAAGAGAGAATTGCAGAAAATGCAGAAACAGAAACCGGGGGAAGGAAGGAGGGAAAGCAGCACCTGCTGCAAGAGCTCCTCTCAAAGATCTACTGTTACAGTAAGTTCTTACATAACTTTACTATCTCACTTCGAGGGGGAGCTCTTGCAGCAGGTTATACCATAAGGACTGAGCCCCAAGCAGTACAAGGATAACCCTTGCTAAACGGGTGGAGGAAAACAAGGCAGAACTGAAATCCTCATGAGAGTAGGCCCTGCAGGATAGTGAGGTCGAAGCCTGTCCTGCACCTGGAGGCAATGTCCAAACTACAGTGCTTGATGACAGTGTGGACGGAACTCCAGGTGGCAGCTGCACAGATATCTGCTGCTGACATGTTACACAAAGAAAGGAAGCAGCAACTCTCCTGGTAGAATGACCTTTTACCGGTCTCGGTAAAGGCTTGTTGTACTTTCGGTGGCAGTACACGATGCAGTGAACCAACCATTTAGACATCTGTTTAGAAACAGGCACCCCTAAAATCTGTGAGGTGAACAAAGCAAACAGCTGATCCAACTTTCTGTGATCCCGGGTATGAGTCAAATAATAACAAAGGACCCAATGAACATCCAGAGTATGCAACAGAGCGTCCCCTCAATTTGCGTGCTCTGGCTAATAAACTGGGAGATGGATGTCCTGATTGAGAGTGAATTCAGACACCACCTTAGGCAGAAATGTAGGACTGGTCCTCAAGGACACCCTGTCCTTGTGGAAAACTAAATAAGGCTCTTTGCACATCAGAGCCTGGAGCTCGGAAATCCTCCAAGTGGAAGTAACAGCAACTAAAAACAATATTTTCCATGACAGAAAATGCAGCTCACAATCTGTGGCTAGCTCAAAGGGAGGCGAGGCGAGCTTCTCCAAAATAAACAAAAGGCCCCATGGAGGGACAGGATCCCTGATAGGAGGTTTCAGATGTAAGAAGCCCCTAACGAAGGTGCAGGACAAATCCAATTGAGCAACAGCCTTGCCCTGCACCAGTGCATGATAAGCAGAAACAGCTAACAAATGCACCTTAATGGAGTAGCTACGACCAGATTCTGACAGATAAAGGAGGTACTCGAGGAACGAGTTTACTGGACAGGTGAAGGGATCCAGGTGACAGACAGAAGCCCAGATGCATAACCTCTTCCACTTCATCACATAAGTGGCCCTAGTGGAGGGCTTTCTGGCAGCAGTGAGGACCTCTGCTATCCTAGGGGAGACCACAAAACAGGTAACTGCTAAGTCGGCAGGAGCCATGCATGCATGCATGCAGGTGCAGCAACCTGAGGTTGGAATGGACTACAGTCCCTCTCTCCTGAGATAGCAAGCACAAGCTCTGGGGAAGAGGTTCTGTTGCCAGTTGCTGAAGCAGAGGGAACCAAATCTGTCAAGGCAAGGCCAGTAGGGAGAAATCAGGATCATGTCCGCCCCCTCTGATTGGAGTTTGAGAAGGACCCCCTGGATTAGCAGTAAGGGAGGAAAGGCATAAAGGAATCTCCCTGTTCAGCAAAAGGACAATGTGTCTCACCAGAAAACACCAGGCCCTGGATGTAGTGGCCAGAAACAGGGCAGTCTGGCATGGAATGGGGATGCGAAGAGGTACAACTCGGGGTGACTCCACTATCTTTCCCCTTCATCAGTTCTCTTAACAACAGTAAGGCTTCTGTGATACTCCTCCCTGGGACAGAACAATATTGTTCTCTACAAATCAACTCAGGCATAACCGAAGAGAGCCTATTCCCCAAAAGTTTGGCAAACATTTTGAAATCCGAATTCAACAATGTGAGAGGTCTCCAGTTCCCTATCTCTGCCATGTCCCCAGACTTGAAAAGAAAAAACATCAACCCTTCATACATTTGTGTAGGCAGGTACATCTCTGATAGAAAAAAATTATATACTGACACCAATTCATTCGGCATAATACCACACAATACTTTATAAAGCTCACATGGTAACCCAGCTGAACCAGAAGAGACATCCTTACTTAATGCATTAATCACGACTTCCAATTTAAGTTTAGTAAAATGGCAAGTCATAGCTATCTGCTGTTCTGTCTGTAATCATGGGAGCTCTACAGCTTGAAAACTATGTGGTGTAAACTGTGAGTTTGCCACTTGTTCCCCAAATGTGTGTTCCATATGTTTGTCCAAAATTCTTATGATACCCACACTATCCCAAACTCTCAGTCCTTGCTGTGTAATTAAACTGAAGATTGTCCTTTTCTCTCTCCTTATGTGGCTAGGTAGAAGTGGATTAACCTGTTCTGTTTTCCCGTGTGCTGAAGGACTGCTCCTTGTGTAAGGAACTTAGTCTGTCGTACTGATATTGTACCATGTCTAGTTTTACCTGCCTAATATTGTCTAATAGATCTTTTATTCCCACGAGAAGGACTGATTGGTCCGAAAGCTAGAGCACTTTGTTCTTGTTGTTACATCTATGTTGGTCCATTAAAAGGTATCAAATCATTTGCTTCTGGATCACGTTTTGTTGGGACATTAGATCTTCCAAAATATGTCTAAGCTGTCGGTATTTTTCAGCTTGGGTACGTGCTTGGGACTGAAAATATCCAATCAAACAATTTTTTAAATCATCCCACCATTGTCCTACATTATCAAATAAAAAAGCCGTCATAATTTTTTCCTGAACTACAGTCTCTAAGTCAGCAATCGTCTCCACATGTAACAGAAGAGAAGAATTTAGTCTCCATGATCCAGGCCCTGTTATCCATCTCTGGGGGTTCTCTATGTGTATACCTATCAGTGAGTGGTCAGAAATTTCTACCGGAATATTCGTTATGTTCTCAATCAACATTGTTTTGTGTACAAAAATAAAATCAATATGGGAAAAAAGCGATCCTTTAAAAAAGTTGGCTTCGCCCATGGCCGCCCACTATTCTGTGTAGCTATAAGACCGGCCTGACTTATGACAGAATGGAAGAATGTCTTATCACAATATTGGTTCCCTTGTCCCTGTTTCTGCTAAAAACTAATGTTAAAATCCCCACCAGAAAAAATCTGCCTACGGGTATGTAGGAAACGTTGTATTATCCTCAACAAGTTTATCCTGAGGGCCTTTGTCTGTGGCCCATATATATTCATTAGACGGCAGTGCAGCCCCTTACATACAATATCCAGTAAAAATGCCCGCCCGGGTTCAATATTTACCATCCGTAACACATGAATATCAGAGGTGAGAAAGCAAAAACCTACTCAACAACATGTCTCCTCCCCATAGACCAATAAGAAAGTCCCCAGTTCCAATCCTTTGAGGCTTGTTTCACTTCACTCAAAGAATGTAAACGTGTATCTTGTAATAGTACCACATCATACTGTAAATGTAACAAAACCCTAAAGGTCGCAAGATGTTTTGCTGGAGATTTTAAACTGTTTACATTTAAACAAGCTACTTTCAAATAAGTCGGCTCAGGGAAGGGGCCTTATTATTTTCCCACTAGACCTGGTAACCTTCTTATGGGTTTCCAAGGTCTTAGGTTTTCGTGGTGGGAGTTCTATCATGTCTGCGGAAACACAAGATTCACTCTGACTACTGCATGGATCAGGTGTAGGTAGATCTTGCTCCACTTGATCCCCCCAAGAGGAAAAGTTTGCAAATCTGTTTGTTAAAGGCAGCGGTGATAACGCCTTACCATGCCTACCAGGGGACATCCTACTTGTCTGGGGGGGGGGGACAAATCTCCATTCCTTATTCCATATCAAATACCTCAACATCCTGAGCTGGATGTACTAAGAAAAACTTAAACTGTGCCTTTGAAGGAATGGGCCTGAGGATTTAGAAAGAAGTGCACCCCGTACCTCCCATTGTGGGGAACCTTGTGGGGTCACGAAGGGAGTCTCTCTCTCTCTCTTCTGTACCACCTACCACTTGTGGCAATATGTCAGAGTCTGAACCTTGCATTTGGGGCTGTAAATCAACAGTAGGTGGAGTGATAGACCTAGGAAGGGGGGTCTGACTTCTCTCCCTAAACCCTCCACCCTGTCCCTTGCCTCAACGTCTGCCTTGAGTAGAGCCCTCAGTATCAGGGTGTGTAGACCTACTAAAGGGCCTCTTAGCCTGAAACAAAAAATATTCCTGGTCAGAGGAGTCATCAAAGGTGTGTGCTGCCCAAGGGCACTCTGCATAGGAATGGCTATCATCTCCACACAAATTACAAATTGGGAAGGCAACACATTGAGCTGCTGTGTAACCTAATACCCCACACTGGAAATATTTGACCTGGTTACATGCTGTATTTAAATGAGACAATGAACCACATTTATAGCAACTCTTAGGCTGACCTGCATAAAATATGATGCCCCTGTCCCGACCCAAAAAGGAAGAACTAGGAAGGTGTTGTATCCTGGCCTCAGTTTGTTTCAGTTGGACAGGTACTGTCCACCCCTCAGTCCAGAAACCATTCTCATCCATAACTGGCTTCAAATGATCTTGAATCAAACACAGTTATTCTAACCAAAACATGATGTTAGAAATATTGACTCCTTCATTTCTAAAAAAAAGATAGTCACTGTTTTGATCATTGGTTTGGTGATGGGAATCACAAGGAAGTCTTTCTAAATCTCCTGGTCTTTCACATCATAATACATCCTCCAAAATTTGTCCAAGGACATAACTGCAGAAACTGACATCATACAGTAGTTATGTTCTCCAGGTGGGTGTATGAAGGCATACACCTCAGCAGGCGTGAACCCCATAGAATCCTTGAGCAGGGTTTTTCCCACCCATACTCAGTCTGGGACCACCGGTGCATTCCCTTTGTACCAGAGGTGGACCAAAAACTGGTGTTTGGCCACCTCTGCAGGTTTCCTGAATAACCCTGCATATGTTTTTGGTCCAGGTGGCTTTCTTGTTGGGAGATCACCCCCACGCACTGCAAGTGAAGAACCCTGCACAGTACCTTGTTTGGTTATATCACTTTCCAACAGCTGTTCTACCTGTTTAACCTGAAAAGGAACTTTATCAAGCAGTCTTATCTCCTTAGAAGGCAACCTAGAAGCGTCCGCCTCCACATCCAATGAATCCGCGTCTGGCGTAGCAAGTAATTCAGCCACCTCACGTTCAGTTCGAGCATCTGTAGTAGACTGAATCTGGGACTTTGTTGAAACTCTTGAGTCTAAAATTGGAAGGGTCATCTCTAACTATCCAGAATCTCTCTTTGGGGTAGTCTGACATTCTGGAGACCCAGGGAGAGGGATCAATGGATCTGGAATCCAACTATTGTTATGCCAGAGCCATCCAACTTGTTTCAGAGCTTCTTCAGGTGTCCATTCCGCTGCTGGACAACTTCCCTCGTAATCTAAGGTCTTCTCCTGAGGTATACCTGCTAACTCCACACCCTCAATAATGACATCACCATGCTGGGCAGCCTGTGGCCCTACTGGCAGTCTTTTATTCCCTTCTTGTAAAGGGCTCACCATAGATCTCTTTCTTTTATTACGTTCATCTTCCAACTTTTGTCCGCAAGACTGAAAATCTTGCTGTGCAACAGTAATCATTTCCAATAACTGAGTTTTCTGCAGTTCCAGTTCATGCTGCAATTTCTCTTCTTCTACCATACCTTCCTCTTCCAACAATGGAAACTCCAAGATCTCCGAATCCTCAATGCAATATCTTGTTCTTGGTCTGTCATAATGTTGCCCACAGACACCGAATCTTCCACCAAGAGCCTTGGTGCTCCAACAGCATGACCTCTTCCCACAACAGACTCCTCTGGACTGAGGTCCTCCATCCTTCCTGCAGCGCAACAGTGCCAAGTGCAGCAGAGTAGGGGAATTTCCCCAGTGTCCTGGCCAAATTTCCCCCAAAGTACCACAAACAGCTTAATCTGGTTCAATCTCACTTGGCATTCATCTGCGTCTGGGGTAATTGTGAAGGGGGAGGGGCAGCTGTAATGTGGGGTGCTAGCTGCACACTCGAGCAGACTTGATACACTGTGTGGCCAGTTTCTGCTGGCAAGTAGTAAGTAAGTAAGTGGCTCTGAGGGCTGAGGCACTGGCGCCTTACCTCGCGCTACCCCGCGACCTGTTCGAATAAGCACGAGCCGTCGGGGGTCGGCAGGGGAGAAGGACTGAGCATCCGATGGACTGCTCTCCTTCTCTAGGGAGGAGAGGTTCTTGGTGGTTGGCGCTTGCTCGCCCCCCCTGCCGGAGGCTGGAGGACAGGGCGCTACACCACAAGTAGGGGAGGAGTTGGGCCAGATGTCTGGAGGGAGCCCATGTGGATGCGTGCACACTCCACTGATGTCATGGCACTGTCCTGACTCCTGGGAGAACAGGAGAAAAAGGATACCGCCATGCAGGATGGCGGAGGGCACCTCGCAGACTCCGCCCCCGGCTAGCCATGGCACTGGCCACCTAATTCGGTCCTCAGTGGGGGATTCCCCCCCACCGACCCCATCGGGGGGTAAGCCCTGGGGCTAGGTCAGCGTCAGCTGGTGGACGCCGGGGACGGGGCTGGGGACGCCCTCCTGATACAAGCCGGCGGAGCAGAAAAGTGATAACTAGAAAAACAAAACAATAATGGTGCACAGTACAGAACAAAATCTGTTTTTAAGCAAACTTTCAAATTAGAAAGCACAGACATTACAGGAGCATCTGGTGCTGCAAGTTCAGTTATACAGGAGTGTCTGGCACTGCAGATACAGAAAACAGAGTCAGTAGGAGAACCAAGCTCTAGAAATACAGGCAAGAGTTGAGTCCAACAGAGAAGCAGTAGGGGTCTGTAGCAGCCAAAGGAGGACTAGGAACAATCAAATTACAAGCCTAGTGGTCCTAGTGCTGGCAAAGCATACCTGAGCAGCAGCAGCAGCTGGGGAGCGAGTAGAATGTCGAGAAGAATACGGCCGGCCAAGCGCGGTGCCAGAGCCACAATCTCGGCACAGGAATCAAACATAACTTTTTTCTGACTGTAAAAAGAAAAAAACTAATCCATTTTATAAGCGTAATAAGACAATCCGGGGGTGTGCATAGAAAGAACAGTTACATAACAACTTACCGTAACAGCAGATCTTCGATGAGATCTCAGTCTTCAGGTCACACATACGGAACTTCAGCATTGATGAAGCAGGATCCACATGGAAGATTTTCAGTAGTACAACAAGGTCCGCCCATGCCAACGTCCTCTATCAACGTCACCAACCCTATAAAGGTATGAGCAGCCCCACTCCCTCCTCAGTTCTTTCCCCCAGAGACTAAGGGAGCAAAGCTTGTGCCATGGGGAACTGAGCAGAGAGAGAGAGGTACCCAAGCCTGAATAAAAGGCTGGATACACTGGATAGCCAGTTCTGAGAAACAGCCCTATAAAGGGGGATAGAGGGAAGGAGGGAAGGCTGTCCTGATGACTGCGATCCCCTCGAAGATCTACTGTAATGGTAAGTTCTTATGTAACTGTTCTGTCTTCATAGGAGGTATCTCGGTCATCAGGTCACACATATGGAACAAGTCCCAAGCATTTACAGATGCAAAGAAACAGTCTGGGAGGAAGGCCATCCCTAAACTTAGGACAGGAGGTCTTGCAGCACATCCCTGCCAGAACCTGCACAGGCTCTAGAAGCAATGTCTAGACTGTAGTGCTTGGTGAAAGTATGGCCGGTACTCCAGATGGCAGCAGCGCAAATGTCAGCAGCTGAGATCCCTTTGAAACAGGCCACAGAGGTAGCCATGACCATTGTGCAGTGGGCTTTCACCGCCTGCTGGCAACTCTTCGCCATGCTTGTTGTAGCAGAGCATGATACAGTGTGCTGACCATTTAGAAAAACATTGTTTAGAAATCTGAACGCTCTCTCTGCCTGGGGTGAAAGAAAGAAAAAGTTACTTTGACTTTCTGCAATCTTTAGTTCAAGAGATCATGGCGACATGTTACTGTTGTATAACATCTTGAAAGATCACACACTTACAAAAAATACCAATATTGAGATGGCATTAAAACCAGACAGACTTAGATGTCATAATAGACAGATTAAGATACCAATGGCTATCACATCTAAAAGACATTATTTTCTTTACCATAAGAGCTGCTACATTATGGAATTCATTGCCCAATCATGTGGTCAATATGAACTCTTTTCAGTCATTTAAGGCTGAATTGGACAGATTCCATCTGGGATAATAAGAAACTAAATATACCCTGCATGTGCAGGGAGGGTGGTCACGATGGGTCTAGTGCCTCCTTTCACCCTTTTCGTACTGAGTAATACCGAGTAAAGCAGATAATACTTCAAAATTCTGCGCACGTCTAACATATGGAGCAGTGCTTCCCCTGGATTGGATTGCTCAGGGAAGTAAACAGGTAGGTGGATGGATTGGTTCAGGATAAATTCAGACACCACCTTAAGAAGAAACTTAGGATTTGTGCGCAAAGACATCCTGTCTTTGTGAAAAATCAAATAAGGCTCCTCGCACCAGAAGGCCTGAAGCTCAGAGATCCGTCGAGTAGAAGTAATAACAACCAAAAATAATGCTTTCTAAGAAATAAAGCGCAGCTTGCAAGTTGCATCTGGCTCAAAAGGAGACAGGGTCAACTTATCCCAAACAAAATTCAAATCCCAAGCCGAGACAGGGGAATGGACTAGAGGTTTCAGATGCAGGATGCCCCTAAGGAAGGTACGGGAGACATCCAGTTGAACCACGGTGCAGCCGCCCACAGGCTCATGAAGAGTCAAGATAGCTGAAAGGTGCACCTTGAGAGAGGAGTACTGCAGGCCTGAGTCTGATAGAAATATCAGGTAATCCAGGATCTGGCTCACTGGCCAAGTGAAAGGATCCAGGTGATGCTTGGCAACCCATGTGGCAAATCTCTTCCACTTCGTGGCATATGTGGCTCAAGTGTTGGGCTTCCAAATGGCCACAAGGACACCTGCCACCCTCTGGGACACCCCAAACTGAGTGATGGCTATGTCTTCAGAAGCCAGGCATGCAGGCAAAGGGACTTGAGGTTGGGATGGACCAGGGTCCCTTGAGCCTGCATCAACAGATCCCTGCAAAGGGACAGAAGGACCGGAGTTTCCTCTGCTAACTCTTGCAGTAATGGAAACCAAATCTGCCATGGCCAGAATGGAGCTACCAGAATCATGCTGGCCCCCTCCATCTGTAGCTTGATTAGCACCCTCTGAATCAGAGGGAATGGAGGGAAGGTGTAAAGGAACCTCCCTCTCCAGGAGAGGGACAACACGTCTTACCAGAAAACTCCAGACCCTGGATCTAGCGAACAGAAACTAGGCAGTTTTGCACTGAGTGGGGACGAAAAAAGGTCTAACTCTGGATAGCCCCATCTGGCAAACAGATCTTCTGCGACAGACGAGAGAAGTTCTCATTCGTACATGATGGACTGAGTCCGACTGAGGCTGTCCACTGGGGTGATTAGCAAGCTTGGGACATGGATGGCTGATAGAACCAGACTGTGTTCTAGCACAAAGTACAAAACTCTCTTGGCCTCCCGTCCCTCCCAGGGGGTGTTAAGCAATGCCAGGTTAATTGAAAACAAGACTGCAATAGTTGCAGATTTTATAGCTTCTGTGGACATGGCTTGCATTACTGAGACCTGCCTGGATGAAACTGCAGGACCCATTCTGGCTGCTGCAATTCTGGACAGGTTCTTGGTGGTACACTGCCTGAGAGTGGACCAGAGGGGCGAGGGAGTCGCAGTCTGTTTCAGACAAGAACTGAACCTTAAGGAAGTGTCAGTGGGGAGCACCAACTCCAAGTGCATGGTTGTTGCAGGTCGAGAAGTCAGGATCCTTCTCATCTACCGTCCACCCAGGGATGGGAGGGTTTTTCTGAAGGAGGTTGCAGACTTCATCGCCGATATGGTATTGGAGTCCCCTAGGTGGTTAATTCTGGGGGACTTCAATACTTGGGTCGACGATGAACTCTCACATTTTGGACAAGACCTCCTCCAACTGATGGATTCATTGGATCTGACATGAGTTTTTACCTCCGCAACACATGAGAAAGGGTACACGCTGGACTTGGTGTTCCACCTGGGGATGGAGATCTCAGACATGAAGGTGGATCCGGTCAGAAGATCAGACCATCACACCCTGAGGTTTAGTTCTGCAATCCCCAAAAAGGGCCTGTCCCCAAGGAAATGGTTCAGTACTGGCCTTTAAGACAGGTAACGCTTGAAGGCCTTATGTTGGTACTGGACCTTTCAGAAGTTCCGTTAGATAGCGGTGACCCAGGATCCCTGGTGTTGGCTTATAATAGGGAAGTGGCAGGGGCCCTGGATGTCAGTGCTCCAGGTCGTGTTCACCCTTTGACCTCTCGTCCCGGTGTCCCATGGTTTGATGGGTCACTAAGAGAACTAAGGAGGCAAGGGCAAAGGTTGGAGAGACATGGGTGGAAAACTCACCTGGAGCCAGACAGGCTTAGATTGTTGGACCATTATGAGGTTTATTAATTAGCAATTTCCCATAAGAAGGCAGAATTCCTGTCCAGGGAAATTGCTGCAGCAAAGAACAGACCAGCTCAGCTCTTCCGGACCGTGGACAGACTGTGTAATCCAGCTCGTCCGCGAAATGGAAGAGCGTTGTCACAGGAAAGGTGTGAAGAGTTTGCTCAATTCTTTGCTGCTAAGGTGTCCTCTATCAGGACAGAGATCAGCCAATGCCTCCCATAGGGCATGATAGTGATTCTCCAAGTGGTACTAAAGCCCTGGTTTGCCTGGTCTACTTTTAGCCTGCCAGTAGTCATGGATATAGTGAGGATCATCCAGACTTTGCGACCAACCTGGTGTAATTTGGACCCAGGCCCAACTTGCCTTTTGGTGGGTTGTGCTGAGGTTATCATCCCTGTCCTAGGTCAGATAGTCTGGGTTGCCCTGAAGGGAGGGATCTTTCCTGATCCCTTAAAGGTAGCAGTGGTTAGGCCACTGCTGAAAAAGCCCTCCTTGGACCCAGACTGCCCTGCCAATTACAGACCAATCTCTAACATACCTTTTTTAGGGAAGGTGATTGAGAAGGTGGTCGCTTTGCAGCTGGACGACCATTTAGCTAGCCATAATATCTATGACCCTCTCCAGTCTGGCTTCTGGAAAAGACATAGCACTGAGACTGCCCTGGTGTGAGTGCTTAATGATCTCCTGGTGGCGAGAGATTGGAGAGCCCATTCCATCTTGGTTCTCCTTGATCTCTCAGTAGCATTCGGCACTGTGGACCATGGGGTATTGCTGGAATGCCTGCGGTTCTTTTGTGGACTGGAGGGGGCAGTCCTCAATTGGTTTTGAACTTTCCTAGAGAGCAAATCACAGAGGGCGATATCAGGAATTTATTCCTTATCCCCTCGGACTCTGCTCTGTGAGGTACCGCAGGGTTCTGTGCTTTCCCCCATGTTGTACGCAGTGTACATGCTACCAGTGGGTGACATTGTTAGGTGGTACAAGCTGAGTTTTCACTGTTATGCAGATAATACTCAGATGTACATGTCCTTTGCACCCGCCCAGGAGTGTGATACTGCCTCGGTGTTTAACAACTGCCTACAGGAAATACAGGACTTGATGAGTGCTAGCTGGCTGAGGTTAAACCCTGAGAAAACTGAGGTGTTGGTTGTGGACCTGGATCTGAGGATGGTTGGGCCATGGGTGGGAAAACCATGTGGTTTACAACTTGGTGATGGTTCGCTCAGGGCCTAAAGCCAGGTGTGTAATCTAGGAGCGATGTTGGACGAAGGCCTTGCCCTTAAAAACTCAGGTGTTGACCGTAGTCAGGTCCGCCTTCTATCACCTTAGAAATATCGCTAGGGTGAAGCATCTGGTTCTGTCTGAGGATCTGCAAACATTGGTCCACACCTTTGTTACCACCCAGTTGGATTACTGTAATGCCCTTACCTGGGGCTACCGGAGTGGACATCACTAGCTAAAAAGAAGCAGACGCGTGGTTGTGGCTGTTAACTGGAACCCCCAGATCCAGTCACATAACACCTCTGCTGCGCAAACTGCACTGGCTGCCTATACAAAGGCAAATCCCTTTCAAAGTCATGTTGCTGATATATAAAGCCTTACACGAACCGGGACTCCAGTACCTAAAAGACCTCCTACTTCTCTATCGTCCTGCCTATTCACTCCGATCCTCTAGTGAGGGAATGCGAGAGGTTTCCAGGGTACATCTGAAGACCTCTGGAGGAAGATCCTTTGCCTTTATGACTCCAACCCTTTGGAACTCTCTTCCTCATCAGATACGTGAAAGCCTGACCATGGAGGGGTTTAAAAAATTCCTTAAAACACATTTTTTGAGAATGCATTTGGAGGGATATAAATGGTTTTATATTATATATTTTATATTAAATAAGCATTGTTTTAGATTTTTATTGTGTTATATTGTACAGGCGCTTTGAACAGTGGAAAAGCACCTTTTATAAATAAAAGTTTGACTGATTTGATTGATTTGTTGATTGCATAGGGGTTACAAATGCATCCCCCCATCCAGCTTGTTGATACAGTAGACAACATTGAGGTTGTCAGACTGAATCAGAAGCTGACTCAGGAGGAGATGGTTCTGAAAGGCCTGCATGGCATACAGGACCATCCACATCTCCAGGACGTTGATATGCAGGGAGGTCTCGATCTGGGACCAGTAGCCCTGAGTTTGAAAGGGATCCAGATGCTCCCCCTCAGCCCGACCCAGAAGCATCTGTGGTGAGGATCTGTTGGGGGGAGGAGATCTGGAATAGAAACCTACTGCAACAGGTTCAGCAGGTCCATCTACCATTGAAGTACACTGCGAACAGGGCAAGACACCTGCACTAACTGTTCTAACTCATCCGTGCATTGGTCCCATTGCAGTCTGAGTGTCCACTAGAGGACTTGCATGTGTGACCGAGCCAATGGAACCGTGGACATGGCTGCAGCCATCAACCCCAACAGCCTCAGGTATACCCTTGCTGAAACATAACAGCTCTGGGTAACCTCCTGAGCCTGAGCAATAAGACACTCCGCTCTGTTCTGAGGCAGGAAGGCCTTTTTCGGTGCCAAGTCCAGAACCGGCCCTATATATTGTAGCCTTTGGAACGGGGTTAGGACCAATTTGGGCAAGTTGACCATGATTCCCAGAGAAAGAAACAGCTGAAGGATTCTCTCTAGAGTCCAGACAAGCTGTTCTCTGGACAGGGCCTTTAGGAGCCAATCGTCCAGATAAGTGAAAACACAGTTTCTCTCTCTCCCTTCTGAGAGTTGCAGCTACTGCTGCTAAGCACTTGGTAGAGACCCGCAGAGAATAAGCCAAAGTACAATACCCTGAATTGGCAGTGTTCACCCTGAAAGAGGAACTGGAAGAATCTCCTGTGTGGTGGAAACACTGAAATATGCAAGTAGGCATCCTGCATGTCCAGGGTGCACAGCCAGTCACCCTACTTGATAAGAGACATCAGACCTGGCAGGGTTACCATGCAGAAGTTTTTGTACTGGACATACAGATTTAGGTCCTTGAGATCTAATATGAACCTCATCTCTCCAGTCTTCTTTGGGACCAGCAAGAGCCTGGAACATAATCCCCTATTTCTTTTTGGTGCCTGGACACAGGCTCGATGGCCTGTTTGTGCAAAAGGGACTGTATCTCCTTCAGCAGAACAGACAGATGGGCCTGGGTGTAGGTGAAGGGTACTGGAGGAGTCTCTGGAGGCATCTCGATAAGCTCCAGAGTGTGACCCCTCTCTAAGATCTGAAGAATCCAGGCATCTGCAGTAATGGTTCTCCATTGACCGAGATGGAGGGAGAACAGACCTCGACCACTACCTCTCAGTCAGGGACCGGAAGAGGGGGGTCTAGCAAGGAGCCAAGCGGAGGCAGATCCTGCCACTGGGGATGATCCATCACCATTAAGGCACTTCAATGCAGCTCCAGAGGGGGAAGGCAAAGTGAAGGAGGCTCTTCTCTTGCTCTGGGGTTGGGCGGTAGCTCCGGACTTATGGGAACCTTGTGAAAAGGAGGGCGGTTTCTGCTCCTAGGTTGGGTATGATAGAGGGAGCAGACAGATTTAGGGCACGGGGTCATTATGTCGCAAGACATTATGCCGCATGGCAAAATCTCACTGCCAATACAGGAAGATTTCTGCCATGCGGCATAACTCTTTTGTTCAGGAATCAAACCCGGTCCCAGACGCAGTGCCTGGGTTCCTCACTGCAGTGGCTCAGTCCACTGAGCCACAGCAGCTGCTCGACAGAATCCCATCCCAGCAGAGGGCTCTTCCTCTGTCTGGGATGTTTTGAGTGGTGCAATACCGCGTACAGCAGTATTCGCGGTATTGCACCACTCGCTGTAAGCTATAGCGCTGTTGGGGTTTAGCAATAATGTCGTACACTATTAAGCATGCGACATTATGAGCCAGTAGGCAGACTTAGTAGCCCTACCAGATGCCTGTAGCTCGTTTATGATGTCCTGCACATCTGGACCAAACAGCCTGGAGCCATTAAAAGGGGCATTAAGCACCTTTTGCGGGATGTCAACTGGAAAACCCGAAACCCTCAGCCAAGAATGCCTACAAAGGCAAATGCCTGAGGCAACAGCCCTGGCACCTGTATCCAAAATGTTGTGGAGGCCCCACCAGAGGTTCTTGCTAACATCCTCAGCACTCTGCAAGCATTTAAGAACCTCCTGTTTCGGGGAACAGTCAGGAAGGGTCTGGGCCGCAACCCTGTCCTTCTTCCAGATAGTACTGTAATAGTTTGCCATGTGGGAGAGATAACTGGCAATCCTCAACCCTAGGGTGGAGGAGACATAGACTCTCTTGCCCCAGTGATCAATCCTATGTGATTCTCTGTCAGGGAGAGGGAACTGACGTGCTTGGGCACCTTCGACCTATCATTAACTGCTTTAATGACCACAGAATCGGTTTCAGGCTGGGCAGCATAAAGTCACAGACCCTAGGGGGCATGATAAAATGAATCAGCCCTGCAGGGCATGGCTTACACCATGTCAGGCCTGTGCCAGGCCGCAGTAGTGGCATTCCTCAGAGCAGGAAGGATGGGCGGAATGACCCTGGGGGGAGACTCTGAGATCTCCAAGAAGTCCACCAGAGCCCTCTGATGATATTCTCCTCCTCCTCGGTATAGAAGTCCATTGCTGAGGACAGCTGCTTCATGACACTGAAAAAGGTAGGGTCCTCTGGAAGAGACCTAGGAGTGTGTTTGACAAAGTCCTCGCTCACTGAGGAGGCAGTGGATGTGTCAGAGGAGGAAGACTCTTCCTCTTCCTCCTCTTCCTCAGGTAAGATGAGGTCAGGATGCTACTCCTCCTCTACATTGACCTGTTCCAGCTCAAGGTCCGACAAGTGAGGCACCATCGATGTCCCAAAGGGAGCCAACTATGAGGCCTGAATTGGTGTCGACAATGACAGATTTGCCGACTATGGAGGTGATGCAGGCCTATGTGCACCTAATTGATGGTCTAAGACTGATGTAAACTTGGGAAAAATGTTGCTAAGGTCAACAAGAGTGAAATACAGCATCGACGGTGGAGTGGGTCAATGGAGCAGGGTGAGATGACCTGTCCAGCAGGCCATGAGAGCTCGAGGAGTACAAAGATCTGGAGAAGCATAAGGCCTCAATGGGAGAGCTGTTGACAATGAGCCTGTTGTCGACGGAGTAGAGGCCGACGACCCAGAGGTCAATGACCGTCTGCCCTGAGCAGTCAGCAGTGGAACTGTCAGTATGGGTCTGGTAGAAACAGAGACCTGGACAGCAATAGGTGTCGATGCAACTGACAGAGTACCCTTGGACAAAGAAGAAGAAAGAGGCTATTGGGGAGTGGGAACGCCACCTGGGAGAGCAATCCCAATCTCGGTCCTTTTATGACTTTTCCCCAAGGACTTGTCTTGGGCCTTAGCGGCCTGGGAGTGCGATGAACCCACTGGCAACTGGGAAGGATGGACACCAGAGGACCCCTGCTCAAAACTGGCTACCTGTTGCTCCATCAGGAATTTTTGAGAGCCTTTTTGCGATGCCTAAGGGTAGTTTGATTAAATTTCTGACAGAGCTCACAGTCCAAGACGTCATGGTCAGGCCCAAGACAGCAGACACAAAGTAAATGTTCATCTTTAGAGGCAATCTTCTTTAAGCAGTGGCAGCGATGGAAGAGAGAAGCTGAAGGATTAACTCTCGACATACACAAAATAAAGGAATCTCTTTAGAAAAAGATTCTAAAAGGCTAAGTATAAAAAAAGCTGAAGGCAAAAAAGGTGTGAAACTGTGTCGGACCTTCCAGAGAGACCAAGCAAACAGAGCTGACGGCGGGAAAAAACTGAGGAAAGAGCGGGCCATTCATGCCTTTATAGGATTGGCGACACTGATGGATGATGTCAGTGTGGGCGGCCCCAGTTGTACTGCTGAAAATCTTCCATGTGGATCCTGGTTCACCGACGGTGAAGTTCCATATGTGTAACACGATGACTGAGATACCCCTGACGAAGATCAGGTTTTACCGCACGTACAGGGGCTGAAGGCACTCTGCCTGAAGCCTCATGCCTCACTACACCCCTGGGTGTGCGGTAAAATCTGTTCCAAGCACACTCCGTCATGTCTTATTGCTTACATAGGTGTGGCCTGATGAACAAGATATCCTTGTACAGTAGAAGATGTGCAGACATTTTCTGTGAGGTTTCCAGATTTTGATATGGAGGTATTTATCTTTCATATCCAGGGGCAAATCCAATCCTTTGTTTGCAATAGGAAAAGAGTCCCTGCAGAGTGACCATCCCAAAATTCTTGTATTCTATGAAAAAGTTTAGATTCCTTAGATCCAGAATAGGCCTCATATCCCCTGTCCACTTTGGGACGGACGTATCAGGAGTAAAAACCTTTGTGCCTCTGTTCTGGAGGTACAGGTTCTATGGCCCATTTTTGAAGCAGAGTCTGTACATCCTCTAGCAGCAGGGGCGTATGCAGTGGTGGGTATGTTGTCACAACAGGTGGATGATCTAGAGGGTTATCCAGAAGCTCCACAGCATGACCCTTCTCTATTATGTCCAGAACTCCTTCGTCTGTAGTCACTGCCCTCCACTGTCCAATGGTCCAAGCAGAGAGGACAGACAACCCCCTACACTCACCCCTGGAGGTAAAGGTGGTTGGGTGTTGCAGAAACAGTCATGCTGAGCTGGGGGAAGTGGCATAGCCACTGGCTACACTACCTCTAGGCAATTTTGTATGGGCACCTGGGGTTGTGATAGGGACTGGCAAAGGCCCTGCAACTCTACCTCTTCCCTGCTGTCTGTAGGCCTGGCGCTGCCCCCTGACAGCAGATGGACAAAACTTGTCCCCTGTTGTTATCCTTCTTTAGGGTATGGTACAGGGATTTCACTGGCTTCAGAGTTTTGCCAGATGATTGAAGATTTTTCAAAGTTTCTTCTACATCATGATCAAACAGTTTCTGATCTCTGAATGGGGTACTGAGAAATGTTTGCTACGCATTAGTGGCAAAACCTGCTACTCTAAGCAATGAGTAGCACCTGAGCCAAATGCCAGAGGCTGCAGCCCTGACAGAGGCATCAGAAATATCATATGCTGTGTGGATCAAATATTTCCCCTCATCAGCACCAACATTAAGAGACGAACCCGCAGGCACTGCCTGTGCAGCAGCCTTAGCCTTCCTCCAGAGGGTGTTCTGATTTTTTATCTTATAAAATGGAAAGGTAAAATCCTGCTTTCTGATTGGTTATTACCTGTGCATAAAATCTGTTCCATGCACAGGTAATAACAAGTCAGAAAAGCAGGACCGTATGGAATAGTAAGAAAAATCATGGAGCCAGTAGAACCTTGCCATTTTAAATGCCGCCATTTTCTTTCCCCTCGCTAATGTGGCTTGACAGACTGAACAACCCAGCTTGTAAGCATTCATTTCAACAAAGTAGCTAATTTGGCAACCGGAAAAACTAAACTAAATAAACGTACTATAAATGAGCTTGTCTATTTCTTTATACTTGTTAATTGGGGGAGCAATAGCACTTGTCTCACAATGGCTGTTATGGATTGCTTTTATTACTGTAACACCCAAACTAATTTCCACAGGGGATTTCTCTCTCTCTCTTTTTTTTTGTTATTGTTCAGACTGCACACCTGTTAATCATGCCATAACTATATGTTACAGACTGTGAGTTACCCTGTTTTCTGTCACCGATAACCCACCGGGTGAAAGAATTCATTTCTCAGTGTCTCCTTTTATTGCATACAAAGCCACAGTCTTAGGTTTCAGCTTGCATAGCACGATCTCTGCGAACTTACCACTCACTTGAACTCCATTTTGTGTGTGTGTGTGTGTGTGTGTGTGTGTGTGTGTGTGTATATATATATATATATATATATATATATACACACACACACACACACACATACACATTTATATATATATATATCAAATTTAACGGTCCCAAGCTCTGAGAAGGGACCACTCAGACCAAATGCTCACAAAAGTAAAGATAATCTAAGCTGTAAAAAAAAATGGATATGTGTTCATTTTACCTGAAGAAAAAAGATGTTCTGCTAGCACTGTACTGCTGCTTCTCCGGTCCTTGTTTTCTGTCAGTCATGCTTCAATGAAAAAAAAATACAACAAACTGCACACCAAAAAAGGGGTGGGGGGTGCAACAGACCTCACACCAACACGGGGGGGGGGCAGGGGCCAACAAAATGAAACCATTTCCACTGATGCCACTAAAGGACAAATTTTGCACAGCAAATGCAAAGTGACATCATTATTTAAAAAGTGGAAGGACCATTTTATCATAAATTAACATTTGCAAATCTATTTATTCTACAACAAACATGATTATTTTTCTGACTGTAAAAAGTAAGAAAAAAACTAGTCCATTTTATGAGTGTAATAAGACACTCTGGGGGTGAGCATGGAATTGAAACTATGTTCCTACCATAACTCTTGATCTTCTTGGAAGAAGCCTTCACCCCTCACTCACACTAATGGGACTACACTGGAGGTGCTAGGACCCAACGGGAGCCAAAATTCTTCAGGAGGGCCGGCGCAGAGATAGGACCACACATGTGAGGTGCCATGAGACTGCCTCGCACCCATATAGGCTATCTCGGTGTCGACCCTGCAACCACCTCAGAACCTTTTTGATCGAGGAGGTGCAGTGTAAACTAATCTAGGAAACTAACCAAATCCGGGCATAAGATAGCCCGGATGATCCGTGTAAGAAGAGTCAACCCAACATCATCTTCACAGCCTAAGTCAACAAGGATGTGAAGACCAGAAACAGGATGAGTGAGCTCAGGGGTGGTGGGTGCGTGTGTGAATGAGTGGTGCAGGCTTCATCCAAGAAGATCAAAAATTACGTTAGGTACGTAATTTCCTTCTCTTCCTGGACTGAAAGTCTCCACCACTCATTCACACTAATGGGAGAGTACCGAGCTAAAACCAATCACTCAAGCAGGGCAGCAGGAGACAGAGCTCACTCAGGACAGTAGTCCATTAAGTATTGTCCTGCCGAAGGAAGTGTGCTGTCTCGCATGAACATCCGGAGCATAGTACTTCACAAAAGTGTGCACTGAACTCCAAGTTGCCGCTTTGCAAATATCTGCAATGGGTACATTATGAATCTCTGCCAGGGATACCACAACTGTTCTGGTAAAATGGGCGGAAACCAGGTTCCAACCTGACCTGCGCCATTGAGTAGCAATGATGAAGGCATGCCACTAAGCATGCAGAAATGCATCTAATGGCAACAGGCTGACCCAGCTGGGCCATGCTAAAAGATATGAAAAGTTGCTTGGATTTGCAAATCTCTTTATTCCTGTCGCTGTAGAATCGCAAAACCCTTTTGACATCATTCCGGAAGCTGGCAAAATAGGTAGGAAGAACCAATGGCTGGTTAAGGTGAAAATCCAAAACCACCTTGGGAAGGAATTTGAGATGGGACTGAAGAACCACCTTCTCTTTGTGAAATACAGTGTAAGGAGGGTCCGTGACCAAGGCATGTATTTTGGAGACTCTGTGAGTTGAGGTAATGGCCACCAGGAAGGCAGCCTTTCAGGTCAGAAACTTCAAGTTGCAGGTGGCTAGAGGGCTCAAAGGGCTTATGGGTGAGCATGTCTAGCATGAGGTTGATATCCCACGTGGCCACCGGTTTTCTGATTGGGGGCCTAGAATGTAGGATGCCCCTGAGGAATCTCTAAACTAGCAGCAACTGAGCCGGAGACATATTCTGCACTGGCTTATGGTAGGCGGAAATCACGCAGAGGTGTACATTCACTGTTGAGTATTGCAGTCCTACATTTGACAGGTCTAAGAGGTACTCCACCACTTTACCTGGTGGGCAACAAAATGGATCCAGTATGGACTTTGCACACCAAATGGAAAACTGTTTCCATGACACCGTGTAAGTTTTGCTAATGGAGGGCTTACGTGCTGCCAAGAGGATTTCTGAGATTATTTGAGAGACCTTAAACCTACCCACTTCTATCTCCTCAGAAGCCAGGCATGGAGATGAAGGAAATGCAGGTTAGAAGGGATCAGGGGTCCCCCCCGGTGTCAGGAGGTCCATTCGTAGAGGAAGTTGCCTCGGGGGGGCTTCCGATAACATGTTGATCAATGGATACCATATCAGCCGAGGCCAGAATGGTGTGATGAGAATCATCCTGGCCCCCTGTGCCTCCAGTGTTAGCAGCACCCTCTGAATTAAAGTAAGAGGAGGAAATGCGTACAGAAAGTGGCTTGTCCACTGCAGTCTGAATGCATCCTGGCAAAAAATGCCAGGTTCCAGATTTCTGGAGCAGAATAGAGGCTGTTTTGCATTGAGTGGGTAGAGAGATTGGCTTGGGAGATTGACAAGCTCAACAGCACTGAGTACCAATGCTGTTCTGGCCCAGACTGAGACGATGAGAATAAGGGTTGTTGACTAGGTCCTCAGCTTGTTCAACACTCTGGGGATCAAAAGGAATGGTGGGAAGGCATATAGAAACTGCCCCATCCAGTTCAACAGCAGTGCATCCAATGGCACTGTGCCCCGCACTGGGGGCCTGCAGCAGAACAGTGAGAGCTGGTGATTGTCTGGGGCAGCAACGAGATCCACCTCTGGAGTGCCCCATCTTCTGAATACCACCTGCAGAATCTGCCTGTTCAGTGACCATTCGTGATGATTCTGGTTGATCCTGCTGAGGGCATCTGCCAGGACATTGTCTTTCCCTGGCAAGTGGACCACTGACAGGGATATCCTCAGGGAGTAGGCCAGAGTCCATATCTTCATGGCTTCTGTGCAAAGAGGTGAAGACCTTGTCCCCCCTTACTTGTTGATGTAATACATTGTTGTTGTATTGTCTGTTCTGACTTGAACTGCCTTGTCTTGCAGCATGGCAGCACAGGACTGGATACCTAGATAAACTGCCCTGAGCTCCAGCAGGTTTATATGAGTCAGAGATTCCTACTGAGACCAAGTTCCATGGGCTGTTTGATCTCCCAGGTGTGCTTCCCACCCTAGAAGGGAGGCATCTGTTGTCAGAACTGCAGTTGGTGACCTCTGGAGAAAAGGAACACCTTCCCTGAGGTTGTCCTCTTCCTGCCATCATATCAAGGCGTAGAGGAAGGTTTCTGTGACTGGCATCATTTTCGACAGGCAATCTCACTTTTGAGACCAAAATCAAATCAAATCAAATCGTCTTTATTTATAAAGCGCCTTTCAAAACCAAGGCGCTGTACAATAAATTCACATAAATACATAAGTTAAAATGATCATAAATTAACAGCCATAACTAGGATATGCTAAACTAAATAAATATGTCTTCAACTCATTTTTGAATTTCTCGATGGTTGGACATTCTCTCAACCAACGAGGCACAGAATTCCACAGGGTTGGTACTGAAAAAGCAAAAGCTCGAGATCCTGATGTTTTTAATCGAACCCAGTGAGCCCTAAGATGAAACTGTCTATCTCTCATTTGAAATCTGGCCCCCAACACTGTTGCTGTGGAAGCTGCCATGTGTCCCAGCAACTGAAGGAAATGCCTTGCTGGTCTGGGGGTGTGCAGCTGGAAAGAGCTTGTGAGGTGCCCTATGCTGGCCACCCTGTCTTGAGGAAGGAAGGCCTTTCCCTTCTGAGTATCAAATTCTGCTCCTATGAAATTTAAGAGCTGCACTGGTGAAAATACTGACTTTTTCTGATTTATCAGGAAACCCATGCTATTTAGTGTGTCCTGAGTAATGGTCGTGCCTCTTCCACCTGCTGTGGGGACTTACTTACCACCAGCCAGTCATCCAGGTATGAGAAGACTGTAACCCCCTGTCTTCACAGATGTGCCACCACCACTGCCAAGCACTTGGTGAACACTCTGGGAGCTGAAGACAGGCCGAAGGGCATGGCCCTGAACTGATAATGCCCTGATGGCAGTCTGAACCTTAGGTACTTCATGTGTACCAGCCTGATAGGGATATGGAAGTACGCATCCTTCAGGTCTATGGATGCCAGCCAATGCCCCTTCCTTAGAGAAGGGAGAATGATAGCCAGAGTAACCATTTTGAACTTTGGCTTGGTCAAGTGTTTAAGTTTCTGAGATCCAGGATGGGTCGCCACTCCCCTAATGTCTTTTGGGTGAGGAAGTACAGTATCTTGAGTAGAGACCCTTTCCTCTTTGAGACATGGGAACAAGCTCTATTGCCTGCTGTTGCAGGAGCTTGGCTACTTCTTCTTCCAGCAGAGAGGTCTCTGATGGGTTGGAAGGTCTGAAGAGCCCTGCCCTCAGCCTTGCGAGAGATTTGAAATTGAGAGCAAGGCCCTGGCTCACTACCTCCAGGACCCATTTGTCTGTAGTGATTGCAGTCCAGGCCTGGTGGTAGTGAGCCTGACAGGGTTCTCAGGGAGTCTGCTTTGTTTGTGCAGCAGACTGGGTACTGGGTTCACCCCTGCTGCTGCCCCTTCTGCCCCTGACTCTAAAATACCCTCTCTGGGGTTGATAAGGAGGCAAAGCTTGTGCCTGGAAAAAAAGGCCTATAATGGGTTCTACCCCTGCCTCTTCCCTGGAACTTTTGTGGTGTGGATGCCTTCTCCTTGGCTGCAGCACTCTTGTAGGCAACCTTATAATCGTCCATCTGTTTCATGTAGGCTTCAGTATGTTTCCCAAACAGGGAAGTAGGCTCGCAGGGGAAATCAAGAGCCTTAATGTGAGTATCTTGAGATAGATTTGTTGTCCTCAGCCATGCAGACCTCCTCAGAGATACTGAGGTAGCCATCTGTCTAGCAGCAATGTCGTTGGCATCAACTGCCATACAAAATTGTGATTCAGAAGCCTCAATGTCCCTTCTGGCAGCCTTTGAAAGGTCAGATGCCATAGGGGCAGGACATAACTTGGCTATTTCCATGACTGTGTTCCACGTACTCCTCTAGTATCTAGCAACACAGGCCATGTAGGAAGCCTGCCTTATAGCCAGTGAAGCACCCAAGTACAACTTCTTGGCTATGGAATCCATTCTTCTGGAGTCCTTTTCAGCTGGGTGTAAAGACAGGGGAATTCCTGCCTTGTCACAGGCAGCAGCCTGCACCACCCCCTCATGGCTGGGATGCCCAAATAGGAATTCATGCCCTGATTTGGCAACTCAGTATTTTCTAGCCATCCTCTTATCCACAGGAAGAATGGATGTAGGGGTTTTTAAAATCTTTGTGGCCTGCCTCAGTAGATATTTGTGGATGGGCAACAAAAGCCTCTTTGTTGCTGGGACATGTATCATCTCCATGTAGTCTTGCTCCTCCTGCTCCTCATCCTCCTCCTCCTCTGTGGACTCCTGGGTGGAGAGGTCCAAAGTCTGGGCCACTTGCTTTAAAAAAGCAAAATGAGAAAAAAAATCCTCTGTAGTTTTTTCTGGGGAATCCGACCCATGAGGATCCGGAGAGACCTCTGGTTCAACTGGCTCTCCAAAATCATCCTCATCATCAAAATCATCTTCCTCCTGGAAGATCTCACCAGACTGTTCCAAGGAACTGGGAACTGAAAAGTGATGGGAGTCCAGAACCGACAGCTGTGAACCAGGGCGCTGAACCAATACCAGGATACCAGTTTGCAGCACCTACAGAATACTAATAGCACTCGCAATAGCTTCAGCGGTTGGAACCGCTGGAACTGTCGGGTGCAGTTCCTTGTTAGAGTGCTTCTCCTTTCTTTTCTTTTTAGCAGAATTTACCAGTTCAGCAGTAGTTTCTGTGGATCTTTTTCTATGCGAGGAACCATCACCCTGGTCAGAGGGCTGCTCACTCAGTTCACTAGGCTTCTCTTTGTCAGAAGTGGAGGCCTTGTCTGTTGCTGGGTCAGCAGCTGTTTCAGACATTTTTTCCTTTGGTCAATTTAAGCGCCTATCCAGCATTGAATGAGGACAATTTTTGCATATATCACAGTCGGAATCCAAATGGTCGAAACCCAAACACAGAACACAAATTAAACGGGGATCCACTTTTGCAAACAGTTCCCCACACTTCGTACAATGCTGAAACCCCATAGGACAGGTTCTTTTTTGGGAAGTGACATGACCACAGCATGGTAAAAACTCTTTTTTTTTTGTTTGTTTGTTAGTGGTTGGTTTAGTGACAGAAGAAAAATCCAGGAATTAACCTGGTTGAAAGAACTGGGCCCAAACAGGATTTTTAAACAAAAAACAAGGACCAAGAAATACTCGGTTACCCCTCAGTTAGAAGAACCGTGAGGAACTGAGGAAAACTTACCAAAATTAAACTAAACTACCTGTATACCAGAGACAGTTATTTTAAAATGACAGAAAATAAATTTACTGTGGAAAAAACTGCACAAAATAAACTTCTTCAATACAGATGAAGGAGAGCCCTACGAGGCGTCTGTACTTAGCGAAGCGGATTAAAGAATCTGATGGTTACAGAATGTTGTCCAGAGATAGTGGTTTGAAAACCGAGCTCGAGCCTAATGCTCCATCATTAGCACAGGTTCGGTTAACCATTTCGGCTCCGGGGCAGTACAAAAGAAGGACAATACTGCATAAGTCAGAATACAGTAAGATGTCCTGGGGTTTGAACATGCACTTCTATCCACAGGTAAGTCCTGTTTCCATCACTCTACTTGATCATTGCCCCTTACTTTGTCTCACTTGCGACCACAACTGCCTGCACAACAAACTGCTTCAGTGTTCTGGCTGTGGAAGCCTCAGCCCGAACCCATTTCTGCTGAAAGAAACACTCGCTGCGGGGGGAAGGGCGGGTCAGCTGTGTCTCTAGGCAAAGATTTGCTCAGGTGTCATGCCATAATTGAAATAGAATTCTTTTATTGCCTCTTATCCCTCACCATGAAGTTACAGAGTATTATTAACCTTCTTCACTCTTATTACTTTTCCTGAGTTTCCACGGGGGGGGTCTGTAAAAGAGCGGGCAGGTAGTACTGCCCTGCGACAGATGGCCCGACTCCCACTCCTTTCTCCTGCTGTCTACCACAGAGAAAACATTTCAAGAATCTGGAGGCACACTTTATTAAAATAGGCAAGGCAGTAAAGTGAATAGTGAGTGCTGGCCACGATGTAAGAAGACAGGCTGGGTGGCAGCAGAGCACTCCATATAATGATGTCATGTGAGCACTTCCAGGAGAATGTAAACACACAAAAAGTCGGGCAACAGAGCTACAGCGGTCTTTGACAAATTAGTGATTTTAAAAGAAAATGATCGGGAATTTAAAAAAAAAACATGCAATCTTCTATGGAGGTCACCACTAACTTACTGGTAAGATTTCAGAGGGAAACGTGCGGCTCGGGAAAGGTGCTCTTTAACAGAAATGCTAACAATTTTACAAACTGTATCTGAAAACAAGCTATTTGTAAAATCATTTTTGTTACGCTGTTGCTTTAAAAAATTCTTTATCTAGGATAGACTCACTTAGATGAGACTTCGTGTATTATTTATTTGAAATTATTGCAAGTGGGATAACTCCATAAGATACAGCATCTTGTTTTCATGGGGTCCCAGGGGGCACCTCAGGCTATTCATCATTTGCAGGGATCAGACATCCCCAGGCCATTTTTAGTCCAACTCACCTTTGAATGTTTATGTGTAACCATTAAAAACCAAAAACACTGCCCATTAGTCTCTGCAGTTTCTGGGGGCATCAGGCTTATGTAGTGGACAGGGTAGGACATGAGGATGATTCCTCACTAACTGTTATGTTGCATGTTTGTTTTTTTTTGTTAAGATTTCTGTGTTTTTACAGAGCAAGGACAAAACCTATTTGTTGTTTGAACAGTTCTGGTCACTCACTCTGTAAAAAAACAACAAAATCTATTTAAAGAAATTCTACACAGTAATAATAAGTGAGGAATGATCCTCACATCCTAACCTGCCCCTCCCATAAATATTACTCTAATCCCCACAGCCATGGTCATGTTTTTCTGCTATCACCTGTTGGGGTGCACAATCCCATCATCTGCATCTTGTTTTGTGGTCCCTGTCCAGTAATTACCAACAGCGGGCGCCCAATCCCACTGCCAGTCTTACCCTCATCTGGCCATTGCTCAACCCCTTCCCCTGCCTTTCCCAACCTCTAGCACCCATGCCAACCCCTACCCCACCCCACCCTACACATATGGTTTTGTTTTTGTTTTTTACCCTAGTCACGAATCTTCCATGTCCCCCAGTGTGACTCCTTCTCTCCTAAACGATCAGTACCAATGGTGGGTGCCAATCCCAACGACAGTTCCCCCTTCCATATTTTTGTTAGGAGGGGTAGCTGCATGGTGTGAATGCTATTTATTATAACAATTAATGTGAGAAAGAAGACTACATATTTGGCACAGCAGCTAATAGCTCATCAAGGTCAAATGTTACAACAGAAAATAAAGTCAGTTTCCCTAAAAGGTTAGCAGACATACAAAGACTAGGCATTTTCCATCTGATTACCTCCATGTGTCTTTCAAGCTCTTGAAGAAGATTAGAATACTTGTCCAGTCTCATAAATGGTTTGCTGAGACTTGTAGTTAACATCATAATCCCCGGACTGGTTGCACCTTGACTCTCCATATATTTATCCAATTCATCGCTGAAAATATATTTAAAAAGAACAAATTAGATGATGTAACACTTCAGTAACCTTCCACAGCTGGTTTATCGAGAAGTAGTTAAAACCTCTGGAGTGTGTGTTTTATAAATGCGATATAAATACAGGTTTGTTTATTACACAGGGTAACTCCTTAGTCATACATAAATTAAGTTTCCAAGGAGACCTTTTGTCCAAGGGATGTAATATAAAAAAGTACAGTTACATAAGAACATACCATAACAGTAGATCTTCGAGAGGAGCTCTTATAGTAGGCAACACCGTTAAGACTGAACCGCCAGGTGCTAGGACCACACAGAAAACTTCTAGCTAGCAGTATATAGTGAAGGACTGCCCCGATGCCGGCATGCCAACATCCCCCCATGATATAAAGGGGGCAGTCCCCCAGCCACACCTCAGTTCTCCCACTGGAGACCTAGTGAAAGGAGCGAAAGGAGAAGGAGGGGGCTCCTGGAGCCACAGAAATGGCTAACATGGCACTGAAAGAGTACAGGGGGATGGGGAGGGAAAAGAATGCTTACTGCAAAAGCTCCTCTAGAAGATCTACTGTTATAGCAAGTTCTTACGTAACTACTATCTTACTTTGAGGGGGCTCTTGCAGTAGGCAACACCATTAGGACTGAATCCCAAGCAATACCAACAAGCCAACACAAGGCTCAGGAGGAGGAGAGAGACCCACTGTATAAAAGTAAAGACAGAAGGCCCCAAGGGACTGACAGTCCAAGGCTAACCCTGCCCCCAAAGGTGGATGCCTATATGGTAGAAACCAGCATTTGGTGGCATAGGGGCATCAGTGGCACGTAGGAATCAGAGACAGGTTGCTGACTGGGGTCAGCCACCACAAGGGGAGACCCTGACCAACCCCAAGAAGGGGGTGGTGATGTTGGTGGTAGCCAGACAGAGTTTGCAGAGTAACTCCCTGCAATCGGAAATAGGCCAATCCCCAAGCTCCTGAGACCAGAGGAGTGAGAGAGTTGCTGAAAAAGACAACTGAATGGCCAAGAGAATCTACTTCCCAAGAAGTAGGCTCACCAAAACGGCAGGCCATCAGGAAGGGAGAAGGAATAGGAAACCCTACCTGATAGGACAAGATGAAATAATGCAACAGAGGATGCGAAATCTACCTCCTAAAAAGTTATCCAGATACTACCAGGAGAAAGCTAGGTAGGAGCTGGAAGAAGCCTCCTCTCGGGACGAGAGGGTACAGAATGATCCATAGCCCAGGAGGGCTCAGGGCTTAGAAACACCTGGTTGAAATGAAAAGGCCGATCCCAGTAGGCAGGGGACATGAAAAAACATCTCCTGCAACCCCGAGAAAGGGTAGAAAGATCCCTGATGGGACCTCTGCTCCGCTCCCCCTTGGGCAAAAAGACAGGTGAGGAGTCAGATGGGATGCCCTGGAGACCGAAGGAAATCCCCAGGATATACCAAACTGGAGATGGAAAAGTCCAAATCAGCAGGAAAAACAGTTGGTCCCAATGTCGGGTAAACCGAGGAAGGTCTCCTCCTCCTCCTCCTAAAGCATGCATGGGCCAGGGGAAGGGGGGAACTCAAGAAACTCCAGAAGGAGACTCTTAAACAGGAGAAGGCTGCTATACAAGGAGCCCAGCAGGGAAGAGGAGAAACCAGATAATGTGAAGGGGAAAGCCATCCCTGTGCCAGGAAGGGTGAGGTAAAGATGAGGGGGAGGGGAAAAAAGGAGAAAAAGCAGAGGACATCATGCTGGTAGCAACCAGCTTCAGGGGACAACATTCCCCCTCCCCTTCCCACCCTCCAACCTTGGCTGGAGGGGTGGACACCTCCACCCAAAAAGGGCACAGCCATGCACTGAAATATCCTACAAGACCGAGCCCATGCCCTGTCGAGAATGGTCCCTGGACAGTGATACAAGTCCAGGATCGCTTCGACTTGACATCTAAAGACGGGCTACAGACTGTGTAACTGCTTCCATCCTGACCCTCTACTGATGGTGGATGGCGGGTGATAGCATCCCCAGGCCAAATCCTGAAACCAACAGGCAAGGACTCCGAAATTAACTCCTGACACTCCTAAAACCCAAAAAGGTGTGTATCGGGATCTCCCCAGGAGAATGGAGGGGAGAACCAAAGGGGCTGCAGCTGTATGGAGGATCAGCGGTCACCAAACAGAGTGGTCCTGGGCCAGAAACAAGCATCAGTGCCAGTAACCTGACTTTCCGGAATCGCCGTTCTACCCCAAAAAAGGGGAAGATCAGCTCCTGCTGGAGCATCTCAAAGACTACCAAAGGCTGAGGCAACTGCCAAAAGGCAAGGAGGTGGGCTACAGGCCATGCCCCATGCCAGAAGAAGGGACGGTCGCCCAAGACAGAATAGAGACAGAATCCCCGAAGAGAAGGTCTTAACTTCTCAACCAACCTGGAAAGCAGTCCTGGAGAACTCTGCTGTCTCTGGGCCCCTAAGCAGTCAACAGCTGAGACTCAGGTGGTCTAGAAAGAGGGTTGTAAAGGACAGAAACAGGAATGAGATCTGAAGGGTAAGGGCAAAACTCTCAACTCCTAGAGGAACATAACCTTGGGACTACAGTAGGGCTCCTTCATGGCAGGAGGAACTCCAGGACAAATCGGAAAGCCCAGGCATCAAGAGGTCTGAAGATCCCCTGTGCCCTCACCCGGGCTCCAAAGGAGATGAGGGAGGAGACCATGCCCCTCCTGCCATGCAGAAAGGGGCCCCCAGGGCCCCACAGAAGAGGAAAGTGTGGGAACCAACCATGGGACACCCCAAGAAAGAAAGACCAAAGCAGCCCAAGGGAGTAGGAAGGGAGACCCCCATAAAAGAGAAAAAGTAAGAGTCATCTAGAAAAAACTATCCTCCATCCATAAGGGTGGAGGGTAGGGAAACCCCCTAAAATCTCCAAAGGAATCCTGGTGGAGAGGTGGAGAGGGGGAGAGGCTAAAGTTATGACTCAGGAGGCAGCGTTGAGTGTAGGATGCGCTTCTGCCTCAGCTCTACGAGCCTTAGAGGCAGGGATGTCAGGGTCTGAGAGGGCCTCATGCTTGCCCTTGACTCTGGAAGGTTGGTGGCAGGCTAGGTGCTCCACTGAACAGCTAAGAATGGATGAACGTTCCATGCTCTGGTGGGTGAGGAAGAGGGGGTGCCCCGAGCGCAGGGCTCTGCCAGAGTCTTGTAAAGAAGAAAGCATATCTTGGACCTCACCCCTAAAAAGGATGGAGCCCCAAAAGGAAGAATCCAAAATGGAGGACTGGGCGCCTGGGGTAAAGTCTGACTGTCAAAACTAGGTGTGACGGTGGAGGCAAACTGACAAGTCGACGCTCCTTGCCAAGGTATCTACTGTGTCATAGGTAGCACAGAGGACACAGAAGCTTACTTTAAAAACAGAAAGAAGGAGCTATCCCAACTGAGCCTTAGAGGCAGAATCCGGTAGGGCATCTAGAATGCTTGTGGCTTGGTCCAGCAGTGACTGCTGGTGGATTACTATGTGCACCAGGTAATTTTAGGCGCGCAAAGGACCAATGTGGAGGAGTTGCATACCCTCCTGTCAAAGTAATCCTCTGTTTAGAATCATTGTCTGGAGGAACATCGCTCAGGTGTTTGGGCTTAGAGGACCCAACGTGGGTAGCTGCAAGCATGGCTGGGTCAGCTTTAGGGTTCATCCCATAATGGAGGCGATCCTCCAGGGCATGATACAGCCTGTCCTCCTTTTTCCGCAACTGAGGGACTGATGACAGCTATTGCCATATAGTGGTAGTGACATCCTTGTGCAGTGCCAATGGGGTGGAATGACCACTAATGTAGAATCCGGGAGGCGGAGATGCTCTGCTAAGTGATGATGCTGGGGGTCTTGCTCCATAGCTTGCCATCCTTGTGATGTCTGGATAAGCCGCATCACCTCCAAAAAGGAAGGGTCTTCTGGGGGGTATTTGGGGGTCTCCCTGACTGACATCTCCTCAGGAGAGGAGTGAGAAGGGGAGTCTGGTGGCTCAATGGAGTCAGACTCGGAGTCTTCTGAATACTCAGAGCCCCGCATCAGGTACTGGGCTGGGCCTGTGCCCGCCCTGATGTTGGACTGTGTGTTGGGCACAAAAGGAGGTGCCCCAGGAGTGGGATGAAGAGGATCCTCTGTCGGTGCAGGAGCCAACGGACGTGTCGTCGGGACTGGCGTCAGTCATTGCACATATGCCCACCAACAGCTGAACAACGTATTTAAACCTGCTGATGACAGCTGAGGGGACATCGGCAGAAGTGTAGGACCTTGCGTCAGGCACCGGAGAAAGGGGGCCAACGGGGATCCCATGGGTCTAGCAATGGCCAGGTGGGCATCGGTGGTCTGCCCAGAGTTGCCACCGAAGGAGGCGGGGGTGTGGGCTGTGGACCCAAAGAATGGCCAGGGATTGGATGCAGAATTTGAGGGATCCAACGGTGGTGCCTGAAACCTAGAAGGGGGGCCGGGTCTAGGACGGGTTGAAGATGCCTGGTCCAGGGATGAAGGACCAGTGGAGATCAACACTGGGTGGCCTGGCGCCAGATCTCATGTCAAAGGACCAGTGAGCGGTGGCCATGTCAGCGCTGGGTGGGAGGATCCCAGAGCAGGGCGCTGGGTGGGAGGATCCCAGAGCAGGGCCCACCAGTGGCAGCAAAGAGGCAGGAGGTGCCCAAAGGGTGACCCTCCTGGGCGTAGGATGCGGACGCAAAGGAGTCGGTGACAGCTGGCGCTGGTCCCAAGGACCATGTCCAACCTCAGAAAGGGATCCAGCAAAGGCATCGGGGCTGGACAGATGTCAGTGGAGGTACTGATGGCATGTAAACCAGCCAAGCTCCCTGGCTGAGGACTCTGTGGGGCAAAGGGCCTGAGCAACAGGGACGATGGGACAGAGGAAGAGTCCCCGAACCCGCAGAGGTGCCACCTGGCAAAGTGATTAGGGCGAGCAGTGGGGCCAGAGGCAGCCCAGAAAGAGACAGGACTGGTGTGGCCATGGGGGCCGACCTCCCGGGGGGGGATCCAGTGTCAGCCATGGTCCCCAGAGGCCTGGAGGAGGACCCTTCCCGGTTCTGGTGTTTTTCCCACTTGTGCTTCTTTTTCAGTGGAGTGGAGGTCTCAGATGAGGCTCCCAGGTAAGAGGATGCACTCTGAGCCTGCAGCTCTTTCTTCATGGCGGCCAGTTTCTGTTGCAGGAGATGTGCTTCCAGGACCCTCTGACGACGTCTCCGTGAGGCCTGGTTGAACTTCTGGCAGGCTTCAGTGTTGTGGTCCAGGCCTAGACAAATAAGGCAAGAAAAATAGCCATCCTTATCATAGAAACATAGACTTTGACAGCAGATAAGGACCGCTTGGCCCACCCAGTCTGCCCATTTCCCTACCTATTGAGTAAGCTGCAGATCCTAGTTAACCAACAGCCTACTTCCTCCTACCCCCCCCCACTATAATTGCCTTATGTCTGTCCCATGCATTCTTGAATTCCTCTACTGTTTTTGACCCCACAACCCCCTCAGGGAGGCCATTCCATGTGTCCACCACCTTCTCCATGAAAAAATATTTCCTCATGTTGCCCCTGAGCCGTCACCCCCTCTATCTTCAAATTGTGCCCCCTTGTTCTTGCACATCTCTTTTTCTGAAAGATGCTACCCTTGAGGTACTTAAAAGTTTCTATCATGTCCCCCCTCTCCTTCCTTTCCTTGAGAGTATAAATATTAAGCTTCTTTAGTCTCTCTTCGTATGGTTTTTGGTGCAGACCCTGCACCATTTTAGTTGCCCTCCTCTGGACTGCCTCCATCCTGTCTATGTCTTTGCGGAGGTGAGGTCTCCAGAACTGCACGCAGTACTCCAGATGGGGTCTCACTAACTGTCTGTAAAGAGGGATGACAACTTCCTGTTTTCTACTGGTGATGCCTCTCCCTATGCATCCCAGTATCCCCCCAGCCCTCCTTACTGCCTTCTCACATTGCCTGCCTACATTTAGGCTGTCTGATATGACTACTCCCAGGTCCCTTTCCATTTTTGTTGTTGTAAGTACCTACCCCCCCCCCCATTGTGTACTCTTCCCCTGGGTTTTTGTTTCCCATGTGCATTACTTTGCACTTCTTTGCATTGAAACTAAGCTGCCACACTTTTGACCATTCCTCTAACCTTGCCAAGTCCCTTCTCATCCTTTCCATCCCCTCTTGTGTATCAACCCTGTTGCAGATCTTTGTGTCATATGCAAAGAGGCATACTTTTCCTTCCAGTCCCTCTACAATGTCACTTATAAAGACAATAAAGAGGACCAGCCCCAGTACTGAACCCTGTGGTACCCTGCTAGTAAATCTCCTTTCTTTGGAATGGACTACGTTTACTATTAACCTCTGCATCCTGTTGTCCAGCCCAAGGGTGCCGGAAGATAGTAAAAGCTGAGGGGGCTGAGAATCAAAAGGGCACTTTATGAGGGTACAAAGGGCACTTTTTCTATATTAGTTTTTGCCACGCAGAAATAAAAAATGGAGTGGCTACCGCCCCTTCTGCCCCCCTGGGTCCGGCACCTATGGTCCAGCCAATGTTTTACCCAAGCTACCACCCTGAGACACACTCCCATGCTGGCTCACTTGTTTATTAATCTTTTGTATGGGACTGTGTCAAATGCCTTGCTAAAGTCCAGGTAGGCCATGTCCATAGCCCCTCCCTGGTCTACTACTTTGGTCACTCAGTCCAAGAAATTGATTACATTCGTCTGACATTACCTTCCTGCCATGAGTCCATGCTGCCTTGGGTACTGTGCCCCGTTGGCCTCTAGGTACTCAACTATTCTTTCTTTCAGAAGTGATTCCATCATTTTCCCTACCACTGCAGTCAAACTGACAGGTCTGTAGTTTCCTGCCTCTGTCTTGCTCCCACTTTTGTGAAGGAGAATCACATTTGCCCTCCTCCTGTCCTCAGGTACCACACCATCCTCCTATGATTTGTTAAAAAGGGTAGTCAGTGGTGTCACTAGTTCTCCCCTTAGTTCTTTTAGAATTCTGGGGTGAATCCCATCAGGCCCCATTGCCTTGTCCACCTTGAGTTTTAGGAATTCTTTCAGGACCCTTTCTTCTATGAATGGACAGGTATCGACCACCCCATTTAGAGTGCTTCTATTGTTTAGTTTAGGTACCTCCCCCTCCTCTTCTTTTGTAAATTCTGAACAAAAGTATTCATTCAGTATCTCTGCCTTTTCACTGTCACCCTCTGCCCACCCACCCCCTCTCCTTTATTAAGCCTCACTATCCCTCCCTTGGTCTTTCTCTGCTCACTAATGTACCTATAAAAGGTTTTATCCCTCCTCTTAACTGAGCTGGCTATCTTTTCCTCAGTTTGGGCCTTTGCTATTCTGACTGCCTTCCCAACTTCTTTCTGCTTTAACTGGTACAGTTCTCTGTCCTGTTCCTTCTGTGATTCCTCATACTTTCTGAATGCTATCTTTTTCTCCCTAACCTTCCCCGCCACCTCTTCTAAGAACCATAGTGTTTTTTCCTTCATTTTGTTTTATTTGCTTCACACAAAGACTTGTTGCCCCTGTGATGACAGTTTTGAATTTTCCCCATTGTTCCTCCATCCCTCCTTTCTGCCCTTTTGCTAGAGCATTCCTTATGCACTCTCCCATGCTACCAAAGTCAGCCCTCCAAAAATCCAGTACCCTTGCCTTTGTATGGCTTGACTCTACGGCTGTGTTTATTGTAAACCACACTGCCTGGTGGTCGCTTGTTCCCAGATGGCTACCCACTTCTAAATCTGAGATCCTCTCACCGCCCCTGTTTGAAAGTACCAGGTCTAAGACTGCTCCCTCCCAAGTGGGTTCCAACACTAGCTGCCCGAGGCATGCCCCCTATAGGGCATCGAAAATGACTCTGCTCTTGGATGTGGCTGCAGCAAATGTGCTCCAGTTAACATCTGTAATATTCAGGTCTCCATCAGCAATATCTCCCCTTTTTCCTGCTATTCTAAGGATGCCTCCCATCATTTCCTTGTCCATTTCCTCCCCCTCAGAAATCTGTTTGCCGCAGGCACACTTAGATTTGCGGGACTCGGCTAAAGAAGTCGACAACGAAATGCAGCCAACAGGAAACCGATGGCGAAAACTGTAGAAAGTTTAAAGAAAATAAACACTTTGAAATTTTGCAAGGCAATCAACTGAAATAACATTCTGTAAGGTCGGATGTGCACAAGTCAACGGCAGGAAAGAACTGAAGTGTGGCTAGGGACTCCCATGCAGGGGGCGTTGGTGCTTAACTTCGTGGCTGGTCCCCAGCTATATACTGATAACTCGAGGTTTTCTGCGTGGTCCTAGCACCTGGTGGCTCAGTCCTAATGGTGGCACCTACTGCAACAGCCCCCTCAAAGTGAGATTAAATGTTACATTGGTGCTGCCTGGTGACATTTTGCAGTGCCATCAATCTGGGTTCAGGAGCTGGGTGAGGCAGCTAATGGAGGATGGAGTTAAGCTGCCACATGGCAGCACTCCTAGTCAGGGAGTGGCGCACCAGGTTCTGCCACCACAGCAATCCCAGTGTGGGCCAGGGAGCTAGCTCCTCTTTACTGGGTTTACTGTGTACATATGAAGCTGACAGAGCGTGGCATAATGTTAGAAGTACAGCTGGAGTATGAGAGGGTGTAAATCAGAAAACCTCAGTACCACCTCCCAGGAGGACAGTGGGGCAGCTGCAGATGGGGGGAGGAAGGTCACATGGAGGAACCCTAACCGATGACTGGGCAGACAGTTACTGACGAACAAAAATACTATATAAAAAATGTAAACACATAACTACCATTCTAGTAGGTAAAACCAAAGCCCCTGGAATTCTGCACATATATGGCCACATAATTTCTGTGAAGCTCTGAATCCACAATCACTGGAGATTTATATTTAACAATACAAATTTTCTGTAAGTCCAGGTTCTTTTCTCCTCTGCACATTCTGAAAGCACTCCCCCACTCAATACTGGATGTCACCCAGGGCATCACAAGGTACGTTAGTCAATGAATGAACAGAAATCTTTCACATATGCAAATAACTTCTGCCTTAGTAGAGAAATAAGCCCGCTGCAGAGCTCTACATTCACAGAGAGTATAGTTGCGTAAGAACTTACCGTAACAGTAGATCTTTGAGAGAATCACTTGCAGCAGATCTTAACATATAGGAATGTTCAGTCGCAGGCTTCATTGCCTCTGGATGATTTCTCAGCAGTCGACCTGGGACCACCCTCTACCACTCTCCGATGGCACCACGTGTTGTTTCCTGGCACGTATAAAAGGAGGCGGTCCCAGAAGCACCTCAGTTCTCTTCCACCTCAGAGACCGAAATGAGAATATGATCTAATCCGGCCTCTGAGAGGAACCAATGAGGAAAAGGGAGCAGCCCAACATGTTTTGGAGAGAACAGGAGCATATCTTCCACCTGAAGCAGGAAGTAAGGGGGGATGGATGGAGGGAGGGGCAGCATGACCTGCTGCAAGAGATTCTCTCGAAGCTCTACTGTTACGGTAAGTTCTTATGCAACTGTACTAACTTCTTCGAGGAAATCTCTTGCAGCAGGTCGTAGCATATAGGAATGAGTCCCCAGCAGCTGGGATGCATAGGGGAGGAGGCAGCAAAAATAAACTTAGGACAATAGGCTTCGGAGAACAGCCCGTCCAAAATTAGTTTGCTTTTTGGAAGCAATGTCTAGGCTATAATGTTTAGTATATGGTAGATCAGTTTGTCTTGGAGAACTCCAGTCTCACTGCTTGGCAGAAGGCCTTTGCCAAGTCTTGGCTCTAAGATATCAGCAGTTCAATCAACATGGGCCTCAGAGGTAAGGGTGCCAGTGGCATCACAGAGGGATTCTTCTCCTTTGAGGCAGCACTTTCCCCAACCAGGACCTTTCCTTCCACATGGGCAGCCTAACACCTCCTGTTGCTTGAGCTGCACCTACTCAAACTGGTCCTTGATTATTTCTTGCCCTTCAGGACCACTTGAGGTCCACTCTTGAGTCCTGCCAGGCCACTGGTGTGATTTGCAGCCCACACCTAAATACTGGTGCAAACTCCCTTCCCCCCACCTCAGGAATGCTTGAGGTCAGTGCCACAGCCTTGCCCAGAAGATGACCACTACTAGATTTCTTCCCTCCTACCCTTCTCCCCAAGCTGCTCACCTGGCTTCCTGGTCATGGACCAGTGCCCTAGGAGCTCCTCTCCTGCGGCACCAAAGGCTCTAGTCTGGCGGCATTATAGGGTTGGCAGCCCAAAATATGAAAAGGAAAAAAGCGGTTAGCATCCAGTGTGACCTGACAACATGTGTGGGTTCCCCTTCTTCAGTCATCAGGGTTTTTGTCACATAAACTAAAACAACATGGCCCCTATGGGGAATAGGGGTCAGGACAACTGGGTGATGTCCTGCTACAAAAACTGCAAGAAATGGTTGTGCATCAAGGTACAGCATGAGTTGAGGCCTGTCTGCAGCTGCCAACTCAAATGGGTGCAAACCCACTGCTGGCTAACATGCAGGAAGAGGAACCGCAGCTGCCCACCCCAGTACCTCAGTCATTGCAGGGCACTGAGCTTTCCCAGCACAGTTGCCTGGTGAGGGCCCCCCCCCAGAAGGTTACCCACCCAAAGATAGTTGTGGATGTTCACATACAGAACACCCTGTAGCAGCAACAGGTCAATGGTGCCAGGGAGCAGCCTCAGGTATACAGGCAAGTAGGCCAGGATTCAGCAGTCACAGGCCAGAGCGGCATTGCACTGTGGAAGGGATCCCAGAAAGCAGCAGAGAAGAGGCAGAAACAATAGCGCCAGGTAAGCGGCACAGAAATGTACAGGGCTTGACAGACAATGAGGTGAGCATTCTGGTGCGATAATTAGCTGCACGGGAGCACCAGTACAAGAGGTCACCCCTTCATCTCGGTGGGCGGGTCAGCAGCAGGCAGATGCACCTCTGGGGTCCCTGGAAGCAGCACCACCTATGGCCACATGTGGGGCTCGTGAGGCATTCAAGTCGTTGTGTGGGACACTGTGGGTTCATCAACAATAGGAGGTCCCCCACACCCCATGGCCTTGACGTCATGAGACCAGTGGCTCGACCGTTTGGTCACAGTTGTTGAAAGCATGTCCATGCAGCTGGCTACCATCCCTATTCCTCCTGTGCCTACAGTGTGTTTTTTTTTTTTCTGTGGATGAAAAAGGGTTAAAGCCAGTACAGAGATAGGCATACACTAGCATGGCTGCACCACTGGATGCACACTTAATGGGTAAGATCTGGTGATAGATTTAAAACAGAGAATTTGTTGTCATGTTCTCCCTGCTTCATCGGGAGCCAAAGAAGAATGTACAGGACAAGGAGGGTGACCAGACAGAAGTGATGAAGTGACCCACAACAGACCACTCCTTCAACTGGACCTCAGCCTTTATGATCTTTGCCATTTGAGTGGTGGACTATGATCCTAAACAATGCAAGGGCTTTTTTCAGTACTGAAGCACTGTTCTGAAGGCTCATCTGGGGGCTGGGGGTAATGCTTGGCTTCATTATGATGGGGTCTTCTGCCAACATCGGCAGACAGTGCCTGACAGGGACATGGGCAGCTTGACAAGCCACTTGAGATGGAGACACACATACAGAGAAATCAGGCGCAACACATCAACAGCAGGTTGCTATGAAGACAGCCCCTTCAGAAGGGAAGCAAAATGGCTTGTATTACAGATATAGAAAGGGTTCATGCACACTGGTCAGTAGTCGATACAGGTATGAATGCTTGTGGGGCAACACCCACTCACTAGTGAACTGCACGGGAGGGGCCTAGTTTTGGCAGAAGTCAGCAGGGGCAAAGAAGGGAAACAATACCAATGGCAATAAGAGTCCATAGTATGGACCCATGACTGTGGCATTATGGGAATAAAAGCACAGCACCAGGGGTCATTAGGCAGGGTTTTTCAAAAATGTTTAGAATTCAACCCAATGGTCACCGAAGGGCTTGAGAGGCAGACAATATTAGCTCAACCAAAGCAGCACCAGCTTTGGCGCACTATAAGCGTCATAAGGCACTGGACACCAGGTGGGTGGCAGGTCCATTTCTGGCCCACCCCTTGACCTGGTTACAAGTATCCTCAGTTGGGTTGGTGCCCAAGAAGTCTCCAGGTTTGTTCAGGTTCATCATCCACCTGTTGTAACCAAAGGGGGGGCGAACGATTTAATAGTGCCTGAGACGGCCTTAGTGCAGTATGACACATTGAACAGTGCCATCAAGGTACTGTGTAGCTACGGCCAAGAGTCCTTTATGGCAAAAGCAGATATTGAGTCTGCTCCTGGTTGCTTCCCATGAATCCAGGTGATTATGAGCTTCTGGGAATGAAGTTAGAGGGGCATTACTATTTTGATAGATGCATGCCTATGAGATGTGCAATTGCTCGTGCTTACTTGGAGCAATTTAGCTCCTTCCTTCATTAGGTGGTGGCAAAGAAGGCAGGGTGTGACACAGTGGTGCACCACCTTGATGACCTCTTGCATGGTGGCCCAGCTAACAACTCACAATGCCCTCAGCTCCTTGTGACCTTCAGCAGGGTGTGTGACCATTTTGAGATCTCACTGGCTCATGAGAAAATCAAGGATTAAGTAACTCATCATATTCCTGGGGATTGAGAATGACTCGAACCTCATACAATGTAGGCTCCCCCAGGACAAGCTCAACATGCTGCAGGCAAAGTGGCAGCTGCCATAGGGGCCAACAAGTCACACTCAAGAATATGCAGAGCCTCTTACATTTGCTGAATTCCCCTGCAGGGTGCTGTGCGTGGCCCACATGTACACAAAGTATCTAGTTAGAGCCACATGTGGTGTCTCCAAGGTGCATCAAGGCATTAGGGTGATGGCTAGGCTAAGAGAGGATTTATGGTTGTGTGAGGTGGTCTTATTGGACCGTATGCACTGTATCTATGCTCTGCTAATACATGGCACTTAGGCAGTAGTACGTTTATATGCCACGTACCTGGGGCCCATGGTATACCTGCAGCATACACAAAGGCTCCCCCAATGCATCTGCATATACAGCCTTCCTGAATTAGCCTTCGCGCAGAGGTACAAATGAGGCCAGGGTGTAGGCATGCCAGGGGAGTGGCCACACAATATGGCATGTATGATGTCACCTACTGTTGCTAGGAACAGAAGGGGATGCAAAACATACACTAGGTGACACCAGCTGTAAGTGCCTCAGCACCCCCCCCCAACAGATCACCCAGGGCCAGACATTCCAAATGGACAGTACTGGTGTGTATTTCAAGGAAGCTTATGAATAACCTTTAGCCCCTAGATAAATGAAGGCACTGCCCTTTTCTATCAGCTTTAGAAGAAAACAGAGCAGTTCAAATTTTGAATACTTCCCAATTGTTTAACCAGGTGAGACAAACTAAGCTGAAAGCTTGTTTACAGGTGCACCCTGGGAGCACAAGGAAGTTAAGTGACTTGCTCAGGGTCACAGAGCATGTAAGTGGGAGCTGTGGGATTCAAACCCAGGTCTCCAGATTTGCAGCTCAGAGCCTTAAACCATTGTGCTATACTGCCTCCCAATTAAAAATGACATTATAATGGTAGAGAACTGTTTTAGGCAATCAGAATAGTTTACTTATAAACATCTCAGTTCTCATTTTTGTTGAGCGTGTATCTTTAAATACTTTGGATGGGTAAAGACAAAGTATTCCATTTGGCCCATTTAATTTTCTCCCACTTAATTTGAGGATATATTGCACAGTGCCAGTCATGAGGAAGGCATCCAATCTTTCTTCAAAACTTACAAATGTAGGGGCAGACACTAAATAGGTAGGTAATTTATTCCAAAGTGTGGCTGCTCTTACAGTAAAATAGTTATTTATCTTGTTAGCATGCACTCTAGGTATTATTAATTGTCTGTAATGGGATCTCAAACTGTTATTTCTTAACTCATTACTTCCAATAGCTTTCGTATAATGTCCAAACTATCCATTGCTTAACCTGACTCAAAATGACCGCCCATGGGATAATGAGTTAAATTAAACACTAAGTCACATTATGCCATTAAATACTGATCTTGAAGCATCTTATAGAGGAGAAGAAGATCACCCCTCATTCTACAAGTCTCCAAAGAGAATAAATTCAAAATGTTTAACCTGTCGTCATAGTCTAATATTGCTAGACTAGATATTGATCCAGTTATTCTTCTCTGGGTACGTTCAAATAGATTGATGTCTTGTCTAAGATAAGGACTCCAAAGAGGGGAACCAAAATCCAGGTGAGGGATTACATAAGATTTATATACTTTCATAATGCAGTGACTATTTCTGGGAATAAATGTTTTCTTGATAGAATGTATCAGCCTATTTGTAGTTAATGTTATATGTCTGCAGTGATCTGCAGATGAGAGCTTAGTATGCCTAAATCCCTTTCTTTATTTACCGATTTGATTATTTGTTCACATAATGTATATGTAAAAATGTTTATGTCTAAAATGTAATATGGCACATTTAGATGCATTGAATGACATCTTGTTAAGTGTTGCCCAATTTTCCAGTTGTTATAAATCTTTGGACAATCTAAGAAATTGTTCCCTAGTTTCAACAGTTCCACCAAGTTTGATGTCATCAGCAAACTTAGTAACATGTTAGTGACTCCCAGACCCATGTCGCTAATAAAGAGGTGAAACAATGTTGGTCTGAGAATGGAGCCCTGAGGAACTCCGCTCCCTGTATGTGTTTCATCCGACAGCTGACCATTTACTTCAACCATTTGAGTCCTGTTGGATAACCAGCTGTAGCTCCATCTTATCAAGGTTTTATTAGTGCCCATGTTTATTTAAGCAATAAGCCACAAGGGGGTGTGGGTTATCAGGGGATTTACCATGGCTGGAGTGGTTTGCCCATGAGGCACAGCCGCCTGGGTAAATCCTTGCCAGCCGTGGTAAATCCCCCAATAACCCACATCCTCCAAGTGGCTTATTGCAATTATACCAAGGTTCTTTTTTTTTTTACTATAATAAAATACAAATATTAAAGAGGTTGATTTGTTTTTTTTTTATATTTATTGTATTTATTCCTATGCTGCAGATATTACAGATTATGCACTCATCAACAGCCGTTGGTTATCAGAGGATTTACAACAGTGGTAAACTGCCAGTCTGACGATTTCACTGACTGTTCACTTAATTTATCAGTAAATCATGAGGTACAGTATCAGATGCCTTACTGATATCAAGAAGGAGTACATCAACTGGTTTTCCATGATCCATACTAGAGCTAACGTAGTCATAAAAGGAGACAAGATTTGTAGAACAGAACAGCCCTTTCCTAAATCTGTGTTGGTTAAGATCTTGCAGGCCCAGTTTACTGATGTCCTTTTCCAACACCTTCTTGATTAACCTTTCCATCAGTTTACAGCAGACTGAAGTCAAGCTTATAGGTCTGTAGTTAGCAATATTAGTCTTAATACCCTTCTTATGAATGGGTATTACAAATGCTTTTTTCTAAATGGTTGGTATATGATCGGTGTTTAGGGAACTGTTTATGATTAAAGAGATTCACCAGATTTTCTACTTGCCAGTGATCAAACGGGGACTTACCACCACAGGACTCTGCATATGTAAATATTCCCCCCAAAAAATGCAGCCTTTTAAAAGTAATAACACTCATAAATTTGTAGACACCGGCCCAGGACTTCCCTGTTTTTTCTGTGCCATAAGCTCACCCCGCACTCATCAGCATGATGTTGAGATGCCAGTGAGAGCGTGAGTACGCCCCATTATATTCAAGGGTGGCAGCTTTTAAATCACTAATATTATATTACTTTCGTGCTAATGAGATCGCCGCACCAGTTTCACTACTAAGGCCCTTGGTAGTCAACCGGTGCCCACGTCTCATCAGCAAGTGGCCATAATGTTATTGAAAAGTGATTTAAAAGTTGCCACACACTGAATATAATGGGACGCAACCCCAGCTCTCACTGGCATCTCGTCATCACACCGGTGAGCACGGGGGCGGAGCTGGGTGGCACAGAAAAAAATGGGAAGTCCTTGGGACCCAGTGTCTACAAATTTATGAGCGTTATTACTTTTAAAAGGCTGCATTTCTCGGGGGAATATTTACAGTGGTTGCTATAGATAAGTTGCCTGGTACCTTGTTATTCTGCAGCAGGTGTGGTGTACCACGAGGTACCGAGCAATGCCGCAGTACCGCGTTAGTATGGTTTGACAATCTGCTGAGGTCTGATGTAATAAGATCACTCTTATCTGCAGCAAAAATGCACCAGGTGACACTGTTTACAGTTCAGTTTGTGGTCATAAATGAAATATGCTAGTAGGTGTCTCCACAGCCCCATCTCCATTTTCTGATTCTGTGTCCCATTTTACCATGTTTAGTGCATGAAGAAAGGAAGTTTAACTGCATGTATTTCAGACCTAATTACGGCTTGCAGGATTTTGTAAAATTAATTGACAGTCAGCATTGTTACTGTAGGTAGTTAGTCTGCTGAATCGAGCTAATGCCATATGCAGATCAGCATAAACCATGTCTCATTACCACAAAGTATGCTATATTGGCAATATATCAGTTGCTGTCTTGATTTCTTACATTTTCAAACAGCGGGAGGTAGAATGGGGTATACAAGGTGTTTTGCAATGTGCTTCGTGTTCATTTAAAAAATGAAGTGTCCTCATCTTTGTCATGTGTATGGCATTTATTAAATTTCTGTGTGAAATTAAAAGAAAAAAATCATACCTTATATGTCTGGGAATTGCAGGGCAGCTATCACATTAACAAACAACAGCACACATATATAGCATTCACCTACAATACTGTATGTACTGAAAAAAGACACCTAATCTGATTCAAAGCTTCATTAAAGGGGACATTTAAAATCAGTTTTGTGCGTTTAGAACATTTTTTATGTTTTGTAAATACAGTATATTGTATTTTATTCAAACTAATTGAATACTTGAGTTACTGACCTCCTTGAGTTCTACAGATTCCAGAATTGTCCAAGAATCACAGACAGTGCTTAGGTTATGATGGATTTAACTAAGTTTGAGTTGTGAGGAGGACTGTTATGTTCCGATCTGTGTTGAATTGATTAAAGCTCCTTTCTTTAGTTGTAATTGATCGGAACAGCTCTTTCAAAAGGTAGTGTCTTTTGATCTATATCTTAAGCATTGATATGTATTAACACAGCTGCTAAACCTCATGACAATTTTAGTAACCTACTGTAGGTGGATATTAGTTAAAATTTCACAGTCAGATTTAGTTATCTCCTTGAACATAATTTATTTTAGAAGGGAAACATATAATAATGATTGGTACATTAGCTTTAATATTTTTTAATAACAAATCTGATTTCAGAATATTTTGGCTACTCTGGGATTACATAAGTTTAATTTTCCAGAACCTTCCAGGTTTTACTGAACTAAAATTTGGCTGCAGCCAGTTAAGTTTTAGTCCAAGGGTGAGCTGCAAGGTCCCGAGCCTCTAAGATAATTATTAATGCGTCTTTCATTTTAGTCTATTTTATCAGACTGGCATTTTTTTTAATCTGAATATCCAATTTAAACGTTGTCAATTCTCTTTAAAGTAGAGATGTTAGTATTTTAAAATTAGACCTCTCGGAACCACTAATTCAGTTTACAGCAAGATTCCGTAAGACAGTTTAAATTTTCCTTTCAGACCTTGCACGTCCCTGAAATTGAGATGTTTTAAAAGTCTTATTTAAAGTAAAGAGACGCTCAATTTGTCACCAAGTTTAGATAATTCTCTGGGCAAACAGAACTTATATATGTTATTTTATACACGTTTAGTTAAGAAGGAGTCAGGAAGAGAGATAATATTTTAAAAAAGGCTGTATGCCCAGTTATTCCCAACAGTTATACTACAAGACTTTTATTTTTTTTTTTTATTTGAACTGGAGTACTAATTATATTCTTTACAGATTTGTTAAAATTTTAAAAAATCTGGAAGGGTATTAACAATATACCTTTCAGAATGAACGGTCGCATATCTAAACTATTGCAAATATTGCTTCTTCTAAAACCTTCTAGAGGTTTGTTCACTTTAAAATTCACTTAAAATGGATATATTTAGGTTAGTTTGTTACAGATCTGTTTTATGTAATTCAGACGATTAAAATTAAGATTAACATCTTTATAACTCTCAATTATAACAGTTAAAGACAAAATGGTGCTAAGATTTATTTTGTTACTGGACCTACTGCCTTCGGCAAAGATTAATTAAGTTTCTCCCATATGGAGGTTCATGATCCTTATTGTATATTTTTGATTATATCTGAATGGCTTTTGTTTAAAAGAGTTATAAGTTTTACTCAAGAGTTTTACAAGACGAGGTTAAAGGGGACAGGAATTTGCTTTTACACTGCTTTTTATTATTTTCTAATCATGTGTACACAATTAATAACTTTTTCATAAAAAAAGAGTGTGTTTTGTGTATTTTTATTATTGTTTCTTCTCATTAACTCTGGCAAGTGCTGTTACGAGAACCAGCATTCCAAAGATCCAGAGTAAGTCACTTAAACTTGAACCATAGTAATGTTGAGACATTCTCATCTAATTTTTTTTTTTTTTTTTTTATTTAAACAGCAGTTTGGAAAACCTTTGAGCCATAGGCTCATTTACAAAGGTACCTTGTCACAGTAAGACAAACCAAAATACACAGTATAGCAGTACAACACATAAGTATAACAGTAAAATTAAGACATAGATACAAACAAGCTGGTACAGGTAGGATGGATGCAAACAATACCAGAGTTATGTCGTCCTTAGCAGCTTAGTAATAAGCTTTGTCATAAGTATTGAGTATGGCTTTGACTAGTGGCAGTTACAGCATCGGTGTTAATAAGGTGGTTACGTAAGGAAGTTTTGAAGCACGATATAGTTGGAGCTTTGGAGATGGAGGGGGGCAGTGTGTTGAACCAGGAGGGGGCCCTAAAGCTGAAGGCTCTTTGGCGTGAGAGGTCCTAGCTCTAGGGATAACAAGAGAGGTTTTCCCAGAGGTCCGAGTATGAACTAGTGGGCCAGAGCAGGCGTGGTGGTGGTCAATCCTGGTGGGGAAACCCAAGGAGGGTCTTTTTGTAAGGGTACAGGTAAGATATTTGAGGCGCCTGCGAGATCAAGTACCAGTGCTTTAGCATACAGTAGACAGGTGTGTGTCATCCTAGGTGCTCCAGTAATTAACCTGCAGGCCTTATTCAGAGTAGTGCGAATTTATGGAGTGCGGTCTGATCAGCAGCACCATACACCAGCAGTCCATAGTCCACTAGGGACAGGATAGAGGAGGTGATCAGAGTCAAAGAGCCTCCGGGGGGAGGCAGTGTTTATACTGATGTAAGATGCCCAATCGGATATTAGTGGCAGTGGCTTGGGCAGCGATGTGTCCATGGAAGGAGAGGGAGGGGTCAAAATGGATCCCTAGGTATTTATAGGAGCAAACTTGTTCAAGTGGGAATGAGGACCCAGAGTGAATGAGGAGTTTGAAGTTGCAGGACTTGTTTTGGGATGAGTGAAGAACATGGTTTTTGTTTTTTTAGATTTATCACCAATCTATGTTCCTTGAACCAGCCCTCGGCTTCAGTGAAGGACTTCTGCAGCGAGTCCTGGAGGGCAATAGGGTTACGACTTGAGGCAAAGATGACTGCATCATCAGCGTGCAATAGAATGTTCCTCGAGCAAGAGCATGGAAGGGTGTTAAGGTAAAGGGAGAATAGTAAGGGGCCCAGAATGGAGCCCTGGGGAACCCCAGAAAAGATGGGACAGATGTCTGAGTAGGTCCCATTAAATTTTACATGCTGTGAGCGGTCAGACAGATAACTGGTGCACCAGGAGATAGGCCCAGCAGCAAAACCAGAGAGACTAAGGGCATCAAGAAGGAGGGGGGGTGGGAGACAGTGTCGAAAGCTTTTGAGAGGTCAATGAAGACAGCACCAGCCAGAGAACCAGTGTCTAAGGAGGAGTGGAGAAAATTGGAGAACTCTAGGAGGGCTGTGTTGGTACTGTGGCCCGCTCGGAAGCCATGCTGCTCAGGACAAAGGACATTGTAGGTGGAGAGGTAGTCAGAGATTTGAGAGGCCAACACTTTTTCCAAGGCCTTGGAGAGAGGAGAGAGAATGGAGATCAGTCAATAGTTTCCAGCCACAGTCCTATCACCACCTTTAAAAGATAGGGGTGACTTTCCAGGCAGTTGGAACCTTCCCCAGGCAAAGAGAGTGGTTGATGAGGCATGTGATCGGGGTAAGGACTGTGTCTAAGACCAGCCGTAGGATACACGGATCCAGGGTGTCACTGCCTGTACTATTACTCTTGAGGGCAGTGACAAGGTGCGGCCTAAGTTCTTGGGCAGAAACACGGCGGAGGAGAAAATAAGGGCGAGAATGATTTACAGCAGGTGCTGGGGGAGGAGGGTCAAAAAAATTTGTAGGGAGGATAGGGCTGTAACCCCACACAAAAGCTAGAGTGGGAAGATTTTTTGTATGAGACTGTGACGGGGACTTGGGGGGCAAGTGTAGGGTCTCGATAACATCAGCATTCACAAATTCTTGTACTTGTAAATATGACCCTGGCCTTATAGTAAATGTGAAACATACTGTTATGCAAAACCAAAAGAGTGAGTAAGCAAAACCTTTTCAGTTTACAACTGGTCTGAATGCAGCAGTGTGTGTGTGTGCATGTGCAGTCACAGTAGGCCAAGAGCCTGAACATGAACAGCTTTTCATCAGACTTCATTTCTGCTATAAATTATTTTGGCATCTTCTCAAAGGCTCACCGGCATGCAATCAGTGTCAGTCTGTGCGCACTGAGGTGTTTAAATAAAATAAAAAAGCAGCCCAAAAACATGTCATGGCCCCTCTGCTGTGTTCTCTGCCTAGCTGCATGGCCAGAGTGAGTGGAAAGATATGCAGCACTTCAAGACAAACTTAATGAGAGTACTTATCAGAAATGTGCCATGTAAAAAAAAATTTTAAAAGAGGTGTATGTGTGTAAGACTGAAATAAAACATGAGATATTTCTTTTCATCACTGGGCATTTGTTATCCCAGCAGCACCTTGGCAGCAAACCAAGTCAGTGTTTTGCAGGGTCGGACTAATCTCGTCACACCTACAGTTCCATTATGAAATGCAGTGAGAAAGAGCTATCATTTACCATGATAAAAGGCTCTACTACCAGGATTCCTGTCAGTTGGGGGAAGGGAGGGGTTGGGATAAGATCACCTCAATCATGAACACCTGCAGCTATTCAGGTCATGCTGTCTGTTGGAAAAACAGGTCAGACAGGTCATACACAAACAAACAAGTTCTGATGAGATAATGACAGCTAGAAAAGATTAATATACACATAAACAAATATATTTCGGGAGCTGGCCAGGGTTTGCCACTCTATAGGATGCTCTGTCTCCTTCTCTGAAATACTGTCAGTGCCAAGGGCAAGTGTGGAGAACAAGCCGAAACTCAGAGTGGTGAACCAGTGGCACAAGGAGTGGTGCAAGGCCAGGGGATATGGGTTGGTGGGGGACCAGGGCACAACCTGGGAGGATAAGGGATTATATGCTAGGGAGGTGTTCAGGTTTAAGAAGAGGGGGACAAACAGTGGGTAGGAGTGGAGGCATGAGTGGAGGCTGGGGAGAGATTCCGGGGGAAGGGAAGAGAAGAAGGTGCTACTTCACTGAGAGGGTGGTGGAACCATGGAATATGCTGTCCAGGGGCCTGGTGGAGGAGGACACTGTGAAGGGATTCAAGAGGGGCTGGTATGGAGGAGACTGAAGTGGTGGAAGTCCCTCCCCAGGGAGGTGCACTGGGAGGATTTTGGAGGAGCCCATGGGGGTGGGAAGATAGCAAAATGAGCACCAAGTGGGGTGCTGGCTACTGAGCAGACATGACAGACCATGAGGCCTATTCTGCTGGCTTTTAACATGTTAGCATATACTGTAAACAGCTTATATAAATTAATATTAACCACTCTATTTTATTACAGGTAAAGGGGTCATTGTCTGTGCATGAATGAAAATTCATGAAAACATACATGCAATATATTACAGACTGATATACCTTTACCAATAAACATTTTTAACAGAACAGCTGACAATGAAAGGAGGATAACCACACAGAAACAACAGTCTGCAAACCAAAGGAGTTACTTGTTCTGACAGCCGGAGCAGTCTATACCTTAGGGAAACCTCAGCAATTGCATTACAGTGTGACAGTTTCAAGCGCATAAAATTTCAACTTCTGTTGATAGAAGACTTCATAGGACAGGAACTTGATATACGTGATAGGAACCCTGCAAATGCTTTTCTTGATCCCAGCATAAATTCCTTTATCCTACCAACTTCTAACCTTCAATACTCCGTAATCTCACTCTTTCCTTCTTCTGTCCTCCTATACGTATTCATAGCCCTTTGTCATAGTCCTACCTCTCAAAGTACCTATTACCCATCTCAGTCCTCCTTGGCAACCTAGTCCCCATCCTAGCTCTTCTACCACTCTTTTTACTTCCCTACCCTGACTCCTGAAAAGCTACCTTGGGATCCTAACAATATACACTTTTTTGGGTCCTGCCTCCCCCCCCACACCTGGTTCTTCCCAATCCTGCTCACCACTGTACCATCCGGCAGTTTCTAAATTTATTCCCAAGTTTTAAGTGCCAGAACTATAACTGCACTTGGGGGCTACCACCCATGAATGGTTCCCCCGGAACTTACTATCATGTGAATGGACCATAACTTATCACTTCGCAACTGTATATGGTTCTCTTGCATCATGCCATCCAGGTATTCTACCGCATGTTTTCATTATTGCCTTTGTTTCCAAATGTAAATTGTATATAGTGTATATATAACTGTGTATGTGTGTACATATATATATATATGTAATGTATTTCCTTGTGTACCTGACTCTGTTATCCCCAGGTCCATCTTGCAAATGAGCCTTGCTCAATGATGACCGCCTGGATAAATAAAGATTTTGATTGATTGATTGATACCTACAAATGCTTTATAACTAAAAGAAAAAAATAGCAATATTGGGTTCAGCACAGCCTTCTTGTATACCACCCTGCTGCCCTCTACAGTCACTGCAGGAGGATCTGAAGTAAAAATAGAAAGCAGAAGCACTCCATTAGTGCAATAAATTAAGTAGCAGTAGGTTTTCTTTTACGAATAAATTGATACAGAGTATCACCAGCTCTTCATTTACTTACATGTGCTTCTACTTCTTTCTTTAAACAGTTAGTAGACAGGAGTTTAGTTTTGATACTGAAAGATCATACGTTGTTACTGTTGTAATATGTTACACTGTACCAAAGACTGTACTTTGCAACATTGTATAGACTGTATCTACAAATGTTTCACCGTTTCAAAGATCAAAGACATTTTGCAACACTAAATCACAAGGTTCCAGATAGCTACATTTGTGCTTAACTTGTAGCAAACTTATAGCATGTTTACTGTCTGGATAAGTCAAGGATGATCATGTAGTTGAATAATCAAAAGTATATTGTACTTTGTTTTATTGTTCCCTACTATCTCCCTATTATCTGCCTAGTATCTCTACTATCTATAGTTAGTGTTGTTATTTTTTTATTCTATATCTGCCTCCCCCCCCAAAAAAAAATAACCCAAGCCCCTGTCTGAGTCTGGTATGCTATGAAAATAGAATTTCCTGGTTACACAATTTCCCCTTCCCTTTTAACAAAAAAGGAAAAAAGATAACCATCAATCTTTTTTGTTACTATCAGCATTTTTGATAACAGCAGTATATCATACTGCAGTAAAAGAAAAGTTATAGAGCAAAAAAGGCTATGTCCAGCAGCTGGCAGCACATTGACACCGAGTATTCAGTAGTATCAATTACCTATGCAGCAAAGCACATAGAGCCAGTCATAGCTTAAAATATAATTTAAGAATTAACTGTTCTAAAATTGCTCTAAAAGAATTGCCCTACAATTAAAGTTAAGTGTTCACACTGCTATGGGCTTTTCCTTTGTCCCTGGAGTGTGCTTAATTGCTGCCTCTTGGCAACCAATCAAGTTCTGTGCTGCTAGCCTACCCTCCCTCCCCCTTCCCCTCCCTCCCTTCATTTGTCTGTGATGCGTGTTTAATTACTGCCTTTTGTCAATGGAGCAATTTTACATAGAAACAAAAGCTGATGGCAGATAAGGACCGAAAGGCCCATCCAGTCTGCTCATTTCTTTTTCTACCTTAGGACTGTGCCATCGGCCTTTCTCTGTCAATGGCCTATCTATTCATACTCATCTGTATTGTTCCCTTATGCCTATCCCATGCCTGTTTGAAGCCCTGCACTGTATTCATAGCCACCACTTCCTGAGGTAGGCGGTTCCATGCATCCACCACCCTTTCTGTGAAAAAGAACTTCCTCCACTGCCCCTTAATCAGCCTCCCTCTAATCTCATGCTGTGTCCTCTTGTCCTGCTGTTTTTCTCATACTGAAACATGTTAGAATCTTTCACCTTGTTAATGCCCTTAAAGTGTTTGAATGTTTCAATCATATCACCTCTCTCCCTCCTTTGCTCTAGGGTATACATATTGAGCTCCGTTAATCTGTTCTTATATGACTTCTGATGCAGTCCCTGCACCATTTTGGTTGCCCTTCTCTGGACTGCCTCAATTTGGTTAATGCCCTTGTGAAGGTGTGGCCTCCAGTACTGCACGCAGTACTCCAGATGGCGCCTAACCAGTGTCTTGTAAAGAGGGATTATTACCTCCCTTTTACGACTTGTGATATCCCTACTAATACACCCTAACATCCCCCTAGCCTTACCTACTGCTTTAGAGATCTGGCGCTGCTAGCCTCCCCTCTCCCACATTGCCTATATAAGTATCACTGTCAAATGTTTGCACTGTACTGCACCCAGTCCCAGAGCATCCGGGATTATCATTAGATGCTTGATAAATAATAAATGAGTTATTGAATTACTTACTATAGATGTGGTAAATTCCTATGTTAAATTCTTATGTTATTCCTTTAAATGTCCACTTGTATAACTCTTAGTACACATTTCACATATAGAATTTTTCTGTCTTTTATCTGCTTCTGTGGCCTTTTAATGCTATGTTCCTATGTTATTCCTTTAAATGTCCATGTCTGAGAGTCACATACTACTGTTTATTGTACAATACCTTGTGTCCCAACTGTTGCACAATCTTACAATGTTGTATTGTTTGTAATACCCACATACTATTGTAACTGATCATCCTTCACAATCCCTATGTAACCCCTCCCCCCCAGGTCGCACTGTGAGCTGGGCAACTTGTTGTTCAGTGTGCCCTCCTGGTGAAACATTTCAATAAATAAATAAATAAAAACATACCACTGTGCTGAAGACCTCATCAGTGATATCAAACTTTAGTGCATGGTTTCAGCATCATATGGTTCTCTGACAGGTTAAACTGCATTATATCAAAGCCCATGTCTTACTGCCTCGGTTAGCTTATAGAAACACAGAAACATAAACTTTGATGGCAGATAAGGACCGCTTGGTCTACCTAGTCTGCCCATTTCCCGACCTACAGGATAAGCTGCAGATCCTAGTTAGCCAACAGTCTATTTCTTCCTACCCCCACTAAAATTGCCTTATGTCTGTCCCATGCATTCTTGAATTCTCCCACAGTTTTAGACCCCACAACCTCCTCAGGAAGGTTGTTCCATGCATCCACCACCTTCTCTGTGAAAAAACACTTCCTCACATTGCCCCTGACCCCCTTCAGATTGTGTCCCCTTGTTCTTGCACACCTCTTTTTGAAAGATGCTACCTCTTGGACTTTGTTGATTCCCTTGAGGTCCTTGAAAGTTTCTATCATGCCCCCCTTTCCTTGAGAGTATACATATTAAGCTCCTTTAGTCTCTCTTCATATGGCTTCTGGTGCAGACCCTGCACCATTTTAGTTGCCCTCCTCTGGACTGCCTCTAGCCTGTCTATGTCCTTGCAGAGAAGGGGTATCCAGAACTCGACACAGTACTCCAGATGGGGTCTCACCAACTGTCTGTACAGAGGGATAACAACTTCCTGTTTTCTGCTGGTGATGCCTCTCCCTATATATCCCAGTATCCCCCCAGCCCTCCTTACTGCTATTTCACATTGCTTGCTATCCTTAAGGTCATCTGTTATGATTACCCCCCGGTCCCTTTCCATTGTTGTTGTTGTTACTACCTCCCCTCATTGTGTCATCTTCCCCTGGGTTTTTGTTTCCCAGGTGCATTATTTTGCACTTCTTTGCATTGAATCCAAACTGCCGTACTTCTGACCATTCCTCCAACCTTGCCAAGTCCGTTTTCATCCTTTCCACCCCTCCTTGTGTATCAACCCTGTTGCAGATCTTTGTGTCATCTGCAAAGAGGCATACTTTTCCTTCCAGTCCCTCTGCAATGTCACTTATAAAGACATTAAAAAGGACTGGACCCAGTACTGAACCTTGCGGTACCCCACTAGTAACCCCTCTTTCTTCAGAGTGGACTCCATGTAAGCATTAATCACTGACAGAGGAGGGCTCTAGCGGTGGATTAATGCCAGCTGGGGGCAGTTGGTGAACAAGGCCAAAGGCCGAGGGTTCCAACCACCCAGCGGGCATTAATCACTGGTAGAGCCCGACAATGGAGGTGATTAATGCACTTGTAACATGGGCTCATTGCGGGAGCGAGGAGCCTATGTTACAGGTGAGTCACGGTGACAGGCGCTGAGGCTAGGGAGAAATAGACAGGCAGGCTTGCCATCTGTACGCTGTAGACATGAGTCGTGCCTGCTCCGTATTGCTCGTCCACCCACCTAGCGATCCCTTTAATGCCACACAGACCGAAAGTGACAACGAACCTCTCCATCATGTGCTGCTCTCGTTCCCGTGTCTAACTTAGTGGACTCTCACAGACATATAGCATGGCTGTGTGGTTCTGCCGTCGGTTCTCTCTGATGACTCTGTGTGTCATCTTGGGCAGACTCGCTCGGTGCGTGTCAGCACTGCACAGTGTGACCCAGTAGTGACTCAGCGGGCTCTAATAGTCTGCTGCCTCGGTGGACACAAGGTGTACTACCTTGCTGGGCTCTACTCCTGGCTTAATCACTGCTGGGACCCAATCACCTGACCCATTCCCACCAATCGGTGCGCTCCATTACACTCCTCGGTCCAGAGCCATGTTACAATTACAATTATCTTCTGTGTCCTGTTGTCCAGCCAGTGTTTTACCCAGGCTACCACCCTGGGACCCACTCCAAGGCTAGTTAATTTGACTACTAATCTTTTGTGTGGGACTGTGTCAAATGCCTTGCTAAAGTCTAGGTAGGCCATGTCCACAGCCCCTCCCCAGTCTACTGCTTTGGTCACCCAGTCAAAGAAATTAATTAGATTCATCTGACATGACCTTCCCGCTGTGATCCCATGCTGCCTTGGGTATTGTACCCCACTGGCCTCTAGGTACTCAACAATTCTTTCCTTCATAAGTGATTCCATCACTTTCCCTAAAACAGAGGTCAAACTGATGGATCTGTAGTTTCCTGTCTCTGTCTTGGTCCCACTTTTGTGAAGGGGAATCACATCTGCCTTACTCCAGTCCTCAGGTACCACACCATCCTCCCATGATTTGTTAAAAAAGGTAGTCAGTGGTTTCACTAATTCTCCCCTTAATTCTTTTAGAATTCTGGGGTGAATTCCATCGAGCCCCATTGCTTTGTCCACCTTGAGTTTTAGGAGTTCTTTCAGAACCCTTTCTTCTCTGAAGGACTGGGATCCCCCCAATCCAACGTGCTTCTGTTAATTGGATTAGGTACCTCCCCCTCCTCTTCTTTTGTGAATACTGAGCAGAAATATTCATTCAGTATCCCTGTTTTTCACTGTCCCTCTCTGCCCACACACCATCCATTCTATTCAGCCTCACTATCCCTCCCTTTGTCTTTCTACGCTCCCTGATGTACCTATAAAAGGTTTTACCCCCTTCTTAATCGAGTTGGCTATCTTTTCCTCAGTTTGGGCCTTTGCTATTCTGACTTCCCTCCCCGCTTCCTTCTGCCTTAACTGGTACAGCTCTCTGTCCTTCTCATTCTGTGTTTCCTTATACTTCCTGAATGCCGTCTTTTTCTCCCTGACCTTCCCCGCCACCTCTTTTGAGAACCATAGTGGCTTTTTCTTTCATTTTGATTTGTTTATTTGCTTCACACACAGGTTTGCTGCCTCTGTGATGGCAGTTTTGATGTTTCCTCATTGTTGCTCCACCCCTCCTTCTAGCCTGTTTGCTAGTGCTTTTCTAAGGCACTCTCTCATATTGCCAAAATCAGCCCTCCTGAAGTCCAGTACCCTCACTTTTGTATGGCTTGACGCTGTAGCTGAGTTTATCATGAACCACACTGTTTGGTGGTCACTTGTTCCCAGTGGCTACCCACTTCTAGATCTGAGATCCTCTCTTTGTCCCCATTTGAGAGTACAAGGTCTAAGATTGCTCTCCCGCGGTCTGAGGCATGCCACCTGTAGGGCATCTAGAATGGCCCTGCTCTTGGATGTGGCTGCAGCAAATGTGCTCCAGTTAACATCTGGCATATTCAGGTCTCCCATCAACAGTATCTCCCCTTTCTCTGCCATCCTAAGAATGCCTTCTATCATATCCTTGTCCATTCCCTCCCCAACATGGGGGTCTGTTTACAACCCCTGTGTGGATTGTGGTGCCATTTCCAGTCTCTAAGCTGACCCACAGTGTCTCCTTTCCTCTCCTCCCTGTTTACTCTTTTGTTCAGTTGCTTTTATCCCTTCCCTTACATAGAGAGCTACTCCTCCCCCTCTTCTCCCCTCCCTGTCTCTCCTGTAGGTTGTGCACCCTGGTATGTTAACATCCTAGTCATGGTTCTCTGTGTACCATGTTTCTGTGACTGCTACAATATCCAGGCATCTTCCATCAAGGCCACCAGTTCAGGGAGCTTGTTTCCCAGACTACAGGCATTGGTACTCATTATCCTCCATTTCCTGATGGCCTTACCCCTTTTTGGCCCATCCCTGTCCTTACTGTCTTTGTCACTTTCTCCATTTACCCCTGCCCTTCTCCCTATCGCCATCTCTAACTCAGTGTGTACCTCACTTACAACCCTAACTTTTTTTGGGCGGCTAGGATTTCCCTGCTCCTTTTCGTTGCCTCCCCCCGCCCCGGCTAGTTTAAATGCTTGCCAATGAAGCATTTAAACCTATCACCTAGGACCCCGGTTCCCCTCCTGGACAGATGCAGACCATCACACCACTATAGACCTGCATCCCTCCAGGTGGACCCCCAATGAAGCCAAATCCCTGAGCTCTGCACCAGTTTTTCAACCACTGATTGAATCCAACGGTGTGGAGCACCCTAGCCTCACCTACACCATAGACAGGCAGCACCTCTGAGAAGGTTACCATGCGTGCTAATTGTCTAAGGTTCCTGCCCAACTCCACAAACTCTTCCTGCACTGCTCTGATCCCTTTTTAGCCAGGTCATTTGACCCTAGGTGGACAGTGACATCCAGTTCTCTTCACTGTGCAGCTGCTCCGTCGATCCTGAGGATTCGCTCCCTGTCCCTCCAAGCCATGGCACCAGGCAGGCACCTTATCTCCCTCTCCCCTTCCTCCCCCAGTTCTACCTTCCTAACAATGGAGTCCCCCACCAGGAGTTGTTTCCTTCCCCTGTGGGGTCCCATGCCACCCTCCTGTGGGTCTCCTTTGTGTGGGTTCCCAGCATCCTCCTTGGTCTCCACTGCAGGTGCCTCCATAGAGGAACCACACTTTGCCAGAATGGTATATGAATTGTGGAGAGGTACAAATGGAGGGATGCTCCTCTGTTCCACCACCCTCACCCTCCCTGAATCCACTGTGGTCCAACCGCTCCTCTTTCTTGGCAACTTCTGAGGCAATGGCAGTGACCCCGGTGGTCCCTGGATGGGAGAGGAGGTCCCACAGATCCTGGCCAACCCAGCCTGGAGATGAGCAACCTCCTCCCTCAGCCCAGACAGGTGTCTGCAGATGGGACAACACCGCATCCTCCAGAACATCTCCCGGAAGACTGCTGCTCCACAGCCACTGCACTGCACCACTCCCATCATGTTTTATTTCTGGCTCCTTCACTGTTGTTTGGAATCCTTACTCTTTCCTCTGTTTATTTTTTTTTTCTCCCTACTTACTTACTGCCTCTGCACCCTTTAAGCTCCTGATCTTCCTGTTCTGAGACAAGAAGATCCTATATTTCTCAATAGTCCCCTTACTTTCTCGGAGGCAGACCTCCAGCAGCTGGGGGGGTGGAGAGCTACTACTGTCCTTCTAGGAAGGTGAGTCTTTGGTGGCTCTGTGATCACTCACTTCCTGCTCCCAAACAGGAAGTTCCTGTTGTCAGTCAAATCCTGTGCCTATAAAAGTAGAACTGGCTTTGGGTAGGGGGTGGGGTGGAGGGGAAGGAAGGAGGGCAATATAGTCCCAGTAGAGAAGTCCAGTCACAACAGCAGCTCCTTCGTCCTGGTGTTCTCTGCCAATTCTCTGACATGGTGTCAGTTTTCTAGAAGATAATGCCTAGTCCTGATGCCTTATTTAATACACACTAAGGTCCTATAGAGATTGTCTATGTGTGGATGATCAAAGGGTGACTATTACTTATAGGATTAGAATGCTGCCTGAGTGTTTTTACTTGATTAGTGCTATTCGTGGTTGGGAGGACAGAGTTACAATTCTGGCATTTTTAACATGTCTATGTTTTATTCGGGCAATGGTTTAAAATGTAACAGTTTGATAATGCACCTCATGATCTTCTGGTAGTGTTATGTAGAAGTACACTGGCAGGCATCATTAGCGGGACAACTGATAACTAATACATATGTTTAATCATGTTTCTTTTAAACCTTCTTATCTGAAGATCTATTAAGGAATTTACAGTAAATGACACTGGGGATGTTTCATCCTTTCCCCCTCCTCTTAGTGCTGTTATTTTTCCTGGTAAACAGTTCACTATGCTATACATCTCATGGTATTAATTTTTGGTAGTCTCAATATTTTTGATTTATCTTCATAATGCATGCTCCTTCATCCATACATATAGCCCTGTGTTAGCAGGAATCAAAGCAATTCATTTTTTTGGATAATTCATGCAAGATTAAATATGAAAGACATGGGGTATACGTTTGCCATTCAAAGCAGAATGCAGGACTATGATCGGGGGTAACGAGTTTATTTGACAAGCCTTAACTGTTAGTTTACATTCGTTCCTCTGGGCTTTCTATTTCTTGTTTCATTTTTTTATTTCTTCTTTGCTAGATATTTGACATGTTGTGGTGAAGTGTAGATTGACTGGTGGTGTGGTAGGTCTTTTTGGCGGACTGGGTCACGTTAATTCAAGCAACCCTTTTCCTTTTTTCTATGCTATTTTGGTGGGCTCCCATCTATGGGACTAGTTCTCGATACGTGATCTGAAATGCTGATGCCTTGCCTAGTGTATACTGTATTCAGGTACCTTAGAGATTTGATATCTGTGGCAGGTCAGCGGTTCACAGCTTACTCTTGCAATTAGTGTCCTGCCTGTGTGGCCATTTTGGATCACTCTTTTCATCAGCTGTGAGGATAGTACACATCAGGGGCAAAACTTATTATGTCTAGTTAAGAAGCGAAGATAACAGGTTGTGTTTTGATGTTGTACTTTATGTTCTCCTTAGATTCTGTTAGTACAGCGAATGGTAGGAACGCAAAGATAAACAACATTAGAGAGATGCACTATTGAATGGAATTGTAAGACTAAATATATTTTTGTAAATCTTACTACCCATAGATCTAAACAAAGGATCTGAATGAAATTGAGGTAGTTTGCACTACCCTTTCTTTAATGGTGTGATATGTCCATCTGTACTAAGGACAGGAAATTAATAAAACAATACTGCCCCAGAGGAGTGATCAGTGATTATTTATAGTATGTCATATACTGTATGTTTGACTAATCACCATTTGTTTAAGTCCAATTTTTAGTATTTTTAATTTAGTCAACCTACAGAAAATGCAAGAATGGCAGGAACCTGTTATTAAGTATTAGGTTATTTTCTATGGCCCTGCACCCAAGTTTTGATTTGTGACCATACTTAACGACTGTCCAGTCTTCTGGGATTTGATCAGGTGCTTCCCCCTCCTCCACTTCACACTTCCTTTTATCCGCTCTGTTAACTTCCCTTTTCACAGTACTGGGTTCCCAATCCAAAGCATAATTTGAGCCTTCAAGATCCTGCTGATTTACTAAGGCATGATTTGAATCTGTAAAATTTACCTCACATAATTAGTGTCGGTACCAATAAATGGTGAATCATTACAGTTTGATACAGATTGGGATTCATTAATGGCTAAAACTGAAGTGGTTTCTTCATTAATCCATTGGATTTGTTTGCCATGCTATTCTGTCATTTTTCTAGCTCGTCAAGTTTCTTATAGAAGGTATTCTCTTATAACACTATTGTTCACATACTTCTCACACACAAATAACTGACAATTTGGCAGTTGTGAAAAAAGTTGACACATTTTACAATTTGAGCATCTCAAGTCGACCTCTCCATCCAAGGTCATAATGGCGTCATCCATCTTATATACAGCAGATGTGCCAAATGTTAAAACTAAAGATAACGCGGGGAGAGAGGTTTCAGAGTAATACACCAGTGAGTACTAATGACCTGATAGTAAATGCCTACTGTGTGTATCTTGTTTAGTCGACATGAACTCTGCTAGTGAATGTAATCGATCTATTTGAGGTAGCCAACAATTACAAAGAGCTGAAACAAACACAAGTAACAGATGATGGTATGGTAGAATAACTTACAGGATTGATGAGACCATATCCCCAATATCCCCATCTCCGCGCGCGCGGCGAAGCACACTCACCCCGCTCGCTCGGGGCTCACTGTTTATGCTGGAGAACCCGGAAGTGGGCATAGGTCACATGACCACACCTAGCTAGCGCTGCACTGAAGCATTTACAATTGAAAATAAAATAAAGCTAAATCCCAATTTGTAACAAGGTATAGAGGGGGTCGCTGAGTGTTCTAGAACATGTAGCAAGTAAAAGCTGCAGTTTGAGCTCTCCCTCCACAGAGTTATAGTTCAGGTACAGCAATCAAGAAAACTACAAATCCCAGGGATTCCTGACTACAAGCATTCGCTCAACCCCCAATCGATGTACAACTAGTTTCTGACAGGAGAGATACAGGTTAAAATAAAAAGTACAGCAAATGGTTGCCAGATCTGTCTCACCACAACAACTGCAGTCACACAGCGTGTGGACAACCACCATGTTAGCAGCTTTAAAGATTAACTGACGCTCTCAGAAAAACTTTAGGAAACAACATTTAGGCAAAACATAGCTTATAGTAGTATTTTTCAGTATTACAATTCCTCTCGTTCTTTATTATGAAGGACTCGTATATGAAAACTGGGTGTCTGTGCCTTAGAATTCATCTATTCCTATTTCTCTTCCCTGCATCAAGTCATTATCCTCTACATGGGACATCACATTCTGCTGCTGAGGAATGATTATATATAGAATAAAGTATGGGGTGGTGTGTGTAACAAGAATTTTACACACTCCCGAGGTGTTGGATGCCACTTAAACCCAGAGAGCAAAGCTCAAGGCATTTATCTAGGCATCCAACACTGAGGGTGTGTGTAAAATTCGAGTTTTACATACTACCCCACATTTTATTTTATATAATGTATGGTAAGTGCCTATTAACCACCATAATCAGCAGTCACACAGCTTTGTTATGCACTGTTTAGAATTTTAAAAGTTGTTAACCATACTTCGGAATTTCCAAACAGTGGCATAACGAAACAGAATGCACCAAAGTTCCATAATTCTCACATATAGAATGCAAATAGTGTTTTTTTCACCATACACTATAAAAGATGATGGCTGGAGATCGGGTGACAACCACAATGAAATCACCTCTCGTGGTTGCTAGGGCTACAGTAAACCTCTTGAGCTGCGCTCTCGAGGTTTACCATGTTGCCCTGGCAACCACTCGAGGTGATTACAGCATGGTTATCACCCAATCCCCAGCCATTATCCTCCAAATAATTGCTGGGTTTAGCTTTCTGGCCACAGCTATTATATAAAATAAAATACATTGTGGTGCAGCCACGGGTCCGCATAGCTAATAATGCGGTCCGTGGTCTGGTCGCTCACTGACAGTTTTTTTTTTTTTCTTCATCTGGTTGGTTTGTGAAAGGGTAGCTATTAAAAAAAATAAATAACTTACCAGCCAGTCAGGGCAGCAGTGCAGTTTTGAGAGAGAAGGCAGGGCAGCAGGTGTGAAGATCACTGAAGAGCTGTGGGGGTGCATATGCACAGCGAGGGAAACCCAGTGTGTGTTTGCCATTACAAACACTCCTTTATAATGCAAATTACACCATGGGTTTCCCTTCGATAGAAAGCAAAACCTAGTTATTATAACATCATAATCAGAGGATTATGACTTCTGATGAAGTATAAGAAGTAATAACAGATGAAGTTAAATGTACAAAGTTTGCATTTACATGCAAATATTCTTAGTTAAAGAGCTGCTGATGCCTTTGGGAAAACTTAGGAAAACATAACAGTTGGACACAATTCAGCTTGTATTTTATATATCTCATATAGGTTTCTCCTCTTCATTGTTTATTAGTGATGAATTTCCCACAAAAACAAAATCTTTACCCTTTAGAGTTCATCTGCCTCTATAGCTTATTCCCTGCTTGAAATAATTATGCGCTGTTGTGACATCAAAGTCTGTTGCCATGGGAATAACCAATGTCACAAGCAGAGTATTATGACATCATGCTGAGAAGAAGCAATAGGAGCTGATGAACCCTCAAGGAACTATCATCCTGTTTTCATGCATATGACCTAAGTAATAAGTAATGAGGGTAAGAACACAGAGCTAATGACAAAAATAAGCTGCTTTGTGTCCAAATATAATGTTTTTCAAAGTTTGTCTTGAAGCATCAGTGGCTCTTTAAGATAGACTAGGACGCTGGGGAAAGACAGCATATATAGCAACTATAAACTATTTTTAGGGTCCCCCATGAAATGAGCATTTGATACCCGAGGGATTTACCCAGTTAACAAATTTAAAATAAAAAAAAGCTCAGTTGAGTCTAAATGTTAGCACTTCAAAAGTTTCCTCAGAGGCATCAGCTACTCCTTAAAATTTCAAGTGTCTGTTCTTTACTGTAAAATATAATGGTATATCTTAAAGAACCATTAACAATAATTTCATATAACTGGTAATGGATAAATTCTGGAATTAGTTGACAGATGCTTCTGTTTTATTATAAATTGCTATACTTTCATTGTTGAGAAAGTGCGATGTATTTAATCACTTAATTATATTAATGCTGATAAAAATACTGCAGGTGAAGAAATTCCATTAATCTGATTGGCCAAGAATATCGTGACTGTCATAGCAGAATTTGAATCTCAGGTCTCCTGATGGATCTTTTATTAAATATGTTATTTTTTATGACTGTTTCAGAGGCGGAATAAAACACTTCTAGGGGTCCCACTGTGCTAGATATACAGTATGAACACATCTGGTGGTTACATAGGACATTACAGACAAGAGAAGGTAAACTCTATCTTGCTTGCATGCCATTAGATTAACAGACATAACCATATACTTCTCTGGAAAGTCAAGTTTTCACTTTCTACTACCAGGACACATAGGCTGTTCCAACTACTTACTACCTTTTGAGAGAACCAACACCTTCTTTCTGTTCTAAAACTCTCTTTTAGTCGGCCAAAATGTTCCCTAGTTACTTTCTCATTGGCTTTGAATTCCATTTGCAAACATAATCTGAAGTTTAACATAGAAACATAGGAACTGTTGGCAGAAAAGGACCTATTAGCCCACCTAGTCTTCCCTAAAGATTAACTGAAGCTTACATCAAAAAAGGCTGTATAATCTGCTTTTAAATCCCCTCTTAACCATCTCACTTTTAATTTGTACAGATCCAGTTTATCCAACCTTTCCTCGTAGCTTAATCCATCCATTCCCATTACATTTCTTGTTGTTTTTGCTCTGTACGCTTTCAAGCTTATTGTATCTCTTATTCTGTGGTGACGGGAATTGATCCAAGTGTTTCAGACATGGTTGTATCGTTGCTCTATAAATAGGCAATATTACCTCTCTATCCCACATGATACATTTTTCTTTATGCATGCCAGACTTCTGCAGCATTAGGTGACTACCTCTGTGCACTGTTTTGTATGTTTAAGGGTTTCTATTATCCCCAAGTCCTTTCCACTGCTTTAATACACTCAGCTGCACCCGATCCTTTGCAACGTACCAGAAGGGTCCAGATATCTTATCACAACCGGATACCCTGGCATGTGTTATTTCTTGAATTATTCCCAGAGCCTGCTGGACTAAATTAATTCATTAACACGTCAATAAACAGATGACTAAATATTTATTTGCACTGTTACTGTGACTCTTAGGGTTAAATGACTGTGTTCTCTGAGCTTTTTAGGTGCAAGAATTCACAACATCCTTCTTTTCTTACCCAAAAAACTCAAACAAGACCCAGTTTATCTAGCTAGCAACTGGAATGTTATTCTTTAGACATATACACAGAGTTTCTCAATGAATAAAAAAGTATACAAAAGGCCACTTTATAGGCAATAACAATGGATATAGTATCAATGTTACTCATTTCAGAGTCAGCATAGATTTCCCCACTTCCAACATGAGCCAACATGTGTGTATGTATGTACGTATGTGAATGTGCAGAAACCTACTGTTAAGTCAACTCTTTGTGTTGGCATCGTAAGAACCTGCTTTCTCATGTCTTGACGTCACTGAGGTTATTCTTATTAACATGTTTCATAACCGTTTGAAAACCCCTACATTAAATAGTGAGTTACATAGCCGTTCCTTAATAAAGGAACCATTCTGTATTTCTTGATTACCAGGAAATGACAAAACTGGTGCTTTTACATAGGTAGTGCATCAGTAGAGTTGCAACATTATTTTGAGGTTTGCCACAGAGTAGTTTAAGCAAGGTGTTGGTATAGGTCAGCAAAGGTGACCTTGTGGCAGAACCACTTCTACAGGAAAGTAAGTGTAAAAAAACCCCACTGACATAGTTTTCAAGTCAGACAACAGTTCAACATTAGTTTCTCTAGCAATGGGGAGTTTCTGATCCAGATTTATTTTTCCAACTCTGAATACCAGCAACCTCTACAAGGACACTGCTGTGATGCTCTCTTACAGTAAGCACACTGTTTGACTATAAAGAACTGTTTTTGTTGCTGTTGTTGTTTATGAAGATTGGGTAAATGCCCCAATAAAGTTGAAATGCCAGTGTTAAATAAAATATCTGGAAAATCATGCAACTGTGAATAGAAGAAAAACAAGAAAAACACGAAAAACTTGCCTCAAAACATAACTGAAACAAACAAGTATAATAATGAGGAAATTAGCATAATCATTATGAATTTAAGCAGTAATGCCCGACAGGGTGTGTGTAGTGCTGGGATAACGTCCCGCCTCAGGTGATTGGGCACGAGGCCTCAGACCGAGTGCATCCAATAACTGAGGTGTGACGTTATCCCAAATGACACACACCCTGGAGGGCATTATTGCTATTATACAATGGCTTGTTGTTATACAGAAGAAAAAAAATCATTTTAAAGATGTTTTTGTGTGGAAAAATATTTTTGTTTTTTAAGAGACAATGGAAACAATCAAGCAAATCAAATCAAGCAAAAGCAAACAATCATCGGCAGGTTCACAGTGAGGCTGAGACTAGACCCGTGATGTTGTACTGGGATAACAGCATGGGTCCAGCCCAACAGTAACCAATCAGAGTCCAGGATTTTTTCTTGCCATTGTATAATTGCTCATTAAGCACAGTAAATGGTAGGTCAACCACTGTATTAGGGAGAATACAAGGCAGACCATTACAATTTTCAACAGTAATCTAGTTTATTCCTTGGTTTTCAAAAGCCCATGCCAAAAATTTTAATTAAATCCTTTCATAAAAATCAGAAATAATTAACGGCTGCATGCACCACAAATCCAATATTATGCAAAAAGGGCACTGATTTCTCAAACATGTGTAAGGCTTCTAGAATGTTTATACTATACTGTATATGATGCATGAGTTAATTTAATAATTATTTTCCCCATCTAGTTAAACCAAGTGCATGTTTCATTCCTCATTCTACATGTTTCTTCAGTGCAATTATTAATCATATAAAAAAGGAAAAATGCAACCCAAAGAGAACAGCAGTAAGTTTCATGCAGTTTAGTTGTTTTCTAAAGAGTTTTTTACTTCACCTGATTGACAGCACCATAAAATGAAAGGCTAATAGTACACAGCATGGGGGCCATTATAAGATCACTAAATAACACAAAGTGATATTGTTTTGAGCTTGCTATTTGTGCTCTTGGTTTCCAGTACTGTGGGGAAAAATCCAGCAGGTTGAGAAACATGTAGCTGAGAAGGAATATGAGATGAGATGTATCCACGGTGAATCAGGCCTAGAACCTTAGTTGGGGTTAAACTAGGGAGAAATACAGTATAGTGGATGAGTCCAGGACAAGTGCTGATCTTCATCAGGGATATCTCCTCCATTAGGCCACACCTTTGAAAATGTAAGCTATCAGCAACAGGGCCACTTGGAAATTTTTTGCTAGCTGAGGCCGTTCACAGTAACATGCAGCATCGTCGCACATACAACGTGGGCAGCCCTATCACTCCTCAGTCCTTTCTCCTTCCAATCATCCTTGTCAGACCTGCTGAACAACAACACTGAAATAGGCACTGCTGTTTTTTGTTATTTCCGATTGTGTACTTCTTTCACCATCATCTCTGTAAGCTGCTGCAGGACAAAGAGCCTTTGTTCTGACTTTGTTCCTGTGGCTACAAGATCTACAAAGTCGGCACTCACACTATTTGTGTGTGTTGTTTCTCACAACATGAGGGCCTATGAAATCTGCCAGAGTATCAACAAGGATACACGGCAATGCCATCGGAAGGCTTTAGAAACCTTTCCCACCCAGAAAATGTGAACAGCCATGGAAAAGGCAGAGGGATCCACCCCAAGAGGTGGTTTTAGGCAAAAGCAAACCAAGCGGCCAATTGGGGAGACAGCACAGAAGGGGCACACTGAAGTGGAAAGTATAACCAGAAATCATCGTGAAATGCAATAACTGTCAATCTAGAAACAATTGTTGTCATCACCATTGTATTCATAGAATTCTTATCACTTTTTGGATGTGGGAAGGGGAACAAGGGAGGACAGGGGGTGATGAGAAGCAGTTCAGAGGGCACCATAATATTTCTGCTTGGGGCACCATTAGTTCTAAAACTGGCCCTGGCCTCCTTCTCCCATACCATTGACAGAGAAACAGTCATGAAAGTTGAAAGAAAAAGAAAAGGAACAATCATCGTCAAGAGCCTCCTCCTCTTCTGGCAGTAAGCAAGCATTAAGATATATCTGCTTTGCCAATGAGGTTGAGGTTGCCACTAAAAAAGATACGTCCTCACTGGCGTCTGCTTTAGAATCACTGACCCCAGTCCTCTGACTGCTTTTGAGACACCAAGGTTAGGGCTTGGCTGAGGCACTGCTGTACCTACTATGGACAGCACACTGCCACCATTGTCGGGCTCTGTCCCTTTGACACAGGTAGTCTTGGACACTTTTCAGGGCACTAATGGCTCTCTGGCTGTGCTGGCATAATTTTCCGAGATGTTACATCACATTCTACAGTCGCTGCCAACAGCAGCAATTCTGTCATTGACAAGGCTGCCTGCACCAGGGCCTTCATCAGCAGATTCTAGAAGCACATCAATGGCTCCTACTTCTCAGCCATTGTCAGCATCACCAGATCCTTCTGTGGCTCCCATCATTGTTCATGATGAGGACGAGGTGGATTATAATCCTGACCTCATGGACACTGAGTGGGATTTGGAGGAGGAATATGAGGGTATGGGGCAATTTGAAGAAGGGAACCTGCCTTCCAGCTCTACCCTTTCATCCTGCAGTGAGGACTCTTGTGGTTTATTCATCCAAGTCTCCATTGAGGATTCCTCTTTTCATGCTATGCATCAGCAAATGCAGTCTACTATGGGCTTTACCGTGAAGGAGAAAAAATTCACTAAAAGGAATCTTATGGAATTTTTGGTAGTTCCTTGCATATCTTCCATTGTAATTCTTCCTGTATATCCTGCATTAAAGGATGCTACCTTTGCTGCTCAGCACTGTCCTAATACACTGCCAGCAGTTCCAAAGAAGGCTGATAAGCAGCACCTGCTCCGACTCTGTGGTTATGGCTGCTCATGGTAACTCGAAAGCCCCTAGGCACATGAGTACTTTACCTCCAGATAAAGAATCTAGGAGACTGGATGTAATGGCAAGTCTGATGGTCCTTCCAAGACTGACTTGCTTTAAATGCATGTCAACTGCTTCTGAAGTTGGCAAACATCTGCTGCATTCAGCATATGATGTGTTAATTGCCTCTTTCAGGGCTGCAGCCTCTGGTATTTGTATTAGAAGTTATGCCTGGCTCAGAGTTGCCAGTTTTGCTACTGATGTACAGCAGAAATCTGGTAGTGTGATGAAGCGTAGAATCCCACATCTAATCAAGTCAGATGTTTAATCAGATGCCTGTCCCTGTCCAATGGCACCGCCCAACACATGTTGGATCTACCTTTGGGGGGGACCATGAGTCTAAGCCATCTGATCTGGATTCAAGTCTGTGACCTGAGTTGTCTCTGAATTCATGGCCATGTTCACACTTTGGCGCTTTTAGTAATAACCAGTTCTATTATGCGAGCCAGCTTTATACAGCAGTCGAATGCATCATGGGTCTCCCTCATCCACAATATGGAATGTACCACAATCTCACTTTCTGAGGGCCACCTGATTGAAACAGGCCCTCCAGTGGGCGGCAGTGGCATAGGAACTGCAATTCTGCAGTCTTGTTGAGTGGGGGGGGGGCTATTGTGGTTTGCAACCAGGGAAGGCTTAAAAGATGAGAACTCTGGGACGGCTGGGCAAAAAGCAAGCACAAAGTGGGTCCTCAAGCCCAAGGAGGAATTACTGTTCATCCTAGACCCCCACCGCCACACCATCTAACCCTGGACTCCTCTGAACCAGCAGGCTTGGTGTTAGATTTCTCCTTACTCAGTACTTGCATTGACCAGAAGGTGCTGACCAGAGGGACATGTATGCAGTCATCCTGTGAGTGGGCAGATGCCACATGCTCCTCCTATGTACAGTATGGAGTAGACTGTGGATACCCATCAGCTTGCAGGGAAAATAGGAGGTACAGCATGAAGAAGGTGTTTAATTCTGTCATCCCACCTTGGGAGTCTAGTATTTTCTGGCTTCAGGTAGACTAGCAGGGAATAGCTCATAGTTCCCCAAAGAGGGACCAGAGGGAGAGGAAGAGCTGAATGCATCTATCACATTATTGGAGGATGGGCTGCCCATTAAATGATTAGCTAGGCATTCTAGACCATTGGCTGCAAGTACCAGTCCCTCCAAGGAGCCTGCACATGAAAGGCATTGGGCTGTAGCAGAAAGCCCTGCAAATGGGACCACATTTCAGGGGATTTTAGCAGACACCAATCTGAACAAGTAAAGAGAGTTGAAGGAATGACCTCCCCTGAAATAGGCAGTTTCTAAGTCATATCTGGGGGAGAGATTAGGGAATGAAGAAGAGCTTCATTGTCAGACATTTTATCTTCCAGGGTGTATCACAGCATGTATCAGAATTCTTGACATGGGAGGAACTCATGCAGACATTCGCCCTCCCTGCCCTGGTGCCCACCAAAATGTTTCATTACCCACTAATCCCTGTCACTTCATTTCCTCTTGTTTATCAATCTTTATATGAGACACACAGAATTATTAGCCATAATATGCCGGTTAGCGTACTAACTCTTGCATACCATACAAGCTTGGTTATAGGCTATAGCTGTTGTTGAGGCTTGGTAGTTCAGGTTGTCGGCTCCTGTTATGTGCTCTTGCAGACCTGTCTACCTCATACTTTGGCTGCTACCTCTGGGGACGGACGTAAATAGGTGTTCAATCTGGGTGCCCAGTAGTTGATAGCCTTATTGCCTGATGTGGCCGCATGGTAACCAGGTACGGGAAAAAAACAAAGGAACTGTGAGCATCACATTCACAATGCAGAGTACATTATCTTGCGATGCAGGTGTTGGTGTAAAATGAAATAAGGGAGGGATTAAGGGGCCCTTTGCTTTATAGTAATGCCACCCTAAAGGAGAAGGGTGAATGGTGGAGGGGGGGGTCTTCTGCGATGTGACTCACAGTGGGGGACTGCCTGCACCATGACTGCTGTCAACTCATAGTTGCATATGGCTAGACATTACAGGTGCTGTTTTAGAAGCTCAATACTGTGACTACTGTAGTGGGAGCCAGAGCAGTCATAGTTGGATGAGATACTGGTAAGGGAGCAGGAAGTGAAATAACCAGCCAGTCCTAGTGAGCAGGAAAGCTTCCAGCACAACGCCAAGGGTATTGATTCAACTGGCCCTCAGGGTTACTGGGGATGTAAACTGGACCACAGCTGGGCACTGTGGGAAAAAGGTTTTGTACGAGAGATGGTAGTGATTGGAAGGCAGGACTAGGCTAACTGCATGCCTTGCTGTTAGATGGGCCAGCCTGAACTTGGATCAGTAAAGGGCACCCCAATGCCCCCCCAGTACGATATGTCTGCTTCTCTTCAAGCTATACCCCTGATCAATGTTCCACCACTTCTTTAGGGGAAATTGAGACAGAACCAGGCCATTGGGAGGGGAAAATAATATCAGCACACTTGGGGAATATTACTACAGTTTATATATCAGTACTAAGTCTATGAATCTTCTGGACAGCTCATGTTATAGTCAACAGCAGACTCTGGAGCTACGGAAGCAATGGATCCAAGGGGGTACAGTGAGTCTGGAGAATATCCTGTCAGCAGGCTGGCTGGTGTTAGTTAGAAAAAGGAGCATTCTGTAACAGTAAAGCAATGTATATCGAATCAGACATTCTGTACCTTGGCAAATACCCACAAAGGGGATACACTTTATGATCTAACCAACACATCAACTAAAGGAGCAAACCGGTTAGGTGTCTGACCACAGCCAATATCAGCACAAAGGATCAAAGGATACAACAGCATTCAGACAGCCAGTCCCCTTGGGAGTCAGTTTAGTCATAGTTCAGGCTGGGCCACCTAACTGCAAGGCACACAGTTAACCTAGTCTCTGCCCTCCAGTCTCCACCACCTCTCATACAAAACCTTTTTCCCTCATTGCCCAGCTACAGTCCAGTTTAGATTCCCACTGACCCTTTGCTGGTGCAGTATAAGGGAGCAGGCTACTAAAGATAATGCTTGATGTTCAATGAGGGGTCCATTGCCTGCACTATGTCAACCCATGATGGGATCTGTGGCTGCCAAGACTAAATGCCAGGGTCTGGACCTGGTGCAGAGAGGTTGTTAGCAAGGTCCTTTGAGGAACACTCTCTAAATTGGTGTAAATGTATTTCACTGTATGGGGAGTGTCATCCAGGCACAGGTCAGGAAGCATAGGAAAACCAGGAGCAGTGATAAAATTTACAATAAGCATTTTATGTTTATCAATAACAGTAAAATAAAAAAAATAAAATTGTTCAGTATAACTATTTACAAAGACAATACAAACACAGGAAACAAAGTCCTTCAATTGCGGGTATCTCCAATTTTAAGTTTCAGTCTCTCCCTCTAAAAAAAGATCATTGCTCTTTTTATAATAAGTATTTGCCTGACAATCAACTTCTGCAACTTCACCTGTTAAGAGGCATCCTGTTTCTCATAAAATGTATCAAAACTTTGTCAATGTCCTTGCAGGTGCAACAAAATAGAACATGGTGTCCCAGAACTAACCTTCTGTTGATCGCTCTGCAAAAGAGCTTGTGCTGCTTCTCAAGGTTAACCCTCCAAGTTCCAAAAAGCTTGTTGCAATCAATTCAACAGTATAACTACAGTGTACACATTTTCAAATCAAGGGATCCCAGTTTCACATATATTTTATAACCACAGATATGCAAGGGAGAAGGAAAGATGGCAAAGGCAGGAAAGAGCAAGTGAAGGCATGGAGATAGTGAGAGATAGTGAGAGGGGGGAGAACAGCAAGACCATCAGAGTGATCAGTTCCTAGGTCTCACAAGAACATTTGGTTGTGCAACCAGACAGGAGACAGAAAAGGAGAAGACAGAACAGATCCTTGCATTTAACTCTTCTGCATAACAAATGGGATAGGGTCTTATTCAACCCTGTCACAGGGAGTCTCCTGGTGAACTTGAATCATGCAGTCCAACTTCAGTCACCTGGGGCCTGTTCATTTGTCTTGTGAACTTTGTTGGAGGTTGCCTCTTTGTTGAGCCACCCTTGAGGTTCCTCAACTTGCATTTCTGTCACTGTTCAAGTGGTGGGGTGCTGGTCAAAGTTACCAGGAAATAAAGAGAACTGTTCATGTCCTGCTGAGAGTCCCCATACCCAATGGGCTTGGTGGGGGGCCATGGGGGGGACTGATATCTTCCAAGATTTATGAGTGAATCTGGTAAACTCTGTGAGGTTTTTTAAACTTGTGGAAGACACCATTCTGTTCAATTTTAAATACTGCAAGGTAGGTCACCTTATATTTTGCTCCAGCCTGCTATACCAAGTGCCTGAGGCGAGTAAAGGCAGCTCTGCATTTATTGACAGATGCTGAGAAGTCCTAATAAATAGAAACCTTGTGCTCATGCCAAAGAAGGGAGCCCTTTCTCTTAGCCTTCTGAACTACCTTCTGTTTGACACTATACTTCAAGAAGAGGGGTAGGAGGGGCTGGGGCTTCTAGCTTGCATTAGGTCTTGGGGCCATGGTCCTATGGCTGCATTGAACTTCAAGCTACATCCCCTTACACCCCAACAGTTCTGATAGTAGGTGCTAAATGAAGGCACACACATCTCTCCTCTCTGATCCTCTGTCATCCAAAAAATCCTCAAATAATTCTGATGACCATGGCATTCCAGGTCATCTATCTTGTCCCAAACCAAAGCCAGCTCCTGTTTTAGGCCAGCAATCTCCATATCCATCACATCAGCCTGCCTGTCCAGAGACTACAACATGGACTCATTTTAGAACACCCTCAGGTTTAATTGCTTGACTTGGTTTTCAAAGGCTGGCCAGTGAGTATTTAAAAGATGTTATCTCTTCCAGGATTTTGGAGCACAGCACTTGCAAAGCAAGGAGGTCTCCGGCTGGACTGCCCATGGCACACACCATCACTCAGGAGAGCCAATGAATTTAAATGAAATGCATTGCAAGAAGTGCAAAAATCTGACTTTTAAAAAATATTTTATTTCGTGTGAAGCCCAAGGGACTGAGTGAATGCACAGAAGTCAAAGTCATAGAACAGTCTTTTAATAGGATAGGCAGGTAATTTCTGAGAGCAATTCTAGAAATGATAGGTTTGGGCCAATCTTTAAGCAATGGATTAATTTAATATACTGCATGACAAACCACTTGCCCAGATCAGTATGAACAAATACCCTCTTGAGGTGTACAGAATTAAGCTGACTAAACAGAATCACAGGGTGAGAATATCCAATTTCCCCTTTTTATTTGCCCTATCTAATGAACCTTTAGCAGAAGCAATTAAGGAAGAAACTGAGATCAAGGGCATAGGATCACTGTACAGATGATGTTTTAATTTTTATGGATGAATATTAGAATAGTCTATCATGCCTATTAAAAATTGTTCATTCTTACGGTCAAGCTTCAGGGTACAAAAAAACTGGTACAAAACAGAACATATAATTAGAAATAAGGAAAATTATATAAATGTCCCCCTTCTGTTCTTTCCTAAGCATAAAGAGCTCATGAGTTATGTAGGTCTAAATATAACAAAAAAGACGGTATTCTCTATGAAAAAAACCCCAGTACCAGCAATTGCTAGACAATATATTTAAGAATTAAAAAAGATGTGACTTTCTCCCATTAACATTTATGGGAAGGGAAAACACTGTTAATCAATCAATCAATCAATCAATCACTTTATTTTACCAGGCATAAACACCACTGAGCAAGCTCATTTTCAAGGTGGTCCTGGAAAGATAACAAAACAAAACAAGCAATACAAAAAGTACGTGGCACAGATGAAGGCAGTATTTTACAGGATATGTGCAAATGACCAGCAATTAGTTGACCTGTCAGAAATTACAAGCAATGCCAATAAGGATAAAAATAATATACGAAGGTGTGGAAGGTCATCAGTCCTAATCAACCTCCACTGTTGGTAGTAATCAGAAAAGGAAGGGAAAGACGCAGCTGCGTGAAGGAGAGGAGGAAGAGGATGTGAAGGGCCAGGGTAACTAAAAGTATACGGGGAGCTGGGGTCACCAATGGGGAAGGGACTTGGTAAGTGTTCTGATTGTGGGATAAGTGAAAGCATATAGGGAAGATTAAGAAGAATGCCCTGCTCAGAATATGTTTTCCAATGTCTTTCCTTCAAGCGCACACATCCCCATATCTCCGTGGTCAGAAATGTAGTCCTCGGTAGCATTACAGAATACATGCAAATTTCTCTTTATCCATGCTGCATCTGAAAAAAGTATCCATCGCAGAACACAGACGCCGTGTTGTATAGCACACAGTTATTGCAATACTACAGTTAATTTGACTTCTGCGCAATATTACACAATGTTTTAAAATGTTTTACTTCTAAATCTTGTTATACTTGTGTACATATGCAAATGTAGAACTGTTCACCCATAATACACTATTGTGGATACCTGAATGGCAAGTATGAACAGAGCCCATCACGAAAGATATATGAAGTTCTATCAGCAAAGGTACAGCTGTTTTCCCTTTATTTTTGTAATTCTCTGTGATGCAACGTGCAAGCTATTTTAGCACTTCAGTTACCACATTAATGTACTGTATATGCACTCTGCAACATGCATGCTCAAAGTTCCTCTTCTATACAGCCTCTCCAAGAAGCACAGTTAAACACCATAAACTGTTTTGTTACCCAATGTTCTTATGCTCTCTTAATTTATATACCACAGTTATTTGAATTAGAGCAGTCTTTTCCTTGCACTGGCCATGTTACAAGTGCATTAAACCACTCCAGAGCATGGTTCTACTGTGGAATGAATCCGTGGCAGGGTGGTTGGAGGCACTCGCCCCCCACAAAAAAAAACATGGATTAATTCCACAGTAGAACCATGCTCTGTCGTGGTTTAATGCTTACTTAGAGAATTGACTGTCTCTATAGCCACATAACGAAAACCTGTATAAACAGGTTATGAACTTAAAAAAAAGAACTGCCGAATTTTTGCAAGATGTATACAGAACTATCAAGCACAAAAAGGTTTCATTTTGTAATCCAACAGTATATAATATAGGATGTCAGACCTAGAGAGACAGCGACAGGAACGGGGGACGGAGAGTGGGATGGCATGGCCTGCTGCAAAAGATCCTTTCAAAGATCTACTGTTAAGGTAAGCTCTTACATAACCGCATTATCTTCATCAAGGGTATCTCTTACGGCAGGCCACTGCTATGGAATGAGTCCCAAGCAGTTCAGACAGCAGGAAATGCAGTCTGGGTGGTTGGAAACTAACAGCTTAAGAAATTTGGCCCTGTAGAATGGCTAGACCAAAACTGGCCCTTCGCCTAAAGGCAATGTCCAGACTGTAGTGCTTGGTAAAGGTGTAGGCAGTACTCCAGGTGGCAGCAGCACAGATCTCTGCAGCTGATACATTCCTGAAACAGGAAACAGAAGTGGCCATGCCTCTAATGAAATGTCCACGAACAACCCCAGGAAGTTCCTTACCATACTTCCTATAACAAAAAGTAATACAGTCCGCCAATCATTTGGACAAGCATTGTTTAGAAACAGGAATGCCCTCTTTCCCAGGAGTGAAAGAAACAAACAGCTGGGAGGATGTCCTACAGTCCTTCATACGATGTGTATAGTAATGCAGAATTCAGTGCACATCTGCAGTGTGGAGCAATGCTTCCCCTGGATTGGCATGCTCTGGGAAATAAACTGGCAGGTGGATGGATTGATTTAAAGTAAACTCAGCCACCTCCTTAGGAAAAAAGTTAGGGTTAGTATGCAAAGAAACCGTCTTTGTGGAAAACCAAATAAGGCTGCTCACACATGAGAGTCTGTACCTCTGAAATCCTTTGAGCAGAAGTAATAGCAACTTAAAATAATGCTTTCCACAACAGTGCAGCTCACATTTCACAGCTGGCTCAAAAGGAGCCAAAGTAAGTTTCTCCAGTACAAAGTTCAAGTCCCAAGGCAGGACTGGATTGCAGATTGGAGGCTTCGGGTGGAAAATGCCTCTCAGAAATGTATACAACACCTCCAGCTGTGCCACCATACAGCCCTCAAAAGGCACATGGAAGGCAGAAATGGCAGACATGTGCACTTTAAGAGAGGAGTACTTCAGACCAGAGTCTGAAAGGGACAGCAAGTACTCCAGAATCTGATTCACTGGACAAGTGAAGGGGTCCAGATGACAAGAAGCAGCCCATAAAGCAAAGTGTTTCCACTTCATGGAATAAGTGACCCTGATGGAAGGTTTCCTAGCTGCCACCAGGATGTCAGCCACCTTGGGGGACACCCCAAACCTAGCCATGGCTACATCTTCAGAAGTCAGGAGTGAAGATATAGGGATTTGAGAGCCGGAAGGATCAGGGTGTTCCCGGTCCTAGGAGAGCAATCCGATGCACAGAGCGGGGGCACTGGATGGTCCACTGTCAGCTGCTGCAGTAAGGGGGAACCAGATCTGATGAGGCAGAAGGGGGCGATAAGGATCATAGTGGTCCCCTCCATCTGTAGTCTGATCAGAGCCCTCTGAAACAGGGGAAGGGTGGGAGGCATAAAGAAACCACCCCTTCCAAGAGATGGACAACATGTCTCACCAGAAAACTCCAGGCCCTAGATCGAGTAAGCAAAAAAGCGACAGTTTTGCACTGAGTGGGGATGCAAAAAAGGTCCAACTCTGGACAACCCTACCTGTTGAACAGGTCTCTATGATCATGATCAGCAGTTCCCACTCATGCATCTTGGACTGTGACCGACTTATCCTGTCCACCAGGACATTTTGAACACCTGGAACATGGACAGCCGACAGTTCTGAATCGAGACCATGTTCTATGGCCCAGTACCAGACTCTCATCACTTCCTGGCAGACAGTGTACAAGTGAGTGCCCCCGTTTGTTGATGTAGTGAACTACACTGATGTTGCCCATCTGCAGTACCAGAAGGCCTGGAAATAGCTGTATCTGGAAGGCCTACAGGATATAAAGGACTGCCTGCATCTCCAGGACACTGATGTAGAGGAAAGACTCCATCCTGGACCACATCCCTTGTGTTTGGTGGGGCCCCAGATGAGCCCCCCAGTACAACCCCGAAGCATCTGTGGAGAGAATTTGCTGCAAGGAGAGAATAAGGAAAGGAACTCCTCTTAACAGATTGTTGTTTTCCATCCACCAAAGTAGAATCTTTTTGGCCAGAGAGGAGGCTATGACCTGCTGTTCCAGGTTGTCAGTCCACTGACCTACTGGACCCTCAGTGTCAACTGGGGCATCCTCATGTAGAGTCTGGCTAGAGGCACTGTGACTATAGCTACAGCCATGAGGCTCAAGAGCAGCAGGAAGGTACTGGCTGAGACATATCTGCTGTTGTACAACAAGCCAGCTTGAGCCATTAAGCAGTCTACCATGTCCTGGTGCAGGAAGGCCACACCTTGGACTGTATCCAGGACAGCCCCTATATACTGGAAGCACTGACAGGGGTCAGAACTGACTTGGACAGACTGACTGTGATGCTCAGCTCCTGGAACAGGAGGGTGGTACATTTTAGAGTCTGCAACAGAGTGTTCCCTGGACTGTGCTTTGTGGAGCCAGTTGTCCAAGCAGTGAAAAATGTAGAGCCCCTCCTTCCTGAGGGCTGCTGCCACTACTACCAAGTATTTGGTAAACACCTGAGGGCCCGAGGACAAGCCAAAAGCAAGGCCTGGAACTGGAAGTGTGCTCCCTGGAAATAGAACCTGAGGTACTGATGGTGGGAGACATATACCTTGATATGTAGGTATGCTTCTTTCATATCGAGGGAACAGATCCAATTACCCTGAAGCAGGAGGGGCAGCAGTCCCTGAAGGGCGACCATCAGAAATTTCTTGTACTGAATGAAGAAATTTAGTTCTCAGAGGTCTAGGATGGTCCTGAGATCTCCTGTGCATTTGGGGACAAAGAAGAAGAGAAAGCTGAACCCCCTGCCCTGCTGCATCTCTGGGACGGGTTCTATGGCCCTTTTGTGTAGCAAGGTGCAAATCTCCTCCCAGAGTACTGAAATGTGATCTGGAGGGTAAGAGGACTAAACTGTAGGGTTTTCTGGAGGCCGCTCCAGAAGCTCCAGAGGCCATTTTCTGTAAGCTGCAAGACCCAGGCATCTCTGGTGATCTCTCGCCACTTGTCCAGGTACAGGGAGAAGTGACCCTTGACTACTACCTCATGCCCAGCTGGAGGGGAGGGCTGGGCAAGGAGCCAGACTGAGGTAGTTCTTGCGCTAGTACAGCACCACGTCCTCTGGGAGATATCACGGTGGTGGAGGAGGGGGTTGGCAGGGCAGCGGCTGCTCTGCATTTACTCAGAGGTCTAAAGCTGGGTTTAGGCCTATGGGCAGTGCACCAAAAGGGCACATGCTGACCACTTCTAGGCTGGCTGGTGTGGTACATGGAATGAACTGACTGCAAGGTGTGGCCGGAGGCCTGCAGGTTTGAAAGTACATCTTGCACATCTGCCTCAAACAGTCTGTGCGTTTGTACCCTCTAAAGGGGGCCGTCTGGATGGATTGTTGGACATCCTGAGAAAAGCCTGAAACCTTTATCCAAGAGTGGTACTGTAGGCAAATGTCCACTGTGGCCACCCCCAGGCTGAGGCATTCACAACATCATAGGCAGAGTGATGAAACAGCAGTCGACTGAAGCTAGCTGTATATCCAAGAGGTCTGACGTGTGATGGTCGACAGTGGGAAAGAAACTGAGGAGAGTGCAGGAGCCACCTACTCCTATAGGATAGGGTGACATCAGCATGTGACATCGGAGTGGGTGGTCCCCAGAAGACTGCTAGCTAGAAAAGCTTCAATGTGCTCCTGGTGGCTATAGTTCCATAGGTCTGGGCCTGCTGCAATAGATACCCTCCATGAAGATCTATATGGTTACTAACAAATACTGTTGCTCTAATATGAACTAGAGACTCGAAGTAGTAAACTACTGCAGATCCAACTTAATTTGTATCATGGTGTGTTTTAATTTATATCAAGACTGAATAAATTTAATTGAAGTCTGTCAGATCTCTGAACTCAGTGGCCAAAAGAGAAGGAACCTTAGTACACTTTTTGTATGTACTTGTGAGCTACTGAAACTGTTCTGGCACGCAAATGATGCAATACTGAAGTTAATGCTCAATACTGCTATACCATTTGACCCAGGGATCACTATATCCAGCTGGAAATAACAGAAAAAGGAAAGACTGCTTTTATTAACCTAACATTAACAAATCCAAAAAAAAAAAAGTACGGTACTGCATTGAAAATATTCAGATCCACCAAGAGTTAACAGATGGCTCACATAACAATAAAAAGTTATGTAGATTAAAAAGGCACATGACACAGAATCCAATAAAACTACAACATTGTATCATATTTAGAAGCCTATTGCAAAGTTCTTTGGATGAAGCGGGTATAATACAGTATGCAGATAGCAAATCTTTAAATCACGTAGCCAGGCACGAGTCCGCTACTGTACTTTAGTGAAACTCTTTTTAGGAGATTTGTATTTTCTTTGAAAAAGAAAAAAAGATTATTGCATTTTTCTTGCTGCCTTCTCAGGAAAAAAATACTTCAAAAAGTGATTTTTGAAAAATGGCAGGACACAAACTGTTGGTGCACCCATCTCACTGTTAAGAAAGTAATGTACTGTGTACAAGAAAACATGCTTTAAAGGAATAGAAAAGGCACATGACATTGCTACTAATAAAACTACAACGTGTTATCATACTCGGGAGCCCTTTGCAAACTTCTTTGGATCAAGCAATTATATACTGAATGCAGATAGTACATTTTTACATCTTGTAGCCATGCACAATTTTGTAATTGTACTTTATTGACTCTGTATTTAGGGGATTTATAGTTACTTTGAAAAAATGATTATTGCTTTGGTTTTTTTATGCCTTCGCAGGGAAAAAAAACTTAAAAATAAAAAATTATCACTGGAAAATGATAGGAAGCAAACAGTTGGTGCATCCACCTCTCGGTTAGAGAGTAGGTATTGTGTACAAGAAAGTATATTTTTACAGGCCAATTAAAAAATGATGTATCCACAAATATTTACACAAAAAGAGACTATAAAAGCTATCAAAATGGCAAGTACAAAAAACAGTCAGTGCTAGATACTCAGAGCTACAGTACGTATATACCATATAGGCATCTAGAAATGAAAATGACGTACTCACTATAATTCCTGATCTTCCAGAACATCTTCCACATTCATCACCAGTGGGTCTTAGACTGGAGGCAGTAGGACCCCGCAGAAGCATATGCCTTTAAGAGTTTTGGAGGAGGGGGAGCTGACGTCGAAGATGGTGCTGCCCACGAGACAGACATATGACGTGGTGCTTGTGGATTGGCCAGTAACTGATGCCGCCTCCCCCCCCAGTTCTGTTCACCATAAAGAGGAAGAAAGGGTAAGAAGATAGAAGGGTTGGGCAAGGGAGCCCAAGGGATAGGGAAAAGGCTATAAAATGAATAAGAACTGGCTAGAGAAGAAAAGAAATTCTTGGTGGAGGTTACTTAGAAGTGACCAAGGATGACCAGGACAACTTGGCGAGAGAGAGAGAGAGAGAGAGAGAGAGAGAGAGAGAGAGAGAGAGAACCCCGAATTCTCGGTTGACAAATGAGTGTGTCAGAACAGCTGGCTTGTTTTCAGCCTTAAGGCATATCCAACATCTTCACATCATCTGAGGTAGCTGACTCCCAAATGTGAGCATGGTCCCTAAAGTCAAGAGCCAGCCAAGGAGTGGGTTGCTAGGAAAGACGTGCTTCTCTGAGCTGAGAAACACAAGAAGAGTATATGAACCCTGGGAAAAACACACTCAACCCTAGCCGTCCATCCATACAGTATGTCCAAAGCACAATATGAGAAAAGCAAGCCTCTGATTCTGAATGTCTGAAAGACTAACCCAGGGCTCAAAGTGCTCTTAACGGTTCTGTTTCTTTAAGTCAAGAAAATAAACTTTAAAGAGAGAAGCTACCCCAGTGAGGCAAATGACCTAGAATAGGAGTTCTCACTTAGGACAAAAGCAGGAACAGCGATCCTAAGAAAGGATTCCCTTCCCTCAAACTCTCTGTCTCTGAGAAAAATCTCAAATAGGTAACCAAGAGAAGAGAGGCACGTAGGCAAGAGTAAAAAAGGTGGACTGAAATGGGGCAGCAACTGGTAAGAAAATGGCTGCCATTTCAAAAATACTTAGCACATAGGAAAAACCAGGTCCCCTGTGGAGCTCTGACCCAGGAGGGATCAGAAAAGACAGTCCAATATCAAAACTATAGCTCCCCCTCATGCAAGGGGTAGTGGGGGAGGGGGGAAAAAAACAAGGTTATTACGGCCTGCTTAGCAAGGATGTCTCTCTTTCACTAACTCTCTCTGCTCTAAATGCATGTTTTGTTTCCTTTTTTGGAGAAAAATGGAAAAACCAAGGACCAGAAAAGGTAATTTAAAATTTTTTTGTGTGTATTTTGCTGTTGTTTTTTTTTTTTATTTTGGCACAAAGGATGCTAAGAAGGAAAGGTGTGAACTGGCCCTAAAGACAGAAATTGCCTTTGCCCAGAAGATTTTTTTTTTTTGGAGGGGTACAGAGGGGCATACAGTGGGAACAAGTTCCTGAAGGAGTTTGCTTCCTGATACCCCCCTTTTTTTTAACACAAAAAGGGGTAAACCTGAAGTAAAGGGAGGAGAAACTGCCCAGAAGACTGGCCATTGCGGGAGAAGGTGGGCGGGCTGCAGGGATGAATGCTGAAGATATTATTTATTACAAAAATCTATTTGTAATTGTTGTTCTTAATATGTTTTGTATTTAATTGTCTGTTGCTTGTTCTAATGTTGTTGCTGTTGTTTTTGTTATTTGTTCGGGTTAGGCCTGAAAAGGGACCACTGGTCCAGTGTCCTTAACCGGTTAACAAAGAATAAATAAATATTCTGAAAGATCAAGAATTATGGTGAGTATGTAATTTTCATATCTTCCGAGAATCAGTCTTCCCCAATTTTAACTGGTGGCTCCAAGTACCAAGCCACCACCAAACAGTGGTGTTGGCAAACCCTGGGGGAAATGGCTGTTCCCTCAGTCTCTTGAGGGGGAGACACAGAGAGAGGCCTGAGACAGTCAGGGTCTGGCAGAGGCTCCCATAGCCCAGGAGCAGGAATTCCCCCCCCCCTTGCAAACCAACACCTGGCCCTATGGAATAAGTGGACCCCCTCTGGTAATGTGAGGCAGTCACACTACACTGGCACAATGGTGACAACCGTGAAAGATGAAGCCACACCATCCACAGTTCCCACCAGTCTGGAGGCCACCTTACTGGCATCACAGGATGCCCTTGCTTGGTGTCTTACCAGTTCCAGACACTGAGCAGAAAGATATATGGCCTGTCTGGTTGCCTCACAATCCAGGAGCACTGGAGAGGGGGCAGAGGGACGAAGCCAGATGTTTTGTGACACCTCCACAAATGGCCAAGACCACATAGGTATGATCATGGAGTCATGACTATACTCCCCAAGGAAGAACAGTGGCCTGAAAAGTGGGACAATTGTAGTTCCCTCATCATCTCTGACAAGAAGAGCTGATAATGTGTGTGGTCAGCATTGAAGAACAGGTGGACCGTGGTATTCCCTTCCTCAGAGGAGGAAGATGGAGAAGAAGAGGAGCTGGACTCAGGGGTGACGGTGCCAGGGTTTCAGGCAGAATATGGCCTGATCCATGTCCTCAGGTATGTAGGGAAAGCACTCACCAATGCCTTGAACTGCTTCCAGGACAGGGGTCCCATAGGGTAAGAAATGCCCAGGAGAGGGGGAGGGACAGGCAGAGGAGGAGGAGGAGAAGGAGGGCTGTGAAGAACCAGGCCAGATCCTCTGCCAGGGCTACAAGCGCGAACAGGTGATTTGCTCCAAGGGGAGGGGCTGTGCATCTCATCCATGCGGGTACGCCCAACTGTAGAGGGGCGATCTGGGTAGTGCCCTTGGGGGAAAAAACCCAGGTGGGGAGATCAGAGTCATACTGGTCCTATAAGATGGCCCCTATCCCCACCTACTGCAGGCCCAGATGGTTCTGGAGGGACCTAAGGACCCAAGTCATCACTACAACTCTGGCTAGGGCTCCCAGCCACTCTAGTCATGGAGCGAGGCACCGACCTGGGCTTTCCTACCCCCATCTCACCAGAGAGGGCTTTGCCCCTTGGATTAGGCCCAGAAGCATTAGTAGTAGCAGAAATCAGGAGTAAAGGAGGTTTGACACCACAAGGAGCACCAGAACCCCCCTCTGCAATGCAAACATCACCAGAATTGGATTCTGCATCATGGATGGCACCTGAACCTGACCCAACACTGACCAGGAGCGTCCCTGGCACCACAAATGGCACCGTGGGACAGAGGGGAGGCAGCACCATGACCAGCCCCAGGATGAGCACCCCTAGATGACGCGGATTCCCAAGGCCCAGGGCTAGGCCCAGAAAAGTCTCTATCTTCACCTGAACCAGGAAGCCAGTCAAGATCATCCCGGTACTCACTCTCTGGGTCATCCGACCACTCAGACGAGAACCAGAAGATCTCCAATGGCCAGCTGGCTCCAGAGACCTTCCCTCTCTCTCGGTGCTGCCAAAGGCAGCAGGAGGGGACCCGGTCAAACAGGCGGCACCACCCCACTCACCAGCAGTGACCTTAATGCAAGAAGCTGAAGCAGCACTTTAGCATGTCCCCAAGGGACCCACCGGTGCAGGCCCAGTGTATAGCTGAGATGCTGCTACTGGGGGGGATACAGATCCCCCAAGGGGGTACCAGACTGGGTGGGGTGTGCAGGAGCCAGCTGTCCCACAGACCCCTCCCTTTGGCCTCCTGTCTCCGCGAGACGAGGACTAGTGGAGGCCTAGTCTACCTCGGTACATACAGTACCAGGGAGGGGCTAAGAAAAAGTGCCCAGGGACCTTACCTTTGAATCCCATGTGTGACGCTGGCCTCCGAAGGTGGGGAGGTCCATCTCCACCTCATCGTATGGATTTCAAGAGTGCAGTAGTCCATCAAAAAGCAAGCAACACAATTATCCACGTCATGGTACGATCAGAGGTAGATCCAACACTGATCATGATGGTCCCATACAGACATATTTCTCCCACAGGGGCACCAGTGCATGAGGGGAGAATCCGTTCTCTTTCCAGTCTTGTTCTGTTTCTTAAGCCCCCTGAGAACTGGACATGATTGTACTTCACAGAAAATAAAGAAAATGATAGAAACACATAACTTGGCACTGTACTAGATAAAAAGAGATAGAAGTGGCAATGGGGAATCAAATAAATCGAATGGCGTTGAGTTTTCTTCCATGAACAGAGCTAAGACACAGTGGAAAATGGCAGAACACTCCTATGGAGTACCTTCCTTAATGGTGAGACCAGAACTGAGGAGGAGGGGGTGGCATCACTTACTGGTCAGTCCCCGAGCGCCACATCGTAAGTCTGCCTTGTGGGCGACGCATTCTCCGATGTCAGCTCCCCTCCTCCAAAACTCTTAAAGGCATATGCTTCTGTGGGGTCCTAGTGCCTCTGACCTATGACCCACAAGTGATGAATGGTGAAGACTGATTCTTGGAAGATCTAATGTTTCGCACCCTGTAGAGGATAAGTCTACATGTTTTGGTTATGAATGTAATCACATGATAACCTACTGTTAAGGTGACTCTTGGTGTTAACATACTGAGCAAGATCCTGTTTTCCCACGTCTTGTCACTGAGGTTACATTTTTTATTAACATTTTTCATAACCATTTGAAAACCTCTTCTTAAATTATGAGTTATGTCATTGTTCTTTAATGAATGAACCATTTAGTAGTTCCTGATTTACCAGACAATGACAAAACCCAGTGCTTCTCACATAGGTGGATGCATCCACACCTCTTAATTGTCACACAATACAAGGTAAATCACTCATTTTACTTCTCAGAATCCTTCTGCCCCTTGGAGAAAACAATATAAGGAGGCAGTATAGCGCAGTGGTTTAAGGCTCTGAGCTGCAAATCTGGTGACATCCAGCAGTCCAGACCTGGGTTTGAATCCCACAGCTTCCACTTGCATACTGTGTGATCCTGAGCAAGTCACTTAACTTCCCTGTGCTCCCAGGTCGCACCTGCAAAAATGCTTTCAGCTTAGTGTGCTACTCCTGGTTAAACAACAACTAAATAAAAAAAAAAAATTCCACATTGTCCAATGAGGCCTCAAAATAGAAATTTATAATAATCTATGGTTCTCAGTTATCATCAAATATTATAAACATGAGTGCATTGACATCCACTGGGTTCTGTGCTTGCACTGTTACATCTGAAGATATGTCACACATTTTCACCATTTGTTTCAAATGCAATGGTTCATACTATGGTTGGTAAGCAGTGAGAAGGCAGATTTACCCAGAAATGCTCCTACAGAAACATCATTCCACATAATAACTTTGTTTCCCTCCCAAAAGAATGTATTTGTCCAGTGTATTTTTGAAAACGCACTTACATTTGCTGACAAGTATCTCTAGAGGTAGCATGTTCCAAGGATTTGCTATTCTTGTGGTGAAAAAATATTTTTGTTTCAGGGCATTGAACGTTTTCCCAATTACTTGTAAGGGGTGACCTCAGGTGTCTTTCTCAGAGTTTGTAAAATCAATACTTAATTCTGCTAAGTGGTAGGGGTTATTCATAACATCAAATGTGAAGAGAAGGTCTCTCTTATTCTTCTGATCTTTAATGACATAAAATTTAGGACCTGTAGTCAGACCTCATATGTTCTTTCCCTCATATCATAAATATGTTTTGTGAACTTCTTCTGTACTTGTTCAAGGTAAGTTATATGTTTCTTCTTAGAGGGATACCACAGTTGGGACACATATTCAAGATGAGGATGTACATATTCTCTATACAGAGGCATCAGGACAATTCTGCTCTGGATACAATATTTCTCATTATTGCCCAGATAACTATTTGCTTTAGTAATAGCAGAATTTACCTGGGTAGAGCTACTAAGGCCTAGGAGATACAGTATGTATATCCAAGTCCCTTTTGTTGTCAGTAATACTTAGGTTCTTCCCACATAGTATATAGGTATGCCTATTGTTTTTCTTATCCAAATGCATAACTCTGCATTTGTCCATACTTAATGTCACACCCCAACATTTTACCCACATTGATATGTGATCTAGGTCTCTATGAATGTCATCCACTTGGGTTGATGTTCAGCGTGGACCTCCCAATTTCGAACTGTCTGTGTACTTTACTGACCAACTAGTTGTGTACTATGTTAGGTCAGAAACAGAAATCTGAAATAAGACAGGACCCAAAATAGATCCCTGTTGGGCACCACTAGTGACCCTCCCCACCTTCAACAGGTGCCCATTCTCCACAGCCCTTTGTGATCTCCCCCTCAACCATTCTGTAATCCAATTAATAATGTAGGTATTGAGGTTTTCGTTATGATCACCCAGTGTGTTGTCAAATCAAAAGCTTTTCTAAAATCCAGTTATACCACATCACATGACATGTTTTTGTCCAGCATCACAGTAACCTTTTCATAAAAACAGATTAAATTAGTAGTGTTGCTCCTACCCCTTCTGAATCCATGTTGCTCACTGTCATGGTTATTTACTGTATGTGTTATAATGTCTTTGATTATGCTCGCTAATATTTTGTGTACAATAGAAGTAAGGCTAATGGGTCTGGGTCTATAGTTGTTTGGTTCCTGTCTTCAGCACTTTTTATTGATGGGAACCACATTTGCTGTTTTTCAGTCTTTGGGTACAGTTTCAGTATTGACTGATTCCTTGAGTTGAATTTTTAATGGTTGTAATAAAAATTCTGTCATAATATGTAACATATGCCCTGACATATTATCAGGTCTGGGAGATTACTTTTTCTTTAATTTGTTTATCTTGGTTTTTATTTCCTCAGTCGAAATTACAATGTTCTCACTCATGGAAGAGTCAAGCTGGTCTGTTGGTTTACTACTGGGAGTAAAAACCCTACAAAAATGATTGTTCAGTGTTTTGGTCATGTCCCCATTATCGTTTATTAGAAATTTTGTTGACATCCATCAGGGGGCTTACCTCGCTTTGTTTCTTCCTTTTAGTGAACTTATATAAGCATAGAAAGATTTACTGTTATCTTTTCTAGCACTTTTTGCAAGGTTTTGTTCTACTCTTTTTTTTTTTTACTTTTTTATTTCCCTTTTACACTTTTTTTACTTAAAGTTTCCCATGTTGTTTGATTCTTAGTTAGAAGATATGCCATATATAGCTTATTTTAATATTTTTATTGAGCCATATGGGTCTCAATTTGTTATTTTGATGTTTAACTCTCTTAGGTACATATTTATCACTTAGTTTCAAGATAGTAGATTTTATAGCCTCCCAGATATCTTCATTGGATTTATTAGCCAATTCACTGTCCTAGTTTAGTTTACAGAGTTCATCCTTAATTTTATTTGTGTAAGCCATATTATAAAGATATATTTTAGTTTTTTTCCATTATGCAGTATCCTGCTGACTTATTTGAAAGTGAACTCTGTTGTGATCACTATTACTCAAAGGCAGACCTATTTTCCATTTGCTAACATTGAGATGATTTGAGCTAAAATATAATATAAAATAATATATAATATAAAATATCTAAAATATTTGCTTCTTGGGTTGGTTCATACACGTTATTTTAAATGGGTACATTGACACGCTGCCAGTAGGTTTTTTCCCATATTGCTAGATGCTGAATATGTTACCCAACTAATTTCTCCTAGATTAAAGTCACCCATTATAATCAGTACACCTAATTCCTCTGCAACATCTATTTCTGATAATAGGTACTAAAAGTCGAGTCAGGCTGGCTGTGGCACACACCTAAAACTGTCACATCTTGTCACACATTTGGACAATGAAAGGTTGAGAGGTATGATGAGTACATCAGGGGAGTTGCAAAACTATGTTGAGGTCTGCCACATTTGACAGTGACTTAATAGAAAAAAAACAGATCATGGAAGTAATCTGACTCAGGAAACACAAAAAAAATTACTTTAACCAAACTGTAGGTATAGCTCAGCAAAGGTGTTACTGCTGGCAAAACCACTTCTACAGGAAAGCATTTGCAAAAAACACAGTGACACAGTTTTGAAATCAACATAAAGTTCAAAATCAGTTTTTCCAAATAATTAGGTATTCTGATTCAGCTTTTTCAATTCTCAATAGCAGTAACCTCTACAGGAACACCGCTACTAAGCTACATCATGGTAAGGAACGTGTTTGACTATAAAGAACCCATTTCTGTTGAAGATGGATTTCATGTTCCAATTAGGTTATTTTGAAATGCTTGTGTGTTACGTAAAATATATGTAACATGCTGCAACTGCGAGTACGAGAAAGAAAAAGATCAAAAAGCACAAACAGATGTTGCCTCAAAATACAATTAATACAAAATAAGTATTACACTGAGGAAATTAGAAACACAATGATTATTAATTTGACCATTAAGCACACTGAATGGCACGCCAGCAGAACAGTATTGGTCTTAATATTTGGTTTCTACGGAGAAGGCACGAAGACAATTACAACTGTTAACAGTAATCCTGCATATTCGCTGGCTTTCAAAGGGCACAGTAAAAATGTAGGGCCAGAGTTTCAAAACGAAGTGGGACTAAGTCAAACTCTACAACTGTAGTTGCAGTCTGAAATCTACACAACTGCGAAGATCTGTATTTTCAGTCTGCCGCAGCTGCAGGAGATGTTATGCCTGCTCCCATCAGGCGTGATATTTTACCATAGCTGCAAGTAAAAAATAGCTGCAAGCTGCCAGAAATCATGAAGCCAGTCATAAACCAGTTCCATCTTTTGAAAATATCACAGCTGCAGGAAAAAATCAATTATGTAAGAACTTACTGTAACAATAGATCTTCAAGAGGAGCTCTTGCAGCAGGTATCACCAGTAGGACTGAAGCCAGCAGGCGCCAGGACCCCATGGAAAACTTGCAGCTAGCAGTATACAGCAGGGGACTGCCCCTGATGTCATGTGCCCTATAAGGGGGTGGCCCCCAGCGTCACATCAGTTCTCCCGCCAGAGTCTTCAGCACAAATGAAGAGTTAGATGGAGAACCAAGGATGCTCCTCTAAAAGGAGGTCAGAAGGTCAAGCTGTGAATGCAGAAGGAATCCCCGGGAGTGGGTGGGAAGCAGCACCTGCTGCAAAAGCTCCTCTCAAAGATCTACTGTTATGGTAAGTTCTTATGTAACTGTACTATATTACTTCAAGAGTGAGCTCTTGCAGCAGGTATCACAGGTAGGACTGAGGTAGCCATGAGAAGCCAGTCATCCAAGTGGGGGAAGCCATAGTGGCACATCCTTCAGAGAGCTGCAGCCACAGCTGCCAGGCACTTGGAAAAGACCTGGGCGCCGATGACAGGCTGAAGGACAGAGCCCTGAAATGGTAGTGCTGTCCCCGGAATTTGAACCTCAGGAATCTTCTGTTTGTCTTGGCTATGAAGATGTGTAGGTATGCATCCTGCATGTCCAGGAATGACAGACAGTCTCCCAGATGGAGCATGGGTATTAGGCCCTGAAGGGTAACCATCCAGAAGAGCCTGTTCTCTATGAACCTGCTAAGGTCACTGAGGTTTAGGATGGGCCACAGGTCCCCTGATTTTTTGGGTACCAAGGAAAATTGGGAATATTACTCTTTTCCCTTCTGAGAGGCCAGCACGGGCTCAACTGCACATTTGTCCGTAAGGGCCTGGATCTCATCGTGGATAAGAGCTGCATAAGATGAGGAATAGTGAGAGTGTAGTGGAGGCCTGTCAAGTGGTACCTCCATGAACTCTATCAAGTGCCCCCTTTGGATCATTTGCAGAACCCATTGGTCGGAGGTAATCTTTTTCCTGCCATCTAGATAGAGAGGAAAATGACTCCTGACCACCTCTCCTGCCAGTTCTCCAGGAAGAGGAGGGTCTGGCAAGAAGTCAGGCATTGGTAGAGGTGGGCAGAGTGCCTGGGAGGGCTTGGCAGCCCTAGAACTGGAGTCTCCTGAGTTTCAAGAGGAACCTTTATGGTTGTAACCTCCTCTCTGCTGCTGTTGTGATTGGTTTCTGGACTGTGGACCTGATTTGCCTCGAAAACGCTGTCTGCAAAAAATACTATTGTTTCAGCTTGTACGTGGTTTGGACTGATCAGATGGCTTTGCCAGAATCCTGTATTCTAGTAATGATCCTTTCGGACTCTTCGCCGAAGAGAACTGAGCACTTAAATGGGGCATCTAAGATTCCAGCTTGGACATCCTGGGCAAAGCCAGAGACTCTCAGCCAGGAATGTCACCTGAGACACACCCCAGTGGCGGCCACCCTGGCTGCCGAGTCACAGGCTGATCTGAAGATATGGGTGCCTATGAATGAGCCTGTTTTCATGAGCTTTTCCAGCTCTGCCTTCAGGGGGCAGTCAGGAATGTCATGAATCATGTCCATCCCTTGTTCCACAGGGCATTCTGGAACTGCACAATGTGTGTGAGGAAATTGTGTGATCTGATGGTGAACGTGGCTGAGGAACATACCTTCCTGCCGGACCTGCCCATGCTGTCCAGCTGCTTGGACTCCCTGTCGGGTGGCTGCATACTCAGGTGCCGTGCTCTTTGGGACCTGTCATGGGCAGCCACGATGACCACTGAGTCAGCCGTCGGTTGTTCATCCAGGAAGGGTTCCTCTCTGTGTGCCCTATAGAGGTGATCTAACATTTTGGGAATTGCTGAGGATGCAGATGGGTGCTTCCATGCTGCCTTTGTCACATCTTGAAAAGTGTCTACCAAAGGTGGCAAGACAACTGGTTTGGGGTCCTTCTGGCGTAAGTATTTGGCCAGACAATGCCTCTCTGGGTCAAGGTCCTCTGTGTCCCAGCCCATATTTGCTTGTATGTGCCACATGACCTCCAGAAAGCAGGGGTCATCTGGTGGGGACCTGGGAGTGTCCCTTGGGTCAAGTGAAGGGAGTCCCCCTACTGAAGAGGATTCCGATGAGGATGAAGAGAAGTGGTCCAACTCTTCAAAGGAAGAGGACTGAGACCTCGAACACTGACACCAGCGTTCCTGCTGTTTGGTAGAGTGGAAAGAGCTTTGGCTCCTTGTCCAGGGTTGGTTCTTATGGCCCGCATAGCCCCTGTCCTTGGGGGGAGGGGTGGGTTCCCTCAGAGTGGAGTATGGTCCTGGGGATGGGTGGGCTTTGGTAAAAGGAGATCCCCCCGACTGTATTCCACCAAGAAGAAAAGAGACCTCTGACCTCTGACAGCTGGAGCCTTGGTTCCCGGTCCAGTGTCAGATGGTTTGACAGGCTCAGCATCTGGTCTGGAGGCGGCTTCTCTGCCTTGGCTGGTAACCTAGGGTTGGCAGCCATACAGTGAGTTAAGGCTGATGACAGGGTACCTGACGGTGACCTGTGCTCTGTGCATTTGTCAGCCATTGGCGGGGACAAGGTCGGTGCCCCTGGAGTTGAGACGGCAGGTGCTGAGGCCGGGGGTACTGGCCTGGAGGCAGTCTGGGTGGGCTGGTGTCAATGAGGGTCCTCGGCCAATGCTGCTTATCTGACATCTGCTTCTCCGGCATCGTCTTGTCCAATGTGCGGCCTTTAGGGAGCAGAGAAGCATTCCTCCCGGAGGAGTGATCCAAGCCCCCACGTCAGTCCAGGGAGTCGGCACCAGTGGGAGTGGCCAACTTGGATGACACTTTCACTGGTCCAGCAGCAGAGGGTCTGTCACCTGAGGGAGAGCTGACGTTGCTGCCTGATTGCTGGCCCATAGCCTGAGAAGGTGGCCAGATTTTCATTGGCTGCAGAGCCAGGCCAGAGGTCCCAGACTCCAAATCCTTGCCTCCTGATGCCCGTACCTGGGCGGGTGGTCTCACTACCATGAGCCGGGTAGGAGAGCTGCCTGGGATGCAGAGTCTGAACTCCCCCGGGAGGCAGACTGGGAGTTGGAGGACTTGGATTTCAATGTGGAACTGTCTTTTTCCCTCTCTCTCTCTCTCTCCTTTTTTCTTTATGGTGGTGCTTCCCCAATTACTTTTTTTGAGAGAGGCCTTCCTAAGAGGAAGAATCATTCTGCATGGCAGCAAGGTGTTGTTCAAGCAAGAAGACCTGAAGGGCTTTTTTAGTGGTGAATCCTTGTCCTGCTATTAAACTTCTGGCAGTGTTGATGGGCCTTGGTGTCATGGTTTGGGCCTAGGCACAGAAGACAGGCCGAATGTCCATGCTTAGATGGTATCTGTTTGCCGCAGGCACACTTTGATGGGTGCCGGTCGATGGACAACTTCAGAGAAGATGACATACATATGGAGAATGGTAAAAACTAAGTTTTTTCAGTAAAAGAATAAAGCATTAAAAACGTGGTCAAAATGGTGGTCGATCTCAGCAAAAGGCATTCATGGAGCCAATATGCACAGGTCGACGGCGGGAAAACAATACCGGTAACACATGCTGCAAGAGCTCACTCTCAAAATAAGATCTGCAGCTTCACAAGTGGTAGCCCACTTGCATCAGGTTTTTCCTGCAGTTGCGGGATTTTCAAGGGCTCTGAAAATCCAGCCATTAATATATGTACATATGTGTTTATTTATTTTTTTTATACTTTATTTTATGTTATCATATAAACATGATATGATATCATTATACATACAGCACACAGACCAATGCCACATTACACCATTGAGATAAAATAATCTCTGTGATACAGGGTTGTTATACATGTGCCACATTGTGGTACAACATTCGGGGTAACAATATTTGACACCAACTTTAAGTCCTGAAAGAAGCAGTATAGGAAGTCCATGAGCCACGTGGCCAAAACGTCTTAATGCAAAATGATTGTCCAGCAAATCTAGTCCAAAAACCCCATATCCCCCTTAAAAGGGAAAAAGTTGGTGCCACGTCAAAAAGACTTACTGTAAAATTACCAACTATGTATTTGCAGCAGTAAAAACTAGCAAGAAACTAATCAAAATTGCAGAGAAACTTTCCCCTCTTTGTCCCAAGAACTAAGGAGATACTACCCACTTTCACTACATTTCTAAACGTTTAATTCTTTTTAAGTGAACAGTACAGGCAGTTTAGCAACAAAAGGCAGGGTAATACCTACCTTAAACAATATATTTAATGTGTATAAACTGGTGTTCCTGGCTCCAAACAGGGCAACTAGCCTTCCAGGAGCAAAAACATACAGAGAAGAAAAGGTACCGCTTATTTATTAATAATTATGAGGAGGCCTAGTCCTCTCAAAAGAAAAGCCATGTGGGGTTCAGGCTCTTCTCTGTCCCCTGGGTCTTCTGTTCGCAGTCCTGAGATCATCGCCTGATGATACGACCATTTACCTGCTTCCGTCAGGTCTGAGAAAATATATACTTTATTCTGGAACATGAGCCGGAGTCTAGCAGGGAAAATCATGGAGTGAGAAATCTCCAATGCTCTCAATTGTCAGCGAGCTCCATCGAAGCGCTTCCTATGCTGTCTCATGGCGTAGCTTATGTTGGGGAAGAAGTGAATCTGTTGATTATCCTGGAATAGAGGTGCATGTTTTCTTGCATATTTTAAAATTCTGTCTCTCTCTCCCCAATTCCAGTTGTAACCAGCATGAGCATATGCGGCATTTCAGGATTAGGAGCCCTACCCCTCGAGGTGATTCTACATACCTTCTGCATGCCCCATGACTCCTCCGAACCTTCAGGTGTCAAACTATCTCTGAGCCATTCCCTTATATATATCAAGGGGTTATCCCCCTCCGATCCCTCAGGTAGTCAGATTATTTGAACATTAGCTGCTCTGGTTTGATTCTCCAGTGTTTCGCGCCTTGCACGTAGATGCTGATTTTTCTTCCCCATTAAAGCTGTGGCCCCGATGGAGGCGTCAGCTTGTTTTTTGATCTGGCTCAGATCTTCCTTTAAACCTTGAACGGTTGTCTCCAGAATCACCACTCTACCACTGATATCATCTACTTTATTATTTAGAGTTGTTACCGATTACATCAGCCGTTGTAACTTAAGGCCCAGTGACTCAATGGTTTCTTCCAAGCCTGGAGTCTCCGCAGGCTGCGTGGTGTCGACAGGAGGTAAGGCCCCAGTATTTCCTTTGCTTTTTGCTCTGCTACCAGACTGTTTTTCCTTTTAAGGATTACCTAGCTTAATGAAATCAGGGTCGTTCTGTTCAGTGATGTTAGTTAAAATCTGCGATAAAGCCTCCAAATTATGTTTTTTGGCAAAGTAAAGGGTAGGTTCTTAAGAGCTCAAAAAACTACTGCACGTTACTTGGGCTCCACAGCGCCCCCCATATGTGTTTATTTATGTATACATATGTTTATTTAACATCAAACTGCAACCATAACAGAGTAATTTCTGGCTTGTTAAAGTAACATACACCTCGTTAAAAAAAGTTACAACTTATACAATTACATCTCTGATGTTACAATACTAACATTAAAACAGTCACATTACAAGTATAAAAATATGTCCCAAATGCATTACAATTAATACATCAATGATGTTATAATACTAACATTAAAACAGTCACATTACGAAGGTACTTAAATGTCCACCTAGATCCTGCTTGGGATAAATCCACTACTGCTAATTATCCATTACTTACAGATAACAAGGCCTTGCAAGATCTACTTCATGTATGCAATCTGCAAGACCCCCGGAGAATTTTATATCACACACTGAGAAAATATTCTTTTTACTCTCTGGTACACAAATCATTTTCCAAAATAGTTTATCTTTAGATGACTAAATATTTACTACCTCTGACCTGGGACACTCAAATTTTACCTAGAACTCCCTCTGATCATTCTCTTACACAACTTCAAATTAAAGTAACCTCTTCATGTCCTAAATATTCCATTTGGAGACTCAACAATAGTCTATTAAGGTAAGAATATATTCTAAAATATATCCAGCACTCTACTAAAAAATTTTGGGAACGAAATTCACATTCCTCAGAAAAGGTTGACTTCATATGGGCCACTTGTAAATGTTATTTAAGAGGGGAATTGAAAAGATTTGGAGCTAAACAAAAGCATCAGAAAAATGAGAATATTGAATATTTTTTTTTTTATTTAGTTATTTAACCAGGTGAGACACACTAAGCTGAAAACTTTTTTACAGGTGAAACCTGGGAGCACAGGAAAGTTAAATGACTTGCTCAGGGTCACACAGTATGCAAGTAGAAACTGTGGAATTCAAACCCAGGTCTGATCTGCTGGATGTCACCAGATTTGCAGCTCAGAGCCTTAAACCACTGCTCTATACTGCCTCTACTTAATCTCTAAGATAGGACAACTTGAATCCCTTGATCAAACTTCCCTTTCTGCTAAGGAAATTCAGAAACTGCAAGTATTGAAAGACAAACTACTGGTACTAAGCAAGGAAAAAGCAGAACTTACCATAATTAAGTCTAAAATAATATATGGGGACTTAGGAGATAAACCAAGCAGACTTTTAGCTAACAAATTAAAACATTTAGAACTATCCAAACACATAGAGGGTATTCATTTCAGAAGATAACAATCAAGTTGTAACAGATTTTCAAGGGATCCTATCAGAACTCTTTAAATATTATGTTAAACTGTATGGCCCTATTCTGAATCCCCCCTCACTAGACAAGATTAATGCCTACCTAAGCAAATTCAATTGTCCCCAAATCAATGAGACACAAGCAAAAAATGTAATCAGACCAATAAGCGAATAACAGATAAGGGAAGCCATTGACAACTTTAAGAAAAATAAAGCTCTGAGGCCTGATGGCCTCTCTGCAAATTTTTATAAAAACTTCAAAGACTCTTTATTCCCAATTTCAACTTCTGTCTTTCACTGTGAATTAGCTAATGGTTTCAATGACACCTCCCTGTTAGAAACAACTATAATTTTATTACCTAAACCTAACAAACCGAAAAATAAAGTGGCTAATTATCGCCCTATATCCCTGATTAACTATGACATTAAAATCCTGGCATACGTTTTGGCCTAGAGAATCAAAACTATTTGGCACACACTTGTATGCAAATATCTGGCAGGCTTTATTGCTCATAGGCAAGCTTCTGATCACCTAAGGAAGCTTTCCCACATTTTTTCCATATCCAAGGAGTCCAGACACCCAATGGTCCCGGTCTACTTGAATGCGGAAAAAGCTTTTGATCGGGTGAACCATAACTTCCTCTTTGCAACTTTGGCCAACTTCGGATTCCCCTCCTTGTTTATAGTTTGGCCCAAGATATTATACTCTTACTGTACTGCTAGAATTAGTTGTAATAGATTGATCTCAGCTCCCTCTAGATTATTTTGAGGTAATCGTCAAGGCTGCCCCCTTTCCCCCAATTTTTTACATTTTTTGGAAATGCGATGAACCGCTGTTAAATCTAAGTCTGGCACAAAACGAGGGGCATAAAAAGGCATGTAAGGGTTTAGACTGCAGCCTGATGTTTTCAGATTTTCCTCCCTTCATTTTTCATTTAAATCTTATTTAGTTGTCCTCTAACAGAAGCAAGAAAGGTGGCCACAAAAGGGGAGGTTGTAGGAGTAGGGGACCTCAACCTGCCTGACATCGACTGCTACATCCAAACAACCAGAAGCACCACAAGCCAGGCCCTGCATGATATTTTGCAGGGTTGCATGCTGGTGCAACAGGCCAGGGATGCAACAGACAATCCTCCATTCTCAAAGTGGTACTCACCAACTCAGAAAGAGTAGGTGGAGTGCAGGTTCAGGAACCACTGGGGTCAAGTGAGCACAGTACTATATGATTCGAGTTGGCCCTGGGCACCGGTAAGCTTTCATCTAAGGCTGAGGTGCTAGACTCCAGAAGGGCAGATTTCAGCCAAATGAGGAAATTAGTCCTGAGCAGCTTATATAGAGAAGACAGCATAGGAGGGGAGTAGAAAAAGATGGAGAGTTATAAAAGGACACATTTCTTGAGGTAACAAAAACAGGCATGAAAGCAACTATCAAGTGAAACCAGAATAAGAGACCAATTTGGTTCTCTGAAAAGGTCAGGGAGGCAATGAGGGCCACAAATATAAGGTACAAAGAAAAACAGGTACAAAGAATGGGATGAATACCTGGAAAAAACAGAAATCTAGAAACATAAATTTGCTGGCAGAAAAGGACTCCATGGCCCACCCAGTCTGCCCAGATTGTCCCTGTCTAGTATATTCCACAGATCCTAACTGGTCTCTGGCGACCCTCCCTCCCTCTTCCCAGCCTATTTACTAATATCCCCCATGCCTAGCCTATGCATGTTGGAAGACCCCTACTGTTTTTACCTCCACTTCTGCCTGCACACTATTCCAGGTGATCACCACTCTTACAGTGAAGTAGTGCTTCCTCACATCCCTCTTACACTTCCTCCACTCCGGCTTCATTGCATGCCCTCTGGTGCTGGTGCTCTCTCTCACTTGAAAGAGACTCCCCTCCTACAGTACGTCCTGTATCCCTATGTGAGGTGCTTGTAAGTTTCTATCATGTCCCCTCTTGTGCTCCTCTCTTCCAGGGTGTACATGTTGAGAGCCCTCAGTTTCTCTTCATTGAACTTGTTTTGCAACCCCTACGCCATTTTAGTTGCCCTCCTCTGGATTGCCTGTACCCTGTCTATATCCTTTCTGAGGTGCAGCCTCCAGAAGTAGACACAATACTCCAGGTGGGGTCTCAGAAGCAAGTGATACAGTGACAACACCACCTTCCTCCTCCTACTGGAAATACTTCTTCCTATGCATCCCAGCATGCCACTAGCCTTACCCACCACTCTGTCACACTGCCCTGCCATGCTGAGATCATGAGCTATGACAGTCACTAACCAGAAAAGGGACCTTGGGGGTTATCAGTACCTTCCCCCATCTTATACTTATCTCCTGGGTTCCTCTGCCCTAGGTGCAAGATTCTGCATGCTTTGACATTGAACCACGACTGCCATTCTCTTGATCACTCCTCGAGTTTCCCCAAGGTCCTTATGCATTCTCTCTACTCTCTCCTGAGTGCCCATCCTATTACAGATTTTCAGTGTCATCTGCAAAAACACACCTTCCCTTCCAGTTCTTCTGCAGTGTCACTTATAAAGAGGACTGGTCCCAGTACTGAGTCCTGCAGCACCCCGTTGGTCATGACCTCCTCATGTGAGTGACTGCCGTTAACCAACACCCTCTGTCGCCTATCCATTAACCAGTTCCTTACCCCATGCAACACTCTGGATCCTACCCCTAGGCTGCTCAATTTCTTTCTCAGTTCCCTGTGCAGTACAGTGTTGAGGCCTTGTTAAAGTCCAGATAAGCCACATCCACTGCCCTTCCCCAATCTATTTCCCTGGACATCCAATTGAAGAAATCAATCATATTCATCTGGCATGACCTCCCCACCACCACCACCACCACCACCACCAATACTGCCTTTGATCTTATAGCCCACTGGATTCAAGATACTCTACCAACCTTTCCTTTAGCAGGGTTTCCATTCATTTCTCAACTACCAATGTGAGACTGACTGGCCTATAGTTGTTAGCTTCCTTGCTGCCACTGCTGTTATGGAGCAGGACCACACCTACTCTCCTCCAGTCCTCTGGCACCAACATACTTCCAGTGAGCTGCTGAATAAGGCCGTAAGGGGCAACTGGCACCTCGCTGAGTTCATTTAGCATCCTTGGATGTATCCCTTCTCATTGCCTTGTCCACTTTCAGAGATTCAAGTTCCTAAAGGAGTCTTTCCTCTAGCAATGGACTGTATCCAGCTCCCCCCGATTCCTGCTGCTCACAGGTGGCCCATTCCCCACCACCACTGTGAAGACCGAGCAGAAGTACTTGTTCAGGATGTCTGTCTTTTTAATCTGTATCTGTGCAGTCTCCCCCTACCACCATCCTTCTCTTCACTATCCTCCCCTTGCTTTCCTCCTCTCACTTATGTACCAGAAGGAAGAATTATCCCCTTTGGCTCCCCCTTTAGCTACAGTATCCTTTCCTCTGTGTGTGTCTTTGCTCCCCTCACTGCCTTCCTGCTTCCATCTGTTGTACTTGGTATAACACCATGTCTTCCTCCCGCTACGTTTCCTTATACCTCCACATAGGTCAGTGCCCAAGAAGCTTGTGCTGGGTGTCTGCCGTGAAGAATGACAGACACAGCCAGGCCCTGCAATGCATGGAGATGGCCACTGCCATGGCATGGGCGCATGCATCACTTGTGTCTAAGGCTGTCTGGAGCTGGTGTTTAGCCAGTGATTAACCTTGGTCCCTGATGGCCATCACCACCAACAGCTGATTAGCTGAGAGTTGCCGAAGGATGGAATCAAAAACTCCCATCAGTGAGTGGCCAGATTTTGGCCATCATCATGGCATAGCTAACCTAAGACAGACCCAAGGACCCCGCAGTGTACATCTGTTTAGCGGCATGATCAGTCTTACAGGACTCCATGTTTGGAGGCTTGTCCACAGCCCTCTGGTGTCTGAACTTGTGAAACACTGAATCCATTACCAACCCCCTCCATGGAGGGTGGTCTGAGAACCCATAATGGGGCTCACTACAGACCGCATACTTGTGGACCAGAGGAACAGAGGGTGCTGGGTAGGATGCCAGATGCCACCAAAGCTCTACGGCCAGTCCCAAAATGTCTTCAGACACAGGAAAATCAATCCCTGCAGATTCATCCCTATCCAAAATGTCCATAAAAGGGTACTAAGCCTTTTCATGGACTGTCTGTAGCAGGACTGACATGGACTCTGATAGTTGTTAGTTAATTAGCTAGTTAGTTAGCACAGGCTTTTAGGGAGGCAGTATAGTGCAGTGGTTTAAGGCTCTGAGCTGCAAATCTGGAGACCTGGGTTTGAATCCCACAGTCCCCACTTGCATACTGTATGACCCTGAGCAAGTCACTTAACTTCCCTGTGCTCCCAGGTTGCACCTATAAACAAGCTTTCAGTTTAGTGTGTCACTCCTGGTTAGATTTTTAAAATTTAGTAACCAGGAAAGGCACACTGAGCCAAGGCTCATTTCCAGGTGTGACCAGGGGTAAGGGCAAGAATACAGTCAAACATATTAGGTGGAGAAGTGCAACAAAGGATAACAAGCTATGCTCGATGTGACAGTACACTAGGACCCTGTCCCATTTGTTATGGAGAAAGTGTTTAAAATGCAAGGAACTGTTCTATTACTTTCCTATCTATTTCTGTCTGGTTGCACAACCCAATTTTCCTGCGAGACTTCAGATTTTATCACCCTGACAATCTCGCAATTCTTTGCCTCTCACTGTCTCTCAGTTTTCTCTTGCTATCTGTTTTTTCCTCCCTTGCATATCTGTTGACATAAAAATATTTGCAAATCATTGTATAGAAATGTAACTGATAACAAGATCACTTTTGTTTAGAAAATATAGTGTTACTGTTGAAATATAGATATAATTATATTTTGAGATGATTGTAGAAAGCTATTGTAAACTCTAGAGGTTACATGAGTGCAAATCTTCCAGCCTTTTATAAAAACTGCAAAAGGGGGCCTCTCAGCTCAAGCATACTGTGTTCTAGCAGCCCTGCCTGATATTTACAAAAACAGGATGCTTGCTAAGAATTAAACAATAATGCCCAACAGGGTGAGTGTCATGCTGGGATAACGTCACGCCTCAGGTGGTTGAGCACGAGGCCATAGGCCAAGTGCGTCTAATACCTGAGGCGTGACATTATCCCTAACGACACACACCCTGGAGGGCATTATAGCTATTATACAATGGCTTGGTTTTATGTATAAAATAAAAAAATAGTTTTAAAGAATGTTTTTATTAGAGTGGAAAAATATTTTTGTTTCTTAAGAGGAGATGCAAAAAAAGAGAGCAGCTATAATGATGAGAGTAGACCCGTGATGTTGTGCTGGGATAACGTCACGGGCCCAGTCCCAGACTGACCAATCAGAGACCAGGATTTTTTCTTGCCATTGTATAATGGGGATTGAAAAGACTTATAAAAGAGCTAAGCTGCAACTGCAAGAGAGATTATTAGGAGAACAAGGAACACAGAGACTGAAAGAAAACTTTATTTTATTTTGCCTTTGTAAATAGTTATACTGAACTAGTTTATTTTATGATACTGCTAGTGTAAATAAATAATTTTTGGTGAATTCTACAACTGCTCCTGATTTTCCTATGCTTCCTGACCTCTGCCTCGATGACATTCGATGGATAGCTCCTCGACTGATCCTCAGTCAAGGAGGAGTGTCCCAGAGGTGGCCATGAACTCATGATCTGAATCATGCGAGGACTCCTCATAAATGGCCCTCAACTGTTTCTCACCATGGACCATCCAGGTACCCTGCCCCACAGTGATCTTCACCGACAACCATCCTGGGAAGCCAGTGACTGAACGGGCCTCCTTGGATGGAGTGCCCCCTTTTGGCTGCAGTGGTGGCAACTCCACCCAGTGTGGTGAAGAAGCAGTTGCAAGGAGCAGCTGCATAGCGAGGACTGGCAGGGGTATCACTGACAGCTACCAAGTGACCTAAGGTCCAGAAGGTAGAGCCCTACCCTGCTCCGAAATGGTCCGCTGTTGCCAGAGGAGCTCCTTGTAGCACTGGCATAGCTTGCAACACTGTCTATCCTCAATGGAGGACAAGAAAGTTGAGAAACGTCAATGGTAATGCCTCTTGGTTTAGTGGGATAGAAAGCATGAATGTCTTGACTGCGATCTCAACCATGACCTCAACCAGACGATCAACATTGAATGGAGCCTTCTGGCTGGTTGTGGTATACTATTTGCCTGCCCACATTAAGCAGCATAGGCATGGAAGGCTCAACCACCCATGCAGGCTGCTCCTGCTGAGGCTTGGGACACTGATCAGACCACATCTTCTTGAGGGGGGCCTGGAGCACCAAGGTCTATGAGACTGATTTCTCAAACTCATCTGACAACAGACTGACAGGCTTAAGAAAAATTTCCATGGCCTGCTCGACCAGAGTTGAAGTAGACTGGCTTGATGGGGGACAAACAGCCCTTGACTGCTGAACCATCACCAAGTGGTTAGGCGAGTTGAGGGACTGGGATGACTGCAGTCTCTCCTTGGTCCTACGACCGGTGCCAGTGGCACTTGTGCTTGGCACCACCATGGGAATGGCTCTCCCCCAGGGTCTGGAGAGCCAAACACATGTCCTGGAAGCCTCCAGTGAATGTTCTTCCAATGCTGGCCCCAGCCAGGGACAGTGCTGAGGCCAAGAAGCTGCCCACCGCAGCAACTTGATACTTCCAACTCAAGGGCGCCAGCTGCTCATAAGACCTGGATGCTGCCAAGGCCTTCTTCTGGTCCTTAGTGTGGTCCTTCGGATCTCATGCTGAAGGCCAACAATGCTGGAGCTTCCTCTCCTCAAGGGTGGAAACATACTAAGACAAAGGCCATGCTAAGCCACATTGTGCTGCCCACCCAAGTAATATATGTTGCATGTGTCAGTGGCCGACATATTTTGCCAGCACCAAATGCAGAATTTGAACCCCAGCTTCTATTACTCCATTAATGATCTACGTGGGGAGTCGAAGGAACTGAGGAAAGAATCCAAATAACTTTAAAACTCTAAAAGACAAGTTCACCTACGGCACACCAAATCCTAAGAGGGGGCCATGAAAGAGGTAACCTGTTCTTCCAACGGAAAAATCTGATGCCACAGACCAGAGTCAGGGGATATACTGCCCAGGTGGTGGGAGGAACTTAACCTAAAGACATCTGGCAGTTCTGGCTGTTCCAGTGGAACAGCCAGAATGTGTGTATGTATGTGTATATGTGTATATATGTGTGTGTATATATATATATATATATATATATTCTATATATATATATATATATATATCTCTATATAGTGATGGAAAAAGAAAGCCGGGATTGAGAAGTATCAGCTAAGGGGCAGCAGGGTAATATAGGAAGACAGGCAGAAAGCAGTCATGCTGAATGGCTACTTCTGCTCGATATTCACTAGGAAAACAGCAAGCCCTTGCCAGAGAGTAAGATAAAGGCAGCTGATAGAGAGGTCCTGAAAATGAGGCTGCAGAAATATACTAGTAAGAGAGTCACAATAGGGTTAGCAGCCGTCTAGGTAAACATGGCCCCTGGGCCAGATGGGCTGCATACGAGGGTTTTAAAGTAACTGGCATCTGTATTAGCTGAACCCGTGGTGGGCCTATTCAATTGCTCTATGCAGCAAGGAGTGGTTCCCAAAGACTGGAGAATAGCGGACATAGTTATGGTGCACAAGTGGGGGGACAAGAAGCAACCCCTCAGCCTTACCTCTGTGGTAGGAAAACTGATGGAGACACTAGTCAAACAGCACCTTTTAGAAAACCAAGAGAAAACTAGACTTCAGTTTAGTAAGCAGCACGGGTGCATGGAAGGGAGGTCTTGTCACACCAGCAGGATAGTATTTTTTGAGTAACCAGGAAAGTTGACAAGGGGCATGCAGTAGACTTACTCTATTTAGAAATAAAAAATTTGATGACAGATGAGTACTGCTGGGCCCACCCAGCCTGCTCTTTCTTTATCCCTTAAATTTTTGATGGATACTCAACTTGATCCATGACTTCAGCAAGACATTCGCCTCAGTGCCACACAAGTGACTGCTGAAGAAAATAGGGGATATGGGAACAGCTAAGAGTTGGTTGGAGGGGATGCAGCAGAGGGCTGTGGTAAATGGGGTCAGATCAGTGGAAGGAGAGGTCACAAGCAGAGTACCACAGGGATCTGTCCTGGGTCCAGTCCTCTTCAATATGTTCATCAACGACATGGGAGAGGGAATCCAGGGAAAACTGAGTCTATTTGTAGACGATACTAAACTCTGTGGTTGAGCTGATAATGTGGAGGGGATAGGGTAATTGCAAGGGGAATAGAGAAACCTGCAAAGGCTGAAAAATGTGTCCACAGTACGGCAACAGACATTCAATCCCAAGAAGTGCAAAGTGATGCACTTGGGCAACAAAATACCCAGAAGAGCGAACTGGATGGGAGGGGTTGAGCTGGACATGATATCAGAGGAAAAGGACCTAGAAATCATCATTGGTGACTCCTTTAAATGAACTAGCCAATGTAACAAAGCCTTCAGCAAGGTTAACATGATGCTAGTGTGCACTGAGTGGGGGTTCTGTAGTATGAAAACATAGATTACTTACCTTTAACCATAATTCTAGGAGTGGTATATGGTTCACATCCACACCTTGGTAGTGCCCACTGGAACAGGCTGATTTGTCAGATGTCTTCAAGACAATGTACACAGCAATAACGATCTAATGAAACCCCAGTATTTGGACATCCCTATATAATGGACTGGTAGCATGTCTCCCAAGTGAATACTCTCTGAATGTTTTAATCCCAGTTTTACAGACTTCCTATTATCCAAATTAATTTCATGTCTCCCAAGTAGTCTGAATAATCTAGACTGTACTGTAGTTTTAGTATTTTTGAATTGTCTCCCTGTAATATCTTGAAATGTCTGTATATTGTTCACCTGAAACTCTGTACATCCTGATCCTGTCTGTAAATGCCTCCATATTTCCTGTAATCTACCAGGTCGCATTTGAAAATAGGAATCTGTTCTGTCTAGTGTGCTTACCTAGTTAACAAAAGCTAAATAAAATAAATAAAAATAAAAGTTCCTCCCACCACCCAAACGGTATACCCTCCGGCTCCATCCCATGACTTCAGATCTTTGCACACTGGAAGCAGAGATCCATGCATGCCAGGAGAGGCCAGGTGTGGATGTGAACTGTATATCACTCCTAGAACTACAGTTACAGGTGAGAGTAACCTAAAGGTCTAATGGCATGGATGCAGTTCACTATCTACACTTCGGTAGACTCCTACAGTTCTCCAAGGGGAAGAGGCAAGACATGTACCCCTATCTGGCAAATAGAGATTGGCAAATAGTGGCCCAAAATCAGCATCCCAACATGAGAGGATGTTGATACTATAATGAGGGATAAAGATGCGTGCTCTCCTCCGGGTAGCAGCCCTATATATTTCCTGAACTGGGACATCCCTGGAGGCAGCCACCGAGGCAATGGTATGTCTGCTGGAATGAGCCTTAAGCCCACTCGGAGGCCCCCTACAAGCCAACCTATAGCAGAGGTCAGTGCAGGATGTCTACCTGCCTATCATTTGTTCTAGTGCCAGTCTGCCTGGCGCGGCTTCAGCATGTTACAAAGAGCTGTCGAGTCTCCCCCACACTAAAGCCATGTGCTCCTTATAATCAGTGAGTGCTCTCCGCAGGCCCAGAATATGGAGCTGGCGGGCGGCCTCTGAAGAAGGGTTATTGAAATATACCAGTAAGCAATCACTTGGCTAAGGTGAAACTCTGATATCACCTTCAGGAAGAACTTCGGGTTGGACAGAAGGATGAGCTTGTCCTTGCAGAAGACCAGATAAGGACCAGATAAGGAGAGTGCCTGGAGCTCACTAATTTTTCTGGCTGGCATGATAGCCACCAAAAAGTCTATCTTCCACGACAGGTGTGACACACCATATATGTGCATAAGCTCAAATGGCTTGCCTATCAGCACTGTCAGCACCAGCAATAGGTCCCAAGGTGGTTGTGGCTCATACACCGGAGAGGACAAGTGGTGAAGGCCTTTAAAAAAGCACCCAACCACTTTTTCCTGGGCTACTGTCAGCTTACCAGCAAGTGCCCGGTAAGCAGAGATGGCTATCAAGTGCACCATAAGGGCAGTCAGTTGCAGGCCCAGCTGAGAGAGGGACCAGAGATGAACAAGGATGCTCACCATAGGGCAAGAAAGGGGATCAAGCTCCTTTTCCTGGCCCATATTGAGAACCTCTTCCATTCAAATGCATAGTATTTGCAAGTCAGCTATTTTTGGGAGGCCTCTGCAACATGGAGCACATCTTCTGATAGACCCACAGCCTGAACTCCAGCCACTCAGGAACCAGGCAGAGAGGTACAGGGATTGAAGGTCCAGGTGCAGGACCCTCCCCTGTTGTCTGATCAGCAGGTCCAGGCAAAGAGGCACCCACCACAGAGGCCAACTGCTGACACTGAGGAGACCTGGATAACAAAACTGTCTGGGCCAGTCTAGAGCTAGAAGGTTCATCTGCACTTTGTTGTTCTGGGCCTTGACCACCACCTTGTGGATGAATGGATGAATGGGAAGGGGGTGCGTACATGAGGCCTGGAGTCCAGGGCCTTGCAAAGGCATCTCTCAACCGTGTCCTAGCCTGTGGAGGCAGCCACAGCTTTCTGTTCTCCCAGGAGGTGAACATGTCCACCAGACGGTTGCCCCACTGGAAGAACAGGTAGCTTAAAACCTCCTGACGCAGGGACCACTTGTTCAACATCTCTTCCACTCGGCAAAGAGTGTCTGCCAACTGACTGTGAACTCCTACAACATGAACTACCAGGACAGCTGCACTTAGGCTCTGTACGAGTATTCAGGTGTGGAGAGTCTCCCAACTCAAGGCAAGGGGGATGTTTCCTGCCCTGCCTGTTCAGGTAAAACCCCTTATTCCAGGGGTGATCTGAGAAATGCAAAAGAGGCCCAGTAGGGGCTGCATACTTGCAGACCATATTCGTGGATGGTGCCAGGCAGGATATTGGACATTGCCAAAGCTCCAAGGCAGGTCCCAAAATGGCCTCAGCTATGGAAAAAGCAACCCCGGAATCATCCTTGCCCAGTATGTCTGCAAAGGGTATTTAGCCCTCTTCTGAACTGGCTCCAAGGGTATATTCATGGACTCTGGCATGAGGCAGAGTAAAGCCCCAGAAGACACTGGCCCATGGTTGGTGGACATTTCGATGGATCCCTGTTCAAAAGTGTGGGTCCTCAGAGAAAGCATGGATGACCACTCAGAGTCATCCGAGGACTTTTCAAAAATGACCCCTAACTGTTTACCACCATGCACCATCTTGGTGTCCTCGAACTGGATGATCTTCACCAACATCCAGCCTGGCAAGCTTGCAGCAGCACGTGAGATTTACTTTGGAGCTCCTACCAAAGCCTGCAGTACCGGGCGGTTCTACCTGCAGGGGCGGAGAAGCAAACATCAGTGACATCTGCCTCAAAAACCCTACCTCATCCCGTGACGGTCCACTGCTGCCAAAGGAGCTCCTCATAGCATCAGTGCATCCTGTGGCAGTACTTCACCACACCCAAAGATGAGCGGTCAAGCAGCCTTGACACTGGTGCATCCTGGTCAAGCAAGATCAAGAGCATGACCAGTGCCTTGACCTTGATCGTCAACCCATGGGCTGACATAAAGAAAGGTCTTCCGGAGGGTTGTGACAGATTATTTAGAGGCAAGCGTAGGAAGCATAGGCGAACCAGCAGCAGTTATAAAAATTCACAAGCAGAACATTATTATAAAATAAAAATACAGAAAGGCTTTTAACGCAGGGAGTCCAAGCAAAAGTCCTTAGTGCATCTCCAAACATAAAGCTAAAAACTGAGAAAACGAACACATTGCTATCTTTATAGCAAGTACATTTAGGCTCCACAGGTGTAACAAAATAGAATATGATGTCTGGAATTGTCTCACAAGACTAAGGAGGTCAGAAGTTTTCTCCAGGTCAAATCTTTGTGTTGCAGCTTGCTATCTTTTCTAATAAACTGCATCTTTTCTAATAAACTGCAATAGTTATCTGCAGTCGATTTCAAATATAATTATGGACATTTACCAGCCAAGGACTCCACCTTCACACAAAAATCCACATACACATTCTCAACCACAGAGAAGCAAGGGGGAAAGAAAAGACAGAAACAGCAAATGAAGACAGGCAAATAGCGGGGCTGTGAGACCATCAGGGTGGCCAGCCCTGGGTGCCACAGGAAAACCTGATTGATACAGACAAATAGAAGGAAAGGAGAACACAAAACAGATTCTTGCTTTTAACTCACTCTATGCATAAAAAATGGGACAGGGTCCTATTCAACCCTGTCACACAGATCATATGCCAAGCTACATTTACTTGCACTATCTTTGAAGGTATGACTGCCAGATGAGGGTGGTCCAGGAGTGACATGGTTGGGGAAACCTATCCAAGCTACACCTTCATACGTGAGGACCAGAAACAGCAGGATCTGGGAGACAGATGCACTGCCAAGTTCCGCCAACAACCCGTCAATAGGCTGAAACATAGAAACATAGAAGATAACAGCAGATAAGGACAAGAAAGCCCATCCAGTCTGCCCATTTCTTTTTCTACCTTATAAATGTGCCATTGGCCTTTGCTCTGTCAATGGCCTATCTAGTCATACTCATCTGTATTGCTCCCTTATGCCTATCCCATATCTGTAAGAAGCCCTGCACTGTATTCATATCCACCACTTATGAGGTAGGCCATTCCATGCATCCACCACCTTTTTCTGTGAAAAGAACTTCCTCACATTACCCCTTAATCGGCCTCAATCTAATCTCATGCTGTGTCCTCTTGTGCTGCTATTTTTCTTATATTGAAACATGTTAGACTCTTTCACCTTGTTAATGCCCTTAAGATGTTTGAATGTTTCGATCATATCACCTCTCTCCCTCCTTTGCTCTAGGGTATACATGTTGAGCTCCGTTAATCTGTCCTCAAATGTTTTCTGATGCAGTCCCTGCACCATTTTGGTTGCCTTTCTCTGGATTGCCTCAATTTGGTTAATGTCCTTGTGAAGGTGTAGCCTCCAGTACTGCACGCAGTATTCCAGATGGGGCCTAACCAGTGTCCTGCAAAGAGGGATTGTTACCTCCCTCTTGTGACTTATGATACACCTACTAATACACCCCAACATCCCCCTAGCCTTACCTACTGCTTTAGAGGTCTGCCTGGATGATTTCAGGTCATCTGTGATGATGATGCCCAAATATCTTTCTTCCGTTGTGGCTGCCAGCAACTCCCCTCCCAACCTGTAGGTAGCTTCAGGGTTTCTCTTCCCTATGTGCATGATCTTGCACTTATTTGTGTTAAACCCAGCTGCCACTCTTCTGACCATTTTGCCAGTTTATCCAGATATCTTCTCATTCTGCCCACCCCATCTGGATCATCTACTCTGTTGCAGATCTTGGTGTCATCTGCAAACAGACAAATCTCACCCTCCAGTCCATCTGCAATGTCACTGATGAAGATACTGAAGATAACTGGCCCCAGGATTGATGCCTGAGAAAAATCTCAACCACCTAACTGACCAGACTAGAGATTGACAACCCTATCAGGGGTACCAAGGAGCTCTCAATATTTCCCTGACTGAAAGCGACTAAACCATACCTGGGTGTGTGTCCAAGATCGAGCGGTTGAAGGAGCTGAAGGAGTGGGGGCATCCTGATCTCTCCAAGTCCTATAACCTGCACTAGTGGTGCTTGTACTCTTTGCCCCAGTGAGAAGGGTCTCCCCAAAGGTCTAGAGGGCTTGATACATTTCAAGGAACTCTTCCATGAAGAACCCTCTGACACTGGCCCCAGCTGAGAGCAGCACCAAGACTAATGAGGATCCCACTGCAGCTGACTGCTCCTCAAGGGCCACAAGCTGAGAAGCCAATCCAACATCCTCAAGAGCCACATGCTGAGAAGCCAATCCAACATCATCAAGGGCCACAAGCTGAGAAGCCAATCCAACATCCTCAAGGGCCAGAAGCTGAGAAGCCAATCCAACATCCTCAAGGGCCAGAAGCTGAGAAGCCAATCCAACATCCTCAAGGGCCACAAGCTGAGAAGCCAATCCAACATCCTCAAGGGCCAGAAGCTGAGAAGCCAATCCAACATCCTCAAGGGCCAGAAGCTGAGAAGCCAATCCAACATCCTCAAGGGCCACAAGCTGAGAAGCCAATCCAACATCCTCAAGGGCCACAAGCTGAGAAGCCAATCCAACATCCTCAAGGGCCACAAGCTGAGAAGCCAATCCAACATCCTCAAGGGCCACAAGCTGAGAAGCCAATCCAACAGCCATCAAGGACTTCCTATGGCTCTTAAGGTGATCCTTGGGGTTCCTCTACAGGAGCTGAACAAGGGTAAATCTGGCCTGCCGATCTTCCAGTAATGCTGGTAGCATTGCCTGGCAAAAGTCACAACCCACCATATCATGCAACCCACCATATCATGCTGCCCTCCCAAGAAGTAGAGACAGGACACACAGGGGTCAGTGACCGACATCTTCTGCAGGCAGTGTATGCAGAACTTGAATCTGTGTGGCTTCTTCCCTTCGATACTGAAGATAAATGATCGTCGAAGGCAGAGCCAGAATGAACAGAAGAACTGATAACACTTGGAAAAAAATAAAAAGTATCAAACCATTTGTTCTGGATTTGGAAAGAAACAAATTCACAAAAACTTGTTAAACTATTGTAATGTCCTCAAACACTGCAGAGCTCCAAAGAAGGAGACCTGTCCCTTCCAGCAGAAAGAAACATCTGACTTCACAAGGTGGAACAGATGATATACTACCCAGTTAGTGGGAGAAGCTTAGCCTGAAGATGTTCAAGGAATCAGCCTGTTCCAATGGAACTGCCAAAAAAGTGGATAGTGAACTGTATCCATGCACTAAGAACAGGAGCGACTGTAACTTCTGTTCAGATCACTGGTAAGACCACACCTGGAGTACCCAATTCTGAAGTCCCCACCTGAAAAAGGACAGGGACAGGCTACAGACGGTACAACACAGGGTGACCAAGATAACTCAGGGCAAAGGAGACAGATATTATGTGGATTGGCTAAAGGCATTAAACATGTATTCACTTACAATCAGATGACAGAGAGGACAAGATAGAGTCCTTCAAGTTTCTGAAAGGAATAAACAAGGTGGACAGTGAAGAGCTATTTTGCAGGAACAGGGAAGCCAGGACATGGGGTCACAAGAGGAGGTTAATGGAGGAACGTTTAAAAAGGATGTAAGGAAGTATTATACAGAAAGTGTGACTGAGTCATGGAATGGTGTGCCGGTAGAGACGGTGTGTGCGAAAACCATAAACATCTTCAAACACTTCCAGGACAGAGTCAAGGATATAGCAGCTACTCAGAGGGATGAGAGGGGTGGAAACACGGAGAACAGTAGGGAGAATAGGGTACGTATAATTCCCACAGGAACAACAGGTCCCAGGGTCTGGCAGGATAATACGGGCAGACTGGAAGAGCCGATGGTGTTTTTCTGCTGCCATCGTCTATGTTTCTATACACAAATCCTTAAGGGACACTGTCAACCCCCTAAGGGCTCAAAGTGTGCCTAGTTTAAAACACACGTTATGACTATTCACATTCTGTGGAGACTGCAGATGTAGCTGGTAGTCTGATTCCAGTTCTTTTTTTCTTTTAAATAGTGAAAATTAGACTGGCCACTATACTGGTGTTACCACACCAAAACAGGTTTGTTTACATTCCTTCATCAACTCCCACTGCATATTTCCTGGACTTGGGAATACTACCCCCCCCCCCCGTACGGTCTAGCTACCAATTTTGCATTAGGAGGAGAGTAGACAATTGTATCATAAGTGGCTGCAGTTTTGGGGGGTGTTTCTAGTTTTCAGGTAGTACAGAGTAACAGCATGTTTAAGATTTGAAACAAAACAAGGTTGTTTACAAATATACCATTAGCATGCATTTCAGAACTACTGAGAATGGAAGAAGATAAAGCAAACAGCAGCATCAGTGAATTTTAGAGAAGGCAAGCAATCATAAAATGTTTTTTTTTTAACCAGAAATAGTATGATGCAAAAAAAGGTTGACAGTGCCCTTTACCTAGAGTCACATACAATATAATGGCACTACTACGAGAACAAGTTAGTAGCAGGTAGAGCCACAAGAGAGTCTAATTCCTGGGTTAAACTTGTTTTGACTCAAAACATTTTGGGAAATTAAAATGTCTCCTGGCACCAAAGTCATTAGCAAAGTTTGTCTGTCATAGCTAACTCAGTAACAAAGAGCCTGACCCAGAGGGTAGAATATCCACACTTTAAACACTGCTGATTTGCATCACCCCACCCAACTCCCCATGCCACTCCACAAGGCAGGCTTGTGGATAGCATACACATTCCTCGATCGACACGGAGTGCTCCTCTTTGGGCAGAGGATGGTAACAAGGATAGAGCTGGACTGGTTCACTGATTGTAATATTTTTTATGTTGCTTTTATTTTAAAGTATTTTTTTTTTTTTACCTTAGACAGACCAACCAAGAAGCTGCTCCAGCCCCACAAATGCCACTACGCAAGCCAGGCTTATGAACAGCAAATGCATTCCTCAGTCACCACAGAGCACACCTCTTTGGGGCAGGGGATGTAACAGGGGCACAGCTGGGCTGGTTCACCAATCGTATTATTTTTTATGTTTAATTTTATGTTACTTTTAGTTTACATTTTTTTATCTTAGACAGACCAACCAAGAAGCTACTCCACCCCCACAAATGCCGCTCCGCAGGCTAGGTTTATGGACAGCAAATGCATTCCTCAGTCGTCACAGAGAGCACCTTTTTGGGGCAGAGGATTGTAACAGGGCACAGCTGGGCTCCTTCACTGATTGCACTATCTAGTATTTTACAGTTTCTGTACCCTGGACAGACCAAGATGCAACATCATGTGTTCAGTATCCCACTGCATATTACTGTCAGCAGTCTACTCGATCCCCTGTCCTCTTAGAACATAGATGCTCCAAAAACCTTGAACTCTCTGCCCCCTTCTGTGCAGAATGATATCAGTCATCAGCAATTTCACAACTCATTATATGACATTCCTGCTTCTGTTACGCCCCTGTTCCTGTAAATGGCTGGTATCCATTGTGCTTATGGTTGTTATTATATGCCCATCCAAACAATTACTGCATTTTACCTATAGTGCTGTTGATGATGCCTTAATTATTTGCTCTACCTGACTATGATGCTGGTGCTCTGCTTCTCGCACTCTGTATAACCTGCTTTTACTTATTTGTTTTATCTTGCAAAGTCCTTAACTTGTAATACCTAACACTGTTCTAGTTACATTCCTGTAGCATACTGTTTGTCAACTATTTGTAATGTTGTTATTCCCTGCGTACTGCCTTGTTTACCTGCTCTGTAACTCTCTATAGCCATGACAGAAAACAGGTATCTGTTCGCCTAGCACATTTACCTGGTAAACAAAAACAAATAAATACTGGTACTTCACGTTCTTGGGGAGGAAGAACAGACGAACTAACTTGATAACCTAATAAACACAAATTTCTTACGCCACTTTCATGTCCTAGTGATCGCATCACAAAGCTAGGGTTGTCTTTAGAGTCTAGGTAATCATTTGCTTGCTTTAATGTTATTCATATCTAACTGTATTGCAGTAAGACTATCTGTCTCTAGAAAAGGTCCTGAGCTCAAGCAAAATGTGGTGTTACTATTCCACCTGCTGGTCACAAATGTGAACTTCACATTAGTTATAAAGGACACAATAATACTAATGTATTTAGCTGTGTAGCTGTGAGATAAAGCTTAAAGATATCACAAAATTCAACATCTCCATTATAGTATAAAAAATGCAGTCATGTAGGGATTCTACAAATATCCTACTGCATATAACATCATATGGAATTAAGACAGTATCAGACCTCTCCATGTCAAAGTCAAGCGAGCCCTGGCCCTTCTGCTCCATGCAAGGATTTATTAACTGCCTGAGCGAGCCTGAGGACGCCTGCATTACTCTTTGATAAGTGCACTGTCCCAGTCATACTCCCTACCTAACACAGTCCCCACAGCAGGTCATGCCCACATCCCTGGGCACTTGGAGCCAAAATCAGAATCCCCCAAAGTGAAAGTCATTATGGATGCTTAGCTGCACAAGAAAGTTAAAACTGTAGTATTTTATTTGATACATCCCGTTTAAAAATCAAAAAGCCAGACACATCATGAGGTCCTGCTGTCATGGTCTGTAGTCATACTGGAAATCAAGTTACAATACAATGTAGTATGACAAAACTGATCTCAGTGCTGCAGACAATGGAAGGGGGATATGCCTTTGAACCCTGATTGTCAAATAAGCATTAATTAATTTAAATAACAGACCCAGAGAATCGCAGAAAATTGGTTTGTTTGCACTGCAGAAGAATCATTTTTTCTAGTTTTGTATCGCACTTACCTGTCAGTAGCTTTTACATGCATGCCAAAAGTACAGTTATGTAAGCACTTACCATAACAGTAGCTCTTCAAGAGAAGCTCTTGCAGCAGGCCACACCAGTAGGACTAAGCCATCAGGCACCAAGACCACATGGAAAACTTCAAGTTAGCAGTCTACAATGGGGGACTGCCCACTGCCATCAGTCAGCTGATGTCAGCCTAGCCTATAAAGGTAGGCCGTCCCCAACACCTACCTCAGTTCTCCTGCCAGAGACCCCATACAGGCAGCGAATGAAGAACCCGAGGAGGTTTCCTGAGAGCCAAAAGAAAGGCAGAAGTAGTGCGAGAGAAAGAAAAAGCAGCACGGAAAAAGAGGGAGGGACAGCAGGGCCTGATGCAAGAGCTTCTGTCGAGGACCTACTGTTACAGTAAGTTCTTACGTAACTGTACTATCTTACTTTGGGGAAGGGTCTTGCAGCAGGCCACACTGGTAGAACTGAGTTCCTAGCGGCACTGAGTAACACCAGGAAAAGAAAGGAGGACAGATCAGCAGCCAAGAGATCAGAAGAGAAGGCCCTGAAGAACTGCAGAGCCAAAATTGGCCCTGCACTGAAAGTCAATGTCCAAGCTGTACTGCTTGGTGAAGGTGTGGACAGAACTCCAGGTGGCAGCTGTACAGATGTCCACAGCAGAAACATTACAGAAAGAAGCCACTGAGGTGGCCATACATCTGGTGGAATGGCCCTTGACCACTCCCAGAAGGAGCTTCTTGTACTTGCAGTAGCAATAAACAATGCAATTTGCAAACTACTTAGACAAACACTGTTTGGAAACAGGAGCACCCTCTCTCTCTCTTGGGGGTGAATGAAACAAACAACTGGTCAGATTTCCTGAAAGGCTTTGTGCAGTTCATGTAGTACCGCAAAATCCTGTGTACATCCAAAGGCTAGAGCAAGGCCTCCCCCTGTGATTAGAATATTCAGAAAAAAAATTGAAAGTGGATGGACTGATTAGAACTAAACTCCGACACCACCTTAGGTAAAAACTTAGGATTAGTATGCAAAGATACCCTGTCTTTGCGAAAAAAACAAATAAGGCTCCTTGCACATAAGAGACTGGAGCTCAGACATCCTTCGAGCAGAAGTAACAGCAACTAAAAAAAAACATTTTCTATGACAGAAAGCACAGCTTACAACTCGCAACCTGTTCAAAGGGAGGTGAAGTGAGTTTCTCCAACATAAGTTTGAGGTCCCATGGAGGGACTGGGTCCCAAATGGAAGGTTTCAGATGCAAAATGCCCCGCAGGAATGTACAAGATTCTTCGAGCTGGGCAACAGCTTTGCCCTTGATAGGTGCATGGTACGCAGAGATGGCAGAAAGATGTTCCTTGAGTGAGGAGTGCCCCAAGCCTGAGTCTGAAGGGGACAGAAGGTACTCCAGCATCTGATTCGCCGGGCAACTGAAATAATCCAAATGGTGAGCAGCCACCTAAAGAATGAAACACTTCCATTTCATAGCATAAGTGGCATTGGTGGAGGGTTTCTTAGCAGCCACCAGGATGTCTGTGACCCTAGAAGACACCCAAAGCCGGAAATAGCTAGGTCCACAGGAGCCACGAATGGAGATGTAGGGACTTTAGGTCTGGATGGACCAGGTTGCCTTGGTCCTGGGAAAGCAAGCCGGTGCACAGAAGCAAGGGCACTGGAGGCTCCACTACCAGCTGCTGCAGCAAGGGGTGCCAAATCTGATGCCGCCAGAAGGGGGCTACAAGAACCATCTCCGCCCTTTCTTTTTTTTAACTTTATGTTTATCCCTCTCCTCTGCACCGGCAGTGTCACCCAACTACTGTGCCGCGCCATCTTGTCCAACCAGTGACTCCCCATGGAGCCTTAGCTTAACCCCCAGGTAGAGACACAATGGAGGGAGCTCCCCCTTAACCACATCCCCATGGGAATCAAGTCATTGTCAGGGTATCCAGGCAAGCCACAGCACCAGCAGGTGAGGGCCCACTATCGTATCAGTGTCATGGCAGGAGAAGAATATTCTTGTGTACACCCTCCCTAGAGCATGACATGCCTTGAAGCCAAGGCTGATGCCGGCATCCGTCACACCCTTCCCTCATAGTACAGGCCCGGGTCTGTGATACCTATGGCTGCTGCCAGATGTCAGACCCTCCTGGAGTCAAAAGTACCTCCCTTCCCCTGGAGAAGCTGAGCAGTCTGAACCCGGGTCATCAGTGTCGCAAGTGGAAAGCTAACTGCTGTGCCGGTGGGCCAGCCTCATCTCCGCCCCTTCCAACTGGAACTTGAGCAGAATCTTCTGTAGGAGCATGAAGGGAGGAAAAGCGAACAGAAATCTCCCCTTCCAAGAGAAGGACAACACGTCTCGCAAGGAAACTCCAGGCCTGGGATTGAGCGAGCAGAAAAAGCAGCAGTTCTGCGTTGAGTGGGGATGCAAAGAGGTCCAACTCTGGATGATCCCACCAGCAGAAGACAGCTTTGACCACCGAGGTTAGAAGCTTCCACTCATGAGTCCTCGACCTGGAGCAACTGAGACTGTCAGCCAAGATGTTTTGAATGCCTGACACATGTATGGCTGAGAGCTCAAGACCATGCTTCATGGCCCAATACCAGACTGTCACTGCCTCCTTCCACAGGGGTTAAGAATGGGTTCCCCGTTTGTTGATTTAATACACCACACACATGTTGTCCATCTGCACCAGCAGTAGACTGGGGAAGAGATGAATCTGAAAGGCCTGCAGAGCATAAAGGACCACCTGCATCTCCTGGATGTTTGATACAGAGACCCTGTTCTATGTCTGTCCAGGTACCCCAGGTCTGCTGAGTGGCCAGATGAGTACCCCATCCCAGGCCAGATGAGTCTGCCATGAGAATCTGATCGGGAGTCAAAAGCTGAAAAGAGACTCCCTGAAGGAGGTTGACCAGATCCAACCACCACGACAGAACTCTCCAGACCAGGTTGAAGACCAGAACCAACTGGACTAGGAAGTCCGTGCGTTGGTCTCACTGAATCCTCAATGTCCACTGAGAAACCCACATATGCAGGTGGGCCAGTGGAACCATGGCAATAGCCGCTGCCATGTGGCCCAAAAGGTGCACGAAAACCATGGAGACCACCTGTTGACTGGATGAAACCAGACATGCCTGCTCCATCAGTCACTCCGACTGGTCCTCGGACAAAAAGGCCTTGCTCTGCCTGGTGTCCAGGACTGTCCCTGTGTATTGGAGGCACTGGCAAGGGAATAGGCAGGACTTTGGTAGACTGACATTGACTCCCAAGATCTGAAACAGATGGAACGTGTATTCCAGAGTCTGAACCAGGTGACCCCTGGAGGGGGCCGCTAGCAGCCAATAGTCCAGGTCGGGGAACACATAGATGCCCTGCTTCCACAAAGCAACTGCCACTACTGCCAGGCACTTGGTAAATACCCACAGGGCCAAAGAAAGGCCAAAAAGGAGGGCCCAGAATTAAAAATGGGCTCCCTGAAAGTGGAAGCAGAGGAAGCAATGATCGGTAGGAAAGTTTTGGATGTGCATGTAAGCATCCTACATGTCCAGAGAGCATAGCCAGTCCCCCTGGTGTAAAAGGGGTAACAGCCCCTGCACAGTGACCATCCGGAAGCACTTTTCCTTGACGTACAGAGTCAGATGGCTCAGGTCAAGGATGGACCAAAGATCCCCCGGTCTTTTTGGGGGTAAGGAAGAAGTCGGAGTAAACCCTCCTTCCTTGTTAAGTCAAAGGTACGGGCTCTATGGTTCTTTTTTGAGGACAGTCTGGATTTCTTCCCAAACTAGAGACAGATGGGTGGCAGGGCAGGTGGAGTTTACTGAGGGATTTTCTGGAGGCCGCTCTAGAAACTCCAGTGTGTCATTGTGCTCTATGATCTGAAGCACCCAGTTTTCTGTGATCACCCCTCCACCTGTCTAGGTGGGGGAAGAATCAACCCTCAACTGGCTCCCTCAGACCCTCAGCCGGGGGGGGGGGTTCACTAAGGAGTCAGGAGGTGGGGGTGGGCATTAGGGGCTGCAGGGGCCCATGGGGCTCTGGCAGTGGCAACAGCAGGGGCTGCTGTGGCCTTACGCTTGTGCTAACCCTTGGCAGGCTGGTTCCGAGATTGCTTATGGGATGACCTGCAAAAAGGACTGACATTGGCCTGCTGTAGGCTGAATGTGATACAGTGAATGGAGCGACTTGATGGCCCATTCTGACACCTGCAGGGTGAAAATAATGTCCTTGCCTTCCCCCCTCCCCAAAAAAGGACCAAAACTCAGAAGGGGGCATCCAAAATGTTGGACTCTATGTCTGAGGCAAAGCCAGATACCCAGAGACAAGAATGGAGCTGGAGGCAGACCCTAGCAGCTGTCCCATGCCCAGAGACATCCAGAGCATCATAAGCAGCCTGGAGGACATGATTGCCAATGTCCAAGCCCGATTTCAGGAGTTGGGCGAAGCTGCGTCTTGGTGGGGTCCTCTGGTAAGGTCTGCACCAGGTCTCTGGCTTGGTCCCAAAGAACATTTTGATACTGGATCATACTAACATACTAAAATGCCAGCAGAATAGGTCTAACGGTCTTTCGAGCCTCTGCTCGATTTGTCAGCCCCCACCCTGGGTGCTGACCTTGCTGCCCCCCTCGCCTTCTCTGGCTTCTCCCTTCCCAGTTCCGGATATTCTTGCTGCATTGGATTTTGCTTCCAGAACCCTTCCCCTGTACCTGTCCCAGCCCCTCTTGAACCCCTCCACCGTCTCTGCCTCCACCAGCCCCCTAGGCAGTGCATTCCATGGCTCCACCACCCTCTCAGTGAAGTAGCACCTCCTCCTTTCTCCCCTGAATCTTCCCCCCTCCAGCTTCCACCCATGCCCTCTAGTGGCCCCCTCCTCCTTCCTTCGAAGCACCCTGACTGTTCCTCCCCTATTTACCTTCTTCATGTACTTGAAGACCTCTATCATGTCCCCTCGATCCCTTCTCTCTTCCAATGTGTACATATTTAGCTCTTCGAGCCTCTCCTCATAGGTCCTGTCCCCCAAGCCCCAAATCATTTTGGTTGCCCTCCTCTGGACCTCTCCAGGAGTTTAATGTCCTCTTAAGTGTGGCCTCCAAAACTGCACGCAGTACTCAAGGTGTGGCCTCACCAAGCAGTTATACAGAGGAGTATCACTTCCTCCTTCTGGAGGTGATCCCCTAGCGATGCATCCCAGCATCCTGTTGGCCTTGGCTGCTGCCCTCCTACAAGTCTCTGAGTTGTTTATCTTGACATCCACCACCACCCCCAGGTCCCTCTCAGCCATTGAGACTTGTAGCATTTCCCCCCAACGGTGTACACTTGGCCCGGGTTTCTGGCCCCCAGGTGGAGTACCTTGCATTTCCCTGCATTGAACCTCAGCTTCCACTTTCTAGATGATCTTTCCAGAGCCTCCAGGTCCCCCTGTAGGGCCACTCTCCACTCCTCCCCATCCACCACCGCCCCCAGTTTTGAGTCACCTGCAAAGAGACTCGTCTCACTCCTGATTCCTGTCCTTATGTCAGAGACGTAGGCGTTGAACAGGAGGGGCCCAAGGACTGATCCCTGTGGGACCCCACTAATGACCCTCTTTGGGGATGAGACTATCCCACCAACTACGACCCTCTGGGTCTGGTCCTGGAGCCAATTGCCTATCCATCTGATCATCTGGTACCCCACCCCCATTTCTCCCAGCTTATCCAACAGGCCCATATGAGGAACAGAGTCAAATGCCTTGCTGAAGTCTAGAAAGAGGATGTCTACTGGTCTACCCAGGTCCAAGGCACTTGTCACCCAGTCATAGAACTCCACAAGGTTTGTCTGACACGATTTCCCGGATGAATCCATGCTGTCTATTGTCCAGGCACCCTGACTTATCCAGGTCCCCCCCAGCCTCTCCTTGACAATGCCCTCCATCACCTTGCCCACCACCGATGTCAGGCTGACAGGCCTGTAGTTCCCTGCCTCCTCCCTTGATCCCCCCTTGTGGATAGGCACTATATGCACCACCTTCCAGTCCTGGGGCACCAACCCTGTCCTCAGAGAGATGGTGAAAACCTCCACCAGGGGTTTCGCCAGGACATCTGCAAGTTCCTTCAGCACTCTGGGATGTAATTTATCTGGCTCTGGTGCTTTCTCCGTCTTAAGGGAGCTGAGGGCTTCCCTCACTCTCTCTGCTGTGATTTCCGCTTCCGCTACCTCTTCTCCCTGCTTAGCCCTCCCCCCTCCTGCCAGTGATGCCTCCCCCTCTCCCCAGACTCGCCAATCAGTAAGGGTCCCCCCTCCTCAGTATCTCTGTCTCCTCCCATGTATGATGCAGCACCCCCATTTTCCTTGGTGAAAACTGAGGTGAAGTACTCATTTAGTACATCAGCCTGCTCCCCCGGGTCTTGTGCCCATCTCTCGCCTGATTTAATCCTGCTATCTAAAGAACCTCTTGTTCCCTCTCCTAATTTCCCTGGCCAGGTTCTGCTTCTTCCTTGCCTTAGCCGCTCTCACCACCCTAGTGGCCCTTCTAGCCATCAGCTAATACTCCCTTCGATCCCTTTCACTCCTTGAGCACTTGAATTGCCTATAGGCTGCCTTCTTTCCCCGCACCACCTCCTGGACCTCCCTGGTCCACCAGCAGGGTTTTCCGGCCCTACTGTATTTTGTCTTACTTTGCACAGGTGCTGGTAGCATCTGCACCCCTCTCCTGATGATTTCCACCTACCATCAGCGCCCATGTCTGACCCAATCACATCCAATGCTCTAAGGATCCTTCCCATTTCCTTAAAACTGCTCCCGAAGTTAGTTACCTCCTCCGTCCTTTTTGTGCAGCCTTCTAGCCCTCCTAGGTCCAGGCAGAACCAGACCGTGGCATGGTCATTTCCCCGCCAACGGGTCCCTTACCTCCAGGCCCCTAATCTGGTCACTGTCTGCCAGAACCACATCCAGTACCCGTGCCTCCCTGGTCGGTTCCCCCACCTGCTGAGTTAGGAACACGTCTTGAAAGACATCCAACAACCTCTGTTCCCTGGTCACAGAAGATGTCATAGTCTCCCAGTCTGTTCCTGGCATGTTTAAGTCCCCCAACACCACCACCGTTCCTCTGCCAAGTCTGCAGTGTCTCCCAACATCTGCCACCAGATTCTCCTACAGCTCCTCCGCCAGGGCAGGGGTCAATACACCATTCCTATTTTTACTTTCTTGCCCCCCCCCTTGTTATCAAGGTGACCCAAATTGCTTCCACGGTTCCCTCCGCCTCCTCTACTCCCCCATGCCAATGCAGTTTTTGACTATCATTGCTACCCTCCCCCCATCCTTCCTGAACATAGTGTAACCCTCCAGGTTTAGGTCCTAGTCGTGTCCTGCAGTGGCCCAGGTCTCAGTAACCACTGCCACATCCACTGCTCCCTCAGTTAGCATCGCCGAAGCTCAGGCATTTTATTTCCCAAGCTCCTGGCATTTAGCAAGACTACCTTCCACCCTTCCCTATACTTCCATTTCCTGCTCGTGTTCCATGGGGATTCTGTTTTCCTGGTCTGCACTTCTACCAGTCGGCCTTTTCCCGCATTCCTCCAGCTCCCCAGGGGGGTGGAGACAGAGTCCTCCTTATCGGCAACCCTTGACAGCCTTTTGTCCCATCCCATCCCCCTTCACAAGTTTAAACCCCATTTTTCACCAATGAACCCCTCATTTTCAACTTAAGGATTCCCCTTCCCTCCAAATTGAGATGGAGTCTATCTCTAGCATACAGCTCCTTATCCTCCCAGGTCTCCCCCCAATCCCCCATCAACCCATTCCTTCTGGCCTCACACCACTCCCTGAGCCACTGGTTTATCTCCCTAGTCTTCCTTTCGTGCTCCCCACTAGCCCTTGGCACCGGCAGGATTTCTGAGAAGGAAACTGTGCATCCTATGTTATGACACACCCTGGCAAGCTCCCTGAATCTTGCCTGTATCTGTAGCTCGCTATTTCCCTCAATGTCATTTGCACCCAGGTGGACCAGTATGTCCGGGGAACCCCACAATCCTTTGCCAGCTGATACACCTCGTGCTTAGCCCTGTGCACTGTTAGTCCAGGGAAGCATCTTTGTTCTAACTGGCCAGGCTTCTCCCTCCCTATCCCATTTGATACCCCTGATCATAGAATCCCCAACAGGAGCACTCTCGACGTTCCTTTTCCTCCATTTCCCCCTTCCATGTCCCTCATTCTTCTACTAGCCCCTCCACCCAGCGGCTTCTTGTTCCTCCCCTTTCTGGGTGCTACATGCCACCCCTCCTTATTTACCCTGGCCACCCTCCCTCCAATCCTATGCCTCTCCTCCTGAGTATCCTTCTGTACCTTGCTAACTCCCCCCTCACTGCTCGCAACTGGTCCTTCTCCCCCATCTGCTAAACTAGCCTGGCTCATCCTCCCTTCCTTGCTGTCTCCATTTAGTCCCTCCTTGCTTGTTGTGCTCCCCTGGCCTAAACCCTCAGCTCCCTCTACTGAATCCTCCTTGTACTTCTGGTCCTTCTCTTTTACCTTTCCTCCCAACTGGTCCTTCTCCTTGCGCTTTCCTCCCTCTTCCCCTGCCCCCCTGCTCTGATTCACTGCTCCCCATTTTCCTGCATTCCAGGTTCCCCCTGTTCTTCCTGCTATCTGGCCTGCCCCTGCCCCCCACTCCCTTTCCGTCTCTAACCACCCCTGTCATGGCTATATCACCCCCCTCATCCTCGAGCAGAAGAAGAGAACTGAAGCAGTTACTGAGTGTAAGATCTGATCCACCTCCCTGCCTTGCTTCCTTCTGTCCTTCCCTGGCCATCTGCCTACTTCCCTGAGAATGTTGTCCCTCTGTCCCTCCTTTATGAGGGTCCCCAGTTACCTGCCTGCTTCCTTGGTAGTGTCCTTTTGGACCCCCTCTGCCAGGGTCCCTATGTGACCCCTGAGTATTCTCCTGTACTCCTTTCCCTATGCCGCTGCCCCCAGTGCTTGGTGCAACCCTGTGGGAGATCCCCTGCCCCCTTCCCCAACCATACCTCCCCCCTTCCCCCAGCTGTCTCCTAATCCCCGCAACCTCCTCCCTAAGCTGTGCCAGCTGGTAGCACACTGGGCAACCACCAAACTTCCAAGCCCAGTCCAGTATCATGGCTGCTCCACACCCTGTGCACCCCACTACCCTCCCAAAGATGCCGGCCCTACTGCCATGTGGTTCCATCCCCTTCCAAGTAGGTTTCCTTGGGTGAGCCACCAGGTTCCCCCCAGTCCAAGATACACCCATACTGCCTAATCAGGTCACCCACTAATCTTAGATACAGTCCCACAGTACACCGTTAACCCTGTTACTAGGTGCAGTACAACACAGTAAACTTATAAGGGAAATAAACAACTACCTAAGTTCCTCTCTCCCAGCCTTTAAATCCAACCCCCAGCAGCTAGAACTACATGAGCTGCACCTGCAGCCTTTTCCTCCAATTGCAGGGCTGGTGTTCCCCTATAAATTAGCAGAACTCTGGGGAGGGAGGGGTGGGGAGGGTGGATCTTGGGCAGACACCCGACTCGAGAGAGAGTGTATCAGCCCTGTGTCTCCCCTCCAAGCCCAGCAGCCAAATACCCAGGCCCAAGCAAATCTCACCAAATAGGTTTTAAATCAGAAGAAATAGGCCTCCACCAGTGCAGCCTGTTACACAGTGAAACATCCAACAAATGAGCCCACTTACAGCCACCAAACCAGTTTTCAAACTTCCAACAGCCCCCCAAACAATACCCTGCTAGCCCCTTAGAAGTAAGAAAGAAAAGAAATAACCTTCTACCAAGTAAAATCCACAAGAACCCTGTGAAAACAACAAGAAGCAGCTACTGTCCTGGAACACAACTGATCTTGTACCCTTCCAGTTCCTTATGTGGGCCACATAATTTAGGGCCCAGATAGCCAGGGTGGTAGATGCAAACTTTTGTCCTGGTGGTACAGCTGCTTGGACTCCTGGTCTGGGGGAAGGGCACTATGGTGCTTGGGCTTTTTAGTATGGTCATGCACCACATTCATCACCATGGAATCAGCCTTAAGGTGGCCCTTGTACAGGTCACTGGTAAGGCCACATCTAGAGTATGGAGTTCAGTACTGGTGCCCACACCTCAAAAAGGACATTAACCTGCTGGAGAAGGTCCAGAGGAGGGCTACAAAGATGACAGCTGGTCAGCAAGTTAAGGCATATGAGAAGAGGTTGAGGGCACTGAACATGTACTCCCTGGAAGACAGGAGAGAGAGAGAGAGAGAGAGAGAGGGGACATGATTGGGACATTCAAGTGCTTGAAAGGGATAATTAAGGTTGATAATAAGAGTATCTTTAAGCTGAGTGGCAACCATAACATGAGGGGGCACAGTCTGAAGCTGGAAGGTAGAAGGTTTAGGAGGGAGGTCAGGAAGCACTTCTTCGCAGAGAGGGTGGTGGACACTTGGAATGCACTGCCAGAAGAGGTAATCTCATTGAAGACAGTGGGTAGCTTTAAGAGAGGCTGGGATAAGAATAGGGGGAGGGTAAGGGTCATGAGTAGGGAGAAGTGGGGACAGTGGGGAGAGGGGGCAGGGACAGTAGCTCAAGCTGTGGACCCTGCAAAATGAACAGACCGATAGACCAAATGGCCTTCTACTGCTGGCTTCTTCATATGTTCGTATGTTCCCTAAAAAAGGGTTTGCCAGCCGGGGTGTGGTAAAGATAGTCTGCCGTCTTAAGCAGAGAAGGGGTGGCAGATAGATGATTCCATGCTGCCCTAGTGATGTCCTCATAAGAGTCAATCAAGGGGGGGGCATCACCATGGGGAGGGCATCCCACTGTCTGAGACAGATGGCCAGGCAGCGTCTCTCTGGGTCCTGCTCCTCCGTCTCCTAGCCCATAATGGGCTGGATGTGGCACATGACATCCATGAAAGTTGGATCGTCAGGAAGGGACTTTGGTACATCTTTGGGAGTGTCGTCCTCATCTGAGGACTCCCCAGGTGATGAGCAAGACTCTGAAGAATAGGATTCATCCTCAGTAATCCCACTATCTTGGGCCTATGCGGCGCTTATCCCTGTTAGAGCCTCAGTCGATGTTGGGGTTTCTTGATCCGATGTGTGGGGTCACTGGGCCAGCCCTATCCAGGTTCTGGGGTTTGGGGTCCCAGAGAGAACAGATGGGAGATGCCGGAGGTGACTCTTATGGGGCGAGGTTTGCCCTGGGATGAAGGACCACCATGCTGAGAATAAGGCATTATAATCAACCAGGGTGGTAGGTTGTACACTGGTGGAAAGGGATAAAAGGGTGCTGGGTAAGGGTACAATAGCAGCGGAGCCGGCGTAGGGTATCCAGGCGTAGGGCCACTTGGCATCAGCTGAGGATGTAGCATCAGCCCAACAGGTGTTGACTGCATCGTAGGTTGTGGCAAGGGAGACGATGGAGTTGGGTCCATCGACTGGGGCTGTAGCTGTGGCTGTGGCAACACTGGCAGCGGGCCAGCAGATGTTGGCCTGGAATGCCCAGGATAGGATTCACCTGGCCTATCCAGAGAAGCAGGTGCCCGAGGGGAAGGAGACCCCTGAGGCAAAGGCAGAAGTAATGCTTGAGAGGAGGAAGTGGAGGTAGCCTGCTGTGGGCATTGCCAGGAAGGACTGACATTGGTCCCAGTAGTTGGAACCAATGAAGGCAGCTCTGTGGCCAGGGGGAGGGTGTGACAGTTAAGGAACCAACACCCGAGATACCGATGCCTGCCAAGCCACCTGGCTGAGAGCCCATCGAGGATAAGGGCCTCAGTATCAGGGGCAATGGGACAGGAGATAAAGTCCCCTGCCCCGATGTGCCCCACCTTAGATAGTAACAAGGATGGGTGGCAGAGCCACCTAGAACCCAGAGGAAGAGAGGGCTGGCAGAACTGAAGAGGCCGACCTTGTTGTGGTCGATAGTTTGTGGGGTGACCACGAGTGGAAAGCTGACCGGTCCCGGTGTCTGTGTTTCCCAGATTTCTCCTTTTGAGAAGACAAAGAGGCCTTGGAGGACTGTGCTGCTGAGGCCAAAGAGTTCCTGGCCTGTAGCTCTTTCCCCATCATGAGCAACTTCTACTTCAAAATGTGGCTCTCCAGTGTTTTTAGATGATGTCACCGAGAGACCTGGTTGAATTTTTGGCAAAACTGGCTGGATTCAGTGCTGTGGTAGGGACTAGGTAGATGAGACATGCAGAGTGGCTGTACTTTTCAAGGATCTGTTTGCCACAGACACACTTTGAGGAGTGATTGGAAGACAAGGCTGTTCAGAAGGCATAAACTCATTGATGAAAACACAGAAAATGCAATGTTTTAAACTAAGAAAGAACGAAAAATAAAAAAGCGCGTCAATCGCAGGTAATGGTAGTCGACTGTAGCAGTGGCGTTCACTAATGTCTGCATGCGCAGGTCGATGGCGGGAAAAGAACTTAAGTAGGTGTGGGGAACTGCCCACTTTTATAAGCTAGGCTGACGTCAGCTGACTGGCAGCGATGGGTGGTCTCCCATGGCAGACTGCTAGCTAGAAGTTTTCTGTGTGGTCCTGGCATCTGATGGCTTAGTCCTACCACTGTTGCCTGTTGCAGGAGCCTTCCTCGAAGTAAGATTTGGTGTTTCTAGCCCAAGATGGCAATGATGTGACTAAGGTGTATGGAAAGCCATGCTGCCAAATGAAGGAAGAGGAGCATAGATGGAAAAAAGGGACACTGTGCGTCTAATCAGATGTCCTGGGTACTGGCAGACCAACAGCAGTAGCTTCTCTTATATCTTTTTATTTTCATTTTCTTTTTTATTATGATCAAAGTACAGATCCAAATATAATACATTTGGTATATGTAAGTATAAGCCACAACAGGGTGTGTATTAAAGGAGTTGGTTTGTTACCGAGGAGATCTGAGTAAAAACAAGTGTTTTATGCAGAGGCCACAGAAGATAGCTGGAGTAGTTTAGAGGTTTAAAAGTTTATTTAATGCCTGGGTAGTGCTAAACTGTGCCTGGTAAGTATAGCAGTATAGCCTGTGTTTCAGAAAATTATGTAAAGTAATCTAAAAAACAGTAAATAAAAGGCATAGCAGTAACATACAGGAATTTCAACATGAGAGCGGCTGATACTTTTTTATTTTCATTTTAGGTACAGTGATATGTTTTAGTAAGTAGTCTTTTTTGAGAGAAAAACGAGATCTGGTAGCTGACTGCATTTATAGAGATTCTGTGCATGGTCAGGTGACATCTCTTGGCCAATGAACTTTCTAGATTTTTTCTTGCCATTTTATAAGTAAATAATAAGCCACAACAGGGTGTGCATTAAAGAATTTTAATGCACACCCCAAGGATGTAGTGAGGCATGCAGCTGAAAGCTGAGTGACCTAATGTCCCTGAGAAGTGCATTTAAAGCCTTTAATGTAAACCCTGGAGTGGCTTGTCACACTTATAAAATGGCTCTTTATTGTCAATAAGGACTTGTAAAAAATTAAACGTTTTTTTCAGTTTAAAAAACATCTGTTTTTAAAATGTTTGTGTAATCCCCTACAAATGGGGGTTCCCGAAACGTCTTCTTTGAGCTTACCTAAATGCTCACTGCCAGGCTGGTGTTCTGCATTTTAGTAGATTAATGTATTGCCAGAGAGTGCCTGTATAGCCTCTGTGTACTGTCTCTTTAAGAGCTGCCTGGATTGCAGCCTTAATTAATCTAAAAGGGAGCTCTGTTAGAAGATGTGCTTGTTTGCTGATCATTTGTTAGAGTAGTAGTAATAATACTGCAGTTTTTTCTAACCTGCCTTCTTTGCAGCAAGGACTGTTCTGTTTATCTCCACCAACTTGGCCCAGGACTGTCAGAATGGGCCAATCAGTACTGTTGGGACTCTAAAATGGAGTCTACCTACAGGGGCTTGGTGGGGTCAGAACTTGTAGGAATTGTAGTTTTTGGATTTTGGCATCTAAAATAACCTGGAGGGGGAACACTTGTTGTGACTGACAGACAGATCAGCCAACCAAATCTTTTGGATCTTGGGGAAATTCCCAAGCTGCTTACATCTAGTTTCAGTTCTGAGTTGGGAAGTGAAGAGATAACAGCTTGAATGATTCAAGCAGCAGCCCCAGCGTAGATTCACGCAGGAGAACTGTGGAAAGGCCTGAGTTTTGGCCTGCATGCCTGCCTGCTGTCCTTGAGAGGGAACTTGTGCCTTTTTCGGACTGACTCCGAACTTGGAGAGTGAAGTAAGCCACTGAATTGTGACCGGGCTCCTACCTGAAGAAGACCGAAGATTTGCAGAATGCGATCAGCCTGTCTGGACTTCCAACCACCTCTGAACTCCCGGATTGTGCAGAGACTCTGTACCTGTGACCGGAGAGCCTTTTGCCTGGTACAGTGGAATTTCCGTACATGTGAATGTGTTGTGTGCTTATAGTGGGTCGTGATTTGGTTCCCTACTGTGGTTTGAATTGTGTTCTGCTTACTGGAAGCTGCATTAGAATTTTCTTATGTGTAAATGTGCTGTGTGCTGCTAGTGGGTCGCGATTTGGGTCCCCACTGTGGTTTGAACTATATTCTGCTTGCTGGAAACTGCATCCAGCTCCACGGACTGAATCCAACATCATCTCCATTGGGCCTGGGCCTTGCCACACTGGCCCAACCTGACTACCCGCTGCACAGAGAAAGTCATCAACAAGAGACCTGCCTGGGGATAAGCCCCCTGCTCAACATTTAAACAGGAATGACGCCTCAGTGATTCATGTAGGCCCCGCTTCTCCAGGGACTTCAGCTCAACAACCTGCAGTCTCGATTTCATCCTGCCTCTGTCTGGTATTGGGTATCATGAGTAAACATCAGGGTAGCTCCCTGCAACAACAGCTAAATCTAAAGTATTGTCATCTGATTGTCTGGTTGCTTTTTCTTTCACGAACTGAGCCCTCCGGCTCCGGATTACAAATAGTGTGTGTTGTGCATGTTGCTTTCTTCTATCACAGGGCCCCAACCAGCTGCAATGTTCCTGGCTAGCCCATCGTCTCCCTACCTGGGTACCCAGAGGTGTGACTGTGTGGGGACTTAAAGCGCATGCTTAACTATTTGATTAATATAGCCTTTAAGCCAATCAACCTGATTACGCCCCTTCCTTGTTCAAGTCCCCTGAATAAATCAGATCTGACATTTTTGCTGCATTTAACCTGACTGTGGTTCCAGTTTGTGCCAAAAGTACTGTACTGTAGCCATTTTCTGTGCATGACCTTGTTTTACATGGGGTCCCCAGGGTCGAGCCAGAGGAACCAGCCCTGGTGGTAAGTGCAAACAGTGTGAGTACTGGTATGATGTACAAGGGGTACTGTGAAAGTGATTATCGTATATTGCTCAGGCCACTAGAAGGGAAAGAGGGGGCTTACAGTGTCCCAGAGAGCCGTGCCCAGGTTAGTTTGACCACTACCAACCCTGACCTCCGGGTGGAGGCACAAGTTTCAGAACTCAGGCCCCTTAACCTGCTACTAGCCACACAGGCAGGGGTAGTAGCCCTTGGGATAGCGCCACCTAGGGGTTACATTTGCAAAGAAAAAAAATAATTTTATATAAATAGTCCCTGTTCTGTATTACACTGTGCAGCAGGTGGCGCTACAGCACTGGGAGCCCACTTTGTGCTCTATGTGTGGAGTCAGTTTTGTTTTTTAAGTTTGTTTTTCTGTTTTACAGGATAGTGTTGCTCACACACTCGGCTTTTGCTGCTGTTTCTTGGAAGCCAGCTCCAGCCCAGCTTGCAGTGTAAGTAAAGACCATAACGACTGTTGTGTCAGTTGGTCAGTAGTAGGCAGCATGCCCTGTGCCCTTCTCCCAGCTCCCAACTCTATGAAAGTACACCCCGTGCCCTTCTCACAGCTCCAAAAATTGTAGAAATGGGGCAGAGGAGCAGCTGTTTTCCCCTGAGGCAGGAGTCGCCATAGAAATTGCTCTCCCAGCCCCCACAAACTGTAGTAATGGGGCGAGGGAACACAGGAGGAGCTGTTGTTGGTGCTTGTGGCAGAAGCCTCACCTACTGTTGCCCCTCCCACCCCCCAAAGCAGGACAATGGGGGAGTTGCTCTCCCAGCCTCACAAACTCTACAAATGGGGTCGGGGAGCTTAGGAACACCACTGTTAATTGCAGCCAGAGCCGCATCAACATTCAGACCTCCCCGCAGGTTTTGCTATCAGAGTTTTCTTCATCCTAACTCCACCCGCTACAGCCAGCAGATAACAAGCGGTAAGGAACAGGTTTCATGAGAAAAAATGTAAGTGTGTGCACGATCACTTCCTGTCCTGCAACCCCCTTTATAAGCAGTAGGTCAGCAAAGAGGCTTCACTTGTGGACACTGCAATTAAAAAAAGAAAGCGATCACATTTGTTTCTGTGACTTTAAACTGCATGTAGGAGTGGCATAGGGCATCCAGAGTATTACTGCTATTGTGTTGCTGTGTTGGTTTGTTACCGAGAAAGTGATGATGGCTGTCATGTACTTGTTTATTATGATAATGACGGAGGGGGGGTAGATAATTGGGGCACTACTATGGATGGGGTGGGACTTTTAGCCAGGCTGGGGTGGACAGGGAAGTGTGGGTGCAGCAGGAAGAGTTAATAGGGAAAGAGTGAGAGCCAGGGGTAGAAACATGGCGAGCGTCAGGATGGAAGGGGGGAGTTACGGAATAAGTGGGCCAGCGGTGAGGAAAACATTTGCAAGGTGCTTTCATGTAGCGGTCGTAGAGTGCCTTGAAGATATTCAGGCTAACAGGGCAGCTCAGCTTCAAGTTCCTTTGTAACCTGTTCCACAATGTGGGTAAAGAGAAGCTTAGAGCAGCTTTGCCGAAATGAGTGTTGACTCTTGGAACTTGGAGGACAATTAAGGAATAGCTCCTTAGAGCGTAGGTGCCTAACACACTTCGAGGAATACAATCTGAGACATATGAGGGGAGCTTGTTGGTCACTGCTCTGAAAGTCCATAGGGCGGTGTTTCTATTCCTTCTATAGTGAAGGGAAGTCCAGCCTAATGAAGATTACAGGGAGCAGTGGAAAGTGGAAAGTGGAAGGCCAGTAATGAACCTGACAGCTCTGTGGTAGAGGGTGTCCAACTTAGCCAGTGCAAAGGCAGTGCAGTGGCTGTAAAGCAGGTCCACGTAATCTATTAAAGATAGGAAGGTAGCTTGAACCAGTTGAATCTTGGCCTCCTCTGTGAGCAGGTGGTTAATTCTGTAGAATAATCCTAATCTTTGCCTTAGTTTCTTCTGTAGTTCTTCAAGATGGTCGGCAAAGGAAAGTTTATGATCGAGCCAAACTCCTAGATATTTGAATTTAGCTACATACTCTAGTGTTTCGCCAAGAAAAGTGGTAATTTGTGGATAGCCCCCCAAGCAGGAATTGCTGGACTTGGGATGCTGGACTTGGGATGCTCATCATGTATCCCAATGGCAACCCTGTTGGAATTTCAAGCATTGCACTGTTGCATCCTCACAGTACGCAAACTGGCAGCTGTGGCCTGCGTCCTCAAGTTCATACAACATGGCACTGAGAACACCATCATTTCTGCAGACTCCAACTGGGTCTGCTGCTCCCTCACTGAATTCTTACCATTCTGGCAGAAGAACTCCTTTGCATCTTCTGACGGAACCCCAGTGAAATATAAAGCACTTGTAATTTATATTCATGAACTGGCCCAACACTTTATACAAAAGCTTTTCATCCACAAGGCTAAAGCTCATTCTAAAACAGACCCCTACCATTCCTTCAACAACCGAGCAGATACTCTTGCAAAAGAGGATGCTTGGGGGGGACACGTGGATGATGGACCATCCCAATGCCCTAGCAGCTGTCCAAATACCAGCTATGAAAAAGAAACCAGAACCATCTGAGCCACTGGACTTGTTCACGGAACAACATGCAGATCCCCAACTGAAAGATGTGCTCCATCTCCTTGACAAAGGAACTGAACAAGACTTGCCTACCCACAGTCCATACAAGGGACACACAAGTAGGTTACATTTATCACAAGATGGCAAATTGATCTAGTATCAACAAGAGGACTCATCCTACAAACTGTGGTGGTCCCTCAAGTACTGAAATCCGAATTTCTCCACCAGGCACATGACACCCCCGCTGGTGGACATCAGGGAGTTGAAAATACACTCCAGAGACTCAAAACTATTGGTTGATGGACTGGCATCACCAAAGATATCAGGCACTATATTGACAAGTGTCTAATCTGTGCACAAAACAACCCTATATCAACCAAATGGGGGAAATACCTAATCCAGTCTATAGAAGCACTCTGGATGGGGGTGGGGGGTTGATACTAGTCCTTTCACAGAAGAAAGGGTTCTAAAAGAACTCTTAAAACTGAAGGCGGATAAAGCAATGGGGCCTGATGGGACTCACCCCAGAATTCTAAAATAACTAAGGGAAGAACTAGTAACACAACTGACTACCCTTTTTAATAAATCATGGGAGGATGGTGTGGTACCTGAGGACTGGAGGAGGGCAGATGTGATTCCCCTTCACAAAAGTGGGAGCAAGACAGAGGCAGGAAACTACAGACCTGTCAGTTTGACCTCTGTGGTAGGGAAAATGATGGAATCACTTCTGAAGGAAAGAACTGTTGAGTACCTAGAGGCCAGAGGGGCACAGGACCCAAGGCAGTATGGATTCACAGCAGGAAGGTCATGTCAGACAAATCTAATTGATTTCTTTGACTGGGTGACCAAAGCAGTAGACCAGGGAGGGGCTGTGGACATGGCCTACCTAGACTTTAGCAAGGCATTTGACACAGTCCCGCACAAAAGATTAATAAACAAATAAGCCAGCCTGGAAGTGGGTCCCAGGGTGGTAGCCTGAGTAAAACACTGGTTGGACAACAGGACACAGCGAGTAATAGTAAATGGAGTGAACAGTGAAGAAAGGAGGATTACTAGTGGGGTACCGCAGGGTTCAGTACTTGGGCCGGTCCTTTTTAATGCCTTTATAAGTGACATTGCAGAGGGACTGGAAGGGAAAGTATGTCTCTTTGCAGATGACACAAAGATCTGCAACAGGGTTGATACACAAGGTGGGGTGGAAAGGATGAAAAGGGATTTGGCAAGGTTGGAGGAATGGTCAAATGTATGGCAGCTTAGATTCATTGCAAAGAAGTGCAAAGTAGTGCACCTGGGAAACAAAAACCCAAGGGAAGAGTACACAATGGAGGGTGAGATACTGACAACAACAAAAATGGAAAGGGACCTGGGGGTAGTCATAACAGACGACCTAAAGGTGGGCCAGCAATGTGAGAAGGCAATAAGGAGGGCTGGGGGGATAATGGGATGCGCGGAGCGAGGCATCACCAGTAGAAAACAAGAAGTTGTTGGCCCTCTGTACAGACAGTTGGTAAGACCACATCTGGAGTACTGTGTACAGCTCTGGAGACCCCATCTCTGCAAAGACATAGACAGGGTGGAGGCTGTCCAGAGGAGGGCAACAAAATGATGCAGGGTCTGCATCAGAAGACATATGAAGAAAGACTAAAGGAACTAAAGATGTATAGCCTCGAGGAAAGGAGGGAGAGGGGGGACATGATAGAAACTTTCAAATACCTCAAGGGAATCAACAAAGTCCAAGAGGGTAGCATCTTTCAGAAAAAGAGATGTGCAAAAACAAGGGGGCAAAATTTGAAGACAGAGGGGAACAGCTCAGAGGTAATGTGAGGAAGTATTTCTTCACAGATAGGGTTGTGGATACATGGAACAGCCTTCCTGAGGAGGTCGTAGAGTCAAAAACAGTGGGGGAATTCAAGAATGCATGGGAGAGACATAAGGCAATTCTAGTGGGGGGTAGGAGGAAGTAGGCTGTTGGTTAACTAGGATCTGCAGCTTATCAGTTAGGTAGAGAAATGGGCAGACTAGGTGAGCCAAGCGGTCCTTATCTGCCACCAAATTCTATGTTTCTATGTTTCGGACTATTGGGAGGATAAGTGATATGCCAAAGATCATACAATGAGTAGTTGGCTCCAGTGGGGTTTGAACCTGTGATCCCCTAGTTCCCCAGCTGGTGCTCTAACCACTAGGCCACACTGCCTCTAATGGCATGACACTGACCGTGACTAGTATGCAGAAAACCGCACAGAAAAATATACAGATTTCAGTAATAATAAAAAAAGAAAAAAGATGATTTTACTGTATTATGCCTCATAGCGCACCTCCGGCTTGCTCTTATCAGGCCATAACCCACACCTCGCCATGTCTTATTATATACTTAAAGCAACCCAGTATTCAGTTTGCCTTTTCTACTGTTGCTGCACATTGTAGTGACACTTCAACATTTCTAGCACAATGTAAAATGCCTCTAACACAACTGCATTACCTTAGTTTTATAACTCATACAGCTTAAAGGCATCCTTTAAGGTCTTAAGCTGTCCTAGTTGACAAAAACACATTTTTACAAGCTCACCTTTTCTAGAATTTACTGACATAAGCTGGTGGCTTTGAATCTACTTCCATTTTCCTAATAAAAGTAAATAAAAGTCCCAAAGATACTGGAAGACTCCAAAGTGCCATTCCCAGTGCCACAGCACACATTGGAGCCTTTCACTACTTTTGGCACTTTATTTCCCACTCCCTCATACTGTCACTTTACCCCAGCCAGCCCCACTATGCTACTCTCTTCCATTCTGCCTCAACCCTGTCCTATCCCATGGCACTCCATGGTTTACCCACCACAGCAGGGTCACCTACTGTAGGAGGGAACTTTATGGAGTTGGGCCAGTCAGGATCTAAGGTGTGGGACAGGATGCATTCTTCCATTTTGCTCCATCCTGGCTCCTAAGACTGACATGCACATGTTCAGTCACTGATGCACATGCATGCAACATGTCCCTTTGCTTTCCAAGCTTGGCATTACCTAACTCACTGCGACCCTGCAGATCTAGGGGGCACTGTGTAATGTATACTTGCCTCTTGGGCGTATCATCACTGGTTTTAAGTAGAGCGGAAGAAGGACCTCTCAACCCCAAGGGGCCACATGCGTGGGTCCCACCTGGCACAGTGTGGAGACCAGAGTCAGAAGTCAAACCTGGGTTACCTGCATAGCAGCAATATGTGCTACAACTGGCCCATCCAGTGGTCCTGGAGAGAGAGAGAGAGAAGAGAGAGAGAAGAGAGAGAAGAGAGAGAGAGAGACAGAGAGAGACAGAGAGAGAGAGAGAGAGAGAGAGAGACAGAGTTGGTGGAAAGAAAGAGAGGGAGAATCTTGCCCTGGAGGCCATTTTTAAACTTACAGCTCCTGCCAGAGTGAATGAAGGGAGGTTCCCAAGGAAGAGAAGGCCAGGTTCCCTGGAGCCACCAGAATTCCTACCACAGCAGAGGTAAGGCTGGGGCCTTGGTTTGTACCTCCTGTATTTCGGGCCAATGCAGGAGTAGTGCAGGGCCCTCAGCAGTCCTTCCTGAAGTACCACAGGAGGGGAGATAGAAGTGCAGCTCTAAATGGGCCCTCCTAGTTTGCCACTTGATGGGAGTTAGCAAAGCCGCCCCAAGGAAAACTTTCCACATTCCACCAGAGTGGGGGTAGTGTGGTGGCCCTGACCAGGTCTTCCTAGACTCTCATCAGAATGGGGTTAGGGTTAAAGCCTCAACCAGGCCCTAACAGATTCCACTGTGGAGTGAGATAATACAACCTCAAGCAGTCCCTTCTAAACTCCCAATGGAGTGGGGGGCAGTGCAGCAGTCCAGAACATTCCCTACTGGAGCTAGGATAGCACAGCAGCTCTGACTGGGACCTCCTAAACTTTTACTGAAATAGGGGTAGGACAGCAGTGCAACATGTTCTCTCCTGGATTCTCACCAGAGCAGGGGTAGCACTGAGGCCTTCACCAAGCTCTCCTGGATTCCGCTGGTGTGAGGGTAGTGTGGTGGCTCTCAGTGGGGCCTCCTGGATACTCACCAGATGGGGCTAGCACAGTGGTCCCGACTGGGCCCTCCTTGATTCCCACTGAAGTGGGAGTGGCACAGTAGACCAAAGTGGTCCCACCTTGATTCCTGCTGGAGTGGTGGCAGCACAGTGGGTCCTGTTGTATCCCCACATAAGAAGGTAGTACAGGACACACAGCTATCTCTATAATAACCTGCTGGAAATAGAGGGCAGTGCAAATGGGCAGGGATCAGCTGAACTGCCCTGAGAAGGCCTGGAGATACAGAAGAAGGAAGGGCTGTATCACAGAATTTCCACCACTGGGATCCTGTTAGCTAATGGAGTTCAATTACCTTAATGAATCTTACACTCTATTGGAAGAGTTAGTTTTTCTCTCTCACTCTTTGGAATGAATACCAGCCATCTCTGATTTCCCTGGACCACATGGAGTAGCTGCTTCCTCCACTGGAGAAAGGGGGTCCTTCACAGGATACTGTATCTGCAGATTGTGTGTGATGCTGAGTGGCAGTCTTTCCCTCTACAGGACACATACTATAGCTCTACAATTTTTTGGAGCCCAAAATCTGGATGCCATAGAACTTAGCAGTACATTGTAGTCTAGCTGCTGCCTAACCAAGGCTCTATACACTGCCTTCATTAGACAGTATCTTTTTATTTACTTTTATGGTTTCTCTTAATATATGCAACTATTGTATTGGCTTTATCTGGCGTAGCTCTGCTTCTGACTCTCATTTTAGTTTGTTGCTTACAGTGATGCTCAAGTCCTTCTCTTGGTCACTAGAAATATTTTCTACCAAGACCTATAATCTACCAGTTATAAGATTAAAATCTGAGTGCCATTTAGTTACTCATTCCTTTAGTTAGTTTGAATCATTCTAAAATTCATTTAGATTCTCCTGCTAACTTATTACTCTCCCAACATTGGTATCATATGCAAATTTAGAAACACAGCAACTCACTTCTGCATCTAGGTCACCCAACAATATTTTCCGAGTGGGTCTCAAGAACGATTTTTGTAACACCCCACTTGTTGCCTGATGACACCATTCATAAAGGCTACCATTAATTACCACTCTGTCTTTTACAATCCACCTAGTTTTTAACCAGCTGTTCTTAAACTACTCTGTCCTTTCATTTTCTAAATTAACCTCTTGTGTGGCACCAACTCAAAGCTTTACTTAAGTCCAGATACACAATATTCATAGGTTTCTCTCTATCAGGCTTTGGCTGTTTCCTCAAAGCACGAAATTAAATGTTTGGCACAAGTTCTCTTCATTAAATTGATACTAGGACACTGAATCTAAGAAGTATTTCTTTAGAAGATCAACAATTATGTCTAATAATTATTTGCGTCAGTTTTCCTTATACTTTTGTTAAGTTTACTGGTCCATAGTTGTGTGGTTCTGATTGGCCTGATTGACTCACTGAATGTGAAGCCTCACTTGGAGTACTGTGCCCAGTTCTGGGCACCATTCTACTAGAGAAGCACAGTGAAAACGTAAAAAAAAATTCAGAGGAGAGTGACACGAGTGATTAGGGACAACACAGAAGGGCTAGAGTACAAACATACTGCAAGTTACTGCACTGCAACTGATCTTGTTTCTCAGAAGAGTAGACAGAGTGAGTGGATATGATTCATGTGTTGAAAATAATAAAGGGAACTGAGGAAGTACACTTAAGTAAGCTCTTTGTTGCATGCCACGCACACAGACTTAGTACACACTGGCTCAAGCTGGGGTGGGGGAAGCATTACTTCACTTAGGAAATGGCTGGGATGCAAGGTAGAATGCTACAGAAGGCAATCAGATCAGATTCAGGTGGGTGCTTATGCACAAACTGGATGATTTCCTGATGAGGAATTACATTTATTTATTTCAAACGTTTTCCCAGGAATGACATACTGAGCTGGAGCTCATTTGTAGATATGGCCTGGGGAAGGCCAGGACATGGCAGGACACTACCTTTAGGTCAGTAGTGATTTTGGAAGTGAACTTTACGAACCATAGCTTTCTTTTATCCCATTAAAATGGCAATATACCTATAGAAAATACTGCAACTAACCTTTCCTTGAGGAAATTCTCAATCTTGATTAAACCAATCTAGTTCAGGCAGTTGCTGTCTTAACAGTAATTTCTTGGTTTAAAGCTATATAACTAATCTATATTATATCTGCCACCAACTTTGTTTATTTGTTTATGCATATATTTATGTCTGTGTATGTATGTACAGAAAGTCACTTGAGCATGACGTGCCAGTTTCAGTGGCGAGCAAAGGCAGTACAAGTAACACAGAAACAACAATCATTTGAAGACATATATATCACATAGGTCAGTGCTTCTTCAAATGCAGTTTTATGATCCATTATAGTTCACTTTTATACCTATATACTTATACTTGGGGCTGGTGGCAGTGTATGTTGAAAGTCATTTTTTTTTTTGCAAATAAAACATGCTGATTCCTTGTTTTAAAGTCGTTCCATGCGGACACTCTGTTATAAAAACAACATCTATTTCCTGTACTGTTATGTGTGCACTGACCCACTGTTCTCAGGGTTATTTTGACCATTATGTGTTGTTTAGAGTTAAAGAGCAAATGCACTACCTCTGTAAAAATGGAGTTAGTACTGTCATTAAGCAAGATATGTGAAAAAAGCAATATTCTTCAGCAGAAATATACAAACCATATCTTTTATAGATATAAGAATGTATTACCAGAGCAGTACCATATAAATGGGCACTAAGATTTAAAGGGGTATGGTGTAACAGCGACCGAACACCACACCCACTGAAAAAAATATAATATACAAATGTTTAGTCATCCTTAAAAGGTTATTCGGTTAAGAATATGCTGTACTATATCACAAGAATAAGTTATCAAATATGAACCCATCAGTTATGGATTGCACAACACTTTATACTTAAAATACCTATTAACATAAGATAAATACAGTATCTATTGTCAGGTATTGCTTACCTGTGTTGTGTAAGAACAACAACCGCAGATGGATGATTAGCACAGTAAATGAAGTAAAGGGATTTCATCTGGGAAATCAGATTTAAAAAACAGCCTCCCACCCTCTGCTGTGATTCAGGTAACCTGTTAATACAAGAAGGACAAATTAATTTGGAGGACTGCAAGAATGCACTGCAGATTTTACTGCCAGTATCAAGAAACACCACGGCTAACTATGAAAATTCTATCAAAAATGTACGACTTAATAATACTGCATGGGAACAGCGCCTTCAACTATTTATTACAGCATCAGACAGTGCTAAGAAATTTCATGAGGTGTACTGCTGTTGTGTGGTATAAATCAATCCATAGCCAAATGGAAAATCTAGACAGAAAACGTCCCCAGAACTATAATTTATCATGTGATACAGTTATTCAGAATATGAGTAATGTTTCAAAACTGACTTGAAAGCAGACACAGAAAAATACCATTATTCACCTGTGGAGAACTAACATTTGACACCTACAAATTCAAACAGGCCATCAGCCAGTGGGAATGTACAGCAGGGCTTCAATTAACATGATTTTCTAAGTAATTATGTCAATATAAATACTAAAAACTTTCAAAACTGACCTGGTAAAATTATTTTACCTTCATTTTCTAGCTTAAAATTAGGAATGTAAAACTATATATACTGTACTTGCAACATCTGGCACAACTTCTAGATTTTGGTCTATGGAATTATTTTACTCCTAACTGTATAAGGAAATGTATCTGAAGTCATAATCTACAAAAAGGACTCAACTTATTATATATGTGTGTAGTTGCTGTGGAAACAGGACACATTTCTGTCAAAACAGACCAAACTAAGTGGGTGCTAGTCTAAACACTTTAAAATATTTAAAAAGCAGGTAGATACTGAATGAAAAATCAAACTATATTTATAACAATTATGTTCATCTTTAGTAGTCAGATTTAGTACTTATTAGTCAAAATGTGTACTTGCTCCTTTTATTGGTATTCTGCATATTTCAGAATAATGTAGCACACATACGTCTTTTAGAAATATTCAGAATCTCCCCAAATGACCTTGTAGTTCTTGTGTTTGTGACATCACAGCCTGCTGTTATGGTAAGCACTATGAAGTCAGTTTGGGTAGGAACATGTTTTTTGTAAACACTTACAGTGTATGGTGGAATGCGGTTGTGTATGGAAATCCATGCACTACAAAAAGTTGTTCTGCTGCAGTAGTGACATGCTCACGAACGCAGAACGACTTTTCGTTCTGCGTTAGTGAGGACATCATAACACAAAGGGCTACAGCAGATGTCCTGATTGGTCCCTTGCTGTGTGAGAGGGGCACGCGAGTGTGCTGGGCAGCGGCAGTTGTGAATCGAGGGCCTCGGCAGAACCGAGCGAAAATATGGAAAAGTGAGTCTCTTTTTGCCTTTTTTTCAGGCACCATACGCTATAAAGAACAGTTTATGGTTACCCACACACTACAAGGCTATTGTTTTACCTCGTAGATATAATGCCAACTTGGAGACCCTCGAGCTTCGCTCTCGAAGTCAGCAGTCGGCATAGTATCCGCTCGGTGGAAGAATAGCCTTGTAGTGTATGGGTAACCATACACTATCCTATATCTCATGCTACTAAGATGTATTGTAAACAACAGAGATGAAAACTGAAAATCAAAAAAATGTATTCACTGGTGAAGTGAAATATTATCTTGATGAAACTACATGCTACAGAGCAGTACTCTTTAATAGATTTAAGTATTTTTTTTATAATTCATTTTCTATGCAAATCAGCTGTTTTGTAATGCATTTGTTTTCTATGCAGTACATCAGCTACTATGATTGTCAATATAAGAAGAAAGAAAGCAAACCAAATCAGTTGTCACAACACAATCTACAGAGATCGCTGGAGAAAATAAATCATTTAACACGAAGAAATGAAAATCACATACCTACCGTAATTCTTGATCTTTCTGTGTATCTTCACCATTCATCACTGTTGGGTAGTCAGCTGGAGGATCAGGAACCCACAGGAGCTTTTTTTTTTTTGCAAGGGGAGGAGTTGACATCAGGATGGTGCCACCCTCGAGGCCAATGTATTATCTGGTGCTCGCAGGTTGACCGGTAACCAGTGCTGACTCCTCCTCAGCCCCAGTTCTGTATGCCAGAGAGAGAGAGAGAGACAGAGAAATAGAAAGGGGGGGGGGCAAGGGAGCCTGAGAGATAGAAAAAGGAAAGGATGTAAAACTAAAAAGGAGGAATAAAGCCATAGAGAGGACAGAAGAGAAGGAAGACTAAGGGATTGGGATAAGAGGGCTCCAATCTCTGGGTGAGTAAGGGAAGGATGAAAGGGTGAAGGGTAGAAGTAAGAGAGAAAGAAAAGAGGGAGGATAGAGGAGACACCACCCCGAGGATATGGCCCTGGACTGCTCAAGGTAGGATGTTATGCCCCAGACCGGACCAATTAAGCCAGAGGAGGATCCAAAGGCTGAAGAAGCAGAATGGCACCAATCCAGAGGGTGAGTCACCCAGAGGGCCAAGGATGGGTTGGGATCTCCCCTTCCTGCCTAGAGAATCTGAAGTGGAAAACCACTTAGAAACATCCCTGGAGAGAAAAACCCCAAGGGACTGTCATTTAGCTGTTGTACCCTGGAACTGAACAGGATTAAAGTAAACCACATATGGGGAGGCACAATGTGGTTGGAGTGGAAATAACTGAGGGAGTCACTAGTGCCCCCCTCTATACCTCCTCAAGACTAAACTGGACGAAGCAGAGTAATCCAGGAACTACCTGGACTGACAAGGGGCTCTGGGGACTCCCAACAAAGGGAAGCCTCCCTGTCTGTCAACCCAGGGGGAAAAAAACCCTACCCCAAGGGGGGGAGAGAGGAAAGGGTGCTGGAGATGAACCAAGGTCCAGACTAAGAGACAAACAGGGAGGAGAAAGATCACCCAGAGACTGAGACCTGAGAGGGGAAGGTGGGTGGGATTCAGTGCTGAATGATGAAGATACACAGAAAGATCAAGAATTACAGTAGGTACATAATTTTCATATCTTATCTGTATCAGTCTTCACCATTCATCACTGTTGGATGATTACCAAGCCCCCCCGAAGGGAGCCCAGAACCTCCCTAAGGGACAAAGTCCCTCAGCCTCCAGTGGGGGAGACACTAGAGGAGGGACCCCTAACAGGCCTGGCTAGGCCTGAGGCTGGTCTGGGTGAGACAAGGTTCTCCTAGCAGGAGAGGGAAGGTGTCTCTGAAGCTCTGGTCTCACCCTACAGGAAAAGAGATGGGTTCCCTGGAAGGAGGAGGCAGTATCCCTACGCTAGGCCAAGGTTGACAACTGGGAGAGATGAAGCCACTCCATCTGCCTAATGCAGATCGCTGTCCCTGCCAACCTGGAATCCACTTAGTTGGTATCATAAGATGCCCTTGCTTGGTACCTCACATGCTCCAGGCCCCACGTGGAGAGGGCAATGTCTTGTCTGGTTGCCTCTGAGTCAGGCAAAGAGTCTAGGACCTGACCTAGCAGAGACCACTAGTGCCTGTTACAGGCAGCATGGTGGGCCTGATAAGCTGAAAGACAAAGCAGAAGGTGTGCCAACAAGCAGGCTCTCCTCCCCCAAAAATCAGACTCAGCTGAGTCAGATTCTGGGGGTCGGTCACACCTTGGGCTTCTATGCCCGGAGGGTGTGCCCAGGAAAGTCACGCATGAAGGTAGGTGAGGCAAGGCTCCTGGAGACCCAAAGGGTGCACAATACCTTTGGCAGAGGTCCCTCGGGGCTGGTGCTTGGGTTGAGGGACGTCACCAAGCCCGGTACAACACCTCCTGAAAGGGAGTAGGCCAGGCGGGAACCAACAGGTTGGCCGCACTCAACTCGACTATGAAGGCACGCACCGACCAGTCAGAAAATATGGAGCTCATCAAGCAACCCCGACAGGAAGCGCTGATAGCTGGAAAGATCAGCAGCTGGGGAAAGGTGGACAGAGGACTCCTCTCCCTGAGATGAGGAAGACGAGGGAGCCAATGAGCCTGGAGAGTTAGGTTCTGGCTGCACCGGGGAGTGGTGGAACACCTCCTGGTCCATGGACTGGTAGTAAACAGGAAATAGTGCAGCTGTGTAACTAAACTGCTCCCAGGTAAGGGGTCCCGTAGAACTGGAGTAATCTGGGAGAGAGGGAGGGGTTGGCAGAGGCAAAGGGGCCAGGCACCTTTGGGGAAGGGCACAGCCTCTGCCCGGGCTAGGGGACCTGCTGGGAGACCTCAATGGAGGAAGAGACCCAGAGATTCTGGCAGACAAAGGCCACTCAACTGAGTTGGAGCAGCCAGAGCTGAGCCCTAAAAGAGAATTCCCCCCACGAGGGGACCTCGGGAGAAAAGGTCGGACCAGCGCTGTGACTTCTCTCTGAAACCCTGCAGGTTCCCAGGAAAGGGCACTGCCCAGAATCCAGCCCCCTCAACCCCTCAGACTCCGACACAGCCCTCTTCCTTGCCATCAGCTGAGGCAACTGACACCCCGGAGCTGACTCCTGAGTCACAGCTGGAGGTGAAGCACCCTCCTTGCCTGAGATGCTCCAGCCGGCCCAGAAGTAGGGCCAGCAAGAGCTGTCACAGGAGGGGGTACACCTCCCAAAATGGAAGATGGACCACCAACTACAGGCTGCTTTGTGGTGCCCCCTTGGGCATCCGAGAACTGGTCGGTGCCATTGACCCTGGAATCGGGGAGGCCATCTGCTCCCTGGAAGGGGGCTGAACCAGAGTTGATGTGCTGGAGGAGGACGAGGAATCAGAAGATTCTGAAGAACCCAGAGTCAGTCTGGGTCAGCCTCAGCATCGTCCTCCCTGGAGGAGGCTTGAACTCAGACTACTCCACGATCCCTCCCAGCCATGGCACCACGAACCATCCCCATGCTGCCCACATTGCCACCCCTTCCCTGGCATCGTGAGCAGTACCGTTCAGAGACGGTGCTGGAGGCCGGCCCCGTGCCACCCGCGGCACCGCCCCAATCTCCTGCACCACAAGTGGCACTGGGATCAGGGGTGGCACTGACTGACAGCACTGAGGATGGCACCAGCCCAGGCCCAGATGCCTCAGACCATGACGCCGGGGGAGCCCTCGCCTCGGAGGAGGCGACTGCCTGCACGGTGCCTCCCGCCTGACCCCCAAAGGGGTCAGGCCAGGCCTCCTGCACCATGGAAGGGGTTCCTGATGAGGCAAAGCTAGAACAGCCAGAAATCCCCTCCTCTGTGGGCCATATAGGACCAGGAGGGGACCTGGAGGAAGGGTCAAGAACCCTGCTTTTGGTGATCCAGGTATGCACCTGTCCCCCGAAAGCCGGCAGTGCACGTCCGACTTATAATGCATGCAACTCCAACACACGATGATCCATGGAGAAACAGGCATCACATCTATCCATGTCGTGGCTAGGTTCCAAGCACGTAAGACATCGGTCATGCTGCTCCAAGATGGAATACAGTCGGCCACAGGGACACCGATGCATTGGAAGCCAACCTGCCCTGGAAGATTTTTGTCCCCCGAACCAGACATGAACAGATGGAAAAAATAACAACCACATTCAGCACTCGCTGTCGGCCGGAGAAAATAAAAGGAAAGATCTTACCAGTCGATCGCCAAGGAATGCAGCAGCAGAACTAGGGCCTTTCTTAACCGACGGACTAGGCTGCAGATCAAAATGGTGCTCACATGAGAGGTCATGCTCACTCGATGATGGGAGAAGCAGAACTGGGGCTGAGGAGTGGTCAGAGTCGGTTACTGGCCAACCCGCGAGTACCACTTAATACGTCGGCCTTGAGGGCGGCACCATCCCAACGATGGCCCCTCCCCTTGCAAAAAAAAAAGCTCCCACAGGTCCTGATCCTCCAGCTCACTTCCCAACAGTGATGAATGGTGAAGACTGACACAAATAAGATCAAAGGTTACCAATCACCCGGCCCAGTGGCACTGAGGGTTGAGGCGCTGGACGCCACACCTCACGCTACGCCAGCGTCCCGAGCTCGGGTCATCGGGGGTCGGCAGGGGAGGACTGGGATTGAGCATCGGGAGACAGCTCTCCTGATCCTGGGGTGGGATGGGGACTCTACATCACACTGCGGCGACCCCTGGGGATGCCCGGAGGTACCGCATGCAGCAGTGTAACGGAGGGGGGACCATGGCAGACATCTGCCGTATATGCTTGGATGTCATTGCATGTCCGTGGTCCCAATGGGGAAAGAACAAGGGAAAAGGGTCCGAGGCAGCTTGATAGCCGCAGCTCCGCTGGTCAACGATGCCTGGAAGGCATGTGCCGGTACTGGTTCCTCACCGGGCATGGGGGTTATGGGGGGCCCCCTATCCAGGTGTAGTTGCGTCTGCCAGCTGGGCACGTGAGCTTCAGGGTCGGCAGTGGAGTGGAGCGGTGGCTGGATGCAGGACAGGACTGTGGCTGCAGAGGAGAAAATGTTAAATGATAAAAAAAAAAAGGTTGCCAGTCACTTAAAATGATATATTATGAACAAGGCCACGATTTTCGGTTTTTAACGGACAACTCCGTAAAATTCCAGAATTAGGGCAGCCTGAAGACTCGTAAAAACAAAGATTTCATGGAATCTGGCATTTCATATCAGATCAGTAAATCTACAAAACGTGTATTTTTCTTATAATTCCTTCCTGTACTATTTTCAATTTGCTTTATTTGATGCTCTGTATATTAAGCCTTCTTTTATTCTGATTATTTATGCACATACTAAAAGAATGATAGCAGAATCCCGGTAAAATCCAGAAATTAGAGTAACAATCACCGGTGCAATTCCGGAATCTAAAGTCTTGAAAATGGAATTTCATTGTTTTAATTCCCGTAAATCAGTGGCCTTGACTATGAATGATCTCAAAACTTAAGAAGCAAGCAAGAAGACATGACCTGGTGTTGGTTAGCCTGAGATAAATGCACGGCCAGGCCATAATAAGGCATTACGCCACAGGCTGAGTGAAGTTAGCCCCTAGAAGTGCATTTTATCCTAGCCCAATCAACATTCAGAAGTGTCTAACTGTGTTTATAAAATGGGTCTACAGAAAAATTTGTAACTTTGGAAAATTAAAAAAAAAATCTTTAAATTGAATGTGAAATAGTGTCTATGCAGATAGCTGCCACTAGAGGGGGATAAGCCACTGTGTTGCTTTGTCAGTCATTACTAGCAGGTTCTTTTGTAAACTGGAGGCATATTATTTATTTATTTTATTTATTTAGTTGTTTAACCAGGTATAGCACACTAAGCTGAAAGCTTTTTTACAGGAGCGACCTGGGAGCACAAGGAGGTTAAGTGACTTGCTCAGGGTCACACAGTATGCAAGTGGAAGCTGTGGGATTCAAACCCAGGTCTGGTCTGCTGGATGTCACCAAATTTGCAGCTCAGAGCCTGTCTTTTTCCCCCCAGTGCTGATCCCCCAGCTCGCAGTCATTTAGTTACTGGTATTTATAAAAACAGCATGATTTTAAAGAGTTTTGAAACTGTGGTTTGGAGTTTTGTGAGGTTCTTTGAAGTTGCTTTGGTGAAACAGTGGATGAGGGAACAGGAACAGGAGTAGGAGCACACAAGGGGGATGATACGGAATAGCATAGAAAAAAATATATATTTCTGTGATACAGGCTTGATTTTTTAACATGAAAAATAGAAACAGTGGGAGTCTGAGTATTGTGTTGATCACAGCAAGTGAGCGATCGAGCAGGAGAAGGGCAGGGACGCTCTGCTGATGTGATCAGTGCACCAAGTGAATGAAGGAGGGAGGGAGTGAGTGAGCAGGGAATGGGCAGGCAAGTTCTGAGTGTGGTGGTAGTAAGTTTTAAAAAAAAAGTTGCCAGGAGAAGTAGGGAATTAAAAAAAAAAAGAGTACCATACATAAAAACATTACAGAAAGTGGAGAGGACACTTTGAAGTGCTGGCAGCGAGTGCCATTTTTTTACTACTACAGGGTAAAAAAGGTTGCCAATTTACACTTGGAAAAATCTACTTGGGCAAATTAATATTCTTGGTTTCATGAGGCAGGCTGGCATTGATACTTCTTTTAACCATTGTTGGTACAGTACTTAAAAGTATGGAGGATTTTCCTTTCTAAGTTTATCAGTTCACATAAAAGAACACAAAAACTGTTTAATAATACAGCAAAACTGTATTTCTTTTTACTACAGAATCTCTTTTAGAGCTTATTGAGTTATAGTTTGCATAACTTATACTAATACATTTCAGCCTCAGTTTTTAAGATAATTTATCAAATGCAGTCTAACTAGCTTGACTTTCTCACTGGTCGAGGCCCGGTCTCATGAAGGTATGCTACCCTGTTTGTAAAAACCCAGAGCTGAAAAGTTTGATGTGCACGCTATCGGAGCAATCAAATCAGAGTTCAAAGATCAGAATGCAAAATGAGAAAACAACAAAATCCAGTCACATCACAGGCCCCATCCCCCACCAGCATGTACACAGTCCATCCCCCAACCATCTCCAAAAGACAAAAAATAATCACAAAAACAACCTGCAAAACCCCACACCCAGGAATAAAAGAGAAATAACAAAGAAAAAGAAAAATGCCACAGTGCAAAGAAAAAAAAGGGAACAAAGTATCCCTGAAACAGTTTTTTCAAAACTATTTTGTTACAAACTTAGGCACATCTAGAACAAAAGTACCTAAGACCACAGACCATAAAACTAAAGTTGCTCAGTTGTCCTGAAATCTGATTTGCCAGCTGGCAGTTGCCAAACAGGCATTACTATAGCAGGACATCAGCATTCATTCATACATACCTCTCCTACCTGGAAGACGAGCACAAGGGCCCGCCAAGCAGGATCGATCTCTACGCTACCCACCCCACCCCACCCTTAGTTTGCTAAATATTTGGGTGCTATGGGGAGAGAAGTGGGTCATGGGTGTGTTGAGCAGAGGGTGAGGTATTTTTTATTTAGTTGTTTAACCAGGTATAGCACACTAAGCTGAAAGCTTTTTACAGGAGCAACCTGGGAGCACAAGGAGGTAAAGTGACTTGCTCAGGGTCACACAGTATGCAAGTGGAAGCTGTGGGATTCAAACCCAGGTCTGGTCTGCTGGATGTCACCAGATTTGCAGCTCAGAGCCTTAGACCACTGCGCTATACTGCCTCCCAGTATTACACTCAGGATGTCTGGTTCTGCCAGGGAGGGGGGGGGAGCTGGGGAGACCTACTCATTAAACATGGGTGGAGAGCACAAGTTTTTTTAATAAGAGTCCTGCAGATTCTTATATAGTAAATGGACTACCAATGTATTGTTTTCATATTTCAGGAGCATGTGGGGCAGAAGCATGGTTTGGGAATGGGATAATTAATTGCAGGGTGGATGTGTGGTGGTCTGCACAAGGTGGAGAAAGTTTTATTTTTACAACAGATGTCAAATCAGATTGGATTTCCAAATTCATATCTGATTTGGTATCACAATATTTAGGATTTTTGGTACCTATCCGAAATCCTAAATTCTTAATGAAATCCGAGGTATCCATTTTCCAAAACTGATATCTGAGCACCCTTACACAAAATATACAATGAATAACTAGACGATAATGTATGGGCAACAGTGAACAACAACACTGTGTTTGCTTAGAAAGAAGTCATGACAACCATTAGACCTTGAAAGTGAAGCTCGAAAGGTTCTCTGGTTGTCATGACAACCTTGGGAAGTAAACACACCATTGTTGTTCACTGTTGCCCATCTATTGTCTTTTACAGTATATGGGCACTTTTGAACAACAACTGGCAAGTGTAACAATCTGTATTACTCTGGCACTGTATCTTATTGGTAGCTGAAATGTGTCCTGTTCTGGTGCCACGTCCAAGAGCCACCCGGCAGTTGCAATCCAATATGCAGAGTGCACAGCACTTGTTGGACTCTAGTTATCCATAAAACTGATTTTTATTTTGTACAGCCAAAAGGAGAAGTCATACATTACGGGAAAAAAAAGAACCCAGAAAAACTTAACAGCCCCAACTGTAATAGTAAATAGATTGTCAAGTGATGTGATGTGATGTGATGGGCAGTTTGTAATGACTGCCATAAATGTTGTTTTTTTCAGAACAGTTACGTTACGTGGCTCTCCCATGCCTGACAGGAAAATGAGGAGCTCCTTTTAAATCAGTTTCAGTTTTCTTCAACATGCGCCAATTTTCTTGTTAATGAATGAACTGCAAGCAGCCTCTAATGACCGTTTTAGAAAAGAACATGGAAACCATCGCCGATCGCTCATTTTCCTCTTCACAACTGACAGCTGAAACTGACAAGAGAAAAAAATGAGCAATCGGTGATACTGAAAGAGAAAGTGGAGCACACAGGCATTCTATGTTGTTCTACCCTAGTAGTGACGTAGTCAAGATGGTGCAACAACAGTCTGATGTCACTACTAGGGTATAACATCACCAAGATATCATTGAATTCCATACACAGTAGTCCTTACCCATAATCAAATGCTGTATAAACTAAGGTTCTGAAGCAAACATACTCACATAACATGCTGACTACCTCATGACTAAAATCTGTTTTAAAAAGGAACTGTGCGGATGTCCCCCAGACCTCTCCTTAAAAGCAAGGACTCTTAAAGGATCCCAGAGCTGAAGTACAAAGTATGCAGATTCTCAGTATTCACTGAAGCTGTCCTTGATTCATTTATCATAAACTCCATGGATAAGTGCAATAAGGCATTCCAGAGCAGGTATTATGCCTTATAATAACCTCCAATTCAGTCAGTAAACCCACCACTCTGTGAGTTACTACAGTATATCTACACGATCAGATTTTATTCATTATGTAACGGACAATCCACTACAGGGCGTGCGGTCATGCTCTACCATGCCAGGAAAAACTACAAATCAGGGACCAGCACCCTCATTGACTGGATCCTTACCAGCCACCCTACCCATATAACCAATGTAGGTGTTCTCCCTGACTCGCTCAGTGATCACTCTCCAATAATATGTACCCGGACAAACAAGTTTCGTAAGCCGCCTCCAAAAATCATCTATAGCCGAGTCCTACCTTATGGCAACCTTACTCATCTCAAGACCTGTCTTAGACAGATAGACTGGTCCTTGATTTACAAAACTCAAGATGTTGACCTAGCCCTTGATTACTTTATTACTACTGTCAACACTGCCTGTGACACCTATGCACCAGTAAAAAGCGCAAAATCAAAGCCCTCACAAATCCCTGGCTCACAGCAAAGCTATTGGCACAACTCAAAAGTAGGATCACCTCTGGGCCACTGCAAGAGCTACTGGCACACTGTCGGACATTCAAAAGTATAAACAGGCTCGCAACCATTGTACTAAACAGATCCGCTTGATGAAGAGCTCCTACTTCAAGAATGCCCTCTCCACTCCTGGGCTAAGGAAACCTTCTGGGACAACATAAAGAATATCATGGGTCAGCAGTCCAAACCTCTCCTACAATAATGAATGTGGATGGAACCACTACATTAGACCCAGAGATCATTGCAAACACCCTAAATGATACCTTCACGGACCTTAGTGGTGTCCTCTCATCTGATTTCTTTACTGATGCTGACCCTCCAATTTCTACTTCTACTACTGCCTCTCCAACCAAACCACCCTTCCATTTCAAATTAGTAAAGGCACATGAAGTCTATAAATATGTAAAGAAGGCCATTTCTAAGTCCCGAGCAAGCAGCGACACTATTGACCTTAAACTTCTGTCCCTCACTCTGGAGGAAGTACTTCTCCTCTCACAAAATGTTCAATCTCTCCTCTGCTACAGCCAATTCCTAGGAAATGGAAGGCTGCAGTTGTCACTCCGGTGCACAAAAGTGGTGATAAGTCACTGCCTGGTAACTATCGCCGATATCAATACTACCACCTCTCTCTAAGGCCCTTGAACGCTTGGTGGCGGACCAACTTTCAGACTACCTGGAAAAGCACAACATACTATGCACTCAGCAGCATGGATTTAGGAAAGGGCACAGCACATCAACTGCCCTACTTGAATTCTCAGGAGCAATCCACAATGCCATGGACAAAGAAAACCTAACTGGAGCAGTCTACATTGACTTAATCAAGGCATTTGATACAGTTCACCATGGCCTACTTATCAAACAACTTCTATCCCTCGGGCTCTCGCAGGGTCCTGGTGACTCGGTTAAAAATTACCTTGCTCAGTGCTCTCAATCTGTAAAAGTAGCTGGAGTTCTCTCAGACTCAAACCGGTTTGCTCAGGAGTTCCCCAGGATCCATCCTGGCCCTCCTTTCAGCCTTTTCCTAAACTCCTCCCAAATCCTGCCCTGAACAAATAATCCTTATGCCGACGATGCCGGATTCTGCCACTCATAAAGATCCGAACTCTTATGCCTCAACCTTCAGCATGCTTTTTTCCAAAGTTGAGATGTGGTTCCTTGAACATAAGCTGGTTCTAAACCACAAAAAAACTAAATCCATGCTCTTCTCTAACCCTCAAAACAAGAAACGGCAAGTCCCACTCACCATTAATACATACCTGGGAAATACCCTTGAACAAGTGCCAATTTTTAAATATCTTGGAATCAACTTTGATCAAGGCCTAACCTTTGCAACTCACATTGATAGTACAGCAAAAACTTAATCAGCGAATTGGGATTCTGTATCGAACCGACAGCTTCTACCTATTCTGCACTGAGGATTGCCATCCAATCTTCTATCATCTCAGTCATTGACTATGGCTTAGTTATATACGGATCTGCCACTACTACAGCACTTAGTCGCATTACAACATCCCAAATAGCCTGTCGGCTACTCACTGGTGCACATCGACGCACTCCACACATGTGAACTCTATGTTGACTCAGGTTGGTTGCAACTCACAAACCGGATAAAGTACCTTACCTGCCTGATGGCTTAAAAATCCACTCTGGGCCTCACTCCACCCTGTATCCAAGACCTGTTATGCCCGAACGCTTAGCACCTGCTTTACCAGAAGATCAGAACACCAGCCTCTCCAAGTCCCCGATGCCGGACTTCCCAGGGACAAAGATCATTTGCCTATCGTGCCCCCAGCTGGCTAAATGCCCTCAGCACTCATATTACTGCCTCCACCTCTCTAGGTATTTTCAAATCAAGGCTTTTCTCTCACCTTGCCACCTCCAGCTCCTGTGACTGCCCTGATTAAACCTCCTATTTTCTCACTACCCACCCTGTTCCGTTATTTGACAAAGACATGTTTGGGAAACCTTTTCTCCTGCTATTGTCTGCTCCCCACACCTTTGACTTAACCTCTCCGTTCTGGACTTTTTCCCTATTTGTTTCTCCTAATCTGGCATGACCTCTTTCTTGTAATAATAATGTGATTATTGATATCTCATGTCCTTTTGCACAGGTGATTTGATATGTATTTGTATATGTTTTCTTGCTCTTGACACAACACAAATTGTTGCGTTATCTATGTAACCTTTTGTACTGTACCTAACTGACGTGGAACCTTTGTAAAAGAGTCTCTGGCTCAAAGGTAGTAATTCCTAGAACAAAAAACTAAACTAAACTAAACTAAACTAAACCATACACACACCTTGGGTGCGTTGAGAGGCATGAGGCCACAGGCCGTGTTTGTGCAACCACTCAAGGAATGCATATATCAGAGCATGATCGTGCGCCTCGTAATGGATTATCTGTCATATAAAATGTCCAGAAGGTTCTAAGGGATGAAAAGAAGAGCAGGCATGCGGTCTTTGTGGAATGACGCACAGTCATGTGATATGTTTCATCCAATCAGGAGACCAGACTTTCACAGATTTTTCTTATCCATTGTATAAATAATGAGGTACCATGCTGTAGTACTTTGCTTCAATGTCAGAGCAGAACCACAGTAATAGTAATGGTAGCATTGTGCTTGGGAGTGCAGCATTCCAGAAGAATCTGTTCTGTTTTTTCTGCACTTAATTTTTTTTTTTTTTTAATGTTATTTCAATATTTTCTTGGCACTCTTCTGTACTCGCCTTAATAGTTTTTTAGAAACACATTACAAAACTGACTACTAGTAGCAAAGGGAAAAGAAAAGGTCTGGAACAAGGTAACCCATCCTAGCTGAGGCTACCTTAATTCTAAGCAGCCAAGCTTATTGGATTCACTCTTTTATTTAGGCCCACGATGACAGTATGATGTCTGCCAGCCAATGCTGAATCTCTCATGACCTCAAAAAATGTTATTTTTCAGACTGTGGAAGATATAGCTATAGTTTAGGATAGAAAAGAATATGCACCCAGATTCTGAATAATAGTAACCTCAAAGATCCTCAGATACTACATGAAAAATCAGGAAAACTACCCTATGCATTTAGACATCATTTAAAATTTAGATATTTCCTGTATTTACCTTCCCACTTTCTTTTTTATTAAGGACATTCAAATGAAACCAAGCGACTCTGTCATTTTACAAGTGAAATCACAATCCTCTGTGACATCATAAGCATGTCCATAGCCACCAAATGTGATGCCACAACTACAGAATTGTGATGTCGCATGCAGACAAGCAGAACAGATGAAGGCCAAGTGACAGAGATCATGTTTTTATGAAAATGACATCAGACATAAAGGACAACAGAACATTAAGCAGATGAAATATAAGCTTAATTGTTTGTATGTGTTAAATTTTTCCCGTTGTCCTTGTGATGACAAAGGTTTCCACACCCATATAAAATAATCTAGGGGCAATTATGGGTGGTAAGCCAAAGCCAGGCAATATGCTGCTGAAATCAAGACATTAAATGCAAAGTTAAGATGCATTAGGAGTGGGTAAGGTGCAGGTTAAGGGAGATGATCCTCCCTCTGTATAAGACCTTGGTTAGACTGCACCCAGTTCTAGTCAATACAGTATGGAAGACATTGAAGGGATAAGAGATGGACCCACCCATGTCCACCAAGATTGAGTTCCATGCTAAAAATGAATGACAAAAAATATCTCACGAGGGCTTGAAGTTAGAATGGCCTTCAATAGACTTCTGGAGACATCGCTGGACAAATGGCAGTGCTCTAAAACAACTTCCGACCAGAAAGCACAAACAATAACTTTTCACAGCACAGCTCAGATTAAAAATTATCTAAACCATTACAATATGGGAAAATTACACTATTGGGAAAAATTTCAAGTCCAATGACAAGCTGCACCTATGGATGACAATGGATCTGAGGCTGAACAATGTGACTTCGCTCTCTTCCAGGCCTCCAGCATGGTGGCAGCTCTGGCTGTCTCCCCAACATAACAAAAAAGAACACCAAAGAAAGGTTGGAAGTTTGAACTTAAACTAAGGAAACTACAGGTGATCAGATCAGAATTTATTAAGAATTTAAGGTCACAAAAGAACAAGTAGACCAACTAGTGATCAGAGCACAGGAGATGGAGCACCACATCAATAAGTCGACACCCAACTACACAAACTACACAAATTAGAAGCTGCCATGGAACATGTTATGCAGATCCAGGAGGCAATCCATGACCGAAAAGAAGACGCTGAGGCCTGCACTCATCGCAAAATTCTCAGACCCCATGGTATACCAGAATCTTCAGACAGCACTGACCTTAACAAATTCCTAACAAGTTTCTTTAAAGAACTGCTCAACCTGGATCTCAGCTTTGAGTTTGACACCAAACGAGCATATGCCGCACTGGGGCTTAAACCTACTTCCCCAAACTGATGACCTAGGTCCCTTACTGTCTGATTCTATAAACATGTCACAAAAGAGGAGCTTCTCCACTGGGCTAGACTGCAGAAATCCCTTCAGTGACAGGACTTTTGAACCTTTATTGATAATGGTTATCCCACCACAATGATGTGACTCAAAAGACCATACATACCTCTGTTCCCAACCTTGCAACAAACTCAGTTCTACTTCAAAACACCTTATCTTGCTAAATTAAAAGTTAAGTACCTGGATGGCCAGCACACCTGTGACTCAGGAGGCACAGAAGGGCGTGTAGGAGAGAGGGCTATCAGTCCCACAACTTAGCAACTGCAGGGAGCCAGCGAGACCCTCCTTCATAACACAGTGGTGGTGTCAATCCTCCACAGCAGTCTGGAAGAAACAGTCCAAAGACGCCATGGCAGAAATCATCGAGAAATTCCAGGAACTGACTAGAACCATGACCTGAGACTCCTGCTTTATATCCTTGTTTTTTCTACACCTCATGATGACAGGCACAGGGCTGGGTCTGTGTAGGGGAGGGCCTGCTGTGAGCTCATTCTTGGGTGGGGCACTGGGCTGGAGAGGAAGTTGACACCGAGGAGGCATCCATACTGCAGACGGTCATAAGAGGCACCCAGTCACCTGACTGGAAGAAGTTGGTGACCCAAGTAACTCACACAAAGGTAATGCAATGGAGGAGTGATGTGGCAATGGAGGAGTCAGTTGACCGGTTATCTCCTTGAGATCAGTACAACTGGAGCACAACTAACATGCCAGTTAAGAGGGCAAGACAACAACCCAGCAAAGGTTACACCCCTCATATCCTTCTACTGTGCCTCACTACCACAGAGTCCTCCCTGGACAAGATCCATAGTTGCACTAAACAAATGCTATACTCTGGAACCTCCTCCATGACAGTGTGATCACTTCAGCATTGCTCCCTTCTCCGGCTCATTTCCGTTTACCACCCTGCTCCCCCTCCCCTTCGAGTTTGTCTGTAACTCCTTCAACACAGAGTTGATCTCAGACCCTCAATCACACTTCTGCCCACTTAGCTGCCCCACCCTGGACCCAAGTTACTCAGGCGTGAAACAGACATGGTATGGTGGAGAGACTTCTGGACCTGCCTGGGAGATTACTCTAAAGTGCACAGGTCTGTACCCACCAACTCCTGAACATTAACCTTGGCCCCTGTGACTAATACTTGATGCAATCAGGGAAGGGATACGAAAATGTCTGTTACCACATAAAGTATGAGATTATGGGTAGTTGCCACATAAGCCAAGTAGAGGTTGTATTCCTGCCCCCCCCCCCCCGTGGCAGATCTAACAAATCTCCAAACGGCATCAGAAAAGAATGGTTATATAAGAACTTACCGTAACAGTAGATCTTCAGCACAATCTCTTTCATCAGGTCACACCTTTGCAACTACCACATCAGGTACCAGGATCACATGAAATCTTTATCCATAGCAGTCTACTAGGGGCCACCCACTTTGACATCATAAGCCGACATCGCCTGTGATACATAAGCATGGGTGGCCCTGCTTCCTCCTTAGTTCTTTTCCCGCCGGGGACCATACAAGCTAGGCCTCCCACTAGGGATACCAAGGAGAGAGAAGAAGTACCCAGCTATGGAAAGGCTGGAGCAACAGGAAAGCCAGACCGGATACAGAGACAGAAGGGGGATGGGACGGCATGACCTGATGAAAGAGATTCCCCTCAAAGATCTACTGTTTTGGTAAGTTCTTAAGTAACTGTTCTATCTTCTTCAGAGATATCTCTTTCATCAGGTCACACCTATGAAACGAGTCCCAAGCAGCGACGGCAAGCAAAACAGCCCAGGTGGCAGGAGGCCAAAGGCCTAAGAAAGAAGGTCCTGATGCACAGCTACGCTGAAGCCTGCCCACATTCTAGAGGTAATGTCCAGACTGTAGTGCTTTGTGAAAGTGTGGTATTATCCATCGATCCATGGTCCAGTACTCCTGATTGTACCCCCACCTAGTGGACAGCAACACATATGTAGGTATATGTACTAACTTTAGGGTAGAGACACTTATCGTACAAGCACAAGTGTCAGGATCTGGGTTCTACTGTATCTCACTAAGGCATACTATGTGCCATCGTATTATACTAATGTATCTTACTCCTGGGAGATGCTTTCCATTATATTTTTTACTGTATAATCATAAGTTAGGCAACAGTGCCATCTTTAATGCTTGTGCATCACTGTTACTGCAAGTGACCTTGGAGACTCCTAAGAGACCCCACTGTTCATACTATCTTTTGCTAGCTAAGCAACTTCTCATGTTAGGATGGTTACTCATACCACCTGCTGCTGTCCAACTGCATATTTTTTATGTATCTTCTTTTATAGTTGTCATGGTAATTATCGGGGTATAAGACCCCTTGTAGCACGTAGCTTCACTGAGACTAGAGACTGCACCTACATAGGTAAGGAAAACTGGAAGCGCTCCCAGTGTATACACTGCTGGTAGTAAGCCTGTATCATTATTTACTAATAATAAACTACATTTATTACTTGTGCACCACTTGTCTGTTGTCTCTTCCTTTGTGCCGTTCCAGCAAGAACCTGAGAAAGGTAATGTTATTACCCAGTTACATTTGGCGAACATGTGCAGGTTGGAAGGTACAAAGCGAAGATTCCATTCAGTTCATTTTGAATGTCAAGTAGTGTAGTGTGAATTTCACTTACTTGGACCTACTCATCCTTACGGTGGTAGCGATTGTGATGGACACACTCTGTCTCTGTCTCAGGTGTGACAGTGTACTGCCTTGGTATCACCGTTCACCCACCGGGGACCGTAAAGCTGTTGATGACGACGCCAAGGATTTTGACCAGTTTTCCAACTGCTTCTTTGTCTGTTTGTCATGTCTGATCTTTTCAAAAAACTGAGACTCGATGTCTTGAACTGCCTCACATCCCATGGCGGATGGACAGATTTCGAACTGGACAGAAAATCTGCAGAAAAATCGTTGCTGTTAATATCTGACCAATACTTAAGAGTCCAAACAAGCAGCCAAAAAATACAACCTTAAAGGTCTTTTGGTTGCGGCTCTACATACTGCTGCTGAGAGTCTCACAGTGAAGTGTGCCTCCCTTGAACTGCAAAACAGCGCTCTAAAAAAGGAGATGGGCTTGCAGGCATCAGAGTTACAGAAAAAGGAACATAAACTAGTGGAGGAGACACAGTCACTTCGCGATGCCAGTAATAGACTGCTGCAGTGTACTGCTTAAGATTCTGAGCAAGAAATGTGTATGCTGAGCGATGATTGTGAAAGGTTGAAATGTGATGAAAAACAGTGTATCTGAACGATATTTTGAGCGATACGAATGAAGATTTGAGTGAGGAGAATGCTGAGTTGAAAGAGGAGTATCAGAGAATGAATCATGAGTTGGAGAAAGAACTTAAGGAAAATGTCCAACTGGGCGCCGCGTACAGAGTGTTGCAGCATGAGGTTGAGAAGGGTATTGAGCAGGGCACTGCAAGAGTTTGTCGCAGAAAGTGTGGAGAAAAGATGGTGAAGTTGCACCATCAATGGGGGGGTTCTTGCTGGCCATGTTAAAGCCATGAATGGGTTCCAGTATACACCCATTGAGATTGCGTCATCCAGTGATGACGACTCTGACTTTGATGATGAGGCATGCCACGTCACACGCAAGTCCAACCCCCATGGTGGTGTTACTTCTGCCAGCCATCCCCAAGATGATACCCACGTCGGCATGCATTCTGCATCCCCACGTCTACACACATGGCCGGAAGCCATAGCGTGCTACCCACCAAGATAGTGGCCCCTTGATACAGAGACGGAGGTCAGGATCTGCATCGCACTTCCCTTGCTCCTCTCAACAGGGGAGATGCTGTGGACATCTGTGGCTTAATTCAAGAGGCCCTTAGTAACATTACCATACCGGAGGACCCACGGAGAGCCATCAGGGACCAAATTGGATGAATGTTCAAAGGAAACAGTCACTCAGGACCATGCGTACAAGACAGTCGCCGATGCGGCAGCGGAAGCTGCACTACATTGCCATGGAATGTATTGAGCTGAATGCGACTCCTCATACGTCCAACCCCCTGCAAGTTGCTCACTCTGTCCAACAAACTGCCCAAAGTATTGGACAGATGGCCCCAACTGACAATCTCAGTTGCCATTTGGAGAAGGTGCACTCCATCTGTGAGAAGCTTTCTCTCCAACCAGAGTATCAGGTTCAAATCTTGCGACAGACAATCAAACCTACCCTCTGGGACAAACTCCCAGAGACAGTACACAACTGCAACACCCTTGTCTACAATGACACTGCTGTGGCCCTCATTGCAGCCAACTCCCCGGGTGTCATGAGACCTCACCTGGCCTACAAGGTTAGGCAGAATGTGAAGGAAAGCCCCGCAGCATACCACCAATGGTTGTGGCTCGCATAGTACACTGGTAAAGGCCTAGCAGGTGAACTCGCAGACCGAGACCAGACTGAGTACAAGGATCTGTACATCCGGAACATGACTCTGGCCTTGTGGGAAAAGGTTGAGCTTAATGTTTACTCAACTACCGATACCTTTGCACAAATTCTTACTAAAAATGGAGCGTGCCTATCAGATCTACCTCTGTAACCTAGCATCCTGTAAATCCAACAAGCCTGCTGCCATACAAGTCCCGGCAGCACAGGTGGCTGCTGTACAGACCACCTCCAATACGCCTACCCACTATACTGTGGAAGGTAATAACCAGAAAAATGATACCCCTTCTGACGACAAGTAGTCGCATGGGGGGGGGGGACTGGAACTACAAAAACAACAGGAACAGAGACAGGAGCAATTGGAAAAATCCAAACGCTCAACAGGATGGCCGGAACCACAATGGTCCTAGCTATCGAAGTCTCAAAGACAAAAACAAAACCCCTCCACAAATTGCTGGAGGAGATCCATGCTGAAAGAGCGGCTAAGCCTATGCAAACTGTAGCAGCCCTCACTCCGGCCGCTGGCAGCCATGTGGTCAGGGAAATCCTTTCCTGCCTTTGGCTACCGAACAAACGAACAGCAGGGGGAAGAATCCTTTTGTGTCATTGGCTACTGGCTGGGCCGATGCGATGACCAAGGAGGACCCATCCGCACAGGCCGCTGTCACACCTGTGACATCACAGATACATCTGTATCCTATGCAAGACATACAGGAGGCCCAGAAAGATCCTACAGGCCTCAGGTTTCAGGAACAGGATGATGATTACGATTCTGAAAATGCAGATTGACAATTACAGGCCCCAGTCTGGACTGTGAGATTCTTGGTTGTTGACACAAGCAGATGGCTTTGCGTAAAGGCCACGGTCAGGGGCCGCCACCTTACCTTGCTTCTGGAAACCGGAGCAGCCATGTCAGTCCTCCATGATGAGGACCCAGTATAATCTGACTGGTCTACCAGCTGGAAGACCAGTGCCCAGGGTGTAGATGGTACCCAGCTACACACCTACTGATCTGTTCCTCTACCTGTGGTGGTTGGCCACCTCAGGACAAATTTTGTCCCTGACCTTATAATATTATGTCATCATTCCAACATATTGGGAATTGACTTTCTAGCACTGCATGGCTGTGTAGTGGATCTAGCCAACAGGCTACTTCTCCAGATCAAAGGATAATGTCATGCTGTCACCATACCAGATTCACACGTGGTGGCAGCCATCTCCCATAACAACAAGGAGTATGAAGTCATGGCTTTGTTCAAAAGTCATGACTTGTTTTCTGAACTTGCATCCTTATTGCAAAAACATCTTGACGTATTTGCCACCAACAAGCACGATTGTGGTAGGATGCACACTACCACTGAGATCACAGGGCCTAACCCCTGTGAGGTAGAAGCAGTATCTGCCCTGTTGAAGCCTTGCCATCACTGAGGGAGACCATTCAACTACTGCTACAGCAAGGAGTGATTAGCACGTGTGTCTCCACTGTCAATTCGCCTATCTGGCCTGTGAAAAAGCCAAATGGAGCTTGGAGACTCACAACTGATTACAGGAAACTTAATCAAGTTACCCCAGCTGCACCCCAACAGTAGCATCTGCACCTTATGTGCTGAAGCTGTTGACACCTGACAAACAGCAGTTCACAACTCTTGACATCTCTAATGGGTTTTTGTCACTCCCATTAGCACAGGAAAGTCAATACAAATTTGCTTTCACCTTTGATGGACGCCAGAACACCTGGACTGGTCTTCCCCAGGGCTTCCACAACAACCCTTCCCTCTTCCACCTCCACATGATGGATGCCCTGCAGGGGTACTCCACACCCCAGTGTCTCCTGTAGTATGTGGATGACTTGCTTCTAGCAACCACCACAAAGGAAGATCATTTGGCCCTTCTAGATGAACTTCTATCTCTCCTCAGGAGAGCAGGCCTCCAGTACAACCCCTCTAAGGCACAGTTGTGTGAAAAAGAGGTCATCTTCCTTGGCCTAAGCATCACAGACCAAGGCAGAAGCCCAGCTGTCAAGAAGATCCAGGGCCTGCAAGATCTGTCACTTCCTACTAGAGTGGCAACACTCAGATGCTTTTTAGGAATGGTAAACTACTCCAGGGATTTTATCCCCGATTTTGCCTTGAAGGCTGCTCCCTTGTGTCATGGAGGCACAGGTCAGGAAGCATACAGAAAACCTAGAAGCAGTTGTAAAATTCTGCAAAACTGTTTATTTGTAGTTACAATAACATAAAATAAACCTGTTAAGAATAACTAGATACAGGATCAAAAAAAAAATCTATTGTAAAAAAAAATCTTTCTTGCAGCTTAGCTTAGCTGTTTTTATATAAGCCTTTTCCAACCCTCCTCCTTTGCAAACATCCTATCTTTGCAAAACATTCAGTTTTTTGTCAATTTCAGGAGCTGCTAGAACATTGAGAACTTCCTAAGGTCTCCACAGTGGCTGCTACAGGCTAAGACATTTGTACTCAAGTAATCTCTGGCTTTTTACAGTTATCTCAAATTATGAGTATATACATTTCAACAGCAACACTAAACATTTTCTAAACAAAAGTGATCCCAGTATCAGTTTAATTTCCATACATTGATTCTCATATATTTTATATTAGCAGATATAGATATGCAAGGAAGGAAAAACAGCAAGAGAAAATAGAGAGACAGTGGGAGGCAAAGGATTGTGAGACTGTTCGGGTTGATCAAATCCGAAGTCTCACAGGAAAAATTTGGTTGCACAACCAGACAGAAGAGACAGAAAAGGAACGAATACAGATCCTTGCATTTACACCCTTTCTCCACAATAAATGGGACAGGGTCCTATTCTACCCTGTCACACCTTGTATGAAGTTCTGAAAAAAGGACGTCCCATGGACATGAGGGTTCACTCACACTGAAGCTGTCACACAGCTCAATCAAGCCTTAGCCTCAGCCCCAGCACTGATCAATCCTAACCCAAATCTCCCATTCCATCTGGAAACTGCCACCTCTGATGTAGCCATGTCTGCAGTGCTGGCCCAAAAATACAATGGGTACTTTAGACACATTGCCTATGCATCGCAGATGCTGTCCGCATACAGAGAAAATACAGTCTCTATGAGAGAACACTTTTGGCAACCTACTGGGCCATCAAACATTTTATGTATATCATTGGGTACGATCCTATTGTTTTGCATACCTGCCACACCCCAAACAACTTTTTGCTTTCTGACAAAGTGAAAGATGGTTCAGTTTCCAACACCAGATTGACCCACTGGTCCTTGCTTTTGCAGGGCAGGGACATCAAAGTACTGCCTGCTAAAATGCCCTCAAGCTTGGCCCCATGGCCTACTCTAGACAGGTAAGCCCCATGACTGTGCACTCCAGCCTCCTGACTTACCCGAGCTGGGACCATTCTTACCAGCTATACCAGATGTTCTACAGGATACCACCATGTATCATGTATTTACACATGGCTCCCGCCTCCTATGTGGATGAAGAGCAGGTAGCAGGATTTGGGGTGTTCACATTAGACAAAGATGGTGATTTCAGATGCATTTCCAGGAAATGCACCATTATCTCCTCACAGTATGCCAACCTGGCAGCTGTGGCCTGTGCTTTGGAAGTCATGCCCTATGGTGACAAGGATGTCATCATCTTTGCAGACTCCAGCTGGGTCTGCTCTTCCCTTACTGAGTTTCTACCTTTTGGGAGAAAAATAATTTTTACATCTTCTGATGGCACACCTGTCTAGTACAGGGATCTGTTCGTGTACATACACACCCCGACACAGTAGTTTACTCATAAACTGTACATCCACAAGGTAAAGGCCCACTGCAAATCTGACCCCTACCATGAATTCAATGATTGAGCAGACTCACTTGCCACAGTAGGCACTCGAGGGAGGGAGACATGGACAATGACTCACCCAATAGCTGTGGCAGCTATTTTCTTAGTTGCCAACACTAGGCAGAAGCCAGTACCATAATCTCCACTGGACCTTTCTGCTGCACAGAAATCTGACCCAGAACTAAAAGATGTGTTCAAATTCCTGGAAAAAGGAACTGAACAACCACTACCTATTGGCAGTCTGTACAAGAGACACTTTTGACAACATACACTTGTCTAGTGATCAGAAGCTCATCTGGTATCGAAAAGAGGATACAGGTGACAAACTGTGGGTTGCACCACAATTTTTGTGAACTGAATTCATCCATATGATTCAAGACACCCCCACTGGTATACACCAGGGGGAAGACAATACCCACCAGAGACTCAAAACTGTCGTCTGGTGGCCTGGCATGGCCAAAAATGTAGACCACTATGTAGACTCAGAGATGAGGTGAAGAATGCCCTGAAAGGATGAAGGACCTTCCTCCGTCTCTCTCCCACCAGCCGCTTCATCATCCCCTGGATGAGAATGTGGGCTGCTCTCATCCGAATCTGAGGAATCCGGATACAACGGTCAACCACCCATGTCACCTTTGACTTGCCGACGGCGGTCCGGGGTGATGGTGACCGAAAGACACCAGGGAAGCCCAGTATCTGGTCTAGCTTCCTTAGAAGGAGCCCCTCCCATAGGCTGCTTGGGCGGTGGTTCCACCACGATTAGTGGAGAGATTGATTTAGGCCGAACCAGAGATTTTGCCAGCTCCGCAAGTGGGGGAACAGACTTAATCGGCTCCGAAAGAGTCGGCTTCAGCCTGGGAGGTGAAAGCCAAGTAATAGCCAGGGTGGAAGCTGGGGTTGGCTTGTGCACGGTCAAAATCAGCTATTGCCACATGAGGTCCTCATAGGGCCAATGGAGTTTTGGCCGAAGCTTCTCCTTATCCAAGGAGGACGAGGACGACCGATGGCGTTGACTCTTTTTCAAGCACTTGTGGCTCTTCCTCTGCCTGTCGGTCAAGGAGGTCCCAGACCTTGATCAAGATCGACCAGGCCGATTTAGTCGCTTGGGAGACACCGGCAGGACCAGTGATTTCCTGGGGTCAGGGACTACTTCCTCAATGGGATTCCCAGTGGGCTGGGTCTCCTCATTAGGGAAAACAAGGACCGGAGTCCGAGCAAGAAAGTCGGCAACCAGAGTCAGCAACAAGGGGTTGATCAGATTGACGGTAATTTCCACCTCATCGATCAACACTTCAGTCGACTGGCCTGACCTCAAAGCAAAAAGCTACTGGCCAAAGAAGCAATTTCGACCGAGGTCGAGACTGCCAGTTCCTGGGACCAAGATCTCTCTCGATCCCAAGAACATCTTCGCCAAGACAGAAACAATCTCAGCTCCTTTTCCCGCTTATGGGACCAAGAGGAGTGTGTGCCCGCAAGAAGGACTCTCTCCTTTAGTTAGGAGGGACTGGAACAGCTCTCGGAAAGAACTCAAGAAAGTGGAGCCCAGGTTGAGTGGAACAAAGAAGCTCCGAGAGGAAGATTCCATGGCGCAAGCCGTTTCCTCCTTGAAGGCTTGCATACGCTCCAATTGCTCAGTGGATCCTGTGGCTGCGGAAACCACCCACTGAGCCTCCTTTGATTTCACTGGAGGATTCTGTTTTTCTGGCCTCCCCAACTTCAGGCATGCGAGACGGTCATCAAGGACGTCAGGGTGAAATGCAAGACAAATATTTCACTTTGAAGTGTCATGGTTGACACCCAAGCAATAGATGCAGGTGGTGTGGGGATCGGTGCACAACAATCTTCTGGCCACATGAACACCGGCGAAATCCAAGGGAAGACTTGTCTTCCATAATCGAAGAGAAACAGCCATGATCACTAATGCGAACAAGGTGAATTTTCGGAATAACCGAAGGTTTTGAAGCCTGGGCCTACAAAATGCGGGAGCATGAAGGAGGCAACCTGAATCTTCCAGCAGAAAGGAAGATCTGGCCTCATGGGGCGCAGCCAAAGAATATACCACCCGGGTAGGTGGGAGGAGCCAGCCTGAAGATTTTCCAGTGATCCTTAAAGGGAAAGGGACATGCCAAGAAGTGTGGATGAACAACATATCCACGATCCTAGAAACACAAATTAACTGTGGGTCAGCTTTAATAAATGGTTCACCACACTCTGTACAATGCTGAAAACCCATAGGGCCGGTTCTTTTCTTGAGTTGTGACACAACAAGAAAACAACCCTTGAACTGGGATTCTCTGAGCCAAATACCCACACTGTAAACAAAGACTTCTCTCTCTCTCTTTTTTTTTTTTATGGTCGGTTTAATGACAAAAGTGAGAACCGAGAGTTACTCCAGTTCCCAGTGCAAATGTAAATAAGAAACTGGCCCAGAGAAGATGACTTTTTAAGAAATGTACCTTAGAAAATAAAACAAGTTTGGTTTCTCTCTGTTGTGAAGGACCGTCAGGGAACTGAAAAACTTACCTGAATAACACTAAATCTAGACTAATCCACCTGTAAAACCAAGGACAGTGCTTTAAAAATGAAAAGAAATAATTGGTACTTTAAAAAACCGAGATATTAAAATCTTCAAGAAAGGTGAAGGAGAGCTCTCCAAGGCATCTTACTTAGGCAAGCGGAGTAAAGAATTTGAGAGTTGCAGGATGTATTCCAGGGATAGTGGTTTGAAAACTGAGCTCGAGCCTAGCATTCTATCATTTGCATAGATTCTATTAACCATTTCGGTTCTAGGGAAGTCCTATGGTGAGACCATACTGCATACAGTATGTCAGAATACTGTAAGATTTCCTGTGATTACAACAAAAAGTAATACAGCTGGCCATAAAGCTATCAGGGGATCAGACAATGGAGTACAAAAAGAAAGAAAGTGATACATATTGTGAAATGGCTAGTGAAAGCCGATTTACAACAAAACATTAATTTGCTTTTTTGAAAGTAGAGTCCCTGGTAAAGTCTACTATTTATATGCCCTCAAAAATCCATCAGAGTCTGAAAGATTTCCCGGGGAGACTGAGTGAGAGTAGTATAAATTCACTAACAGAGCCTTTAAGTCAGGATGCGGATTATTGCATCAAGCAAGTTGCAGCAGGCTACCCATCCTATATTAAAGATGACAATCATGTGTTGCAGGTACTGAAGGATGTACACATAGAATCTGATTGGCTCAGCCGGCCCGGTGGTGCTGGAGGTTGAGGCACTGGATGCCACACCTCGCGCTTCGCTGGCGACCCAGATTTGGAAACAAGCCAGGGTTGCGGGTGTCGGCAGTGATGAGAGAGGATTGAGTGTCCAGAGCACTGCTCTCCTCTCTCAGGGAAGGAGAGTTTGTCATCCTGCCAGCTGATCACCCGCTGGTGGGGGCTGGGGGGGTGGCACATAGCCAGCAAGCATGGCATGCGGGTGCCCTCACATGCGCGTGTCCATGCTGATGTCACAGTGGACCAAATGGAACAAAATAGAAAAATGGCAGCCAGGGGCTCTATGACGCTGGCTCCAGCCACAGATCCACCGCACTGTCCGTCCAGTTTGGATTGTGCTCCAGGAGGGTAGGCTCCCTTCCAGCCCCACCATGGGGAGTGAAATCCATGAGGGGTCTTGGAGGGTGGTGGCCGGTTGGGCTGGGGTTGAAATTACCGGGGCTGAGGTACCGCCCCAGTTGCCGATAAAAGTATCTATAGAAAAAAAAAATCTGATTGGCTCCTACTTACTTTACATGTAGTTTCACTTTATATGAATATACCCAAGGCCCCCTGTTTTCTGCGGCTCTGCGGCATGCGGCGATTGCCACAAAAATTATAACCTGCCACAGAATTTGGGGTTGGCCGCAGAATTTGCACATAAATTGCTCCAGTAAGACAGACAGATACTGACACCACTCCTTTCAAGCAATTCCTCTGCCTGCTTGTACCTTTATTAGAACAAAAATTTACCCCAACCCCTTAAACCATCCCTACCCAGCCCTGAGAGCCCCCCCCCAGAGTCACCCTATTTTTTTATATTGGCACCTCATTTTTGGTGTAAGGCTGCATGATAATCCTTTGCCTTTTCCTTTCACTGCTAGTGGGACAGAATGCTTTTTTCTTATCCCAGTAGTGCTTTGTAGGGCCACACAAAGCCATACTACGGCATGAATCCAGCATTTGGGTCCAGCAGTAATAGGAAGAAGCGGAGGATTGTCCTACACTGTTGGACCAAAAAAGGGTGCCAATATAAAAAACAGAGTGACTCAATGAGGCTCTGGGTGGCATAACTCTTGGGGCTTAGATATGCAGGGTTATTATTTCTTGTGTTACGGGGGTGGCAGAGTAATGTCTAAGAGGAAACTTTACTATACTTTTGAGGCAGGAAGAGGCAGAGGATCACTGTACAATGTTGGGCTGGATAATGACATACATTAAAATCTACAAGACCACTCAGTAGCATTCTTAAGTCTGGTTAGGAAAGTGGTGGGGTTGAGATGGGCAGTGGTGGGGTTTACCTGTTCTAAAACCATGAGAGGGTAAAGTGCTCTTGGAGGAGGGGGCCATTTGCTATCCTTATTGGGTTTAGAGCACAAGTGGTTGATGTGGATGGGACTGTGAGGTTGCCCACCTGATGGGTCAACTCTGGTGCCTAGGAAAGAAAAATGTAAATTATAAAAAATGCAAGCAGATTACACCTGAAATTTGTGTTTTAGGTCTCTTCTCGACTCCAGTGAAATCTTGCAGATAGCATATGGCGTAGGTATCACTTACCTTAAAGAAACTGGTGTTACAACACTGGGTTGATGGGAAGAGCATTTCTTATACTGAATGGCTCCAAGATTTATTGTTCAATCTCAGGACAGAACAGATGCGTGCCAGTTTATGGGGTTCTCTGGCTAGATACAAAAAATTGTGGGAGGGTTTTCATTCACTATATACGTTACAACAAGGCTCCTCGGTGAAGGGTGAGCCTGGAATCTAGTTTCATAGGATCGGACATTGATGATTTATGGTAGAAGGTATGGAATGCCTTTCTGTTAGGCACCCGAAGTATAAGTGCGAAGCCAGTGGGGAGGGAGGGTTTTGGGGGAAGGGGGTGGCATGACAGTTTACCTTTTTTGATGTATATACTGGTCTGGTGCTGAGTCATTGTATATTATGATATCATGCTGTTTACTTATAAAAACAATAAAGTGTGAATTAAAAAAATGCAAGCAAAGGGACAGCTAAGTAAATAAAAAAAAAACTGTGGGGGCAGGAAAGGAATGAGAGGATGCTGAATAGACTGAAGAAATTAAAAAGACGAAACCAAGGTAAGAAAAGTGAAAAGCCAAAGATTATTTATGTAAAATGTGGAAACTAAATAAGGTACGAGAAAAACAAATTGAGAAAATAGAGGAAGTCATAATGACATCGGAGACGAAACATTTTTTTATTTTTTTTACATTTATATGTTGCTCCAGGACAATATGCAAGGTGGGCAAGACAGATTCTAACCTCACTGCATCACAATTAACAAGCATTTGTCAATGCCGAATGTTGCTTGCTTCTATGTGCTGTTTAGGTATTTGGAAGTCATTGGAGTGCAAATATTGAAAATTTGCGAACTTACGAGAGTGCGTAGGAACTGCGCAACGCACGCTCGTAAAACAGTCATTGTTAGAAATTTTCACGAAATTTTCAACATAGCCATTTTAAGACCTCTGCTCATGAACAGTGTCACTGTGATTTTGTTAATATGTCCCATACATTGAGTTTGCACACCGACTGCGCCATTGTGCGCTACATGGTGGAACACGTTTTGGGCAGGATGTGAAAAATGACAGCTGTACTGCTCATAAGGAGGTGTGGTAAAATGGCAATGTTGAAAATCTGGAGTGGAAATATTGAAAATTCGCAAACCTACGAACGTGCGTGGGAACTGTGCAACGTACACTCGTAAAACAGTCATATTTAGGAATTCTTTCACCAAATTTTCAACATTGCCATTTTAAGATCTCTGCTCATGAACAGTGACACTGTGATTTTCTTAATATGTCCCATACACTGAGTTCGCTACCGACTGTGCCATTGTCTGCGGTACATGGAAACATATTTTAGGCAGGATGTGAAAATGACAGCTGTACTACTCATAAGAAGGTGTGGTAAAATGGCAATGTTGAAAATCTGGAGTGAAAATATTGAAATTTCGCGAACTTACGAGCCTGCGTAGGAACTCGTGCAACACACACTTAAAACAGTCATTTTGGAATTTTTGGACCAAATTTTCAACATGGGGTTTTGGGACCCTTCTCATGAATGATGTCACTGTCATGGCGGTATTCGGGCCCCAAGGGTGATTTCGCAAGTCACTGTATCAAATCACCCTTCGGGCCGAATAACACCCGCGACAGTGACATCATTCATGAGAAGGGTCCTAAAACCCCATGTTGAAAATTCCAGCAAAATTCCAAAATGCCTGAGATATGGTAGTTGAACTCCCCCATCTAGCTCATTATACAGCTTACCGGCATTTCCTCAGTTCGCGGTCAGCTTTGAAGAATGCAGACATGTTCCCGGTCCACGAAGATCGTCCGCGCTGGAGTCCGGGTAAGTATGGGGTGAGGGGTGTGGGGGGCTGGAGTGCGCCAGTGGGTGGGTGCGGGTTGTGGGGAGTCAGGAGGCAGCGCGCGGAGACGTTTTGTTTTATAGGTTTAAAAAAGGCGTACGTGGGATGTTTACCGCGCTGGGGTGGGCTCCCAGCGTAGCACAGAAGCAAGAGAGGCCATTCAGCCCGGCAGAGGATTGGGCACCCCGTCGGCAAGAACTGATTGCCACGCTGGGGTGGGCTCCCAGCGTGGCACCAACTGGGGAGGGCGGCGCGGCTCAGCCCGGCGGGGTTGGGCACCCCTTCGGCTACACACGAATGCGTGTGAGGCGTGCTGCGCCTGCGTGTGGGGAGCTACGCTTCTTATCGCTGCTCACTGAAGCGTAGCTCCCCCTTTCAACTGTATGCCACTGCATTTTGGAGCGTGTCATAGACAGCTCCAAAATGCATTGGCTTACAGGGGCCGCGCCTGCCAGCTCACTGACTGAATTGGAGGAGAAGGTGACACACCTCCGAAATCTCCGATGATGGCACTATGTTTCTTGCACATGCGTGCAAGCAACATAAAAATGCCACTGAGGGACAAGTAGATTTACCTGCAGCATCAGTGTAGCGTCTAAGATTTTTTTTAAGCACGCGTAGCTTGACCATTCAGTACAGTAGTTCTTTTTTTTTATACTTTGGTAACCAGGTAAAGTTACAAAGGAATAAATAGAGAGTAGCCCACCCCCAATTTGAATAAGTCAATTTTTTTTCTTTTCAAACTGTTTAACTAGGAGTAGCACACTTAGCTGAAAGCTTGTTTACAGGTGCGACCTGGGGGCGATTTGTGACCCTGTTTAACCGGCAACCCTATCTTTTCTACTTCCCTAGTCTGATAGTCAGCCCCCAGTGTGTTAACATTCTGTGATAAAATTGGAGAGCATTGCAAATACCATCCTGTTCCTTCCTGGGTGGGTAGTGGTGGTAAGATAGGTGGAGAAGGGCTACACTGGATTTTAAAAACTGGGATCAGGCAAGGCTTTTGGGGGTTAGGATCATTTTCTAGGAAGAGGAGAAAATATCTTACTGCCATTATGTCTAGGGTGTGGGGAGGTTTCAAAGAGCATTACTACCAGTATGAGGAAGTGGGAGAAAAGAAATCATTGCTGCGATTAGGTCTGGGGAAGGGAGGAGAGAAGAGATTACTGGTGCCATTATGTAGATTAGGGGGAGGAGATAGCATTACTGCCATTAGGTACAGTAGGTGGGAGGTGGGGGAGGAGAAAGTGTTTCTTTTACAAGGTTTTGGAGAGGGAAGAAGAGAGCAGAGGGCATTGCAGCATTTTGGTCTGGTCTGGAGTAGAGGTGGGGGCACTGCTGACATTGCTTCCTCTGGGGGAAGGGGAACTTTGCCTGATTTAGAAATACAGACAATGAGACTACAGAGTTAGAAGAAGAAAAAAAAAGTGAAAAATACAAAAAGCTGGCTGTGCCACCCTACTAGGCTAGTAGTAGTGCATCCAGGTTCCATGAGGGCAACCAATGATTAGCTGCAATCCTGAGATTACCTGCTCTAGGACAGCCCATGGTTAGAAAGCCTTGCAGATGCCAGGGCTCTCAGGCTTGGGAAATGAAGTGCACATGAAAAAAAATAACACAATGAAGCCAGTGCAAGAAAGATGACAACAAAGCTAAAGATTATTCATTCAAAAATGTGACAACTAAACAAGGAAAGAGTGAAACAGAGAAAAAGACATAAATAATCATGCTGACTCTGCTGATGTTAAATATTTTATAGTTTTAATGTATGGCAATTTTCAGGGTGGCAGTAAGGAGAAGTTTCTGTATGCACCAATAGCCTGCCACCCCCAACTACGACTGTGTATGGGGCACCTGATAGGTGTTCCCAGAGGAGAGGAGTCTTGGGTTCTCCATGGCTAGTCTACTTCAAGTTGTCCCTTGAAGGATAACTATTCAGCTATTTGCTTTGTTGCCAGTATGTTGAAGCGGTGCCTGCCAGTAGCCATTAATGTTGCATGACATAGCACTAAGCTCTAAATAGCTTTAGATAAATACAGAGAACCAGGACAGCATCCGAAAAGCAAAAAGAATAAAACATAAGGGAAATTATGTAGCTTACATTTATGTAGTGAGAGTCAGAGACCCTCCTTACAGACCATCCTTGTTGGGGTCCCCCAAAACTGTAAAGCTTGCTCTGTATTATTTATATATACATGTGCCACAGAACTTTAAACCGTGCCGCAGAATTTAATCTAACAATGCCGCAGAAGCTCAGAGTCCCTACCACAAAATTTACAAAAGTTTGCCGCAGAGAACAGGAGGCCTAGAATATACCCCATGATAAGGGTGTGAGGGCATTAGAAAGGAGCCTGGGTTGCGTATTACTTCGGATGCATCTAAAATGGAATTTACTGTAAGCCTTAGAAAAATGGTTTTAAAACACAACTGTTTTTATAGTCTAATTAGTTTTATTTGCAAATCAAGAGGACAGCAATGGGGATGTCCCTAGCCCCAAATTATGCAAATATTTTTTGGAGGGAATGGGAGAAATGTCGTATTAGGAACCTCATTGTAAATTAGCACATTTAGTATATCAATCTTTACGGGTGATATATTGATGATACATTGTTGATCTGGAAGGGGGACAGTGGAAGAATTACATTCTTTTGTGTACCATTCAGAAAGTAATAATGAGAACCTCCATTTTACCATTAAAAATTATGTTGCTACTATGAATAATGAGAATTGGTTAAAATTTGATCTGTACAGGAAGGACACATATCACAACTCTTGACTCCACTAAAATAGTTGCCACCCTCACCAAGTAGGGTGACCATACTGGGCAGTCAATTTATTAGAGCCAAATGTATTTGCTCTGTGCAGAAAGATTATGAAATACAGAACAGAGAATTGGCCCAAAGATTCAGTGAATGGCATACTCGGAGGATATTATTAAAAAAGGGTATAGAGAAGGCAGAGTGATTTTGCTGAGACAGTGGTGCCTGAAACCAAGGAAACTGTGAGGCACACAAGATCAGGAAAATAAAAGGAGACAACCCTTATAATAACATATTCTGTTTATTCCAGAGATTGGTGAAATAGTTGAAAAGCACTGGGAAATCTTGAAATCGGATCCACTGCTGTCAGAAATATTAAATGAAAAAACTAGGTTTGTCTACAAGAGGGGAGTCACAATTGGGGACAGGTTGACACATAGTTTACAACCCACTATGAATAATGGTCTGAAGAATTGGCTGCCACCAGTTCCACAAGGTAACTATGTATGTGGGAGGTGGAAGTTTTGCCCTTTCGGTTTTGAAAGAGAGCGTTTTTAAACCCACATTCCAAAATGAGAATTGGAAGTAAGATTTTTTTTTTGTAACTGTGATTCTGTAAAGATAAATTAAGGCCATTGATTTACGGTGAATAAAACAATGAAATTCCATTTTCAAGACTTCAGATTCCGGAATTGCACCGGTGATTGTTGCTCTAATTTCCGGATTTTACCAGGATTCTGCTATCATTCTTTTAGTATGTGCATAAAGTCAGAATTAAAGAAGGCTTAATATACAGAGCCTCAAATAAAGCAAACTGAAACTAGTACAGGAAGGAATTATAAGAAAAATACAAGTTTTGTACATTTACTGATCTGATATAAAATGCCAAATTCCATGAAATCTTTGTTTTTACTGGTTTTCAGGCAGCCCTAATTCCGGAATTTTACCAGGTTTTCCAGTAAAAAACGAAAAACAGTGGCCTTGAAGATAACATATCTAGCGATCTGTGAATGTGGGGTTGTATGTGTGGGAAAAGCACAAAGGAAATTTAAAACCAGAATTGGGGAACGTTTACGAGAGCTGGACAAAGGGGAAGAAGAAGAAGATGCACCAGCGTGTGCTGAAATATGGGATCAAATCGTGTGTTAGGTTTATGGACATTGATAAAGTATATAAAAAGAGAAGGGGAAGGGACTGTGAACTTTTAAGGAAAGAGACTACATGGATTTTTAAACTGGGTGCTATGAAGATACCTTTGGTCTTAATGATAATTTTGATCTATACCCATTTTTACATTGATGAATACAGACTGCAAAATCAAAAAGACAGAGCACCAGGAATACAGATCCGATGGTAATAATTTACTGGGAAATTAAATGTGTTTTGCGATCTGGTTTTTAACTAAGTGTGTTTTATTTACTTAGATATCCTATTTCAGAGGCACTGTCATTCTGAAATACAGAGTTTTTAAATGCAGGAACAAGTCTCCCTAGAGTATAGAAAGCCTGACACGAATCACCAGTTCATGAACAGCCAGACATGGTTTCAAACCCTGTTTGAGACAAAGCACAATGGTGTTCCTAACTGCACCACCATGAACCTGAACTGTCCCCACGTGCTCATGTGGAGATAATACTACAGAAAAATGTTGACTTTTCCCTTTCTACTGTTTAAAATATGCATTTGTTAATAATTTTGTTTTTCTGACTGGCGGTTTTAGGTTGTGATTATTATGTATTAAATGTAATCTTAGAATAATTGTATAATGAAAGAACTGATTGCATTCAAAGGATTATTAACATATGTACGATGTGATAAGTGTAACCCCTTGTTACCCGGGGTTACTAGAATCCCAGTAAGACCTAGTGGTAGGCAGGGAAGGCAGCTTGTGAAACTCCAGTTAAATGGGTTACACACTGTCTCACTCTGTTCTCAGTCTCAGCTGAGACTGAGGGATGACATCACCAATAGAACTTTCGCAGCTGCATAAGCCACATTGGAATCTGCGGCAGAGGGAGTCAGATAGAACGTTGGGAGTTTTCAAAGGGAAGTGTTCAGTTCCAGTTTGCCTTCAGTAAGAAGTAGTCAGTGTCCAGTTTGCCTTGAGTAAGTGAAGGTGTGCTCAAGTGGTGGAGACTGCTGTTCGGGTCTCAGTGCCCCCTCCCTCTGGGGGGGGGATGTAAAGATCCCCATGCAGATTCCTGGGGCAATCCCCTTAATTCTGCCAAGAGGAAGAAAAGCTGCCTGTTCAGTTCAGCATTTGTTTTGAAAATTGGAAGATTTGTGATTCGCCTGTGGGGCACCTGCAACTAAAGGGTGAGTGTTTGCTCTAACATGAGAGGGCAAAAATGTTTTCTTCAACCTGGGACATGTGAGGAAATCTAGGAATTGAGCTACTACGTGTTGGGAAGCCTATAGGACTAGGCCAAACAAGTGGAGTAGTGTCAAATGCTAGAGTGCTGTGTGAGTTCAAGTAATATGTAGAGGAGATCATGTTCATCTACCCTTCAATCTACATTCAAGTTTCAGTTTTCCAGAGAAATGGCGGGTATGGGCTGTGAGGAGCTGTAGGTGGGAAAACCCCATCTTTAGTAACCAGATCCACCTCTACAGTTTCTGCTGTAGTTACTACTTTTGCCTCATGCCTCCCTTCAGTGATAGAGGAAGTACCAATGATAGAGGTTGCAAAGGAAACTCTCTCTAGGAGTCGCAGACTCTAGGTGGTGGGAGCCACAACAAGTGTAAAGAAGAATTCTCTTTGTGAGATGGGGAGTCATAAGAAGTAAGGAAGAAATCTCTCTAGGAGTCGCAGACTCTAAGTGGTGTGGGGAGCCACAACAGGATAATTGTTTCATTCTTCCAATGGACCGTGAATCAAGTAGCCGGTGGGGGAGCCGGGCCAGTCGGGCTGTGTATCCAAAGCGTGTGCAAGTCCGGGCTGTGTGCCTGGTGGGTCCAGAGCCCGAAAACAGTATAATTGGTTCATTCTTCCAGTGGACCGCGTTGTAGTCTCTAATCTGCATTACCAGGAAATGTAGCCCCATGGGAGTCTGTCTATGCTTTGTTTTGCTCAGCTAGTTTGTGAATAAAAGCCACACTGAAGAATCCCATTCCTGGTTCTGGACATTACAGTTATTGCTTCCTGTGTTCGGATTTACTTGGGTGCCCCTGTGCAGAGTAGCCAAACCTAGGTCCCCCTGTGCCGAGTAACCTCATCCTCCCCAAACCCAGGTCCCCACCAGGTATTGCTGTCAGCTTCAACAGCATGCCACCTGTCATTTTGGCAAAAAGGCAGGGGTGAGGGGTTACATAAGGGTTTCCTTAAATTGTAGTTGGTAACTAATTAAGGGGAAGTGTGTTCGTAATCAGGTTTTCACAATGGACATCATGTAAGGACCTATAATGTAAGCATGTAATTAGCATTGAAAAAGCACTGTTCACACGAGACAACCATCAGCTGGTTCCTTGTGAGCTGCTGCCTGCAGGGGAGACACACAGAGAGGGGGGCCCCTCATGGGCCTGGTGAGGCCCAAGACTGGTCAGGGTCAGGCAGAGCCTCCTATAGCCTGGGAGCAGGAATTCACCCCACAAGCTCATGCCTGGCCCTACGGGAAAAGAAGTGTTTCCTAGTAGCATGAGGCCATCAGCCTACACTGGTCCAGGGGTGATAACTGTGAGACACAAAGTCATGCCAACTGCCTAAGGCAGACCGCAGTTCCCACTAGCCTGGAGGCTAATTCGTTGGTGTTTTAGGATGTCTTTGCTTGGTGCATCACCAGCTCCAGACCCTGGGCAAAAAGGTGAATGGCTTGCCTGGTTGCCTTACAGTCTGGCAAGGACACTAGGAGTTGACTCAGCGTTGCCCACAGGTGCCTGCTAGAGGACACCTGGTGTGCCTGATGTACAGCAATGCACAAAATGGTGTGTGCCACTGAGAAAACCCTACAACCCCAAATGTCAAACTTGGCTGAGTCTGACTCAGGGGGATGGTTGCGCACTGGATGCCGATGCCCTAGGGGAGTATCCAGGAACTGGACCCAGAAGAGGGGTGGAGCATGGCTCCTGGAGATCACAGGGGTGCACAGTACCTGCACTGGCTGTCACTCAGGGCTGGAGAGGGGGCAGAAGGATAGAGCCAGATGTCTCATGACACCTCTGCAAATGGCTGAGGCCACGGAGGTATGACAGTAAAGTCAAAACTGTACTCCCCAAGGAAGGACATCATCAGACATGCATGATTGTGGCGGGAAAAATAGGACAACCACAGCTCCCTCATCACCTCCAACAGGAGCTTATAATGTGTGTAATCAACATCTGAGGAGAGGTGGACCGAGGTATCCTCTTCCTCAAAGAAGGGAAAAAGAAGAAGAAGAAGAAGAAAAAGAAGAAGAGCTGGACTCAGGGCGTGACGATGCCAAGGTTTCGGGCTGAAAGATGGCCTGGTCCATTGTTCTCAGATAGGTAGGAAAGGCACTCACTGATGCCCGGGACTACTCCCAGGTTAGAGGCCAAGTAGGGCCAGAAATGCCCAGGAGAGGGGGGGCAGGCAGAAGAGAAGGAGGAGGGTCATGAAGGACCAGGCCAGGTCCTCTGCAAGGGCTATCAGAGCATACAGGTGACCTGCCCTGAAGGAAGGGGCTGTGCAATTCATCCAAGAGGGTACACCCAACCGTTGAGGAACAATCTGGGTGGTGCCCTTGGGGGGAACTCCCAGGTGGGAAGGTCAAAGCCATATAGGTCCCACAGGGCAGCCCCTATCACCAGCTACCACAGGCCCAGCTGGTTCTGGGGGGCGGGTCAAAGGACCCAAGTCAGCACTACCACTCCGGCTAGAGTCCCAGCCACTATAGTCATGAAGTGCGCACGGTGCTGACTGGGACCTCCCAACCCCCACTTCACCAGGGAGGGCTCTGCCTCTTGGACTAGGCGCAGATGCATCCCCAGCAGCAGAAACCAGGAGCAAAGGGGATGTGGTACTGTGAATGGCAACAGAACCTCTCAGCACCATAAACAGCACCAGACTTTGACTCAGCACTGTGGATGGTGCTGGAACCCAACCCGGCACTGGAAGCAGAACCAGCACTCGACAAGTGGTACCATGGGACACAGGAGAGGTGGTGCTGCTGCTGGCACCAAGACAGGAACTCCCAGAGGAAATTGCAGACACCAAAGGCCAAGGGCTAGGCCCAGAGAGGTCCCTATACTCACCTGAACCAGGAAGCCAGTCAGGATCATCCCTTTCCTCACCCTCCAGGTCATCTGACCACTTGGAGGATGAGATCCAGAAGATCTTTGATGACTGGCTGGCTTCAGAGACCTCTCTTCTCCCTGTGCTATGAAAGGCAGCAGGAGGGGACCCGGCCGCATGGTTGGCCACAGCCCCAAGGGACCCACCGGAACAGGCCCAGCATATAGCTGCGACACCACCACCAGGGGTATACAGATCCCTAAGGGGGGGATACTGGACTGGGAGGGGTGTGCAATCAGCCCCTTGGGGGGGAGTCGACTGTCCCACAGACCCCTCCAGTTCAACAAAATCTCAGCACCCCTCTAATACTGCATGCCAAAGTAAAAATCTTCAGCAAAAGAAAGCAAAAACTAGGCACCACAGAGGCTCGAACACACAAAATAAGGATTAAAAATATTCATTCCATAGACAGACCGCATCGTCTGTGGCTCTGGGTAGCTCCCTTTGACTGGTTTCGCACCCTGTGCGTCATCAGAAGGTGGCATTCACATGGGATAACTTTTGATAGTAGCACATTTTGCACAATAGGTAAGTTTGCCTCACTAGCAGTGTATTATTTCATGTATATTTATGGCGTATTTCACCATGATAAATTTTGCATATATGCTTTTATATATTTTGATTATTGTATTGTAATGTTTGGAATAACTGCACCTTATTATGTAGTCTCATTATAAATACTGCACTGTCACTTTAAGCTTTGCATTTAAAATGCACCTTAACACATGTGGACTCCACCTCCTGATGACTCACAGTGTGTGAAACTGGTCAAGGGGAGCTACCCAGAGCCACAGATGGTACGGTCTGTCTATGGAATAAATATTTGTAATCCTTATTTTGTGTGTTCGAGCCTCTGTGGTGCCCAATTTTTGCTTTCTTTTGCCCTTCCCCCAGGTCTCCTGTCTCAGTGAGATGAGGACTAGTAGAGGCCTGGTCTCCCTCGGTACATACAGTACTGGGGAGGGGCTCAGAGGAAGAGCCAAGGGACCTCACCTTCGAATCCCGTGTGCGACGCCAGCCTCCGAGGGTGGGGGGGTCCTCTCCTCACCTCATAACATGGATTTTGAGTGTGTGGAGGTCCATGGAGGAGCAGACACTGCAATAATTCGCATCATGGTCTGATCCAAGACAGGTCAAACACCAATCATGGTGGTACCAAACAGAAATATTTCTCCCACGTGGGCACTGACGCATGGCAGGGGAATCCATTCTCTTTCCAGTCTTCTTCTGTTTCTCAGACCCCTTGGAAATGGACATAATCAAACTTTCATGGAAAATGAAGAAAATAAGCAAAAAATAGATCCCAGCGCTGTACTAAATAGAAAGAGAAAAGAAGCAGCAACGGGGCATCAAATAAACCTTACGGCATTGAGTTGCAGCAACAAACAAAACTGTGATGTAGTGGAAAATGACAGAATGCTCTGATTGAGTACTTTCCTGGATGGCAGGAAGAACAGAACTGAGGAGGAAAGGAGGCCTGCATTGGTTACTGGCTAGTACACAAGCGTCATGTCATGCAACTGCCTCATGGGCAGCTCCATCCCCAACATCAGCTCCCTTCCTCCAAAACCTTTAAAAGCATATACTCCTGCAGGGTTCTAGTGCCTCCGGTCAAAGACCCACCACTGATGAATGGTGAAGATTGATTCTTGGAAGATCAGAATGTGGCAGGTAGCAGGAGTTGGCTTTGGAATGCAATGCTAACAAAGCTATAAAATTTTTGGTTGCTGCGCAACTTCAGAATGTTGGGAGAGCATGCAGTCTTGGAATGTGGTAGGGACGTACCATCTCAAAATATGGTGGGGACGCTCAATCTTGGAATGGGACACGGACACACATCAAGGAATTTGGTGAGGACTGACAATTTTAGAATATAGTGGGGATGCACAATGTCAGAATGTGACACGACACACCATTTAATTCTGAAATTGCTGTCCCTACCACATTCCAGAACTGTATGCATCCACCACATTTCAAAATTGTGTATCACATCCCCAGTACTTTCCAACATAGTGCATCCCTGCCACATTCCAGAACTGTATATCCCCTCAACATTCTAAAATGTCACGTCTCCAACATTCCAAAGTTCTGTGTCAATGCCACATTCCAAAACTGTTAGTACCACATTCCAAATGTTGCCACCACCATGTTCTGAAATTGTTCATCCCTGTCAGACTCCAAAACTGCATGTCACCACCACACTCCAAATTTGAATGTCCCCACCACATTCTGAAATTGTGTGTGTCCTGGATACATTCCTAAATTGTGCATCCCTTCTCCATTCTAAAATTGTTTCACCACGACATTTCAAAACTGTGCACCCTAACACATTCCAAAAACGGTCACCTTCACCACATTCCCAAATTATGCATTTCCACCACATTCTGAAATAGCGTGTCCCATACACATTCCACACTGGGCATCCACACCACATTCTAAAATTGTGTGTCCCAGTCACATTCTGAAATTGTACCTTCCCATCACATTCCAAAACTGTGCGTCACTGCCACATTCCAAAATTTTCTCTTTCTCACATTCTGAAAATTTAATTATAAGTCTACTTAATTATTAATGAATTGAACTAGCTCACTGATTGGCTGTCGTGCCAGTCTGAAATCTCTTAGAAATGACCAACACGGCAACGGCACTCGACTCACGCCGTACGCCGACAGCAGCGGCCCGTAAACAAAACTGTTTTCAGCACTCAAACGCCCCCCAAAAAAAAGAATCATTATTGCGATTAGACTTATAATCATAATAATGACCTCAGAAACCAGTCATTTCCTCGATTAATGACTGGCTGGGTGAAAGAGAGTATTTCGGCTGCACCTCGGGCCACCCCTCCCCAGCCGGTCATTAATCTCTAGGAAATGACCAGCTCCTCAGTCATTATTGCTTAAAAATGTATGACACTAAGCATTCCCCGCCATACTCTGAAAATGAGTGTCACTGCCACATTCCAAAATTGCATGTCCAAATCACATTCTGAAATTGTGCATCCCTGCAACATTCTGAAATTGCACATCAGCATCACATTCCGACTGCATGTCACTGCTACATTCTAAGACTGTATCCCCACTACATTCAAAAATTGTGCATCCCTGTCATATGAAAATGAAAATGATGTACTCATCATAATGCCTGATCTTCTAGGAATATCTTCACCACTGAGTCACATTAGTGGGTCTAGTTGGTCTTATCCGACACCAGGACCATGCGGGAGCCAGAATTTTTCGGGAGGGCTGATGCTAAGGGAAGCTATGCAGCACCGCAAGACTGGATCATGCTACACGGCTTACCTCAGCATCAGCCCTCAACCACCTCAGTACCTTTTGTACCCAGGAGGTGCAGCATAACCTAAGAAGTACCTGTGCACTTAATCTAAAGGCATAAGATAGCACTGATGACCCGTGTAAGAAGGGTCAGCAAACTAGTAACACAAAGTCTTCACAGCCCAAACCAAGCACAAAGGGATGAAGACCAATAAAACATACTAAAGTGAGACCAGAGAATGGTTGTCAGGTGTGTGACTCACTGGTGCAGATATTCCTAGAAGATCAAGAATTAACAGTGAGTACGTAGTTTTCGTATCTTTCAGGAATCAGTCTTCACCACTAATTCACACTAGTGGGTCAGAATACCAAGCTCAGATAAAAAAAAATCCACGGGACTAGGGAGGCAGGAGCCAAGGGCTCACTCAGGACACAAATCCATTAAGGACTACCCAGCCTAGGTGGAATGCTACCTGGCATGGACATCCAGGGCATAGTGCTTAAAGGTATGCACTGCACTGTGCTCCAAGTTTGCAGCTCTGCAGATATCACTGATAGATACAGAGCAAATCTCTTCTAGGGACATGGCAACTGCTCTAATGGAGTGGGCATGTACATGTCTTCCAGTTTGACCTGGGCCATGGCATAGCAGTGGCATAGGCAGCTCACAGTCCAGGCAGAAATGCACTTGACTGCAACAAGTTGTCCTTTTCGACTGACATCGAAGGAGACAGGAGCTGTCTGGATTGCTTAAGACCTTAATTCTGTCCAGGTAAAATAAGGACCCTCTTCACCTTCAGAGAATGGAAAGTGTGCTCTCTTTCATTCTGTAAGTTAGCAAAGTAGATAGGCAGCACTAATGGCTAAGTCATATGGAACTCTGACATCACTTTTGGTAGGAACTTCGTGAGTGAACAGAGACCTAGCTTGTCCTTGTGGAAAACAGTAGTATATGAAGGATCTGTGACAGCGGCATGGATTTCAGACATTCTATGAGCAGATGTGATGGCCAGTAGAAATGCTGCTTTCCAAGTTAAGAACTTCAGCTCACATGGCACAAGAGGCTTCAAAGGCTTGTGGGTGAGCATATCCAGCTTATGGTAGATATCCCAGGCAGCACTGGCTTCCTAAGGTGTCTTGTGTTTTACATGTCATTAAGAAACCTCATTAACAGTGGTAGCTTGACCAGGTAGAGTATACAGATGGGTTTGTGGTTTGCAGAAATAGCACACAAATGGACTTTAACTGTGGAATACTGTAGACCAGCATCAGAAATGTCCAGCAAGTACTCCACAGCCTTGTGGGGTGGGCACCCAAAAGGGTCCATGTCGGCTTTGGAGTACCAGATGGAAAATCTCTTCCATTTAGCTGTGTATGTCTTCCTACGGGAAGGTTTAAGGATAACCAAAATTATTCCAGAGATCCTCTGAGATCCCTTGTACCTATTCTTTTTTTTATTTTTAAACTTACTGTTTAAGCCCCTCTTCTCTCCACTCCTGCTCCCTCCGTCAGGGACTCCCAAGGCATCTGTTTAGGCTGCGCCGGAGATCGGTAGGCTTTTCACTCCCTTCATGTATCCTCCTCTTTAAGCCCTCGGATTACCCCCCCAAGCAGGGTGAAGGGGGAGACCCAGACCCCTCCATCCTATGTCCAAAGATGGAGGACACACTATGGAGCTTCTCCTCCAATCCCCAGTCAGCGGTGCTGGGGCCCATCTCCAAGAGCCAAAGTGGGCGTTTTTTTTTTTTTGCTTTTCTCCACCCCTGCAAATGTCAGCACACAGGAAGGAGCCAAGAAGATGAAGGCACGAAGAGGCACACCTTCACACCGGATTCTCGGCTGAAGTGCGCCCCTCCCTGTACCTCTGCCTTCCCATCTGCACCACCATCTGTGGTCACCCAGGTGGCAGTATTGCAGCGGGACTGCAGCCCTCCTTCCGCAGAGGATGAGGGCAGCCAGTCATGCGCCCGATCCTCCCCCGGCCGGCCCTCCAGCAGCCAACCTGGGTTGCTGGCGCAAGCGGGCAGTGCTGCACCAGCGGCTGGCCCACCTTGTACCTATTCACATCTATCTATTCAGGAGCCAGGCCTGGAGGTGAAGGGAGAGCAGGAAGGGATGGACCAGGTGCCCCTGAGTCAGTAAGTCCATCCTGAGTGGAAGAATTCTCAATTTGCTGTCAGGTCAACAAAGGAAACCTATCTGCCAAGGCCAACAGGGGACGAACAGTATCATTTTGCCCCATGTGCCTCCAGTATCAGCAATACCATCTGCAATAGAGAGACTGGTAAGAATGCACACAGAAATTGAGTTTGCCATTGCAGTCTGAATGCATCCTGGCAGATAACGTCATGTCTTGGATTTCTGAAGCAGAATCGTAGCTGTTTGGCATTGAGTAGTATGCAAAAAGGGTCTCATCAAACAGTAATCTCACAATTTTTTTTTTATTTTTATTTTTTATTTATTTAGATCTAGGATTACAATTACCTTTGAGCCAAGGCTCTTTTACAAAGGTTCCATGTCAGGAGAGTACATACATGTTAAACATGTTAAACAAGGGCATGCAACATTAAAGAGAGCATACAACAATATTCATCAGTTCAGGTAGGGCATCACGGTAAATAAGCTACATGAATAACACATACAAGGAATCATTTCAGAAACCTAGAAGAAATCAGGGAGGAAGGGTGAGAGGATAAGAGGGTGGCAGTCGAAAAAGAGACTAGAGCAGCTCACGGCATTGTCAGAGAACATCAGAGGGGGTGGTTGATCTCAATGGGGAAGGGGGAAGTTTTGAAGTGGCAGCCACATGAGCTGGAGGCCGTGAGATGATGATGGAGGCTTGATTTGAATATGCCCAGTGAGGAAGTAGAGGTGATGTGAGTGCTGAGGGCATTATCCAGCTGGGTGCATGGTGTGCAAAGGATCTTTGGCCCGGAGTGGTGCAGCATCGGGGGACCTGTAGAAGCTGACATTCAGACTATCTGGTGTTATGAGGATTAGCGTTTGGGTGCAGGAGGGCTTGGACACTAGGTGGAGTAAGGCCCAAAGTAGTTTTTTCACCATCAAGCAGGTAAGGTACTTTATGCGGTTAGCGAGTTGAAGCCATCCCGTTTGAGCGTAAAGCTCACATGTATGTGTGAGTCGGTGGGATCCAGTAAGCATTCGACAGGCCTTGTTTAGGGAGGTCGTTATGCGCCTGAGGGTGGTAGTAGAGGCAGAGCCATAGATTATGAGGCTGTAGCCTATGACGGAGACCACAGGGCTCTGGATAGCAATCTTCAGTGCTGCCTGGGTAAGATGCTGTCTATTTCGGTAGAGAATTCCAGTGCATGAGTTTACCACTCTGGCAACACTATCAACGTGAGTCCTATAAGATAGGCAAGGGTCAAGTGAGATTCCAAGGTATTTAAAAGATGACACTTGTTCGAGGGTATTACCAGCGCTTGTATTGATATCAAGTGGATATCACCTGTATTTGTTTTGCGAGCTGCAGAAAAGCATAGATTTAGTCTTTTTGTGGTTTAGAACCAGTTTATGTTTTGCGAACCAGTTTTCAACAGCGGAGAATGAAAGCTGTAGGTTGTGAAATAAGGGTTGTGGGTCCTTATGGGGGGTGAGAAGCACAGCATCATCGGCACTGAGGATAATTTGTTCTGGGCAGGATAGTGGAAGGGAGTTCAGGAAAAGGCTGAAAAGAAGTGGGCCCAGTATGGATCCCTGACGGACTCCTGAGCGAATAGGTTTGGAGTCAGAGAGTACTCCTGAGTTTTTTACTCTTTGTGAGCGCTGGTCCAGGTAGCTGTTAAACCACGCAGTGGAGTCCTAGGAGAGCCCGGCATTCAGCAGCTGTTTGGTGAGCAGGCCATGGTGAACAGTGTCAAATGCCTTAGTCAAGTTGATGAATACGGCTCCAGTTAGATGGCCTTTGTCCAATGAGTTGTGAAGGACTCCAGTGAATTCCAGGAGGGCTGTTGATGTGCTGTGCCCTTGCCTGAACCCGTGTTGCTGTGCACATAGGATGTTATATTTGTCCAGGTAGTCTGTAAGCTGGTCAGCAACAATGTGCTCAAGGGCCTTGGGGGGTTAATATAGAGATACTAAGGTTCATACTAAGGTTAGAAGAAAGAGCTAGTAGGCCAAAGCCCATAATGCTCCTATGCTAGGCCATAGAGTAGAATGTTAAGTCATACCCAGACATAATTAGCGTGTTGAGACGATGTTTAAAAATTTCTTTAGTATTACTTGTTACTACTTCAGATGGAAGTCTATTCCAAGGCCCAACAGTTCTTACAGAAAAGAAAAACTTAAGATTATTGTGTTTAAAAGATTTACCAGTTAACTGAAGGACATGACCTCTAGTATTATGTATTGATGACTTAAAAGAAAATCCTAACTCAGTCATGATATAGGGGTCATGAATAATGTCATATAGGAGGAGAAGGTCACCTCTAATGCATCTGATAGTAAGAGGCATTAGTTTCAATGTATCCAACCTAAACTCATAAGATGAGGATTCGAGACCAGATATTTTTTTAGTGTATTTTCGCTGAACCCTTTCAAGAGAGTGACTATCTGATTTTTAAAAGGACACCACAACTGTGAAGCATATTCAAGATGGGGGACGGATATAGGACCTGAATAGGGGTAACAACACCTCCTGATCTCGAGATCTAATATTACGCAAAATAGACCAAATAATTTTATTAGATGTACTAATAACCGAATGCATATGCTTGGAATATGTTAAGTCATCTGAAATGTTTATACCCAAATCCTTTTCATCATTAGTGGCACACAATGGTAAATCGTCCAGAATATACTAGAAATTTAAATTATTAGAACCCAAATGCATTACTTTGCATTTTGTGGAGTTAACTTCATGCCCATTTATAACCTGGTACTAATAATATCAAGATCATGTTGAATACAAGATATTTGGTCTAAATTAGAACATGGTCCTCCGATCTTCACATCATCTGCACATTTAATTGTAAATGAAAGGCAGGAATTAGTTAAATCAGATATAAAAGCCTGAAAAAGACAGGGGCCGAGAACCGAGCCTTGTGGAACACCACTTAAAACTTAACCAGAGTTAGAAAATGCCCAATTAATCATCACCTTTTGAGTTCTGTTTGAAAGCCAATTATCCCGGGTCGTTCCTGAAAATAGGCATAAAACTTGTCTAGTGTACTTACCCAGTAAACAAAAACTAAATAAATAAAGAAATAAAGAAATAAATCCATCTAATTATATGACTATTAATACCAAGACCTGTGAGTTTTTGAATTAGAGCCCAGTGTAGCATGGTGTCAAAAGCTTTACTGAAATCAATAAAGACAATGTCACAGGCTAACCGGTTATCCAAACAAGAACTAAAATGTTCATAAAAGCAGAGCAAATTTGTCAGACAGATTCTACCCTTCTTAAAGCCATGTTGTTCCAAATCAGATGCATCAATAATAGGGGCAATAATATCCTTTAGTAGACTTTCTAACACCTTACATATGGATGAAGTCAAACTAATCGGCCGATAATTTTCCCATAGATGTTTTGATCCCTTCTTATGTATTGGTACCACAAAAGCCTCTTTCCATTCACAAGGATAAAATTATATGTAAAAAGGTCAAATAAAAGTTTGAGTGGAAAGGCAATATGTTTAGATAATAGGTAAAGTAAATGCCCTGCTATATTGTCTGGGCCTGAACAAAATTTACCTTTTAGTAAGTGTAGTTTTTAAGAATAGACTCAACGGAGAATGTGATAAAAGTATCTGATGGTGTAATCATAGGCACAGGTGATTGAACTTCTGATGCAGAGAAAACTTTACAAAATTCATTATTAAATACATCAGCCATGGCTTTTGGCTCATGGATAAGTATGTTTTCTGTTGTAAGAGGCCCCACCACACTTGGACTTTTCCTGAGGGAGTTTATATAAGAGTAAAATTGTTTGGAATTAGACTTACTAGCTGTTGTTGCCAATTTCATTTCCCATCTAGATTTGGCCCTACGGATGACTAATTAACACTTCCTACTTGATTTTAAATAGGATTCCCAATTAGAAGTTGTCCTATTCTTTAGGTAGTTACGATGTTTTTTATTTTTTATATTTATTAAACGTTTTATGTTTTTATTCATCCATCTAGGAGTCTGTTTCCCATTACAATTCTTATTTTTTGATGGAATATAAGTATCATGAAGAGTCGAAATAATTGATTTGAAAAGTACCCAACTTTGATATAAGGACTAGTTATCAAAAAAAAAGATAACCAGTTTATTTTTTCAAGGTATAGATTGATACTATGAAGATCAGCTTTGTCGTACAGGTATATAATCGAAGAATTAGTATTAAAGACAATATGTCTCTGCAAGTTAAATAAAATAGAATTATGATCACTGCTGCCAATTGGTGATGAAATATGCACATCCCTAATATCTAAGGCAGTACTACTCAGAACAAGATCTAATATATTATTACCTCGGGTTGCAGAAGTTATCCATTGCTGTAAGTCCAATTCCGAACAAGTGGACAAAAATTTATTACTAATACTGCTAGATGTTGTGAATGACTGCAAATTTATATCTGGGAGATTGAAATCCCCTGTAATAATAACATAACCCATTTGAGTAGCTATTTCAAATTCGGAAAGAATCAGCCAGTAGTTCCCTGTATGGACTTGTTGCTGCTTTTAAAGACTGGAGTGACAACAACAGATTTCCATTTGCTTGGGAACTGACTGAGGTGGAGGGAGAGGTTGAAGATTCTGGTAAACGGGCACAATACCTCTTCAAGGGTGAGGGATAGCAGTTTAAGGTCCAGTGAATCACCACTGGCTCTGGACTTGGAGATGGCCTTTGTTATGTATTTGCAGACATCATTCGCCTTGACTTTTTTGAAGTGGAACAGCGGATGATTTGAGGTGGTAGGTAAGGAATTTGGAGCAGGGGAGTCAGTTTCAGAGAAAAAGTCTGGGGGGAGAACAGCACTGAGGTCAATGAAGGCTGCATTGAAAGTATTGGCAATGACCTTGGGTCAAGGGTGGTGGCTCCATCAACCATCAGTAGGGTTGGGGAGGATTTGGACTGCTTCCCTGCGACTTCCCTAATACTGTCCCAAAAAGCTCTCCCATCTCCCCAGGTGTTGGTGAGGGCTTCCTTGTAGTAGGTACTCTTCATCAGTCGTATTTGTTTTGTGCAGTTGTTGCGAGTCTGTTTGTAGTTTTGAATGTCCAGTTGAGCACCTGTGGCCCTAGCTATTGCCCAGAGGTGGTCCCTTGATTTTAACTGAGCCAGTAGCTCAGCCGTGAGCCAGGGATTAGAGAGCGCCTTGATTTTGCGCTTTTTTACTGGGACATAGGAGGCGCAGGCAGCATTGAATGTGATGATGAAATAATCAAGGGCAGAGTCAACATCCAGTGTATTGTATATGGGAGACCAGTCTTGCTGACTAGGACAGGATTTGAGATGGTCAGTTGGCCACGGGGTAGAACTCTGCAGAAAATGGTTTTAGGAGGAGGCTTACAAAACTTATTTGACCAGTTACAGATGACAGGGGGATGGTCGCTGAGGGAATCCGGGAGGACAGTGGTCTTGTTGATACGGGTTGAGTGACTGGCAAGAACCCAGTCCAGGAGCATGCTGGTACCTGACTTGTAGTTCTTCCCTGTGGGGGAATTGACCATCTGCGTTAGGTTAGCTGAAGAGATAGCATCCTTGTGGGTTCCTACATCAGGTGCAAGCCAGTTGATATTAAAATCACCAAGGAGGAGGATCTCAGATCTGGGAGGTTGGGACCGCACAAAGACCAGTGCCTTGGTCTTTTGGTGGGATGTAGACTGACTACAGTGAGCACTTTATTTTGGGCCCCAAGGAGCAGTTTGATAGGTAGGAATTGCACAAAAGGGAGTAGTGGAGACGGGGTGACAGGTGATGTTGTCTTTGATGTAAATTGCACACACACACACACACACTCTCTTTTTGTCCTCCTATCAAGTCTGGAAACGTTACAGCCTTGTAGCGCAATAGTATGGTCAGGAGTATTGGGCGTCAGCCAGGTTTCAATAGTAAGGCTATCAGGGCTATGCTGGTCAGCAAAGATATGAAGGGCAACAAGCTTTGGGAGGAGGCTGCAAATGTTGAGGGTGGCAATGAAGAGACCCCGTCTGATTTCCCAATTCTGGCTGGGTTGGAGGTAACCGGGCCAAGGTTCGGGTGAACACTCCCTGACATCAGTAGGAAGAGGAAGAGCAAGAGTTTTAGTGCAATCTGTCGTTGTTCATAGTCAAGTGTGGTTTCGCCTCCATATATTGCAAGACCAAATATAGCGTATGTGTCGCATGTCCCAGTGCAGAGCAGTGGATAGCAGTGGGGGTCGTTTTGCCCAGGTTCCATTCTCATGTGTATCAGCGTATGGCCAGACCTTAATAGGGGGGTGCCCCAAGGGAGGGAAAGGTGCATGGGCCAGGGTTCCAGGTTGGCGGTAAGAGATGAGTAGGAGGTAGGAGTAGGGTGGAGAGGGGTTGCAGGCACTAGGGAGGTAGCTGAGGGGAGGAAGGAAAGAGAGAGTAAGAAGAGGCAGGAGCAGGTGGTTGAGGAGAGGTATGGTCTGGGGGAGTACAAAAAGGAAAAGAGAAAAAAACAGTTGGGTTTAGCAGTGGAGAAGACTGATGGATTGGATTAGGTAAGTGTACTAATAATTGGGCCCTCTAGTGGCCAAAAGATATAATCTGCTAATGGAAAAGTCAGCACCACAATACAAAAAGGGTTGTAGTTCCCTACACTATCAATTCGAATTCAGCAGTGGGCAAAAGGCACATCACAGATTTAGTTGCAGAGGTTATAAAAAAAAATTTAGGCAGCAGAGAGATGAGTTCCAGGGGACTTCAAATCTCCAGGAGCTGAAGCCAGTCAGGGAGAGACGGAGTGCTGAGACTGTCTATAGTAGACCCAATTTCAGGCACCATCCACCAACTGAGTTCATCGCTAGCAAGCTGGACTGGAGCTGCTTTCCCAAAGCGTACCTGGAATCTTGCTCTTGAGGGCAGGCTGGGGAGCACCCTGCAGCCAGCTGCGCTCAACATCAGACCACTAGTGCAGAAGATGGAAGACCACTAGTGCAGAAGATGGAGTCCCCCTCAGGGAATCCTGGAATCTTTCTCTTGAGGGCAGGCTGGGGAGCACCCTGCGGCCAGCTGCACTCAGCACCAGACCGCTAGTGCAGTTGACGGAGTCCTCCTCTGGGAATGTCTGGAGCTACAGACCACTTGTGAGGATCAGCCTGTGTTCAGCTGAGCTCATCTACCAGAGTGTTCAAGACTCCTGGCAGATGGATGGCCTGGGGCAGGATCCCCTGCAGGATGCTCCTCCTTGTTAGATGTAGTACATCATAGACTTGATCTCTGCCTGGAGGAGGACTGTTTTGTGGTTAATAAGATCCACTAGGGCTCACAGGCTGCACAAAACAGCTCACATCTCTAACACACTGATGTGGAGATGAGTCTCTAAGGGGCCCCAGACACCCTGTATTTGGAAACCCTGACAGTGGATCCCTCATCCCAACAGAGAAGCACTTGTGACGACAGTCAACTGAAGCTCTGGTTGGGAGAAAGGAAAGCCCAGGTGGAGACTGTCCTCCACTGACCACCACCATGTGAGTGACCAAACAAGGGGCTTGGTGAGGATGTGATGCTTGTGCCCACTGTGCACTGACCATCCACTGAGTTGCTGTCATGTGCAACTGGGCCGGGGGCACTGTGAACCATGAGGAGGCTATCAGACCAAGCATGCTTTTCATGGAGTGAGCCTGTACAGTTTTGTGCTCCATGAAGTAGCATGCCATCTGCATTATTACCTGCATTTTGCTGTCTGAAAAACAGGCTCTGGCCTTGGTAGTATCTAGAAGAGCTCCTATGTACAGCAGCTACTGTGGGTGTTGGAGCTGAGACTTCTCTAGATTCAGAAGAACTGCCACGGTGGTTGTCATCAAGGCACAGGTCAGGAAGCATAGGAAAACCAGGAGCAGTTCCAAAATTTTCAAACAGCGTTTTATTTTTCTCAATAACAGCAAAATAAAATTTTTCTTCTCAATTACAAATCTCAGTCTCTGTCTCTCCCTTGCACAAGTATTGCTGCTCTTTTTATAAGTCTGTGCCTGGGAAACTTGTTAAGAAAATAGCATGTTTCTCACACAATGTTCTTGTAAGATTCCAATGTTCTTGCAGGTACAGCAAAAAGAACATAATGACCCAGAACTGGCCTCTTGTTGACAGCTCTCTGCACAGTCTGCACACCAGCATCTCAGTTTATCCCTTGAGTTCCAAATAGCTTTTTGCAATCATTTCAACTGTATAACTATATACATTTTTAAACAAAGGGGTCTCAGTATCAGTTACATTTCCACATAATGATTCACATATATTTTTATACCAGCAGATATGCAAGGGGTTGGGGAAGAAAAGACAGAAATAGCAAGGGAAGGCAGAGAGATTGTGAGAGGCGGAGAATTGCGAAACCGTCGGAGTGATAAGTTCCTAGGTCTTACGAGAAAATTTGGTTGCACAACCACACACGAGACAGAAAAGGAGAGGATAGAACAGACCCTTGCATTTAAAACTCTTTCTGCATAACAAATGGGTCAGGGCCTTATTCAACCCTGTCACAGTGGTATGGAACTGATGGCCGTGGTCACTGCCTGTTCTGTCTCCTACCTGGATTGACTCGCTATCAGCCAATCAATCAAGTATGTGTAAACCTGGAGTCCTATCTTTCTCAAATGCATTGCAAGCACTGCAAAGCAGTTTGTAAAGACCTGCAGCACCAAGGAGAGCCCAAAGAGCAAGACCCTAACCTGGTGGCAATAATGATAGAGGCTAAACTGGACATAGTAGCAATTAGCGAGACATGGTTCACCAGTAACCACACTTGGAAGTCTTCAGTACCAGGCTATGTACTGTTCAGAAGAGACAGAGGTGCAAAAAAGGGGGGGTGGAGTGGCCCTTTATGTCAATGACAATATCAAAGCTACAGAAATTCAGAATACACATAAGGAGCCAGAAGAACTGTGGGTCACATTGGAAACAGGACAGCTATACGAACTGGGGTTGTCTACAGGCCTACAGGCCAGGGGGAGGATATAGACATATTACTATTAGAAGATATACAAAACATGACAACTAAAGGGGAGGTTCTGATAATGGGAGACTTCAACATGGCAGATTCAGATTGGTCAATACTAGCAGGAACATCTGCCAGAACTAGACACACAGTGGATTCCCTGCAGGGAGAGGGCCTCAAACAACTGGCACAACAACCCACAAGAGACAGGACTATCCTAGATCTAGTACTGACTAACAGGGAAAGGATCACAGATCTCCAGGTAGATGGTCACCTGGGGGCCAGTGACCATCACATGGTATGGTTCAATTTGGCCACTAGAACGAAATCATCCCATTCCAAGTCAAAAATATGGGGCTTCAGAGGAGCTGACTTTGATAAGATGGCCAACAGAGTTAAGCTAGCCCTGGCAAAAAGAAATTCAGGTGAGGGGGTACAGGCATAGTGGGCAAGCATTAAGGATGCAATACCTGAAGCAACATCCCATTGCGTTAGAGAGAAAAGGAAGTGCAAAAGAAGGAAACCACTTTGGTTCTCAAAAACAGTAGCAGAAAAGGTCTGAGCCAAAAGGCTGGCCTTCAGAAAATATAAGAGAACACAGTGGGATGAAGATAGGGAGGCATACCAAACTTCCCTAAGGGAAGCAGGGAAGGCAGGAAGAGGCCCAAACCGAGGAAACACTAGCACTGACAGTAAAAGAAGGTGACAAGACTTTCTATAGATACATTAGTGAAAGAAGAAAGTCCAGAAGGGGTATTGTTAAGATCAAAGGGGATAAGGGGGCATGTGAGGAGGAGGACCATGTAAAAGCATCAATCCTAAATAGATACTTCTGCTCAGTATTTACTGAAGAGAAGGTAGGCAGGGCCCACAGCTCAGCACCATGGACACAGGGGGGAGGGCGGTGTGCACTAGTCCCTTCACAAAAGAAAGGGTCATACAAGAGCTCAATAAGCTCAGGGTGGACACAGCAATGGGACCTGATGGCATACATCCCAGGGTACAAAAGGAGCTAAGGGTGGAACTAGCAGAGCCATTATCAGAACTCTTTAGTGAGTCTCTGAGCACAGAAGAGGTCCCAGAAGACTGGAGAAGGGCTCATGTGATCCTGCTCCAAAAGAGTGGTAGCAGGGAGGAGGCAGGGAACTACAGACCAGTCAGTCTTACCTCAGTAGTGGGCAAGATTATGGAGGCGTTCCTTAAGGAAAGGATAGTGCAACACCTGGAATCCATAGGAGCACAGGATCCAAGACAGCATGGGTTTATAACAGGAAGGTCTTGTCAAACTAATCTCATAGATTTCTTTGACTGGGTAACCAGAGTGGTGGACCAAGGGGGAGCAGTTGATGTAGCCTACCTTGACTTCAGCAAAGCTTTCGATACTGTTTCACATAGAAGATTGATTAATAAGCTGGGTAGGCTCGGGGTGGGTCAGAAGTTGGTCAACTGGGTGGCAAACTGGTTGACAGGCAGAAAACAGAGAATGGTGGTAAACGGTATACAGTCAGAAGAGATGCAGTCACAAGTGGGGTACCTCAGGGATCAGTCCTGGGGCCAGTCCTCTTCAATATCTTCATCAATGACACTGTAGATGGACTGGAGGGTAAGGTTTGTCTGTTTGCAGATGACACCAAGATTTGCAACAGAGTAGATGATCCAGATGGGTCAGCAAAATGAGAAGAGATCTGGATAAACTGGTAAGATAGTTGGAAGAGTGGCAATTGGAGTTTAACGCAAAGACGTGCAAGATCATGCACATAGGGAAGAGAAACCCTGAAGCCATGTATAGGCTGGGAGGGGAGTTGCTGGCAGTCACAAGGGAAGAAAGAGACTTGGCATCATTATCATCATCACAGACGACCTGAAATCATCCAAGCAGACCAGTAAAGCAGTAGATAAGGCTAGGGGGATGTTAGGGTGTATTAGTATGGATATCACAAGTCGTAAGAGGGAAGTAATAATCCCTCTTTACAAGACACTGGTTAGGTCCCATCTGGAGTACTGCATGCAGTACTGGGGGTGACACCTTCACAAGGACATTAACCAAATTGAGGCAGTCCAGAGAAGGGCAACCAAAATGGTGCAGGGACTGCATCAGAAAACATATGAGGACAGAGTAACAGAAATCAATATGTATACCCTAGAGCAAAGGCGGGAGGGAGGTGATATGATCGAAACATTCAAACACCTTAAGGGCACTGACAAGGTGAAAGAGTCTAACACGTTTCAATAGAAGAAAAATAGCAGGACAAGGGGACACAGCATGAAATTAGAGGGAGGCCAATTAAGGGGTAATGTGAGGAAGTTCTTTTTCACAGAAAGGTTGGTGGATGCATAGAATGGCCTACCTCAAGAAATGGTGGCTATGAATACAGTGCAAGGCTTCAAACAGGCATGGGATAGGCATAAGGGAGCAATACAGATGAGTATGAACAGATAGGCCACTGACAGAGCAAAGGCCGATCGCACATTCATAAGGTAGAAAAAGAAATGGGCAGACTGGATGGTCCTTGCGGTCTTTATCTGCCATCAACTTCTGTGTTTCTATGTTTCTATGATGAACTGCCCCATCACGAAGAATCAGAGGAATCTGAGGTGGCGGGATGTAACAGAATGTGCTGCTGTGCATCCTGCCTATACAGGGAGCTAACCAGTCCTGGGAGAAATTATTGTAAATTTCTCAATCCAAGAAACTGATCAGATTTCTGAGGTCAAGGAAAGGCTGCATGGCCCCTGTGAAAGAACCAGCAAAAGTGACAGTGACCTAGCCAGCACTGAAGTGACCGACAATGGTACCCAGGCGGTCCCACCAACTGACACAGGGTGGGGGTGTGGCCAGTGGGACAGGAGTCAGTGGCGCAGTCATCAGCAAGGGTCAAGTGGCTGTTGCCTGAGCCAAATGCTCTACCTAGCTGAAGGGTCCTGCCTGTGGCTCCAGTTCTACCAGCCCCGAATAGCCAGGGATCTGCTCTGGTGGCAGATATACACAAGCCTGATACTGCACTCACTGCTCCAAAAAGCTGCCCATGGGTGGAACTGACCCCTGGGATCCCCACTTACAGAGAGATAAAGAGACTCTGGGCCAGAGACCTCAACTTCCTAGAACCAGAGGCCTCCAGTAATGCCAGTAGCACCAGTGAGGGTCTTCAGCTCCGGGAGACCAAGGGTCCCATGGCAGACCTCGCAGAGGGCAACCACGAGAGGTACAGTTTCTTCCCCTTTCAAAGGAACGAGGAAGAACACAAGACTGAGCAGCACTGAGAACCCAACCAGAATCGAGAACAGGGACGTTCTTCTGTGCTTTCAGTAGGACTGTCCTTCATCCTCAGAACAGGATCACCCATGGTCAGAACCCTTCCCCGATGGGGAAAGTGGACCAGACATGACCCCACTGCCAGAGCAGCCTACATCAGAAGGCTCCCTAACATCAACCTGTATGGCCATAAACCATAGACTCGGTAGGGCTGTAGAAAACTGACGGAAATATTTTTTTTAAATCACTAAATTGATACAAAAATAAACTCTAGCATTAAACACTAATACTGAGGAGAACTGAATGCTGTTGTCCTACAGATGTGAAGTTCTGACTCCTGGTGCGGGAGCAACATCATCACTGATGTGCACTCGATGATGGTGAAAAAGCAACTGAGGTAGTTGAGGGCAGGTGCCAAGGTAAGCCATGCAGCATGAGTCAGTCTCACAGTGCCGCACAGGTGCACAGCTTACCTTAGCTCCCAGGCTAAGACCCACTAGTGTGAATCAGTGATGATGATTGATTCCTGGGAGACTGCTTGTTCTTAGCACATTCCAAATTATGCATTTCTTCTACATTCTGAAACTGTATTTCTCAGCCAAATTCCAAGACTGGGTGTACCCACCATATTCTAACAATTGTGTGTCCCGTCCCAGCCACATTCTGAAATGATACCTTCCCACCAAATTCCCAAATGGTATCACTGCCACATTCCAAAATTACCCATCTTTCCACTTTCCGACAATGCGTAACCCCACCATATTCAAAAATTGTGCACCTCCACATTTAGAAAATAACTGTCACTAAGTGTCACTGCTTCATTCCAAAACTGCATGTCCAAGTCACATCCTAAAATTGCGCATCCTTGCCACACTGCAAATTGTGAATCTCCGACACATTCCAAAATTGTGCATGCTGTAACATTCAAAAATGCATTTCCCTGCTATTCTCCAAAATTACACGTCCCACCACATTCCAAAAATGTGCATCCCTGCTATATTCTGAAACTGCATGTGACCACCACATTCTGAAACTGTGCGTCCCCATCACATTCTACACCACATAGTGAAACTGTATTTTGCTACTACAATCTGAAAACAAGCATCACCACCACATTCTGAAACTGTGTATCATCACCAGTATAATTTATGCATCCATAGCACATTACCAAATTACATATTCCGCACACTTTCCACAGCTATATGTCTCCCGCATTCCAAAACTACATATCTCTGCCACATTGCAATAATTTATGAACATCGCCACATTATGAATTTCAACATCACTACCACATTTCAAAATTGTGCATCCCAGCTACTTTCTGAAATTGTGTCATCACTGCACTCCCCAACTGCAACCTGAAGGTATTTTGAAATCTAATCCATGCAATATTTTAAAAATTACATAGAACTTTTGCATTCTACAGCCATATTTGCTGCGGCATTTCACCCCTTCCTGTCCCATCCTTAAGTACATTCCATTGGCACAGTATGAAATGCGTGTGCTGCACCCACATAGTGTCAGTTTTCTTTTTTCAAATGTTCACTACAACAGCACTTTTATGTAACATGCAAGAAATGAGTCCTATGTGGTAGCTTGCAGGGAGGACTAGGCTCCGAGTTCTGGTTATGACATCATCAGTAGTTCTTCAATGAAGATGGCTTTTTTAAACAGGCAGTGAGAAGAACAGTTGCATACTTACCGCAACAACAGATCTTCAAGAGAATCTTTCATCAGGCCACACCTATAGCTATAGCCACCAGGCACTGGGACCACATGGAAACTTTTTGCAAGCAGTCTAGCAAGGATTGCCCACGACGACAAATGATGCAGCAACTCCGGCACAGTGAAAACCACCACTGCGACAGGAATCGGGCAAAACCCGCCCATTGCTGTGGTGGTCTGTGTGCCGATCGGGACTGCCTTGCTGGTGTTTGCCTCCCCAGGTCCAACTCAACTTGGAGTTAGAATCCTAGAGACCGAGGGATGTGGGGTGAACCCCCACAAGGGGGTTAGGGCACAACCCACCTTAGTGTGCGCCGACATCCCCGTGGCTACAATACTGACAGTCAGCATTGCAACCATTGCTGTAGGGGATGTCGGCGCTAGTGCTGTCGAAGCGCTATAGGTAAACTGTCGACATCCTCTGTATATAAATGTGGGTGTCCCCTCTCCCTTCTCAGTACCCCGCTGGAGATCCTACTCAGAGGACCTTCCCCTAGGGAACCAGGAGAGAGCTGATGCATCCAGCTACCTACCAGACAAAGACTGGAACAGCAGGTAGTCCATCCTAGAGAGAGAGAGAGAGAGAGAGACAGATGCGATGAAGCTCTGAGTCTAAGGGGGATGGAGGGTGGGACGGGATGGCCTGATGGAAAAGAATCTCTCAAAGATCTACTGTTACGGTAAGCAAATAATTGTTTTTTCTTCTTCAAGGATATCTCTTTCATCAGGCCACACTGATGGAACAAGTACCAAGCAGTACTGACCAGGAGACAGTCTAGGTGGCTGGAGGCTACAGGACTAGGAAAGAATGCCTTGATGCACAGCTAAGCCGTAGCCTGCTCTTCTTCTAGAGGCAATGTCTAGACTGTAGTGTTTGGTGAAGGTACAGACAGTACTCCAAGTTGCAGCAGCAAAAATGTCTGCAGCTAACACATTCCTGAAACAGGCAACTGAAGTGGCCATGCCTTTCACTGAACAGCCACAAACAACTCCAGAAGTTCCTTACCATACTGCCTGTAACAGAAAGTAATACAGTTGTCCAACCATTTGGATGCACACTGTTTTGAAACTGAAATGCTCTCTTTCCCAGGGGTGAAGGAAACAAAAAGCTGTGAGGACTTCCTGCAGTCCTTCGTGTGGTGTATACAGTATTTGAGTATTCTATGTACATCTAAAGTACAGAGCAATGCTTCCCTGGATTGGCATGCTCAGGAAAATAAACAGAGAGGGGGGTAGTCTGATTCAGGGTAAACTCAGACACCACCTTTGATAAGAACTTAGGGTAGGTACGCAAAGACACCCTGTCTTTGTGAAAAATCAAATAAGGAGGCTCTCTGCCACCCCGCCGGCACAGCGGCATGGCATCCATCTGCAACGCCAACATCCCGGGTTCGAGAACAGACCAGGGATGTCAGAGGGTTGGCCTGGAGGAGAAGGATTGAGCGTCCTATAGATGGCTCTCCTTCTCCAGGGGGTGGGAGGGCTGTGTGTCCAGCACAATATTGGGTCCCTAGTGGAGGCTGGAGGCTTCACCATGGCTGACGCCTGGACTTCTCGGAAGACGTGTGGATGCTGGTGTTATTACACGTCATGCCTCCACAGCAACCAAGGAGGGATAAAAACACATTGCTGCCACCTTAATGATGCCCACTCTCCCCGCCCGATCGCCAGTCACAGCACTCCCCCAGCTGACCTAGCCAGTCTTCTGCTGGCACTGACCTGACCTCACGCCCTGCCCTAGAGGGCAAGCCAGGGAGGCAATGTTGGTCAGTGCCACTACCCGCAACCTTCTCTAGTCGCTGCGATCATTCAGGTCAGTGCGAGTGGCCCTGCCCTGGGCGGCAAGCCAGGGGGTATCGTTCAGGAGGTAAGTCCATGGGGATGAGGGTGGAGTCTGGGGAGGGCAGGATAGAGTATCAGGCGGACTGCATTGAGCACACAAAAAAAAAAATGAGGCTCGCACTGAAGCCTGGAAATCCTTCAAGAAGAAGTAATAGCAACTAAAATGATGCTTTCCATGACAGAAAGTGTAGCTCACACATTGTGGCTGGCTCAAAAGGAGCCAAAGTAAGTTTCTCTAGAACAAAATTCAAGTCCCAAGCCTGGACTGGATTACGGATTGGAGGTTTCAAGTGTAGAATGCCTTTCAAGAATGTGCAGGACACCTCCAGTTGTGCAACTGTACAGCCATCAACAGGCACATGGAAAGCTGAAATAGCAGCCACGTGCATTTTGATGGAAGAGTATTGCAGTCCAGCATCTCACAAGGACAATAAGTACTCTAGAACCTGATTCACTGGACAAGTGAAGGGATCCAACTGATGAGAAGGGGCCTACAAAGTGAGCCTCTTCCACTTTATGGAATAGGTGGCCCTGGTGCAAGGTTTTCTAGCAGCCACCAGGACGTCAGCCACCTTTTGCAACACCCCATATCTAGCAATGGCTATGTCTTCTGGAGCCATGCATGAAGATGGAGTGACTTGAGGTTTGCATGGACCAGGGTGCCCTGCTCCCGTAATAGCAAGCCTCTGCATAGGGGCAGAGGTACTGGAGGTTCCACTGCCAACTGCTGCAGCAAGGGGAACCAGATCTGATGAGGCCAGAAGGGGCAACGAGAATCAGGAACCAGATCTGATGAGCCCAGAAGGGGGCAGAGAATCAGAGTAGCTCCCTCCATTTGGAGCTTGATCAGCACCCTCTGAATTAGAGGGAGGGGAAGGAAGACATAGAGGAACCTCCCTTTCCAAGAGAGGGACAATGCGTCTCACTAGAAAACTCCAGGCCCTGGAGCCAGCGAGCAGAAAAGCAGCATTTTTGCATTGATTGGGGACACAAAAAGGTCCAGCTTTGGATGACCCTACCTGTCGAACAGGTCTTTGATCATCGAGATCAGCAGCTCCCACTCATGCATTCTGGACTGTGACGTGTTTAGCTTGTCTGCCAGGACATTTTGGACACCTGAAATATAGATGGCCGACAGCTCTTGACCGTGTTCTAGAGCCCAGTACCAAACCCTCATTGCCTCCCTGCACAGGGTGTAAGAATGAGTCCCCCCCCTGCTTATTAATGCAGTGTACTACATTGATGTTGTCTATCTGCACCACTAAATGCCCCAAGGACAGACAGTTCTGGAAGGCTTGCAGAGCATACAGAATAGCCTTCATCTCCAAGACATTCATGTAGAAGGAAGTCTCCACTCTGTTCCATGTTCCTTGTATCTGATGGGCCCCAGATGTGCCCCCCAGCTCATCACAGAAACATCCGTGGTGAGGATCTGATGAGGGGAGAGGATTAGGAAGGGAACCCCTTTGAGCAAGTTGCTGGGTTTCATCTACCACTGCAGCAGCATCTTTACTGCTGAGGTTACTAGAACCTTCTGTTCTAAATCACTGGTGTGTTGATCCCACTAGAATCTTAATGTGTATTTGGGGATCCTCATATGCAGCCGTGCCAGGGGTACCATGATAATGGCCACTGCCATCCGGCATAGCAGTGTCAGAAATGTCCCGGTCATGACATACCTTTTGTTGTAAAGTACCTCGGCTTGTTCTATCAGGTGCTCTGTCCTGTCCTGTGGCTGGAAGGCGGAGCCATGAGCAGTGTACAGTACAGCCCCTACATACTGGAGGCGCTGACAAGAGGTCAAGACCGACTTGTGCAGGTTGACCATAATCCCTTGGGCATTGAACGGCTGTCCTGTATGGCTGAAGGTCTGAGCCAGTTGCTCCTTGGACCGGGCTTTGAGCAACGGACATCCAGATAGGGGAAGACATAAAGTCCCTCCCTCCTGAGGGCTGCTGCCACAACTGCTAAGCATCTGTTAAATACCTATGGTGCAGATGACAAGCCAAAGGGCAATACCCTGAACTGGTAGCACTCTCACTGGAAAAGGAACCTGAGGTACTTGCTATGAGGAAGGCAAACCCTGATATGTCGGTAAGCATACTGCATGTCCTTGGAGCATATCCAGTCCCCTTTTTTTAAGAGGAGCAGCAGGCCTTGCAGAGTAATCATTCTGAACTTCTTGTACTGAATATAGAAGTTCGGGTCCCTCAGATCAGAATGGGCCTCAAGTCCCCTGTGGATTTGGAGTCTAGGAAGAAATGACAATAGAACCCTGAATTCCTTTGCTCCCAGGGAACTGGTTCTATGGCCTTCTTGTGCAACAGTGTACATACTTCCTCTAGTAGCACTGGTATGTGGTCTGGACGATAAGATGAGGGAACTGGTGGAAGGCCTGGATTCAACTCCAGAAATTGTTGAGCATGGCCCTGTTCCATTAACTGCAGGACCCAAGCATATGTTGTAACTTCTCTCCACTGTTCCAGGTGGAGGGAGAGGCAACCCCTTCCACCCCCTCTGGATTTCATACTGCAGGGTGGGGGTCTAATAAGGAGTAATGCTGACGCAGATCTGGTGGCCGCAGCTGCACCTCCTTTAGGGGCTTTCAAGTGGGCACCTGTGGAGGAGGCTAGGACCGGCAAAGCTGCTCTGCTTTTGCTCTGTTACCTGGCCCCTGACCTAGGTCTAGTGGTAGCCCTGCAAAAGGGCAGCCTCTGCCTACTTCTCAGTTGTGTGTGGCAGAGGGAATGGACTGACCTTGGAGTCCAGCCTGAGGCCTGCAGGTCAGAGTGGATGTCCTGCACATCTGCCCCAAAGAGCTTGTACCCTCAGAAAGGTGCTTTCATAATGGATTGCTGGACATCACTAGCAAATCCTGACACCCTCAAGCAAGAATGCCTTCCTAGGCAGATGCCAGTCACAGTTGCTTTGACTGAGGCATCTGAAATGCCATAGGTAGACCTTAAGATGTGTTTACCCATGTCAGCCCAGTCTGGAGGGCCTTGAGCAGCTCCTGTTTCTGGGGACCCTCTGGGAGGGACTGGGCTGCTGCTTTAGCCTTTTTCCAGAGGGTATTCTGGTATTTGACCATATTGGTCTGATAATTTGCTATTCTGAGGCCAAGTGTGGCATCAGTCTGATAATTTGCTATTCTGAGGCCCAGTGTGGCAGAGGCAAAGGTTTGCCTTCCCATGAGGTCCTCTTACAGCTTCCTCAACTCTTTATCTGGGGGAGAGAACTGAGTTGTTTACGTACCTTAGACCTATCATGAGCCGTCTTTATCACAACTGAATCAGCCTCAGGCTGGCCTGCAAAAAGGGACTTTCCGAGGGGGCCTGGTACAGCTTGTCTGATTTTCTAGGCATGGTGGGGATCAAGCTTGGTTTGTGCCAGGCGGCCAAGGTGGCATCCTCTAGTGCAGCAAATAGAGGAGGAATGATGAGAGGTGGAGAACGTGGTAGCTCCAGAAACTCCACCAAGTTTCTCTTAGAGATTTCTTGCTCCTCAGCATCAAACCCCACTGCGGTTTGGAGCTGCTTCATCATAGAGATGAAGGAGTCTTCAGGATCAGGGTATACAATGTAGAGTCCTCCCTCCTAGTAGAAATGGTGGAGCCAGACTGTCAGATGGGCTTCCATCCATATCTTCCTCCTCTTCTTCCTCTTGTGGAAGGTGGTCAGGGTTATATTCCTGATCCTCGTCGACAGGCCCTGGAGGCTGCAAGGAAGGAAGCAAGGACATCACTACCCTGGAGTGGGTAGGGCGTGTCAACGGAGTAGACAAGATGCAGGGGCTAGCCTGAGTGGCCCCATCGTCGTTGTGCCTGGAGGAGGAGTAGGAGGTATAAGACACTGTATTATCTCCATAAAGGAGGAGAGCACTGTCTGCACATCAATGGTAGCCTGCACTGCAGGGCCACCTTGTGACATCAACAGGGGAGACTGGAGCCCCGACACTGACAGGCCATCGCTGGCCATAGCAGGTCCGGTGGAACTTAATGTCACCCGGCCTTGAGGGTTCTGAGGTCTGAGCAGCGGAGCTTGTGACATCAACAGTGTCAGCAGCTCCAACGTCGGGTCTTCACCAGCCACAGAAGGTCCTACAGAACTCACTGCCAGAGCTAACACTGTGGGTTCAAAGGTCTGCGTGGCAGGAGGTGTCGACGCCGAAGTGGTCCATGATGTGGCAGTGGTCAGCGTCAAGTGTAGCAGTGACCAGGAGTGTAGCAGGGGAATTTATCCTTATTCTGCTCCCTCTCCCAGTGTTTGTGCTTTCCTGCACACTTCTCTTGAGCCTTGGAGGCCTGGGAGCCCAAGGAATGAGTCAGCAGCTCAGTGGAGCTCCTATTCTGGCTACCTGCTGCTCGAGGAGGAAGTTCTGCAGGACTTTTTGACAGCATTGCCGGGTAGCTTGGTTTAACTTCAGGCAGAGCTCACAGGCCTTAACATGGTGGGCCTCTCAGAAACAGCACACACAGATGTGCTTGTTACTGAAGTAGATTTTTCCACCGCACTCACAGTAACAAAAGAGTGCGGCTGAGCCTTTCATTGACATACACAATGATGGCAATCACTTTAAAATAAAGTGATGGCTACTAGGGTGAGAAAAAGAATAAAACTTAGGAAATTTGAAGATTTAGTAGCCGACTGTTGAGGCAGCATCGCCATGGAGTCCAGTGGGTACCGTCAATGGTGCAAAAAGAACCAAGGAGGGAGAGGGACTGCCCACATTTATATATGGAGGATGCTGACGTCAGCCGTCATCATGGGCAGCCCCTGGTAGCCTGCCTGCAAAACGTTTCCATGTGGTCCTAGTGCCTGGCAGCTACAGTTCTATAGGTGTGGCCTAATGACAGAGATATCCTCGAAGAAGATTTAGGGTTACAAAATGTCTTGTAACTTTTAAACAAAGTAACTTGGAGATCTCATTTTGCCATGAGGCTGACTGGGGGCATGCTGGTCCCAATTCTGAATTTATTGATGCTAGAAATGTTGGCTGGACTCCCTCTTTAAAGAGCCCCTGACACCAGTGGGTGAACTTAAAAAAGGTAAGATTTAGACACAATTCAGTTTGTATTTCAAATATTTTCTATAATTATTCCCCTGTATGCTTTCTTACTGAGGACAGCTGCGTGAAATCAAGATCACGGTTCCTTGCACTTTATCTGCTATGGCAGCTTGCTACACCTGACATAATAATCCTGTTTGTGACATCATAGATATCTCCAGAGCAACAGACTGTGGTGTCATAAACATAACTGTGATGTCAGGTGTATGCAAACAGCCAAAACAGATGAGACAGAGAACCTGATTTTATGCAAATATTCTTAGCAATAAAGTGAAATAAGGATGAGAATTATGGGGAAAATAAAATATAAGGTGAATAGTGCCTAAAAATTACATTTTTTTATATTGTTCCAAAGGCGTCAAGAGTTCTTTAAGAGTATCATTAACATAAGATGAAAGCAACAAGGAATTAATAACATGCTCAAATGAAATCGATTACCACTAAAAATAGCTTCAGAACAGACCCATGGCACCCACTGCAGCTTAAAATGCAAACACCAGAAAAAAATTCTCAGGGTTTAGTGTAATGATACCCTTCATCACGAGGAGGTCTGAACTAGCAACAGCAAGGCAGTGTGCTAGGAAACTATAAATCTTGGGAAGAACAGTCTATGATAATGTATCTCAAAAGCAGAACTGATACCTCAATCAATTAAATAGTGAACTGTTACAAGGGTTGTTTTAGTGCTGCATCTCGAAACCTGACTTAAGTAATTCATAAATATTTTATTAGGTTACATGGTAATACAAATGAGTTAAAATAAACAGGACACTTGAAAGAGATATGTAATTCATTATGTCACTGTGATCTAATGTTAGTTTCTTTAAGAAGCCATTTGTGCAATGCTGACTTCACAATGTCTCCCTTGTAAGGGCTCCCATGAAGCTATTCCTAATAACCATGAACACTGACTGTAATCTTTCATCTCTTCACAAAATATTTTTTTATTTATTTAGTTTTTGTTGACCGGGTAGGTGCATTAGACAGCAAGGCAGCCTACTTTCAAGCATGACCCAGGAAGTTACAGACAAAGAGGCAAGGAAACAACACTGGATGCAGGAAAAACTAACTGGGTAACAACTTGGGTAACGACAAACAGTAAATGATTAGTCAGAAACATCAGTCAGGAGACTCAGTCAGTACACCAGGCAGATAACTGCACATACTAAATACAATATCAGTGGCATAGACATAAAAATAATAGAGAGAGATGCTGCATCACCCCAAAGAATAATGCTTTTACAGGCTATGAGCAAATAAAAGGTAAGTGCGAGGGTAGAAACCAGTTCGATAAGGACCAAAATGCTAGAATGCAGTAACTGATGGGAAATGCAAGGATAAGGGCTAAATAGCATGCTTTTGAGCATTCTCCTGAATAAAATAATTTCACATATCATAGTCAGTAATGCACTTTATTAGATTCAGCCTAGTATGCTTGTTATTAGAAAATGGGTTACAAGCATCACGTAAGCCAATTCACTTATAGCAGTCACGAGGGTATCAGTCAACACCTTCCTGGGGGAACAAAAGAACCAGGATGCACCTCACATTTCTATGCCTTGTTTGTATATCAGGCCTTAAATCCATGAGGAAACTAAACAACTTTTTCCCCCCTCTGGCCTCTGCCATCTCATTCCTTTAGGCTCTCCCCAAGTTCCACAGCCCAACTGGGCTCTCCTCTAGCTCCTAAGGGTACCCCCCCACTAACCTAATGCCAAGTACCTCCAGAGGCCCCAATCTATCCCATCACAGTAGGCCCCCTTTGGCAATCAGGGGGAAACATTCAGTATTCTTGGTGTTGATTCGGGAAGCCTAGAGGCATTGAAGATATGTGTAGATGTGGCTTCAGTCATCCAATGTGGCAAGCCAACCCTTTTTCAAATTTCTCTAGTCCCAGCTCCGTATATCAAGCCCTAATGCACTGCTACAATGGCAGTATTGGGCACAGCCAAGACTGACAACGTGTGGTCATCAAAGACCTACTGTCAGCTGCTGTAGAAGGTCAAGGAGCAGCAGAACAGCTTCACAACCTTTCTCTGGAGTCTTAGCACACTGCCTAAACAGGGTGGCTGAGACTACTGGCTCAGACCTAACAGTTGGGTAAATGCAGCCAATCTTGAAGCCTGTTTACATGCAGCATTCTGTACTGCTGTGAGTGGTGAAGAGAAGCTGATCCACTGTCGGAGGATAAGTGTAGACACATCTGAGAGTGCTGTGAGCCAATCCTGCTGGTGGTGGGGTGTTTAAACATGCAGGAGTTTTCAGTACGAGTGTGGATGCTCAACGCCACCTATAGTGACACACATGCATTGTGCAGAGGGACATAAATGAAACAAAGGGCAGGGTGAGCTATGCTGCCAGCAACACTCCACAGCTTCCGGAACATTCCACATCAGTGTGTGGACACTGTGGAATTGCCTACCACAGTGCACGTTTCACATAGGTGCTGCAATGGTACCAAAACCCAGCATGTGTGTAAATACACCTTTGGTCTTCACCATAGTAACATAATGCCTATCAACCAGCAACGCCAAACCAGGCTTCTAAACATCCTAGCAGAAGTTATATATTAGTGTAATATTTTATTAGACTGGCACATCGGGTAATTATAAGAGATCCTACACATGCTGATCTGCACTTGCCTTAATGATACTGAACTACTATCTACTACAGACAAGTACGCAATAACCCACAACAGGGCGTGCATTTCTAGAGAACTAAGGCATGCCCCAGGTGAACTGGAAGGCACAGAGCAAAGGGCTGAGTGCCTTTCAGCACACCAAGGAAGTGTATTAGTTCTCAAGAAACCCATGCCTTGGAGTGGGTTACTGTGCTTACAAAATTGAGTTTTATTAAATGGAAAAATGTTTTATTTTCCTTTAGTTAAGTTACTGCTAAGTAGAACATGTGAGTTTCGTAACAAAGGTGGCTTTAAATGAACCCATATAAAGTGCATTTAATTTGAGGATGCCTATGTCCTGTTGTGGATTTTTGTGTTTAAAATGTGGAAACATTTTTTATTTTAATGGTAAAAGGTTTTATTTTCATTTAGCTAGGCCATTGCTAGGTAGAGTAGGGTAGATTAGTTATGAACTGTGTAGTTTCTAGGTAAATAATCAACAGTCAGGTGCTGTGTTTTAACCAATGAAGTTGTTTGATTGGGTCAGTATTTCCATGTCCCATTTTATAAAACTAATTAACATAAAGGAATGAAGTTTACTTTTTTTCACAGTGCAAGGTCAAAAACATGTGGCATACTTACTTTGCACATTCTTCCAATGCTTGACACAGTGACTGCTGAAATGTAAATATCTCCTCGATATTCCCCATCAAAGATGATATGTCCGCAGCTGTTAGCCTGAAATAAAAGTTGTACTGTGTATGGACATTCAGTAAAAGTTGCTATATAGCTATTATACATCAGCACTATGCAACGCTGTCTCATACAACACTATTCCGAGGGAGTTTTCTTCTGTGTGAGAGATGCTGACGTACAGCAGCAGACAGAGAAGCACCACAGCAATTTTTAGATCTTCAATTGTTGTCAACTAGTACTACAATGCAGTTGTGGTGCAGAAATATAAGGCAAACAGTAAACTCCGGCTAATCAGAATGTTAGATACTTTGCAAGTCTGATATTTAATCTCACAAAATGATAAATTATTTTCTTTTTATCTGGCAATGCCTCCTCAGACTCTCTGCACACTATTTCTCCCCCTTTTACTGGAGTCATCTGGTAACATGAAAAAGCATTTTGTGATTATTCAGGGCTGCCGCCCCTTCCAAAATGTTGTCTCAACTACCTAGAAAAATGACTGCATCACAAATTATTCCCACTGACATTCTCAGACACCTACTGTTTTAAAGGGGAACTGTTAGCTTTTCAGGGAGTCAAGCAGGTCCCAATTAGCTGCAACATACTGTGTTTGAATTTTTTTTAATTACATACTCTGTTGCAATCTTTATTTTCTTCTGGTTGATCCTGTACCCCTGTTGCTAGCTATGATTTTCCCAGAGTCCTGCGCAGCCAGCCCTCTGATGACACGCCTGACGTGCTATGCCACGAGAGACTCCTATGTGCCAGTGTAGCTGTTGTAGGAGATTAACAGACAGCACTGGTTTGTGCTTCTAAAGCTGGTACCGATCAACCAAGGAAAGTACTTTCCTGGTGTTAGAAGTGCAAACAGGTGCTGTGTACAGGTATTTGTTAACCTTTTACAACAACGACACTGGCATGTAGGAGTGTCCTGTGGCACAGCCTGTCAAGCTCATCATCAGAGGGCTGGTTGCGGGGGACTCTGGGCCAATAATGGCCAGCCCAGGGTGGGGCCGCAGGAGCAACCAGATGAAATTAAAGATTGTAGCAAAGTAAGTGATTACAAAAACACAAACACATTGCACTTCAGCTAATCGGGACCTATAGGGTCCACAGTTTTGTCCCTGAAAAACTGACAATTCCCCTGTAAAAGCTATCCTCCTCTTCTTCGATATTAGTGTGGAAAGCAGACAACAGAGATGATGGAATACTATTTTCTACACACATGTATGATTACTGACTTTCAAATATCTCTCTCTCTCTCTCTGTCTCTGTCTCTCTCTCTCTCTCTCTGAAATATATACTCACTCCAAATACCTCTGACTGAATCCTTGAGTTCACAAACAGAGCTCTATAAAGATTAAAGAGATTTTCCAGTTTCCAGGCAAAAAAGGTAGGCATCAAAACCCAGTTACACAAAATGCTCCCAGGATCAATTTAAGGAGATTCCATTGTTTATTACTGTTGGCATTTTCATTAAACGGGGTCTTTTTTTTTTTTTTTTTTTTAGAGTTCATCTGTTCCCGCTGTTTATTTCTGCCATGAAGTCATAATCCTCTCTGCCTGTGACACCACAGCCTGTAGGTATGGCAATGATGCTGATGTCACAAGCACAGGATTATGACTTAAGGTCACGTACAAGCAGCAGGAACAGATGAAATTTAAGAGGCAAAGAGTCTGTTTTTAAGCAAATTAATAAAAGGATGGAATGTCCTACAATTCTACATTTTTGACTGTTAAGAGATTTGAGTTCTGCCTGTCTTTGTTTTTGCAGGAAACTGGATCTTGTCAGTTCACTCCAGTAAAAATTATAAAGCCTCAGACATACACACTGTATAAATAATTAATTATAACCTGTCTAAACTGATGCAGTGACATGCTTTGTCATAATGCCTTTTTCACATTTTGTCCCCAATGCCAATACTTTTAGTAATATTGCTATGAAGAATTGTATTTCCTGTTTATGTTCCCTCTGTCCTCTGCTTCCTATGACAAGCACGCAGGCTCCCCACTCTCAGTCTGCCTCAGGGCGGCAGGTACACTTTGCCTCTAGGCCTGTCTCACTTGTCTGGCCGGCTCACTTAAAAACATTAAAATGAAACAAAAATGAATGTAGACTTATAGCTACGGAAATAACATAATGCTTGGGGGACTTGAACTATTACTAAAGGCAAGGAGAACAGGGTTTGTTTTTACTCAAAAAAAAAGCATTAGAGGGGACTGATGTTACTAGTGCAGGAATCATCAAACATTAACCCCACTTAAAGTGAAAAGGAATAAAAGAATAAGGGGCATTCATGGCAGCTAAAGGAGAACAGTTAAGGGATATAAAGAAACAGTATTTCATACAGCAGGGTGACAACAATGTGAACTGGCTTGCAAAGAACAGTCATTGAAACGAAAACGTGAAATGATTTGAAATCTGCCTAGACAGACTTCTTCTTTAGATGACAATAAGCAGTTACATCTACTTAGATGTAAGGGATGGCCCTAATTTGCAGATGAGCTTTTGCCCATGTTGTATGCTTGTGCTCTTTACTTTCGCTCACAGAGTGCTTCAAAATTATTCTGAGACTTGCTGATACCTCTTTTGGCAATTTAGATAGATTATGTGGTTCCCTCGCATGGGTAACGGGAATTTTAGGCTTGGATGGAAGGGGGCTCTCACATCCGTGCCCGTGAACAAACAAGAAGTCCCACTGATGGTGGTTTGGCCTGGACATGTTTCTGGTTTGTTAGTTTCTACACTGGCTCTTCACAGTATGTGCATTAAAATATTGCTTTGATATAGAATTGAGCCTTCTGTGGCTTTTCTAAATGTGAGACCAATTTGTTTTGTGTTCTAGTGCATGAGCTTTTAACATCTGCTTCACTACTTGAATGTTTTTGGAAAAAACATTAATTTTGTTGTGTGTTTTTGTTCACAGGGTTAATGCACTCGGTATAATGATGCCCACTGTCAGGCACAACCTGAAAATTCATTTACTAAGGGCAGCAAAACTGAGATGCAACATCTCGTTTACAGGGGAGTTTGGCTTCTATCCTGTTTTACAGCTGGGACTACTGAACACAGGAAGGTTACAAAATGTGCTCAAGGTCACACAGTAAATAGGTAACACCTAGGGAATTTGAAACTGCGTTCCCATGCCTGATGTCAAACTACAGGACAGCACTACTTTCATAATTTCAATGACCATATCCTGGTTACTTAGCAAAGGTGTAAATAAAAAAACTAAAAAGTGCTCTCATTTAATTCAGAAAACTCTTCCTGTGGTATCATGAAAAGGATAATAAAACCAAACAGTAGAGGAAATAAAATGTGTACAGAACTGAAAAACCTGCAATTTGTTTTTAGTCTTACTTGTCACTAGATTGTAGGGGTTTCAAGTAAGTTCCAGTGAGTGTCTGCAGCTCTTTCGCATAATCTTTTTCAGTTTCAATAATATTCTGTAGTACCTAAAGAGGCAGATTTAAAGATTTTTGTTACCTAGAAATTATATTCTCTGAATCTGTCAATAACAAAATGAAAAAATTACTTACAATATGAGTTTTCCAGGGTGATCCAACCCTTACCACCCCCCCCAAACACACATATAATCATGCACGTACTATACACAAATGTCCAGCCTTTGCCAAGTGCAAACACGTGTACTATAAGTAGAGACCCGTGTTTTTCTTAAATAAGAAATAACAAGAAATTCAAGGTATAAAAAGAAATAAAACAAAAACAAACATATGGAAAAAATGTTAAAAAATTGCTTGGTTTTTTTTTGAGGGGCAAAAACTAAATAAATGCTTGCAGCAGTTGTTTAGGCTCCGTTGTTACCATAGAGACGGTCCACAAGGAAGCGGCAACGGAATTGTCCGATTCACAAAACATTTCAAGACCAAAGCATAATGCTGCTTAACACAATGTAGTATACTAGGAAATGTCTTGAATGAATAGACTTGCATAATCTAAAATTGCTTACCCTCTTAGCTTAATAGTCAACTTATCATTTCGAACAGGACAAATACCAAGTCTGTAGAAAAACTATTATATACAGTAATACCCATTCACAAAACAGGGTCTCAGTCAGAATTCAGTAACTTTCAACCTATTTCAATTTTGTCAACACTTTCAAAAATACAGGAAAAAATAGTACACTCACAGTTAAACGATTATATCAGGACCCATGGCTTAATCTCTCATAACCAACATGGTTTTGGGGGGGGGGGGTTATAGCACTGAGACTGCCTTGGCTGGGTTCACAGAAACTGTCCATAGGGCTAACAAAGCCAGTAGCCTAACAGAGGCAGTGTTCGTGTACCTAACCAAGGCATTCGATTTAGTAGATCATACCATCGTACTGAAATGTCTTGAGCACGTGGGACTTGGAACCCACGCTATTAATTGGTTAACAGATTATCTTGACAACAGGTTCCAGTGTGTTAAATTTAATGTGGTTTTTTTCTACATTCCACAGGGTTCAGTGTGGAGTCCCTCAGGGCTTCATACTGGGCCCTTTAGCTTTTACTCTGTTTATTTACCCTATCTCACAAGTGCTGCACAACACTGACTTAATACTCTACGCAGACGACACAGCATTGGTGTCTCGTAGTACATCTGTTCTAGAAGTCAATTCTACACTAAGCAGAGAGTTTACTAAAATTCAAGACTGGTTTTATCAGAACAATCTGGTTCTAAATAAAATAAAAACTAAAGCCATGTTGTTTAGATCTGATGTTAAAATAAAAAAAAATACTCAAGTGACTTTACAGTTTTTTCACAGGGGGGAAGTCAAATTGAGACTGTAGATTCATTTAAATATCTAGGTATTACTTTGGACCCATCCCTAAAATTCAGTGTTCATGTGGACAAAGTCACTTCCAAGATACATACAAAGTTAGAAACATTACACCGATTACGACATTTCTTAACAGAAGAAACACGCCTTGCTATTGCTCAATAAAATCTCCTCCTAATATTGAACTATGCATTGTTGGTTATTGATACTACTCCTGCTTGTACTGTGTCTAGAAAAGAAACATTACTACAAAAAATACGAACATTTGCACTGTTGGCTCTCCATCGCACACACCACTGCCAAATATTAAATCAACTCACTTGGTTTTCTGTACAGAATAAATACAACTTTACAATGTCCCATTTTACATTTAAAATAATAAATACTAGAATTCCAGTCACTTTACGAAATTCACTTACCAAATAGTCTTACATTTAAGAACCAAGATCATCTACAAAGTCTCAATTGGTCTTGTCCCTCGTACAATCAAACGCAGGCAAGAGAACTTTTGCCTACAGTGCTGCTTCTGTTTGGACACCTTGCCTCTCAATATTAAGCAATCTACATCTGTTAATACCTTCAACATGGCAGCTTTTACTGATTTTACAATTCTGAACGAATGTGTATGTAAATTAATGTATTGTATTACTGTTATTTTTGTATTTTTTATATTGTTAAAATATGTATATTTGTATGTTGTACCTTTACTTGACTTCAGGTCGTACATGAAAATGGAATGTAAATTCTAGAGTACTTATCTGCACTTTCAAAATAAATGAAATTAAATGTTCTTTCTAGTGTATATCATTCTGAGGTATTTTATGAATGTAAATGTGATAACAAGAAATAAAACTACATTTGCAATGAATAAAAATAAATACAAAATTCCTGAAAAATAAAAATTATAAAGAATAAAAAAGAATTTCACGAAGCTCTAACTATACGTACCACAAAACTTTTTTTTTTTTTTTTACACAGCAAATCTGGACCATGTTTATGCATCCAAAGATGCTTCAACAAATTTATCAGTTTACATAATTTCATATATTTGAATGACGCTCCAATTCGCAACTACAAGTGACCGTCACAAAATTGTTGCAACAACGATTGTGCAGTGATCCCTTACCTGTGACACCTGACAGATCTACAAAGAGGGTTATAGTCCTACTCCATACTGTCAAAAATTGTCTTGCAACTGTATAGGGAAGAGGGCAGAGGCCCCCTTGCAAACAGCCCACAGGGCCATCCACAAAGCATGGGGACCTGACATAATGCATCTGCTTCTTTAATGAGACCCCCTAGTGCAGAACTATTAAAAGCAGAAAAATGTCAGGTGGACCCAAATAGCCAGCAGGGGATGGAGCTTGGCCAGGGATCAGACAGTCGGAGCTGTGCATGGGAGACTGGGGCTACGGAGGGGGAGAGCACCTTCTGGGACTGTTCACTAAGATGGGGCTCCGCAGCAGAACAGCTGTAGCTTATTGTCCTCCCATGAGGCAAAAAGATCGACCTCTGAAACACCCCATGTCCAGAACTAACTTTAATAGTCTGTTTTAGGGACCATTTGTGTCACATGACCAATCTTGCTGTGGAAGTCTGCCAGTACATTGTTCCTTCCCTGCGACATGGACTCCAGAGATATGTAGCCTTGAGAGTGTAGGCCAAATCCCATTCTTTTGGTGCGTCTTTGCACAGTTCTAAGGATTTTGTGCCACTTTGTTTGTTTATGTAGTATAATACACTGTGGTGGTTATTGTTACTTCTTGTCTTCAAGACTTGGATCCTGACTAATGATGAGAAGGACTTTATGGACAAATAGTCTGCTCTAAGCTCCACCAGACTGATGTGTCTGTCTATTTGCTGGAATCCAGACCCTTTTTACTGCCTGGTCAGTGTCTGGTCTGAGATATGCCCACCCCAGCCTAGGAGGGAGGCATCTGTGGTAAGCATTAATATGTGTAGTGTTGGCTGGAAGAGCATTTCTTGTCTTAAGTGCTGAACCTGCTGCCACCACTGGAGGGAGCTTACAAGTTTTTTTCTGCTCTTGGATTAGGGCTGTCAGGAGACCTCTGAGCAGAGATCAGTATTCCTTTTGGTACCACTGTAAACTTCTCATATGTAGCTTGCCCATGGTACCACAGAGGTTGTGGCTGACATTAGGCCTAATAATCTGAAATCTTGTGCAGTTCTTCTTCCAGCATGAACTAGCTACATACTGTGCCAGTGTCTGAACCCTCTTCTGAGGGAGACAGCCGGCCCTTGCTTGCACTGTGTCCAGTCCTGCTCCTATGGACTGCAGGTTTTGTCTGGGTTTCAGGTTTGATTTTTCTACATTCAGGATGATCCCCCCAACTTTCTCATCAGGGGCATAGTTTGTTCCACTGATGTTTGTTTTTTTAAATTCTTTATTTATTAGTAATTTTTAAACACAGAAACATAAAATCTGTTGACAGATCAGGACCGTTTGGCTCACCCAGTCTGCCCATTTTTTCTGCCTATACTGTCACCATAGACCCTACCTGATCTTTGGCTACCCCTCCCCCCTGCCGCTTTCCCTCCAAGATTCCTTTATGCCTATCCCATGCATGCTTGAAAACCACCACTGTTTTGCCCCCAACCTCCACTGGAAGACTGTTCCAGACAGCCACCACTCTTTCAGTGTAGAAGTACTTCCTCGCATCCCTTCCAGCTTCGTTGCATGCCCCCTTGTTCTCATGCTCCTTCTCCTCTGAAAAAATACTCCCCTCCTGTACCTTATTCACCCTCATGAGGTATTTATACTTTTATAGGTCTCTATCATGACCCCGCCCCCCCCATTAGGGTGTACATATTGAGATCCCTCAGTCTTTCCTCACAGAGCTTTTAATGCAGCCCCTGCACCATTTTATTTGCCCTCCTCTGGACAGCCTCTACCAATCCTTTGTCCTTCCTGAGATGTTCTCCAGAACTGGACACAGTACTCCAGGTGGAGTCTCACCAATTATCTCCACAGTGGTAACACCGCCTCTCTCCTTCTGCAGGCTGGTGATACCACACTTTATGCATCCCAGCATCCCACTGGCCCTACCTGCTGCCTTGTCACATTTCCTCACCACCTTCAGGATATCCAATATAATTACCCTAAGGTGCTTTTCCTGTTTAGTGACCGTCAATACCTCTTTTCCCATTTTATACTCCGCCCCTGGGTTTAAGCACCCTAAGTGCATGATTTTGCACTTTTCCACAGTGAAACCCAGCTGCCACTCCTCAAGTTTTCATTGCTCTCCACACATTCTCTTCACCACCACTGGAGTGTCTACCCTACTGCAGATTTTGGTATTATCTGCAAAGAGGCATACCTTCCCTTCCAGCTCTTCTGCAATGCCACTTATAAAGATACTAAAGGGAACTGGTCCTAGTACTGAGCCCTGAGGTACCCTCCTGGTCACTCTCCCCTCCCCGGATTGAATGCCATCTACCGCCACCCTCTGTCTCCTATCCATTAACCAATTTCATACCCAGTTTACCACCTTGAGACCCACCCCCAAACTACCCAGTTTCTTTATGATCCTTTCATGGTGTCAAAGGCCTTGCTGAAGTCTAAGTAGAACATGTCCACTGTCCCACCCTGATCTATTTTCCTGGTTACCCAGTCAAAGAAATTGATCGGGTTCATCTGATATGATCCCCACCCTCCCAAGAATCTGTGCTGCCTTGGGTCCTGTAACTTGCTGGAGTCAAGATACTCCACTAGCCTTTCTTTTAAAAGTGTCTCCATTGTCAGCCCGGTGGCGCTGAGGGTTGAGGTGCTGGATGCCACACCTCGCACCACACCGGCGACCCAAGTTCGGGAACAGACTTAAGCCACCGGGGGCTGGCAGGGGGAGAGAAGGATTGAGCATCCCGTGACTGCTGTCCTTCCTTCAGGGTGGGTGTGGGACATGCACCGCACTGTTGCAACACCTAGAGGAGGCTAGGTGCTCCATAGACGATGGACATACTTTGGGGAGGAGTGCGGCGGACATCCGCATGTATGTGCGCTGACGTCATTGCATGACCGGCTCAAGTGGGAGAAAAATGGTGGAAAACTGGTGGGGCGACCTTGGCGGCTGATGGCCAGCCCTGCACCCCTGGAGTCACATGGCATCTTTGCCAGTTCTGTGCCGTGGGTCCCTGTAAGGGTGGGAGCCTGCCATCGGATGGACGAGTGCGATGGGGTGTCTAAATTCGCATGCCTGACTAACTCCAGGGGTGTGGGTGCCAGTGCCCGGAGGCCGGAGGGGACGCTCTGACCAAGGCAGAGAAAAGTACGATATGTTAAAAAAATAAAGTGTCTCCATTGCCGACCTGGTGGCACTGAGGGTAGAGGCGTGGGATGCCACACCTTGCACCATTCCAGGAGACCCGGGTTCTAGAATGAGTCCAGGTCAGCGGGGGGAGGCCGGGAGATGGACTGAGCAGCCATAAGGCAAATCCTCCTCCCTCCCGGGTGGGGACCCAGCCGCACCCACTGCAAGGCTGCCCCCAGGTGGAGGCCCAGAGGTAGTGCAGTCAGGAGCAACTAGAGTCGGGAGACTGCTGCAGGTTGCTGCATGCACATGTCTCTACACATGTATGAGCAACCACGGCAAAGGCCAAAACATGGAGCCAACAGGCTCCATGATGGTCCCACAGTGCCACACCGGCCCCCCCGGAGTCTAGATGTTGGTCTCCGGGGGGAGGAAAATTCAACACAATTCACCCTCATCCCTGCCGAGGGGGGGGCAACCTGTGGGGGATTGCTGGGAGGGTCAGGTGAAGAGATGTGGGGTCCCGAGACTGAGCCCTTCAGAGGGGGGGGCTGGAACCACTTGCCAGCTCTGCCATGTAACCCCATCGCCAAAATAGGTGGGAGGTGGTGACGGGGGTCAAAATGCTTGAATAAAACAAAAAAGTGTCTCCTTTAACTTCCCCACCTCTGACATCAGACTGACTGGCCAATAGTCGCCAGCCACTTCCCTGCTGCCGCTTTTATGAACTGGAAGTACGTATGCCCCCTCCAGTTCTCTGCAACCATTCCTGTTTCCAGTGGGCTGTTGAACAGGACTGTCATAGATGCAGACAATATCCCCCTGAGTTCCCTCAGCACCCCATCTGGACCCATGACTTTATCCACTTTCAGATTCACAAGTCCTTTCAGGATTCTTTCATCTATGAAAGGACTTAAGTCTACATCCCTCCCCCCAGTGCTACTTCTATTTTTATGTGGTCCATCCACCTCCCCTTCCACTGTGAAGACTGAACAGAAGTATCCTCCCAATATTTGACTACAGTGATGTAGTCTACGGTGCCACTCCTAAAACCACACTAGGCAGACTGGACACACTCTTCCATGCTTTCTGCTGGTTTGCGCTTGACCTCCCCCCCCCCACTCACCACTCTACCAATCTCTCTCTCTCTTTCCCCTCCCTTGAGGACCGACACCTCTCCCATTGCACCAATTTCATAGCTAAATACTGGTTCAGGTTTCTCCCTTCCTATCTCTCCTCTTCTCTCTCCCCCCCGCCCCCTCTCAGCTTAATCCCTTCGTAATCTCGACCCCCATATTTTGGCTATTCCCTCTAGGTCCAACTCTGCTGGTCAAGCTGCCTTTTTCCATCGCTTCCCCAAAATCTGAAACTCCCTTCCCAGTCCCATACGATATGCCACCTCCTACTGTACTGTCACCTCTCTGCTTCGTAGCTTCACCGCCCCCTCCTGCAACTGTTACCACTCCTCCAGCCCTGCTCTCTCTCTCCAGACATACACGAAATTCCCCTTGCACTGCACTTGCACCCTTGTTCATTGTTTTACTGCTTGCTTGCATTGCTTAGCTTGTTCTGTTGTTTGTACCTTGTATATTCATTACCGTGTACTCGATTGATTGATGTATATTGTTGATTGAGACCATGGAAGACGCATGGAACCACCTTCCTGGAGAGGTTGTGGGGTCTAAAACAGTTGGGAAATTCAAACATGTATGAGACAGACATAAGGCAATTATAGTCGGGGGTTGCAGGAAGTAGGCTGTTGGTTAACTAGAATCTGCAGCTTATCCAATAGGTAGGAAAATGGGTAGACTGGGTGGGCCAAGTGGTCCTTATCTGCCGTAAAAGTCTATGTTTCTATGTTTATATTCTTGCCCTATCCCCACCCCCTGTACCCCCCATGATGCATCTGGAAACGAGCAACACCACTCAGTATGTTTTTCCTGGTGAAACTTTTAAACAAATAAATAAATGCCTGTTTTTTTCTGATCCTCCTCTGCAGTTTCCCCTGCCCTTCCTAACCTCACAAACCCTCCCCTTGTTCTGCTCCTTTCCCTTACGTACCTGAAAAAGGTCTTGCCACCTTAGTTATCCCTTTGGTTATCATTTCTTCAGTTTGTGCTTCTATGCCCCTCACCAATTTTTCTACTTCCCTCTGTTTTTCCTGGTACACCTCCATATCCTCTTCCCTCTGTGACTCTTTGTGCCTTCTGAATGCTGCCCTTTCAGTCTTAACCTCTGAAGCCACTTCCCTTGAGAACCATGCTGGTCTCGTTTTCCTCCTGTTCTAGCTTACTTCTTTTGCACAGAGGTTTGCTGCCTCCACTATGTCATCCCTTAATTTGGCCCACTGTTGTGCCACCCCTCCCAGGTAATTTCCCTGCTAGATCATCTGAGGCATTCACCCATTTTTTTTTAAGTCTGCCCTCCCAGAGTCCAGGCCCCTCATCTTGTGTGGTTTGCTTCTGCTGCTGTCCTTCTCTTAAACCACACTGTTCGGGGATTGCTGGTCCCCAAGTGACATTCCACCATGGTGTCTGCAATGCTGTCCCATTTGTGACCACCAGCTCCAGTACTGCCCATCATGAGTGGGCTCCTGGACTAGTTGCCTAAGAAATGCCCCCTGCAGGGAGTCTAAGATGTCCCTGCTTCTAAATGAGTCCGCAGCTAGCAGGCTCCAATCTACCTCCAGCAGACTGAAGTTCCCCATCAGCAGCTCCTCCCCTTTTGCTGCCATTGTGTTTATGGCTTCCCCCAGTGCCTATTCAGTTCCTCCCCATGATGGAGGTCTATATATCACCCCAGTGTGAAAAGTGGCCATGGTTCCTGTCTTTAGGGTGATCCACAATACCTCCAGCCCCTTCCTCTACCTCCCTAGTTCCCTTATGTTTCCATCACTTTGATGCCCTCCCTTACATACAGTACAACCCCTCCTCCCTTCCTCCCCTCCCTGTCCTACCTGAATTGAGTGTAGCCTGGTATGGCCATGTCCTAGTCATGGCTGCCTGTGCACCATGACTCACTAATGGCCACAATATCCAGGTCTTCCTCCGCCATGATGGTCTCTTGGTCTGGAATTTTATTTCCAAGACTTCTTGCATTTGCACACATGGCCCTTCACACCTTGCTCCCACTCTGCCTAAAACCTGCTTTCTCTTTTTGAGTCCTGCCTCATTTTCTCCTCTCTTTTTCAGCTTTTGTTCCCATTCCCCTTGTCCTCTACTACCTTTCTGTTTCCATGATCCTGCTCCTGGTGCATTCTCCTCCCCTCGGGTCCTCCCTTCCTACTACTTCAGACTATAGGGGGTAGTTTAGCCTCCCATTATCTTTCAACCACCCCTCTAGGCTAGTTTAAATGTTCATCAAAGTAACATTTAAACCATCCCCTGAGGACTGCGGCTCCCCTTCCAGACAGATACAGGCCATCATCTCTGTACATATCTCTCCAAGTTGTTCCCCAGTCCCCAGTGCAGCCAAACCCCTCTTCTCTGCACCACTCCTTCAACCACGAATAGAAGCTCCTGGTGTGAAGTACCCTATCCTATCCTTTCCTCAACCGTAAACAGGCAGCACTTGGATGAAAGCCACCATGTGTGCTACTTGCCTTAGACCCCTCCCAAGTTCCTTGAAATCTCCCTGCACAATCCCAGCCCTGTCCTTTGCTACATCATTCATCCCCAGAAGGACAATGACACCCTGTTACCCCTGCCCTACAGCCCTTTTGGTCCTTATGATCCGCTGCCCATCCCTCTGAGTTGTGGCAACAGGTAGGCACCTTACTTCCCTCTCTGCCCCATTCCTATTCCCAAATCTATCCCCCTAACAACTGAATTCCTCACCAGAAGTTGCTTCCTTCTTTTCCTGGGGTCCTCTACCTCCCACCTTGGGGCCTCTGCTACAGAAGAAGAATAATAATCAGCATCTATATAGCACTTTTCATACACACTGTATCTCAAAGTGCTTTACAAGCAATGCTAGATTGGTAGTGAAGTGACTGAACGTGTACAGAAGACAACCATATCCTCCCATGCTACTACTTCAGGTGACTCCTCCCAGCAGTCCATCCTGCCAGAAGAGTGAAGTAATTTTGTGGGGCATAGGCAGTGGAATGTGCCCTTGACCTACCACCGCCACCCTCCAGGAGCGCACTGCGGGTCCAGTCGGCCCACCTTCCCCTAGGCAACCTATGGAGCAATGGTGGTAGACTCCATGGCCCCTTGGTGAGGGAGGAGGTCCTCCAGATCCTAGCCAGCTTGGCCTGGAGACCAGCGACCTCCTCCCTCGACACAGAGCAGTGTGTGCAGATGGGGCAGCACTTCTGCATCTACTGTACTGCACCACTCCCATAATTGCCTTGATGCCTCACTGCCTTCTGCTATCAACTGCACCTTGCCCTGTTGCCCCCTTCCTGTGTTTGGTCCTTTCCCACCTACCCCTTCTATCATTATTTACGTTATCACCCTGCCCTAGATAGGGTGCTTCTTGTTTTCCCTTTATCTCCCTTACTCCACCTTTACTTCCTTGGATATATCACACCCTGTACTCCTTTGCCTCTTATTTCTTACTTTTAATTAAGCCTCCCCTTTTTGGTCTTCCTGAATAGTTATTTCCCCATACCCTATGTAATGCCCCAAAGTTGGTCATTCCAGAAATAAATAAAAATAATTAAATGAACACAGGACACACAGGTGCTCAGAGTACCTGCTGCAGGTGTAGGTGGCAGGGTACAATGCTAAAGGGCCCCTAGGCATAAAAGTCAACCTCCCTACACATACAAAACACTGTAAATAATGGAAAAAGTGCCTTGTGCACTTACACCTGGTCAAAAGACAGAAAAAAAGCATCCCATGTCATAATGGCCTGGATGGAATGCTGTGCTAAGTGGCTCATGCACAGCATTCCAATCCAGCCATTCTAGAACTTAGGCCAGTTTAACTTTTAAAAATGATTCTATAACTAGTCAGTTGGTCAGTTCCTGGGCAGCTGTTGAGGAGAAGAGACACAGTAAGTCAGAGGGACAAGGAAAGGGCTTACCTGGAGGGTTGAAGCCGTCCCTGAGGGCTTACCTGTGCCTGCTCTGCCTCCACTGCCTGAAGAAGCCTGCGGTGGTGTGAAGTTGTCGGTGGTGCCATCGGGGCACCACGAAGAAAAACGCCGCTCCCGACGCGCTGTATGGGCTTAAAAGCCCTCCGTTTATTTGTTTTTGCCCCTCCGATTATTTATTTTCAGCCCCGAGTGTTTTAAAATGTTTATTTTCAGTCCCACGTCGGCAGCAAGCAAGCTGCATCCTCCTCGGCCGTTTTAGGCCCCCAGAATCGTCTCTCTCGCTGCCTGTACTGTTCCCTCCCACTGCCAGCATCCCTCCCGCCTCCCGACAGCCCGGCGAGCCCACAAGACCGCAGAGCGGTAACTCGGCGGCAGCACATGTCGTGCTGACCGCCCATTTATTAGAGGGGACTGCATTTTGTATTAAAAGCGCATTAGGCGCTTGAAAAAGGCGGCCGAGCGCCGCGGGGACCATCGGGTCGTTAGGACCCGCGATTTTAATATTAAAGAGGGAGGCGGGGCTAGCGACGCCCCTGGGGAGGGGCAGAAAGCAAGGCCTTTAGCGCGGCCTGTGAATATTAATGAAGGGGCGGGATTAAAGGCGGGCTTTCGCCAGTTGAATGACAGCAGGCACTGGGAGCCTGCAAATTTAAAGGGGCAATGCCATTTAAAAGGGCAATTCGGCCCAAAGTTTAAAGTAGGGCACCAGGCCCATTGTAAAGTGGGGCACCAGGCCCATTGTAAAGTGGGGCATCAGGCCCAATCTAAGGTGGGGCACCAGGCCAAAGCTAACATAGGGCTTCAGGCCCGAGGTAAAGGTAGGGCATTAGGCCTGAGGTAAAGCCTGGTTGAAAGAGAGGCCCCGGCCTAGCGGAATAGGGCAAGCCAGCCTAGTGGTACTAAAGGGAGGCTCCGGCCTAGCGAATAGGGCAAGCCAGCCTAGTGGTACTACAGGAGGCCCCAGCCTAGCGGAATAGGGCAAGCCAGCCTAGTGGTACTACAGGAGGCCCCTGCCCTAGCGTAATAGGGCAAGCCAGCCTAGTGGTACTAAAGAAGGCCCAGCCCAACGGGGCCAGGTAAGCCAGCCTAGTGGTACTAAAGGAGGCCCTGCCCAGCGTGAATAGGGCAAGCCAGCCTAGTGGTACTAAAGGGAGGCCCCGCCCAGCGGAATAGGGGCAAGCCAGCCTAGTGGTACTAAAGGGAGGACCTGCCTAGCTGGAATAGGGCAAGCCAGCCTAGTGGTACTAAAGGGAGGCCCGGCCTAGTGGAATAGGGCAAGCCAGCCTAGTGGTACTAAAGGGAGGCCCCGGCCTAGCGGAATAGGGCAAGCCAGCCTAGTGGTACTAAAGGGAGGCCCCGGCCTAGTGGAATAGGGCAAGCCAGCCTGAGTGGTACTACAGGAGGCCCGGCCTGGCGAATAGGGCAAGCCAGCCTAGTGGTACTAAAGGAAGGCCCGGCCCAGTGGAGTAAGGGCAAGCCAGCCTAGTAGTACTACAGGGAGGCCCGGCCTGAGTGTAATAGGGCAAGCCAGCCTAGTGGTACTAAAGGAAGGCCCCTAGCCAAGGAATAGGGGCAAGCCAGCCTAGTGGTACTAAAGGGAGGCCCCAGCCTGAGTGGAATCAGGCAGGCTCAAGCTGCATGAGGGCTTCAGGCCCCAAGGTAATGGTAGGCATTAGGCCCGAGTAAAGCCTGGTCTAAAGGGAGGCCCCAGCCACAGCGGACAGTAAGGGATCCTATCCCAGAAGTACCCTACCTATAGAAACAGGGTTCATTTGAGAGTGTTCCAATTGCCTAAACTGTGAATTTACTGTGATTACTGTACTGCTTATGCTGAACTATTGCCCTAAGTACCTGAACTATTGTCCTAAGTACCTGAACTATTGCCCTAAGTACCTGAACTATTGTCCAAAGTACCTGAACTATTTCCCTAAGTACCTGAACTATTGTCCGAAGTACCTGAACTATTGGTCCAAGTACCTGAACTATTGCTCTAAGCACCTGGACATTGGCCCGTATCAGTAACGATTACCCCTGAAGTTATAATTTGCCCTCCCAGGCAAATTATTGTACTATTCCGCAGTTCTTTGGGCATTCTTCAGTTATATGTTTGCTGCTGTACAAAGACAGTCTCAGTCTTCTACCACACTGCAGTCTCCTAGTGTGGTCTGTTACACCACGTGCTCAGAATCAGTCTCTACTCAGAAAAAGACATCTTTCCAGCATTCTTCACTTCAGGAAGATCATCTATCAACTCATCCCATCCGTTCGTGTCGTCCGCCGAAGTCGAAGTCCGTCGTCAGTTGTACCAGTCGTACCCGCCGTTTTCTTGTTTTCACAGCTTGAAAGTACGTCCGCCGAAACGCATCACGACCGCCGTGCCAGTGCCGTTCCGTGTGGTTCCTGTTCCAGATGTCCCGAAGTTGGTCGCCCTCTACAGAAGAGAGAGAGCTCATCTTGGAGAACCTGTTCTGCCCCCCACCTGGTCGTTCGCCGAAAGTCGAGTCCGCGGGTTCAGTCCGACGCCATTCATTGCTTTTGTTTTGTGTTAGTTCCTGACCTGAGGATTGCAGATTCAACCATCATCTCTTCAGATTCCTATGGTTCCTGGTCCTGTCAGAGTTCCTTCCGATTCCAGCTGGCCCTTGGAGTGCTGCAGCATCAGTCGGATCGTGGTAGTCCTCCACTGGATTCGCATCACCAGATCTTGGTCTTTCTTCATCCTTGGCAACCCTAGAAGTGGGTTTGGCAGAGGAACCTCTTGCTTCAGTGTGTGTTATTTCAGGAACCAGTTGCTTTGGTTCTACATTCGGCAGCCTCGGAGAGAGTGGGCTTTGCGAAGATATATGGTCTGTTTACCAAACCTCTCACCACCCCAGTGGTCTTATCTAGGTCCTTGCTGGGAATTGAGATTAGGGTTCCTGAGTTCTGTTTATTTCCTTGTAGCTACCAAGCGAAGAACAGCGTGGCATCGAAGGCGATAGACATTTGGACTTTGTGAGAACTGGATGGTCATTGTAAAACCAAATATTGCATTGTGGGTAGTGAAGCACATCAGATTTCCATCTATGTACTAGTTGCTCTTACAGGATACCGCTAAGGAATTTTAGATGTATAGTGGCAATAGGCCATAGTGCACCAATAGAGAATAATAGTCTAGAGTTTAGACATTTTAGAGTTTAGTTGTTGCTGTTTAGATATCCATAATGCTGTCCATACTCCTAACTGTTTTTTGTGGTTGGTTATAATCTGCCCTATTGTTAACCGGGCATTTCCCTAAGCTTCTTGTGACTGTGTCTGTCTACCCCCTCTTTTGGTTGCAAATAAAACATCTGCCCTTTGGGCATTTTAAAAACTACTAAGTCGACTCCTGCCTCTCCTTGTCCGGATAGCAGTTATCCTATCCGAAATATAATTCGGACCTCTGGTGCCCCGCTCATCTCTTTTCACCACCTTAGAGTAGAGCGCACTCATCACATAATTAACATCACCTTCTTGAGAGCACCACACCCTAGATAAGATGTGTCTTCTATTCCCACTTGTAGCAGCTACCTTTTTGTCACTTTCCCCACAGATAGTTCATATCACACTTCCTGTAACTTCCTAAACAAGTAACAGCAAGCTAAAAAGAAACACCACCTTATCTCACAATTCCAGCAGAGCGCCCCGCATGCCTGCTGTCACCTGCAGATACCTGTCAATGCCTAAGATGCCAGCAGTATCCTGTCCCACTCACACGCTGGGACATAAGCATGATGGGATATGCAAGGAGTGACTCAATTTATCTAGGACCAGCACAATCAAAATAGAGCTGGGGAAATCCTGACACTGCTTTTGACCAAGAAAAGCACACTAAGCTGTGACAGCTTGTTTCCATGTGCATCCTGGGGTTTGGGTTACATGGATCTCTTTTACTAATGAGGGAATGTTGGCGAAGATACCTGGAAAAGAACAGTTACTTACCGTAACAGTAGATCTTTAAGAAGATCTCCTCCGCTGAGCCACATAATGGAACCAGAAGCTGCCAGTGTCAGGACCACCTGAAAAGCTTCGCTAGCTGGTACCGCCCATATCAATGTGCACCACAGCCACCTATATAACATGGGCGGCTCCAACATGCCTCAGTTCCCAGCAGGAGACAAGCTTGGAGGATCATCGGACCAGCAGGGACCAAAGCAACCAGAACCAAACCAAGTACACAACAGAGGATAAGGGAAAGCCTGAGTAATATACTGCCAAAATCAGTCATAAGAGAAGAACCATCTTGTGAAAGCTGGCAGAATAATCACCTATCACTCAAAAAGGATGGAGGAGGGATCTTCTAGGAATATCTTCACCACTGAGTCACATTAGTGGGTCTAGTGGGTCTTATCCGGCACTAGGACCATGTGGGAGCCAGAATTTTTTGGGAGGACTGATGCTAAGGGAAGCTGTGCAGCACCACAAGACTGGATCACACTGCACGGCTTACCTCAGCATCAGCCTTCAACCACCTTCAGTACCTTTTGTATCCAGGAGGTGCAGCATAACCTAACAAGTACCTGTGCACTTAATCTAAGGGCATAAGATAGCACTGATGACCCGTGTAAGAAGGGTCAGCAAACTAGTAACACAAAGTCTTCACAGCCCAAACCAAGCATAAAGGGATGAAGACCAATAAAACATACTGAAGTGAGACCAGAGAATGATGGGCAGGCCTGTGACTCACTGGTGAAGATACTCCTAGAAGATCAAGAATTAACAGGGAGTACGTAGTTTTCGTATCTTCCAGGAACCACTCTTCACCACTGATTCACACTAGTGGGTCAGAGTACCAAGCTCAGATAAAAAAAAATCCACAGGACTAGGGAGGCAGGAGCCAAGGGCTCACTCTGGACACAAATCCATTAAGGACGACCCAGCCTCGGTGGAATGCTACCTGGCAGGGACATCCAGGGCATAGTGCTTAAAGGTATGCACTGCACTGTGCTCCAAGTTTGCAGCTCTGCAGATATCACTGATAGATACAGAGCAAATCTCTTCTAGGGACATGGCAACTGCTCTAATGGAGTGGGCATGTACCTGCCTTCCATCTTGACCTGAGCCATGGCATAGCAGTGGCGTAGGCAGCTCACAATCCAGGCAGAAATGCACTTGATTGCAACAATTTGTCCTTTTCGACTGGGATTGAAGGAGACAGGAGCTGTCTGGATTGCTTTAGTCCTTAGTTCTGTCCAGGTTAAATAAGGGCCCTCTTCACCTCCAAAGAATGGAAAGTGTGCTCTCTTTCATTCTATAAGTTGACAAAGTAGTAGTAGGCAGCACTAATGGCTAAGTCATATGGAACTCTGACACCACTTTTGGTAGGAACTTCATGAGTGTACAGAGACCTACCTTGTCCTTGTGGCAAAAGTAGTATACGGAGGATCTGTGACAACAGCATGGATTTCAGATACTCTATGAGCAGATGTGATGGTCACTAGAAATCCTGCTTTCCAAGTTAAGAACTTCAGCTCACATGGCACAAGAGGCTTCAAAGGCTTGTGGGAGAACATATCCAGCTTGTGGTAGATATCCCAGGCAGCACTGGCTTCCTAAGGGGCCTTGTGTTTTACATGCTATTAAGAAACCTCTTTAACAGTGATAGCTTGATCAGGTAGAGTATACAGATGGGCTTGTGGTTTGCAGAAATAGCACACAAGTGGACTTTAACTGTGGAATACTGTAGACCAGCATCAGAAATGTCCAGCAAGTACTCCACAGCTTTGGGGGGTGGGCACCCAATAGGGTCCATGCGGGCTTTGGAGCACCAGATGGAAAATCTCTTCCACTTAGCTGTGTATGTCTTCTTACTAAAAGGCTTAAGGGTAACCAAAATTATTTTAGAAATCCTCTGAGATGCCTTGTGCCTATCCTTTTTTTTCCTTTTTAAACTTACTGTTTAAGCCCCTCTTCTCTCCACTCCTGCTCCCTCCGTCAGGGACTCCCAAGGCATCCATCTAGGCAGCGCCGGAGATCGGTAGGCTTTTCACTCCCTTCATGTGTCCTCCTCTTTAAGCCCTTGGATTACCCCTGAGCGGAGTGAAGGGGGAGATCCAGACCCCTCCATCCTATGTCCAAAGATGGAGGACACACTATGCAGCTTCTTCAATCCCCAGTCACTGGTGCCAGGTCCCATTTTCAAGAGCCAAAGTGTTTTTTTTTTGTTTGTTTTTTTTTTGCTTATCTCCACCCCTGCAGATGTCAGCACACAAGAAGGAGCCAAGGAGATGAAGGCACACAGAGACACGCCTTCACTCCGGATTCTCGGCTGACATCTGCCCCTCCCTGTATCTCTGCCTTCTCATCTGCACCACCACCTGCAGTCACCCAGGTGGCAGTATTGCAGCGGGACTGCAGCCCTCCTTCCCCAGAGGATGAGGGCAGCCAGTCAGGCGCCCGATCCTCCCCCCCCCCCGGCCGGCCCTCCAGCAGCCAACCTGGGTTGCTGGCGTCGCAAGCGACAGTGCTTCTGCTGCACCAGCGGTCTGGCCCACCTTGTACCTATTCACATCTATCTATTCAGGAGCCAGGCCTGGAGGTGAAGGGAGAGCAAGAAGGGATGGACCAGGTGACCCTGAGTCAGTAAGTCCATCCTGAGTGGAAGATTTCTCAGTTTGCTGTCAGGTCAACAGAGGAAACCTATCTGTCAAGGCCAACAGGGGACGAACAGTATCATTCTGCCCCATGTGCCTCCAGTTTGAGCAATACCATCTGCACTAGAGAGACTGCTGAGAATGCATATAAAATTTAGTTTGCCATTGCAGTCTGAATGCATCCTGACAGATAACATCATGTCCTTGATTTCTGAAGCAGAATCGCAGCAGTTTGGCATTGAATAGGGATGCAAAAAGGTTCACATCTGGGGTGCCCCACTCGTCGAACAGCAATCTCACAATGTCCGGGGCTAGAGACCACTTGTGAGGATCAGCCTGTGTTCAGCTGAGCTCATCTACCAGAGTGTTCAGGTCTCCTGGCAGGTGGATGGCATGGGGCAGGATCACCTACTCCAGGCACCACTCCCACGCTCTCATCGCCTCCCTGCACAGAAGGAAGAGTATGCTCCTCCTCGTTAGATGTAGTACATCGCAGACATGATCTCTGCCTGGAGAAGAACTGTTTTGTGGTTAGTAAGATCCACTAGGATTCACAGGTCGTGCAAAACAGCTCGCATCTCCAACACACTGATGTGGAGATGAGTCTATAAGGGGTCCCAGACACCTTATGTTTGGAAACCCTGACAGGGGATCCCTCATCCCAACAGAGAGGCGCGTGTGATGACAGTCAACTGAAGCTCTGGTTGGGAGAAAGGAAAGCCCAGCTGGAGATTGTCCTCCACTGACTACCATGTGAGTGACCAAACAAGGGGCTTGGTGAGGATGTGATGCTTGCGGCCACTGTGCATTGACCATCCACTGAGTTACTGTCATGTGCAACTGGGCCGGGGGCACTGTGAACCATGAGGAGGCTATCAGACCAAGCATGCTTTTCATGGAGTGAGCTTGTACAGTTTTGTGCACCATGAAGTAGCATGTTATTTGCAGGATTACCTGCATTCTGCTGTCTGAAAAACAGGCTCTGGCCTTGGTAGTATCTAGAAGAAGAGCTCCTATGTAAAGCAGCTACTGTGGGTGTTGGAGCTGAGACTTCTCTAGATTCAGAAGAACCGCCACAGTGGTTGTCGTCTAGGCACACGTCAGGAAGCATAGAAAAACCAGGAACAGTTCCAAAATTCGCAAATAGCGTTTTAATTCTCTCAATAACAGCAAAATAAAATATTTCTTCTCAATTTCAAATCTCAGTCTATGTCTCTCCCTTGCACAAGTATTGCTGCTCTTTTTATAAATCTGTGCCTGGGAAACTTGTTAAGAAAATAGCATGTTTCTCACACAATGTTCTTGTAAGTCTCCAATGTTCTTGCAGGTGCAGCAAAAATAACATAATGACCCAGAACTGGCCTCTTGTTGACAGCTCTGCACAGTTTGCACACCAGCATCTCAGTTTAACCCCCTGAGTTCCAAACAGCTTTTTCCAATCATTTCAACACTATAACTATAAACATTTTTAAGCAAATGGATCTCAGTATTAGTTACATTGCACATAATGATTCACATACATTTTTACACCAGCAGATATGCGGGGGGGCGGGAGAGAAAAGACAGAAATAGCAAGGGAAGGCAGAGAAATAGTGAGAGGCAGAGAATTGTGAAACTGTCGGAGTGATCAGTTCCTAGGTCTCACAAGAAAATTTGGTTGCACAACCACACACAAGACAGAAAAGGAGAGGATAGAACAGACCCTTACGTTTAAACTCTTTCTGCATAACAAATGGGTCAGGGCCTTATTCAACCCTGTCACAGTGGTATGGAACTGATGGCCGTGGTCACTGCCTGTTCTGTCTCCTACCTGGATTGACTGGCTATCAGCCAATCAATCAAGTATGGGTAAACCTGGAGTCCTATCTTTCTCAGATGCACTGCAAGCACTGCAAAGTACTTTGTAAAGACCTGAGGCACTGAGGAGAGCCCAAAGAGCAAGACCCTAACCTGGTGGCAAGAATGATAGAGGCTAAACTGGACATAGTAGCCATTAGCGAGACATGGTTCACCAGTAATCACACTTGGGAGACTTCAGTACCCGGCTATGTATTGTTCAGAAGAGACCGCGATGCAAAAAAGGGGGGGGGAGGTGGAGTGGCCCTTTATGTCCATGAAAATATCAAAGCTACAGAAATTCAGAATACACATAAGGAGCCAGAAGAACTGTGGATCACCCTGGAAACAGGAAATGGGACAGCCATACGAACTGGTGTTGTCTATAGACCTCCAGGCCAGGGGGAGGACATAGACACATTACTGTTAGAAGATATACAAAACATGACAGCTAAAGGGGAGGTTCTGATAATGGGAGACTTCAACATGCCAGATACAGATTGGTCAATACCAGCAGGAACATCTTCCAAAACTAGACACACAGTGGATTTCCTGCAGATGGAGGGCCTCAAACAACTGGTACAACAACCCGCAAGAGACAGGGCTATCCTAGATCTAGTACTGACTAACAGGGAAAGGATCACAGATCTCCAGGTAGAAAGTCACCTGGGGCCAGTGACCATCACGTGGTATGGTTCAATTTGGCCACTAGAAATAAATCATCCCATTCCAAGGTAAAAATATGAGACTTCAGAGGAGCTGACTTTGATAAGATGGCCAACAGAGTTAAGCTAGCCCTGGCAAAAAGAAATTCAGGTGAGGGAATACAGGCAAAGTGGGCAAGCATTAAGGATGCAATACTTGAAGCAACATCCCATTGTGTTAGAGAGAAAAGGAAGTGCAAAAAAAGAAGGAAACCACTTTGGTTCTCAAAAACAGTAGCACAAAAGGTCAGAGCCAAAAGGCTGGCCTTCAGGAAATATAAGGGAACGCAGTGGATGAAGATAGGAGGATACCAAACTTCCCTATGGGAAGCAGGGAAGGCAGTAAGGCAGGCAAAGTCCCAAACTGAGGAAACACTAGCACGAACAGCAAAAGAAGGTGACAAGACTTTCTATAGATACATTAGTGAAAGGAGAAAGTCCAGAGGGGGTATTACTAAGATCAAAGGGGATAAGGGTTTGTGTGTGTGTGTGTGTGTGTGTGTGTGTGTGAGGAAGAGGACCATGTAAAAGCATCTATCCTAAACAGATACTTCTGCTAGGTATCTACTGAGGAGAAGGTAGGGCAGGGCCCACAGCTCAGCACCATAGACACAGGGGGGAGGGAGGTGTGCACTAATCCCTTCACAAAAGAAAGAGCTCGATAAGTTCAGGGTGGACAAGGCAATAGGACCTGATGGCATACATCCCAGGGTACCAAAGCAGCTAAGGGTGGAACTAGCAGAGCCATTATCAGAACTGTTAAGTGAGTCTCTGAGCACAGGAGAGGTCCCAGATGACTGGAGAAAGGCTCATGTAATTCCGCTCCACAAGACTGGTAGCAGGGAGGAGGCAGGGATCTACAGACCAGTTAGTCTTACCTCAGTAGTGGGCAAGATTATGGAGGCACTCCTTAAGGAAAAGATAGTGTAACACCTGGAATCCATAGGAGCACAGGATCCAAGACAGCATGGGTTTACAACAGGAAGGTCTTGTCAAACTAATCTCATAGATGTCTTTGACTGGGTAACCAGAGTGGTGGACCAAGGAGGAGCAGTTGATGTAGCCTACCTTGACTTCAGAAAAGCTTTCGCTACTGTTCCACATAGAAGATTGATTAATAAGCTGGGTAGGCTCGGGGTGGGTCAGAAGTTGGTCAACTGGGTGGCAAACTGGTTGACAGGCAGAAAACAGAGAGTGGTGGTAAACGGTATACAATCAGAAGAGATGCAAGTCACAAGTGGGGTGCCTCAGGGATCAGTCCTGGGGCCAGTCCTCTTCAATATCTTTATCAGTGACATTGCAGATGGACTGGAGGGTAAGGTTTGTCGGTTTGCAGATGACACCAAGATCTGCAACAGAGTAGATGATCCAGATGGGGTTGGAAGAATGAGAAAAGATCTGGATAAACTGGCAAAATGGTCGGAAGAGTGGCAACTGGTGTTTAACGTAAAGAAGTGCAAGATCATGCACATAGGGAAGAGAAACCCTGAAGCCACCTGTAGGCTGGGAGGGGAGTTGCTGGCACTCACAAGGGAAGAAAGAGACTTGGGCATCATCATCACAGATGACCTGAAATCATCCAAGCAGACCACTAAAGCAGTAGGTAAGACTAGGGCGATGTTGGGGTGTATTAGTAGAGTTATTATCACAAGTCGTAAGAGGAAGATAATAATCCCGCTTTACAAGACACTGGTTAGGCCCCATCTAGAGTACTGCATGCAGTACTGGGGGCCACACCTACACTAGGACATTAACCAAATTGGGGCAGTCCAGAGAAGGGCAACCAAAATGGTGCAGGGACTGCATCAGAAAACATATGAGTACAGATTAACGGAGCTCAAAATGTATACCCTAGAGCAAAGGAGGGAGAGAGGTGATATGATCAAAACATTCAGACACCTTAAGGGCATTAACAATGTGAAAGAGTCTAACATGTTTCAATATAAGAAAAATAGCAGGACAAGAGGACACAGCATGAAATTAGAGGGAGGCCGATTAAGGGGTAATGTGAGGAAGTTCTTTTTCACAGAAAGGGTGGTGGATGCATGGAATGGCCTACCTCAGGAAATGCTGCTATGAATACAGTGCAGGGCTTCAAACAGGCATGGGATAGGCATAAGGAAGCAATACAGATGAGTATGAATAGATAGGCCATTGACAGAGCAAAGGCCGATCGCACATTCATAAGGTAGAAAAAGAAATGGGCAGACTGGATGGGCTTTGTGGTCCTTATCTGCCATCAACTTCTGTGTTTCTATGTTTCTATGGTGAACTGCCCCATCACGAAGAATCAGAGGAATCTGAGGTGGCGGGGTGTAACAGAATGTGCTGCTGTGCATCCTGCCTATACAGGGAGCTAACCAGTCCTGGGAGAAATTATTGTAAATTTCTCAATCCAAGAAACTGATCAGATTTCCGAGGTCGAGGAAGGGGTGCATGCCCCCTGTGAAAGAACCAGCAAAAAGCCTGGTGCCAGCACCAGACCCAGCGACAGTGACCTAGCCAGCACTGAAGTGACCGACAATGGTACCCAGACGGTCCCACCAACTGACACAGGGTGGGGGTGTGGCCAGTGGGACAGGAATCAGTGGAGTCAGCTCTTTGTCTACTAAGTTTTTAACAGTAGTTTTATTTTTATCAGCCTTATTCTTATGACTCTCTGTCTGGTCTCCAAAGAGAGATGTATCCATAAAGGGATGTCTGCAGCCTTGTTTTGTAAAGCCACAGAAAATCCTGTGGTCCTTAACTATGCATACCATCTAGTAGACATACCATCTGGTAAATACTGCAATTGCCAGGGCCCTGGTTGCTGTATCATTAATGTCCACAGTTATTTGCAACTGTTTTTTTTTTGTCTGTGTCTCAATCCACTTTCACATGCTGCAGCATCTGCACCCTGTAGTCAGACGGCAAACTGACACCAGTGGCATTTCAGCTTTCCGGATTGCTTCCTGGTAGTGTGATGTATAATTCAAAAATGCTGCCTCCCTCGTAATAAGAGTGGCAGAAAAGTGTTATTTTACCTAGTGTGTCAACTGTCCTGGAGTCTTTATCAGATGGTGCTAAGGAAAAGGTTGTTTTTTTTTTGCATTTTCACATGCAGCAGCTTATGTTAGACCATCTGGGATAGAGTGTACACAAAGATATTCTAAATCATTCCTGGTTACTACATATATTTTTTCTCATTTAGCTTATCCATTGCTGTTGCAGATGCTCTAATTACAATCTTTTCTTATTCATCCTTTAAATGTGTCATGAATGGGGATGCCGACTCTCTTGGTTGATGTCTGATCTCCGAATCTGTTTCCATAGCTGCCATGTCTTTAAGGAAGGTAGAATAGGAGGAATAGTCCTCTAAATGTTGTGGGGGAGAACCAACGTCCTAATTACCTGTGAATTCTGGAGTAACAAGTTCCTGCTCTTCATTATAATGATATTCTTCCTCCGAGACACTAGGGGCAGCAGGGGAAGGAATTTAGGATGCCAGCTCTATCGTAGTTTGAACGAATTGCCACATTTGTTCAAATTCTTCCATGGAGGGCACCATAGCATCACCAGCTAGCTTAACAACTGGTTCAGTTGCTTCTTCATTTTCTGCCTCCAAGTGCTTTTCTTTTCTAGTCTTTTTAAAGTTGGTGCGAGAGGAATACTCTTCGGCATGTCTTTTCTTGGAGTCCCTTCTATCCGAGTGTTCCTCAGATGAGACTCTGTGCTCTTTAGGTAGCTTCCTTGCAAACTCTGCTTTAGACTTGTCTTTATGGGAAGCTGCTACTGCAAACACTGTCACAAAGGTGTTCTGAACCAATTTATTAGGGTACCACTCTTTGGAGTTAAACAGAGAGTATGGAGCTGAAAAGGACTGTCTTTTGGCTGGTCTTTTTTTCTGTGCCTTAAGACAAAAATCTTTGCACAGATCACAGTTTGCCCAGTTGTGATCTGGGCCCAAACACTTGAAGAGCTATGTGGTTATGTTTTGAAACCCGTGGATTCCATTTTCTTTTTAGACTTTTGCTTGAATTCAAACTCAGGCATGTGACCAGAAATTGGTACCACAGTAAAAGACCAACCTCAGCTGTTGTTGAAAGCCAGTTTCAAACGTCAACCACAGCTATTGTGAGCCAACCAGTATTTCACTGTATTCGACCACAGTCACTGTAAGCTGAAGTAAACAGCCTAAATTGCTGAAAAAAGTAGGCAGAAGCACTTTATTTGAAGTTTTTTGTAAAATGAAACCATTAAGCTGTTAAATCTAAACTGCAAAGTCCACAACAGTCATTAGGCTCTATGCATCAAAGGACATAGGGTATGCACCAAAGGTGTGCACCCAACCCTCTCAGCTCTGCACCGACGGACAGGTGCGCACTGGCCAGTATTCACTTTTGCCGGCCACCTGTCTGTGGTCCTGCCCCCCCCCCGGCGTGCAGCCACACGCTGCCAGCAGAGTGCTGCAGTGGGGGGGGCGGTCAGAGTGCAGGACACTGGCAGGCATCTAATCGGATCCCTGCCATGGGTTCCTGAGTAGATCTTTTATGTGTCCATGCAGGAGTGCATGGGAAGGTGTGGATCCCCACCTATTCAATGGGGCACCTGGCAGATACACGGGCACACACATGGCCATGTTGCCTGGTAATGCAGAGTGCAGTAGTGCACCCCCGTATCATGTGTGTGCATGGTACTACCCAGGGAATGTTCCGCCGTCTGTGGGAGTCAGCACACACCATGCTGTACTGGAGGTACCACAGTGGCACCGGGCAGCATATCTCACAGCTGTCCCTGCATGTCAGGGATGTGCCCGATGGTGCAATCGCCCACCCAAGTGGGATGGGTGTGTCCACTCCATGCACCACACACTGCCCTATGCCATCCGCACTCGGGAATGGCAGTCACCTGCCCGGATAGTGCCCCTTACCCCCTGCAGACACCCCAATCTGCACATTCCCCTGCCACCAAATATGGGAGTAGTCCAGGGTACAGTACAGTGCATGGCTGCTGCTATACCCTGACATGTAGTGATCCATTACCCCGACCCTCCTTCCTATTCCCAATTCCCTTGTAGTGTCTTCCCTGGTGGCTAGTGCCCCCCCCCCCCGTGCAGCCTGTGGAGTGACAGCACTCCCTCACACAGCACTACCCTACCAATGCCCAGGGAATGTGTGCATGGGGGGGGAAACATTGGTGGGGACATGTAACACAGTTATGACAGGGTCCCCCCTTCTGAACTCATGCACCTCAGTGCACAGCACTCTGCGTGATTCCACACCTTTGTGAATCGCATGGAATGCCAGCACGCCCCTGATACACACCAGACTGCCCACAGCATGTTGTTTTTCATGTGGCTGGGGGATCCGGTACGTAACTGGCTGGCACACACTTGGTGAATGCCGCCAGAGATCTGCAGGACCCCCACTGTGTGGAATTCACACGTATGGTTGCCTACACACCCGAGATACACAATGTGTAGGCTTGATGCATACAGCCCACCGTGAGCATAGCATAACTTGCAGTTTAGGCCACATGTCCTGGAATCATTCTGGAACAATGTTAAAGACAAAAAAATTTACTTTTTCTACTAAACACAGTTCGGAACTGAAAGCAATGATAAATATACTAAAAGTTTCTGCTCCATTCTACAAGTTTGCCTCCTACTTCTCCTTTCATTGAAACCACCCTTTGCAGAATCACTATCAGACTAACCACTTGGACAAGACTGATGCCATCCAGGTTCTGCCCACTGCACGAAACTCTCCTAATCTCTTCCCTTTGCAGCCTGTCCTCCACCTCCTTTTCTCCTGTCAACTTGTAATAATAGGGATGTAAAAATGGGGCAGGGTAATAAGGGGGTACCACTGGACAACATGATTACATGGATTGTGGCTGGGTGAGGAATGTGGGTGTCTCCAGATTCCAGGAAATACTAGAATTAGAGCAGGGTGAGCGATAGGGCTGCCACTGGATGCCAGGGACTACTTGGCTTCGTGCAAACTGAGAGAGAAAAGCCACACTGGCTACCAGTTACTACTTAGCACAAAAAGTATTGACCAAGCTGGCTGAATGCTGACATTGTTAATACCAATTGATGTACATGTGTTATAAAAGATCCTTTTCAAAAAGGATGGACATTAACTGCAAAAAATTACCACAATACACACGGCAAATTTGTTTTCTTGAAGAAACCATATTCAGAATGAGTACTGGCATTTCATATCTGGTCTTCTATGCATGCCCAGTAACTGCAAAACCCAGTTTAGGCTCTTGAAGCATAGCCACATCTATCTTTAGAAGCTCAGTTGTGAACTTCTTCACTTTTGTGGCTTCCTTCATGAAGCTGCACGAGGCTAATGTTGGCCATCACACAAATGCACTGATGGCAAGCCCGATGTCTTCAAAACAGCTCAAATAAGCAGGCTAATGTGCTTCCCACTTCAATTTACCCGCAAGAGAAATTCCAATAATGCATGGTGATGCAACTGCGCCCTTTTGAAAGCTGGAATGCACTGTTTTTCTGCATATACACATTAATGCAATGCGAAATGTTAACACTTGAGGTCATTTGAAAATAAGCACTTTAACAACTACAACTTGATCTGAATATCTTTTATTTGTTAAGTTTATTTATGTTTATAAAAATCTACACTGTTAAAAAAAAAAATGAGCTGGGCCTCCACTGAAAGACTTGAACTCCAACAAAGCATCTGTATACCATATAAATACTTACATATACCATATTAAATCAGCTAACTTAAAACATAGAAACTGTTATCCTCTAGCGTATAAAATTGTTCATATACTGTAGCAGGCAACCCCATTTTCTTTTATATACAGATGTCGAGTGGTAATTCAGATTGTATGTGTATTGAAAACTCAGTCAGACTTGCTGAGTTCTTGAAATGAACACTGTAGTTATTGTTAATTGTCATGAGATCAGCTGTAGAAATTTAGTAAGACATGCATCATTGTGATGTAATGATGTACAACTATAAGCTAAACACTCACCACACTGTAATAATTCTTTGTGAGCTGAGAAGATGGTTCAAATCCTTTCAAACACTTTGGTGACAAAGGTTTATCTGTAAAAGAGTAAATCAAAAATATTTGTAATAAAACAGAATTATTAAATTGTAACATCTTCTTAACCATTGCTTAACTTTATAGTGTGCCATTTCTGGTATGTACCTACCCAGTATAAAGCAGATGAAGTGGGCACTTTCTGAAATGCAACTGTACTAACAAAGAACTGATGACACTCCCCAAGCAGGCAACTCATACCAAGGAGCCACCTGCCTAAGGGACTAATTTAGTCACTTCAGAATTTATACATTTATTTACTGCATGAGAGAACGATTGATTGATTTTAATTATACCATAGACATAAAAATTTAACAAAAATCCTGTATTGTGATTGGCTGGCTGGCACCTTTCTGCCATGGTAAATCCTCTGATATACCCACGGTAAAGGTGCCAGTCACTCACATCACCAACAAAATCAATCCGAACCCCAAATTTTAAATCGTACAAGTGCCATATTTAATTCTTCTGTAAACGGCAGTCTCCCAGCTGTCTCCCAAAGCTCCCGCTACAACCGCCGAACAGATTGAAAATGCTCGCAGGGAAGAAAAGACAAGTGACAGAATGAAATTCTGTCCAGAACACTAGACACTACAGTGTAAAACTCAGCCTGTTTCCCAGTTTAACTTTTGTATCTCTCTCCCCCTCCCTCCTTCCGTTTGCGCTGTTCGTGCTCTCCGTATCCCAGGCAACTGACCCTCTGTGCCACCATACCCCTTTTCCACAGACAAAACCCCATGTTTGGAGCAAGAGACACTTCACGGTAAAACTAAAAACAGCACAGGTAAGTCACGGACTGTCAGCGAATAAAAAGCTGACAAATGGAATGGGCAACACGTTTTTTTTCATGTATTTATTTGCGTCTCTCGCTCAAATTCCCAGCCCACTGCTCTGTGACAAAAACTAAACCACGCACAGTTTGATAAAAAAAAACACTGCTGTCACGCTTCCTTTCCCTCTCTTGCTCCTGTCTGTATTTAAAAAACAAAACGATTCTCAGACTTGTAACATTACGTATCTTGCTCTTCCACCACACCTCTGTCTCTCTTTGGCCACCTGACTCAAACCCAGGGACTTTTTCTTTGTAACGTACTAACAAATGCAAAAAACAAAACAAAATAAAACATAAAAAAAGCATGTTTTATTTTATTGTGTCTAAAAAAGACATCATGGTATAATCCAGCCATGGTAAATCCCCCGATAACCCACACCCCCTCGTGACTTATTGCTTAATTATACAACGTGCCTGATTGCTTAAACATTTTATGAGTAAAAGCCTACTGAGCTTGTACCAGCTAATTTCCACATGCATCCTTTTGGGGGGGGGGGGGATGGAAGTAGCACTTTCCAACACAGTAACAAAGCAACACAATAATAAAGTACAGAGCTGCAGACTTAAACATAGCAGCAGTGAAGAAAACTGCAGCAAGTAACTAAGCAAATAAAGGACTGGAGCAACAGTGTGCAATCGATGGCACAAATTAATAACGAAGCAATACAATAACAAGGTACAGAGCATCACATGTAAGACATAGCTGAAGCAAATAAATAAGCAAATACAGGGTAGAAGGAACACTGCACAAACCACTAAATTCACTGTGCAGGGTGCCCACAGTGGGAGGGCATAACACGTGATTGAGCTACGTAGCTTGAGAGGTCCTGAGTATACTTCAGGACAGAGAGAAATGACATAAAGGACAAAGCATAAAACATCAGGAGGAGTCAGTGGCAGACATGGAACGTGAGGTCATGGAGGAGGCTTTTAATGTAGAAGGAGAAAAATCAGAGCAAATAACAAGGAGAAGGTTTGACCAGAGTTGGGAGAATCTGAAGGCAAAAGCAAATTGATCTGCAGGTGATTTTGTGCAGAGAAGGGAAAGCGAGGGAGTATCAGAGTTGTAGAGGGACTAAGTGAGGGTAGGGGCAGGTGAGCAGACAACTGAGATAGGAGAAGAGGTCTGCAAATCAGAATTTCAAGATACAGGTATATTAACAACAGTGGGCAAAATGCCTACCTTCAAGAAACAAGATTAAGAGCAAGGTATGGTGGGAACAGTGGTGAGTTTGAGGGTCAGGGCAGACATGGGAGAATCAATAGAGTGAAATTGGGGGGTCAGTCTGGCAAGGGTGGATTTAGGTGCCGTACTGTACACAACATCCCCATAATCAAAACCAGAAAGATCATCTTAATGACGATTGCTCTACGGGCAGGGAGTAAGATATAAGCCTTCTTCCTATAGAGGCCAACGAGCCTATGGTGGGATATTTAGATGAGTAAAAGTAGAGTTGGTGGTCCAGCCAAATCTCAAAGTACTTTAAAGAAGCTACCTCCTCGAGTTCAACACTTTCCTGAGCCATTGAAACCATGGGGGACTGGGTTCTGGCCAGCCTCCTCCTGGTGCCTAACTCATAGAGACTGTTGACTCAGCACTGAAAGCCGATTAGCATGGAACCAGAGTTGAATGTTGTTCAAATACTGTTGGAGCCTAACAGCCACACATGCTCTGCGGAGATCATTGAGGAAGATCAAGAACAGGATGGGACCAAAGGCCATGTCTTAGGGTACACCTGATCAGATTGGGAGATGAAGAATGCAAGTCTCCTACACAGACTGCTCAAGACTTTCTCTTCAGGTAGGAGAGAAAACCACCTGAGTGATCAGAGTCCAGTTCTCTTGTACAACTATCCCACACATGTAAAGGGGGCTGCAATGTTTTTGCCAGCCTCCTCCCACCCCAGTTTCAACTACCACTGCATTAAGTAAAGTGCACCCAATTCACTACTTCACATCATCAAAATGGGATTGGGGGGACAGGTCCGCAGTGCTTGTTGACAGCTCGGCACAGACTTCATAGTTACATGTACCAACTGTTCCAATAACTACAGTGGAGCCAGCCAGGACGTGATGCAATACTGCAGCATACTGCAGCAGAGTTGCTATGGTGCACAAGGCAAATTCAAAGGCCATTAATATCTTCTGTCATGCAGCATCACAGGACACTGCACTGCATCCTGGCCACATCCACTTTATTTAACAGTTTATCCAAAAAATTCTGCACATGGTGAGGGCCTGAGGCATAGCCAAGCCCTCCCCACACCAGCCAGTTGTTAATTTCAGGCAATGATTATCTTTGAGGTTGTAACTGTAATTATGAGTGTGAATTCAGGAACAAAACTGCTTTTCTCAGAAATGTTCTACTTACTTTGTAGTTGCCTGTTCCATAGATAACAGACTCTGACAACAGATAAGGATGCATTAGCATACTGTTCATGCTAAGTGCTGCGCAGTGAGCAGTGTGCAGTGAGAACATCTTACATTTTTACACTGTACAGTGCGTTACATGTGCTTGACAGCTAAGTTTAACTCCGGAATATGTAACTAAATTTATACTTGACATAAATCTTCTAGGTAGTCCAGCCCACAAGGATACAGTCTAAAATATTTTTCAGTCTCCCACCTTCTCTCTAATAATTCTTCAGTTGCAAAGGTGTTAAAGAACACATAACACCTCTGGGAGAGGTTTTATAAATTCTACACAGTTCTAGCTGTATTTCCTAGATTTCCTGTTTTTATTGTCTTTTCCTTACTTTCTATTACTACGGAAATGTATATAAAAAGAGGATCCTTGCTCTTTGGACTTGAACTGTTCCTGGTGTTTGTCTACACGTATCATAAACTCCTGCTTGTAACATCATCATTTCCATGGCAACTCAATTGTGATTCATAAACAGAGGATTATGACATCAAATGTAGACAGGCAGCAGGAGCAGATGAGTATGAGGGACAAGGAAACAGTATTTTCAGCAGCTGTCCTCAATAGTCCTTAGTGGAGGCAGTGCGGTCTAGTGACTAGAACAATGGCTTGGGAACCAGGACCTAGGAGATAAATAGAGAATAATGGATGGAGAAGGGTTTGATATGAGAATTTAATGCACACCCGAGTTGTGGGATGCTACATAAACCCCGAGGGCGAAGCCCAAGGGTTTATCAAAACATCCACTGGCAATAATTCCTTACATGAAACACCTCCCATCTTTTATTTTTATAATAGCAGACCAGCAATTTTTCCAGCACTTTGTGAGACTGTTTGGCCCCACCCACATATAGAATGTTGGCCAATGAGGCAGCAGCACAGTTTGACTGGCATGGCTCATGAATGTCATAACAACCAGCTGGTTGTTATGGAAAATATCAACCTGGTCAGTACATTGAGAGAAATTGCTGACCAGTTATATTCAGTTATACAATGGCAAGAAAATTTCCAGGGCTCTGATTGGTCAGTGTGTGCCTGAGACAGTGATGTTATTACACGGTAACATCACTGTATTGATTCCTTGGACCATTCTCTGGATAGCTCTTCAGAAACAAAGATATATTGTTACACTAAAAATCTACTAAAACCGTTTTTAAATATTTTTTTTTATTTTATATAACATCGAGCCATTGTATAATTTCAATAAGGCATGACAAGGTGTGTGTTATTGTGTAATAACGTCACTCCTGGGGTGGTGGATGCACTTGGCTTCGCCTCGTGCTTCAACCCATCCCAGGAGTGACGTTATTACATGATAACACACACCTTGTTGTGCCTTATTGCTTAAGTATCAGCAGAGCCAAATACTCACTGTGGAACCCTAAGCAAGTCACAATTTCCCAGTGTGCCAGTCCACCTAGTAATGGAAATGGACAGAAGCAGGACCCCACTAGAAATTAGATTTTACATCTCTGTTGGCTGGCCTGAGTAAATACACTGTAAAATAAAATAAACAGCAATAAAAAAGGGAAAAATAAAAAAATAAAATAAAAGGGGAGGAATAAATGCAGAGAAAAATGTGAAATGTAAGCAGATATGTGGTATAGTCTAGAGGTTAGAGAAACGAGCTGTGAATGAGCTTGGTAAATCCAGCAGATCTAGGTTTGATTCCCACAACCTCCACTTGCATACTGTGTGACTCTGAACAAGTTACTTCACCACCCCAGTGCTCCCAGGCCACCCCTGAAAACAGACACTTACCCAGTTACTGAAAGAATAAAATAAAAAAAATATAAATATTGTATATGGTTATGTGTTGTGTACAGAAACTGGCCAGTTCAAAATCCTTGTCCATGCAAGTTTCAAGTTGCTGTTGTAAATTTTGAGATGAAACCAAGACAGCATCAGTTCCTGTAGCACATTAACTCCATCACCAATATGTGACAAAGGACAGCTTTTAAAGGAGAACTACACTGAACGTGTGTAAGCCATTTTATCCTTGTAGAAGCTGTGTTTTAAATAATGGTTCCAGTTCTGTTACTGTGCCATTTGACAGGGTCAGAGCCCCTGTCTGAATTTATGCTGCATTTTCTGTTACACTGTCCTGTTCTTGTAAGTATGTTGTTCTAGCTACAGGCTGAAATCTGGCCACTTTCAGTCTTGCAGTCACTCCCCCCCCCTTCTCCCAAGTACTGTATAAGGAAGATACAGGTAAGACACGAGGCAGTAAGTTGCTTGCCTTTTCCTGTGCTGTACTGCAGGCAGACACAGAGGGAATGAAAGTAATGAAAAATAACTGAAACACAGAGCCTTGTACTCTATGTTTTATTCAATGTAAACTGCTTTGGGTTTGCAAGAAGCCAAAAAACAAAACATTTTTTCCTAGGTGAAGCAGAGGTGTGTAAAGGTCAGATGAGTCAGCGTGTCTGTGTTTACTTAGGATGAGTCTGCCTGCATGTGTTTACTTAAAGAAATGTGTCTATTCAGGATGAGTCAGCCTGTGTTTACTTAGAGAATTGTGAGTCAGACAGCTTACATGGTGCTGACATCATCAGTAGGCAGGGATAAAAGCCTACCTCCCGAGATGCAAAACAGATGAGTCAGTCAGTAGAGACCTGACTGTTGTGGAGGAAGCAATTCATAGTACATCCAAGTTTTCATGTGCTAGGAATCTATTTGGCTGGAACAAAGTCTAGAAAATGTGCACTGTTTTTGCAGAACTGGAGGATTAATCACCTATTTCCTTTCTGTGTGTTTATTATTTTATTTTGGAAAATAAATACTGCAAAGTGCATTCTATACCTTTTACCTGAGTCTGTGCATCTGTCTCACCCACTAACGTTCACATCTGGTGTGAAAAGTGGGATACTAGTGCGTCTAGACTGGGAAAGAGATGTTGCCAGGGGATATTGCCCTGATATCCAGGTAGATGTCACAGGAAGAACCACAGCAGCCAAGCAAACGTGTGGTTTATAGATCACCTGTCCTGACCAGGTCAATGACAGAAAAACTGGGTGCACCATTATTTCCTGAATGAGAGCCGGTACTTCTGTCCAAGCTGAAGCCTGATGGGGCCTCTGTTGAGCAGTTGCAGGCTATGTTGACAAGCCTGCTGCAATCTGCCAGTACCAGTGATAACTGTCTAGTGAAACAGACAGATGGTCTGATTGTGGTGTTCCAGGTGATAGAGGCCTTGATGACATGGCTGATCTGAAGGGGGCTAGAAGCAGAGCGACTTTGCCTGAAAGCAGAGAACAATGTGTTGTAGGTCGAGAAGATTTCGAGTACAGGTGCTGCGCACTTTGAGTTAGAGGAACATGAGAAAGTGGAGTTGCTTTTGCCTGAGCTAGCAGAGCTGGAGAGAGCAGAGGTACTGCTACCTGAGCTGAAAAAGCATGAGAAAATACAGGTAATATTGCCTGAGCTAAAGGAGTTAGATCAGAGAGGAAAAGAGGAACAGAGCCTGCCATGTGTACTTTTTTCAGGACTTGGGTCCAGGCATCCAGGAGTGGCATGGAAGCTCTACAGGAGGCAGAATTGAAGAGGTCTACTCAAGACCAGAAGGGACTAAATCATTGTTTCATGGTGTGATTCCCTGTGATGAGGTGGACTTGGGTAAGATATAAACTAATGAGATGAAAATCAGGAAACTGTATGCCCGTGTCTAAACAACTGATAATGTTCCTGTCTGTAATGACAACGAAATGGAGAAATGTTGCTAATGTTAAGTCTGTATGCTTATTGAAATATGTGAATACTCCTGAAAGATTTGGGGAGTGTAAGTTAAATGCAAATCTGAAAATGCATGGCAGCTGGAATTTAAACATAGCGGGAGTAAGGTACGGTTTTCATAGAAATAAGTAAAAAGATTGGAAACCAGTCTCATTAAGAGAAAAAAAAAAATTAGTGAAGACTGGTTCCCTTTTAAAGAGGGCAGTATGTGACAAGGTCAGAGCCCCTGTCTGAATTTGTGCGCATTTTCAGTTACACTGTCCTGTTCTTGTAAGTGTATTGTTCTAGCTACAGGCTGAAATCTGGCCACTTTCAGTCTTGTAGGTCCCGCCACAAGTATTGTATAAGGAACATATGAGTAAGACAAGAGGCAGTAAATTGCTTGCCTTCTCCTGTGCTGTACTGCAGGCAGACACAGAGGGAATGTAAGTAATGAAAAAGAACTGAAACACAGAGCCTTGCACTCAGTGTCTTATTAATTGTAAGCTGCTTTTGGTTTGCAAGAAGTCAGGAACAAAACATTCTTTCCTAGGCGAAGCAGAGGAGTGTAAAGGTCAGATGAGTCAAAGCCAGGTGAGTCAGCCTGTCTGTGTTTATTCAGGATGATTTAGCCTGCCTGTGTTTAATTAGAGAATTGTGAGTCGGACAGCTCACATGGTGCTGATATCATCAGTAGGGTTGGATAAAAGTCTACCTCCTGAGATGCAAAGCAGATGAGTCAGATGAATCTGTCAGTAGAGACTTGACTGTTGTGGAGAAAGCAGCTCATAGTACATGCATGTTTTCATGTGCTAGGAATCTTTTGGCTGGAACCAAGCCTGGAAGTTGCGCACTGAGGGAACTGTGCACTGTTTTTGCACAACTGAAGGACTAATAACCTATTTCCTTTCCATATGTTGATTATTTTATTTTGGAAAATAAATACCGCAAAGTGCGTTCTACACTTTTTACCCGAGTCTGTGCATCTGTCTAACCCACTAACCTTCACGTGCCATCTCTGCAGGTTGGTGTTTCTGATTTACAATATTTTAGAACTGCATGATTTTTTTATTTTATTTATTGAATTTTGTTGACCCGGTAAGCCCACTGGGCCTAGAAGTCCCTTTTTTCAGGGGCGACCGGAAGGAGGGGGGGATACAGATGGTAAGCAACTGAAATTGAACCAGATTAAGCTGTTGGTGGTATTTTTAGTGAATGGGAGAAATTTGGCCATGACACCGGGGAAATTCCCCTACTCGGAGGCGCTGCTGTTCTTGGTCAGTAGGGGAGCTGCTGACCTAGAGGATGGCTGCGCGTCAGATTCTGTGTGGAGCATGGAGGCCCGTTGGAGAAATGGAAACGGAGGCATCAGAGGAAGTACAGGTTCTTGTTACTCAACAACTGTGCTTACTGGAGATTGTGCAGGCGAGGCCTGCCGGAGCCTGCTACAGTAGAGACCGGAATGCTTGGAGAGTCTCTGAGGGTCAGTCGGAGCCAGCCCGAGGTCGGCATGGCAGGAGACGCTGGAGGAAGGAGGCGGACGGCGTATTGGTCGACAGCAGAGGTACTACCCGTACAGCGAGGGGTGGAAGGCCATGAATCAACGAAGTTCATTAAGGAAAGGAGGAAGTCTCGGTATCGCGAAAGCGGTAACTCGAATGGAGGAAGGAAAGCAGTCGGCCGGTTTATGGTGGGACCGGAGGAACGGACCAGGAAACAGGGCCCAGCTCCAGTTGGTCAGCTGAATCAGCCATATCTCAAGCGGGCTGGATTCGGCAGGCAGACGCAGATGGATACCGGACCCAGAGTGGCTGTCTTTTTCTTCAGGGGCAACGGAGGCATCGACAGGACCTACAATGAGCGGTGAGTCTTGGCTTTGAATGGACTTGTTTCTCAGGACCAGGCATTAAGCCAGGCAGGGGCATCAGCCAAGCAGAGGAGGGGAGGTTCTCCTGCTGAAAGTTTGCATGGACTGGGGCCGAAGAGCAGGAAGAAAGGAAGGCCCACTTTTCATGACCTTTTAAAAGAAATAAGGTGGAGCAAGCCCCAAGAAGAAACGCTGTACCTAATAAGGTATAGAGGAGGCCTACCTGAACACCCGGACTGGGTATATGTGGCCAGAAAATTATTGATGGACTCTATGAACTTTTGCCTTCGATATCTATGCTTTAATTAACATTCTGGGGAGGATACTTTTGATGTAAGCTTTAAACAAATGGCTAGTCTTGAAAAATTTTGGTATAAATATGATAGTTGTAAAATGTTACCTTTATGGACACTCTTTTTAGCTGTTCCAATTACGAAACCAGTTTTTAAACTGTGAATGTAATGTTTAGGAATGAGGGAGTGAATGGGGATATTGTTTTTGTTAAAACAGAAATGTGAGGTGCTAGGCTCTCCGAACCTATCCTAGACTCTGAAAACATTTGGACTGGGGCATGGAAATTTAAAGTTAAATCGCTTATGGTGAATAATGAAATACAACATGTCCCAAATAGTTTCTTTTGGGAGAGATCGTGGGGTTTGTTTTACCCAGGCCAGCCAAAAGCGTTTATAGATGTGGTAGTCATAGGCATTTGAGCAGTGCATGATAGAGTGAAATGTGCCTTATGTGGGAATTGGACCATGATAGTGAATTGTGTAGGAATGAATTCAAATGTAATTTATGTGACTAGGACATGCCTACCATCAGTGTCCTTGGGCGGAGCAGAATAGGCAAGGGGATTGAATAAAGAAGAGCTGATTTCGAAGCCCAATGGTAGGGGGGATACCTATCCCGTAAGAAACATAGTAAGAAGGGAAACTGAAAGAGGGACGCCTCTGATATCAGAGTCTCCTATTAGTGAAATAAGATCCACTGGGTCGTTTTGCAACAGAATGTGGTCCCTCCCCATTTCTAGGGCAGATTCCTTAACTGAAAACACGGATGACCTGACAAGGGAACCTGAGAAGGAAATTCCTTTCAGACTCAAGGAGGGTAACCAGAGCAAGTAGTCGTACAGGAGGGGTGTTTGATTCAGAATTCTTCACAGCTCTAGCAGACTTAGAAGGAAGGAGTTTCTGATTTGTTAAAAATCAGATGAGAGCTTAAACATGGAAATTGAAGAAGAGGGGACTGGAAGCGTTAGAAGGAAAGAAGAAAAGGGCAGAAAGAGGAAACAAGATATATGCGTGAATAACTGACCAAAGCATACTATGGCCTGTTTAAAGATTATATCCTCAATTGCTGTAGCCTTAAGAGTTATAAGAGGCGGCTTATTACCTTACAGTATTGCAGAGAATTGAAAGCAGATGTGATCCTTTTACAGGAGACTCACTTTTCTTCTTTGTCAGAGGTGTCTCAGATTACAAAGCTATGGTGGGAAGGCCCGACCTTCTGGTCATTCGGGAAGATGTGGCAGACGAATAGGATATTATTTTCAACACAGCAGTTCAGGTAACAAGGTTGATTGATGTCCTGCCTGGTAGGGTATTGTTGTTGGATTGTTTTTAAAAAGGATTGTGTTTAGATTAATTAATACTTATGCTCCACAAGTTAAAACCGCAAGGATAGCATTGTTTAATTTGGTAAACCTTATTTGTTTTCCTCAAAACATATAGTTTGGGGAGGAGATATGAATTGTAGCCTAGATGTTCAGTTAAGAGACGGGTCCAGCAAAACTTATTGTGACTCTTATGCTCTTTTCAAAACCATAGGGTTGCAAAGTTAAAGGACGCTTTAGAGAATTACATGAAAAGGGGTTTTACTTATAAAAGGCATCTTTTCAGACGAGAATAGACTATTTTTTCTATCTTATCATTTAACTCCGTGGAATGTTCAGTAATTTCATATGATTTTCTGATCATAAGGTGTTATGCAGTGTCGGGTCTACATCAGATTCCAACCTTTTTCCCAGCTTTGCAGGCCAGGTGGATGTTGAATGCACGGTTGCTGACAGAAGCAGGATTGTTGGCTCGATTTAAAACTTTATGGTTTGCCGTAAATCAGTAGCAGTATTTTTCTAGACTGGGTTTCTTGGTGGTCAGATACCAAATTGGCGCTAAAGGATTTCTTTATAACATATGGGAAACAGAAAGGTTCAAGGGAGTATTTATAATACTTAGAATTTCTGAATCAATATTATAAATTACGGTCTCATTCTAGAAGTAAGGATGCAGAGATTCAGTCCCAGATTAAAAGGGTGAAAAAAATATGTTTACTTATCAATATCATAGGGCTGCATCTATTCATGCTGGTTTTAAATTCGTACTCAACAACAACCTTTTCAAGACCCGTATAAGGCATGTAAGACTACGATTGAGAAAAGAGTGATGTTAGGCTCAGAAATTCTGTTGGAGAATTAAGATCTTCCGTGGCAGAAATGCTTGTTATAGCGGAGGAGAAGGTGGTGTCCCAATTTGGAAATAGTTTTGTTTCAACCTTGGGGTGGGAAGACGCTTTTAATTTCCCAATTCCATATATTTCAGGTAGAAGTAGAAATGCTGCAAAGACCTATTACTTTGCAGGAGGTACAACAGGCAATAGGAGCCTTAAAGGTAGGGTATCACCAGGGTTAGACGGTTGACTAATGAATTTTATAAAACCTTTGCAGATGACCTGAGTGGTATTTTAACAGAAGTCTTCAATGACATCTACAATATGGGTTTGAGATTCAAAATTTAATCTAGCTATTTTAACATTTATTTTTAAGACAGGGATGTTACAGAACTGGGTAATTGGAGACCAATTAGTCTTCTGAATACAGATTATAAAATCCTTTCTCGATCCTGTGTAAAAGATTGCAAGAGGTGGCTAAGAGGGTGTTTCACCCGCACAAACATGTGCTATTCCATATAGATCAATTCAGCAGAATTTAAGATTATTACGAGATATATGTGAATTTGGCTGTCAAGGACAACTGTCTGGTTTTATTATGGCATTAGATCAGGCGAGAGCCTTTGATTCAGTGTCTCATGATTTTCTTCTCAGGTGTTATTGAAATATGGATTTCCAAAATATTTGTGCAATATGTTCACACTTTATATTGTAATGCAATTTCTTGTGTATGCATTAATACGGTGGTAGGTTCTGAGATACAGATGAAGCAGGGGTTAGGCAGGGTTGCCCAATTAGCCTGCTACTATATGCCTTTGCATTAGACCCAGTATTGAGAGAAATTGAGCATAACAGGTCAATACGGGGTTATCGCTTCTTGTGTTTTACCAGCTGAGAAGATCTCTGCATATGCAGATGACATATGTCTATTGGTAGCGGATGTCACCTCAGGGGTTAAGGCTATCCAAGTGATTGAAAGTTTAGCAAATTTAAACGGTATGAGACTAAACTTAGAGAAATGTAATTGTCTGGGGTTGGGGAGAATATGGTCTGTCAGAATATTGGGGTATTATAGTTAAGGATAACATTTCTGTTTTGGGACTAAACTTTGGTAAAGGGACTTAACCTTTTAAACTGGGAAAAGCCTTGGTTATTGCAGAGAAAAAGTACTGCAATGGAAATCCTGGGGTTTTTCCAAAAGAAGCTAGTTTTGATTATTAAAAGTTCTTACTACCTATTTTTTACATGTAGCTGCAATTTTCCCAGTTCCGGTTGCTTTAGAAACTAGATTGTATAGTGTGTTTTTTCAAATGGTTTGGGGTAGTCGGTTGAATCCAATTAAAAGAGCCTTTACGTATTTAAAACTGAATCAAGGGGGTGTAGGGATGATAAATCCAGTGGTATTTTTTCATTCCTTTTTCATGATTGCTGCCTTTCAAACTAGGGTTAAACCTCAGGATCATCCTTGGTCGGCTTGGACACAATTACTTTTTTCACCCTTTATGTCATTTTGGGAAGGAGGGGGGGTTCCCATGAGAGGAAAGATGGCTTTAGCCCCATCCTATGCGGATGCCGCAGTCAGAAAACTACGGGAATGGAAATTAGGAAAAGCCCAACTGCAGGACATTCCCAGGAAAGAATTTTATGCAGAAATTATGTTCAATTTTTTACGTCCAAGTGATTTTCCTTGTGTACCTCACAAAATTGTCCCAAGCATTACGCCTCTTGATGGATCATAGGATACCCCTAGTATGTGGGATGTGTTGTGGCTTTGTTGCCATGGGAGGTTGGGAGTCAGGGGTAATTAAAACATAAACAGATTCAGGATCGAATGTATTAGACCAGGATGTTTAGATCAAATTGAAACCTTAGAACATTTTTATTACTTTGTCCGTATGTTAAGTCTTTTGGTTTGAGTTGGCAAAACGTGGAATGGGGATTTTGATTCATATTTTTATCAGAGTCTTGTCCTGGGGACTATTCAGGTTTTTACGAAGATATCACCCAGTACACTAAATTTGATATTTGCCTGTATCAAGTATCACCTATGGCGATAACGATGTCAGTTTTCTTTACAACATACTATTCTGCCCAATAATGTTCTTTTAGTCGTATTGAATTAGCAGTGGAAAACAAAAACAATATGAACAATGCATGCTGGAAAAAAATATTTTCAGGATTTTTGAAACATATTGCATGGTTGAGATGAAAAAGGGGAAAATTGAATATGGTGAATAGGGGCTTTCGGGTGTCTTACTTTTATATTGTCTTTCAAACGGTGTATTGGAGTATGGTTGGGAGGGAGATATTGAAGAGGGTACTTTATACTTTTTCTTTTGAAAATGTTTGTATATATGTATGTTTGGCAATTGCTGAAATGGAGTGTGTCATTACGATTGTTGTGTATTTTGCAATAAAAAATTCCCCTACTTGGTCAACAGGGGGAACCTTTGTTCCTCTGTCCAAGATGGCCAACGTTCCTGCTGTGGGAGATGGAGGTGGTGGTGGAGGCTCTGCTCTGCCTTTGGATCCTATATTGGTGTCTGAGCTGGTCTGAGTTCCTTCTTCTGGAGCTTCTCCAGTTCACATTGACGGTGTGTTTCCTTCTGCTTCTGCTGTTGATAAGGATTCTACTGTTCCTTCTGGTTTATCTGACATGGAGACTTCTGCTATATGGGACAGCCATGATGCTGCTGTGATTCCTGATGCTATGTTGTGACAAATGTTCTTTCAGCATAAACAGTTCATTCTACAGTTGATACATGATAATGCTTCTACACAAGACACTTTGCCTGACGCCGATTATTCTGTGTCTTCTGCTCCTCAGACACCACTTCAACAGGCCCCTGAAGCCCTCCCTGCTGATTTATCTTTTCCCCCATCCTCCCATTTGCACCTTAGACCTACCTCGAGGACCGCTGTTGAAACGGGTGCTGCTTGGTCTCCAGACGCTGCTCTGCATGCTGCTGGCTGGCAGAGTTCTGTGGATGGGAAGCCCTGGACTTCGCCTGGTCATGTTTCTGCTGCTGCTCTTATTGGAATGCCTATGGATGTTTCTTCTTCTGCTCCAGCTTTGGTTTCTACTCGATCTTCTCTCCCTGTGGAACCTGAGACAGATCTTTCTGTTCCACCGCTTGCTACTGAGAACACTGCTGACTATTTGGACGTTGTGGTCCAATCACAAGTACTGACAGAAAACTGTGCTTCTCCTGCTCACCAATCCTCTCCTTCTGCTCCTGTCCCTGAGGACTCAACTCCTTCTTTCAACATGTCTGATCTGTTTAAGTCTGTTGGGGAACCCGCACAGCAGAAAAACGCAGTTTGATTGAAGTTCCTGGGTGATTCTTCTGCGGCCCCCACACGCTGTACTATTCTCCAAGGTATGCTTAGAGACTCTCTGGGGATTTGCCCTTTGGCATTGTTTGCCTTCATTCATATCAAGGGGAAAACTGTGTTTGACATTAGTTTCAAGACTGTTCAGACTTTGGAATAATCTTGGACTCAGTACGACCTGGTTAAGAACATTCCGATTTGGGCCTCTTTCTTAATCATACCCCTTACTAAACCCCTGGTGAAAGTACTTACTTTATTATTTCATAGCGAAGGCATAAATATCCATGATGTGCAGTTTTGACTTCACCAGAGATGTGATCTGTTAGATTCTCCCCGCCCTATTTTTGATGAAGTGCGGACGGGTGGCTGGAAGATTAAAGTTCAGCTTAAGCAAACTGAGCATTGGTCGGGATAAGGGTATCTGTTTCTACCCTGGCCAGCCTCGCACTTGTCAAAAGTGTGACTCTTGGACTCACCTGAGTTACACTTGTGATCGGCCTAGATGCAACTTGTGCCTTGCTTATGACCATGTTAGCTTGGGTTGTCCTAATGTTCAGTTTTGTAATCTGTGTGAGGATCGCAGTCATAAATATCCCCAATGTCCCCGGGCTGACCATAATAGGATTGATAGGGTCCAACGGGACCATTCTACCATTATCTCTGATTCCCAGTTACAGGCCCAGAAGCGGCAGCAGGAGCTCTCTCTGGTGCCTACTACCAGTCTGGACCTTGTGTGTCCCCCAGTTTCTCCCTGCCTAGGAACTCCCTCTTTCTCAGACTGTTACTCCAGTTCTGGAATCTGCCTGGGCTTCCCCTGTGGTTGCTGCTATCCATTCTCCGGTCCCGATCATGATAGATGTTATGCTCCTCTCCCCCAAACTGATCTGCCCTTTGTTACTGTCCCTTCTACTAAACATGGGAAGGGTAAGCATAAGTCTGAGTCTCATGCCCCTGCTACTACTGTTATTACCCGAAATAAGTTCCAGTTGCTAGCTAAGAGAAGACAATGGGGGGATACTGAAGGTGAGGAAGAGGACTCTGATTCTCCTTGTACCTTTTCCTCTCATGTGGACCTTTCTTTGGAATCTGGTAGAGAAAATCCTCGGTTGGAAAAGATGTAGAGAACGCAGTTCCCTTATAGGTGATTTTGAGGGTTCCTTTTTTCTGGGCTTTCTATTATGGTCAGATTTTTCCTTTCCTTTTTGTTTCTTTTTTCCTGCCCCTGACACCCACTGCAGTTCTCTGCATCTCGTTTGACCTTTTTTGCCCCTGTCTCAGCAGCCTATTCTGCAGTGCTGCACTTTGAATGTGTGCAGTTTGAAATCTTTCCATAAACAACTTTCTACTGTTGGTTTCCTGCTTTCCTTGAAACAGGATGTTTATTTTGTTCAGGATACCAGGCTTAAATCTAGGTTTGAGGTTGCACAGGTGCAACATTGATGGACTGTGGGGCCCTCCTTTCTGTGATGGGGTGGGCATTTTGTTTTTTGGCCATCGGTTTAAGATTTCCAGGGTTCATGATGTGTTTCCGGGGAGGGGTCTCCTTATTGATGGTTCTTTTGATTTTGTTCCTTTTCGTTTGATTAATACTTATGCGCCACAGAGTATTGCGGCACGGTCTGCTTTGTTTCTTGCTATACAACCTTATTTATTTACCACTCGACAAGTTTATTTTGGGGGTGATTTCAATTGTGGTCTCTCTGTTTCTGATAGACCTAGTAATGCCCACAAGCTTTTCAGCTGCTGCTACCTTGTCTAAACATCTTCTTTCGGCCCATTTGGTGGATGCTTATACCTCTGTTCACCAGCAGGGTGCAAAAACATTTTATAAGGGAGCTCTTGCAACACATATTGATTTTTTCTTCATTTCCAGTAATGTTTTGGTCTCCCAGGCTTCTATGATTCCCTGTGAGACATCTGATCATTTGGCAGTTGCTTTGCTCTGCTCTCCTAGAGCTGGACCTTATATCTGTTTGCTTCTTGTATACAATGGAAGTTAAATAGTTCTTTGTTGACTGATTCTCTTATCTCTCCGGGTTGCCTGGATTTGTTATGAGCTAGGGTTTCTGTGTTGGATGCTTATTCTTCTCCTATCCTCTGGTGGGAGGATACTAAAAATGACCTTTGTTGTTTTTTTATCAAATCTGCTGGCTCTCGGTCTCGTTCTACTTATTTTCGATATTCCTGACTCCATCAGCAGCTTTTGGATACTTATTCTAGAGCTTCTGGATTCCATCTTGATCTTTGCAGCCAAATTCAGACTTTGAAGTCTGTTATGGAACGGTATCAGTATGATCGTGCTCTCTCTTTGAAGGTTGAAGCTCAGTGTGGCACGTAGGCTTCTAAGGCTGCATTTGATCCTTACAGGAGTTGTTCTAATAGGATCTCTTCTACGATTATAGACAGTCTGGTTGATCCACTTAGAGGAGTGCACCATACTTCTCTTCCATTTTTGAAAAGCATTGTACAATCCCATGTGGAAGGAGTGTTTGGTACTGTCTCGTCTGTTTTGGATTCAACTGTGCATCTCTCTGATTTGGTCATTCCTGAGGTTTCTGAGGACCTGCTTCTTGCCATTGTGCATCCCATTTCTGTTTCGGAAATGATGATTGCTATTAAGAAACAGAAACAGCGTACTTCTCCGGGGATGGATGACTTGACGTCTGAGCTTTACCACTCTTTCATTGATTTTTTTTGGCCCTGCCCTGACTGTTGTTTTTAATGCTGTCTTGGCTTCCTTTTCAGTCCCTCGACATTTTTCGGATGCTATTTTACTTCTGATTTATAAAAAAGGTGACTGATCTGATTTACGGAACTGGAGATCTTTGAGCCTCCTTAATGTAGACTGTATGATTCTGGCCGTCATTCTTTTGGGGCGACTCCTGACTATAGCAGATGTTGTTATTTCCAAAGCTCAGACTTGTGCTATCCCGGGTCGTTCCATGCTACATACTTTGTCTCATCTTCGGGATGTGGTATATTCTTGTACTGATGTAAGTAGAGCTGTTGTGTTTTCTTTGGATCAAGAAAAGGCTTTTGATCGGGTGGAGCATTCCTTTTTGTTTTCTGTTTTGGCACACTACCATATTCCTTCTGGTTTTATTTCTTGGCTTGAGCTTTTATATAACACTGCCTGGATCAACCCTCATATCAACCATTCTCCTAGTGCTGCGTTTGTGAGTAAACGAGGAGTGCAATAGGGTTGTCCTTTGCGCCCCCCTTTGTATTTCTTCCAGACTGATCCTTTGTTACGTAAATTGGGCTCCAATCCTACTATCCCTCCCTTGTTCCTCCCAGATGGTCACTCTGTACTGACTGTTTTTGCGTACGCTGATGATTTATGTGTTTGTACCACGTCCTCTCTTTCTGTTTCTGGTTTCACACGTCTCTTTCTTGACTTTAGTTCTCTTTCCGGTTCTCAATTGAATTTTCATAAAAATATGGCTATGACCTTTCCCCTGCTCTGTGCCCTCCTCTACTACTACTTCTGTGGCTGGTATTCCTGTTATTTCTGGTCCACTTAAGATTTTGGGTCTGTATTTTGGCAGGCCAGATGATTCTCTATATAATTGGAATTTGGCAACTGATAAAGGTCTCTGGATTGTTACTTCTTGGATGGGTCAGCCTATTGCCAAGAAGAAACGTGTTCCGCTTTTGAAGACTTTGGTTCTTCCTTTATTTTGACTTGTGGATACTGTTTTCCCTCTTCCTTTTGTTTTGGAAACCAAAGTTAATAGTGTTTTTTTTCCAAGGTTTTTGGGGTTCTCGTTTGAATCCTGTCTGGCAGGTTTTTTTATATCATGATTATTGTCTGGGAGGTGTTCAGATATTGAATCCTGTGTTTTTTTTTCATTGCCCGTTTCTGAAGTTTTTGTTTCCTTTTCTGTTGCAGCCTTCCCCCCCTCGAGTTTCTATTTTGGTTGCCTGGGTGACTCCTTTGTGTGCGAAATGGCTTAGTCCTCCTTCGGAAGTTCCTCAGAACTTTAGGACTTTTGGTATCCCCTCCTTCTTGTTTCCCACTTTTCTTAAAATCTGGCAAAGGCACTTGACCCCTAAGGTTCTGTGATCTCAGTCTAGGAAGCAATTAGGATATAGCAATTAGCAAATAGGATATCATAATGTTTTGCTTTACCCTTTTTCAGATATCCCTAGGTTGTTGAATGCTTTTGGTACTGAATTGGATACTGCTGTGATTTTTCGCCAGTTTACTGACCATAGACTTCCTGCAAAGTTATGGGATGTTACTTGGTTATCATACCATGGGAGGTTGGAGGTGCGTGGTAATCACCTGCATAAGTCTTTGGAGAAGCATATGTGTTTTAGGGATACTTGTCCAGGTGTAATTGAAACCATGACTCATTTTTTTTTTGATTGTCCTTTTAGTAAGGATTTTTGGACTCTGCTCCATAAATGGAAGGAAAAGCATCTTACGTCGATTTCGTATGACATTCTTGTGTATGGGCTGTTTCCTGCCTCCCTTTCTCATTATTACCCTAGTACCCTCCATCTTGTCTTTGCTCTCTGTAGGTTTTTTCTATGGCAGACCCATTGTGCTCAGTTGTTGCAAGAGAAATCTTGTATGAGCACTCATATTATGGATCAGATTTTTTCAGATCTCCGCTTTATTCAAGATAGAGAGCGGCTTCTCTGCCCTGTGACACATACCGGCTCTACTGGGCTTCGTGTGAGTGGCTTTCTGCTGCTTGATTTTGTTTGTGTTTTGTTTTGGTTTGGGGGTGGTAGTCAGTTTTGTTCTGGTCCCTAATTTTTGTGGTTTACCACTGTTTGTATTTTGTTTTTGCTGTTATTCCATTATGATTCCCCATATTCAGTCAATGGGAAGGAGGAGGGGGTTGGGTTATGTTGTTTTCTTTCCGGCTGGGGCTACTGTATGACTTAATATTTTTTATGTTCTTGTTTTTTTTTCTGGATTTGCATGATGTCATGCTGCTTTATTTTTGTTTTGATATGATTTCACCCAACATTTTTCCTAATCTTTTCATATGAGGGGATGGGGGTGTTTGCTGTATATTTTTTGGTTTTGCAGCTCTTTACCAACTGTTTTTCTTGGGTGTACAATGTTCATTATTCATTTATATTGTTCTTTTTCCTGATTCCTGGTAGAGATACTCTGTTTTGTTTACTTTTTGTTTATATGTATGATGTAAGACGTATTTTCGTTTCTTTCCTATTTTTTATGCCTTCATGTGCTATATTACTGTTTGGATGTAGCATGCTTTTATATTTTGTCAATAAAACATTCCCCTACTCTTTTAGAGGGGTTGGGGAAGGGGGTTGTTATAATGTTTTCCTTATGTTTGGGGCTACTGTATGAAATAATACTTATTTATGCTCTTGATTTTTCCCTTTTTTTATGCTTTTGTATGATGTAATACTGAATTGTATATAATTTGTTATGCTTTCAATAAAAAATTCCCCTACTCTTTTTCAATAAGTGCCATGGAATCTTTAGCATCCACCTGAACTACCACCAATCCAGGCAGATGGGACCTCAGTTTAACGTCTCATCCGAAAGACGTCACCTCAGAAGTGCAGCACCCCCTCATGCTGCACTACAGTGTCAGTATTGGGATATTAACCCAAGTGCCAAATGTGGGAAATGAACCCACAGCCCTCTGATCTCCTGGCCTCAGAGGCGAGTGTGCTACCTACTGAGCCACTGACACTGATGTACTTTATGTCCCCTGCTTAGCTGCTCCACTGTAGGTTCAATGCACCTTTTTTCTATAACAGAATGCTGTGGTTGCAAGAGCAATAAATAACATCATACAGTTTTAAAATGGTACTTAACACAGAGTGTAAATTAGAAAAACTCAGTTACGTTACAAATTAGCCAGTATAGATAGAACAATAACAACATTTGAGTCAGTATTTAAAAAACAGCTTCCCCTGAAGATGAAATGACTGACAGCAAGGACTCATGGTTGGCTGGAGGAGCTTCCAACAGTAGCCCTGCGGAAGATAGGGTGTGTGAGGCAGGCATCACTGCCCCGAAGCAGGAGATCGCCCCCTCACAATCGCTATGAAATGCAGGGACCAGGAACGGGGGACCTGGGTTTTGGCATGATCCTTGTCCCTATGCTTGTGTTTGCCCAAGGACTGATCCCAGGATTTGGACATCTGTGATCCCAATGAAGAAGCAGGACAGCTGAGGATTCCCTGGCCTGCAACTCCTTCTCCATACTGATCTGCTGGCGACGGTGGTGGGTTGCCTGGTTGAAGCCACAGCAGACAGAGCAGGCATCAATTTTGTGGTCTGGGCCTAGACAGAGAACGTAGACAGAGTGGCCGTCTTTTCCCAGGAGTTGCTTTCCACAGGCACATATGGTCAAACAGTCAGAAGATGAAGGAACCTGAAAGCACATAAACGAAAAAGGGAAAACTCTAAAAACTCAGGTGAGAAAATAAAACCTGAAGTTTTAGAAGAAACGGCAGTCGACTGATGCTGTGGCATTCTGAAAGATCCAACATGCACTGGTCGACAGCGGGAAAATAACTGAGGAGGGCGCAGGGGCTGCCCACTCTTATAGTGTGTAGTGACATCGGCACCTGACATTGGATGGGTGGCCCCCCCCCGGTAGACTGCTCGCTGGAAAAGTTTCCATGTGGTCCCAGTGCCTGGCATCTATAGTTCCATAGGTGTGGCCTGCTGCAAGAGATACTCATGAAGTCTGATATACTGTAATTGAATGTGTGTGCAACAAGTCACTGTTATTCAAATGTGGTGTGCTGCATGTATTGACATATCAATAAGTCTGATATTTTATTAACAAAAAAAAACAGGCTCCACTGAAAAAATGACTCTCAGATTCAGAGCAGTTCTCCTTTAAGTACAGTATTAAGGACCACATACTACATAACATAATACATGATCAACAATACAACTTGGCCCATGTTCCTATCATGGGGACAGTGATGACAGCAAGGACCTGTCAAGCTTGGCTCTCAAGGTTTCAGTGATGTCATCATAAATTACAACCCTTTGATGGAAACACAGCCTTGTTGTGTATGGGTGCCCATGCATTATTCTATATATAGTACATTGTTTTCCCTCATTCTGAATAAAAATTAGTGGCTACTCAAAACTTGTTGTGTACATTCTAAAAGTTGTTATACATGTTCTAAAGGTCACTGTGCACATTCTATAATGAATATTCATGCAGCACTCCGCTATGTGCCACCTAACTGGACAAATCAGAGCTGTTCACAGAAAACTTAAACAAGCATGGTGGCAATGCTTACCGAGCGGTTCATACATGGATTGCCATATTTGGCTCTGTGTTTCCAAACCATACCAGTTTTAACATCTTTCTTTTTCTTTTCTTTTTTAAATCAAGTGTAGCCGAAAATCTTTGGAGGCTCAGAACAGAACGGAACCAAAATGACCGGCTTCCCAGCACATGGAGCTGCCAACAGGAAGCGGAAGTGCAAACACGAGGTATGAAACCTTGTAAAACTTAAACCATCACAAATGTAACTTTTTTTTTTAAATCTGGGGGATATGGGTAACTATACATTTAAAGCTGCAGCTTATCTTGGGCTGGATGACACTGTGACCCCCTGAGCTGCCTCGGGTCTCTATGATGTCATCCCAACCCCTTGATGGAAACACAGCCTTGTTGTGTATGGTTGCCCATACACTATTCCTAATATTATTTTTGTAAACTTTTCCCAGTGATATCACAAGTTTTTAATAATGGCATTTGCCAGAAGACTTAGAGACATACACAACGACAGCAGAAAAAGACCAAGGGTCCATCTAGCCTGCCCATAGTTCCCTATCTGCCCTGGGACCTACTGTCAATACAGGGTTCTATCCTTCCCTGCCCACCCACTTACTCTCCTCTCAGTGTTACCACTACATCCACTGCAAGACTTCCATGGCTCCACCACCCTTTCCATGAAACAGAACTTCCTCACAACCCTCTTAAACCTTTCTCCTGCCAGTTTCCACTCCTGACCTTGGGTTCTTAAATCTTCACTCCTGCTAAGTAGTTCTCTGTAGTTCACCTTGTTTATTCCCTTCAGGAACTTGAAGGTCTCTATTATATCCCCCCCCCCCCTTGCCTGGCCTCCAGCAAGTACACGTTCAGTGCTTTGAGATGATCCTTGTCAGATCTACACTATTGGCCCTGAATCCTCTTGGTCACCTGTTACTGCAACATCTCCTCCCTGTCCCTGTAATTCCTTAGCTGGGGACTCCAGAACTGACCACAGTATTCCAGGTGCGGCCTCACCAGTGACCTATAAAGAAGTAGAAATATGTCCTTTTTCCTGCTGTCAATACCCCTTCCAATACACCCCAGCAACCTATTACTATAGTCCTCGTTACACTGGCTTGATTGTTTGAGGGAGTCACCAATGATTACTCCCAGATCCCTTTCTTCTGCCATGTTGCTCAGTTTTACCCCCTCCCATCCGGTACTCAGTACTGTTTTTTTTTGTTCCCTATGTGCATAACCTTAAATTTTTTAGCAATAAATTTCAACTGCCTAACCCTAGACGACCTCTCTAGCCCTTGTAGATCCCTTTGCATCTCCCTCATCCCTTCGTCTCTATCTACACTACCACAGAGCTTTGAGTGATCTGCGAAGAGACACAACTTGCGCCAGATGCCCTCTCCAATGTCGCTGATGAACATACTGAAGAGGATAGGACCCAAGACAGATCCCTGCAGCACCCCACCTCGTGATCTCCCTCTTTTCCAGTTGGACCCCTTTTTACCACCATCCTCTGCTGTCACTCTTTCAACCAGTTTCCCAGTCTAACTATGTCCCAAGCAGCATCCAGGTCCTCCAGCTTCCTCTGCAATCTTTTGTGTAACACGGAGTCAAAAGCCTTGCTGAAATCGAGGTGGAGTAAATCCACAGCGACGCCCTCATCTACCACCTTTGTTACCCAGTCCAAAAAAACTGTACATTCTCTCTATTTCTTTTACCAAAAACATATTCTCATCTCTTTTGGTTTCCATATACAAATGAACAGCCTTCATATTATGTGTATTGGCTCAGTCTTCCATCTGCCCAGCATAAAATACACTTTATTTCCAGTTTGTCTTAGCCAGGTTATAATTTAATAATCTTTGATTTTCACAAAGTATCATAAGATCATTTTCACTTAAATTATCTTCTACATCGTTTGAGCAGTGTTTGGTCATGACATGCCTCTGGTTCATATATTAAAGTGTTGCCAACTGTTTCTGTCAACAGGGAATGTTTTGGGGGGGAGAGCTCTTTGAAATTTATTCTACACTTTTTTTAGTTGGCATTCATTCTGAATCTGCCCAGATTTCTGCCTATACAAATTCTGCACAGCTGGAGTTATCATGTTTCAACCATACGATGCTGCAAACTTTGAAAAGAAAAAGAAAAAACACTTTACTTTCAATGTTATACTCAGTTCTCATTGGCATTTCATTTTTTTAGGAGGTTCTCTTTAATGAAGAAGAAAAAAAGCCCAAAGGCAGTAATGCAAGCATTGCTAAAAAAAGTAAATGAATTTAAATGTTGTGGATTTTCTTTCCTTATCATTAACAGAAACTCTGACAAAAAATGCCAAAAAAGTTGAGTTTTGTCTTGCATAAATTTTTTTGATTATATTTGTCTCCCCCTTGTCCATCCAACTTCTTCCCAGCCTAACCACAGCTTACCTTCATGTTGGCCCTATGGCAGGCCCGCAGACTAAGGCATGCCCCCTACCTTTCAAAATCCTCACCTGGCGAAAAGAGGGGCTGGGTGGTGACCAAGAATGCCAAGGCATTCCAGTGTGCTGACTGTGCAGGGAGGTGTTCTCCCCCTGTATAATCTCATACCTTCAGAGTCGAAGCATGCACATGTACGAGTTATCCCATGTCATCTGACCACCTCCCCTACACCGCGTGCATTCCCTTCAGCATTCATTGCCCACTGCATTATCTGATGCAGTTAACGTCCACTCACAAGAGAGTGGACTCACTGGCCCACTGCACAAATGGCACCCTCCTCCCCTGGCTGTGACGCTCTGCTCATGGCAGCACTTCTCCCAGTTCAGGCCACCCAGGCACAGCCTCAAAGGTCTGCTCCCACGTCGCCAGCTCAGAAGTGTGACGTGCTAACAACTTGCATGAATTTCACAAAATTATCTTCAGATGCTTTTGCAGGCACAGCCAGCAAAAGTGTGGGAAGATCTGGAGGTTACCTGATAAGGAAATGAGGATTTTTAAGTAAAGCAATTCAACTACTTTAACAGCACATTTTTCAAAATAAAAATTATACCATTAATATTAGTTTTGCCTCTATATGAACCCAAATGGGAAAAATGTAAAAATATGCACATGCATTATTTAAGAAAAATATGTCCGTGCATTCAGTTCCAGAATATCAATATACTGAACAGGGTCACGTCAATACTGTAGGATTCAAGCTTTTGTTTTAAACACTTAGGTTTCTTGTCCTAACTGCTCAAACGTTAGCTCTTTATAAATATATCTTTAAAAAGGGCTGATTTTTTTGCTACACTGTAGCAATACACTTATTTATTTATTTTTACATATTGCTATAGTAAAATTCATTTTTAATGCACGGATATTACAAAAATGCATTCAAGTATATCAAAACTTTGAAGGGTGTCAACATAGTGTGATTATGTCAACCTGACTCCAAGCTTTCCTTTAAAATACAAATTAAGTTTCTAGCAATAACTGTTCAAATGTTTACTCTTTTTAAAGATAATATATTTAAACATAGCAACCTTTTGAACTGTAAGGGCTAGAAATGTAATTTTGTTAATGAAAGCTTGGAATCAGGATGATACAGATACACAATGCTGACACACTTTCGCGGCTGGTCACTGCCGCCTGTGCAACCACATTTGCACCACTGAACAGCTGTATAATCCAAGGTCAGGAGGAGATTTCTGTACTAAAAGGGTTATCATGGGTGGCTTCATGGCGGTGAGCAATGGGAATCGCTCTGGCATGCAGGTGACCTTGTTTGTGGCCACTGGTGCTGGTGCCGATGATGGTGTGAGTGACCACACACTGTCGACCACACTCCCCCAGGCCAGCTGTGAGCATGCGAAGACAACAGGAGAGGTGGGTGGGTGGGACCACGAAAAAAACAGGAAAAATGGCTACCACGACTCCAGATTATGGCCTCAGGTAGGCTTCACTATGCCACACCAGGTAACATAGCAGAGACCCTTCCTGTCTCTCCTGCCAAAATCCATGGTCCCCCACTAAGGATTGGGTCGGAAGCAACAGGCATGTCTGATGGGTCAGACCTAAGGGTCTGATGGGCAATAAGTGGCAGAAGTGGCAAAAAAAGGTTATTATTGGTGACACAATAAATGTGGTGTATTTTAATATTAATTAAAGTGTGACTGCTTTTTTTTTTACTGGCTGTACTTAACTTCTCCAGAAGGAGGTAGAAAACATCTTATATAATAGAAGCTGCTGGATCAGAAGATACTAGTGATATTCCATCAAGGAGGATTCTATTTTTTTTCGTAGTTACTTCTGTGTTCGAGGAGCACAGAGTATTACTTTCTTGACATAGCCTAGAAAGGCCTCCTGGATTATGCACAGATAGCTGTCATTTACCACCTCCACCCTTACCAATATAACAATCGAGTAAATCAGTGGGACGGTACAGGTTTCTAGTTATTTGGATTCTGTATATGCTTTGGAGTCCAGTATTTTAGTCAACTGTCCAAAACTTGTCTTCTGTAAATATATAAAAAAAAAAGAAGACCACTGCAACAACCCCCCCCCCCCCAACAGTAGGAGACTGGGTTGTTACTAGTAGTACCTATCAGAGCACTGGGTGCCTTTGTGCCACCTCTCTGTCATTAGCGGGAGAGGTAGAAGACTAGTTGGCAGAGATAAAAGGAGGCAGAGGAGGCAAGCTGAGGGGTTCTGGGGTATTTCAGTGCAAGAGGCTCATGTTAGGAGTCAATGAAGTCTTGACGGGTCAGCGTTATGGGTAGCTGGAGGGCACCTGCCAGGCCTGGGGTGGCACTGGAAGGCCGCCAGCCCCCATATGTCTGTTATATTGGGGAGGCACTTGTTTGATGCCTCATCTATTGGGGGGGTTAAAAGATCATTTTACTGAGTTTCAGTAAGCATAAAACATACACCTTCCAATACAGCAAATTCATATTATAACACAACAAACATGTCCAATTGACTCTAATGCACATCAATTCTTGTTACACCCCACAGAAACACAGAAACGTTGACCCCCGGCAGGCCATGCAGTAGACTTAACCTATCCAGCAGCTATGGCTGGGTTCTCACTAACCACTACCAAAAAGAGCCCGGCTACTGCACAGCACCCCTCTGACACATATGTAGATTAAACTAACAGCGAGTAAAACAAACTGGGAAATTACCAATACATTGCAATTATTATAACAATTCAAAGTTTCCAACCAATCAAAACAAATATAGAAGACAACAATACTAACAAAAAAAAAGGCATTTTCTTTTCTGTGTCATTAAACAAAAATAAAGCTAGCTAAGGTGGTGGAAGGGGGGAGTGTGTCTGTGAAGTCGAGCCTATTCTAAGAGGGCAGAGGATCTTGCAAACAAGTGAGAGGACTAAATATAGAAAAAAAAACACAGGAAAAAGCATTTTCTGTGTCCATCCCAAAAAAAAATGGGAATAGGATTCCCCGTCTGAGGTCAGACAGGTCACTTTACAGTTATAGCACTGGCACTAAGGCAGGGAACAGACAGAGGTCAACTGCATGACTGCCATATTCAACTGACCAGCACATCAGTGCTATAAACTCACAGTTTTCATTTCCTGAAATGCTGTTTACAATTCTATTCATGTGTCACAGATCTCAGTGTCGTTTTATGCAATTATATAGCAGATTTGCAGTTTTCATCACATTTTATAAAAGGTTCTGATTCAAATCAGAACTTATCAGGGCTTTGGCCTGGATCCTGATCCTGATAATAAAGGTCAGGACCTTTTCGGGTCCACCCATCCCTATCATGAATGCAGTTACTTTTTTGTCCTAGATTTACAAATTTTGATATGTTTTAAATCTGTTCCCAAAGTAAGTGTCTGATGCATCTCAGGTCACTATCTGTATGGACAGCTTAGTTATAAGGGGAAAGAGGAAAAACTGTTTAACCAGGAAAGGCACACTAAGCCGGAGCTTGTTTCCAGGTGCGACCTGAGAGCACAAGGAAGTTAACTGACTTGCTCAGGGTCAGACAGTATGCAAGTGGGGGCTGCTGGATTCAAACCCAGGTCTCCAGGTTTGCAGCTCAGTGTCCTAAACCACAGCCCTATACTGTCTCCATAAGGGAAGGGGAAGGGGAGCCATAGAAATCGACATTTAACATACCTGCTCCTGCACACCCTAGATCAGTTTGCTTTTGGGACTTCTTTTGAGAGCTTGTAATTCTATTCCACTTTCCCATTAAGCCCATCTGATGTCTAGTGTAATATTACCAGTTTTAATTATGCAGACTCCATTTTGATACAATCTTCTACTGGTAACTGGAGGAGGTTAAACATTTTACATCACAGGGCTGCTTAGCTAAACTTACTCATTAAAGCTGCTTGTACTCCACTTTAATCTGACTACCTCCAGACCAAAAAAGTTGATTCCATGCTCTTAGCAATGTTCATGTTTTAGAGGGATGAACTACAGCTCTTTGAACAATAGTCTATTTTGTTGCATCTTCTACTTACAGTATGCATCAAGAAATGTTAATAATCAGCTACTCACAATTAAAAAAAACCCAAAACAGAACTAGTAATAAATTACTGCCTGTACCCCTTAGCTCTGGAGCAACCTGACAAGTGTATCGGACAGTTCATCAAGGTGCATTTTTGTTTCAGTTATCATTCTATTTCACAATTTCCATTTTTCACCCTATAAAACCTCTCACTTCCCACAGTCCTTGCCTACCCTCACAGTGGATCACTGCCAGCCTACCCTCACAGTGGATCACTGCCAGCCTACTCTCACAGTGGATCACCGCTAAAGTCCTGGATGTCCTCCTACCCAATATCAGCTATGGTGGCACAGGTGCTGGCCCCTCCACAGCATTCCACCAACAGGGATAACATCTGATCACATCAGCAGACAGAGAAGGAACTAAGAACTTACATCACTGAACAGCTCCCCAGTTCCCCTGGAAACACCTGGCAGCAGTCCCTTCTGAGGCTGATATTGTTCCAGCGGTAACAGTTAGGTGGCACTGTCAGCATGCTTTAGTCTGGGGTTGCACAAATGAAGAAATTACCACTGCTGTTAGAGATGCTAAGTGAAGGAGCAAGTGGGTGGTCCTACAGCGGAACTCTAATGATGAGTCTGGGGACAGGAGCCTGAGTGAGGTAGCAAATGAGCTGTTGTTCAGGTCAGTAAGACAAAATGACTGCTTTCTTTTTTAAACAAAAAAGAAAGCCACACTGAGACATGGATCATGCAGCTGAGAAGGCTGTAGGAGAGCAACGCAGCAAGTGGAGGCCTGAGCAAGAAAGCTGTCTTCTGGTAAACAGTCAGGACTCCAACAGAAATATTTAAAAAAAAATCTTTCAAAATAAGCAGGTAAAAAATTAAATTAAAAATAATAATAACGGGGGCACTACAGAGCCGATCGCCAGGCAGGAAGCTTTTCTCAAGCACTCTACATTTCAGCTGTTGTATCTTTCTAAAAATATTATTTGCAACTTTTCAAACTTCCAATATGAAGATCGATTCGATTTCCCCAATTTCTCCGCTTTCAATTGATACCGAACACAAGATGATGCGGCAAGGAAATCCCGTTTCTGCAGCTACTAAAACTAAAACTGGGATGGCAAGCAGGGCCACAGATCCTCGATGTTGGGGACCTATACTCATGATGGAATCATCGCTGAGCTCTCCGTGGCAGCAGCTACTTGCCATATTGCAACACATGGATTCCCAATTGGAAATTACCCTAACCAGGCTAGAGAACCACATGGCAGCACCTATGGCTCCAACGGATGCTGTGCGTGACTGTGACGAGTGATCTACCTGTTTTGGTGATTGTGGTATGGCCAAGTGAAGAGGAAGCGCAACCCTGAGGCCATGAGGAGGCCCTGAGAAATGGGTCTCATGTGGAAGCTATGCTGGAGGAGTTGGATCCTTTGAAAGACGTTTTGGGCTCGGACTCATCCATTTCCCTTACGGATTACAGACCGACTGCACTGATCTTTGTTGGACATCTTATTTAGTGTTGGTTTCAGAGGGCCTGTGGGTGAATTTTGGGATCCGTTGGTCGAAAGATGTGGGTCTCAGTCTTCAGACAGCTGAAGATGGCAGAAGACAAGGAGATCCTTGCTGTGCTAGGGAAAGACTGATTTCGATGCTGGCAAGTGCTCAATCATCTATGTGCCTAGAGCTTGTGAGCGATTTTGGGGACTTTGGACTATTTTGTGAGAGCTATAACGTTTGGGACTCATGGTTATTATGAGAGTTGGGGATACTGCTACGTATTACTTTGGGAAGGGAATACGATGCTGGACATTGTATTCCACACGGTGAGTTTCTCCACCCTTTGAATATTTTTTCCCCATCTTGTCTGGGCTACATTGTTCCCAGGTACTCCCTAGTGGCACCCCACATCCCCTGAACACCCGTCCTGAATTCTTTAGACTGTTCCCTGGTACCTAGTGGCACCCCCCAATCTCCCATCCGATATTAAAACACATATCCCTGTTGTCTAGTGGCCCCCCCACCTCCGATCACCCATCCTTGCGCGCACTCCCTGACAGCTCATGTGAGAGCCAGCTGAGGAGGTGAGAAGAGGGCAGTGCTGGTCACTGTATCGGGATTCACAGCATGTTCCTGGATACATTGGTAAGGGGGGAGTTGGATGAGTGGTGTTCTGGGTGCAGGTGAGCTGGGTGGGGGGGCCATTGGACTGCCACTGTTCGGCTGTTTGTTTGTTGATCAGCATTCAGGGGTGGGGGCAGGGGTACCATTGGATGCCAGGGATATTGCAGGGTACATGAGCAGGGCGATTATAAGGTGGGGTGCCACTAGACACCACAGAGTGGTGATCGATATACAGAAAGGGAGATTGGGGAGAGGGGGTGCCACTAGACACCACGGAGTGGTGACCAACATACTGAATGGGAGATTGGAGGGTGGAAGTGCCACCAGACATATGTGTTTTTATACAGGACCAGTGAGCGGAGGGTGAGGGTGCCACCAGACACCAAGGATATATGTTTTCATATGGGACAGGTGATCGGATTCTGTAAGGTGCCACTAGACACCAGCGTATGCATTTTAATATGGGACGGAAGATTGGGGGTATCACTACACACCAGGGATATGTGTTTTAGTAGAGGACGTGTGAATGGGGCATGGTGGTGCCACCAGACACCTGGGAGGCATGATCGGGAGAAGGGGATGCCACTAGACACCAGAGATATGTGTTTGGTAGGCGGAACAGATGGTCAGGGAGTGGGAGGTTTCACTAGACATTGGTGATGGATGTTTCAGTACAGAATGGGAGATTGAGGGGTGCCACTAGACACCAGTGAGTTGGTGCACCATATACAGAATGGGTGTTTGAGGGTGGGGGTACCACTGAGCTCCAGGGCCTGCAACCTCGCGGCATGCCAGCAATCGGGGGTGGGCGGTTGCAGGACAGTCATCCTGCCATGAGTGGGGTAGGGGCATAGGCTTAACACCTGGTTAAGATGATGTTTTCCGCAGCAATAAATAGCGCTGCTTTTGGAGCTGTCGCAAACATTAAAAAACGCTGCTGTGTCTGCATGCAGGAGAGGACCCCCACATCTGCATGGGAGCTGCATTATGTTAGGACCTGGGCTCCAACATGTTTAGCACGTAGTATAGGATGTCTGAATATAGCCCCCACCTAAAAAAAAGGTCCCAGACCTCCTTTGTGCTGGTGCTAACTTTTGAATATCGGACCCTTGCTGTTTCCTTATGGAGTAGTCCACTCAATTATCCCTCAGGTGTTTGCCACCTGCAAATGAAGCCTTCATTAGAGCTCAGTGGACAAGGACAGTTACTTAAAATCACAGCTCTTCTACTGTACACTTGACAAAAAACTAGCTGTTGTTGAGTTAATGTTCCTGGATGCATCACTGTCACATGGGACAAGAGGCATTGTAGGAAAAAGCAGAGCCATAAAAAATGAGAACTTGGAGATCCCCAAGGGCCATAAAACCAGCAAGCAAATTTAGAAAAAAACTCCTTTTAGTAAACAAAGGGAAGGACTTTCTAGGAGTACACCTAAAAATCAAAGCACTCCACACAACGTAGTTTTTGTAAATTTTGATTTTATTTTTTCTTTAAAATGTAGAATGCGGGGAAGGCTTGGAGATAAAGTTGGTATCAGAGAGGCAATCTGGTCTTTAGTCTGCTTCAGGCTGGATGAGTGCTTAAAACTACAAGAAACAGCCTGCGATTGTGCTTTGACAAAGTTCAGCTGGGTCCCTAGGAAGGGGTTAAGCCCCAGTCAAAGTTCAGGCTAGAAGCGGGTACCCTGAGCCTGCATAGGTTGAGCCACAGAAAATGAAAAATATTTTTGAGAACTGTCAATCTTGCACGAGTTCTGCAGATTTTGTAGAAGCCTGTAAACTGAATGACACCCTGTGTGATGGAGTTATATTTTGACATTATAAATATTTCTCTTGGAATACTAGCACGGTAAAAATGTATTTTTCACCTTATGCTTTTGTCAGTCTCTTTAGCCCCTCCCAGTGGCAAAACTTTGGCTGACGTATATATGTCTCTGCACACAAATCTGTCAAAATTGGCTAGCTACAGTTGTCAGAACAACAAAAGACAAATAATTAGCATTTATATAGTGCTTTCATACACACACTGCCTGCCAAAGTACTGTACTTTACAAGCAATGAGAGACTGGTGCGGAAGTGACTATAAATGTGTAGTGGAAGCTGTTTCACATATTATCACGTGCATAGCCTTGGACAATTGTATGCACCGGTTTTATGGGAAGGGGAATGTTTGCCAGGACACTGGGGTAAATCCTCATCTCTTGTGAAAAGTGCCTTTGGTTCTTTTACTTCCACCTGGACACCCACCAGAACTGCATCAGAGACTGGCAGAAGGGACTTTGGTTTAATGTCTCATCCAAAGGACTGCAAACCCCACCAGTACATCATCCCACTAGTGCTGCACTGGGGTGCCAGCGCTTATGGAATGAGCCAGATTCCTGTGTGGGACTAGTACCCATGACCTTCCCGTCCAGACACAGACGTGCTACCAACTGAGCTACACTGACACTCTTCTTACCCTAAAAGGGCTTTCTCTGTAGACTCATTATTAGTAAACACACTGAACAAGCAAAATGTAACAGAAGATGAGGCTTTATCCAAAAAGAACTAAACAGAAAAGGTGAGTTTTACAAAATTAGACAAGACACAAATAAACATAAGCTATACTTCAACGTTGGTATTAAGCTGCTGTTTAAAATGAAGCAACCAAAGGCAGAACACAGTGGACCATTATACATTGCACTCCACTAAATTTAGCACATTATGCAACTTGTAACTGAAACCCATCAGAGTCTATTTATTGCTGTGTTAGCATTTGCTATGTCCTTCACACAATGTCTCTGCACACCATATAAAGCTAACCTGCTAAACCTTATGATCAGACAATCAGAGCCGAACGTATTGCATCTGTTACCAGGTGTGGTGATTTCAGACTGTTTTGTAACATATCTGAAACTATCTTATTTGTAAGATATTCAAAGCAATCTCATCATCAACTAGTTTTATGCATTCATTTTTCTGTCAAGTGTCGCGTCTGTACTTGGTTTGACCTACTGTTTCCATCTCTAGAGAAAGCAATCTGAGACTCATTTTCATTATTTATGAGTCCTATTAAAATGTGATTAGAAGGCCTGATAAGATATACCTGGGTTTCATACATACATACAGTATCAAAGCTAACAACTTAATGATTCTTTTCTGTTACTTAAACCTATGATCATGCTTAACAACTAAAATACTCTCTTTGTTAATAAACAGCATTACACAAATACTAAGCTTTCCTGGTATAGAATTTACTTTAAGACTGACCTTCTGCCTCCAACTAATCTATTTAATCAGTGTCAGGAGGACAGAAAATTATTTCAGACTAGTACAGCTAGCTAATTAGTTATGGTTAACTGCAGAGACAATAAACTGAAATAGAACAAGTTCTACAGGTGGAAGGACTGTAAAGTTACAAAAGCGGTTCATGGGCTGGCACACTGGCAAAGTGACAACACATTACCCACAAGACAAGCGCTGGGGTGCAAGCCATGGAATCCCACATTTAGGTCAGCTGGGGGCAGCATGCACTGCAGAGGAGATACAGTTTCCAGGAAAGGAAAGGGAGAGCCTTTCAGCATTGGTGCACCCTGGCTGGCCAACCAAAACCAAGCATTAGTGCTGGCTGCAAAGGCTCCAGAATGGACTGTTCCCCTAAGACCTGGTCTGAGACCAGTTTCTTTGTTGCACTTAGTTTTCTTCTTGCACTTTACACCCTTTAATGTAGAATTAGTGTTCCAACATCACACAGCCAGGGATCACCACTCTCATGAAATCTGAGGCTAAAAGAAGTTTAGGGAAATTAAGATTCAAACTCAGACCTCCTGGATCACAACTCTGTGCTTTAACCACTACGCTATACTGGCTGATGCTTAGCAAGCTCGTGGTTAGACACATGTGTGACACTAACTGATCCCAGACCAGTTAAAAAGATAAACTGGCCTCAGACCAGGTCTGCTTGGAAAAAAAGAGAAACTGGCCTCAGAACAGGTCTTTGGGGACTAATCTTTCTAGACTGCTGCAAAGGCAGCCATTCATCTACCCTCCCAGTTGTAGGAAGGGTACAGCTATGGTGACCACAGCATCAGTGCAGAGGACAGGGGGAACCAGGGGCAAAAGTGGTAGAGAAAAATGAGTATCTCTTTATATTTCGGGGTGCAGGTTACATCGTAGTTACAGTGTAGTAACTGTATAATAACAGGACTTGGTATTACATGGTTACATGTTAATATGAAAAGTTACATGTTATTATACAGTTACTACCATTTAACGTTCATGTAACCTGTGCCCTGAAACATAAAATAATACTCAAACATTTTAACTTGGCTGGTATTTCAATGTAACTATGGAAATAGTTATCATCACAGCAGATCAGAAATGTTTCACTGGTTGACAGTCTTGTCATTGTACTACATATTTAAAATTAAAATAGTTTTACAGCAATGTTTTAAACAGTCATACAATTCATTACATTGCCAGAAAAATCATATTAAAAGTGCTCAATATAATAACTACCTGATTATTAACCGGATTAGAGAGCAACATAGCTTCTGCTGGCAGAACAGGACCAGTAAGCCCAACTAATATGCCCCTTTTCCCCAACCATTCCAATGTCTCTGACCTTATTTGGTCTCTGGTGTCCCTCCCTCCCCCCTTCCTCTACGAAACTTGCCTCACTACAGTCTTTCCCCCCACTGCCTCCTCTAGCAGGCTGTTCCAGTCATCAGCCACCCCTTCTGAGAATAACTATTTCCTTACATCTCTCCTAAACTCCCCCTCCCCCTCCTTAGCTTCATGACATGTCTCCATGTTCTAGTGCCTTCTTTCCCGTGAGACACCCCACCACCTGTCCGGATTTTCGCAAGACATTCTTGATCTGGGCAGCCGGCCGTGTCCTGCAAAAAAAAAACCTTGAAAAACACTACAAGCCCTGACCTTATAGCAGAAAAAATATTTTCTAACTTTCCTCTAAATGTTGCAGAAAACTGTAACACCTTAACTGAAACACCTTAAAATGATAGGAAACAACAGAAGTGACAAAACACTGCAACCCTTAGTCTTTATTCTCATTATATAGAGAAAACAAGTCTGTTGCACTGGTCAAGGTTACATACTATCCTGCGAAAAATTATGTTTCAGTAAGAAATGTCCCACTTTGGGCTTCAACCCTCTCGTGACATATAATCAATAGAAATTTGATGTGAAGATCCTTTGCTGACTGTGATATACAAAGTTTGAACAAGTAAAAACCTTATTCAGGTGGCTGGGGCTTGGCTACCTACATAACTTCCCGATAATATGGGACTACATAGTAACAGCAATTGCATTGAAGCAGTATCCGATGATAATCCCAAATACAAAACAGCGCTGTCTAAATTGCGCAGCACATATAAGCTAGCAAGGAATTTCAGCATGGTACAGTTTTGCAGCGAGTGCTTCCAGTCGTACCTCAGCATTCCATGGCTCCCTGAAATATCTGAGGATAATATAGCTAATCACAGCTGGATTACTCTGAGGTTTACCTTATGACATTCGTTTTGTCTGCAAACCTTATGACATTCGTTTTGTTTGCAAACCTTATGCCATTCAAATGGCTGTCTATTTACTGGTATTTACTTGTGGTGTACAAGTAAGTGAGGCGTGTCACTGTTTAGCCACATGTGCCTCCCAAACAACTTGCCTCACAGGTACAGGGGCTGCTAACTTAAGTCAGCTGCATTTTAATCCACAGAACATGTATGTAGTACCAGTAACAGTACAACGCTTTCACAGCTCCGCAAACTATAACTCGCCTCACAGGTACAGGGGCTGCTAACTTAAGTCAGCTGCATTTTAATCCACAGAACATGTATATAGTACCAGTAACAGTACAACGCTTTCACAGCTCCGCAAACTATAACTCGCCTCACAGGTACAGGGGCTGCTAACTTAAGTCAGCTGCATTTTAATCCACAGAACACGTATATAGTACCAGTAACAGTACAACGCTTTCACAGCTCCACAAACTATAACTCGCCTCACAGGTACAGGGGCTCCTAACTTAAGTCAGCTGCATTTTAATCCACAGAACATGTATATAGTACCAGTAACAGCACAACGCTTTCACAGATCCACAAACTATAACTCACCTCACGGGTACAGCGGCTGCTAAGGACACTTCAATGAATTATATTGTTGTAATACATTTCCATAGCTAACTGTTAAATGTAACAGTACCTCAGAAACAACTCAAATAATAATTTCCAGCCAGACAGTACTGTGATCACTTAATCAGGGTGCTAATATTTCAAAAACATTTTCAGTATTTCATTATTTTACATATGCAGTGTCAAAACAGTCTGAATTAATTCGGTATCAGAATGCGGGTTCAAGACCATACAATGTTGTGCAATAGAATGGCAGAATCTAAATCTGTTTTGTGGTTCTGTTAATAGGACTCCAGTATCTATTCATTCTTGTAACCTGTTCAACATTATTTTAGAAAATGCTGTGCACGTCCGGTTGGGTAGCACTGTTCAGTGTTTTAGCTTTTATCTACCCGCGCTGTTTTACCATGCGACAAATTATTAGCGCGAATATGATGTGCATTATTGCGGCCGCGCTCTTTTCAAATTAAACCCACGGAAACTACCCACTTACTACATGTATGTTACATGGTATACCAATAGTTACCCATTATTATACAGTTGCTTCCATATAACATTCATGTATCCTGTGACCGGAAACATAAAGTGATACCCAAACATTCTAACTTGGCTGGTATTACCATGTAACTATGGAAATAATTGTGACTACACAGTAATAGCAATTGCACTAAAACCACCAACTTACTATATGTACAGTATGCTACAATACATTTTTGTATACCAATAGTTACCCCGTTATTATACAGTTACTTCCATATAACCACCACGTATCCTGTGCCCCAAAACATAAAGTAATACTGAAAAGAATAATAGTAACAAAGGTTCACATTATTATCCAATTAGTGACAAAAAGTGTTGGTTACAATTCCTCAAAAATGAATTCTTCTTTTTGTTTATTGCTAATAAATAAACTTACCAGATTTAATTTCTCTCACATAGTTGCTTGGGAACCAGCCTGTCTTTCCATTTAGAGAACCTTCCCACCAGCCACCATCTTCTACTCTGGTGACATAAAGAATGTCTCCTTTCTTAAAAGAAAGTTCATCTTCATTGGTCTGAACAAAATTGAACCTGGCCTTCACCACTAACTGATGGGTACCATTTTCTGTCATATCCTAATGAAACACAAAAATGCAGGGAGACTTAAGTCACATCAAACCCAGCAACAAATGAACAGTTTTCAAACATGCAGTAAACCACAGCACATAAATGACATCGCAAAAGCCCTTCCAGTACCATACTGAGTAAGCGATACTAAGTGATTATGTTTTTTAAAGATGAGAGATGTGTTCCATTTTGTAACCCATCTCTATCTCCTCTAGCACAAGTTAGCAACATAGAGAATACTGGTTGGGCAACCATGCAGAACCAGCCTGTGCAGTAACAGAGTGGTTCTCATTACATCAGACCTCAAAAACGAAGAATATTTTAAAATACTAAATAAAATTCTTTAAAATTATTTGTTTTCTGTATAAAACAACAAGCCATTGTATAATAGCAATAATTCCCTCCAGGGTGGGTGTCATGCTGGGATAACATCCCTTCTCAGGTGTTGGATGTCCTCGGCTGGTGGCCTTGGGCCCAACCACCTGAGGTGGAATGTTATCCCAGCATAACACCCACCCTGTCAGGCATTATTCCTTTATCAGCGCCCACATACAGCCTGGACAATTGCATGAACCAGTATTATGGGAAGGGGAATATTGGCCAAGACACTGAGAATGTCCCCTATTCTTTGTGAAGAATGCCTTGGGTTCTTTTACGTCCACCTGGACACCCACCAGGACCACAACAGGATGGGTAGAAGGGATCTCGGTTTAATATCTCATCTGAAGGACAGCACACCCCCACGGTACAGCACCCCCCTAATACTGCACCCAGGTGCCAGTGTTTAGGTATGAGTCCAATCCTGGTGTGGGACGAGAACCCACGACCTTCTGGTCTAGAGGTGGATGTGCTACCAACTGAGCCAATGACTATGCATGATGATTGAAGAACTGATCAGCAGCAACACTAATGCCATGACTCAAAGATGATTATGGAGACAAAAAAACAAATGTGTGTAATTTAATTTGATGCTACCTTTATCTGGAACCCAGGGGAGGAGAGATGGGGAGAGGCAGAGAGAGAGAGAGGCTTAAAAGGAAAGTCTCTTCGGCCTTTTATTCTGTTTCCCTGTGTAGTTTGTAGGCATGTACAATGATAGCCTCTACTGCACCATCCTAATTTCATCAGGATTTAAATGTAAATGAAGGTACTTAAAACTGGTGTGAAAACCTGTTTGACTCCATTGCAAAGGTCATGATCTAATTTGTGTAAGGCATGATGGAATATTATGATGTTTTGGTGCTAAAGTCTGCAGTAGTTACATTGTATTATGATGGTGCTGTCCTCTGCAGTCCCTATGTTATTGTTTTATGCTGGCCAAAGGGAGGCAATACAGCATAGTGGTAAAGGGCACTGAGCTGCAAACCTGGAGACCTGGGTTTGAATCCCATCAGCTTCTACTTGCATACTATGTGACCCTGAGCAAGTCATTTAACTTCCTTGTGTTCCCTGGTCGCACCTGGAAACAAGCTCCAGCTTAGTATGCCTTTCCTGGCTAAACAATTTCCCCTTCCCCCTTCCTATGAAATTTTTCAAGGCATAGTAAGTGTCCTGCTGTTTTCTGTAGTTTAAAGTGTATCCGAGAAAAAAAATGCTTTTAGAAAATACAGGGACTTCACAAGACATGTAACAGAACTGAATGAGAGTATAACTTCTGCTGGCTTGTGCATGTAAGGTTTAACCCATGACACAGCGTGGGTTACTGGGGAATTAATCCATGCGGGGGCGGGGGTTGTCACATGAGGCTGCAGGCTGTGTGCCGACAACCACCCAGACGTGGTAATTCCCCATGTAACCCACACTCTGGAGTGGGTTAATTCACTTATAACATGGCCAAGGAAAATGGGGACTGTGCGGTTAGAGATACGACACACAAGCAATTTTGCAACAACAACCTGTATTTGTGACTAGAGAACACACCATTTTCCCTGGCCATGTTATAAATACACACATATTAAACTTGCACCCAGGACAACTACCTGCATGGTCATTTCAATATTAAAGGAACATTTCTTCCAACCATATCATATTGCCATCTCAAAACGTTAGAAGGGTTTACTCACACTGCAATCTGAATAAGCTGCTGCAGTGGAAAAGCTCGAGCTGCTGTGAAGAGCTGCTTTCAGATCCTCCAAATGTGTGACCCAGGTTCCACCCACAGCTAGTGACGGCCGATAGTAAAGGAGGAGTGCAAAGCTCTGCTGGACGTGCTCAACAAGGTGATGGCATGCTTCTGGCACATGGTCGGGAGGGCTAGCAGGAGTCGGGGACACAGAACTGGAGCCGGGGATCTGCACCTGCCATGTAGGCTCCCGGGGGCCTTCCGCAATCACAGTCCATATGACTGAGTTTTTAGCTGCAGCCTGCATAATATTTGTTAGATAGTTGTGTTTCATGATCTGCTTTAGCTCTGCCACATTGGTACCAGCAGTGTGGCTGGATTTGTGACTGGTACTTGTGTTGTATGATTGGTTAACTACATCGGGGACACAGAACTGGATCTGGGGATCTGCAGCTGCCAAGTGAGCTGCAGGAGGTGTTCCCCAATTGCAGACGCTGTGTCTGATCTGTGCAGGGAGCAACCATGGAGTCACTGAGTATTAATGCATGGTCAGCTGATGTCTGTTGGCAAATGGGAGTGGACCATTTTCCCTGGCCATGTTATAGGTATGCATAATCAACTACTGTGATGCCTTGCATGAGTGGGGTCATGAATATTGTAATGGAGCCAAACAGGTTTTCACGCCAGAGCAAAACACAGTGAAGCAACCTCATTTATTTTTAAATTAGGATGTCATTAAGGAGATGTAAGAGAGGGAATCATTCAATATGTAACCCCTAGGTGGCACTATTCCAAGGGCTACTACCCCTGCCTGCTTGGCTAGTAGCAGGTTAAGGGGCCTGGGTAATGAAACGGGTGCCTCCACCCGGAGGTCAAGGTTGTTAGTGGTCAAGCTAACCTTGGCACAACTCTCCAGGACACTGTAACCCCCCCTCTTTCCCTTCTAGTGGCCTGAACAATATACAATAATTACTTTCACAATAACCCTTATTCACCAGGCAATTACCCGCATTGTTTGCACTTACTACCATTGCTGCTTCTTCTAGCTTGACCCTGGGGACACCCTGGAAAGCAAGGTTAAGCACAGCAAATAGCAACAGTACAATACTTTTGGCACAAACTGGAACCACAGTCAGGTTAAATGCAAACAAAGTTAAATCTGATTTATTCAGGGGACTTGAACAAGGAAGGGGCGTAATCAGGTTAATTTGCTTAAAAGCTATATTAATCAGATAGTTATGCATGCAGTTCAGAGTTCCTACACAGTCACACACTCTGGGTACCCAGGTAGGAAAACGGTGGGCTAACCAGGAACGTTGCAGCTGGTTGAGGCCCTGTGATGGAAGAAAGCAACATGCACAACATACACTATTTGTAATCTGGAGCCGGAGGGCTCAGTTCATCAAAGAAAAGGCAACAAGACAATCAGATGACAACACTTATAGATTTAGTTGTTGTTGCAGGGAGTTATCCTGATGTTTGCTCACGATACCCAATACTGGACACAGGCAGGACAAAATACGAGACTGCAGGCTGTTGAGCTGGAGTGCCCGGAGAAGCAGGGCCCACACAAATCACCAAGGCGTCATTCCCGTTCAAGGCGTTGAGCAGGGGGCTAATCCCCAGGCCAGTCTCTCGTTGATGACTTTCTCTGCATAGCAGGTATTCTGGCTAGGCCAGTGTAGCAGGGCCCAGGCAAATGGAAATGGATACGGATTCAGTCCTTGGAGCAGGATACAGCCTTCAGCAAGCAAAACACATTTCAAACACACAGTGGGGAACCAGATCACGACCCATTATAAGCACACCGCACATTCACATGGAAGGAAATTCCACTGTACAAGGCAAATGGCTCTCCGGTCACAATTACAGAGTCTCTGCACAATCCGAGAGTTAAGAAGTAGCTGGAAGTCCTGATAGGCCGATCACATTCCACAAATCTTCGGTCTTCTTCAGGTAAAAGCCTGGTCACAATTCAGTGGCTTAATTCACTTTCCAAACTCGGATTCAGTCCGAAAAAAGCACAAGTTCCCTCTCAGAAACAGCAGGCAGGCATGCAGGCCAAACTCAGGCCTTTCCACAGTTCTCCCGCGTGAATCCACTATGGATTGCTGCTCAATCTATCTCAAGCTGTTACTTCTTCACTTCCCAACTCAGATCTAACAAACTGCAAGCAGTGTGCAACTTTCCCCGAGATACAAAAGGTTTGGTTGGCTGATCTGTCTGTCAGACACAACAAGGGCTCCCCCTCCAGGTTATTTTAGGCGCCAAAAAGCCCAAAACTACAATTCCCACAAGTTTTGGCCCCACCAAGCCCCTGTAGGCAGGCTCCATGGCAGCTCTTAAAGAGACAGTACACAGAGGCTATACAGGCACTCTCTGGCAATACATTTAAACTGCTAAAACGCAGGACACCAGCCTGGCAGTGAACATTTAAGCAACCTCTAGGAAGACTTTTCGTGAACCCCCATTTGTAGGGGGGTTACAATTGCTCATGCTTACAAACTACACATACAGAAAATAGGCTGAGGGAATTTTCCGAGCAAGACAAACAATGAAAATGACTCATAAGTAGGGGAAAAGGGAACACGGAGGAATGAGGGCCTCCAAACAACCACAACAGTATCCTCAACAGTAGTCCTATCTAGAGGAGATAGATGATAATATTGTCAACAATGGATGGCTGGTATACATTTTAATACAAATCACCATTATTAACATAAACATTAGCAGTAAAATGAGGTTTAAATTTAAGTAGTGAAAATAACCGCTTACCATGTTCTTAGACTGCCTTGTTGGTGCCCTTGAAGGGTTCAAATCAGAGGGATTTGAATTTGGCTGAGAGCTAGTAGGGCTGTTATGATGCTGAGATGACGTAAATGAACATTTTCTTTCTATTGGACGCTCTGTAAAAAAAAAAAATATATATATATGTATTAATTTTATTCCTAGAATTTGGACTACAATGATTTGAAATACAAATCTTTTCTGTGCTTACAGTACTCTTTCAAAAAAAAGTAACATTTAAAAAACATTATGAACATACGAAATTGCCAGCAGATACAGGCCTATCGGGCTATCTAGTCTGCTCGAGTATGCAGCACTTCAGTCTTTCAGACTGCAGCTGTACCCTCTCCCCTTGCCTCCCCTCACTGATTTTGCTCATGTATCCTTCACTCATTAACCACTTGTACTTTTATGTCCATTGACTTTACCAAAATTCAATTAAAACTCTTTCCATTTAAAGTGGAGACTATTATTGTAACTCCTGTCTTTACATACATACTACATACAGTACAGTGCAGTGCGTGTGTGTGTGCATGTGTGTGTGTGTGTGTGTGTGTGTGCGTGTGTGTGTGTTTAGAGCCTTAAGTGAGTTATGAAAGTCTGCCCCTCACAAGTGAAGATAAACTGCACATTTTTAATCACACCATGGTATACTCAATGTATAACACCAGTTTACTGGTTTAACTTTTTAAAATTGGCTGTTTGAAGATTTAACTGTTTTCAGTGCTGCACTAGGCACTGGGGTGTCATCGGCATTGTGAAAGCAGCTCTTTCATTGGTCAGTATTTCATTTGGATGATATCCACCGTGACATTAGCAACATTGTTTGCTATCTTCTTGTTACTGGTGTCATCATCAGCTATGCTATCACTTTTATCTTGTCAATTTTACACCCATTTCTAGAGTGTGTGTGTGCGCGCATGCGTGTGTGTACAGGTATGTAAGAGTGTTTATAAAATGAGTAGGGACAGTCTATAAATCTAACTGGCTGGCACCCCTTGCCAGCCACACTTTTTTAGCTTATACCACAGAAAAAAACAAGTCCCCAAAAATGGCAAGCACCTTCAAAACAGTATCCGAGTGCTGCCCTCCCTTCAGACCTCCGAAACCCACCATGTTCATTCCTCGCTAACGGCGCAGTTTTAGCAAGTTAAATTGAAAGGCCACTAAAGAAGACTCACAACACTTAAGTGTTGTTTACTACAAATCACCTTGCCGTACCTCTTGAGCTGTTCCTTTTCCCTTCCTACCTGTACTTCTACAAATGCTCCAAACAGCCTCCAAAGCCAAAAAGCAGAGGGAGACCGCTGGGACTTTCACAGAAGTTGCTTCCACAGGAAGTAGCCTGCTGCTGGAAAGACCAAAATCAAAATCATGATCTTGTCTGTGGCCTGACATACTGACTGGGTGGCTGTCTTCACCGCCCCAAGTGACAGTATTTCATTTAGCAGTGCCCTAGCAACCTAAGGAAAGCAGAGGGACTATTTCACATTAACCTAACTTTTTATTTTACTTTAGTTTTTTTTTTTTTTTTTTTAAATATTACAGTTTAGCAAAATATACCCATTTTATAAGTGCAAATAATATTCTCCGGAGTGTGAGTTATGCTCTGATAAATGCACTTCTAGGGGCAGTAAAGCACTCTACCAGTGACCTCATGCTTCACTACACCCTTAGGCAAGCGTCTATCAGAGCATAATCCACACCCCATTGTGAGTTATTGCTTGCATATACACATATATATATCACACACATACATACATACATACAACAGGTGGGATAAAAATGACAAGATAAAAAAGGTATTTTAGTGACAACAGTAACAGCAACATAGGAAAAATAAGTTGTTATTGTTGTCACAATGGATATTTTTAAGTAGAATACTAAACCAATCAGAAAGCAGCTTCCACAATGCTGATGACATCACAATGCCTACTGCAGCACCGAAGCCAGCTGTTAAAATCAAAGAAAAAGAACATCTTCAAAGAAATGGGTGATTTAAAATCTATAACTTGTAAACTACTGTTGTGTATACATCGACTATACTATAGCCTGACTCAAAATAGGCAATTTATCATCACGTGTGAGTGGGCAGGACTTTCATAACTAATTTGTGGCTCTGCCACTCGTGAGTTATAGTCTTGCTCCCTCACATCTGAAGATAAACTGTATATTTTGAGTCAGCCCGTTGTATATCCTCTATATCTACCTATCTATCTATCTATCTATGTTTATATTTTCCACACCTGTATATTAGGGTTGAGTAAGCACTTCAATATTAACCCCTGATTTTTGTACTTTTGTAACTCAGCCCCCATTTGACCAATTTGCCTGAAATTGAGCAGGCACTGAGTTGGTGCCAGGATCCCTAGATCCTGTAAATATTCTGACAATCAGTTTATATGGAGAAAAGCTATAGAAGTGCATAAAACATCAAATTCACCAAAATTAAAGAGTTTTTTTTTGGCCCCTATTGCTTTAAATGGTTTGGATTTGAAACTTGAAACCTCCAAGTTTGGAAGAGCTTGGTCCAAGGTGTGGTCCTTTGTTATTTGTATCTTAAGGGGAAACTAAAGTCAAAATGTATGAAAAATACACTGTGCAGATAGTTTTGATTTGTATGTATACTGCTAGTAAGTCCTTCCTTTTATTTGCTGAAAGGAGTGGGTTTTTTCCCATGTCTGCAATTGTTATGGCTCCTCTTGTTCCCATAATGCCTCCTGTCCCATGTGACAGTGATATGTCCAAAACCATTTATTCAGAGAGTAATAATTGCTGCAGCAGCAATCTACTGTTAGAAGCCTGACCCTGATCCTGATAAGAGTTCTGGAGCCCAGGTTTTTGAAATTAATAGCTTTGTATATTTATGTTCCCCTAACTAAGGTGTTTAATCTATCTATTGTAACAGGTCAATTCCCAAGTCAATGGAAAGACACTGTGATAAGACCAAAAACCAAGGGGGGGGTGACAAGTGGCCAATCTGGATAACTACCGACCCATTTCTTTACTTCTGGTCTTAGGTAAATTATTGGAGAAAATTGTAAATGAGCAGCATGGATTTCCTAAACATCACAGCACGGGGAAAGCCTTGACAGGATCATGGACCACATCGGTGTGGTAATGGATTGTGGTAAACCAACCAGTGCTCTGTCCAAGGCCTTCGACCTGGTTGATCATCTCCTGCTACTCGGTAGACTGGGCGGTCTTGGGGTCAGGGATTCACTTTTGGAATGGATCGATAGCCATCTAACTGGCCATCCACTCAGGATGTGCTACCAGAGTGTGATGTCTGGAAGTAGAATGACGGAGGTGGAGGTGTCCCAGGGCTCCATCCTGGGCCCCCTACTTGTTTTGTTAATTGTTGATAAATTACCAACTTTTTTAACTCAAACAAACCCCTTAATGTATGCAGACAATATTTATTTATTTGCTTTTGTTAACCAGGTAAGCACACTAGACAGCCAAGTGCCTATTTTCAGGTGCGACCCGGAAGGATTACAATTGTACATACAAGAGCATCAGACAGACAGGGTACACACAGAGCATCAGAACACAGATTACATCAAAAGGTGCATCAGGATCATCAGGCAGACAGGGTTCATACAAGAGCAACAGAAACAGTGATTTGAACGAGAGACAGAACAGCAACTTAGTACAGGCATGTATCATCCCGTATAGTAGCTCTCCCACAGAGGACACAATTAGTTCTAAGCCGAACCATGATTTTCAAGCCTTGGACATTTGGTTAAAGAATCACAATATATTATTAAACAGTAAAAAATCTAAGAGTATGATTTTTAGCTCTAGACTGAGACTTGCCAGAAGTAAGCCTCTTGTAGTGAAGGACCAATCTGGGGTTGGGCTGGAACAAGTGTCCCAGTTTAAATATTTGGGGATCCTTTTCGACCCTCATTTATCTTACTCCTTGCTCATAAAATCTACCCGAAGAAACACTAATAAGTGCTTAGGTGTATTGTTTAAATTGCAGAATTTCGTAACTGATCAGGCCAGAATAGCTGCTGCTAACAATGTACTGCTGTCCATTATGAATTATAATTCCTTTTTAGTTCAGGGCTTAGCTAAATCTGAATTGTCCTCACTTACAACTACTTTCCATGCGATTTGTAGATTTGCCTTGTAACTTCCCTTTAGGACACAGCATTGTGTTTTGTACCAGTTGTCTGGTTGGTTACCTCCCCATTTATATTATTTATACAGTTTAAATTGTTTGATTCATAATAATTTAGAGTTGGGATTACACTCCCCTTTGAATTCAATGTTGGGAATTAGGACCCCAGAAAGGGCCCTAAGATCTAATAGGTCACCAGCATCGGACTGGCCCACCTGGATACCTGGACATTTCCAGGTGGGCACCCCTCAGTTGGGTACCTGGTCACCCTCGAAACTCTGAAAACATTTGTATTTATCATCTTTTCTTCTAATTAAATGGGGTATCTGGGGCACTGTAGATAAATGTAAGATGTAATCACAGAGCTAATGTATCAAATTGAAGTAGAATACTGATATGAGTGTGTCACCCTGGGCCCTCCTGTATTGATTTTCCTGGTGGGCCCCTTGTATCCTCTTTCCAGGTGGGCCCCCTGTACCCTAGTCCAACCCTGTAGGTCACTTAGACTTACTGTTACCAAGGTAACTACAAAGATGAGCATGCAAGCTTTTTCCAACTGTGACCCATCTCTCTGGAATAATTCACCAGCAAACCTTCAACAAACCTCCAGTCATGACAGTTTTAAAGAATTATTAAGACAATACTATAACGATTTTTGAAATGTGAATGTCTGTAATCCTGTCGTCTAATTTTATTGTATTTAATGTACTGTTTGTCTGTTTTTTTGTAACATCTTGACTGTTTTGTATGGTCCCGGGTTGCATTTGAAAAGGGCTTTTGCTCATATTGCTTACCTGGTTAACAAAAGTTTAAATAAAATAAAAATAAAATTCTGGCTTCAACTAAATAATTGTCTAATTCAAACTTTCTGTTTTCTAGGTATGTGTCTAAGTCTATCCAGCAGAAAAGAATGTTTTGTTTTTAAAGCTTTTCATGTTATTAAACTACACACAACCATTAAAGGGAAACATCCATGTCCTCTAAACAGCTGTGTGAGGTCCCTAGAAGCTGAACTCTTAAAATCGCAATACAAACAATGTGGAAAAACAAAAATGTACCCGTCATTTTCTCGTTTTCTAAATACTGCTGTCCCTCCTCCATTTTGCATGCTGCCTGACCCCTGCTGATTGCTGTCGACCCCCGCTGAACCGGAAGTGATGTTTCATACAAGGAAAGCAACTAGCTGCACTGAATCCCTTATCACAGGGCGATAAGAGTACTGTGTTTTGCTGTTTGTTGTTAGGCTCACATACACTACATTTTCTGCCACACTCGTTATTCAAGTAGAGAAATCAAATAAAACTACTGTATGCTGAACTCCCCAGCCTTGTGACTTGTTTGTGTTACCTTATGATTATGCTCTGTAGTGGGGTAGCAATGTGCTGCACTGTCACTGAATACCCTGTCACACATTGTCATGTGCTGTGCAATCTTTTTCACTAAATCACTTTCTATATTGTTTTATGCACGTTGCATGCCAGAGGAGAAAACACATAAAGCCACATTGTGCTGAACTCTTGAGCAAGGTTTCTTGTAAGGGCTGCCTTACTGTGCTGCTCTACATGGGAAAGCAACACGCTGCACGAAATGCCTTAGCACACAATACTAGTGCCAGTTGCTGCGATAATTACTAGAGTTTGACAGATTTCTAACTTTGTTTTGAAGGAGGACATATGAAATTAAACAGCAGATTCTTCTTGCGGACATTAAAGATTGCATGTCACTGTTCAAAAACAGTGTTGGAATGTCCTTGGTATCGTAGCCAAATTTTAACATTCAAAGTTCACCACAAGGTACTCAGTCCCATAGTACAAGGCTTACCGCTATATGGCACTGCTCAAAGTCACCTTGCTCTATTGCTCTGAGTAAGTCTACAATTATCTGTGGGGCAATGACGGGTAGGTACTCACACCATGAAAATGAATCTGGAAGGGGGAAGCAACACGCAGCACTCAATGCTGGAGCACACAGTACCACCAGCATGTACTGTGCTAGGTTGTGTTATTCCATTCGATTATACAATCTTTTCCGAGTATATTAAAGGGAAACGTCCATTTTGTCCAACTGAATAACTTGTGTGGGCTAATGTTTCCCTTACAGACAAGGACCATCATGGAGCACAATATGACTGAGAGTATCGTGGCAAAGATGAAAATAACAAACCGTTGTGTGCCTATGCACACCTGGATTACAGGGAATATTTCTGCAAGTGCTACACAAATAGACTGGCATATGGAGCAATGGCATGGCTATGTCCAGAACACACCAAATCAAAGTAGCACTCCTCTGAATGAGAGGGGCCGGAGGGAACACATAGAGAAACCTCCCCTTCCAAGAGAGGGACAACGCGTCTCAACAGAAAACTCCAGGCCCTGGCATGAGCAAGCAGAAAAGCAGCAGTTTTGTGTTGTGTAGGGACACATAAAGGTCTGACTCTAGATGACCCCATCTGTTGAACAGATCTTCCATCACTGAGGTCAACAGTTCCCATTCGTGCATTCTGGACTGTGACCTGCTTAGCCTGTCTGCTAAGACGTTTTGGGTGCCTGGATCACGTACTGCTGATAGTTCTAGACCGTAGAGGAGGTGTCTTTAAAGGCAGCATGACAGAGGAGCCACATGGAATTGGACTGTGAACAAATTCAAAACTGGAAAAGAAAAACAAAAAAATAGAGATTGAATAATGCTGTGAAAAACTGAAGGCGGTTTAAACCACTAGAACACTGTATATTGGGGCCTGACAAAGTGGTAGTTTCCTATAGGAGAGGTATTTTTCACTTGCACCACACTGGGCCTGGCACCAGAAGTAGGCATCATATTCTTGGATCCCTTCAGCCCCCATTTCCATCCACGTTTTGTACTCCAGAGGGGAATGCAGCCAACCCTTCAGCCTCAGCATGCTAACCTCACCCCCATCCCCAAAGTGACTTGTTGAGGGTCACACAGTATAAGCAGGGTGGTATGACCCAACCTTTATATTCAGGGTTCTATCTCAGGACTGTACCCCTCAAGTGTCCAACATTACAAGAAAGGACTCTCTAGACAGCACTCAGATTTCCTGTGTTCCTCATCTGGAGACGATGCTGTGGCAAAATCTGGCATGCCACATACTAATATGCAGGCATGCCTGAAAGCAGGTGGGGTCAGGAGGGGTTGATGTAAGAGCTGCAACTCAGCATCTCTGTCACTTTGGCATACAAACATATGAACATGTAGGCAGATAAAGGCCTTATGGTCCATCTTGTCTGCTCAACTGTGCAGGTCACCCCTGTGTCTACAGTGGAATCTGTCCCCTTCCCAAATCTGCCCTGACCTCTCCCACCCCGAAACGTTCCCCTTCATTCTGTCCCATCACCCCTTGAAGTTATCCACTGTTTTCAGGAAGTCCACCTCCTCTGGCAACTCATTCCACTAGGCCACCACTCTCTCGGTGAAAAAGTGCCACCTCCTCCTCGCTCTTGAATCCTCCCATTTACCAGCTTTAGACAATGCCCCCTAGTGGACCTGTTCACATTAAGACTGAAGTGGCCTTCTGCATTCACCCTGTTATTGCCTTTAAGGTATCTGAAGGTCTCAATCATATCCTTCCTCTCCCTTCCGTCCTTAAGGGAGTGCATGTTGAGTGACTCGAGCCTCTCCTCATAGGTGTTGCTCTGCTTTCCCTGGATCTTCTTGGTCGCCGTTCTCTAGACTGTCCCCAGCAAGCTCACATCCTTTTTAAGATAAGGGCACCAATAATGCACACTGTACTCTGAGGTGTGGCCTTACCAGTGACTTGTACAGCAGTAGTATGACCTCCGCCTTCATGCTGGTAATCTGTCTGACTGTGCAGCCCAACATCCAATCTGCCTTTGCTGCTGCTCTCCTGCATGCAGGTTTATGACACTACGAGATGCGGACATGCCAGAAAAGTCTGGTGGTGCTAGTAACCCAGCATTTTTTTCAGGCGCATGCATGTGTAGCTGCTTTTTTTTTAACATTTTGACCAGCATGTCAGCCAGACATTCCAGTGATGAAAACTCTTACAACCACTAGAGTACATCTGTCACACATGAAAAACTACTGTACATCAGACAGAATGAGCTGTCTCTAATCGAAAACTCCTAAATCATAAATGCGGAAAACATTTATTCTTCAAATTCACAGAGCGAAATAATGTAATAAAGATTTATTGACATTATCAGAAACTGTGCTTTAGTACAGTACACGATGGAGGCGAGTTTCTAATTTTCTTCTAAATTGAAATTATTGATTTTGTCTGAGTGTTGCTGGACTCTCAAATCTATCACTTCTTTCCTTTGTGTAATTACATTTATGAACAAATTGTTCTAAGCTTGTACCTTCACGGCTGATGTGTCCCACATCATGAGGGCCAGTGCACAAAAACTTCTCTCACATTCCCAGTGCCAAACTCCCATGGTTCAGTGTTACTGGCTAAGTAGGTACTGTAGCACACCTGCCTCATGCTGGAAGATAGGACTGTCCCGTGTTCTCATCCTCCAGCAGGAACTTGAGCTAATACCGAATACTGACAATGCAGTGCAACACAAGTCGGGAGCTGACCTAAGGATGAGATGTTAAACCAATGTCCATAGCATCCTGTGTTCCTCTGAAGCATTCAACGTGTGAGTTGTAATGTACATTGTGGGAAGCACAACATTAAATTAGAGAGGCTAGACCTACCCAACTACTGTATCCAGATGAACTGCATTTTTTTAAGCACCATGATGCTAAATTCCATAATATCAGCATACATGTCATGGGAGCTACTGTACTATTAGCACAGGTTCCCCTGAGATTCCTGTATCAGTACCACAAGTTCCACCAAGGCTATTGTATTAGAACCACAGGCTCCTCCGAGGGCTCCTGTACTGTTAGCACAGGTTTCACCGAAGCTCTAGTACTATAAGCACAGGTTCCTCCAGGGCTCCTGTACTATCAACACTGGTTCCCCCAGGGCTCCCATACTATTAGCACAGGTCCCACATGGGCTCCTACAGTATTAGCATGTTCTTCTGGGACTCCTGTACTGTTATCACAGCTTCCCCCATGGCTCAATTACTAGTAACACCAGTTCCCCTGCTTCAACTATTAACACAGGTACCACCAGTGCTCCTACAGTATTAGCACATGTTCCCAAGGGCTCCTGTAACATTAGCACAGGTTCCCCAGGGCTCCTGTACTCAGGGGTGTCGGCAGGCATACCACTGCAATGCAGCAGAGTACAGAATAAAATCTGGCAGGGCAGCAAAATCAAGCAGGGCAACAAAGAGAGAAAGCAAGGGACATTGTGAGTCACACTGTGTCTGTGTCATGTTGAGCCCTTTTGCCTTTGTTGTTTGCTATGGGGCACTGATGCCACCAGCCAAATATACAAACAAGAACAACTCACCAGGCAGGCAGAAAACAAAGGAAGGAGGATTACAAGAGGAAACTGATTACTGTACTTGAACCCAAACATGGCAACCAGAGGGGGAAGGGGCAATGTTGTGGCGTGGCAGCACATATTTTGGTTTATGTTTACATAACGGGGGTGGGGGGGCAACAGTGCATCAGTTTTGAGTACAAGTTTAAAATTCCTGGCTACACCCCTGCCTGTACAATTAGCACAAGTTCCCTCAGGGGCTCCTGTACTATTAGCACAGGTTCCCCCAGGGGCTCCTGTAACATTAGCACAAGTTCCCCCAGGGGCTTCTATAACATTAGCACAGGTTCACAGAACCTGTACTATTAGCTGGGATTCCCCCAGGGGCTCCTGTAACATTAACACAGGTTCCCCAGGGAACTTGTAACTGTGCACAGGTTCCCTCAGGGGCTCCTGTAACATTAGCACAGGTTCCCCCAGGGGCTCCTGTAACATTAGCACAGGTTCCCCTGGGGCTCCTGTAACATTAGCACAGGCTCCCCCAGGGGCTCCTGTAACATTAGCACAAGTTCCCCCAGGGGCTCCTGTACTATTAGCACAGGTTCCCCTAGCGCTCCTATAGTATTAGCAAAGGTTCCCCAGGGGCTCTTATACTATTCGCATAGGCTTCTCCGCAGCTTCAGTACTATAACCACAGGTTCCCTGAGGTCTCCTGTATTAGTACCCCAATGTGAGTACTTTCACATGTAACCTCTTATCACCTGGCACTCTCACTGTAAAGACTTTCTTCTGACTGTTGAACTCTACTGCAAAGGTTGCAGTCACTGTATCATTATGCTGAACTGTATGTAAGACCAGAAACAACCAGTTCTGGTCCATCCGCTGTCTATGTTAAAATTGCTGTATCTTGTAACCTGCAAGCAACCTCACTTTGCTCTAATCTATCCACTGCTGCATGTCATGCTGTTGTTATTTGTTTATTGTAGCACACTTTGTATGTATGCCCATCTTCCTTGCCCCCGAGTTGCACCTGGAATCGAGCCTTGGCTCAATGTGTCTTTCCCGGTTATCAATTGTCTAAATAAAAAATAAAAAAATTAGTACCACAGGTTGCCCTGGGACTTGTGTTGTATTAGTATTCACACTCATAAAGTGTAGTTACACAACACCGGGTGCACACATTCACTCAACTGTTGCACCACACTTTGAGGAACTACACCATAGCCCTACTGGAACACAGGGAGCAGGACTCCCGCTGTTACTTATTTAGACTTGCTTGCTATGTCTATGAGGCTTAAACACGGCACAGTGCCAGTCGAATGGTGATACTGTGCCATGCTGTCAGTTCATGCAAACACTGTTATTCTCACACCCACCTGCCACATACGAGAATGCCCACTTTAGCACCTGGAGTCTCGTATTTTTCCCATCCACCATTACATTTTCCTGATAGAGGAGTGTCCCCACTGCAACCATCAGCACACCCTTGCATCCAGGGGAATCGCCCTCCCAAGCCCCACTCCTCCCTAGTTGAAACAGTTGAAAATCAATGCAAAGAAGTGCAAGATAATGCATGTGGGGCACAAAAACCCTGGCACAATATATCAGTTGGGAGCTGAGGATATAGCATGCACCAAGCAGGAAAGGGATCTTGGAGTTATCATCAAGGCCACTGATTTACGGGGATTAAAGCAATGAAACTCCATTTTCAAGACATTAGATTCCGGAATTGCACCGGTGATTATTACTCTAATTTCCGAATTTTACCGGGATTCTGCTATCATTCTTTTAGTATGTGTATAAATAATCAGAATTAAAGAAGGCTTAATATGCAGAACATTAAATAAAGCAAATTGAAAATAGTACAGGAAGTAATTAAAAAAAAAAACACAAGTTTTGTATATTTACTGATCTAAAATGCCAGATTCCATGAAATCTTTGTTTTCACCGGTCTTCAGGCAGCCCTAATTCTGGAATTTTACCGGATTTTCCGGTAAAAACCGAAAAACAGTGGCCTTGGTTATCATCTCTGATGACCTCAAGGTAGGGAAACAGTGTGACAAGGCAGCAGGTAAAGCAAATAGGATGCTGGGATGCATAGGCAGGGGCATCACCAGCAGGAAAAGGGAGGTCATAATTCCACTATACGAGACACTAGTGAGGCCCCACCTGGAGTAGTGTACAGTTCTGGAGACCTTACCTATGTAAGGACATAGACAGGGTAGAGAAGGTTCAGAGGAGGGCAACAAAGATGGTGCATGGATTGCATCACAAGTCCTGTGAGGACAGGTTGAAGGAACTGAACATGTACTCCCTGGAGGAGAGGAGGGAGAGAGGGGATATGATAGAGAGACACAAGTATCTTACAGGGAGGAACAGGGTGCAGGAATACACTATTTTTAAGCAAAAAAGATGTTCCAGGACTAGAGGGCATGGGATGAAGTTGGAGGGAGGACAATTCAGAGGAAACGTGAGGAAGAATTTCTTCACAGAACGGGTGGTGGACAAGTGGAACACCCTGCCAGAGGAAGTGGTGGGGGCTGAAACAATCACGGGATTTAAGAATGCATGGGATAGACATAAAGGAATCCTGGAGGTCAGGGGTAAGAGGCAACAGACTTCTAGGAAAACATAAACTGAACTTACAAGCTCAAGTGGGCAGACTGGGTGGGCCATAGGCCCTTAACTGCCGACACTGTCTATGTATCTATGTGTTAGCATATGGGGTGAAGGACTGTGACTACTTCTTGGAACTTGCTGAAAACTGCACTGCTGGAACCTGACTTGGCAAGATCATTAAATGCCAGACTTACCTGTCCGGATGCATGTTGTGCAAATTTTGCTGGTACGGTTTTTACAGATCTTGTCCAGTCTGGTTCCGGCTATCTTGTTTGTACCTCTTTTCTAGGACTTGGTGAAAACTGAAACCTGGAACTGGACCAGATTAGTAAAAGATGAAGTGGCAAAATTTGCACAGCTTAGGCCCATTCTTACTGCTCTGCTCTGACTCGGTAGTTCAGTTTTCACCCATACCCTTCCTTTTTTGCACAGTAAGCAGGCACGGCACAAGGCAGCACACAACATCTACTTAGCATCAGTGTCTAGTGACTGAGAATGGGGCTCCTTATCTTTAGAACTGTAAATAAGCCTCCAGTGGGGGTTAATAACCATGCCTTGGCTGCCCAGTGACACACTAGAAGACCACTGTGCTTCAATGCTGGCAACCAAATTCAGGAGCGGACTTCGGGAGGCAGGATTGGTTCAGGCAGAGCTGGGGAATGCTGCCAAGTGCAGTGCGAGCCAGCCCGGGGAGGTAGACATCCGGTTTCTGACGCAACAGCAGCCCCTCATGGTAAGCCTGGGATCCTGCTGCAGCATGAGATGGTGTCAGCCAGCAGCATGCTGCTACATCTGAGACATAACATGATGTCAGGGCAGGTGGAAGGGACGTGACAGAATGGGAGAAAACCCGTAAAAAGGAAATGTGCCTCAAGCCATGTAAATGACAGTCACCAGCTTCACTGGGCCCTGCTCTGAGCAGATCCCCACTGGCTTGACAGTGGGAGGAGTGGGTGATGGGACTGGTAGGGCCCTGAAGTGAGGAAAAGGTGGCAGCTCATGGGCCAAACAGCTCTGTAGAAAAGGCAATTAAAAACCATGCCTCAACTTTTAAAACTGTACCCATTTATGTTGACCAAGGGGAATACATGGCTAGAAGTAGAAGTGAATGTGCCACAATTTAGAAACATACCTCAGCTTTTAAAAACATGCCCCTTTTTATGCTGAGAGTGAAACCGTTTAGAAGAGTAGACATTTCCCAAGTTTCATGTGGCAAAGTTATAATGCGGCTATCACAGTATTAGCCTCCATTAAGCAGAAACTGCGGTACCCTTTCGGGAGATAAATGAGACAAAAATGAGACAACATACTCAGAAACTTTAGTTAGAGCCATCTGGTGTATTTTACAAAATGAAAGAACGCAGCGCGAACACCCCGGCATTTCACGTCACATACATGATGCTTCGTCAGGGGGCAGTCTCCCTTAACACTGGATTCTGCACAACTAACTGCTGTGAATGGGCCTGGCTACATGAGAACAGTTCTTGTAGCTGAGAGCACAATCCTGCTCCACTATGAGTGCTCCTGTACAAGATGCACTTATTATCCTAGTTGCAGCACTTTATCACTAATTAAGCTCAGCTGCTGGGCAGCCTTAGAAAGGACATATCAGAAGAATGAGGAGACCCAGGGAATATCTGTCATGTCCGCAGGACCCTATACTATAGGAATATATAAATTAAATTTATACCATGGGTGTGAGAGCTTTCTCAGTAGACTAGCCTGTGTTATTTCCACTGCAGTGAGGATAAATCCTGATGACATCAGCAGAGTGAGGATAAATGACATTTATCCACACTCTGCTGATGTCACCAGAGTGAGGATATTTTCACTGCAGCCTGCATTCTAAATGAAACTGCTTCAGAAAAGTTTCTCTTTCTCACCGAAGCTGCAATTTAGCTAGCTTTGCAAAACACACTCACCTGTGTCTCATTTTGTGTCTAACACTCCTAGCCCATTACTGTGCTGATCTCAGCTTCAAAACAACCTGCATTTTAAATGGAACTCCTTCACAAAGCAGTTTCTCTTTCTCACTGAAGCCTACAACTTACTCAATTATCTTTGCAAAACACACCTGTATCCCACTGTGTTTCTGACTCCCAGTCCATTCAGATCAACACACAGACACAGACACACACACACACACACACACTCTCACATCACACACAGAAAGAGCAGAAAACATTTTTCCTAAAGCTCTCACCCCCATGGTATAAATTTCACACATGATGTGCAGATCGTGGGATACAGAAAATATTATCAGTCCTGCAGAGTGAGCTGTGCATTCTCACTCGTGCCTTTGGCACTCATAAGAATACAGAGCTCACTCTGCAGGAGTGAGAATATTTTTCATATCCCACTTCTGCCCATCATGGATCCTATATATATATATATTTCAGGCAAATCCGTTGGACGGTGGCAAAGTTATTAAGGTGCGAAGTTTGACACTTTAACCTTAAAAGGGCTACTCAACCCTAACTATGGTAGCACTACCGTGCTACCAATATATATATAAATATATATATATATATATATATATGCAGCGTTTGTACGATCGTCTCATCTTTGACCTGTTCCTGCATTGTGATCTGCATAGACAGGTAAACAAGACTTTCTACCTGTAAAGAGTGACTATGTTTGCTGCAGGACTGTAAAAAACACTAACTTTCAGTCATTAGATTTCGGCTCGTATTGTTACCCGTTACCCTGTGCCCGGTTGCAGCTGACGGTAAAATGACTGATGTGGGGAGCTCGGCGGCGAGCTATTGGCTGACCAGGCTAGAGGGGAAGGAGCTGCGCACTTAAAAAGCTCCTGCCTGAGTGAGGCATGAGCAGTCAGGCATAAACGTGAGTGGCTCGGAAGAAATATTTAGTTGTGCAACACAGAGCCTGATGTTTGGACTATAGTGAGTTTATTTATAGTAGTAGTGTGTCAGGGGTATTAACTCTATCATATTGTAATTGAACTATAGCACTACTTAGTGCCTTTAATTGCTTAGTATAGGTTTTCAGATATTATTACCCTGTTAAATGAACTATTTTCATTTAGGATTTTGTTGTACCTTCCTGGGTTTCTTTTTACTTGTTAGATAATCATAATAGACCTAACGATTTGGACAAACAGCATAGAGAGTTTTGTTACTCTAATTTTTTATAAAAGTTGACACAACTAATCTCTGCCAATGTTAAACTTTTAGGAATGTTAGAGAGCATTATATGACCTTGGGGTTTTACCTATGCCTGTCCTGAGGTGTATACCTATTTCTGTTCCCCTTCTATTATTATCGCATCTTTTGTTATGTTTATCTGTGGTGTTGAGTCCAAGCCTGGCCCCTTGTCTAATGCAAATTCTCCCTACAATAATATTTGGAATCCAGAGGGATTGCGTTTCGTACATCTTAATGTATGGAGCATAAAATCTAAAAAACATGAAATTCAGGCCTTGTTGGAGCGACATCACCTGGACATATTATGCCTAACCAAGTCTTGGCTGAAACCTTCGACTATTGATAAATTTTACTCAGCAGGGGGATGCAACACAATTCAGAAAGTTCGGGTGGGCAAGAAAAAAGGGGGTAGAATACTTGTTTTTTCACAAGCATGGATTGGAAATCACTGAACTAAGTTCTAGTTATAAATCCAGTACTGAATGTGAGTGGTTATTTTTCTAGTTATTAATAGGGGATGCTACGATTTAAAATTATGCATGGTTTATAACCCTCCCAAGATGGGTTTTAAGTGTTTAAAAAAAATTAAGAATTTCTTAGTTTAGTATATAGATGTGGGGACTTATTGGTGATGGGAGATTTTAATATTAATTGGGCTCCAGAACATGAACCTGAGAATGAATCCTTGGTTGCTAATGCTGACTTGCGCCCAGTTATAACCTCCTACACCAGAATGAATCGGGCCAGTAAAAAACACACTATATTAGACTGGGTTCTTACCAATAATCCTTCCAGGATTCTGAGTAGTGGCGCTCTTCCAGATGTGGCGAGTGATCACCTTGCAATATTTTGCACCTGGAAAGGAATAAAAGGCAAGCCCCCTTCCTAGATTTACTACTTTTAGGAAATTTACTAATAGCATACAAGGGAGTTTGTTAAGGGAACTAAATATGATTAATTGCTCCTTTCTTGATGCCATCCCTGAAGTAGGTTTAGCAGTTAATTATTTTACTACTTCGCCATTGAACTTACAGGATAAATGTTTCCCTAACAAAACAAGAAGGGTCAGAGGGGTTGTTAATACATGGATTACTCCTGATTTGTTTCAGTTGATGAACCTAGGGACACTGCCTGGGATCAATTTAAAAAAAAAATCACATCGTGGCCAGCAGCCCACCAAGATGCACATGTTCATTGGAGCTCTGAGTTAATAGTGGTTTTAAACTATTTTTTTGTATAGTTCTGATAATAATTTCAAACTAGATTTGTGGTATCTGACAAAAGCTATTGGAGGAGGTCATCTAGTCACAGCAGTTTGCAAAGGGGAGGCAGAAAAATGTTGGCAAGAGTGATGCAGCAGGAACCAGTGCAGGCCCATCGAAACTGCCGAAGGAACAGCCACCTGCCGATCCCATTAGAGACCAACCCGCGACACTGGAGTCTCTCCAGAGAGTTTTGAACATGTTTACTGCCACAATTCAATGCACTGATAAAAATCTAGACCAACAAAAGGAAAACACTGTAGTACTAGAGCAGAGAGTTGCTACAATGACAGGATCCAAGGCAGAAGCAGAAAAAATGGCAGGTAAGGCACTGGGAGCATCGGTCACCATGATTAAAGAACAAAGAATGGTGTGGTCCCGCTTGGAGCAGCTTGAGAATCTCGCAAGGTCAGCAAATATACAGTACGCATTCTTGGATTGCCAGAAGGCACAGAAGAAGGAGATTTGATTACATTTCTGGAAAGGGAGCTTACTAAAGCAATCAGACTTGGTTTTGCAGTTCCCATATTACAAGCCTACCGCATCAATCTCAAACGGGCTACTAATTCCCGAGACAGCTCTATGACAGTACTGTTCACTACCACCACTTCCATTATCCGAGATCAGATCCTCAAGTCAGCCAGAGAACATTCACTGGTCAAGTTATTATTTTTCCCTAACTACTCATACGACATAAGGATTCGATGGAAAGGGTTTGAGGGGGTGGCTGCAAAGCTATGAGCCACTGGTGATCCATACCGAATCCTGTTGCGAGTCTGTCTTCAGTTTACTTATCAAGACAAAGTATACTGCTACACAGACCCCAAGACGACTCTGGATTTTGCTGCAAAATTATTGAAGCGAGCTGAGGCTGAAAATGAGGGAGAACACTCGGACAGTGAGTGACTCTATGAACTTGGGGGGAAAAAAATGTCAACTAGGAAACAAACCTCGTAACAATCACCACTGCTGCCGAAAGAGACTTCCTCTTTTGGATTAATATTGTGGTTCAATCATGTAATCTGAGGTCCTCTTTCTTACTCACAAATCTACCATTGTTCATATATAGTTATTCTGTGTTGTTAAAAAAACTGTTTAAGAGGGATTGTGGGTTTTGGTGGGGAACAGAAAAAAAACCTAGGCAGTGTGCAGTGGGCTTAATGGGTTAAAGCAGTGATGCACAACATATGGCTCGGGGACCACAAACAGACCCCACGGCAGCTGTCTGTGACCCCCCGAGGACCTAGCAGCTTCCCTTTGCAGCCTTTATTTGATTTTGTTTTTAGTTTTAGTAACATATAGATAGATAGATAGATAGACAGACAAATGTATGTTTTGATTTATTTTATGTGTACATTTAATAATGTCTTGCTGGGCATTTGTCACTTTGGGCCATTTTACAGTGGCCTTTGGCCCTCAGCCTTGACTCAAGTTTTCAGTCTTTTAGTTGCTCAATAAGTGCAACCATAGTTAAATTGCTTTGATTAAAGTGAAACAGCAGCCATACAGGGAGACTAAGGTGGTGGTGTCTGAAGAGGGGCCACAATGTTGAAAGCACATGTGCCTGGGATTGGGGTCCTCATTGCTTGGATCGCTGAAGCGTCAAAATGCTCAAGAGGGTGCCAGTGTCCTGCAACAGTCGCAGGTAGCCTGTCAAAGTTTACACAGACACCACATCTGCTCCGTGGGGCTCTACTTCCACCTTACATCTACAATTTGTATTATGCCCTCCTGTTAAAGGCAATGAGGTTAACGATTCTCTGTATTATTAATCAGTTCTATTTAGTTAAAACCGTTACCACAGATTTTTACATAGGACAAAGGGAGAAAGTTGCTCCAAGGTGCTACTCCCTTATCGTGCTGCAATATCTGTGAAAAAAGGACTCCATGGTTTGCTAGAGTATGTTGATAAACATTCTAAACATTTGAAACTAATAGTGTTTGTCCTATTATGCATTGGCTGCAACCTGACCTATTTGTGAATTTATCGATATGTACTTTGTGCCATCCCCCACTGTACTGTAGTTACAGTAGAAAAGTGTCACAGTACTTCCTATCTTAAATGCACTGGTGTAAGACTAACTGTGTATTAATGTATGGCCTGTTCTTGGTTGCTATTTCTAGATGTAAGTAGCATTCTGAAAATCAATAAAAATAAAAGTTTAAAAATCACATGGTGAAAGCGACGTTAACAACTATCGTAGACGAAGGAACATTTGTAAAATTAAGTTGAGGCAAAGCAAATCAGATTTTCACTTAAACAACAGAGTGAGCTAAAAAACAACACAAAAAAAAACTTTTGGTTAGCTATTAAGACTCTTACAGAACCAACTATTAGGAAGCAGACTGATTTATTTAGAGATCATGTGCGATGAAATTTACAGAAATTAAACTGTCAGCATCATTCATTAAATATTGTTATGACAACAGTGTCTGCCTAATGTTGCATATGAAAATCTACCATTTCATACCATTTATAGCTATTTATTGTGTGGTCTGCTTCAGCAACACTGCTAGATGCTAAGACGTTGTGTTCCCTGTGATAATCGGCATGTCTCCGCCCTGGTGATGTCATTTGGGGTGCTATTCTTTTTCTTCAATATATATGCTAGGGAGACTGTCACATTGCTGAGGTCTATAAAGACTTCTTATTCCCTGCACTGTGCTTAATGCAAGAATCTGAAAGCTGTTTGATTGTGGTCGTCTCATGCTCAATGCCAGTAATGCACAATAACAGTTTACATTTAATATTTTAGCCTGTGCAGAAGTCTGGGGGAGTAGCACACTGTTGTTAAAGTGATACTGAAGTTTCCCCAAATGCCTTTTTTACATAGTATGCCAGCCATGCTTCAGATGTTGAAACTGTAATTTGTTTTGTAAAAAAAAGCTGTCATAGTCATTGTATTGTTATGTTTTATCAGCAGTTTGTTTCTGGCTGCCTTCCAATTTCCTCTGTGCGGCCACACCCCCAGAATTATGTCACACAAGGGAGCTGTCAATGTTTCACATACAGCAACAAGTACTGTAATTCTGGGTAATTTATAATGTTGACTTAAATGTGCCTGACTCAGAAGTACAGTCTCGTATGTTGGTAGTGGTGAGTACCTAATATGTAAATGTCCGTAGCAAGGCATTGTAGGTACAATAAGAAGCTGATTTCCAAGTTCCTTACTGTGAAGTGCTGTCTTGTATTTCTATCGTGGCATCAACAATATAGGCTCTTGTATGTTTATTTTCAAAACAAGCCATTGTGCATACCATATCTAGCTATAAGACTTCTATACTGAGAGAGATATAGTCTCCTATTTCTGTAGTCAGCACAGGAAAAATAATAGCCTATATACTAATTTAAATAATGAGGCATTATGGGTACAGCAGAGTATACTCCAATAGGTTACTTCTCTCATTTTCTATGGCAAACCTCCAGAAATCATTTTAAAATTATCTTTTTTTCACGGCAAGCACATTCATTCCTAATAGGAATTAATGCATATAAGGTCCCTATTAAATCTAAATTATTGTAAAGCAGACACTGGCCAACAGCAGTGAAGTTACCAGCATTGTATTACTAGCAGCAGTACAACTTCCTAACAGGCACAGTGAAGTAGCACCCCAAATGACATCAGCAACCTGGAGGCATGCTGACTCAGCATCCAGCAACCTTGGGGAAATGGACCACAAATGAAAATTACGTACCTACCGTAATTCTTAATCTTCCTGTGTATCTTCACCATTCATCACTGGTGGGTGTCTGCCAAAGACAGACCCCCCCCTCCCGCAGGAGACTTTTTTTTTTTTTTTTGAGAAGGGTCCGATGCTGTCAGTGCCACCCATGAGTCCGATGTACTACGTGGTGCTCGAGGGTTGGCCAGTAACGGCCGATGGGTCCTCCTCCGCTTCAGTTCTGCATGAAGGAAACAGAGTAGAAGAAAATAAAGAGAAAGAAGGGTGGGTCAAGGGAGCCCAAGGGACAGTAAAAGGAAAGGAATAAACTGAAAAAGAGGATGCTGACGAGAGGACAGGAACGAGAAGGAGTGGCCTGAGGGTTTGGACCAGGAGAGCCCAGTCCCTGAGCGACCAAAGGAGTAGAAAGGGGAAAAGGAGACAGAGATAGAAAAGGAACAGAGAAGAAGAAGGTATGGGATGGGGCATGGCCTCGGTTCCCAAACAACAGAGGCAGCTCTAGCGGAACATCTGGGTAGGAACCCTGGAGAGAAGAGCTGCAACCTGAAAAAAGGTGCTCTGAGGAGACTGCAGCAGAGCTGTAAGTTTTTTAATGCTGAACCCTCTGAAAAGGGCAGAGCTAGCACTGCTCAGAGGCTGGAGAGGGAGTACAAGAGGACAGGAGGTTGCACCACAGAGTTCGGGGACAGGCCACCCCCACCAGACTCAAGCCCAAGAGATCGAGGACTGACACAGTTCTCACTCCCCCTACCCCCAAAACACCCAAGGGTGCAAGGAGATTGGAGGGGGAAAAAATGAGATATGGGCCAGGGCATCCCAGGAGGCCCAAGGCATCTCCCCCAGACAAGCAGACCCAGACAGTGGGTCAAGCAAGTGCCCAGAAGAGGAGGGCCCCCCCCACAAGACCCAGAAGTAGAACCTCGAAGGGTTCGAGACGCGTTCAAACCCAGACTTCGCCCCAGGGACCCCCACAAAATCAGGAGAACTCCAGGGGGGCGAGGTCTCGGGGTAGAAGGGAGACAGATGTCTCAGGGACTGAAGCCTCAAGGGGGAAAGTGGGAGGGATTCAGTGATGAATGGTGAAGATACACAGGAAGATCAAGAATTATGGTAGGTACGTAATTTTCATATCGGGGTCAGTCTTCACCATTCATCACTGGTGGGTGAGTACCGAGCACCCCCAAAAGGGGGCCCAATAACCCTGAGGGAAAACATTCCTCAGTCCCCCCTTGGGGGAGAATTGGAAGGGTACCCTCCGCTAGCCAGTTCAAGGCTGGGATTTATCAGAGTGAGACGGGGTCCACTGAACCTTGGGGGAAGAAAGGCACCCCTGAAGCACCCACCTCGCTCTGCAGGAAAATAGATGGGTCCCCTGGAAGGGGGAGGCCAAAAATTTGCGTCAGGCCAAAGGTGACAACCTTGAGAGGTGAAGCCATGCCATCCACCTAATGCAGATCGCTGTCCCTGCAAGCCATGAAGTGACCTCACTGGTGTAATACGATACCCTTGTTTGGTGCCTTGCCAACTCCAGGCCTATAGTGGCGAGGGCAATGGCTTGCCGGGTAGCCTCCAAATCAGGCAGCAATGCTAGGGCCTGTCCCAGTATCACCCACAGATGCCTGTTGTAGGCAGCATGGTGCACCGGATGAGAAATAATAGCCAACAGGCTCCATGCTAAGAGAAGACTCTTCAGCCCATCCGATCCAGCTCTCAAGAGTCGGGACATATCGCGGACCGGGCATTGAAGCCCGAAAGAGGTGTCCAGCCACATCAGTCCAGAAGGTGGATGAGGCAAGGTGCCTGGAGACCCACGGGTTGCACAATCCCTCCTGTGGCAGTCCATAGGGGCTGGTTCCTGGGAATATGGACGCTGCCAGACACTGTACGACACTTGCTGGAAGGGAACCGGCCAGGATGGGACTATCAAATGGTGCGCCCCATATTTGTCTAGGAAGGCCTGTGTCACACATTCGGTATTGTCTCTAGAGTAGTGGAAAATGGGCAAGTCCCTAACCAACCTTGACAGGAAGCGCTGATACTAGGCTTGATCAGCATCTGATGACAGGTGGATTGAAGATTCCTCTTTCTCAGTGGAGGAAGAAGAGGAGGTCAACGAGCTTGATGAATCAGACTATGGCTGCGGCGGGGGAACTGGTCGGAAGACCTGCTTGTACATTGCCCTACTGCCCTAATGTACTGGGGGAATGCTGCTGCCTGAGACCTGAATTGATCAAAGGACCCAAAGGCCCCACATGGCCTGGGAGAAGGGAAGCTGGGTACAGAGGCATGGGTGAGCCTGTTGCCTGATGTGACATGCTTGTGTCAAGGCTAGCAGAATCCAGAGGAGAGCCTGTCATCAAAGGAAAACCTCAAGTCTGTAGATTCACTGTCCTATCCTGGAAATCGAAATGGTGAGGGCTTAACCCTGTAGGGTAAGCTACCCTATGAGGGGACCGGGGCCACATGGATCCAGAAGGGCGGACCCCAGCCCCACCCAGAGGGGCCTCCATGGGAGAATCTGAGGGGAGAACACACAGCTTGGCACTACAGCTCCTCCCTCGACCCCAAAGGGTCATGGAACTGTGCTGCGGTCCTTTGCCCCTCATCCCCAACCCTGAGGATTCCAAGGAAGCCCTCTTCCTCGGCCCCTGTGCCAAGGGCTCCCTCAACTCCACAGACCCCCCAAAGAGGGTCTCAGGAGGAGGGGGCTCAATCTTAATTCTGAGAGGAGGAATGGCACCGGGGATGGCAGCCACTCCTTCACTCAAGAACCCGATTGCTACCCCTGCAGCAGAGGGACCAGAAGGTCGCAGTTGGCCTCCTGAGCCAGGGGTGGCTGGGAGATCTGCATGAACCCCAGTCACCCGCGCTACTGGAGGAGACACCTGAGGAGGCGCAAGGGTGCTGGGTCGGGGGGGGGATCCTCAGACTCTGAGAAGTCAAGCAGTCAATCTGGATCCACCTCAGAATCATCCTCCTCCGAAGAGGAGACAATTATGAAGGGCTCCAGATCGGCGGCACCGAGGGATCCCCTAGTCACAGCGCTGCCGCCCCAATCAACGGCATCGTGTACGGCTCCAGAATACAAGATGGTGGCAACAGGTGGCACCGAGGAATGCCCCACACCAGCACCCACAGCTGTGGGCCCCGACAACAGGGGAGCTTGCACCTCTAAGGAGGTGACTGCCAAGGCAGTGCTCCTGGTCTGGCCCCAAACGGGGCCAGACTGGCCCTCTGGCACCGCAGTAGGGACCTTCTCCACAGCAAGGCTGGAAGAAGAGGAGGTCTCCTCTTCACCAGACCATATAGGCTCGGGAAGGGACCGGGAGGTAGGGCAGAGAGTCCTGTGCTTGAACCGGCATGAGCGATGACACCCTCAAAAGTCAGCGGGGCCCTGCCGACCTTTAACGCGTGGTGTTCCAAAACTTGATGGTCCATCAAGAAGCAGGTGTCTCAAGCATCCATATTGTGCTGGGGACCAAGACAGGCAAGACACATGTCATGTCGGTCGGTAACGGAAATCTGCCTCCACAGGGACACCGACGCATAGGGGGCCGACCCGTCTTTTGCATCACTTCTTTTTCTGATGACCAGACATGACAGAATGGTAACTAAACTTAAAATCAGAAAAGACTCTATGCCGCACACCAAAAATAAAAGGAAAGGTCTCACTAGTTTTTAGCGGCGTCCAGCAGCAGAACTGAGGTGGCGTCGAACTAGTGCTCGTAGAAGTAGGCCGCAAAAGTCTGTAGAATTCGCTGGGGTACTGCCTCAATGGTGGGAGAAGCAGAACTGAGGTGGAGGAGGCCCCAACGGCCATTACTGGCCAAAGTGTGAGTGCCATGTAGTACTTCGGCCTCATGGGCGGTGCCGACATCAGCCCCCTCCTCCAAAAAAAAAAAAAAAAGTCTCCTGTGGGGTTCCTGTCTCCGCAGACACCTACCAGTGATGAATGGTGAAGACTGACACAGGTAAGATCAAAAGAACACTAAAAATGCTTTAATTTGTTGACTTTTGTTACAAAACCTGGAACACACATATGTTTTATAGCAGTGTATATTTAATGGTGCTGCCTCTTTTTTTTTTTTATCACAACATTATTTGTGACCACCTCCATGGACCCGGCAGGGGCTACGACCCCCCCCCCACGCCCTCGGAGAGGTATGTCCTCCAGCCCATCAAGGCCATTGTGGGTCCTGCCGGGTCCCAGTATTTTTCCTCCGTTTTCTCCCCATGCCGACGCCCATGCAATGGGTGCAGCAGCTGTCTCCACCTCCATGGAGGCAGCCAAGTAACCTGAGCGTGGGCCAAACCCCTCTTGTTGTGCTGATGCATGCGGCACAAACCCTCACCCCAGAGAAGGACAGCAGTCCTCTAGATACTCAATCCTTACCTCCCCAGCCGACCCCTTAACAACTCAAGTTTTTTCCCGAACCTGGGTCGCTGGTATGGTGCGAGGTGTGGCCTCCAGCACCTCAACCCTCAGCACCACTGGACCAGCATGGCGCTGCCTCTTTTAGTTTTAAAAACCTTTGCATATGACCTTTAATATAAATGGGAATGTAATTACTGATCCAAATGAAATAGGTGAGGGTTTTCTTAACACATTTGTTGATCTATCCCACTACACTAAAGACTTTTCTTCAGTTTATTTATTTATTTAATTTTTGTTGACCAGGTAAGTGCACTAGACAAATTCTGCCTATTTTCAGGCATGACCCAAGGTAGGGGGATACAGATGAATGCCAACTGACCTTGAACCAGATTAATCTGTTGGTGGTATTTTTGTGAATGGGGGAAATTTGGCCATAGCACTGGGGAAATTCCTCTACTCTTTTCAAAAAGTGCCATGGGAACTTTAACATCCACCTGAACTACCACCAGAACAGGCAGATGGGACCTCGGCTTAACGTCTCATCCGAAAGACGGCACCTCAGGAGTGCAGCACCCCCCCCCAATACTGCACTACAGTGTCAGTACTGGGATACTAACCCAGGTGCCTGGTATGGGGATAGAACCCACAGCCTTCTGATCTCCCGGCCTCAGAGGCGAGTGTGCTACCTGCTGAGCCACTGACACTGTAATTAATAATGTAAATCCTATTCAGTTAAAATGAGATGGTAATCAAGTTCCACTTTTTATTTTTGAGTGGTAAAATAGAAACAAATACTGAAATTACTTAAACAAATGTTACCCAATAAAAGCTCTGCAGGAGACAGTCTTGAACCAAGATTTTTAAAGTTAATTGCTGCCCGTATCTACTTACCTCTGACTAAAGAGTTTAATCTCTCCCTTATAACTGGACAGTTTCCTAGCCAGTGGAAACAGACAAAAACAAAGCCAATATTCAAGGGTGGAGTGTCGGGTGATTTAGATAGCTACTGACCAATATCTTTATTACCCCCTTTAGGTAAACTTTTGGAGAAAATTGTCAATGAACAGCTTTCAGAGTTCCTCAGTTCTGCTGGTCTTCGGTCTCCCGATCACATGGTTTTCATAAGTATCATGGCACGGGGATGGCCTTGGCCAGGTTCACGAACCACATCGGTGGATCAATGAAGAGGGGAAAACACTGGTGCTGTGTTCGTGGACCTGTCCAGGGCCTTCAATCTGGTTAACCATCACCTGCTACTCGGGAGGCTGAGGAACGTCAGACTGGCAGACTCACCTTGTAATTGGTTTGACAGCTATCTGACAGATCGTCCTCCGAGGGTCTGCCTCCAGGGTGTACTGTCATGCTGTAGAACAATGGAATTAGGGGTGCCCCAGGCAGTGGTGCCGCAATGGTTTGAAAAGTGGTAGGACCAAGGATGTAAGGGGTAAATTTTCCCCTATTAGATATATTACCATAATAGCAAAAAGTGATAGGGCCACTTATGAAAGTGGTAAGGCCATGGCCCTAGTGGTCCCCCCTGTTCCGGCACCTATGGCCCCAGGGATCCATCCTGGAGCCCCTTTTATTCTCCTTGTTCAATGATGAGCTGCTTTCTGCCTTAGAGAGAACAGATATTATAATGTATGCAGACAATATAATCCTTTATAGTAGCTCTCCTTCAGTGGAAACTATAAACTTAGACCTAAATGCCGATTTTCAGGCCTTGGAATTTTGGCTTCGAAAACATAATTTGCTCTTGAACAGTAAAAAAACTAAGAGCATGTTGTTTGGATCCAAGCAAAGACTGGCAGAGAGTATACCTCTTGTAGGTCAGGATACCCTTGAGGTTCAACTTGAATAGGTTACCCTGTTTAAATATCTGGGATCCTATTGGACCCTCACCTTACTTATTCCCTCCATATAAAACTGGTTAGTAGGCAACTCAATCAAAGACTGGATGCCCTGTTTAAGTTGCAGAGTCTCTTAACTGAACAAGCTAGATTTGCAGTAGCAAATAAGGTGTTATTATCCACGATGAACTATAACTCATTCTTGTTTTCTGGATTAACTAAGTCAGATATGTCATTGCTTACTACTACCTTTCATGCTGCCTGCAGATTTGCCTTAAAATTACCTTATCATACACACCATTGTACTTTATATCAACTGGCAGGCTGTTTAAATTATATAAACAACTTAAATTAGGAGGTAAACTGTTTGACTAATAATGTTTTAGGTTAAGGCTGATTATCCTTTATTTTCAATGTATGATTTCAAGACAGTTGATAGGACCTTACGCTCTAATGGTTTATCTTAACTCATTGCTCCAAATGTACGCCCAAAGATGAGTATGTGCACTTATTCTGTAAGTGCAGCAACTGATTGGAATAACCTTACAACAAGGCCTGGGACATGCAACTTTTAAAAAGCATCTTTGACACATTATCTTAGTTTTTTGACATGTGTTTTTGAAAATGTTATCTATGCCGGCCCGCCGGCACAATGGTAGCGCTACTGTTGCAACGCCCGCTTAATTCGGTTTGGGAACTATCGAGAGATGGAGGGGCTGGCCAGGGGAGGAGAATTGAGTGTTCAAGGGACTGTTTGCTTTCTCCAAGAAGCGGGGGACTGGCCTTGGCTGACCTCTGGCAGAGGCGGAGGCACAGCAAGGCGTCCGAGCTGATCAGAGGGGTTGGAGAGTGACGGACGTCGACACTCGCACCTTGATGTCTGGGCACATGTCACGCCCCCACAGAAAAATGGAAAAAATAACTCTTGGAGCGCCAGGACATGGAGTGCTGGTGCGACCTCACGACTCCCACCTGCCTGTCCTGCCATTGGGTGCCTGACAAGAAGGATCTCAGGGTGCTGGGCCCCACCTTGTACCCACCTGGGGGGTATATCCATGGCTCCATGTGGATCACCAGCAAGATCAGGTAGGTTGAGGAGGAATGGGGTAGGCACTATTGGCGACTCCCGAGGAAGTGGGGCTCTGAGAGCAAGTGAAGGAGGTAAAAATAAAGTAAAAAAAAAAAAAAATTGAAAATGTTATCTATTTGATTTGTTGTACTATGTGGTTGCTACTGTTGTTATTGTTATATGTATCATCTTGACTCTTATTTATGGTCCCAAGTCATGCATGGAAAAAGGGCCTTGGTTCACTGCACTTACCTGGTTAACAAAAGTTTAAATAAAAAAAACAATTTTTATATATACTGCGCCACTATAGTTAGGGTTGAGTAGGCAGTTTAATGTCAAACCAAAAATTTTGCAATTTAATAACTTTGCAACTGTTCAACGGATTTGAACAAAATTTGGTATACACTGTCCATGGGGTAGATTTCTTGCTGTGAATAGTGAAAAAACAGTAAAAGTCACTTTTTTTCACCTTTTTGGTTGTTGTTTCCTCATCGCGATGCAGCCACACCATTTGGAATTTTGGTCTTAAATTTTTAGGGTAGAAAGAACTTGCCCCAACGAACAAGCCAGCATTGGTTTGATGAAAAAAATATTAATCCATTCCAAAGTTATTCAATTTTGAAATTTCAGGTTCTGAGCATGCTCGGGTCAGTCTTTTGGATAGCTTCATGGTACGAAAAGGGATTTAGGGCTCACAAAAAGGGATTTTGACAGCTCGAGAAAAGGGAATCGGCTCAACAAAAGGGATTTTGACAGCTCACGTAAAGGGATTTTTAAAGTTAACTATTTCTTTGTCGGTTCACTGCAAAGAAACAGTTACAACTTTCAGGCTGAAATTTTCAGGGTACAAAGGGTGTGACACACAGATGTGACTTTTGCTGTTTTGGTGATAAAATTTACATTGCTTCCATACTTATAACATTTCGAAGTTTGGAAATTTCCGATAGGAAGACACTGTGGCTGACGCAGTACCTTTCGATGCCTATATCTTGAAAATAGCTCGAGCTACGGATTTTTCACAAAGCCAAGCTAGGTGTACTAAGCAATGATGCAGGCTGCCAGTCCATGATTACAACTACAGTGGAATTTTTTTCAAATGTTCCTACAGTTACTAAGATATTGCGCCATTTGCAGCACAAGGATTACTTGGAATGTCTCTAGACCTGCGCTGCGTCTCTACAATTATAGGTAGATGGGAACCCACTTATGGATACCATTATGCAGTACAGGGACTGCATGGTCCTCTATTATGCAATAGTGGGAGCACAGGGCCAGGGAGATGGCAGTTCATTACAATGTCTCTACTTTTATGGCCAGATGGGAGTACAGGACCCTAAGGGTCCTGCGCTCCCACAAAATACCATTATGCAGTAATGGGAGCAGGGCCCTCCGCTTCCACAGGGAGATGAGGGTTAATTGCAATGTCTATACACTTATGGTTACATAGGAGTGCAGGGTCCAGAAGGTCCTGTGCAATCACAACACACTATAGACTGAGGGCCCTGCGCTCCCACAAATAAATAAGGGTAAGATTACACTTTCTCAAAAAGTAAGGAAATTCATTGAAAAAAACTTTGTTAATGCATCAGGGTTGAAGCAACAAAAGTAGGGAAATGAGGCATTAGGGTTTCGAACCCTAACACCACCCTCTCCTATGACCCCATCCCCCCCTTCTACACACCAACGGGTGTTGGGGGGCGACTTGGGGTAGCCGGACCTAACATTCACCCCATTCTCCTATACTGTACCATCTCACCTTACTTAGACATGGAATGGGGTGAGAGTAAGGGCTGATGACTCCAAAGCACACCCCGATGCCAGTTGGTGTGTGGAGGGTAGGGTAGGGTAGGGGTGTTAGGGTTTGAAACCTTAACACCTCATTTCCCTACTTTTGCTGCTTCAACCCTAACTGATGCATTAACAAAGTTTATTGCAATATATATCTATATATATATAGATATATATGAGATATGCAATGCCCCCATTGAAAATATCTCTGATATTTTCCCTGAGTGCAGTCTGACCTTTGACATCATGAGTGGCAAAGCCACGAGTGATGCCATAGGTCAAACTGCTCGAGGGGAAAATATCTGAGATATTTTCGATGGGGGCATTGTATGTTCCATTTATGCAATGGGCCAAATTTTTTATTAGTGTAATTTTCATTTTTAAAAAATAGGTATGTTTTTATTCTTTTTGTTTCTGGTTGACTGAGCATTGTGTTCCGTAAAACTGAACTTTTGTGTCAGGACTCTGTGCCATTGTGCTGCTGGGGAGAGTGGTAAGAGTAAAAAAAAGAGAGAGTTGGTTGCTTTTTTGTGTGCTGGGGTTTGAAGGAAGTGAATGTTTTGTGTGAGGCTAAAAGTTTTTTTTTTTTAATATTTGAAGTGAAAGAATACGGGGTGGGGGAGACAATGAAAATAATTCAGTGTGTTTTGTCTGGTATTTTGGACCTTTAAGAGAAATGGTAATTAATATTGTGTGAAGCTATAAGTTATTTTTTTTTAAGTAAGTTACAGTGAAAGAACAGGGGAGAAAATGAAACTGTTCTGTGTGCCGCTGGAGAGAAATGAAATTGCCAGTGGGAGCTGGAATGCAAGTGAGCAGGTGCATTCCGATTGTGCTGCTCATGCTGCCAGCTCCCACCAATCAAAGCCTTTGTGAGCAGTTGTGCGGAAGTGCAGATAGTGCCTGGTTATTACCTACAGTGAGGATAAATGACCTACAGTGAGGATAAATGCAATATTCTCACTGTAGTCCTGACCAGCCAAAAATACTGCTGCTATTTGCCACTTCTTATCCTCACCCCACTGCATAAATATATTTGTGCAACAGGTGTCTGAATAAATCTGCACTGATAAATCCATTTATCTGTGCTACTATATGGATAAATTTATTTATTCACATAGTAACTACCTCAATACCCATTTATCCACACAGTAACTACATCACTAACTACCACCACCTGTGCTGCCTTCATACCAGCACTGTCTCCCAGTTTCACTTTCACCTCCTCACAGTGCTCTTAAAAGCCAAGCTATCACATTCCCAAACACTCACAAAATGCACACCCTAACCAACCCCCCCCCCAAAGTGGAACCACATTTTAAATGAAAACACTCTTAAGAAAAGAAAGCAAATTTTCCTCTTTCTCAGCACAGCAATCCTGAAAACCAAACACAGCAACCAGGCACGAGAAAAAAACTGAAAAGGAACTTAACTAAAAGGAAAAAAAAAAATGACAAACCAGAACCCCAAAAAATCATGTTGCATAAATCAAATATGCAGGGGGTACCTGAGGGATAACAAAGTTATTTGTTCAGTTGCCAGTGACCATTCATAACCCTCACGAGTGGCTAAGTTACTCGAGGTCACAGGCAACTGTACAAATAACTTTATCCCACAGGCACTCCTGCATATCCTATATATATATATATATATATATATATATATATATATATATATATATATATATACATGTATATATACACACACACACACACACACACACACAATAGTGGCATGGTAGGGCCACTATAATTAGGGCTGAGCAGAGGTTTCTATGTTAAACCCCAAATTTTGCTCTTTAACTTTTCAAGTTGAGAAATGTAAAATTGAGTTTAAAGTAGCCCACACCAGTGATAATAATAAGGTTTTCTATTCATACATCAACAGTAAAAGGAACCCCCCTAGTGAAACTGGTCCAATTATGGAAAAAAATAACACAATAACCGATAAATATGTTCTGGCCAATATTTTTAATCAAATAATCAAGTTTTAAATACGATCTTCTCCCCAGAAGACATTATGATGGCTATAAAAAAGTTGAAGGTCAACTCATCTCCAGATCCGGTTAACATAAACCCAAGGTTAATAGTCAAACTATCATCTAGCTTACTAGAATCCATTTCCTTATTAATAAATCAATATCCAGAGGGGAGGTTCCTTCAGATTGGAAAACTCAGTGGTCGTCCTACTATTCAAGAAGGGATCAAGAGGTATGGTAGCCAATTACCAACCCATTAGTATAACATCTGTCCTCAGTAAAATTATGGAATGTCTAGTCAAAAACAGAATTAATGAAAAGTTAGACACATTAGGTTTCAAGGATATCTACCAACATGGATTTACTGTGGGGTGTTCTTGCACTACGAACCTGATTACTTTCTATAATAATATAGGGGCTAGCTTAGACAACAAATTACCAGTCTATGTTATACTGCTCGACTTCAGAAAAGCCATCAACAAGATGCCTCATCAAGAACTGATTGACAAACTTGGGCAAATTGGTCTGAGTTATAGTCTGGTTTGATGGATTCAAAACTGGCTGACAAACAGAAACCAAAGGGTAAGAACTGGGAGACTACTTTCTACCACAGGAACAGCAAGCAGTTGAGTTCCCCAGGGGTTGGTCCTGAGACTGACCCTGTTTAACATTTTCATTAATGATATCAATTACAATATAAAAAATCTTATTACCAAATTTGTTGATGACACAAAAGTTGGAGGTGAAGTAGACACACTCGAGAAACACATAGCCTTAGCCAAATATCTTAAAAGCATTAAACAGTGGACAATCGAAAACAAAATGTCCCTTAACACAGACAAATGTGTAGTAATACATCTGGGTAAGAACAACCCAAACTATAACTACTTGCTTCACAATATACCCTTAAAAACGGTGGTCAAAGAGCGGGACCTTTGGGTAATCGATAACAATAAATTAGCTTCAGATCACTGCAAGAGGATTACACAACCTACAAATATGTTACTAAACAACATCAAACGGTCTTTTGTGAACAAAAGTGAACAATGTATTATCCTGTTATATAAGACTTACATTAGGCTGCACCTGGGTTTCTGTTCTCCCTTCTGGAACCCACATCTTAAACATGATATTAATCTTTTAGGACAAATTCAACATAAAGTTGCGAAGATTATCACAAACATAAGGCACCTGTCCTATCAACAGAAACTGATCAAGGCTGGCCTAGTGAGTCTTTAGAATAGGAGATATAGGGGTGATCTATTACATACAGAATATTACATGGTGGGAGGAAGCATAATGAGAATTTAATGCTCACCGAGGTGTGGGATGCTACATAAACACCGAGGGCGAAGCCTGAGGGGATTATCAAAGCATCCCACACCGAGAGTGTGCATTAAATTCTCACTATGCACTCCCCCATATAATGTTTTATGTAATCGCTGAGTGACGTTTTTTCTCCCACCAGATAAAAAAGTGATTGTGACACAGGGTGTTTGTTAATTTTATTGTATGTAGCATGACACAGTTTTAAACACATATATTCAGTGTAGAATAACTTTTTGTTTTTATAAAGTACATCCACATCAGTTTTTTAAAATATTTGAATATTGTTGCTTTTAGATCTATGCAGGAGATCTACATTGTGGGCTCTATGTGAGAACAGCAGTTGGTACAATCAGAAAGTAAGAAAAGAGGTGTCAGTTAACTGCTGCATATAAAAAGAAATGCGCATAAAAATTAAGGTGAGGCAAGATTTTGTAGTTTTTATTTCACTTGAATTGGGGGGGTTGCCTAAGGTCATCCTCGTTGCCTTGGCGATATTTTATGAGGCACTGAGGTCGTAGGTCATTTTAGGTTTTGTACAGATCTGAGAAAGAGTGCGCACATGAATTGTAATATTCCCCTCGTCCCATACAACTACTTCTTACATGGCTCTTACCTTCACCCTCTTGTCCCTATTACCTCTTTTTCCCCACTCCATACTAACAGCCAACATTCCACAACTCTCCTTCCCCAGGTTGGTCCACAATTGCCAGACCCCCCCCCTTCCCATCACCCTACGGTTTTATCTGTGAAAGATGGAAAGGATTACAGGTTAGATAATTATCGAAACCGCTTATATATTCTATAAATACACTGTACAATTAAACTTGGCTGCTATGTATACATATATATGGGATCTACGACCTACATGTTTTTGTCGTTTGTTTTGCTTTTCTTTGTTGCGTCACCAGATTCGAAGTTTATTACCTTGTCTTATCCTATGTACACCATGTATTGACCCTTTACTTTGTAAATGTTTATGCCTATTTCTACATGCAATGTCATTGTCCATTTGAACTTTGTATAAACCAGGTTCATCTTGAAAATGAGCTTGCTCAATGATGCCCGTCTGGATAAATAAAGATTTTGACTGATTGACTGATTGATATGAGCTACAGACTGAAATGTGAAGGTAAAATTTACTATTTGGTTTCTTTTTGAAAGGCTAGGAATGGTTTTCTTTGGTGGAGTTGCTCTGTGAAGATTCCTCTGGTGACTGAAGACTATGCTGTTTTCTGCACTGAGTGAGCGTGAGCATGGCTGAGGAGAAGCTGGCGCGTGTTCGCCATTATAATCCGCGGGTTATAACGGCAAATTATAACCAGCTTCTCCTACAAGAAAAAATGGCACCTAGTTATTGCAGCTATTTTAGATCCTACAAAATTCTGACCTAACATCACAGTGTGGTATCCAGTTTGCTGAAAGGAAGGCAACGAGGAGTCACTGTAAACAACTTGTGATCCCGAGGGCAACCACCAATAAAAGGGATTACTGTTTTACAATTAGGGCAGCAAAGGCTTGGAACCAGCTACAACAGCAAGTTGTAGAAGTCAAGGATTTTATAGCGTTACAAACTCAACTTGATAAACATTTAAACTGGACAACATGTACTTACTAGTATACCCACAAAGTTGTGGGAGACATTCGTGATGAGCTCACGCCTTCTTGTGTCTAATCCAACCTAGTAACAGCTTCGCAACTGTTCAACAGATTTGCACAAAATTTTGCAAGCACAGTCTCGGGGGCAAGATCTCTTGATGTGTTTTGTTTTGGTTGGATGTTCGCATTCCAAGATACAAACAGCGAAAATAGTGAACAAATTGAGGGTTTGCTGTTTTTCTGTCATCGCATAGCACCCAGACGGTTTGGAATTTTGCTCTGAAATTCTCATGGTACAGAGGGATTCACACACGGTGGAGCTTTTCATTGGTTTGGTGAAAAAATATTAATCCGTTCCAAAGTTATAAGATTTTAAAATTTTAGTTCTGAGCATGCTCAGTATGATCTTTTGGATAGCTGCTTGGAACAAAAAAAGACTTTGGTCCATACAAAACAGGATCCTTTTTCGCATGGGGTAATCCTTTTTCATGAGGAAAAATTCCTTTTTCATATGGCCGCCATCTTGTTTCCTTTCTTTTTAAACCCAAAAAATCAGATCCTGCAGAGACATCAACACATGCATCTTGCTAATTAAGACTCCATTAGGTGGATTCTGTAATTCCTTTTTGGAAAAATGACTCTGAAATGTGTTTTTTTTTTTTTAGACATTTTAAAATCTTTTTTTATGACTTGATTTCCTTTTTTTCTTATGGCCATATGAAAAATGAATTGGGCCAAACAAAAAACGGATCCTTTCACATAAAAAAAGAATTTGGACATAGTTTTTTTTTCTGATTCCTTTCTCATATAAAGGCATCCTTTTCCATATGAACAAAAAAAAATATGAAAAAGGATCATTCATACAAAAAAAGAATCTGAAAAACAACTACGACAAATTCTCTTTTTGTATGCAGGGATCCTTTTTTTATATGTGCTTTATTGTCAGTTCACAAGGTATCCAAAATATATCTTTAGTACAGCATATTTTTCCTTTTTTTGTTTTTGTGTTCTGATCTAGCACACAGCACATTATGCTAGCAAAGTATTTAGCTAGACATACATCAAAAAATAATTAAAAAAATAAAAACTTTAGGTAACTATACATGGTCAGCATATTCATTATTTATCTCATTCTATTCTAATTTATGGTCCCTTTCTAATGATCAACTTATTCTGATAGTGTGCTGATGGGAGAACTATTTTATTCAACTCATTCTTAGTATCTCATACCTATAAATGAATTAAACTAGGGTGTATACTGTTTCTCATTTTAGGTATATCCCATGCCTTCATCGTTATTCAACTCAAGAGGGTCCATCTAGTCCATCTTCTCAGGCCTTTCTCTTGAGCATCTCTCAGCTGGAAAGTTGATTCTTCCATATGCTTAATGTCTATTATGATCTGTGTCCACTCCTGTATAGCTGGTGGTGTGGGTTGTAGCCAGTTTCTTGTGATGGCCTTGTTATATGTTAGTACAGAGATATACCACATATATAACACATCTGCTCCCTTCATCCCTTCAGGAGGAAGACCCAGAACCAAGTTTTGTAACAACAGAGGGGTGGGTATCTGAAATAGACTATGAATCTTGTCTCCTACCTCTCTCTTAAACCCATTTAATTTGGGGCAAGTATAAAATATGTGTTTGGGGGTAGCCTTCTGTTCTACACAGAGTCACCAACAGTGTGCTGATCCTGTGGTGGACCACTTAAAGAGCCCCTGACATGATTAGAAAACCTTGGAAACAATGTGAGATTTAGACAGTTCAGTTTATATTTCATGTATTTTCTACAATTATTTACCATTTTTCTTTATTACTGAGGACAGCTGTATGAAAGAGACTTACTGTCCCTTATACTTTTTCTGCTCTTTCTGCTATCCTACATATGACATCATAATCTGGGTTACACCTGAAAACGAGCTTCTGGTCATGGTGATTTTCCTGGTTACCAACTTTAAAATAAATAAATAAAACAAATAATCCCCCATTTATGGCATCATAATTATCCCCACACCAACAGAATGTAATGTCATAAACAGAACTGTGATATCAGATGTAGACAAGCAGCCAGAACAGATAGGGCAGCGATCCTGTTTACATGCAACTGTCCTTAGTAATAAAGAAGAAAGAGAAATACAGAAACAATATTAAAATATAAGCACACTTGTGCTAAATGTTACATTTTCTCAAAGTTGTCACAACGGTATCAGAGGCTCTTTAACCACTCTATCTGGGGTTAGGAAGAAATGGACTCTAACTTTCCACAGATACTCTTGCCAAAGGGAGGACATGGTAGCCTTCAATGTAGATTGCCATATATTTTCCCACTGGGAGATGGGTAGATGAAAGTTAGCCTCCCTCTCCCACTTGACCTGTAGAGTCTAGGCAGTGCTCTCCCAAAGTGAATTTAGGTAGTGATACATTTTTGTAATGGCTTGTTTGGAACTTGTTAGGGAGAAGAGATCACCAAGGGTTATTTCAGACCTTGTTGCCGTAATCTCCTCTCTATGGCAGAGCATCTGCTGTATATAGGCATACATCTGCAGATAATATATTCTGTCTTTAGGGGTCCATCCCCATTTTTGAATACAATCTGGAAAGGACAAAATCGCATCTCCTCTCATTATCTGGATCAGTGTGCAAAACCCTCTAGTGGCCTGTTTCTTGTACCATGCATTTTCCTGCCTGGGATAAAATTCTTCTCAGTTATAAACCATTTTATTCTCCACATGTCTCTTAGGTCTGGCATATGCTTAAAAGAGATCCCAAGCCTCCAGGGCTACTTGAATGGCTGTGTATTTAGCTAAATGTAAGGGTCTATCTGACCGAAAAAGAGAGGTATATATATGGAGATCTGGGTATAGGGCTACCTCTATATCCTGTCAGTGTGCTCTGGCTAGGGAGTGTGTCCAGAATTTCACCCATCAAACATGTGCAGCTACCCAATACTCCTTAAGACTGGGTACCACTCGTCCCCCCCCACCTTCCATTTATCAGTCATGAGTAAGGCTCTGCGAACCCGGGGTCTACAGTTATTCCATATGAAATGGAATATACTGGTCTAATGTTCATGAAACCATCTATGGGATGGTGTGACTGGAATGCATTGGAAGAAATACAGAAGTCTAGGAAGGAGATTCATTTTTATGGCCTAGATTCTAGTATATATTGGGAGGGGGAGCAGTGACCATTGCTTTATATCTAACTGGAGTTGGTGGTCAAGTGGTTTATAATTATTTATAAATTAATGGGTATTGGCTGCCCTTAAAATGACTCCCAGGTACTTTAGGGTTGCCAGATCCCACCTCATATTATATTTTTGGTGGTGATGAGAGAATATCCAGATAAGGCCAAAAGATCTTGAACTTATCCATAACCCGTGGGTAGGGAGGTCTCTGGAGTGGTCAAATAGAGCAATACGTCATCAGCGTACAATGCCACTTTATGCATGTTTGGTCCTAAGGGGACCCCTCTTATTTCTGGGTCGCTCTGGATCCACTGGGCTAGAGGCTTAATATATAAGGCAAATAAAAGAGGGGACAAGGGACACCCCTGTCGGGTGCCTCTATTTACGTCAATTGTTTGAGAAATTACTGTATATCATTAGTACGTATGTAGGCTTGTGGGCTGGTTTATAAACGCTTTATGAAATTTACAAATGTATCCGGGAAGGCAAACCCAGCAAGGACCCCATATAGAAAGCTCCAACTTACTCGATCAAAAGCTTTTTCAGCATCAAGACTCATAAGGATAGCAGGTGTCTTTTGCTGGGTTAATTGGTCAATGATATGTATTGTTCTATGAACACTATCGGCTGCCTGCCTATCTGCAATAAATCCGGTTTGGTCTTGATGCACTGGAGTAGAGATGAGGGGCTGGAGTCTTTTTGCCAATATAAAGGTTAGAATCTTATAGTCAACATTTAAGATCGAGATGGGTCTGTAAGATGTACATAGGGTGGGGTCCTTGTCGAGCTTGGGTATAACCGAGATAATGGCCTGCCTCCAGGAAGGGGGGATGGGGGAAAAACAGAACTGTCCAACATTATTTCCTGGTAGGTGGTTTTCATAATAGGGGTCAACCTTGCTCAAAATTTCTTATAAGATTCGATGGGGAGCCCATCATTCCCTGGTGATTTCCCCATTTTCCCATCTTGGATTACATTACCAATTTCCAGTTCCGTTATTGGGTGCATGAGGTGGGCCTTCCAGGAATCTGAAAATCGGGGGAGCTGGAGTTCCTCTAAAAACCTTTGTATCTCCTCCTGAGTAGGGGTACCAGTTTGAGCAAATAACTGTTTACAATAAGTCTGGAATGCTTATGAAATATGCTCTAATTTGGAGCTTTTTACTTTGGTATGGGGAGTTGGATCCGAGCTATAGTGGGCTTTTGCTCTTTTTGGCCCTTAAATGGATTGCAAGGTGCCTGAGAGCCCTAGGGCTATCTTCGTAATAACTTTGACTTAAGTATTGAAGGTTGAATTCTACCTTGGCATCTAATAAACTATTTGGTTCCTTCTTAAGTTTTGTTAGTTCCTTTTCTCTTACTTCAAAGATTTTCCCTGTTGTTGGGCCTCTAGGGTTTGAAACTGCTGTTCAAATGTTTGCTGTTTTTGCTTTCTTTGCTTTTTCCTGGAAGAAGCTATAGCCACTAACTTCCCTCTAATAACAGCTTTGAGGGTATCCCATATCTTCCCCCTAGTAACTTCATCAGTCTCATTTTCTTGTAGGGTCTGGGTTATTAGTTGGGGTATTCGCTCTTGGACTTCTTTATCCCTGAGTAAAAATAGATTCAGTCTCCAGAATGTATTACGGGAAGGGGAGAGACAAATCAAAATGGAGTAACAAAGGGGCATGGTCTGATAGCGTAATCTAACCTATTTTGCACTTCTGTATCATTGAGACTGCATCTCTATTGAGTTAGAAATAGTCTAGGCGTGAATATATATGGTAAGTAGCTGAGTAGTGAGTATAGCCCTTCGAGGGACCCTCGGCAAAGGCCCAAGCATCTTGTAGGCCCAGCTTCTGAAGAAGGGCCTTGATTTGTTTCTGGGGTTTATTAGTCCTTTTAGGGATTTTGGAGGTGGTATCTGTTCACTGATCCAACACCACATTCCATCAATGTCCCCTCAGCTCTTTTTGTAATGAGGGTTAACAGTTATCTGTAAATCTCATACAGGGAGTTTAGGGGGATTTATATTGATACCACTGTCAGTTTGCTTCCATTTAAATTCCCCTTGAATAAAGCAAATCTGCCCTCTTCATCACTAAATTTGTCCAGCACCTCAAATAGAGTGCTGTGAGGGATCAATACTGCAACCCCCCTTCGTCTACTCCCCTGGTAAAATGAATAACAGATGTCTGAGAACCCAAAATTTGTAAGTTTTAAGTGCTCACTATCTGATAGGTGAGTCTGTTACATTAGAAGAAGATCTGCCCTATATTTCATAACATGATTAAGTATTTTTTTCCACTTTATATGGTTTTTTAACCCATTTACATTAAATGTAAGGACCTTAACCCCCATTGATTTATAAAGGCAGGACCAACTGACAGTGGACCAACACTCCTACCCCCCCCCGTTCCTCTTGCTCCCAGCGCACCATCTTCCTTACATTAATAGCTGTCTCATCTAGTAACAATAAACTTTGAACTATGGCTACTACTAAAACTGAGGAAGTAGCCATACCTTGTAACAAAAAAGGAAAATTACGTACCTACCGTAATTCTTGATCTTCTTGGACGAGTCTCCACCACTCATTCACACTAGTGGGATTGGCGCCGGAGGCACTAAGACCCATCGGGAGCAAACTTTTTGCTGGAGGGTCGGCGCGAGAGACGGCGCCACGAGACACGGCGCCGCGAGCAGCGGCTCGAGCGGTAATGACCATCTCGGCGACGACCCTCCAACCGCCTCAGTACCTTTTTTACCAAGGAGGTGCAGCGCAACTAACGTAAAGAGTAAACCAACATTAAAAAACGGACATAAGATAGTCCGTATGACCCGTGTAAGAAGGGTCAGCAAAGAAGTCCTCACGGCCTAAAGATTTGAGGGAGTGAAGACCAATACAGCGGTGAGCCTGGGATGGAGGGGAGGCAGGATGAATGAGTGGTGGAGACTCGTCCAAGAAGATCAAGAATTACGGTAGGTACGTAATTTTCCTATCATCCTGGACATAAGTCTCCACCACTCATTCACACTAGTGGGAGAGTACCAAGCTGATAATCCCCCAAAAGGGCGGCAGGAGAGCCAGAGCTCACGCGTCTAAGATAGAAGCCCATTAAGGATAGTTCTGCCGAATGCAGAATGTCGCCTGGCATGAACATCCAGTGCATAGTGCTTAACGAAAGTATGCACTGAGCTCCAGGTGGCGGCGTTGCATATATCTGCAATTGGAACATTGCGAATTTCTGCTAGGGATGCCGCGACCGCCCTAGTAGAGTGAGCGTACACTCTACCTTCTAATTTAACTTGAGCCATGGAATAGCAATGACGAAGGCATGCCACTAACCATGAAGAGATGCATCTAATAGCGACAGGTTGACCCAGCCGGGTGTCGCTGAAAGAAACGAACAGTTGCTGAGTCTTGCGAACATCCTTGGTTCTATCTAAATAGAACCGCAAGGCTCTCTTAACATCCAAGGAATGAAGAGCTCGTTCCCCTTCATTTTGGAAATTAGCATAAGCGGAAGTACCAGAGGTTGGTTCAGATGGAATTTGACACAACCTTGGGAAGAAATTTAGGATGAGTACGGAGAACTACCTTGTCCTTATGGAATACAGTATACGGAGGGTCCGTGAATCAGGGCATGTATCTCAGAGACCCTGCGGGCTGAGGTAATGGCCACCAGGAAGCAGTCTTCCAGGTAAGAAATTTTAGCTCACAGGTAGCTAAGGGTTGAAAGGCTTCCAAGTGAGCATGTCCAGCACCAGGTTAATGTCCCAGGCTGCAACTGGATGCTTAACAGGGGGTCTGGTATGGAGAATCCCCTTAAGAAATCTCTTCACCATAGGTAACTGAGCCAGAGTTAAGGAAGAAACCGGCTCATGGAACGCTGAGATGGCACTAAGGTGAACTTTAACTGTGGAGTACTGAAGACCTAAGTTTGATAGGTCCAAAAGATACTCCAGAACCTTGCCAGGAGGACAGGAAAAGGGATTCCAAGAGGTTTTGCACATCAGAGAGAAAAACGCTTCCATTTGGAAGCGACGTTCAGGTGGCTGGCTTCCAGCAGCCAGAAGGATGTCTGAGACTCTACGAGAGACGTTGAACCGATTCACTTCTATCTCTTCAGGAGCCAAGCATGAAGGTGAAGTGATTTCAGGTTGGGATGGACCAACGAACCCTGAGTCAAAGACTGATTTGTAAAGGAAGTGGTCTCGAGAGGCTGCCAACATACTGTTGAGTAGAGAAACCATAGTTGCCGAGGCCAGGAAGGAGCAATGAGAATCATCTTGGTCCCTGAGACTCGAACTTGAGAGTACTCTCTGGATTAGAGGAAGTGGTGGAAAGGCGTAAAAAGCGTTTGTCCACCGAGCCTGAACGCATCCTGACAGAAAATGCCAGGCCCTGGATTTCTGGAGCAGAAGAGAGGCAGTTTATGCGTTGAGTGGGGATGCAAAGGTCCAGGTCTGGAGTCCCCACTCTTTGAACAGGGACCGAGCCACGGCTGGATCGAGAGACCACTGTGAGGGTCTGCCTCCGTTCTGCTGAGGTGATCTGCTAGGTCGTTTGTAACCTGGCAGATAAACCGCTTGAATCAGAGACTTGTGCTCCAAGCACACTCCCACACCCTCATTGCTTCCCTGCAAAGGGATAAGAATGAGCACCGCTTGCTTGTTGATGTAATACATCACTGCTTTGTTGTCCGTTTGAAGGAGAATGTTCTTGTGACAAAGGACATCCTTCAGAGCTCGGATTGCATAGGGACCGCTCTCATCTCCAGGACATTTATGTGGAGATGAGTTTCAACTGAGTCCATACACCTTGAGTGTGGAGGAGAGACAGTGAGCTCCCCATCCCATTAGCGATGCATCTGTGGTGATGGAGATCTGATGATCCAGGGAGCAAAGGGGAATCCTTCCAGGAGATTGCTCTCTGAGACCACCAGGTGAGAGACCTTCAAGGGCTCCGTCACCTTGATGGGATAAGACTGGGGGTGAGAGGTGGGGACCACTGGTGGAGAGCATCCATTGGGTGGTTCTCATGTGCAGTCGGGGCCAGAGGGACAGTGAGCCGAGGGCGCCATGAGACCCAACATGCGTTGCATCGAGAGAGCTGTAACCGATTGGTTCTCCCTGATCTAGCAGATCCATACGAAGGATGTCGAGTCTTCTGTCCTCTGGAAGGAAAGCCTTCGCTGAGGAGGTGTCTAGAAGCTTCCCATGAAAAGGAGCCTCTGGGAGGGTTGCAGTTGAGATTTTTCAAATTCAGCAGAACTCCATGGACGTGAAAAGCCGAGAAGTCGTTTGCCGGCTTCCAAAGTCCCTGGCGGAAGGGCTTGCTAAAGCCAATCGTCCAGGTGAGGCAACACTTTCAGTCCGACTTTCCTGAGATCGCGCAAGAACTGCACAACACTTTGTAAAACTCATGGCGCCGAGGATAGCCCAAAGGGCAGGACTCTGAACTGATAATGCTGACCCAAAGCTACAAACCTGAGAATTTGCGGTGGGTCAGGTGGCGGAGATATGCTGGTAAGCATCCTGCATGTCGAGAGGCCAGCCAGTCGTGCTCTGATGCAGCAAGGGTAACAGGGTACCTGAAATCATCTTGAATTTCTCCTGGGAGGAATTTGTTTAACTTTCTGAGGTCTAGAATGGGGCGCATCCCCCCAGATTTCTTTGGAACCAGAAAGTAATGGGAGTAGAACCCTGTGTTTCGCAGATGCAGGGTACCAGTTCTATTGCCCTGTTGTTCAGAAGGCCCTGGATCTCCGCGGTGAGGAGGTCTGACTGAGAGGCCGACAACCTGGGTTGTCGTATGGGAGGACAATTCGGGGGGGTTTCCAAGAAATTGAGAGAATAACCCTCGCGAATTATCCGAAGGACCCATTTGTCTGAGTTATGGACTTCCACTGGTTGTAGAAGTACATCAGACGACCTCCCACCGGAGGAGAAAGTTCCACCTCGGGCAGAGTGGATGGAACTTGGGCCAACGACTCATAAGGTAGCGCTGGGAGCTTTAGGTCCCTGCGCTTTCTGCTGCGTCTTCTTTTGAGGTTGGGCAGGTTGGCTTTTATGGAAGCTTCCCCTGCCTCTGCCTCGAAAGGACTGACGACTATGAAACTGACGTCTGTTCACATGCCCCCGAGAGGGGGCAGGCGGAGGTCTGGCCAACTTAATGGCCGATCTAGTCTTCTTGGTGGCCTCTAAGGCTTGCTCCACCTGAGGGCCAAAAAGAAGGCCATCAAAGGCAGCGCCATCACCTGCTGCTGAGCATCATTACGTGAAGCCAGAATGCGCAGCCAGGAATGGCGCAGTACAAATCCCGGCTGCTGAGGCGAGCAGTGTCGGCGTCCATGGCGGCTTTGACCTGTTGGTTATTGGACTCAATACCTCTAATAACGGTCAGAAGAAGCTCTGACTTGGAATCCGAATCTGGAAGAGCTTCAACCATTCTTTTCATAGAGTGCCACAGGATATACTCATACTGAGGAAAATAGCCTTGACAACTGGCAATAGCATACTTAAGTGGAGGCAGCAAGACTCTCTTACCTAATGTGTATCAATCTTACGAGACTCTTTGTTAATAAATTGAGCTGTAGTAGTTTGAGGAAGCGACCTTGTCATTCTCTGCCAGGACTTACAATAGGATCCATAAGGCTTGGGATGCCAAAATGGGACGATCATGGGAGCTGAATACTTCTTATCAATGGATTTAGCCACTGAGGAATAAGAGCAGGGTTATTCCATACCATTTGAGACAGCGTCTCGAAAGGAAGCTGAATCGGAGGAGTCAAATCCATGGGGATCTCCAGCATGAAATACTGGAGTCTTAATATCTTCCCAGGATCGATGTCTGTAGTCTGGAGAGAAAGAGTGGATCCCAGGTTCTTCAACAGAGACTTAAAGGACAGGTCCTCGACCACAGGCTCTGTAGTAAAGAAAGATCCTGTTTCCTCCACTTCATCACCCAACCGAAGGTCTGGGTCAGGCTCAACATCATCTCCTGATGGTCCAGAAAGGACTGTTTGGACAGGAAAGGAGTGAAAATTAGGAGAGGAGGAAATGGCAGAAAAACAAGGAGAGTCCCCAAGGGCTGCCGGAGCCGAGACGGCAAAACGGGCTGAAGACGGCACCGAGGAGGCGCACGGCTGAAGAGGGCAGCGGCCCATAAGCGCCGCCGGCCGGTGCCGGATGACACCCTTCCAGCGCGCCGATGGTGCAGTGGCAGGCGCCCCTTGAATAAGCGCCCCCATGAAGATGCATGACGGCGCGCAGGCAGCGCCGTGAGCAGTGCCGCCCGATCCGCGGCACCACGGCGGCCCGCGAACCCGACGCGGCACCGCCAGCGCTGAGAGACCACGCGGTGCCGCCAGCGGCGCCGCAAGCTCCAGCGGCCCAGCAGCGCCGACACGGCCACAGACCCTGCAGAAGGCGCCGGAAAAGCCCGGGAACCTGGAAAGCAAGAAAGGAAAAACCAGGAGATAAGGGCATCGGTGAGGCCCCCTGCGCCGCAGCCATGTGAGGGAACACCTAAGCACGGAGTCGCTAGCACCGAAGAAGGCGCCGCGTGACTAGGAAGGTCCAACCGCCCTACCTGATCGCCGGAGGAGCCCGAGGGCTCCGAGGTAACCGAGCCAGGCAGAAGAACCAACCTCCGAGCCCATCGCTCCATAAGAGCGGCCCACTGATGAAACTGCTCATCTGGAGCCCTACCTATAGGTGGGGAGGGGCTCCGATGTCGAGGACGACGATTATCGGAAGTTGGCGACTCCGAAGAAGGAGACCGGCAACTAGCAACGATAACCGACCGTCGACGCGCAGACATACCAGAGGGCGACCTCGAGTGATGCCTTCTCTTTTTTGACCTGTGGGCCGAAGAAGAGCTCGAGGCCGAACGGCGCCGAGAATGCGACCGTTTATTTTTATGCCGGCGGGGGGACCGCCCATCCCCCCGGGCATCGGACTGACCGTAGTCGGAACCCCGCTGAGGAGAAGGAGGCTGACCGGACCCAGCCCGGCTGACTGAACAGCTTTCATACGAAGTCTCCCTACCGTCACCTGACCTGCTCATGGTCGACTCCGTCCAGTAGGCCGAGACTTCTTCAAGTAAGTTAAATTTAAATATTAGAAAAATTTTACGAAAAATAGAATAAAACTAGCGATACTACTATCGTGATAATGTTACAAAAACAAACTGAAAACTATAACTAGTTTGAAGTTTGACTCCCATTTAAAGCGGCAGCGTCGTCACTGAAAGCGCTTTTCGGCAGGGCGGGAAAAAGGAACTGAAGGCGGTTGAGGGTCGTCCGAGATGGTCATTAGCCGAAGCCGCTGCTCGCTGGCGCCGTGTCTCAGGGCGCTGTCTCTCGCCGACCCTCCAGCAAAAAGTTTGCTCCCGATGGGTCTTAGTGCCTCCGGCGCCAATCCCACTAGTGTGAATGAGTGGTGGAGACTTATGTCCAGGAAGATCTGGCAACAATAACGTTTTACAGTTCTTCAAAGGTAGGGGAAAATTTTGGTTCCCTAAATCTGCAAAGTAAATCTCTGCAGAGATGTAGTGTTGCTCTGATCCCCACTACAGGGGAACACTACAGGGGCAGTAACGAGCAGGAGTACTTCCAGCTATGCTCTGTCCCAATATGTGATATTAAGTCACCACAGTTCATTGTAGATTGCTCAGTTTATCTAATCCCCCCCCCCCCGAGGGCTGTTCATGCTCCCTTTGTAGCTCATGAGAGGGGGCGATTAACTTTTTCCCCTTTGTAGAATGCCATCTTATAGGTCTCAATATGAATTGAACTTCCTTTTCCTGCTGATGAACCCCTCCTTCATAATGAATAGACACATGTTCTGAATGCGATTCACAGTGCAGCGAATTACTTAACTTTAACAACAAGAAAATGACATCCTTCAGAAATACAATCACCTCGCCTTTAGTCCTTTCCCCCGCAAGTCTCAAAATGTACCCCTAGAGGGTTCCACGTCAGCTTTTATCACCTTGTATGGCTTACCGACCCTCTCAGCCGTCACCATCCTAGGGAAGCCATGGGGAATAACAGTAGGATGAGACTAAAGTATGTCCTCAGGGAGCTGTCAAGTGTCCAGGTCTTGTTGTGGTTGTTCATTCTGGGTTTGGAGAGATCTGGCCTGTTGTAGTTTGGCTCGGATATGCACAAGGGTTTTGTGCGTGAAAAGCGTGTCCAGCACTCTGTCTGGTCCCCTCTGCAAGTGTTCTCCCAGGCGCTTAAGGTTCCTTTCTTCTGCCCTCGTGGTGGTCCTCTGGGATTCTTCCAAAATAATGTCTAGTTGATTAAGGGCCTCAGCCACATCTTCTGGAGTGGACGCCCTCCTCCCAGAACACTCTCATCTTAGCTAGGGTAGGGGATTTGAAACCGAATCTTTTTGAGTCCCAAGACTTTCATGGCAGGTCTGTATTGCAATCTCATTTTTTGTATTTCTGGTGGATAATCTTGATTTAAATAGAGTTGACTATCATCATATTTTATCTCCCCCATTTGCCAAGTCTGGCGTAAAATTTCCTCCTTGGTAGCATAACTCAAGAACTTCATAAGAATCTGTCGGGGTCTTGCTGATGGGTTTGTAGGTCTAGGCCCGAGTGTCCTGTGGGACCTCTCAATTTTTACTTGCATAGTGGCTGGGAGGGCAAGAACATCTCGCAGGAGATCCTGCATAAAGTGGGCCATAGTGCCCTCTTCAGTCCCTTCTGGTAGCCTGAAAAGTCTTAACATTGTCCCTGTGGGACCTGGCCTCTAGATCTATACATCTGGCTTGAAGCTGGTCGACATAATCCAGGACTGTGACAAGGGCATCTGTATGGAGTGAGGCACTAGATTCCAAGTGAGTAACTCGAATGTCTACCTCTTTAAGCGCTACGTCCATATCTGCAAGCTTATGGTGCAATTTCTGGAATTCGACCTTGTTTTCTTTTCGCATTTCTAGTATTTCTGTTAGAATAGAGTCAAGCTGTGCCTTTTCTTTTGTTCCAGTGTTGGAAGGTTGCACTGCGACCTGCGGTGGGTGATTCATCGGCGAGGGGCTCACGTCCCATTCATCCTGCAATAAGCGCTATCAGAAGCCATCTATTGTCATTTGCCCTCTCTCATGCTGATTTTTGTGTTGCTTTGGATCCCCTTTCTCTTTTGAAGGCATTTTAGTTTTGAATGTTTCGGTTTGCTGCAGGGAAGAACAAAGTTTTTTCACCTCGAGGGGAGAGCTCTGGATTCAAGCTATTTAGCAAGCCATGGCGGACGCAGGAATCCTTTTTTATATGTTTTTTCATTCAAAAAAAAGGATGCCTTCATACGAAGAAAGATTTTGGACTTAGTTTTTTTCCCCAATTCTTCTTTCCACATGAAGGAATCCTTTTTCATATGTTTTTTTATTCATACAAAAAAGGATGCCTTAATATGAAAAAAGAATTTGGACTTAGTCTTTTCCCCACATTTCAACTTCAACAAGTCATAACACCCTCAACATAAGATCTTAATAAGTACTACAAGAATAAGACATAATACCCCCAAAAATGTAGGGGCCATATAAAAAACAACAAAATGAAAACATCAAAATTCCTGTAGGATAACACTGGAAGTTTAGCAAGCCATACAACCAAGCAAATAAATTGCTTTTTGGAAGAAATGGAAGCACAGGGCCCTCTCCACACCAATATGGATGTATGCTTCTATGGAGAGATGGAAGTGCTGAGCCCTCTGGGCTCTGTGCTTCCATAGGCAAATGGATATGTTCACACAGGTCCCAAGGATACAATTATACTATCTCAAAAAGTAGCAATTTCTTTGCAAAAAATTTTGTTAATGCACCCATTACGGTTCAGATTAAAGCGACAAAAGTAAGGAAATGTGGTGTTAGGGTTCCCAACCCTAACGCCGCATCCCCACCCCGCATGCAGCAAAAGGAAAAACCATTACGGTTTCACCTCTCCTAAGTCTTCGCACATCAGGCCTGGAATGTTCCTTGGGGTTGTCAACCCAACTGCTCACCCCATTCCCGTATACTCTGCATATCTCAGCTTCTTTACTCATGGAATGGGGTGAGCATTAGGGCTGACAACCCCAGGGAACACCCCAGGCCTAATTTGTGAAGACTCAGGAAAGGTGAAACCGTAAAAGTCTTTACTTTTGCTGCCGACAGAGTGGGGCTGTTGTGTTAGGGTTGGGAACCTTTTCCCCATATTTCCCTACTTCTGTCACTTTAATCTGAACTTTAACTGGTGGATTAAAGAAGTTGTTTTGTAAACAAATATAAAGATAATACATACATATATATATATATTAAAAACTGCATTAATGTACCAGGTAAGGTTCAGGTTAAACTGACAAAAGTATAGAAATGTGGGGTTAGGGTTTCCAACACTAACTCCCCTCCACCCATCAGCAAAAGGAACAAACAGTAGAGTTTTTGGGTCTCTGGAGTCTTGATGGATCAGTGGTGGGGTCTTTCGGGGTTGTCAACCATAATGCACACCCCTCCCCCAAGCCTACAGCCTTCTATGTGAAGCAGAAGGTATATCTCGAAGCCAAGTGCCTCATAGTGATACAGTCTTCACAGGTAGAGACCTATCTGTCGCCACATGTCGCCAACACAATCTGCTGTATCTTTCTTCACGCAGGGTCTGCAGAAGATAACATGTAACCTTGTTTTCTTAGGTAACAGCAGGGCTCCAGATAAGATTTTTTGGGATGAGTACTGTACTCCTCATTTTGAAAGTGAGGTGCGTAAAACCAAATTCAGATGCATACAAATGTCTGGGCAAAGTGGAGTGAGATGTACATTTTGATAAACAATGTGGTTTCTTTGTAGATAAGAACTGATTGAGTGCCAATAATGCTTCAGATAATGTTGGCAGGTAGGAGTAATTAACTAGCCAGTTTTGAAATAAAGTGAGTAAAACAAAACTGGGATATGTACAAGTGCTGTAAATCTGGGAAAAAAAGCTATTTTTGAATTGCCAGTTATGTCATGAAGCACTGTTCTATGGAGTGTGGTGCATTTGTGAATGTTGGGTGAGTATTGGCACTCATTTAAATTTTTTTCTGAAGAGTATTTCTTAAAATGAGGTGAATAAAACAGGTCAGTACTCCCCTTATCTGGAGCCCTGGGTAACAGGGTGAGCATTTGGTTGAGAACCCCAAGGAAGACCCCACCACTGATTCGCCCAGACTCTGAAGACACAAAACCCTAATGTTTTTCTCTTTGGCTGCTGTGGGGAGGGGGGCAGGAGTTAGAACTGGAAACCCTAACACCACATGTTTCTACTTTTGTTGCTTTAACCTAAGCCCTAACTGCTGCATTAACTCAGTTTTTTTTGCAATATATTTCCTTTCTTTTTGAAATAGTGGAATGGTATCCCTATTCACAGAGAAGACATCCATCTGGCTGTGGAAGCCTGTCCCTCCACAGATGCAGACACACAGGGCCCTTTGGGCCCTGTGCCACATGTGGAGTCTATCAGGCTGCAGAAGCACACTGAGACACCAGTCTTGTTCTGTGACGACTCACAAAAGAAGACTGCTGCGTAATAGAAGAACATTGTGGAAAAAACTAAGTCTGAAATGTTGTTTCATGATGCAACCTTTATGTTTTGTGAGGTTTTTGTGACATTAGACAAAAGAAAATATCGTCTCAGGAAACAAGAATGTAGGAAAAATTATGTCCAAAATCTTATTTCGTGAGCCAACTTCTTGTTTCATGAGATTTTCATGAGCTAATGAAAGATGCCTTGTTACAAAACAAGAATGTGAAAAAAACTAGGCCCGAAAAAACAGATTACTCACCTGTAACAGTAGTTCTAGGAGTGGAATATGTTGTTCATCCACACTTGTTGGCATGTCCTTTCCCCTTTTAGATTCTTGCCGGAAGGTTTAAAAGCTGGCACTTCCCATCCACCCGGGTGGTATATGCCTCAGCTCCGTCCCTTGATGCCAGATCTTGCCCACTGGAAGCTGAGATTGTGCATCAAAGCAGGGGAGGTTGGGTGGGGCTGTGTGGATGAACAGCATTTACCACTCCTAGAACTACTGTTACAGGTGAGTAACCTGTTTTTCTAAGATTGTGGACATGTTGTTCTATCCACTCTTGTTGGCAGACTCCTAGCAGTTCTCCAGGAGGAGGGAGGCAAGACACACACACCCTACTTGGGAAACAGAGATTGGAGAACTGAGGCCCCACAACCAACATCCTGGTGTGACTCTAGGTCAATGTGGTAGTGGGTAATGAAGGTGTTTGCTGACTTCCAGGTAGCAGCCCTGCAGATTTCCTGAACAGGGATGTCCCTAGAAGCAGCCACTGATGTAGTGGTGTGGCAGGTGGAGTGAGCTCTTACCCCTATGGGAGGCTCCTTGCCCGCCAACCTATAGCAGTGATCAATGCATGATGTAATCCATCTGCCAATCATCCGCTTGGCTGCAGGTCTGCCAGGTGCAACTTCAGCATAGGTGACAAACAGCTGGCGAACCTCTCCCCAAACTTCAGCCGTCCGCTCCTTTTAATAAGAGAGTGCTCATTTCAGGTCCTAAGTATGGAGCCTGTACTCAGCCTCTGAGGTGTAATTAGGGTAGTACACCAGCAGAGTCAACACCTGGTTAAGGTAAAACTCTGACACCACCTTCGGAAGGAATTTTGGGTGGGGGTGCAGGACAGCCTTGTCCCTGTGGAAGACCAGGTAAGGAGACTCAACAGAGAGCGTCTGTAGCTCCCCAGTTCTTCTGGCTGATGTGATAGCAACCAAGAAGGCGGTCTTCCATGACAGGTGTGACATCTCACATCTGTGCATTGGATCGAATGACTTGCCCATGAGCTTTGCCAGTACCAGCAGCAGATCCTACGGTGGTGGTAGTTCAAGCACCAGAAGGGAAGTATGGTTGCGGCCTTTAGAGAAGCGCCATACCACCTTCACCTGTGCCACCATCTGCTGACCAGACCATGACCGGTAAGCAGCGATGGCTGCCAGGTGCACCGTAAGGGTCATAGACCAAAGACCCCCTTTAGCTAGAGACCAAAGGATGATAGCCACCGGACAGGCAAAAGGTCCAATCCCTTTCCCTGACACCGAAAGGAAAACCTTTTCCATTTGAAGGCATAGCACCTCCTGGTCGACTCCTTCCAGCATGCTTCCACAACTGTGAGTATATCCTCAGTCTGGAACTCTAGCCACTCAGGAACCAGGTTGTCTGGTGCAGAGATTGAAGGTCCAGATGGAATACCTTCCCCGATTGACTGATATCAGGTCCAGGCATACTGGAAGATGCCTTGGAGGCCTGGAGCGGAGGTTGAGGAGATCTGGATATCAGAACTGGTGAGGCCAGACTGGGGCTACCAGGATCACTTGTGCCTTGTCCCTCTTGACCTTGAAGATCACCTTGTGAACTAAGGGAAGAGGAGGGAAGGCCTAGAAGAGGCCTGGGGTCCACAGCCTCGAGAAGGCATCCCCCTGCAGCGAGCCCTGCTGAGGGAGGCAGGCATGAAACAGCCTCAGCTTTGTGTCCCTGGAGGTAAACAGATCCACCTGAGGTTTGCCCCAGTGGGAGAACAGGTTGTGTACTACGTCCGGATGGAGAGACCACTTGTGGGACGTCTTGCCCACATGGCTGAGAGCATCCTCCAGTTGGTTTGAGGCTCCTGCCACATGGATGGCTAGGAGATCTGTCTCAGCTGGCTCACGAGGGTCCAGATGTGGAGTGCTTTCCTGCACAGAGGCCAGGAGTGCATGCCACCCTGCTTGTTGAGATAGTGCATGGTCATGGTACTGTCCATCTGGACTTGCACCACTTGACCCTGAAAGAGCTGAGCGAATTCTGACAGTGCCAGCCAGACTGCTCTGAGCTTCAGCAGGTTGATATGACATCAGGATTCCTTGGGGGTCCAGTGCCCATAGACTCTGATTTCTTATATAGACACCCCAGCCTGTGAGAGAGGCCTTGGTCATGTGAATGACCATCGGCTCAGGACAGACAAATGGGATCCCTTCCTGCAAATGTGCTAGGATGGTCCACCATTGGAGAGTATCCCACATCTTCTGGGTCACCGTGACCAGCTGGTTGAATTGACCAAGTCACTGAGTCCACTGGCTGACCAGCTCCCATTGAAGGGGGAACATATGCCACTGGGCCAATCAGACTCTGGCGATGCAGGCCACCATGTAACCCGGAAGGCACAAGAAGTCCCAGGAAGGCCGTAAGTGACAAACGAGAAATGATTTGGCAAAGGAGGAGAGAACCTCCGCCCTGTCCATCCGGAGCCTAGCTCTGGTTCGGTAAGAGTCTAGCTCTGCCCAGGTGAAGCAGATCACCTGCAAAGGTACGAGTTCTGACTTGGTCTCATTGACCAGGAGACCAAGATCGATGCAGGGTTGGAGGGCCAGATCCCTGGACTTCTCCACCCCCTGTTTGGAGGAACCCACTATGACCCAGTCATCGAGACGGGGTACACCCTGACCCCTCGACGCCCAAGATGGGTCGCCACCACTGCAATGCATTTGAAGACCCGGGAGGCCGATGACAGGCCGAACAGCATGGCTCAGAACTCAAAGAGGGCTCCCTTCATTCGAAAGCGAAGGAACCTTTGGTGAGACAGATGGATCGGGATATGAAAGAACGTGTCCTGGAGATCCAGAGAGCAAAACTACATGTTCTACTCAAGAGATGGTATGATCTGCAACAGAGTTATCATCCTGAATGTGCAGGACTTGAGAAAATGGTTCAGGTCATGCAAATCTAGAATGGGGTGCCAGCCCCCCATCCGTTTTGGGACCAGAAAGTACCTGGAAATGAACCTTGGGTTGACAGGGGGTCCGCAACTCTGGCCACCACCTCCTTGCAGAGGAGTTGGCGATGACGTCTCGGAGAGCTAACTGAGTGTGTATGGACACCATTTCCTCCCATGGGGTGCGGGCTCGGCTTGGTGGGTACTGCTCGAATTCCAGAGGCAATCCCTGGCCGACCACTTCTAAAATCCACCTGTCCGTTATGACAGTGGACCAGGCGGAAAGAAAGTGGAGGAGCCAGACCCCCATGGGAGGACCCAGAGCTGGTGTGACAGGTATGGGGATGGCCACCCCATCCCGTCACTGGGCAGGCTTGAAGGAACAGGGTCTGGCTTGGGGACCACCTGAACCCCATCCTCTGGGTTTACGGGTTTCTGGGGGCCCGGACTTGGGCTAAGGGCGACAAGGTTGAGCCTGTTGCTGATGCTGCCCCAATTGGAATTGGGGCTGCTTGGCCACAGGGGCAGAAGGCTGAAAAGGCTTTCTCTACTGCTTTTTGGAACTCTGGGATTCCTTCTGAGCAGAGGTCACAGAGTCCAAGGTGGCACTGGACTTTTCTATGCACTGGAGGTGACTGAATCTTCCAGCGGAAAAGAAGATCTGGCGTCAAGGGGTGGATGCTTGGAGCCGATGCATATACCACTCGGGGAGGCGGGAGGAGCCAGCTGTTAGACCTTCCAGCAAGAATCTTAAAGGGAAAGGACATGCCAACAAGTGTGGCTAGAACAACATATCCATGATCCTAGAATCCTCTTTCATGAGATTTTCATGAGCTCACAAAAGAAGAAAGTGGAAAAAACTAAGTCCAAAATCCTCCTTTGTGAGATGGTATTCCTCTTTCATATGGCCCTATTCCTCTTTCATGAGCCTCACAAAAGAAGAAATGAAAAAGACTCGGTAAGGGGTTTTGGGATGTCACAAAAACACATTTCGGAGTAATTTTTCGAAACACTAAGTCCAGAAACAAGCCAAATGGGTCCCGTCTAGCTAGATTTATGTGGTATGTGTCTGTAGGGCATCATTTTTTAGGGTTTGAAAAAAAAATTTTAAAAAAGGAAACAAGATGGCCACCATACAAAAGAAGGATTTTTCTCACATAACAGGATTTCCACATCAAAACAAAAATCATCTTTTGTAAGACCAAATTCTTTCATATCAAACAACTATCCAAAAGACCCATTGAGCATGCTCAGAACCAAAATTTCAAATCCTTATAACCAAATCAATGAAAGGCACCATTCAAGGCCAAGTCATTTCTTCCCTGAAAATTTCATAACAACAATTCCAAACCATCTGATCTGTAGGTGAGAGCAAAAAAAAAAAAAAAAAAACAGCAAAAAACACCAATTTTTCAGAACACTGCACTATCTGGGTCTTGGACTCCACACAACTGACTGGAATGAAACTTGCCAAATCAAGAAACCTTGACTCCTAAATCATGCATGCAAACTTTTGTGCAATTCTGTTGAACAGAGGTGAAGCTATTAAGATGCAAAGTTAGGGGGTTAACACCGAACAGTCTACTCAACCTAACTAAAGTGGTGCATTAATGCAGACATTAGCATTGAAGAACACAAAATGGACAAAGGAAATTAAAGACATTAGGGTCTGGAGTCTGGGGAGTCTTGGTGAATCAGTGGTTTGGTGTTCCTTGGGGTTGTCAACCCTAATGCCAACCCTCTTCTGCCAGGCCCCTAGCCTCCTGCCCGAGCACAAGGTACAAGTCCAAGCCTGTGCCTCTCAGGCATATAGCAGTGCAAGGTAGAGAAGTACGGCTCAACATATGTGGCCAGCAGAATCAGTCATAACTTTCTTCCGGCCCTGCATGAAGCAAGAGATCATGCATAAGTTTGTTTGCTCAGAGGGTGAGCATCAGGGCTGAAACCCCCCAAGGATCACCACAATACCAATGTGCCAAGACTCTTGTGACTCCAATCCCTAATGTTACCATTTCTTTACTCTGCATTCCTCAGCCTTAATGTCTGCATAAGCTTTTTTTGCAATGAATTTCCTTTCTTTTTATGATATTGGAATCGTATTCTTTCAGGATCTGCAGGAACAGATGCCAATGCATAGGGCCTCTGAGCCCTGTGCTAAGGGATGAGTCTGTATGGCACTGTGCACACAGGACCCTGCACCAAGAAAATGGCAAAACAGAAAACAGCTACAGATGCAGATGCACAGGGCTTTCTGAGCCTTGTGCCAAGTAAAGAGTCCATCTACTTGCATGCAGCTATGGATGCAGATGCACAGGGCCTCAAAACAAGAAACCATGGGCTGTCCATGGGCCCTGCAATTCCGTGTAACTACAGATGCAGATGAGCAGGGCCCTCAGAGCCTTGTGCCAAGGGAAGTGTCCATCTGGCTGTGTAAGCGGACACGCAGCTATGGATGCAGGCACGCAGGGCCCCAAGACAAGAATTTGTGGGACTGTCTGTGGGGCTGTCCATGAGGTCACAGAAGTGCACAGCCCTCTGAGCCCAATGCTTTCTTGCAAATAGAGATGCAGACAAGCAGGGCCATCCAGGCCCTGCACCAAGGGAAAACTCCATCTGGCTGCGGAAGTGTCAGGCCCAGACCTGCACTCCTGTGCAGCTAAGAATGCAGATGTAAAGGGCCCAATAGGCCCTGCACCAAAACAATCCTCTTCACTATAGAGTGACTTGTTTTTTTCCACTTACATACTTTTCAGTAACATTATTGTTAAGTTTTCATTTTTCACTACCAAATATTTCACTTTCATATGTTTCACTACTGCATCACAAAAGTGATTGTCACGAAAGTGATTCATATGAAAGCAGGTTTTCAGTGACAACAGGTAAAACACAAACAATACTGACATCACAAAAATCCAGCTATCCTCAGAGTGTTCATTTTTTGAACTGAGTATGCTCAGAAAACAGCATCATTTTTTGTTCATGTTTTAAAAACTACATGTACTTTGGTCCTACTACCTCAATTTCCTAATGTGACTGTATTTTGTCTTATGTTCATTTAAATGCTTATTTTGGTCTAACTACCTCTATTCCTTGTCACTTTGCTGCTGTTATGTACACTGTACTATGTATTATGATCTTCCTGTACCTTGTACTATGTATCATGATGTTTTTTAAGTTTGTCTCTGTACTCTCCTGGATTGTGCCTGAAAATAGTCTTTCTGGCTAGTGCACCTACCCGGTAATCAAAAACTAAATAAAATAAATAAATAAAAACTATATAAGCTAGTAACTTGAACCTTGTTAAATGTGTACCTTGGGTTGGATTCTACCAAACCAGTAAGTTTCAGTTTTTAAAATAAAACCATTTCTTAGCCACAGGTGAGCAAAAAAAGTCTTAATTTGGGTGAATTTTAGTTTGCACTTTGTAACTATGCTGTCCTGAACCAACAGACAACAAATTTTCAGGATCCAGAGACTGTTGCCAGGACTCCACGCCTATCAAATTTTGGGCAAATCAGCTAAATATGGGTAGACTTATTAAGGGGCAAAAAACAGAGTTCAACATAGAAGTGTTTACTCATCCCTAATATAAAGGTGTTACCACGTCTGTATAATCATTTTTATTTTAAAAACTACTATTAGGGCTCACAGACAACAAAAAAATTAAAGGAACTTTAAAGTTTGTGTTTACAGTTTTGTGATATGTGTTCCCTTCACTACTTTCAAACCTAATTTTTTTGTAATAATATTATCTAAATATTCTATGTTAAGGTATGATGCGCACTATTATTCCATGAAACAGGTTTGTAAATAATCATCTGACAGTGGAACAAAAGTCTTTAAACCCTAAATGAAATCTTTCTATTAAGCAGTTATTCACAAAAACTAATGCTGTCTTAAGATGTTTTTATTTAATTTCCATTTTAGTAGTCACACTTATTTCAGTGACAGGTTCCAGAGGGACTGGCAAGAGGCCAGATTTCACTATATATACACTATGACAATGTGCTGTGGAGAGGGAGCTGATTTAGTGGGTGAGAACTATTTTATTTAGTTTTTTTGTTGACCGGGTAAGTGCACTAGACAAATCCTGCCTATTTTCAGGTACGACCCGGAGGAGGGGGATACAGATGAATGCCAACTGACCTTGAACCAGATTAAGCTGTTGGTGGTATTTTTAGTGAATGATGGAAATTTGGCCAGGACACCGGGGAAATTCCCCTACTCTTTTTCGCTAAGTGCCATGGGATCTTTAACATCCACCTGAACTACCACCAATCCAGGCAGAGGGGACCTCGGTTTAATGTCTCATCCGAAAGACGGCAAAGTCTAGTCCATTATAAGTGGGGTGGGTTATGGAATATAAAAGAAGCAAACAATGATGATTGCCCTGGGGTCAGCAAATATGGAGTCATCCACATGAAAAGTGGCTTACTTCTCTCCTAGCCAGTTCTGGACACCTCTAACACTTGGTAACTTTGGGTACATTTAAAACCCCTATATGCCTTCCAAGTTGCAGAACAGCCCTTTGCTGATTCTGGCTGCAAAATTGTCCTTTATGATCATAAATTGCCGATGTACAGTATTCATGTCAAACCTTTGGGATCTTTTTTCTCTAGAATTTTTTATTGGTATATCTTTATCAGATACAGTATTTGTTGACACTGATTTTACTTTAGCTTATAATTATTTATTACATGTACATTTCAGAAGAAAAAATATCTTCCCCATTTGGTTTGTTAGGCCTTAGTTTAATTGTTTGAGTCTTTAAAATAGGCTAATATTTAACTGGGCAAAATACTTACATCAGAGAACAAGACCCCCTTCCCCTCCCGACCATCACCACCAAGTACTTTTATATTGATAACTTTCACATTACAAAGGTTCTCCAGTATTACAATGTGGCTGCCATCTTGATGGTCATTGTTTCATCCCCACTTTATGATTTACATCAAAATGAAGTCTACACATGCCAAAATGAAATACTAATCTTTTGTTTTTGTCAATAACAATTCCAACTCTGATAGCTGTATTCTGCAGATACAAAACTTGCAGAGAACAAAAATTTCATAACAGCAAAGTAATCGAAATCCAGCCTACGATCTCTAAACACACAGAGGGAAGGCCAAGGTGATATGTGCTATGGAGAGGAGCCAAGGACCAGAAAAACAAAACATTTAACATGACACATCTTACCTTCAGTGGCTTTGTTTAGAGCAGTTAAGGTACTAAGTACCCTACTGAAGTTCTCCCCACAGTACAAATCATTTGGTTCGAAAGTCTGAAAAAAAATAAGACCTCATTTAGTTTAATGTGGAATGTCTTATGACCCAGTTTACCAAAGTACTGTAGCGATAAATGATTCAGGATTTCAGTTACTACTGTAGTCACTCAATCACCATTATACAGCAACAACCTGTTTTAACAACATCCTGAATCCTAACAAGAAACCTAAATGTAAATGAAAATGCCCTTTCCTGCCCTCATAAATATTCTTGTAACAGGACTTCACTGAACTACACTAGCCGTTAGCATTACCAATTTTTCCCATGGCATATACCAATTGGAAAGGCTTTGCATGGAGTTCAGTGGCCAAGCAGCCAGCCACTCCCCACTTCCTGAGCTATATAAGCAGTTCCTCTCAGCCTCATTGTGAAGCATTTTTTCTTTGCAGCCAAAGGCTCTGTCGATTTGCTCTCTGAGCTGCTTGGGCCTCCCTCCCTGAATGGCTAGGGCCTGCCCCCCCCTTTTGCTACTCCTGCTTGTCTCTGCTGGGCTTCTGTGTTTATTTTCCTGCTTCTGGTTTGTATTTAGCCTTCGGCTGTGTGTGCTTCCTTCCTTTTTTGGGGGGGGGGGCTTTGTTTCTAAGCTCCTAGCATACTGCTACTCAGAGCTCCTACTACTGCTTTCAGTTACCTACAACTGTAACCACTGCTGATGTTCACTTTAATTACTATTGTACCCCGGTGCTTGTGCTTTTACGCTGTGCTCACCACCCTCAAACTACTGCAATGCAACTACAATTATTATCTGTGTGTTTCAGCTCAGCCATAGCTGCTCCATGTTGCATACTCAATTCTTTTCTCCTGACACAGTTTACTCTGACCCTAGCTGTGCTGCTCATTCCTGCTCTCATTCTACTTGCAACTTCACTGCACTGCCTGGCTACACCTGCTTTCAAGCATTGTCTCCCTGTTTTATTGCAGTTACAACTCTGAGGTCGGCCAACTAAGCTCTTGCTGAGGCTGTTAATATAGCTTTGATATTAAAATTGCCTCACTGCCGAAAAATCCTCAGTGTATTTGTCACCTTGATTTGGCTATTCCTGTCTGGCTGGCTTGCTCCCAATTCAGTGCTGTTAATGCTATACAGTATGTTATGCAGACCTCCATGCAGGTCCACCTATCACTACTACTGCTTACTGACCTACATGCAGGTCCACACTTGCTTACGCAACCGTTGCTCCTTGCTTACGCAAACCATTGCTTCATGCCTACTGTCATCCCTCGGCTTCAGCCTCTGGGATTTTGCTGCACTCAATCTGCATTTGACCTTGCAAGGTCTCAGCACTCAATGCTCATTATGATCTCAGCACGCTGTGCTCATTCAGCTCACCAACTTTTCAGCTCTCAATCAATTTCTGGGGCATGCCAGCCATTCTGTTCTGGCACAGGGTTCCTGCAGCCGACAGTCTCGCTTTGCATTTAGTCCACATTTCGAGCGTGTCCAGCTTGGGGCAGGATCCTTCTCACCTGGCCCATAGCTGGGAATGTTCTCACCCTGGGCTTCATTTTAGCTGCCTGCTATGCGACAGCAGCTCCTGGTGTAGAATTTAAGACTAATGGTGAAAGGTGGAAAAAGTTCCCTTCTTTGGCTCAAGTGTTCCACTATAACAGTTAGCCATTGACTTTAGTGATTTCCCTAGCTTGGCACCTTCACGGCATTCTCCCTATGACTGCCTCTGGTTCACCTGGTTTGATTTAGGGTGGGTAGACCAGGTGAGTGCCTCAGCAGTTGTTGCTCTCCTCCGGCATCTTGGATGCATGTATTGTTGCAGAGTTTTCTCACAACCTTCCACGGTGTTCCCACTAGAGGGTTTGAGTGAGAGACTTCCTTCAAATTGGAATATTTTCCACCTCCCTTTAATTGGGTTTTTCAAATGGCAGCTGCAGAGCCGTCACTAACTAAACTATCCCAAGCCTGGAGGGAAGGTGACCTAGGCCTTGGACCCCAGAGGTTTCCTCCTCATAGGGTTTTTTGTCTCTCCTCCATTGCCTCAGGTCATAACACCTAGTCAGCATAGCTGTTTCTCCTAGTTTCTTAAGGTAGGTTCCACTGTTGGATGGAGGTGGAGGATGTCCTGCCGTTCCCTCTCTCCTTAGGGGATCCCCTAATCTCACCACAAACCATCAGTATCATGCTACGCAAGCCTGGGTATTCATTACGTTATCCAACTGAGCATCTCATTGCATTATCAAACTGCCTATGCTTCTCCACTACTACGTTACAGTTACTGCTTGCTCATATGCTTCGTGTTGCCTTCTTATTGGGGATGATACTACATTTCTTTTGGGGATTCCTAAGGTACCTTTAGCCACGGGAATCGTCCTGTGGCACCTCTAGGGGTGGAACCCTCAATGAGGGTTCCTTGCCTTCGTACCCCTACAGGGTGATAATTCCTCTGGAATAGAGAGTGCGAATGGCCAAAACCAAACTAACACAGTTGCACAAGCATAACACTATACTGGCTGCATAGATCAATGAATTGGAAAGGCTTTGCCTGGAGTTCAGTGGCCAAGCAGCCAGCCACTCCCACTTACTGAGCTATATAAGCAGTTCCTCTCAGCCTCATTGTGAAGCATTTTTTCCTTGCCCCACCATCCTCCCCTCCACCTCCAGCAGCAGCACCCTCTCCTTAGGGGGATTCCTAAGGTACCTTTAGCCACGGGAATCATCCCATGGCACCTCTAGGGGTGGAACCCTCTCCAAGTGTTCCTGTTTCGCACTTCTAAGCAGGGGTGGTAATCTCTGGAATAGAGCGTGTGAACAGCCAAAACCAAACTAACACAGTTGCACAAGCATAACACTATACTGACTTTGGTAGGTCAGTGAACAATAAACTAACGACAGTTGCCTGTACACAATATGCACGTAAAGTCAGCATATGATTGGATACAACCATGCATACAAATACTTAGACCACATATTTACAGATAAACACAAAAACAAGAACACAAGCGCACAGATTTTTTAAGCCTTATACCTTACATGACCCTTTTGGGAGCAGACATAATCTTTGGGAACAGAGACTAGTTCCATCTGGGCCACTCCACAAGGGGTGGAGAAGTATAAAGTATATATCGGTATAGTACATACAACTTAAGCAGAAGCTTAATGTTCAAATACAAAGTTATGAAAAGAACTAATATTAAGGGTATGACACAGGGAGATGGATAGTCATTTTTTTGTGGGCACTACCACATTTGCCCCAATGTTAATAGAGAAGAATAGTAGCGAGTGAGTATTCAACAGAGAGTTGTAATTCTTCAAGGCAGTTATGTACAGATCAGTTATAGTTGTGTTAATAACTTAAGCTACACATGCCATTTTAACCAAAGCATAATGTGTCATTATGGTTTAGGATAACATATGATGGGAGGTATACATACACATTTTGCACTGCCTAGGATCTGGCCCAATTGCTCTGGCAACCATGCTTTTCTCAATCTATTTTGTTGTTGCTATAAATGACTTATTTTTATACCTCTTCCTGCTCCCTCACCCCCAGAATGCACCTGGAAATGAGCTTTGGCTTAGTGCGCCTTTCCTGGTCTCCAAATTTCAATAATATAATCCAAGTATTACAGGTACTGAAAGGCGTCAAACCATGTAGTCTTCCGTTATAGAACAGTCCATGAGAACAGTAGTGTGCAATAAAAGTTACAGAAAATGTAATGTATGTACTTACTGCCCTGGTATCTCAACTATGGCAAATATTTCAAAAAATGACTGAGTTTTACTACGAAGTCAAATGCTAGTCCAATAGTAAACAAAAATAACAGCAAACTCGCGAAAGTGATTGGGGGAGGTCATGGAGTACTACTACACTCTGTATGTCATGATGAGGAAAGATAAGCAGTTCTTAAAATGACTGCGTAATGCCTTTTTTTTTTAAACAGTCAGCATTAATACATAACCATGTTATTATCATCCTTTGTATACAGGTTGATAAAGCAACAGGGCTCCAAGAATATTTCTGCCGAAAGTGAAAGGCAAAATTGACAATATGACGTAATGTGGCAGTTGAGTGTACAACAAGACAAGTAAAGACAAGTATGGAAAGACCTTCTGAAAAACTCATAACACTTCAAAACCTGCTTAATTTGCTTCAGGGTTTTGTTCAATCAATTTTTTAAACAGATATACACAGTTGCAGGTTACAGACAGCTGTTTTTGAAGCCCACCCAGTTGCTAAGAGAAACTGTGCACATCAACTGCCCCTGTCTTGCTGACAGCAGAGGTACACTAGCACACAGGACTGCAACACTCACACCTGAGAAAAAATACGCCTGTAATGTCACTACCCCAATGTCGTTATTACTTCACTGATCATCAGGCTTACCGGCAGAATATGCACTCAGACAGTGCTCAACAGCCCATGATCAGTAACAGACCAAAATATAACCCCTACCCAGATTTACTCAAATACACCATATTGTAAACACCAAACACAGGTAAAACTGATCATGAAAAACGTTCACTATCTCTTTCAGAAACTCTGGTGGTAATACTCACTATGAAAAGTGGTACCCATGCTTGTCTACGCTTTTCTGAAAGAACCCCTTTCCTTGTTCCTGGCCAAAAATCTTGTACCCCTTTAATCCAAACAGAGGGTGTCAGTTATGGTATCCCACTACTCCCCCATTTAGAATAAAGTGAGGAACCAGATTATCAGACTGCAACAGATGGACACAGCATTTTGTTAAAACGATCTAAGCCCTGATACCATACAATCGGTGTTTGCACCTAGAAGCTGACTTTAATTTAGTTTATGAAGTTTACCATTTGAAAGCAACATGCTCCCCATTCTCATTTTGCTTACCTTCAGCTTCATTCTCTTGCATTAATTTATTTTATTTTTTTATTTATTTTTTGTTGACCGGGTAAGTGCACTAGACAAATCCTGCCTATTTTCAGGCACGACCAGGGGGAGGGGGATACAGATGAATGCCAACTGACCTTGAACCAGATTAAGCTGTTGGTGGTATTTTTAGTGAATGAGGGAAATTTGGCCAGGACACTGGGGAAATTCCCCTACTCTTTTCGATAAGTGCCATGGGATCTTTAGCATCCACCTGAACTACCACCAATCCAGGCAGAGGGACCTCGGTTTAACGTCTCATCCGAAAGACGGCACCTCAGAAGTGCGGCACCCCTCTCATGCTGCACTACAGTGTCAGTACTGGGATATTAACCCAAGTGCCAGATGTGGGAACTGAACCCACAGCCCTCTGATCTCCCGGCCTCAGAGGCGAGTGTGCTACCTACTGAGCCACTGACAAAGCTTAAGCCAGTCTCCTGCGTTGGAGCTGGTGACCATTCCATTATTTTACCCTATGTCCACTACTCCTTTGCTGTGACCAAATATCTGTCCCAGCCTAATTTGAAAGCCCCACTGTTTTGGCCACCATTTCCTCTAGCAGTCTGTTTCACTTGCCCACCACTCTTTCTGTGAAACAGTGCTTGTAGCCACGAGTGTTATCTGACATGCGACCATGATTCCCAATTCCCAGACACCTTTCCCAATCAGATCTTTATATTTTTTTCCTATTATTTGAAACACAACAAATTGCTGTGATGATACATTATGATTTATTTTTACAAAATTATTGCAATACGCAAAACGTGATGCTGTGACGACAACACTATTCATAGGGTGGAAATTTACAACAGAGTTAAGCAAAAGGGACATTTCTGGTAGCACGGGCATTTGATTGCAACCACAAATGACAAAGCTGCTTTTTAAGTTTCCAGCGAGATCTTTCACTATATGTGGGCATGGCCAGCAAGACCCATGTAATGCAATGTAATAATGTCGACCCTCTATAACAACTGGGTATCCAGTCTTGATAAAACATCATAATAACCCGCTGAATTCCGTAATAACGTGATTGCAGGTTATTACGGCATTTTCCTCCTCGCTCGCACGTCACTGAAGCGTGAAAAAAAGAGCACACTGTATCTGTGCAAGTACAACGGCCACTGAGGGACACGCTCACTTGCCCAAACAGTTTGCAGTTTTTCTCTCTGAAACCTTGCACCAATTATTATAAAAAAATAATATTTGTGCAAAGTTTGTTTCATGAGTATTTTTCACACACCCTCAGTGTGTGATAATTTCACAAACCCCTCAAGCTTTGCTCTTGGGTTTTATGGATTATCACATACCTCGGGTGTGATAAAAAGCCTCATAACACACACCTGCACAGGCATCATTCTCTACGTATACTGCCCAGAGAACATTAACTGAGCATTTCAGTTGGACCACACTGTTTGCACTGGGATTCTTTTATTGTCTGCCACTGTGGCTAAAGCAATCAAATAAAGCAATCAAAACAATTTAGCAACACAGAAATACTTCAATGGAAGCCATAGTCATTTTACAGTAATCATTTTTTTTATTCTTTGTTAACTCATTGCCTCCACAGGCTCATTCTGAGATTACACCACTTGCCTCCTGAATCTCCTGTATACTTTTAACAGTGAATCCTGGGCCTTTCTAAGCAAAATCAAGCCATAGTCAGCATGTCACAAACAAATGCTAATAGCTCAATAACTGTACATGCTAGACACAAAGTATGAGTGGCAGAGTTATTCAGCACAAAATTGCCTTTCAATGGTGGCATGCATGTAATATTAAGTAATTTTGTATTTTTCTATGCTGGTCGAAGAGCAAACTAAATATTTTTCACTAAAAAGGGCAACATAAGCCATTTTTTGTTAGAAAATATGTAAAATATCAACACCAAATTAAGCATACAGACATTAGATGGTGTTTTGATATTATGTTTGCTAAAAAAGATATCTTTTACTATAAAATGTCATTTTCCCATTTTAGTCACGATGCTTTGATGAGATTTGAGGCTAAATCTCAACCACACACACCATATCATAAACAAATGCGTACAACTCAAAAGTATACATGATACACACAAAGTATCAGCATGAAAGTTGATAAGCACAAAAATGCCTTTCCAGTGGTGCTATGCAACCAGTTGTAATCAATACAGTTTTTATTTTATACCTGCTGAAGTGCCAAAAAAGTGAATTTTATTCAAGCTGCTTAAGTGAATCTTGATGGAAAACATGTCAGCTATACACACCATACCATAAACAAATGCAAATAACTCCTAAAGTATACATGATATACACAAAATATCAGTGACAAAGTTGTGCAGCATAAAATTATCTTTCCAGCGAGTGTTATGCAGTCAAATATATATTATATTCTGTTACAATATATATTAAAATATATAAGTGACTTCTCCAGACGTTGCAAGGACACACTGGGAGTCAGTAGCCGACTTCTGCAGACGTCCTCAGGACACACCAGTGTTTTTTTACCGACAACTACAGGCGTCTGCTAGGACACAATGAGTTAACAGGGTTAGGCCCACTAGGCACAAGTGCCTCTCTTCTGGGGTGACCCAGGAACTTTGATGTGGTTAAATGACTAGCTCACAGTTACAGAGTATGCAAGTGGAGTTTGGGGGACTCAGACTCAGGTCTGCGAGATGTACCAAGCACATTCACAGCGTCTTACTCTAACCTCTAAGCTATACCGCCAGCCCCTCTAGACTATATTACATTATAATACAAGTGTGGCAGTTTCTGCCTTTAAAGCTTTAGCCACCAGGGCAAACTGGTTAGAAATTCCTTTCGCCCCTAAGGAAGTCTGTCACCAGTTAACTACATGGATAATGATGACATACAGTAGCTACAGGGTTCCTGATCCTTGGCGGCCTGAAGTGCTGCACACACTCACAGACAGATGTCTGTAATTGTCTCACTTTAATGGGCTTCTTGTCCCACTACAATACCCACATGCAGTACACAGTGTACTGCACTATAGGCTCTGTGCAACAGTCCCAACACACAGTTTTCTGTGTACAGAATCTGCCAAATTATAGATTCTGTGCACTGCTCCTCTTATATATATACACACACACACACACACACACACTCACTTACTTTTTGGAAAACTCCCACTGTTTTGATAAATCTGTTTCCCTTCTGTTGTGAGTTGCTCTCAGACTGGGAATGCAGCAACTCCTGCTGCATCAGCAGTGGGGGTAAGTGTCCACTTTTACTGTGTGATTTAAACTCACAGTCCTGCTGACCGGTGTCCATCACAGAGTGTTTGCTCCAGCTGAATGACTGGGTCCCCTGCACCACCTTGTAGATCGGACAACAGATCATCTGATGTAAAACAATTTACAGCAAAAAAAATTGGAAAAGGAAGCTCTGCTCTGAACGTTCAGCCTACTCTTGCCTAGTTTCACCTCAGCATTCATAAAATCAGCATTAAGAGTCCACATGTCAGGGTGCAGGGTTTTCTCACATCAACAAACTGCAAAACTAGGAATGAGTGGCTGAGAGAGAGAGACCAGTCAGCTAGGGGAGAGAGGGCAGGGAGAACTTTCCGTCTTCTAAGTTAATTTAAGACTCTGCTGTCAAGGTTTTTTTTTTTTTTCCTGTCAGTCACCAGTGCTTTAAAACAAAGTTTTATTTATTTATTTTTTAAAATAGCACTCTGATGTGCAGCCAGCGGGACTGTTGTGAGGGAGGATGCTGGGGTGGCAGGCAGACTACTGCAAGTCACAACTCACTCGGGCTGTAAAACAAACATCATCAAGGGGAAACAAATGATTTAAAGCACTCAGCTACAGTTTTTTGGGCCTTAAAAATCCATATATTATATGCATTTTGTGTCTTATCTATTTATTTCTAAGGGCTTTTGTGTTCTCGACAGTAGTCTGCGGTCTGGAAACCTGAGGACTCAAGCAACTCAGCAGCTCTCAGAAATAAACAGATAAGTCACAAAATGAATAAAATACAGCACGTTTTACGGCTCAAATGCCTTTCGCTGACTGTGCTTTAAAGATTAATTGCAATGCTGTATTTTTGTAACTAGTTTCAGTAACGTCTGTGTAATGTATACATTAAACACTGCTTGGTAAACATGAAATGTTGAGTGTTTTGACATTTTTTTATTTCTAATACAATCACACTGACCTGTCTGTCCAAGTCTTGCAATACTGATTACTCAGATTATTTATTATCGGCTCTCTGAGGAGCGCTGATGTGAAGCTACAGCACACGGAGTCGCTGATCAGATAAACTGGCTCATGCACTGTAGCAAAAGTTCCCAGCACATCAGCATCTATTAAAAAACTGAAAGTGTTGGCCAGGAAAAAGAATGTTTCCTGTTTAATATGTTTAGTAAAAAAAAAAATGCAAAATGTACTGTGTGCCCTATTCTCAGCAAACCGGTATTGCAAGCAGCCCACCTCACAAAGCATAATTAAATCCACTCCTCAAGAGTCATTGCATCAACTGTCTACACAGCATATAATAAAGACAGAGGCCCGGATATTCAAACTTCGCGAGGCTGTGGCGCAAGCCTGGGTGCAGCTCAACTTGGTTGCGCAGGGGTGTGGCCTGGGCGATACTCAAGGGAGCTGCACCATGGCACAGCAGCTTTGAATATCACACCCTGGCCACCCCCACTGTGCATGGTGCAGTGGCACTGCACCAGCGCAAGTGGCCAGAGTGGAGCATGGAGATGCGCTTAGCGCAAGTGCCATTGCGCCATTCACAGCACCTCACTGATATTCCAAAGAGTACATGCAAATGGGGCCATATTTTATGCAAAGGCGCACATGGGGCCGTTGCGTATCATCTCTTCATTGCATCCCATTATTAGCGCAGTGTGCCGATCCCAAGCGCTCTGCGCCTGGCATCCTGCCAGGGCAGCAGCTCTCAGGACCGACACCCCTGCAGCCCGATTGCAGGCATTTGTCTAAAAAGAAATCCTCATCTAATATCCCTGGTGGTCCAGTGGACGTATATGTGCCGATCGCGGGCATCGGTATAATAAACCCCTGTCCAATTCCCTGGTGGTCCAGTGGACTGCTATGTGCCCTGATCACGGGCATTGGTATAATAAACCCCGTCCAATATCGGTGGTCCAGTGGACGATCGCTGCCGATCGTGGGCATCTGTTTAAATCACCCCCGGCCAATATCCTGGTGGTCCAGTGGACGCACTCTGCCCGATCGCGGGCATCTGTAAAACATAAAAGCGTCCTATTACCCTGGTGGTCTGGGTGCCCCCCTCCCCACCCACCCACTGGCCACCGCCCCCGGTTAGCCAGGCGTGCGGCAACACCCACCTGCAGCCATGCCGCCCCACTGACTGATAGCTCGCGTAGGGCTGCCGTCATTGGTTCTGGCGTGAGCCAATGGGCATGCAGCCATACCATACTACACATTCCAGATATGTGAATGAGACTGAAGAAAATGAATGTAACCCCCAGGTGGCGCTATCCCAAGGGCTACTACCCCTGCCTGCTTGGCTAGTTGCAGGTTGAAGGGCCTGGGTACAGAAACAGGTGCCTCCACCTGGAGTACAGGGTTGTAAGTGGTCAAGCTAACCTGGGTACAGCCTTCCAGGACACTGTAACACCCCTCTTTCCCCTCTAGTGGCCTAAACTGTAAGCAACACACACTTTCACAGTGATCCCTATTCAGTATACAATTTCCCTCTTGGTTGGCACTTACCACCAGGACAGGTTTCACTAAGTCAGTCCTGGGGACCCCCTGTAAAACAAGGTTAGGCACAGTAAACAACAACCATAGAGTGCTTTTGGTACAAACTGGAACCACAGACAGATTGAATGCAAAAAGAGATCTGATTTATTCAGGGGTCTTGAACAAGGAAGGGGCATAATCAGGTTGATTGGCTTAACGGCTAAATCAATCAGACAGTCATACATGCATTTCAGGGTTCCTACACAGTCACACACTCTGGGTACCCAGGTAGGAATGAGGTGGGCTAGCCAGGAACGTTGCCCAGGGTAGGCCGGCATCGCAGCTGGTTGGGGCCCTGTGATGGAAGAAAACAACATGCACAACACACACTAATCTGTTTCTTTCCACCACTCTAGTGCTTGTACCAACCTGCTTAATACAGGTATTAGCTGTTGCAGTGGTGCACTTCTTTGACGCAAGTGACTTCTGAGATGGTACAAGAAATTCCTAATTAGCAGTCTGGCCGCTGGCACCACTGCTGTGGTAGAAGCCATGTAGCCCAGAAGTCTCTAGAATTCCTGTGCAGTCCTTGTTTGACCTATCTGGAATGTATTTTCAGTGAATCAAAGTATCTGCCCTTTCCAGAGAAATAAAGGTTTTAACCAGTTCTGTGTTTAAATCCACACCTATGAACGGCAGAATAGCTGGGTCCCAAGTGCACCTTTTCTATGTTTAGGAGGAAACCTACCTTCTGCAGGGTGTTCCTCACTGTTTGCTGTAAATTGAGCACACTGCTTCTTTTCTTGTTTGTCCACATACTATCCAGTTGTTAAGGTAAGTAAATACCACAACACCGTGCCTGTGTAGTTAGGCTGCCACCACCGACAAGCACTTTGTGAACACTCTGAGTACTGTCTTCAGACCAAATGGTATTGCTTTGAACTCTAACTTAGCATGCCCTACTGTGAATCTCACAAACTTATTGTAACAGGGTCTTACTGAGATGTGCAGAAATGTGCCTCCAGTGATCCTTTTTTTTTTTTTCAGTTGTTTAACCAGGAGTAGCACACTAAGCTGACAGCTTTTTTACAGGTGCAACCTGGGAGCACAGGGAAGTTAAATGACTTGCTCGGGGTCACACAGTATGCAAGTGGAAGCTGTGGGATTCAAACCCAGGTCTGGTCTGCTGGATGTCACCAGATTTACTGCTCAGAGCCTTAAACCACTGCGCTATACTAACCAATCCCCTTGTTGTAGGGATAGAATCATTGTCTTCAGTGTTACCTTGTGAGCTTTTTTTTTTCCAGGTGTCTGTTCGGAAGCCTCCGATCCAGACTCAGTTGCCATTTCCTATGTTTCTTCCAGGTTACCCATAAGATCACTGAAGGGAACACAGCCCAGTTCAGAATCACGCACAGAAAAGAGTTAAATGGCAATCGCGCTGTTTCAATATGCCACAAGGCAGACATAGCGCAAAGCAAACCCCATCATTTGGCCCCCTGCACTCACCTTGCGGTATGTGTAGAATTACTATTACCACGCCATGGTCGTCATGGATCATCATCCCAGTGAAACTTGGCAGGAACACAATGTTGGTGTTAGGGTGCACAGCATGTGCAGTGCAATGCATGCGCTGTTTCACACACTTTATGCGATTATTCTGATGCTCATAGTTTGCCACTGTGTTTTCAGCACGATCTTGAGGGGGATACCGTTTCTTCCAAGTGAGAAAGTACCCAAAGAAGAAACCCTTTGGCAGCTGGAAAACTGGGATCCTCTCAGCAATATTTAAACCTAACAACTTTCTCACCTCTAACTCCAGCAGTTTTTGCTTTAGAAACTGAGCTGAAAACACTGAATTTACTTACTGTAACTTTAGAAATGTTGCTAACTGAAGGGTTAAGCCGTCTCCAATTACCTCCAAAATCCTTCTGTCTGTGGCAATCCTTTTCTGGTCTTTGAGGTAATAAGAGAGGCACACTCCCACTGGCAATTGGTCTATGGCAACAGAGACAAATATATCAGGAGTTGGGATTGCCTGGGCAGGGGGAGTTGATGCAGATTTCTGTCTGGTTCCCATTATGCCTCATCTTCTCACTCTCCCTGTTTGCATCTGAACTGTGCGTTTAAGGCACACTTATCTGCTGAAATAGGCCCTTCCCATGCCTCCTCTTCTGTAGGGCCTGTAAGGCACAGCAGACATACTATTTCTGTCCAGTTCTTAAAAGTTCTGTTTTGCTCATCAACATTTTTCACATTTACCACTGTTTTGTTGCCATATAAAGAGGTACCCTCAAGAAATCAGCTGTCTTCTTTTGCACGTCCTGTGACAAACCAATGGTTCTAAGCTAAGAAATCTTCAGACAGACACTGACTTCGCTAGGGCAGTGTCATTCACATAAACAGCCATTTGAAACTGGTATTTGGCAGCTTCCAAACCTGCCTTCACTGTATATGCTAGATGAAGCTTATGTTAGAAAGGCAAGCTCTCACTTCCCAAGGGGGCTGTATTTCACAAAGTCTGTTGGAAAATGACAGGATAACTCAGGTAGGCTGCATGTGTTAACAACAGGGTGGAGGATGTATATACCTTTTTAGCCATTAGATCAGTTTCTCTGGTATCTTTTTCAGGAGGTGCAAATGAGAAATTAACCTTTGCCTTTTTTTTTTTTTTTAACCATGTTTCTTGCCCCTCAGCCTGGAACTCTCTCAGGCCTCCTGCTCACGCCAGCTTGCTCTACCTCCCGCTGTGTTCCTTGATCATCTTCAAGGTTGTTGCGGTTCCCCGGGTCGGGCAGGTCAACCTGGAGAGACTGCGGGGGCAGTGGCGGGGAACCAGTGTTGAGAGTGTGGCAGTGGCAGTGGCTGTGGCAGGGGCTGTCACATATCCAGGGCTAGAGAGGGTATTTTGGTAGTTAGCCCCAAGATCCCCCCTCCCCCCTGTGTGGGCACGTCTGACACTGGCGCATGGCAACCCTGCCTATGTCAGCCATGCTCTGACGTGCAGCCTGGCTGCTCAATGGTGCCTCCAGTCTCCATTGGAGGTCGCCAGAGCACCGGGCGTCCCTTACCCTCGCACCTGGACAGCAGAGCTGCCCAGAGGGTTCTCAATCCGTCTCTCTCCCCTACTGACCCCCAACTCCTGAGCTCGCTCCCGAACTCGGGGTCGTCAGCACGGCGCGAGGTGTGGCACCTAGCACCTCAACCCTCAGCACCACTGGGCCAGCCATAACCTTTGCTTTCTTGTAAACAGCTGTCCGAATAAGCCACTCAGGGTCAGGGGTTGTACAAATTAACTCAGAGACATCATAGGGTACCAGATATATTTTCCCAGTCTTCCTTTTTATAGCCATTGAGGTTGAATACATAGCAAGAATCTTTTCAGTGACATTCTTAGAAGCCTTATAGATGGATATGAATAGCTGTTTGTCGGGGTAAGATCCAGCAAACTCATGCGTTCAGCTCCTCTGTATCAACTTCTGACTCAGTGACAAGTAGATTTAGCATATCAGTCATTTGTCTCAGAAATGCAACCTAGGATAAATAGTCCTCATTTACCCTGGGAGAGGAACTAAAGTTCTCACCAGCAGTATCCTCTGAGCTGGTATTTTCCTCCATGTTTATGAACTGTACATTGGCTGTTTTACAGGAGTACATACCTGTAACGCTGTTGCAGAAGCTGGTACAAACAGTACTGTTCAGCTGTTCTTTCTTTGTTTTGCATTAGGGCAAAAAAAAAATTCACGGAGCTTACAATCTTCAAAATCCTTATCTAAGCCCATGCAATCAACGCAAAGGTCGTGGCCATCTGCTTTTGCCCACAAGCACTTACAGGACATATACTGTTTGAATCCTGTTGGCCATGCTTTTTTTTTTTTTAGGCCCGCCTGCCCTGCCAATTTGACAGATATAAAAGGAAAAATTTGTTTTAGGGTTTATAGTTGAGAAAAAAGTACAGCTGTTTTAAAAATGAAGTTAGTAGCCCAGCAGTAGTCACTGATTGTGGAACTCCTCCACATTTGGACTAAAACTTACTAAAGATTGACTTTTCTGTGGGCCAGCAATTTCAACGTGGCTTAACTGTAAGAGTTAGCAGTATACAATATTGGGTATCCTTATAATGCTCCATAGGAACGCTCTTTCTGCCAGTCAAGTTATGGATTAGCAGACTTAAGGTAGTTTTACAGAATATCCACATATAGGCTGACCCTTTTGGTTACCGATATAATAGCCAACATTGGCAGGTTACAGTACTAGTTTGTTTTATTCAATTGGGATATATTAAACAGACATTGGCTGCATAACAGCTTCATTCTTTAGGTATACTAGCAAGAGAAGGAAGACAAGGGGAAGGATTGTGAGACTTACTGAAGAGGGCGACAGGGTAGTGGAGAAAGACACTGACAAGGTGACCATCCTCAACAAATACTTCTGCTCCATATTTACGGAATTAGACAATGAGGATGGTCCCAAATAATAGAGAAGGGCAAACGGAGAAGGGATGGACATTAGACCTTTTTCAGAGGACAGAGTAAAAAGAGCACTAGAACAGCTTAGGGTGGTTAAAGCTATGGGGCCCGATGTGATACACCCAAGGATCCTAAAGGAGCTCCGGGAAGAACTGGCTAAACCTCTGGCTAAGCTGTTCAGTGGATCACTAGAACCAGGCGTGGTTCCAGAGGGGGTGGAGGAGGGCACAAGTGGTACCCCTGCTCAAAATTGGTAGCAAGGAGGAGGAGGCGGAAAACTACTGCATGGTTAGTTTGACCCCGATGGTACGTAAAATGATGGAAACCCTACTTAAGGAAAGGCTGGTGGACTACCTAGAAACAAGGGGGCTGCTGAGCCCAAGGCAACATGGATTAACTGCAGGGAGGTCATGCCAGACCAATTTGATTGATTTCTTCGAGTGGGTGACAAAGGAAATAGACCAGGGCAGAGCGATAGATGTGAACTATCTGGACTTCAGGAAGGCCTTCGAGACAGTCCCACACAGGAGACTAATCCACAAGCTGGGAAATCTGAGGGTGCGGACAGAGGTGGTCACATGGGTTATAAACTGGTTGCGCAACAGAACACAAAGAATGGTAGTAAATGGGGTTAGCTCACAGGAGGGATGGGTAACAAGTGGCGTACCCCAGGGATCAGTGCTGGGACCAGTGCTCTTCAGCATCTTCATAAGCGACATTGCAGAGGGTCTAGAAGGGAGGGTTAGCCTGTTTGCGGATGATACAAAGCTGTATAATAGGTTAGATAAACAGGAAGGTATAGAAAAAATGAGGAGTGCTCTGAAGAGGCTAGAAAACTGGTCTAAAGAATGGCGTTTTGGGTTTCAATGCAAAAAAGTGCAAAATTATGCACCTAAGGAGAGGGAATCCTAGGGCTGAATATAAACTAAACGGAGTAACACTGGAGGCCACCACAGAGGAAAAGGATCTAGGGGTAGTCATAGAAGATAACCTCAAAGTGGCTAAACAGTGCGACAAAATAGTTGGAAAGACTAACCGAATGCTACAGTGCACAGGGAGGGGTATAACAAATAGAAGGAGGGAAGTGGTGGTACCGTTATGCAACTCCCTAGTAAGGCCTCATCTGGAGTACTGTGTTCAGTTCTGAAGGCCCATCTCCAAAAATACATAGACAGGATGGAGACAGTACAGAGGAGGGTGACAAAAATGGTATTGGAGATGCAGTATAAGTCATATGAGGAGAGACTCAGAGCTCTAAATATCTACTCCCTGGAGGAAAGGGGGGGGACATGATAGAGACCTTAAACTATCTAAAGGGGATCAACCAGGTACCAGAAGGGAGCATCTTTCACATGAAGGAAAATAGCAGAACAAGGGGGCACAGCATGAGACTAAAAGGTGGAAAACTTAGAGGGAACTTGAGGAAATTCTACTTCACTGAAAGGGTGGCGGAAAGATGGAACAGTCTCCCCCAAGGAGGAGTGGTGGTGGTGGCCACGTTTCTGGGATTCAAGAATGCGTGGGATAGGCACATAGGAATTATCATGCTAGGGCGAAGGAGTGGGGCTTGTAGCATTTAGGGTACCTTAAGCATTAGAAAGAGGGATAGGGCAGACTGGATGGGCTACAAGGCCCTTATATGCTGACAACATCTATGTATCTATGTGAGAATTTTATGCAATGGTAATTGTTAGTGGGAGCCTTCTAATAGACATACCAAGGAGGAATGTGTAACAGGACTCTTGTCTTAAGTTATCTGTGGTAATTTTGATGAAGCACTGCCATTGCCTGTGATGCACTTTTGTTATATGTTATTTTTTTACAGACTGTAATAAAAAGAAATAAAAAATGAAGTCTAATTTAAACAAAACAGATTTATTTTTGTTTGATTTGAAATCAGGTACCTGAACTGGGAGCTGGTCAAAATCATAGTTCACTCATTTCTTGGAACCAGTAAAATAAAAAAAATACATAAAATTAAATAAAACTGAGCTAAACTAACACAGTGTATCAAGCAAACTCAAAGAGACTGGAACAGGGCTCAGTGGGGACTGATCTCTTTAGCTGAAGTGGCTGCTGGTACGTTAGGGGAGCGTGAGCACATTGCAGAGTTTGAACTGTCTAACGTTCTATCTGGGGGACAACGCCTTAGGGCTGAAATGTTGCAAATCATAATTAAGCTGTTCTTGCTGGAACCAGAACTTTTTTATTTATTTAGTTTTTGTTGACCAGGAAAGGGAAGCTAAGCAATTCTGCCTATTTTTAGCCTCATCCTGGGGGGAGGGGGAGAGAGAGATGCAAAGTGGCATACTGAACCAGATTAAGCTGTTGGTGTTTTTTTGTTAGTGAATGATGGAAATTTGGCCAGGTCACCAGGGAAATTCCCCTACTCTTTTCAAGAAGTACCATTGGATAATTTATATCCATCTGAACAACCACCAGAACAACAGCCAAGATCTCGATTTAACATCTCATCCAAAAGATGTCACCTCAGGAATGCTGCACCCCCTCATGCTGTACTAGAGTGATAGTACTGGGACTTACTCCAAATTCCTGGTGTGGGGCTATAGCACTGGGACTTAAGTTACCCCAAATTCCTGGTGTGGGGCTAGAACCCACAACCTTTTGATCTTCCTGCCTCAGAGAGGAGTGTGCAACCTGCTGCTTTCTGTTAAAGTACTCCCAGTTTTCATTTTTCACTGTAACCTCTTATTGACAGGGGCGTCTTATAGTTCAAGCAATGTCCTAAAATTAATAAGAATGCTTGCAATCTAGCACCTCCTTAATGTAACTGGAGGATATTATCACTAGGTGTGGTGCAACCTAGAAAGGTTTTGACTGGTTCGAATTATTTATAATCCTGTGAATTAGAGAAAAAAACTCCAACATGCAGAATGAGATACCTGATCTACAGTATTCAATACAGTGAGTAAATAAATCATCATTTGAAAAAAATACAGTAGAAATTGCTAATTTGGTAGGGACTAAACAAGCAGAATTAGGGTAGAATTCCACTTGACAAACTTGATAACAAAAATCAAAGCCAGCGACCCGGGTTTGGGAGCAAACTCGGGACACCGGGGATCGATGGGGGCGGCCGAGGATTGAGCAACCATAGGGGCTGCTCTCCTTCCCGCAGGGTGGGGTGGGATCGCCTGGCATGTCAGCGGCTCCTGGTGGAGCCGGGAGCACTGCAACTGCGATCTGGCAACGCGTATCTAAGCGTGCCCTGGCGACGGGCAGGGATCATGCATCCCACGCCGGGGAGTGCACGCTGGGTGGTTGGAGGGAAACAAGACCACTAAAGAAAAACAGAAAAAACCAGTCTGAGGGAGTAGGTGACGGCACCTGCCCCTATCCCCATTGCCAGGTTCGTGTTACCTGATCTTCCTGGTTCCTCCATCCGGATCTTCTCCACGTCGGGGTCTATCTCTAGGAGTGCCCAAAGAGGAGGGGCGGACCCACCCCGGAGGGGTTAAGGCGGGGGTACCAACAGTAGATAGAGGAGGAGGAGGAGAGGAGGCACAGAAGGAGGACTTCAGGCAGGGGAGGATCAGGCAGGATGCCTGAGAGAGGCCCCCCAGACCGTGACCGGAGGGGAAAAGAATCAAGGGGAAAAAAAAATCTAAAGCCAGCCTGGTGGCGCTGAGGGTTGAGGTGCAGGACACCACACCTCACGCTATGCTGGTGACCCGGGTTTGGAAGTCAGCTCGGATCATCAGGGGTCAGCTGGGGGACAGTGAGGAGCAGGACTGAGCAGCCGCTGGCAAGCTCTCCTCTCCTAGGGATGGGTTCTGTGGCATCCTGGCACAGCAGTGGCACCCAGTGATGACTGAGAACCTCTGCAGCTGGGATCACTCGAGAAGGGTACAGGAGGAGGCCGAGGTCTACAGGAGTCACGCGGGAGAGCATGACTTGGCGTGCTGGCATCATTGCACGCCCTCCTCCTCGGGGTGACGCCCTCCTCCTCGGGGTGAAACAAGTGGAAAAACCCTGGTAGCCAGGAGGACAGCGGACACCGAGGGAGCGGCACACATGCCCACCACCAATCCCCACCCAACCAGCTCTCCTGGATCCTCTCCTCTGTCTGGGGCCACAGTGGGAGAGGATTCTGTCCCTGATTTCCTGGTAGGGGGATTCGGGCAGGGCAGTAGGAGCCACTGGGGGGGGGTCTCACCGGAAGGAGTTCCAGGCTGCTGGTGAGCGGACTGGAAAAGAGTTGAAGAATAAAAAAAATCCAGGGCCTACCCTGACACAGTTGCCTGGGCTCTTATGATTGTTAGATGAGAGGGAGAGAGATTTTATAATAGTGCAGTATGGCTAGATTATTTAGGACTCAGTTCAGGAATTGCCTCGATGGAGTGTGGAGCTGAATCACTTATTAATCAACTAAGCATTAAGAACAGGTTTTAAATTGCTGCAGTATGAGAGGGCGAGGCAACTCAGCAGCATTATTTTGTTGTGCTCTGACACCGGGCCTCTAGTGACTAGATCTCACTGTGCATAACACTTAACGACAGTGCATACATACTGCGTGGACGTAAAACATTAGTGTGACCCCTTTTTTCTCACTCCCTTTCTCGGTAAGCCTGGTGACTGGTAGTGGTGGTGACTGAATGTGATCATACACACTGAAGTGCAGCCACAGAACAGAGCACACTGAAAAAAACAAAAAAACCGCATACCGACTTTCAGACATCCCTCTCCATCTCTGCACCACTCACTGAAAACAAAATGGCAGCAGGGCCAGGCTGCGCAGACGCAGAATCACACCTTACTGTGCTGCTCACTGTGAGCCCCTCCCCATCTCAGTCACTGGTGCACACTGGTGGGTAAGTGGTGAGCAGAGAAGTGGTGCAAGTGTCGAGCCTCTTTTACTTTATTTATTAATTTTACTGCTAAGTAGCTTGCGTTCGGTCAGCCATCCACCACCCAAAAACTTCAGCAGTGACCAGGCCAGAGGCTGCATAGCAGCACCCCTTAATACGCTCCGGGACTACGCTGCTCCCATGTAAGCAGTCTGTAACTTTTTCCCAGACCTTTTTGCTGTGGATTAAGTTCAGTTCAGGCAGTTACATGAAGTGCTCACTGTAATAAGCCCACGCCTCAGTCACAGGCCGCACACGGCACACCAATGTGCTCATCCTGAGCAACAGAGTGGCACAAAATAACATGCTGCCAGCTCTCAATCCCCTTTTATTCATGTACGTTTAACTGGTGCGTAGACGGATTTCAAACAGCCATTCATCCCTCGAAACTTGTAGGCAAATCGACAAGTATCACGGGGGTCAGGAGAGGGGCACTTCTAAATAGGATGGTTTTTGTGGACTGAGGGGGTCGGGTTTGGGGGGCTGTACTGAAAGAGGCTGCCAGCTCTTGGCACTGTGCCAGGAGCTTCCATACAGTACAGTCAGCATTAAACTTTAAATGAAATGAGCTGTTAGCTAGTCTGAGTACAAGCTCATTTTCAATTGGTTGGTGATTTCTAATACAGGCTTGTCTGATAAGTAAGTACAATTTAATCAGTTGTTAACCAGTTTTCTTTGTTTCTAATATTAAAGATTACATCACAGAGTCGATAACTGGTTTGCACTTCACTGTATACTGGATAGGAAATTTCAACATTTAGAGTTAGCAGCTCACTGAAAATGGGTTTATTAAACCGAAAAACAACACAGTATTAATGCTATCCAATGCTTTTTTGCAGTTATCGGAGATATTTTTGCTCCCTCCAGACCTTCAGTGAGAATATTGAAATATTCTCACTGTACGTCCCGGGGAGGTCCCTGGCAGCAGCATGAACTTTCACTTTCTAGCCATAGTGCATAAACTATTTTAATCATTTTATCTGTTAATAAAAACATTTTTCCTCCTTTTATGGCACCTACAAGTTAGCCAGTGTCAATGGACTCCCCAAAAAGCATTTCCCCTGCACAATACCTCCCTCTTTCTCCTTACCAGCAACCTCACTATCCTCACCGTCCTCTCCTTCAGTCCTGGCCAGCAAGCAGTCTCCCAAGGCCTGCATCCACACAAGCTGCACCTACTCGCTTCTAACTTCCTGAGGGTCACTCAGACCACTCGCTCACAACTGTGCATTAATAACATGCGCTTACTCAGTGACACATGCGAAAGTGTCATCTGCATCAATCACTGAAAACCGCTCTATCATTCTGAAAAACAGGTCAGACATCCAACAACATGAAAAAGAACACTGTACTAAACATAAAATTAGTAAAAAAAACAGTAAAAAGCACTGGATAAATAAAATACACCATGCCCCATTCAGAAATATCTGCATATTTCTCCCTTTTGTAGTTTGACCTTTAACATCACTCATGACTCTGCCACTAGAGATGTCATAAGGTCAAACTACACTCGGAAGAAATATCACAGATATTTCTGAATGAGACATGGTATATCCCTCAGATGTGCAACAGTCTGACTCAAAATATGCAAATTATCTTCATGTGTGAAGGGGCAGGAGCATAATTCATGAATGGCAAAGACGCCAGTAAGTCATAAAAGTCCTGCCCCCTCACAAGTGCTAAAAAAACTGCATTTTTTGAGTCAGGCCATTGCATATTTGATATATACAACAGTAGTTTACTACTTATAGCTTTTAAATCTGCTGTTTGAAAATGTCACTGTTTTTCTTTTCAGTTCAACAGCTTCAGTGCTACACTAGGCAATTGCGGGTTCACCAGCATTTAGAGAACTGCTCTCTGACTGGTTCAGTATTCCACTGTGATGACAGTAACAACAACATAATTTTGATATGTTGTTGTTAATGTATGTCAAATAGTCAAGATATAACATTTATCTTGTCATTTTACCCACACTCCTGACAGCTGGGTAGACACGATGTACCTTTAGAATTTAAGTGAAAATAGTTGTTAGTGTTGACATTTGCATGAAAACAGAATTTTTTAACATCCACCCAATCTACACTATTTTTCGTGTCTCTCCAATGAGGCAGTAATACTGTTTGTGACATTACTATCTATTGATCTACTGCTGCTGAATTATGATCTTACAAACAGGCTTATGAATTCAGCAGAGAGAAATGTAGGAGGCCCAGGGTAGGAGGAGAGTGAGATGAAGTCTGAGATGCAACAGTCTTGTTTTCATCTCATTACCAGCCACATCAGAAAGGGACACACTGTGTGTGTGTTTTATTTATTTAGTTTTTACTGACCAGGTGAGCACGCTAGACAATTAATGCCTATTTTCAGGTACAACCCATGAGGTTACAACAGGATACCACAAACAAATGAATTATAAATAGAATAATAGATAGGGGAGTGTGTATTACAAGGGAGTAATACCATTGAGAGGTTCCCTTGTCCCCAGAACCTCAAGATAGAAACATAGAATTTGATGGCAGATAAGGACCGTTTGGCCCACCCAGTCTGCCCATTTCCCTACCTACTGGATAAGCTGCAGATTCTAGTTAACCAGCAGCCTACTTCTTCCTACCCCCACCCCCTAGAATGGCCTTATGACTGTCTCATGCATGCTTGAATTCCACCACTGATTTTGACTCCACAACCTCCTCCGGAAGGCTGTTCCATGCATCCACAACCCTCTCTGTGAAAAAGTACTTCCTTAAATTACCTCTGAGCCCCCCCCCCCCATCTTCAAATTGTGCCCTCTTGTTCTTATACACCTCTTTTTTTGAAAGATGCTACCCTCTTGGACTTTGTTGATTCCCTTGAGGTACTTGAACGTTTCTATCATGTCCCCCCTCTCCCTCCTTTCCTCGAGGCTATACATATTAAGCTCCTTTCGTCTCTCTTCATATGTCTTCCGGTGCAGACCCTGCACCATTTTAGTTGCCCTCCTCTGGACAGCTTCCATCCTATCTATATCTTTGTGGAGATTGGGTCTCCAGAACTGCACACAATACTCCAGATGGGGTCTCACCAGCTGTCTGTACAGAGGGATAATAACTTCCTGTTTTCTACTGGTGATGCCTCTCCCTATGCATCCCAGTATCCCCCAGCCCTCCTTGCTGCCCTCTCCATTGCTTGCCCACCTTTGGTCATCTGATATGACTACTCCCAGGTCCTGTTCCATTTTGTTGTTGTTAGTATCTCACCCCCATTGTACTCTTCCCTGGTTTTGTTTCCCAGGTGCAGTACCTTGCACTTCTTAGCACTGAATCTAAGCTGCCATACATTTGACCATTCCTCTAACCCTGCCAAGTCCCTTCTCATCCTTTCCACCCCACCCTGTGCATCAACTCTGTTGCAGATCTTTGTGTCGTCTGCAAAGAGACATACTTTTCCTTCCAGTCCCTCTGCAATGTCGCTTATAAAGACATTGAAGAGGACCGGTCCTAATACTATGTATTACACCCAAGAAATACATACTACCCTAACTGTTATTTTTTTGTAATGTGTGGATCCTGTACATTGAATGGTTCTTACCTTTTTGCTGTGTGCAGGGTTTCTGCTTAAACGTTCTGCTATGCTGCTTAAAACGTGAACTTGAACTGCAAAATCTTAAAACTAGAACGTGCCAATGATTGTGGCAAAAAATAAGTTTAATGTTTTCTGAGGCAGTATATAACACAGTGGTTTAGGGCTCTGTGCTGCAAACCTGGAGACCTGGGTTTGAATCCGACAGCCCCCACTTGCATACTGTGTGACCCTGAGCAAGTCACTTAACTTCCTTGTGCTCCTAGGTCACACCTGGAAACAAGCTTCAACTTTGCATGCCTTTCCTGGTTAAACAATTTCTCCTTTCCCCTTTTAAACTAGAACTTGTAACTGTATAACTTTAAATCTTTTTGAAGTACTTTTCTGTTGTCGTGCTGGGTCAGCTGTGTTTACTCTCTGTCCAAGTTGGAGCAGATGACATATCTCCGTTTCTTCACTGGTTGTGGGGAGAGATGTATATGTTTTGAGACATCCCCACAGAAACTGCAATGGGAGCCAAAGATGTTGCCTATTGTTGCTGAGTGTTGTGCATTTTCACTGGTGACTGTTGCTAGTTGTCACTTCCTGGTGTGGAGTTTTGATGGAAGGGGACTGTGCACCACGATTTCAGCAGCAGGTTGTGCTCTGGAGGTACAGGGTTGCTGGTGGTCTCCTGAGAAGATGAAGCATATGGCTTTCTGCTTCTTTTCTGATAACAAACTGTAATTATTTATCGATTGGATGTTTTTGTGCCCAGATATTTGGGCTACATCCTTAGGGGGAATGTTTGATTCTATCAGGATCTGGATTGCTGTCTTTCTAGTGGAATGATTCATAATGCATTTTTTTTCTGGGGGGAGTCCTGCTGATTTTTGCAGGAGTTTCACGATGCTCCTAATTTTGTTCTCCCCTACTGTCATGAACCGGTACCAGTAGCTTGTGGCTTTCAGTTTTATGTTAGGAGCCAGGGAAAAGGGCGAGTCTGGAGTTTAGTGGCCTTTGTTTTGCATACTTTTCATAGGCAGTTATGGGGTCTCTGTCTGGGTGTGTATGATGTTTCTATGCATTCGTGAGAGCACTGATCTTACATTACGAATGCCTGCGCCAGTTCTAGTTTTTGTTTGGCACTCATGGTACTCTAGAAAATCATTTCCTGCAGTGTCCCTGCCTGACGCTATGTCTCCCTATCTTAAGTTGCTACTGCTCACTCGTTCTTAGAGCAAAGTGCAGCCCAATATTAAAGAAGAGCATATGTAAGAGGGCTAGGGGGGACTGGTATCCTAGCATGCCACTACTGTTTAGCAAATTTATGTCGGTTTCTGACAAAGGTTCAGCCTGTCTGTGATGGTTACCCATTCTGAGCCTTTTTAAACATTTCTGCTTTGCAGTTCATGTTTCCAGGGTCTGTTTAAATGTTGTCTGGGGACCCTGGAATATAGATGCAGGGTAGTTCCTTTTGGCTAGGTGGTGGTCTGTGCTGCCTAGTATGCCTCGTATTGTGCTGGGCTCGTATTCTGAGCCATCCTGCTCTTTTAGTTGGAGGAGGAAGTCTGCTAGCAGGGTGTCTAATTGATCTGAGGGGATTTCTTCTATTAGTTTGGACTCATCGTTTTTGTGAGGAAGTTTTGAACCAGCCATACATGAAAGGAAGTTTTTTTAATTGTATTTATGTTCTCTTGGTTCTCCACAAAGCGAATCCTCTCTTCTCTGGTGGTTGCTTATTTTGAGAGAGCCATTTCAGTATTTACTTGGTTTTCAGTGAGCGGCAAGTGGGCTTTTAGTGTATGTGACAGTTACAGTGAAAGCCAGCTCCCACTCTGCACGAAACGTTCATGTACTCACGATCCACTGTTTCTATTATAATGCTATCGTTCAGAGCTCTGAATGATAGTATCATGGCACAGAAACAATAATATTATCACTCTCCTAGTGTGTTATCATGGGAAATTTTTTGCATACTTTAGTATAGTATTATTTTTATGTATCCATATATTACAGTACATAAAATAACAACAGGAACAAATAAATAGGAAATACAAAGAAGAAAAATCAAGGTACAAAATATAAATCTGTACAGTCAGAGGCAGCAACATAAAAATTTGGTGCAGTACTAGCACAAGACCCAAGTATATATTAATATTTGGGCTGTTTTTATACAACACCAGCAGTGATTAATTTTCCCTGATAAATGTGTTTATCATGCTGACTGACATCCAGAGAAACATTTATCTAGAGGTTAGACATGTCACAATCACTTTCCTTGACGTCTGCACAGAACCCTACAGAGCAGCTATCACAATGCTGATGACATCATCATCATAATAGGCCTGCGCAGCACTGAAGCCAGCAGTTCAAATCACAGTAAAACAGTAAACTTGTCACAAAAAATCTGATTTCATAAGGTTTAACTATTAAACTGATGTATAAATTGACTACACAATGGTGTGACTCATAATACACAGTCTCCACTTGCATGTGGCCAAGACTTTCATAACTCACTTGTGGCTAGGGTCTGGCACCCCTCATATTTGTAGATAAACTGCATATTTTGAGTCAGACCATTGTGTATGTGTAAGCTAATGTTGGACATCAGAAGTATCATCTCAAGTTGCACTTGATCTCGGATGTCATAAATTGTGAAGCCATGACTAAGGTTATGAGAGGTCAAGTACAATGGAAGAATTATTTGGGGGTCCTAACGATAAATGATTTTTCTGAAATCAGGAATATTTTTAAGAAATTTGTTTGGAGAGGAGGAAGGCTTCAAATTGCTTGGCAAGAATTATGGTGCCAGGAGATAGTGGAGGCTTTGGGTGCCCTGACCCAGTAAAATACAACTAGAGTCAATTAATGTCTACAGTTTGGGAATTGGCCTTCTTCACATTGTCTGATCATGCAATGTATGCATGAATCCTAAAAGATAACTCTCCACATTTAAAATTAAATCTTATGATATTCATAAGGAATATCTAACAGAAAGTAATGGACTCCTTTTTTAAACCATTAATGTTGGCTTTGTATAAAGCAATGCAAAGTATTCTATCAGAATTATTACCCTGGCTCCAGGCAGCTGTTGGGATTTCAGACAGTCTCTGTCCAGTGCCCTTTTTAAAGACCAAAAATAAGCTTAACACTTTAGGCTTTAGATCATGGTTGGCTGTTCTTTCTGCTGGTTTTTTTATCTGACACGCACAGCTGCTCAATCTGTGCCCAGCTGAAATCCCAAAATGGATGGCATCTACTTGACTGAGGCTAAACCCACATAAGACTGAGGTACTGGTGATTGAGCCAGGTTGGAAGGAGGGAGCAGAGGTAGACATGGGAGAGACCGGGCGTCAGCTTGGGTCATCCAGGCTGTTAGCCTGTGCTAAGGTGGAAAATCTGGCGGGTCATTCTTGATGAACAGTTGGCATTGGATGCTCAGGTGTCGACTTTAGTCAGGAGTGGCTTTTGCAATCTGAGAAATATCTACCGGATTATGTCCCTTATCCCTCCTGAAGACCTGCCAACTCTAGTACATGCATTCACGACAGCTAGGCTCGATTACTGTAACATGCTCTCCCCAAGAGTGAGTGGGGGTACCTTACAATGCCTGCAGCTGCTGCAGAATGCAGCTGTCAGGTTGCTGACTGGCCTTTTGAGATCAAGTCATGTGATCTCAGTGTTGCAGGATCTGCGCAGGCCGCTTGTGAAGTGGCAAGTTATCTGCATGGTTGGTTTTCTAACCTATAAAGCCCTACGTGGGTTGGGCCCTGACTGTCTGGTGGAGCTCCTGCATTCCGCCCAATCCTTATGCTCCCCTCCGCTCCTCCTCCTCCTCCGAGGGCCTCCTTTCAATCCTGAGGGCCCAGCTAAAGTTGCCAGGAGATTGTACATTTGAAGCAGCTGGCCCTCTGCTGTGGAATTCTCTGCCAAGGGGATTGAGGGAGGCCCCATCAGTGGAGACCTTTAAAACAGGGAATAAAAACCTATCTGCTTAACCAGGCATTTGGAGATTAAAATAATGATTGTTCCCTTTTTTCAGCTACTGTATACATGTTTTAGAGTATTATTTAAGCCATTTATGTCTGTTTCTATTTATTTAGTGCCTGTCATTTCTGTACGGTGCCCTTAGCCTTCGGGGAAGGGCGCCTTATAAATAAGGCTACAAGTACTACTACAATTTTAAAGGAAGGGAACAATAATTAAATACCAAATGTTTTCTGCTATTATATCTGATTACATGAACTCAAACACCTATGTAGCCTAACAGGTGTTAAACATGCTCATAATTTTATCAGACAAACCAATGAAGAAAAGAACTTCTTAGGACAGAACCCCAAAACATTAATCACAAAGTTCTATAGATTAATACAGATCAGACAATCCACCCCCTGGAAAACAACCAATAAATCATAAATTAATTACTGAGTCCAAATGTCATGTTGAAGATAATCAAGTTGTTCTTTTCAGAATAAGAGCACATAAATTATATTATTCTGCTAAGAATAGATCAATATAACAGAAAATTCTCAACCAAGCATATTTCACCCCACTTCTTATTACTAAAATTAACAAATCAGAATAGAATCCATGCTGGCATGGGTGTGTACACCAGGGTACATTATTTCATAACATCTAGGGAGGTAAAGATGTTTAAAACTGGTGGATCTCCACTGCCAAACATTACTAAGGGTATCCTTGGGCACTATGAATTTTGAAACTGAGCAGCTGCCATTTTTTCCACTTGTTAAGCAAGTCATAGAGTAGCCGCCAATTCCATGTTCCGCTGGCAAGATTAACAGTCAAAACTGAATAAATTACCACAGTTGTAAAGAAAACAAAGCTCACCTCCAAAATATGAAACTGATTTCAGCGAGCCACAGAGCTCTACCACTCCGGTCACACATAGTAGCAGTACCGAATGTAGCGCGCTCTCTCTCTCTCTCTCTCTCTCTCTCTTTCTCTATCAGCTAACTTGCCAATTTCACAGCCAACACTGTTTGTCAAGCAAGTGAGCACCTGCTTATCTGTACTGCAAATAAAGGAAAATTAGAAAAATCGCACTACCTCATTCTAGCGGCTCTGAGATGCGCTCAGCCTGCCACTGAGCTTGCAGCCACACTCAGGGTGACAAAAAAAAAGTGTGAAATCAATAAATAAGTAAAACAAAAAAAGTAGCAAATTAATCTTGTTGTAACCGCTGTGTGTGTAGTCCTGTGCTTGTGGAGAGGGTGACCATCACAATCGGCTCCCTACTCACAACTATAGGGGCTCCAGTAGGACAAAAGTCCCTACCTCAAAGCTGGCCCAGTGATGTTGAGAGTTGAGGTGTTGGATGCCACACCCTGCGCTGCACCAGTGACCCAGGTTCGAGAACGAGCCCGGGTCGTTGGGGGTTGGCGGGGGGGGAGGATGAGCTGGATCAAGCTGCCACTAGGCAGCTCTCCTCTCTGGCGGAGGGTTAGGCACCAATCCGACTAGTGGAGAGTGTTGGGAGGGCACTGTTAGGCACTTGGCAGAAGCCGTGTCTCCACACGGCTTCCCGCCTGGACCCTGGTCCTGCACGCCGGCGCTCTCAGAGGTGTATAGGGGCTTCCCACAGCTACTTCAGCAACTGTGGAAAAAAAAATCCATGCCCCCTACCATGCACTGTGATCCTCACAAGGGGGAACGGAGTGGATGGTCGGTACGCTGCAAATAAGCCTCACTGGCAGTTGGGGGAGAAAATGTGCCTACAAAAAAATCAAATACTCTAATGCAGACAGAGGAGCTATTTTACTAAGAATTGAATAAAAGACATGAGATTTAACATGTGAACATAAAAATTATTTTTTTCCAAACATATAAAATACAATGGCCCATTTTCTAAGGGCAATAATACCCTCCAGGGTGGGCAGTATTGGGAAATACTAGACCTTCCAGAGGCTATAAGGCCCTCCGCCTGTGGCGTTGGGCCTTAATACGCCCCTGGGCAGTCCAGTATTCCCCAATACCGCCCACCCTGGAGGGTACTATTGCTTACATGGATACTGATATGGTGCATCAGGCTATCTCATATTTAATGCATACAAGACCAGAAAGTTTCATAAATAAAGCTGTAAACAAGTCGTTTTCCTTTTCATTCACTGTTTAAATGGTTGTTTTTATACATAGAATGCCTCTGAAGAAAGTGTGAAGTGATGTTGTCAAGGTAACACTGGTATGAGGTAATGTGATATGCCCTATTGCGATTCGTCAATTAACCGTAAGTGTATTGTAATGTGTCTAATATGTGATATCTTAATGTCTTGAACATTAGCTCAGATTTATCACTAGTTACAGTACCTGTATAAATGTATACCCATGCCTGCTGTGTGAATAATTTGACAGGCACCACTCTGCTTCTGGAGCCAACTTTTTGCAAGCGCAAACCATGTTTTTTGAATATTCAGTCCTTGGAGTGCAGATGTGAATCACTGTCATAAATAGTTCATACTCTGTTATTCTTGAATGTGACGTTACACCCATGAATTATAGCGTATGCAATGCTTAACAAAACATTTTCAGAAAACTCTGAAAATTAAGTACAAAATGGGGGTGGTACAGTAGTAGTGGAAAGCACGACAGAGAAGTAGGACTTGGGGGTAATAATTTTGGACAGTTGAAGAAAAACATGCAATCTAATAGGGCAGTGTGAAAGGCAAATAGTGTGTTAGGGTACATACTGGGCAGATCACGAGCTGGAGAGAGAGAGAGAGAGAGAGAGAGAGGTGCTTCTACCACTGTGTAGGTCATTGCTTCATCCTCACCTAGAATAATGTGCAGTTTTGGAGACTGCAACTGAAGAAGAACAGGGACAGAGTGGAGTCGGTACAGAGGAGGCTAACCAAGATGATCCTGGGAGATTTATGAGGAGAGCTTAAAGGACCTGAACATGTATAGGTAGGAAGCAAAAAAAGGAGAGAGGAGACAAGACTGAGACATACGCATACTTCCATGGTTGAGCAAGGTGGACGGTGGCAAATTGTTCAAACTCAGTGGGAACACAGCACTGTGAGGTCATTTCATGATGCTGGGTGAGGGCTAATTTAAGAAGGATACCAAAAAGTATTTTTTCACTGAAAGGGTTGAGGAGAGGTGATACGTGCAAAATTAGTGGTGGTGGGGAGGATTCAAACATGGGTGGAACAGATACATGCTGGTCGTGGTGCAGACAGCCATCAAAACAGGAGAGGGGAAATATGAGTGAACAGCCTCTAGGGTTATCACATTCCACATTAGCTAGGCAGGACTGGGCAGACAAGATTGGTCAATGTGCCTTTTTCTGACAGTCACTTCTATGTTGCTATGTTTCTAATTACAGAGTTTCTCACTTTATGGCAATAAGTGGCTAGTAGCACTCAATCATTTTATATAAAATAATCTTTTCCTTTGGGTGTTTTGAGTGATACAATAAACCATGAAAATGAAGCAACACTGGTTTAAGTCATGAATACCCCAAGATGAAATGTTTCCCCTTTCATAGTTATAATAGGTAGGCAAAATGGGCAGACTAGATGGGCCAAGCGGTCCTTATCTGCTGTCAATATCTATGTTTCTATGCTATAGATATAGACAAAGATAGACGTAGACATACAGGTAGATATAGATACGGATACACGCACACTGCATGTTACACTGGTGGAACATTTCCCCATAGGAGTGGGGAGCAGTTATTTCAGTGTATACCCTTTTCCTGTAAATGTACTTGTGATCAAAACTAACAGCAGCCATCCAAATTGTTGCTTTATATAAAATAAAAGATGGTTAAATATGCTATACTAAAGGAATAATGCATGACAGGGTGTGTGTCATGCTGGGATAATGTCATGCCTGGGGTGATTAGGCACGAGGCCGTAGGCCGAGTGCAACTAATCGCCCCAGAAGTGTCATTATTCCAGCACGACACACACCCTGGAGTGCATTATTCCTACCATACAATGGCTTGTTGTATGTAAAAATAAAAAAATAATTTTAAAGAATGTTTTTATTAGTGTGGAAAATATTTTTGTTTCTTAAGAGGAAATGTGAAAAAGACAGCAACCATAACCATAATGAAGAGACTAGACCTGTGATGTTATGCTGGATAACATCACACCCGTGATGTTATGCTGGGATAACACCACAGGTCCAACCCCAGACTGACCAATCAGAATCCAGGAAGTTTTCTTGCCATTGTATAATCAAATATAAATCCATCAGTGGCTAAACAGATCACACAGCCACTTGCCTACTGGGCTTGTGGTTTTATGATCTGGTTAGCTCCCTCCCTGTGCATGCGTGTGCATGCATACGCACATACCTCTACATATCACAATAATGCAAAGCATCATGAAAAGTACATGTAAGTCACTGTGAAACAGTTTAAACTGGTTCTGCTTTAAGCAGAAGTGTATAGTGCTAAATGGCCTCTCACACAATCAGCAAATGATAAAAACAAACAAGAGCTGGCTAGAGCCAACAAAAGCTGCCTCTGCAGCAGCTTAATGTGTAAGGTTCAGCTGTTACTTGTCAAACTGTGTTTTTATCAACGTTTCTGTATTTAGTTATAAAAGTACACTCAGACTGGTACTGCTGTGCCATATGATGCAGATGAAACTGCAAGGTTTGTCTATAGTTTTGTCATTTGCTTATACAGTTTAGAAGACCGCCAAAATGCTACTGTTTTTTTTAGATTCCAGTAGAAACACTGGCGGTTTTATTTTCTTTATTGTAGTACTGTGATGTAATTGTGGTAAAAAGTGAATTATTGGTAAGTACGGCTAATTTCCAACAGTAAAGCAGTATCGATTTTTCACCTGCACTCCAGTGAAACAAGCACACTGTGAAATCCATTAGTGATACATGAGACAGGGACACCCAACACACAGTGACACTCATGGATCCCTAGAGTGGCACACTCGCAGATGTGCCCGGACTCCAGAGGACCACACATGGACATTCGGAGTGAAGGACATGAGGTCAACAGTAAAACTAGAACCTCGAGGGATGTTCTACTGACTGCCAGTTGATATACTGCCTGAAGCTATACCTGAGAGGGCTCTGGATTTACACTATTGACCAAAACAATCTAGTCAATATCTGTTTTAAGTTCAAAACCTTGTGTGAAGGCTCTTGTCTAGGCCTACAGTCGTGTGGCGCACTGGCAGTACAGTACCTGCTGCTCTGTTTGTCTGCTCCTCCTCCTTCTCATCCCCCTCCTGTGTGGTCAGTGGCATTTAAACAGGATCCACATCTCCCTACAAGTTGTTCTCAGTCTCTGAATCTGACTCCCATGTTGAGTCACACTACTATATGTGTTCAGCTCCTTCAAGCTTGTGCCTCCGTCGGTTTGCCCACTGGTGCAATGGTAGCCCTACTGCTTGCAATGCCAGTGACCTGCATTAAGAAACAAGCTCGGGTCGTCATGGGCCAGGTGAGGAAGGAGGATTGGGCATCCCAGGGGACTCTCTTCTTCTCCAGGGTGGTTGGGTCACAGGTGGCAGTACAGTTGAGGGAGCAGTGGGAGGGACAGACACAGGCCAGGAATGTGGTGCAGCAGCACGCAATAGTGTGTACATGTATCTTGGATCTGCCATGCGTGCCAGCATCTCTGGAGTCAGGAGAAACCGAAGGAAAAAACCCACTGCCAAGAGACACGATGGCCCCAGTGGACAAAACACAGACTGAAACAGAAACCCTCAGTGACCAGCCTGACAAGGATCATTCAGATAGGAGGGGGGATTCCCCTCCTTCTCCACTCAGTGGGGCGTGATACCAAAGTAGCACAGCAGTAGGAAGCTGGAGGGGATCAGGGTTCAGCACAGCCAGGCACCTTGGGGACCCTGAGGGGAAGTCGAGGCAAGTGGCATTGAGGGGGCATAAACAGAGAATAACAAAGAAAAAAGTTTGTGCCTCCATACACTGCAGTGCTCATTCAATCGGTGTGTCTCTTGCTCACTGCTCTATCCTTCATTCCCTGCTGCCTTACGCCTATAGCTCACTGAACAGAAAACGAGGATTTGACAATTGGCCCAGAGACGGCGGTCAGTATTTCCCCTTCATTCAGCTCCACTGCTGACCACTGTCTCGAGGAAGTGCATTTGCAACAGTAGTGGGCAATAGTTTTCAAACTACTGCCCACTGCCAAGTACTACTGACCAATTTTAGGGAGGACAGCGGTCAACAGCACCTAGTTTACGAATGTCATGTGATGGTCAACTGACCAATCATGTGGCAGGATTTTTGTGCATGGTTTAATAAAAGACGTGATTTTACAGATTTTTTAGTGCACAATTTCATGGGTGACACTGTATATAAGGACGCCTGCTCTTGATTGCTGTAAAGTTAAAAGAACAAACGTAGGAATGATCCCATTTACTGTGTGTCATTCATGACACGGTGCACTAAAACTCTGTAAAATAATGTCTTGTTGTTCTCCTATTTAATAAAGGAGTACGAAAGGTTCAGGAGACTACATCATTGGCTAAGCACAGTATACAAGTTCAGATAGCATTCGAGCCTGCCGACTACTAGGACCTTGCTCGAAGCTGAAACTTATGGCAGCAGGTGAAGAGTCAAACCACAGACACTGGAATAATGGTCCTGCCCATGAGACAGCCATTTTAGAATTTCAAATTTATTATACATTTACAGAAACAGTCCAAGCAAAGCCAATGTTTCGTAAAGTGCTTGTCACTTCCTCAGGGCACTTAATAAACATAAGAAACATGTATAATAATAATTTTTTAAAAATAAGTGTCACTGTTATTATATAAAGGTTTTCTTAGAATATATGAACATACAAACATACCAAAATGACAGCAGAAACAGGCCTCACGGTCTATCGAGCCTGCTCGATTGTGCAGCTAGCCCCTCAATTTGCAGCTGCCCCACCCTTTCCTCCCCATCACAGTCATCCCCCCCTCACTCTGTCCCACCCCCTCTTGAAACAGCCCACCGTCCTACAGGAAACCACCTCCTCAGGTAGAGTGTTCCACTTGCCTACCACCCGTTCAGTGAAAAAATGTCTCCTGATTTCCCTCCTGAATTTTTCCCCCTTCAACCTCAGTTGATACCCTCTTGTATCCGTCTTTCTTCCGATCCAGAATATCACTCCTGTATTAGTCTTGTTTCTAGGGTTACCACCTGTCCTGATTTTCACAGGACAGTCCTAATATGGACAGATGTGTCCTGCAGAAAAACATGAAAAATACTACATGTCCTGACTTTATAGTAGAAAAAATATTTTCTAACTTTTCACCAAATGTTGCAGAAAACTACAATACCTTCACTAAAATACCTTAAAATGATAATAAACAATAGAAGCTACTAGGAAACTACAATACTTAGCCTTAATTCTGATTATATAGAGAAAACAAGTCTGTTGCATTGGTCAAGGTTACGTACTGTCTTGCGAAAAATCATGTTTCAGTAAGAAATGTCCCACTCTGGGCTTCTTAAAAGGTGGTAACCCTACTTGTTTATCCCCTTCAGGTACTTAAAGGTCTCTATCATATCTCCCCTATCCCTTCTTTCCTCCAGGGAATACATGTTAAGCATGTTCAACCTTTCCTCGTAGGATTTCCCCTTCAAACCCTGGATCACCTTGTCACAAACGTGCTCCCTCTGCTCCCACAGTGCCAACCTCGAAGTGTGACAGTGTGAACAGGGGACAGACAGGATAACCCTCCTGTCTGTTTTGGGTCTGAATCACCTACTAGCCTTGAGTCCTGAGGATCAAAATGTGAACCTTATGATAGCATACCCAGTTAACAGGCTCAGACATATATTCTCTTCGGGGAAATGCAATATAATCTTTCACCCAGTGGCACTCAGCCAGGTTCCCAAAATGTACGCTTATAACTCAATATGAGACCTAGGTATATTCTTACCTTTTAGCACGCTTAGTAACACATTCAAGCCCTTAACAGCTGTCAGACAAGTTCAGCATTCACATGTAAAAGAACTGAGAAAAAGCACAGACAGTATTTCAAAGAAAATACTGTTTACTAAAAATTGTAAAATAGGTAAAATATCAAACACAGAACAAATATATCAATAACTTACAGTCACATGAAATCAATGGGAAGTTACAAAACACAAACACCTACCAAAAAAATACTTAAGTTCCAGTTGCATTATTATTTTTTTGTAAAGTGCCTAGTTACCAGTCCACAGACTAAGAGTGTCTTTGATTTTCAGGAGTCCTTCTGCCCCAAACTTCTCTTGCAAGCAATATTCAAAAGTCAGTTCTCTCCACCTCCTGGTGATGTCACCCATGAGGTCACTTTTAGATCCTCCCATAGATTTAATTTCTGTTGTGGAAATCAACAGTCAGCAATTTTTAAAATATGAGTCTTTCGTCAAAACATCCCCTTTGATGTCTTCCCGCTGATTTCCTGATTTGCTAGCGTGATCTCATGTTTACAACTGATAACAAGGATCTGTGACCAAATTGTCTCTTCCTGCAGGAATCATAAAATGTTATGAGGTCCTATCTCCTGGCAGATGGCCAGAGCCCTCTGTTAAAAAGAACAGGAAGTTTTTGATTCAGTTTTCCCGCACCCAGGTTTTCTAACAGCCAGCTGCTTCAACACTGTCACCTCTGGGGTCAAAGGTCACTTGTCACTGCTAGGCTGTTTTCTTGTCTAAGCAGACCTACACATACCATATATTTATATTACAAATATTGTATAATATAACAATAAGCAGATGGCAGAGCCTCACACATCTTAGTCGCTCTGTGCTGCACCCCCTCCAACAATCCAATGTCCTTTTTCAGAAATGGGCACCAGTACTGCATACAGTGTTCCAGGTGCGGCCTGACCAGTGACCTGTACAGGGGAAGGATCTCCTCACTACTTCTAGAGAAGATTCCCCTTGCTATACAGCCCAGCATCGTGTTGGCTTTCGCTGCAGCCTTCCTGCACTGAGATGAGTTGTTCATATTCCCCGTTATAATCACCCCCAGGTCCTTTTCCTCCTCTGTACTCCCCAGGTCTGTACCCCTCCCAGCTGATAGCTACTCCTCTGGTTCTTAGCTCTGAAGTGCAGTACTTTGCACTTCTTGGCATTGAACCCCATCTGCCATGTTTCTGACCAATCCTGTAGTTTAGTCAGGTCTTCCTGCAGTCCCCTCCACCCCTCGAAGTCATCCACCACAGCTCCCATCTTGGTATCACCCCCTAACAGACTATTTAATTATGATATTTAATTATATATGGAAGTATTTTTTCAGACACAGAAATATTCTAAGAAAACCTTTATACAATTACAAACTGTATGATGGGGTAGTGATATATTAAGTGGACTGATGAGAAAACACACAAAGTAGAGGATAAGAACAGATATGTTTTAGTTTATTTGTGTCTGGGGCTAGGGAAATAAAGCTATATCTAACAGGTGACACTGATATTTAATTTTTTTTAACTTTCTGTTTATCCCCTCCTACCTGCCCTCGGTGCCCACTCCTTCGGGCCGTTCATCCCATGCCAACCTCCTCTGCTCAGGATTTGCCCCTAGAGGGCCTTCTCCTTCCGTCCCCACCTGCACAGTGGGGTCTGTCCCGGAGTTGGTGGCTTGGATGGCTCGGAACAGTCATCATCTAGGACTACTGAGGGTTTTTTCCGTTTTTCTGTTGTCCCTTACCCCTAACCCTCTGAGACGCCGGCGCGAGGACATACGCCCAGAGGGACAGCAAGTTGATGCACGCCTTTCCCAAGCGCCTGACAGCATCTCTCCTCCCGACCGACGAGCGGAGTCGCTTAACCCTTGCAGCCCATGTTTCCACCGGCTCTTAGGGCATCAGGTGCATACAGCACCCCTGGTATCCCACCCCAGAGGGAGGAGAGCATCCATTGGGACACTCAATCCTCCCTCACCCAGCCAACCCCTGATGACCCGAGTCCATTCCCGAACCCGGGTCGCCAGCGTAGCGCGAGGTGTGGCGTCCAGCGCCTCAACCCTCGGTGCCACCGGGCCAACACTGATATTTTAAATACATTTATTACTGTATATGTTTCTTATTGTTTTTAAGTGCCCCAAAGAAGTAACAAGCATGTCATGAAATAACTGGCTCTGCTTGAACTATTTGTGTAAGCGTATAACAAATTTTAAATTTTAAAAAGGCTATCTGATGAGTGGGGCCATTATTCCAGTTTTCTGTTGTTGGACATTTCTCATGCTGCCATACGTTTCAAGCAAGCTCCCAGTAATCAGCAGTCTCCACTGCTATCAGAACTCGTAAACTGTGCTTAGCCAACAGTGTAATCTCCCAAGCCTCTCACGACCCTTTCTTCAACAGGAAAACGACAACAAATTTATCAGTCACCATACACTGCCAAGTTGTCTCAAAAATATTTTGAGAGACATAAGTATGGGAATGGCAGCTCTGTGATGGATGGGGTCTAACTTGAGCAGAGATGGGGGTCCCATTCAGGAAGAATAACTTTGATTTGCAATTTGTTTACCCAGGATGGCTCAGCTGAGATGCAAAATCTCTTCTGTATCGGGGTCTTTTTTTACCTATTTTTATTACAGCCTAGGGTAAATTAAGACAAGTGACTTTCTCAGTCAGACAGTGTATATAAAGGGTGGGACATAAATCGGAGTCTCCTATGATTCCCAAGCCTGTGCTGCTCCACAGCAACCAGCACAATGCCTCCAATATGAACAAGAAATTAAAGTCTAAATAATCAAATATCCCAAATTACAACACATAAAGTAGCAGAATGATGCTAGTAAAAGCAGCCGAAACACTGAATGCAACGAGTCAAAAACATACACCTTGTGATGCCATGTATACAAAAAAATTCAGAAAATCCCAGATTAGGAAAAATAATTTTTTCAACCCACATGGATCAATAAGATGAGGCAAAAATACTTAATATCCAAAACGAAACTAATTAGAGTTTCAAGAGGCTTTTTTACAGTGAAGTCAAATAGTATGTGCTGTATTCAATTTCTGGGGTGAATACAATTAGTGATTGTTGAACATTATGACTGCTGATGAAGAACAGAAGAAGGCAAGGGTAATGCCCTTCAAAGCTGTGGTACATCCTACAGTTCAATAAAATATACCCTGCTTGATCCCAACTCCCACTATGGACATTCATTTTGTGTGTGGTCTCGTACTGTAGTTTGTGGTGCCCCAGAAATGTGCACTGTTGCCCTGATCCCCATGTGCCCTGACCCATGATGATAAGATAAAGGGAAGGTACAGGTTTTCATGGCATAAGGTGGGTGCTCTCCTGGAAGAGAAATCCCACCATACACCCCTAGAAACAGGGGAGTGAACGGGCCCTTATGTTATCACAGCTACAATTGGCCTTTATGCTAGCCTGAGTTAAAAAGCATGGGCCTAGCCTCTCATGCACCCTGCTGGCCAGGATGGGGGGCTGCCAATAAATGATCCCTTTTAATGTAATGTTCAAGGGAGGCAGTACAGCACAGAGGGTCAAAACACCAAGCTGTGAACCTGAAAACATAGCGGACCTGGGTTTGGAAGCCACAACTGACACTTCCATACTGTGTGATCCTAAGCAAGTCGTTTAATCTCCCTGAATTCCTAGGTTACACCTGGAAATGACCTTTGGCTCAGTGTGCCTTTCCCGGACAAAAATTAAATAAAAAAATAAATGTTACCAAGGGGAGCCCAGTATCACCCTCTGAAAGCATCTACACCACAGTTGCCAACCATTCTAATCTGTGCTATGTCCCAGCTCAAGCTGTAAAAGATGCAGAGCCCAGACCGAGAGAACGGAGGGTAAATCCACAGTCAAGCCACCCAGGAAGGGCCGAGAAGCCTTCACCACTCTCCCTAACCAGTTAAGACCAATGTGGGTGACCCCTCAACATATTAAGAAGATTTTAGTTCAAAGACACTAGGATATTTACTCTTTCCAGAACTGTGACACATTAGGTGAAGCTAGTTTTTATACTGCACAGTCCTGTGTGGTGTCCTTACTCTGGGGCTCCCCCATCCTCCCCCTGAATCATGAAAATATGAGAGCTTGTAAAACATACAGTGTTGACGGATCATTTTTGCCATCCTGGTTTTTGGTGTGTTGGGAGGTCTCTGGCAGTTGGAAGGTCTGTAGGAGGGATTTTATTTCTCTCAAAGCAGAATCTAGTATGTTTTTTTCCTGTAATCTACTCTGGGTTGTGTGCTCCATATTTGGTTTACTAGCTGTTGCTGAAGTTGTAGTTATTTTACAGGTGCTTGGAAGTGGGACTGTAATGTCCTTCATCTTTAGGTCCTTAAGCTGCCTCTGCACATGTATGAAAATGTTGCAAGCTTATCAAAATAAATCCTTGAATCTTCTAATTCTATCGTCATTTGCCTCCAAGCTGTAATGAGGATGTCTTTATTGAACAGCAAAGATCATATGCGAATAACGGAATGTGGGCAACCGGTGGGGTAGGTCAGTTTTGGTGCCAGAGTGCGATGAGCTCACTCCATTTCAGTCTGATAATTCTTGCAGTATGAGGTGGGAAGTAGCAGTGGAGGGGCTGCTGTAGGTGTGGCAGCAATGACAGGTCCAGATGAGATCTGCAATGATCTGCTTCTTAGTCCTAGTTGGTGTGCAAAGGCCCCCAGCAATACTGCAGAGGAGCCGAAGGGCTTTCAAGAAGTTGGACATGTATTTGACTATTACCAGCACCAGGGTCAAGTGGTGACGGAGCGGCATCGTGGCTCCAGTTGGGGGTAGATATCTGTCTGCACTTGTAAAACAGAAGCTGGACTGCTAATCAGTTCTGAGTAACTGGAAAAGGAGGGCGGTAATCTGGGAAGAGCACGTTAGTCCCCTGCAGCGTTGAGAGCTGCAGTGCCACAGCCGGGCAGGCAGTGGGCTAGTGGGACAGATACTTGGGATGTGATGCAGTAGAACAGGGACTTGAGGGCTGACAGGTGGCAAAGCTTGCAGAGGGGAGGAGAGGGTGGTGTTTGTGATTCGACCCACTGTGACAAGCAGCTCAGGCAGTTTACGGAGTTGCTACCAGAGTCATGCTGCAACGAATCATTTAATTGTGAATTATCTGCACAAATTTTTTTTTTTTCATGGGGAAGTGTTGTGTCGATGGCCTAGATGTGGTTCTGAGTGACTGCTGTGCTGTTGACTACTGAAGCAGCTATGTGAGGCATGAAAGTAGTCCTTACACAGTAACTGTGGTAGTAACTGGGTAAAATGCATCTTCCAGATTCCACAGTCCCATTTATAGTTAATTGCAAGAAGTGTGCCCTGACTACATCAGGCAGCCTTAAAAACAGACACATGGCACCATGCATGCCTGCTTAAAGAAGAAGCAGTCTAAATTCCTTTGCGGTGATTTGTATATACTTCTCATGAGCCTTTGCATTGTTGGGGTATGCGTAATTTTGTATTTCTTTGAAACATGGCTTTACTGCCAAAGCCCTGTCCAAGTAACACTTGTCTCGGTGCTTTTGTGCTGAGGTTCTTTGTCTTTTTAGACTGCTTATAGATCTCACTCTCTCTCGCCACAGGATTAACCCTGGCCACTGGAAAGGGCAGACCACAACACAATACAGGCTGTACTTGTTGTAGCACAAAAAAAGGAAAAAAATCTAGAAATCAAGCATGCCCAGAGCAAACTTTATTGCAATAGAGCCCAGGTGAGGACAAACCCTCAGTGCTTCACGTCTCAAGCATGACGCTTCATCAGGAGAAGGAGTCAAACAACTATAGTGGTTCCCTTTTATGTTACAATTATTAAAGTGACAGTATTTTTCTTAAAGTGACAGTACCACATTTGATCCTTTTTAGGACTCATTTGTGTAATATACTGTAATCACTATCTGGGACCAGCACAGGAGGTCAGCCATCCAATAATGATAGTTTTTTGGGTCTTGCTATGCCCAAAAACAGTTAAGCAAATTAAATGAAAAGAGCAGCAATGCAGAACATTGGGGCAATGGTTACCCAAAACCTTTGCGGCAGCAATGCCACATTTTTCTCACTTCTACCTCTGCCTTTCTAACGACCTCTCCTTCAGGCACAGTACTACTTCTTTGCCATGTCTTGGCACTGTCTCAGTTGACACTTAGCTTTCTGAGTTCCACTCCATCCACGGATTCCCACCTCTGTCTCTGGTGGTGATGGGGGGGAAGCGACACCCCCCTCTTATTTAAAATATATAGCCAGGGGAGGGCTCATTAAGTGAAACAACAGCTTGTTTCCTGGTGTATCCTGGCTGATGGGAGGAAGCACGATACACAAATGATACATGAATGCAGTAAAAATGCTATGGAGTACCTAACTGCATAAAAATATAATAAGCCTGACTGCACAAAATATACAAAATATGAACAGACATCATCTAAAAAAACTATATGTGACAACAAAACTATATACAGCTGCATTCAAACTTTAAGAGTTTCATAAAATGTTCATTATTAGTAGTAGTATAAAAAGTAGTCTAGAAATAAAAATCGCACTCCTCTGCCGACAACAACAAATGCATAAGTGCACAGAAAGCTGAGAATCTCAGGTCTTTCAGAGAAGAACTACAGGTATCTGCTTTAAGCAGAAGCAGTATTTTCATAATTTATAACACATATCATTGCATCATTTAAAATATGAGTAACCACTAACGGCCATTAAACTATTAACAAAATCAATAGCTCCGTTTTATTACAATAAAACCAACCCTGGACACATAACTGGCCCAGGTTTGCGAGCCCGCATGAATATAGTAACAATGGTCCTGAGGGGCATAAAGCAGTCCCAAGTGGAAGCAAGACTGCACAAGAATTGAGATGTGGTTGGCTCCGTGGCACTAAGCGATGGGGCACCGCTCCAGCACGCTGGTGACACGTCAGGTTTGCACCCCAAGCCCATTGCGACTGCAACTCACTGACCCTTCTTGCAGAAGTAACAGCTACCAAGTGTATAGTTTTCAGGTTCAATATCTGAGTGCTATGGAAAACATAGACTCAAACGGAGGATTCATTAATTGTGAGAGAACCAGGTTTAAATCCCATGGTGATATTGGTTCCTAACAGAGGATTAAATCCCCCAGGACGAGGCTGAAAATAGGTAGCATTGTCTAGTCCTCCTTTCCCGGTCAACAAAAACTAAATAAAATAAATGTGGTTCAGGCCCTTGAACAACCTCTGAACACTGGGATAGCTGCAATGGATTTTCCTCTCCCTACTGTTTGGAAAGCTGAAATAGCTGCCAAATGAAACTTTACTGTGCAGGGATTTAGACCTTGGGTCTGTAAATATATCAAATAGTCCTAAACTACTGATAAATCTGTAGGTTTTGCAGTGATATGGTGACACACACCAAATACTGAACCATTGCTTTCCCAGTGTGCCCCCTCTCCCATTTGTGCTTGCACCTTTTTCATTCAGAAGTTTTCCTATCTGCTGTCTTTCTAGCAGTTTTTAGAACTTCTAGGATCTGGTTTGAGAGGTTTAGGTTAGAGCACTTTAACTCCTGAAGGTCAATCCCTCAAATGAAGTGATCTGAGGTGTGGGTGAGTCACCTGCCCTGGGACAGTTGCAGGAGGTCCTACCTCACTGGTAGATGCATTGCTAGCCTCTGTGACACCGTCAGAAGTAGTGAGTACCAGGACTGTCTTGCACAGTATGGTACTGTCAGGATCATTGTTGCAGCCTCCCTTTAATTGAAACAATGCTCTGTGAATTAGTGGAAATGGAGAGAATGCGTATAATAGTTCCTCCAGGGAAGGAATAGGGCTTTTTCCATGCAACTGTTTCTACTGAGGGAAGCTTCCGATTTTCCCATAAGGCAACCGGATCAAACTTCGGTACTCACTGTCTCTGAAACACAGAATTTAGTACCCCTTGATTCAGAGATCACTCATATGTGACAAGCCTCATCCTGATATGTGGATTTGCTAGTGCATTCTTCTTCCTGCGAGGTTCAATACACTGCAGATAGGCACTTAAGTGGTACCCAGGTCCCAGATTCTTACCAGATCTATACAAAGTTTTAATGATTTATTCTAGTGCCTCGTTTGTTTCTGTAATACATAGTTGTATTATCTGTCTTTAACAGGACTGTTTGGCCCTACAACAGGGAGTAGAAGGACTTCATGGACAGTAGCACTTTAAGTTCCAGCAGATGTAGGTGTTCCTTTCTTTGTTAGTGATTCTAAATCTCATTTATTCTCTGTAAATATATTACAGTTGCTCCAGAACTCTGAGGGACTCCAATGCCAGGCCAGGGGAGCCCCTACATACATTAACTGTTCTTCCCTTCAGATATCACCCCCTTCCCCCAACTTAGGAGGGATAAGTCTGTGGTCAGAATCATTGTAGGCAAGTAGAAAAGGAAGGGAAAACCCTCTGTAATGTTGCCTATATCTTTCCACCACTCCAGTGCTTGTGTTGGTTTGCTTGATAGTGGTACTTGCTGTTGCAGTTGTACATTCTTTTGATGCCACTATCTTCCGAGGTGGACATCCCTAATGTGTGATATTACTCATGCCACCACCACTGCAGTAGATGCCACGTGACCTAGAAGCCTCAAAAATTCCTGCACTGTTTTTTTTTTCTGGCCCGTCTGTAATATGTTATACACACTGAGTCAGAGCTTCTACCCTTTGCAAAGGGAGGAAAGCATTTCCCAGTTCTGTGTTCAATCCCGCACCTATGAATTACAAAATCTGAATGGATTCCAAGTGTAACTTCCCCAAGTTTAGCAGAAAACCTAACCTCTGCAAGGTGCTCATTACTGAATTAGGCACACTGCTTCCCTTCTTGTTTTCCATACATTAGCCAGTTGTCTAAGTAAGGAAACACTACCATGCCCAACATGTACAGGTGGTTTGCCATCACACTGAGAAATACGTTGTGAACACTCAGACTGCTGTTACAATACCAATCACCAATTATTTGAACTGAAACTGAGCATGCTCTACTCTAAATAGTAAATACTTTCTGATGTGTGGTCTTAATGAGATATGGAAATGTAGTATTCATCCCTTAAGTTCAATAACCGAGCCAATCCCCTTGTTGTAGGGAGGGAATTACTGTTTGCAATGTTACCATTCTGACCTTCTCCTTTTTCAGGTGCCTGTTCAGGAGCCTTAGATCAAGAATGGGTAGTAATTCCCCATTTTTCTTCTGGATGAGAAAGCATCAGAAGAAGAAGCCATCTCCCAGCTGAGAAACAAGAAACCTCTTGAGATCTGGATAAACTAGCAGAATGGTCAGAAGAGTGGCAACTGGGATTTAATACAAAGAAGTGCAAAATCATGCACATAGGGAAGAGAAACCCTGAAGCCACCTATAGGCTGGGAGGGGAGTTGCTAGCAGTCACAAAGGAAGAAAGAGACTTGAGCATCATCATCACTGATGACCTAAAATCATCCAAGCAGACCTCTAAAGCAGTAGGTAAGGCTAGGGGTGTTAGGGTGTATTAGTAGGGGTATCACAAGTCGTAGAGGAGGTAATAATCCCTCTGTACAAGACACTGGTTAGGCCCCATCTGGAGTACTCGTGCAGTATTGGAGGCCACACCTTCCACAAGGACATTAACCAAATTGAGGCAATCCAGAGAAGGGCACAAAATGGTGCAGGGACTGCATCAGAAGACATATGAGGACAGATTAACGGAGCTCAATATGTATACCCTTGAGCAAAGGAGGAGAGAGGTGATATGATCGAGGCATTCAAACACCTTAGGGCATAAACAAGGTGAAAGAGTCTAACATGTTTAAATATAAGAAAAATAGCAGGACAAGAGGACACAGCATGAGATTAGGGGAGGCCGACTAAGGGGAATGTGAGGAAATTCTTTTTCACAGAAAGAATTGGTGGATGCATGGAATGGCTTACCACAAGAAGTGGTGGCTATGAATACAGTGCAGGGCTTCAAACAGGCATGGGATAGGCATAAGGGAGCAATACAAATGACTATGAATAGATAGGCCACTGACAGAGCAAAGGCCGATGGCACATTTATAAGGTAGAAAAAGAAATGGGCAGACTGGATGGGCCTTGCGGTCCTTATCTGCCGTCAACTTCTATGTTTCTATGTTTCTTCACAAAATTTAACTGTAACAGGTTTCTCACTTCCAATTCCAGTAGGAGTTTTTGATCTGGTAATTGAGCTGAAAACACCAAACTCACTTAACTTTGGAAATTTCACAGATTGAATGGTTAACAGCCCGCCAGCGCAGTGGTTGGAATTCCACTTGTGACGCCGGCGACCCAGGTTCAAGAACAAGCCTGGGTCGTCAGAGGACCGGCGGGGGGAGGATCGAGCATCCCTAGGACTGCTCCCCTTCTCCAGGGGTGGGGGTCTCCGCATTCGATGCAGTGACACCTAGCGGAAGCTTGGTGCATCACCCTGAGCACCCGACACACATGGTCAAAGGGGGCACTGGGCCCGGGACAGGCCTTGGTGTCATTGCACGTCTCTACCCCAGCCTATGGGGGATAAAAATCCCTCCTTGCTGGATGTTTCTATGATGCCCTGCCCCCGAGCTTCAATTAGCCGCCTGGCCGAGGGCTCCCCCAACCAGTTACGGTCACACGGCACCGATTCCTGTTGCGGTGCCGTGCCCCGCCTCCTGGGGGGTAAGCCAGAAGTGACCAGGGGGGGGGAGTGAGGGGCTCATAAGGTGGTGGAAGCCTCGGGGGCACCGTGACCAGGGAGGATCCCTGACAGAAGGTGAGGAGAACAAAAAGAGGGTAAAATATAAAAAAAAAGATTGAATGGTTAAGCCTTGTCCTGTTACCTCCAGTACCTACTTGTCCATGGTACTACCTGTCCACTCCTTGAGGCAACAAGAAAGGCAATCTCCTACTGACAATGGGTCTACAGAGACATGGGCAAAACTGCCAGGGATTAGGCTTTACCTAGGATAGAAAAGCAGATGCAGACTTCTGCCTGGCTCCCCTTCTACCTCTGCCTGTGCAACTCTGAACTACATATTCATGGTGCACACTGGGTCTGCTATAATAAGATTCCCATACCTCATCTTCTATAGGGCATACAAAGCACTGAGGACCTCTCTTTTTCAGTCAGATTTTTTAAAGTGTTCTTTGTTCATCAACGTTTTTTATGTCTATTTCAGTTTTATCACCAAATAGGGAGGTACCTTTGAATGGGAAATCAAACGCCTTATTCTGCATGTCCTGTGACAACCCAGTTGTCCTTAGCCATGCAAATATCCTTGAGAATGCAAAAAATGCTAGAACCCTAGAAACAGTATCATTCACATCAACTGCCATTAGAAATTGGTATTTAGCAGCTTCCAAACCAGTTTTCACTGTACGTAGAAACGTTTCTCAAATGTGAAATTGGACCATTGTGTCTTTAACAGCCAGGAGTTAAATACCTGGATGGAACAGGTATGGGTACACCCCCTTAGGAAGACCTGTAGGGGTTGAAGCGCCAAGGACAAGTGTGTACTCATCAGTTGGAGCACTAAATGTTCAATATATACAGTTACGGTTCCAGTATTTATTGAGAAGTACCTGTGTGCAGATTATTTGTTTGTTTTTTTTTTGTAATCCACAAGACCTGCTGATGACGTGCAGAGTACCTCTTGTAGACAGCCTGCCTCAATAGCAGGGTAGAGGTGGTATACGCCTTTTAAGTGAAAAATTTACTTTCACTTTTTCACAAGCAGCTGACTGACTAGGTCCCTCAGGGTCACAGTGAGTATACATAAACTCACAGCATTCAACGGTTACCAGATATCTTTCTCAGCTTTCTGGTCTATGGCAATAAAGGTTGAAGACATAGCAAAAATCTTTGTAGTGGCATTTTAAAAAGTTGTATGGATGGCTATGGGCACACTTTTTCCAAGGACAGGACCGACATACTCATCAGTTTTACTTCCTTTATGTCCACCTTGATCTCAGAGCAACACAAAGTCAGCATATCAGCCATCTGATTTACAAATGTAGCGTAGGTAGAACAGTCCTTATTCACCCTGGGTGGGAACCTTAATTCCTCCTCAGCAGTATCTTCTGGGGAAATCAGTTCCTCCTCCTCAAAACCGTTGTCCAGAGGGATACTAGAAGGGACATTTTTTTCAAAACGTTGCATTGTTTTGAAAAATTGCTACTTTTTTTCATTTTATACTTTCTGTTCCTCCGCGCAGCTGACAGATGGCTCCCACCCTTCCTCGGAGGGCTCTTTCTCTGGCCCCGGACGTACCCGCTCTGCTGACCCCCCGCAATTCCCCCATGGATTAACCCCCCCCATGGCGGGGCCAGGGTGAGGAGCACCAGCATACTCCCTCCCCAAGCACAATCCAGAATCGGGAGGCGGCATTGCGGGAAACGACCGGGCCATCATGTGTCCCATCGGCTCCCGGCTTTTCCTCCATTTTTCTCCCGAAGCCCACATCTGTACAATGGGTGGGGCTACTGTCCCTGCCTCCGTGGAGGCAGCCTATCATCCTGGATGTGAGCCCTCCCCGTGCGTGGCTGTGTGCCTGTGCCAACACCCAGCCACCACTGGGTGTCAGTCTATAGCGCACAGTGCTAGTCCCCCCTCCACAAGGAAGGACAGCTGTCTAAGGATGCTCAATCCTTTCCTCCCCCGGCCGACCCCCAAGCAACCCAAGTCTATTCCCAAACCTGGGTTGCCGGCGTGGCCCGAGGTGTGGCATCCAGCACCTCAACCCTCAGCGCCACCAGGCCGGCAAAAATTGCTACTTTTTCAATGTACTCCAAGGAGGGCATATTTGTATCTTCCACCAGTCTCTCTATTTGCTTTTCAGGTACAGGAACCTCAAGGTTCCTTTCTTTTTGCTTTATTCTCCCAGCAGTGGTATTTGTCTGATATTCAGAAAGCCTTATTTGTTTTTTGTGCCTGCCATCAGAGACATCAGAGCATTTCCAGCTCAGAGTATTATGCTCTTTACTGGAAGACGGCTTAGCAGTCATATAATATCTGCCTCTTTTGGTGCAGGATATGACTGCCCTTTTAAAGAGGAGTGCTTGCAGCTTTTTTCAGTCTTCTTGGGTGCCAGAGACCACTGGGGAGAAGAGGAGCCACCTGAAGCATACTTTCTACCTTCAGTGGTAGCCTTCTCTATGTTTTTATATTTATTTTTCCCAGGAAAGCACGCTTGTGAAGCTGTTGTGGAAGTTGATACAAATTATAATGTAACCCCCCTACAAATGGGGGTTTCCAAAAAGCCTTCCTTGAGCTTGCCTAAATGCTCACTGCTAGGCTGGTGCCCTGTGTTTTAGCAGTTTAAATGTGATTACCAGAGCCTGTATAGCCTCTGCGTACTGTCTCTTTAAGAGCTGCCTATTGCAGCATAAGTAATCTGAGAGGGAACTCTGTTGAAAGATGTAACTATTTGCTAAAAATAATTTAGAGTGATAATGATAATATAGTTTGTCTAACCTGCTTTCTTTTAGCAAGGACTGTTTTGTTTGTCTCTACTATCTTGGTCCTGGACTGCAAATTGGACCAATCAGTTCTGGTGGGACCTAAAATGTAGCCGGACTACAGGAGCTGTCTGAATTCAAAATCTGTAGGAACTGTAGTTTGGGGGGGTGGGGTTTGCACCTTTTTTGCAACTGAAGGGGGAAGTCTTGCCTTGACTGACAGCCAAATCAGCCAACCAAACCTTTTGGATCTCGGGGAAGTCCCGGGCTGCTTGCAGTTTTCAGTTAGTTCTGAGCTTGGAAGCGAAATGAGAAAAGCTCAAGTGTATTTTGGTCAGCAATCCTGAGTGAATTTGCATGGGAAAACTGAAAGGGCTGAGTTTTTGGCTTGCATGTCTGCCAGCTGCTCCTGAGAGGGAGAGAAGAGAATTATTTTGGACTAAATCCAAGTTTGTGTGACTAAAGAAAGCTACTGAAGTGGGCCAGGCTCAACCTGAAGAAGACCGAAGATTTTGCTGAATGCGATCGGCCTGTCAGGAGTTCCAGCTACCCCTAAGCTCCCAGTGTGTGCAGGGACTTTACGATTGTGACCGGGGAGCGCTTTGCCTGATATAGTAGAATTCCCATACATGTAAATGTGCTATGAGCTGCTAATGGGTTGTGAGTTAGTTCCCCACTGTGTGAACTGTGTTCTGCTTGCTGGAAGCTGTATCCAGCCCAAAACGGACTGCATCCGAATTTGTCTCCATGCGGTCTGGGCCTTGCCAGACTGACCCAGCCAGACTACCCACTGCACACAGAAGCCATCGATGAGAGACCTGCCTGGGGATCAGCCCCCTGCTCCACGCTTGAACAGGAACGACACCTCTGCGACTTGTGTGGGCCCTGCTTCTCCTGGCATTCCAGATCAACCACCTGCAGTCTTGATTTTCGTCCAGCCTGTGTCCAGTCTTGGGTATCATGAGTAAATACCAGGGTAGCTCCCTGCAACAACAGCTTAATCTGAGTGTGTCATCTGATTGTCTTGTTGTTTCGTTTCCTTTACGAACTGAGCCCTCTGGCTCCAGATTACAAATATTGTGTACTGTGCATGTTGTGTTTTCCATTACAGGGCCCCAACCAGCTGCAACCCCGGGCAACAGTCCTGGCTAGCCCATCTCTTCTCCACCTGGGTACCCAGAGGTGTGACTGTGTGGGGGGACTCAAGGTGTATGTATAACTGCTTGATTGATATAAACTTTAAGCTAATTAATCTGATTTTGCACCTTTCTTGTTCAAGTCCCCTGAATAAATCAGATCTAATTTTTTCTGCATGTAATCTGACTGTGGTTCCAGTTTGTGCTCAAAGCACTGTACTGTTGCTATTTGCTGTGCATAACCTTATTTTACAGGGGGTTCCCAGGGCTGATCCAGAGGAACCAGCCCTGGTATAAGTGCAAACAGTGTGGGTACTTGTGTGGTGTACCAGGGGTATTGTGAAAGTGATTATTGTATGGTGTTCAGGCCACTAGAGGGGAAAGAGGGGGGTTACAGTGTCCCAGAGGGCTGTGCCCAGGTTAGCTTGACCACTACCAACCCTGACCTTCGGGTGGAGGCACCCGTTTCAGAACTCGGGCCCCTTAACCTGCTACTAGCTAAGCAGGCAGGGGTAGTAGCCCTTGGGATAGCACCACCTAGGGGTTACAATAACAGTGCAGAAAATGTTGCAGATTCAGTTTTCAGAATTATGACTTTGGCCCAAGCAATCAAAACAGATGTTCTGGTCATCTTGCTTTTGCTACCAGTGCTTACAAATCTACACAGTTTAAATTCAGAAGGCCCTGTTTTCTTTTTAGACCTTCCTGTCATGCCAATCTGACAGGAAGTAGCACAAAATTCTTTATAGTGGTTGTACTTGAGAGTCGACATTACACTGCAAAACGTGGATTTTTTTCCAGACAAGCACCCTCTGACTTCACCTGCAGCAATACCAGTGCCTGCGACCACCAATGGTTGACGAATATTCCCAACCAAACACAAGTTATGAAGAGAGGGTTCAGTGAGTGCTACTAGAGTGGGGTGTTTTTTTATGTTATAACTACAGGCTGGGGGGAGTACTGTTTGCCATATGGGGGTATTTGGGAGTCAGATGCCGAATCAGAAATCCAGATTTCGAGTCCAACACCAAATCCAATGCCAGTATCGGACATGGAATCAGAATTTCCAATAATCTCATAGATGGGAAACAGAATGGAATTAACCTATTATAGGCAACCCTAATAGGAAATGCCCTTTAAAATGTTACAGGCATTAGTGTCCACCTAGAAAGGCATGTAAAACACTGTTACTGTACTTCCCCCCCCAAAAAACACTACTGCTGAAATATTGGTGGGTAGTTTAACTACAGAAGAAGCTGGAGGACCCAGGCATGGCTCGGGACAGTTAGATGGGTAGGAAACTGGTTGAAGGAGACAGCAGAGGGTGGTGATTGTGGTAAACAGGGTCAGTTCAGAAGAGAGGGAGGTCATGAGTGAGGTGCCGCAGGGATCAGTCCTGGGTCCTGTCCTCTTTAATATGTTCATCAGCAATATTGGAGAGGGCATCCGGGGTAAGCTGTATCTCTTCCCAGGCGACTCAAGGCTCTGCAGCAGGGTAGACAACGACAAAGGGATCAGGGAGATTGCCATCAAACTGGTACTGGATGCAGATCACGGATCATTGTCTTAATGTGTTCGGACAAAGTGTTAACAGCAATCAATTGGGCTGCATTATTCTGCACTAGCTATAGGCAATGCATGAACCCCACAGCTAACCCTAGGTAAGGAATGTTGCAGTACTCCAATCTAGATGTGACAAAGGCTTGCACCAGTGTTGACAGATCAGCTGTTGCAAGAAAGGACTTAATCAAGGCAATGTTTTGTAGATAGAAATGGTCATTCTGGACTACAGCTGACAACTCGTGTTCTAATGTCCGCCTGCAGCCCACTATGACCCCCAGATTTCTAACCCAGTCCACAGCTCCCAGTGCGACTCCCTTCAATGGTGGTAGGGCACCATCTACGCCGTTCACTGCTGAGCCATGCTTTCCTAGTTCACCAATAACAACTCCGTTTTTCAAGGCTCAGCCAGCTGGTGGGCACCCAATCATGAATTTCCTGAAGGCACGCGCTCAAACCTGAGACCGCCTCCTCCACCCCATCAGGTGCACAAGACAGGTACAGCCGAATATCATCATCACAGCGATGAAAACCCAGCTTGTAATGTCTAATGATCTCCCCCAATGGCAGCATGTACACACCAAACAACCTGGGGTGAGGATCAGCCCTTGAGGCACTCCAAAGCAGAGCGCGGTGTTATCAGAGATGTATGACCCCAGTGTTGCCTACTGCGCCCGACTGGACACGTAGGAATCGAACCATTGTAACACCGTCCCTTAGAGTCCTACGCAGTGCCTTATATGTATTAACACCCCATGGTCCATCATGTCAGCTGCGATGTGTTCTGAAGTTTTATGGGTGTCATGATTTGTGGGGTTTTGGGGGATGTCTATATATATATATTCGGGGGTGTAGGGGCAGAGCCCCCTGCAAACATTTTAGTAGAAACTGTAGTTGAACTATTTTTTATGGGAGGAGTATGCTTGATAGGTGTCTTTAGTTGTCAAGATTTGCTTATATGTTTACTGGTACTAAGTAGAACAGGTGCTGTTTTTTCCTACTTAGGATTTCGTCCCTGTTTGCCTGGCTGATATTTTCTTCTTGTGCCTTTTTATCCAGGCCACTTTGTCCGACGCCTTTCTGTCTGGAGCCGTTTTATCCTAGAACCCCTACCCTTTCCCTAAAAACTGTGCTCCAGGCTCATACCTCTCACACCTGCTCCTGCACCTGACCTCCCCTCAGAAATGTTTGATGGCACCCCCCGGTGTTTGTCCCCTGTTGTTCTTACTGTCGACAGGGCCTCAGTAGTCTACCTTAAGCTGTAACATCTTCCAGAAAATTTACTTTTCTATTTGGTAATATAGTTTCATCATGCATCTTCTGTAACTCCATGGTTTTGTCCAGTACAAGTTAGATAGCCAACATTTGGTGACCTGGTGTCTTCCTGCCTTAGCCATGTCCAACTCGTGTTCCAGAAGTAGTTCCCCCTGTTAATTTACTGAGTCTCTGCTGCAGCCCCATCCTATCAATGCCTGCTTAGTTCATAGTCTGTTGTGCAGTATTCACCGTTCCCTTCTGCCTTTATAGCAAACCTGTTTTTGACCTTTATAGACTGCACTGTATGCTATGATATGCACTATGCTTAAATGTCCTAGTTTTGGCTTGGGTGTGCAGTTTTTTCTTGCTAGCATATTTTACACTAGTTTGCTTAACTTATTTTGCCTTCCTTGTAACGTGTCTGCCGTTCCCTTTCCCTCTGAGCATTGTCCCAGTGACAGTGGGTTCCCACTGCTAGAGATAAGCTGCAGGGCTTCCAGTGGAAAATGTTAAAAGGTGGGGCCCAGGGCTGGGGCAACAGTTATGGTTTACAGACAAAACCATAACTAAAACAGTTTCAAAAGAATTACTGCTGTTGAAAAGAGAAAACAGAATACTGGATATTTGCCTTAACTTCTTACATACGCCCTCAAGGTGAAAGCAGATACACTTTGCTTTGCCTTACTGTACTGTGCCAGCTCCCCCAGAGTGAATAATAAGTGAGTGCTGTTTCTAAAAATGAGGAAATACCGCCGGTCCAGTGACGCTAAGGGTTGAGGCGCTGGACGCCACACCTCGCGCCACGATGGCGACCCGAGTTCAGGAACAACCTCAGGTTGCCAGGGAGCAAGCTTGGGAGGGAGGGTTGGAGTGGGATTTCCTCTCCAGGAGTGGATGCCCGCTCCTTCATAGTCCCGCACCCACTGGGTGGAGGGCCAATGGGTGCGTAGGCGGCAGGTGCAGCGATGCAAGTCTGGGGTGGGTTGGAAGGGGTCACCAGATCCTAGTGTACGCAAGTGTATGCCGTGACCCCGGGAAGGGGAGAAAAAGGGTAAAATAGAAAAATTACATATAAAAAAAAACATTTTTAAATAAAAATGAGGAAATACAAACATATTTCTATCTTTGTTGTCTGTGTCATATAACTTGTGACAGGCTAGCAAACCAAACAGCTTCTCAGGGAGCAATGAAAGAGAGAACACTCCAAACACCAGTTTAAATTAAGTGAGCAACTGCTTTAGTTTCAGCAACACAAAAAAAAATAAAGAGCTTGCATTCAGGTTTACAAAAAGGTTCTTGCAGTTCAGCCTCTGGATGTATCAAAAACAAGAAAAAACATTTTTTTTGCCTCTTTGTTACCCCTCCCCCTGTATTAGGCTTAGGTGTTACTTTAATACCCCCCTTCAACACTCTCCCTCCCCTTGCAGTGCACTGAAGTCTTAAAGGGCCAGAACTAAAGCAAGCGGGGTTTGGTTCAAATCTCCTCCTGCCCCTGCCAAAATCTGTGCTGGTACAGATTTGTGATGTGGTTGACACGCATAGGGAGTGCGAGAGACATACACTCCTTCACACATCTGTAGAGCAAAGATGCCATTTTTTTTATTTGTAGGCACCAGTTTGAAAGGGATGTTAGTTAGTCTGTCAGTCAGTGAGTCAGTTAGACTTTGGTAACCAGGTAGAACCCACTGGGACAATGCCCATTTACAGGGGCAACATGGACATGCGAAAAACAATGCATAAATATGCACTGCAACAAATGAGGGGCCAATTACATTATCATTAATGTAAAACAGATGCATTTACACCGGTCAAGAAGGTATTGTTCATATCTGACCAATACTATCCCAGAAAAATAGCTCCTTAACCAGCTTTGAACAGCCACCAGACAGATATGGTCATGACACAGTACTTTGAGCTAAAACCAATATAATTAAGCAAAAACAAAACAAAATGATGAAAATGGAGGAAAAAAAATCTGCATTTATAGACACAATCCCAAAAGCATCCTCGAGAGTCTATCTGCCTCGGTTGCCAAAACAAAGGGTAATCCCAAGTCATGACCTAATTGAAAGTAATATTACGAAACAGCAATACAGATTAACCACAGCAACATGTTGACAACCGTTTTCATAGCGGCTATCACAAACCTTGGGTGGTGCATCCTGCTTATTTCCTCACCTCAGTGGTTGAAGCGTTGTTATGCTGCACTGCTCTTTATATTATCACACTGCAGCATACTATATCTGGAGGTCCCATTTTCGATAATGCAGGTGGGCATTAACTGGTCCATCTAACCATCTAGTGCCACCATCAACCTTGCCAGCCTGTCAAGCTATGCACCCCTTTCTAAGCAGCCACAAATATGGTTGCTACTGTTCAGAAAAGGGGCAGGGACCACCATGCAAATGGCCCACAGTACTATCTTAATTGGCACAGTGGCCCTCACACGATCAGTCACTGTCTCCTGCTTCCCCCCAAAGTTACCACCTTGAAAAGCAGCCAGTAATCAAGAAGCAGTTCTACCACCAGTTGTAGCTCCCAGGGTGCAGTACAAACTGGGGAGTGTACCAGGAGACTGGATAAGGGGGTGCACTGGGGCTAGGAAAAGGGTTTTCACAACACATCATGGACTTACTGTTTTCTGGGATGTGGGTGACTGGGTCCACTGGACTACCAGGGAATCTTATTAAGCAAAGAAGTGGATGGAAATACTGTCCTGCTGAGGGCCCGAACTGGAAGGGGTGGGTTAGGGAAGGGAGGAAACACTTCCAGGTGACACTCCCATGTGCTTACGACTGCAACGGAGTCTCAGCCTGAAGCTGTGTCATATCCTTGGCGCAATGCCACGCTGTAATCTTGCACGTTAGCAGATGTAATAACTGATCCACTTAGATCCTCCAAACATGGGGAGGTTAGTGAAGAGAGATACATCCAGACAGGCTGCATCAGCACCAGTGCAACTGGCTGCACCCTCTAACATCTGCATCAGTGATTTACAATGTGCCTCTGTCACAGGGGGACTCCTCTCGCTACGACAAGAGCTGACTTCCGTGTGCAGCACTAGTGGGCTGCAGTGCACAAGACTTCGTTTTACGCCACCACCCCTTGGCTAGAATAAGGCCCACTGTGTTTTGTGATTCTGGAACTATGACATATTCAACATCACAAGAGGCTGTGTGGGCACCTGAAAACCGAAGACTACAAACTGATATTGCACGTGAAGAAGCCTTGGGTGTTGAAGTTGGGAAGAATGCTTGGCAGTTTGCTACTTTCAAGTGAAGACTGGCAAAAGATCAAAGGGAGAAGAGAAGAGAAGAATAAGCAGGGCTAGAATTGAAGCACTACAGCTGTCAAGAGGATTAAACCCTCCAACAGACTATATAACTTTGAATCAGAGAACATATGAATTTCAGCAGACTTCCTTGAACTGATCTGTCAGGTAAAACGAGCATTTGTCAATGCCAAATGTTTGGTTGCAGTGTAACAAGGCTTTAAAATTGCCTCTGATGCTGTTGGGACAACTCTGAAAAACATAGTATCTAGACACAAGTTTAGCTTATAGTTCACCCTTTTTTGTAACTTGTGCCCTTATCTGTTTATTACTAAGGGCATTTGCATGGAAACATGATCGCTGTCCTATTTGCTCTGCCTGCTTGTTTATGACATTCCAATATGTCACTGAGGAGATAATTATGATGTTGTAAACAGGGCATTATGATGTCATGTGTAGACAAGCAGCCAAAGCTAATGAAGCCCAAAGGGCAGTAATTTTGTTTTTATGTCACTTCCCTAATTAACAAAAAAAGAAAAAGGGGAAAGCATTTCACAAATATAGTTCTAGTTGAATGGTACAGAGGGCAAAAACACAGAACTGTACAACAGCGGGCAGTGGGTTGCAGGTTCAGCCCCCTCAGGGCCATGAATAATACTGTTTAAGGAAATCTGCACTACAGTAAACTTGTAGCCCAGCCAGTAGCATGGAGGGCTGAGGTGCTGGACGCCTCACCTCCCACCACACCGGCGACCTGGGTTAGAGAATGGGCCAAGGCCACTTGGGGGCTTAGGATTTAGTGTCCATCAACAGAGCTACTCCTTTGAGGTAAAGGGATAGTGTGTACCGCTACTTGGCTGCCACCTAGTGGAGGGTAGGTGGCACAGCACCAGTTGCAAGAACTGAAGTTCAGAGGAGGGTGTTGAAAGCATGCATCATCTTCACGGTCTACGTGCGAGCCACTGAACGCAACTAGTTCTGACTCAAGGGAAGTAACAGGCAGAAAAGAATGCCTGTCTGCAGGATGCTACGATTCTAAAGGCACCACACCACCACCATCCACGATACCCACTGGCGCAACGAAGTAAGAAGTAGATGGGGTAAGTCCTGGAAGTGAGGTGAAGGGGCTGAGGTTCAACTGCAGAAGGGGCTGATGGGGAGGGACAGGAGGATAAAGTCTATATATATAAAAAAAAGGATTGCAAAAATATTTGAATGATAAACTAAACTGTGTCTTACTCACATTTTTAAAAGTATCCAACTGGTATCGGGGCTCTTTAAAGGAACATTAATCATATGTAATTTAAATCAACTAGTGCTGTTGTTCAGCTTCCAGTAACGTCATGGAATGGGTACCAGCCTAATTCAACAGCACTCTGCATGACCCTGCTTAAAAACCTTGTTTATCCTGCAATAAGCAAGGCACAACTACCAGAAATAGACAGGATTTGAGGTTAAGATCCAGGGGTGAAAGTCGGGAAACAAGCACCCGCCAGCTAACCGATGGATGCCACTGGATCATCATTCAATACCTCAGGGCCTTCCACACTATGATCATCTGACTCCAATCAAGCCATACAGCCCCAGGTGCTACCACCATGCTCCTAGACAGGGGAGCTTGAAACAATTATGGCAAACCTCATCCTGTTCTGGGCCAATGTGAAACACTCTATGGCAGATACTGTATCAGCTATTAGCACCCTAAACACCAGGGCAGACGAGACCAACTAACACATTAGCCACAAATACATCTGCCTGGACGAGCTCAAAGAAGTCGTGGTGCAATCAGCCACCATGCAACAACAGACCCAAGGCCAACAAGAGGACATAGAAAACCACACCAGGAAAAAGAAATACAGGTTACTCACCTGTAACAGGAGTTCTAGGAATGGTATATGTTGTTCATCCACACTCATTGGCAGGTATCCTTGCCGCTTTAAATCTTGCCGGAAGGTCTTCAAGCTTGCTCCTCCCACCCACCCGGGTGGTATAACTCTCGGCTCCGCCCCATGACGCTAGATCTGGCCCGCTGGAAGCTCAGGTTGTGCGTCGAAGCCGGGGAGGTCGGGTGGGTCATGTGGATGAACAACATATACCATTCCTAGAACTCCTGTTACAGGTGAGTAACCTGTATTTCTAGGACATGGATATGTTGTTCATCCACACTCATTGGCAGACTCTAGCAGTTCTCCGGGAGGAGGAGGCAAGACGACACCCCCAATACTTACTTGGGAAAGAGAGACTGGAGAACCGAGGCCCCAAAACCAGCATCCCGGCGTGACTCAAGGTCGATGTGGTAATGGGTAATGAAGGTGTTTGCTGACTTCCAGGTAGCAGCCCTGCAGATTTCCTGGATAGGGACGTCCCTGGAAGCAGCCACCGTTGCAGCAGTATGGGGTAGAATGAGCTCTTATCCTCTGGGAGGCTCCATGCCCGCCAACTTATAACAGAGATCTATGCAGAAGTGACCCACCTGCTTATAAATCCGCTTGGCTGCAGGTCTGCCAGATCGGCTTCCAGCGTGAAGTGACAAACAGCTGGCGAACCTCTCCCAATTTCAGCCGTGCGCTCTTTGTAATAGCGGCGCCCTTAGGGTCCAAAGTATGGAGCCTATATTCGGCCTCCGAGGTGTGATTGGGGTAGAACACCGGCAGAGTCAACACCTGGTTAGGTGAAACTCCGACACCACCTTAGGAAGGAATTTGGTGAGGGCGCAGGACAACTGTCCCTGTGGAAGACCAGGTAAGGAGACTCGATGGAAGCGCCTGGAGCTCTCCCATCCTTCTGGCTGACGTGATAGCCACCAAGAAGGCGGTCTTCCACGACAGGTGAGAGAGCACACCTGTGCATAGGTTCGAATAGCTTGCCCATGAGCTTTGCCAGTACCAGCAGTAGATCCCACGGAGGTGGGGGTTCCCGCACTGGAGGGGAAATGTGATCAAGGCCTTTGAAAAAGCGCCAGACCACCTTCTCCTGCGCCACCGACTGCTTCCCGGCCCGCGCCCGGTAAGCAGAGATGGCTGCCAGGTGCACCCTTAGGGTCGTCGACCTAAGCCCTTGATTAGAAAGGGACCATAAATAGTCCAAGATGCTTGCCAAGGAACAGGAGGAAGGGTCCAAGCCCTTGCCCTGACACCAAATGGAAAACCTTTTCCATTTGAAGGCATAGCATTTTCTGGTCGACTCCTTACGGGACGCCTCAACTACATTGAGGACCTCGTCGGAAAGACCCAAGGCCTGGAACTCTAGCCGCTCAGGAACCAGGCCGTCAGGTGCAGGGATTGAAGGTCCGGATGGAACACCTTCCCCTGATTGACTGAGAGCAGGTCCGGGCGAGCTGGAAGCTGCCGCGAGTCCTGGAGCTGAGACTGAGGAGATCTGGGTACCAGAACTGGTGAGGCCAGTCTGGGGCTATCAGAATCACCTGCGCCTTGTCCTCTCCTGTGAGAAGCACCTTGTGGATCAAGGGAAATGGGAAAGGCGTAAAGAGGCCGGGGTCCACTGCCTCGAGAGGCATCCCCTGCAGCGAGCCCTGCTGAGGCGGGCATGGAACAGTCTCAACCGCGTTCTCCCTGGAGGCGAACAGGTCCACCTGAGTGTGCCCCAATGGGAGAACAGATGCTGTACTACCCCTCCGGCCGGGAGAGACCACTCGTGAGATGCAGCCCTATCCGGCTCAGGGAGCCGGCCAGGGTGTTGGAGGCTCCTGCCACATGAATGGCTGGAGATCTGCCTCCAGGCTACGCACAGTGACCAAATGCGGAGGCTTCCTTGCATAGAAGCATGGGCGCATCCACCCTAGCGGTTTAGATAGAACATGATCGTGGTATTGTCCGTCTGGACTCGGACCACTTGACCCCGGAGGAACAGAGCAAAGGCGGTGAGAGCTAGGCGGACCGCTCGGAGCTCCAGCAGGTTGATGTGGCATCGGGACTCCCGCGGGGACCAGAGGCCATGAGCCCGTGTTCCCCCAGATGGGCACCCCAACCCATCAGAGGCATCGGTCGATAGAGACCGTCGGCTCGGGCGGACGAACGGGATGCCCTCCTGCAAATGACCTGGAGCGGTCCACCACTGGAGCGTTCCACATCCCCTGTGCACCGACACAAGCTGGTCAAAGGATCGCCAGCGTTGTGACCACTGGCTGGCCAGTCCCCATTGAGGGGCGCATGTTCCAGCAGGCCCAACGGACCACGCTGGTGCAGGCCGCCATGAGACCCAGGGCGCAGGAAGTCCGGGCAGGCGCGGTGCCCAACCAGAAATGATCGCAGGAGGAAAGAACCCGGCCCTGTCCGGAACCCGGCGGCAGCTCTGGCTTGAAGAGAGTCGAGCTGCGCCCGATGAATAGAATCACCTGCTTTGGCTCGGTTCCGACTTAGCCTCGTTGATAAGGAGGCCCAGTTGAGAAGCAGACCTGGAGGCCAGATCTCTGGACCACTCCGCCTCCTTCCTGGAGGGAGCTGCTATCAGCCAGTCATCCAGGTAAGGTACACCGGACCCCTGGCGCCGCAGAATGCTGTCACCACTGCCATGCATTTGGTGAAGACCCTGGGAGCTGGAGACAAGCCGAAGGGCATGGCTTGAACTCGAAAGGATCCTTCCGCTCGAGGCGAAGGAATCTCTCTGGTGAGACGGACGGATAGGGACGTGAAAAAAGCGCTCACATGCAAGACAGAGACCAGAGAGCAGAACCACACGCTGCTCCAAGGATGGTATTATCTGAGCCAGAGTGACCATCCTGAAGGTTCGAGACCTTAGGAACTTGTTTAAGTCGTGTAGTCGAGAATGGGTGCCAGCCCCGTCCGTTCGGAACCAGGAAGTACCTGGACACAAACCCTGGGTCTGAAGGAGGTCCGCCACCTCTTATCACCTCCTTCTGGAGGAGGAGGCGATGTCGGCTCGGCTGAGCCGCCAGTGAGCTGGGGACCCGAAGCCCCAAGGGGCGGCAGCTCTGAAGAAGGGTGGTGCCTGCTTTCGAGATTCAGAGGCAGGCCTCTTCCCACCACCTCCAAGACCCACCTGTCCATGGTAACAGTGGACCAGGCGGAACGGAAGTGCGGAGCCGTCCCCATGGGGACCCAGGGGTAAGGTGACGGGAATGGGCGACACCCTCAGCCCGTCACTGGGCAGGCTTGGAGGAGGGACCGCCGAGGGACCTCCTGGGCCTTTTCCTCCTGCCTCCCTGTTAGAAGCCGGCGGCTTGGGTTTGGGATGCCAAGGCGAGCCTGCTGGCCTGGCGTTGCTGGGCGGGCGCGGGGGCAGAAGGGCGAAAGGAGCTTAGGCTGTGGTTTGGCCTTTGTCCTTCTGAGCAGAAGGGACCGAGTCCAAGGTAGCATTGGACTTCTCGATCCTCTGCAGGTGACCTTCCACCCCAGGGCCGAAGAGGTCAGTCCCAAAGGAGAACATCCGCCAACTTGTGCTGGGTATCCGAGTAAAGGTGGATATCCTCAGCCAAGCCGCGACGCATAGCCACTGCGGCCGCCACCGATCTGGCACATGAGTCCCTATATCCAAAGCAGTCTGGAGCTGCTGTTTGGCCACTACCCTGCCCTGGTCCGCACCTGCTTAACCATAGTCTGCAGATCGGCGGGAAGATGAGGATGACCTCATCCAGGGAGCCCAACAGGGCATGAGAAAAAATGTGCCATGAGGGCGGCCGAACTGGCCTGGCCGAAGGAAACCGAGAGGGGCCTTGGCGTAGACTTTTAAGCCCGACATAGTCAATTCTTGGACTCTTTGTCAGGAGGTTTGTCCACATCCCTGGCGTTGCGCGCTGCGGCAAAACGCTGTCGGTAACCAACCCCTCAGCAGAGGGGTGTTCCGAAAAACCGGACAAGGAACCGGTAGGGACTGCATACTTCCTGGCCATCCTGGCCGAAGGCGCAGGGCAGGAAGCAGGGCGCTGCCAAAGCTCCAGTGCCGGACCCACTATGGCCTCGGCCACCGGAAAGGCCTCCGTCGGAGAATCCCCTCGGTCCAGAATCTCCGTGAGGGGATACCTGGCCCGTTTGGAAACGGGTTCGAGCTCCATCCCGGTGGACTCCGAGATGAGCGAAGCAGTCCTAGGAAGAGACGACGGGCTATGCGTCCATTGACTGACCTCCTGAAGACTCCAAGTCCAGTCGCTTGGAGAAAAGGAAGGAATCATCTTCGGACTCGGAAGAGTCCTCAGAGCTACCTCTGGCCTGAGCCACCCTTCACCTGCCAGGGCGGTCGGGAGTGAGGGTAACTGACAGCCGATGGGGTAGACCCTTGAGCCGACGAGAATCCTTGGTCGGGCCCCAATGTGGTGACTGTGGAGGCGGAGGTTCACGAATCGGTGGAGCAGCTGGTTTTGGCCGAACAACGGCCTGGGTATAGAGCTCCTCGGATAAGTCAGGGGTTGTGTCGGCGCTCAGTGACAGCCATAATGGCCAGGGAAGGCGGCCAGGGTTGGCTTACTCCCGGCCAGGGAGGAGCTGTTGCAACATAAGTCCTCGTACACGTCGGCGTAATTTCGCGAAGCCTCCCTCGTCCGAGGGCGGCAACGCCGCTTACAGCAGTGCGGACCGAGACCGCCTATGGCCGGTGGGATCGGCTGGACGGGAAGAGGTCGAGACCCGAGACCGAGTCCCGGAATTTCGAGGTCGGTCGGGGAGGTGTCGGCGGAACCGGCACTCGCCGGCTCGGATGGTCCATCCGAGGAGGCTCTCGGAACCCGGGCACAGGCGAGCCACAGGATCCTCGACTCCTCCCGGGGGCACGGAGAGAGATCTCGGCTGCTAAAAGCGACAGCCCGTCCAGCAGGTCGAAAAATCTCGACTTAAATCGGTGGGAGTCTCGGTCAACTGAACCTGGCCAGGGGACACCGTGAGGCCAGTGGCGGCTTAGCAGTCGACCGAAGCCGACGGTCGACGACTCGGAGAGGGACCTTTCCGGCCCCAAGGCGTCGACGGAGGGACTACCCTGTCCTTCTTTTGGACCGAGAATAAGGTCCAGCAGGCGTAAGCCCTTCTCCCATAGTGGAGAGGGACAGACAAACTCTCATAAAAGAAGCCGTGTAGGAAGAACCCAGAAGGCGAGGATAAATGCAGCGGCCGAGGAAGATCAGCCCGCGCCGCCTCCTCTTCAAAGGCGATCATCCGCTCGAGCTGATCCGCCGAGCCGCCACCCGCGGACACGCGCAACTGGGCCTCCTTGGACTTCACGGAGAAAGCGCTTCTCGGGGCGGCCCAGTTGCAATCGAACAGCACGGTCTTCGAGGGCGTAGGCCGAAGAAGATGAGCACAAGTCGCAAGCCTGCGGGTCGTGCTCAAGGGCCTAACAGTAGACACCACGTGGAGTGTGGATCCGTCCGAGACATCTTCTGCCGCATGGGCATCTCCGAAATCGAGTCGATTTGTCCATCGCGAGCAGCGAGGATGAAGACTGAAGTCTTTTTCGCAAAATTTATTTTAAATCATAAGCGGAGAAATAGGAACCAGTCTCAAACGCCGGCGCTAAGGAGGGAACCTGAGCTTCCAAAGCGGTAAGGAAGATCTGGCGTCATGGGGCGGAGCCGAGAGTTATACCACCCGGGTGGGTGGGAAGAGCAAGCTTGAAGACCTTCTGGCAAGATTTAAAGCGGCAAGGATACCTGCCAATGAGTGTGGATGAACAACATATCCATGTCCCTAGAACATTAGTTTTTATGGAATACCTAAGGGATCCAAAGGCAATAACCTGGTGGACTTCTTGGAGTCATTTTACATACAACCCTGGACTTGGCACTGAATTTTAAGGTGGATATCTAATGCACCCACTGGGCCTTGGGGCCCAAATCCTGATCCCCAGAGGCCAGACCACATTCAATTATTGTGTGCTTCACGAACTGGGCCACCAAGGAACTTATCCTTCAAAGAGCCTGGAAACGCAACAAGGTGGACTATGACACAACTAGGATCTTTTCTGACAATGATTATTCCATGACAGTACTGAAGCGCACTGGGGAGTATATCCCAATAATGCAAGCCTTGCGCAAAACGAAAATAAAATTCAAGACCCCTTACCCTGCACTGCTGGTGGATCAACTCTCAGATGGCCAACGGACATACCAGTCAGTTCGTAAGGCAATAGCAGACCTGCAAGAATCATGGCATTGCCAGGAACATTGCAGAGAGCTCCGCATTGAGAACAACCAGCCCACTGACAAGTAGGGCAGAAAGGAAACTGCAAGCAGCATGCATTGAAAACAATCACGGACATAGTACAGCAACTGCGTGACATGAGACAGAGCGCCATTGGCCTGGATACCTGAAACTGCTTTTCTGCTTAAGTACACTGTTCACTTTTTTAGTATTGTGATCAGCCTGCTGGAGAAAGAGAGGGGGACCTAGGGAGGGGGCGAGTGGCAGAGATGCATCTCAGTCCCCGGATTCAGGTTGGGTGATGTCCCCAGGCTACGCAGTACTGCTGCAGGCCACCAAGTAAGCAAGGCTATTAATCAGGGCCAAGAGAGTTGTTACAGACTGTGCCATTTGGCAGGACAGCTGACAGATGGGGAGGCACCGTGCTTGAGAGAGTGGGTGATGCTGCTGGGCTCTTTGATGTGACCCCCTCTTCTAATTCTGGGATATTTACTTTTGCTTGCCCACTGATATCCTTGCAGTGGGCTTCAAACTGCTAGAACACTGATGCCGAGATATTGGGTTTGGCGTAGGCGGGGTTATTGCCTGATACAGCCAAATGAGCAGCAACTCTTCAGCAAATATATCAGTACTTCCTTTCTGCTTTCTTCTTGCTTGATGTGAGGCTGGGGGCCCTCGGTGCTCAGTCTCCTCCCCTGGGGTGGGGGAGTCCACCTCACAAGATGAACAGCAGGGGGTCACTACCCTTCCTTTCCAAAACATGGGCTCTCCCAATTCCCCCTTAGGAAGCACAGACTCAGACTCGGCTACACCACTACAGATGTGGGAAGCTTATTCCATGAGGACTTTATCGTGGCTGTCTCAGATACAACCCCTGGCTTCCTAAGGTGAGAACACATAAGACCCTGACAGAGACTAGTCATGAGATGGTTCTCCATCAGAACAATATACCCTATTCGTATTGTCGGCTGTGCTACATTTGGGCAGACATGAGACTTCTACATTCTTTGAACATAGAAACACAGAAGTTGTCGGCAGATAAGGACCCCCTGGCCCACCTAGTCTGCCCTATTTTCCCTACCTTTATTGAACTTCACTCTCATGCACTGTAGCGAGAGAGACACACACACACATAGCTTTCCATTTAACTAATTTTTAGTTACAAACTGAGTCTGGCATACTCAACTAAGGTACTGGTTATCTTTCTCAGTGATGACTCACACTGCATGTCCTCCCAGGACTTGTCAAAGTTACGACTACTGTTTGCACTGATTATTTAGTACCGCTTATTTTATTTTTCTGTGACAACTGACTGCTGTGTTAGCTGCACGATGGAGGCAACTCCAAATATTACCACTACATCAGCCCACCAATGAGGGTCAATGCGTTTGGTAGCTCCCTGCTTAGATGCTTGACAGAGTGAGGTGATCTGTTCAGAGGCACAGAAATGACAGGGTCATTCTTCCTGATATTACATTGGGTTGATATGTACACCCCTACCAACTACTGCACTCAGAGTAAGGAGAAGGAAGCCAGGCACACTCATGCCATTAGGTCTTAATGACCAGAGTGATTATAAACTGTATTTAGAATAGCGTGACCTTTTGCACTTTAGGTTGACCTTCTATATGTGGCTGTATCTTGGGAATACATTTGCACTATTATTTCAATGAGATCTAGTCTATTGGGTATAAATAAAGAAGCATTTCTGACAATGACATCCTTTTAAGAGCTTTTATGGTAAGTTATAAGTTAAACATAAAAAGAAGTTTAAAATAAAGCTGTGACTATTATATTCAGCTCAGATAAAAAAGATGTAAATAATCTTACTTAGTAAAGATATCCCAATGAAAATTAGTGCTTCATAATAGTGATTTTCATATAAATTTGATATTATAAAAGAATATGTTATTTAATTAGTTTGTATTTTTATTTTATTTTGTGCATTTAACTTTGATGTGGTGTCTTAGCACGTTGCTCCTGTTCATTCATAGTTGGTTTTATTAACCGCTTAATTGCTTTGCTGGAATTGATCAATTTGGGGTGCGTTTAAACTGTGTTTGAACTAGCTAACTCCACCCCCCGAGGAAGACACATGTGACTGGGTTGATACGTAGGGGTGTTAGCCCAGAAGCTCAGCCATGCTTTGTAAAGCATAGATAAATAAATCTTTACTATTTCCCCAGCAATTTTGGTATGTGCCCAGCTTCCTTCAACTTACTGCTTGTTGTACTTTTTGGCTGGTGCACCTTCAAGGAGCTGGTGTGCGCGTCTTCTTTCATTTGCCTGACTCAGAGCAAGGAGACAGTAGGGCTAGTCTGCTCCATGGCACGTTCTCTAGAACAACGTTCTACTGCTTTACGCCACTGTATTTTCTGGTTCTGCTTCTTCCCATTTGGGGCTGTCTATACCCCACAGAGGCCCAACCAGACAGTGGGCTTGGCCAGCCCTCTGAACAAGTGAGAGCAGTACCACATTCACTTGTCCTGACAGGGTGGGATGACTCCCACCCCTACCCTGAAAATGTAAAGTTTACTGCCGTGGGCAGCTGGGCATGCCCAGGGCAGGAACAGTTCATGGTTTCCGAGATGATGATGAGCCCTGTTGGCTCCAATCTCACCAGGTTTCCTGAAACGTTCAGTTCTGTAAGGCCCAAGTTTGATTTTTTTCTTCAGTACTATATTATTAACATTAGGTATAAATGTACCCTGTTAATACACCATGGATCACTTGCTGCAGCTCAGGGGGCAGACATCCCTCCTTGAGTCCCCCAAAACTGCTAATCTGGAGGGCTCTGGGGGGATGTTTCCCAACAAGGCTTACTAATGTCTTCTCAGTCGACATTTAAGGTGGTCTCACAAAATGTTAACAGCCTGGGCAATTTGATAAAATAATCCAAAATACTTGCATCCTTAAAAAAACCAGAAACCTCACCTCATGCTGATGCAGGAAATGCACCTATCGGAGGAGGAACATAGTAAATTGGCAAAGGACGGGATGAAACATGTTATTGCCTTGTCATACCTGAAAGAACATAGGAGAGGAACACATATGCTGATCCCTAGATGTTCCTTATTTCGACTGAACACATTCTATTCAGCTAGGGAGGAGAAGTTGGTCCTAGCAGTGGGTACACTTCAGGGGAAACAGTGTACTATAAGGAGCATATATTTACCCCCTGGCTTGGATACCTCAACGCATCAGAGTCTTTTCAGTAAGATAATATAATTTTATCAGAGGCCACTAATCCTGGGGGAGACCTTAATTTATTAATGGATCCCAGTAAGGACAGCTCCCATCCACATCCACACAGATCCACTACAGGCCCAAAACATGGGGAGGGAGTAGGTGTGTTCTGAAGCAGGGAGCCAATGGAGATACCTAAGAAGAGAGAAGTTCCCTGGACAGGGGGCAGACAGACTTCAAGGGGGGGTGCAGAAGTGGGGTGGGAGAGTGCTACATATCCAGGGGGAAGTGGAGGTAGGGTAGTAGGCTGTAATGTCTATGGGATGGCTACCTTCTAGGGGTCAGCGTGGAGGGCTGGGGGCTCTTGGTGTGTAGACAACTGGAGAAGCTAAGGGATGAGATAAGTTGACTAAAGAGGCAACTGTGGGAAGGGGGTGGTACACAATGGGAAGGCAACCCAGGACCTGGGGTCCATAGGGAATCTCCCACAGAGAGCACAGACAGCAGTCGCAGGGCAAATCAGGGAGGAGGAGGAGGAGGCAAAATGAATAAATTGCCACCTCCAAGGGAACCTAGGAGTACCAAGACAGGGAATTGGGTGCAGGTTAGGAGTAGGGGTGGTAGTAGATCACAAACAGGGAGCAAAAGGGAGTCTCATAAGAAGCCTGGGGAACATCAGGGCATGGAAGAGGTTTTGAATAATAGGTTCTCAGTGCTGGCCACCCTGGAAGAACAGGCAGGAGGGGGACTTGTCAGGGGGAAAGGAGGAGAGAAGATGTAGTAGTGACACAGCAGGTAGGGGAGACAGAACTCCAAAGGGTGGTGGGGATATGGTGAAGATCTGAATGCCTGACAGGAGGTCAGAAACTAAAGAGGGGGTGGAGCAGCAGGGGTATACTGCAGGAAGGGGGAAGGAGGAGAATCCAGAAAATAGGTGTAACGGGGTTGAGACAATGCAGGATACTGGTGAGGCAGAGGGCATCGGGCACATGCAAGATGAAGGAGTGGTTCAGGACTATGTCCAGGGGAACGGGGGGACAGCTGGGGATAGAGCAGGAAACAAGAGGTAGGGTCTTAGTCCTGGGGGGCTCTATACTAAAATGGGTGAGATGGGGAGGGTAGGGGGTCAAGCACAGCTGAATATGGGTGGAATGTATGCCAGGCATGACAGCAGGAAGGGTGAAGCAGTTTATTCGTAGGGGGGGCAGGAAGGGAAATGGAGAAGCCCCACATCGTAGTGCACCTGGGCATGAATGACTTGGAGGGGAGCACAGTTGAAGACGTTAAAGACAGAATCAAGGAGTTGGGCAAGCTGTGTGAGGAGGTGGGGGCCTCGGTTGCTTTCTCTGAGGTTCTCCCCATCCCGAAAGTGAATACGGCCAAGAAGAAGAGTATGGCAGAGTTTAACGCATGGCTGGGAGGGTGATGTCAAACTAGGGGGTACGGGCTGTTGGGGGGGATGGGACAGAACATATGAAAACAGGACCCTGTATGCCCTGGACAGGTTACACTTCAGTAGAAAAGGGTCAGTAGTTTTAAAACAGAGGCTGGGAGAGTACATAGCAACCAGGGTCACTTTAAACTAGGTTGGGGGGTGGTAAGAGGGTAGACATCAAACAAGGTCTCAAAGCCAGAGTGACTGGTGGGCCTACCCCCCAAATCAGTGAAAAAGGGTCTGAGGAATATCTGATTGGGGAAGATTCTAGGTGCGATCAAACAAGGATAGTAGGGAGGGCAAGATGGGAAGTCAACAAGGAAGGATCTGGGAGTATTAAAATAGGGTTGACTCTAGAGGAATTCGAACAAGGATAGAAGGGCAGGGTACTTCCTGGAGGGTGGTCTCCTTGAATGCGAGACCTAAGGAACAAAACGGCGAGTTGCATGCTCTGATGGCAGAGCAGGAAGTGGACTTAGCTGCCATCACCGAAACATGGACCATCCAATACCAGGACTGGGACCTGATGATCCCAGGATACAAGCGATACTGGAAGGACAGGGAAAAAGGGAATGGGGAAGGTAGCCATCCATGTTAGGGAGGGGATATTGTGTAGTAGGGAAGAGGGAGTGGAGAAGCATTATGGGTTCTAATCCAGGACTCAAAATGGAGACGGGTTAGTTTGGGGGTGGTATATAGACCACCCTCTCAGATACAGGACATCGACAGGGAACTAGCAGAGCAGACAAAGGAGGTCTGTGGGAAGGGGGACACAGTGATTGTGGGGACTTCAATCCGCCAGGGGCAGACTGTAGCACACCATCCACTTCGAACACCAGGGAACACGTCATCCTGGAAGTTTTCCAGGACAGCTTCCAGGTCCAGTTGGTTAGACAGCCAGCCAGAGAAAGTAACATTCTAGGCCTCATACTGACCAGTGGGGAGCTTGTCAAGGTAACTAGGGGGTGGAGGACCCATTGGCAGGGAGTGACCATCACACAGTGTGGTTCTCACTTAGTATGCGGAAGGAGGCAGCCAAGACCAGGACAAAGGTGCTGGACTTCAGGTGGGCTGACTTTGGCAGGATGAGGGTCATACTGTCAGAGCACCTGGCCACATATACATGGATGCTAACCAGAGGTGGGAGGTAATCAAACTTGGGCTAGTGGAGGCACGAGCTTGCACATGAAGATCCAGAGCAAAAAAGGCCATGGCCAGGAAGCCGTGCTGGTTAAACAGTGAGGTGTTAGGAAAGGTGAGGGGAAAAAAGGAGCAGCTTTCAGGAAATTTCTGAGATCCAAATGGGTGGAGGATAAGAAGGAGTATCAGACAAGACCTAGGGAGGTGAGCTGTGAAATCAAGGCTTCAAGAGAGCTAAAGCTGGCACAGGGAATAAGGGAGGAGGAAAAAAGGAGTTCTTCAAATATGTAAGGGAGAGAAGGAGCTGCTAAGACCAAATTGTCAGAATTGAGAAAGGTAAAGGGTAGGCAGAAAAGTGGGATGAGCAGGCAAAAGCGCTCAACAAATACTTCTGCTCTGTGTTTACGAAGAAGAAGCAGGGGCCAATGCCACAGGGGGCAGAAGGGGTGGGCACGACAGTGTGTGGATGTCATGGATGGGGAGATCCCAGTAAGCGGGGTGTTAGAAGGCCTAAGGATGCTGCAGGTTGATAATGCACCCAGACCAGATGGCATATACCCCAGAGTTCTGAAGGAGTTGGCGGAGGTCCTGGTGGAACCACTTGCAGACCTGTTCAATTCCACTCTGGCAACTGGATGTGTGCCCCACGACTGGAGGATGGCACATGCGGCGACACACCACAAAAGTGGACCCAAGGATGAACCAGACAACTATAGACCAGTCAGTATAACATCCATTGTGGGGAAGCAGATGGAGACTATACTTAAGGAATGGTTAGTAACCTTTCTGGAGGTGAGTGGACTCCAAGACAACAGGCAGCATGGGTTTGTCTCAGACAACTCCTGCCAGACAAACCTGGTTGACTTTTATGACTGGGTTACAAGGGCACTAAACAAGAGCCAAGCGGTGGATGTCCTATATCTGGACTTCAGCAAGGCCTTTGATTCTGCGCCACATGGAAGGCTGCTTAGCAAACTGAGATACCAGGGAGCAGGGGAAAAGCTGGTAGTCCGGGTTAGGAACCAACTCCAAGACAGGCAGCAGAGAGTAGTGGTGGGAGAAGAACTCTCCACTCCAAAAGCTGTAACCATTAGAGTGCCACAGGGCTCTGTACTGGGTCCAGTGTTTGGACTATTTATAGACGACATATCACATGGGATTAAAAACAATACCACCCTTTTTTGCAGATGACACGAAGATCAGGGCAGTGCTGGATGAGGCAGAGGGTGGCAAGGATTGCACGGCAATCTAGCTAGACTTCAGCACTGGTCAGAAACATGGCAGCTGGGGTTTAATGCAAATAAGTGCAGTCATGCACCTGGGAACAAAAAACCCAAGGAATGATTATTGGTTGGGGGAGGTACAATTGTCCACCACAGAGGAGGAAAAGGATCTGGGGGTGTTAACAACAGGGCAAATGAACCACTCAACACAGTGCAGGAAAGCAGCAGCCAAAGGTAACAAGATGCTCGGGTGTATTGCGATAGGAATCACATCCAGGCGAGGGGAGGTCATCCTACCACTGTACAGGTCATTAGTGAGGCCACACCTAGAGTACTGCATGCCATTCTGGTGCTCCTACTTGAAGAAAGATGTCAAACTGCTAGAAGGGGTCCAGTGCAGAGTAACCAGGATGATCCTTGGACGGAGGACAAACCCTACGAGGAGAGAGACTGAGTGTGCTCAACATGTACTCCCTGGAGGAACGGAGGGGACATGATAGAAACCTTCAAATATATGAAGGGCTTAAATAAGGTTGGTACAGAGGGCATTCTTAGGTGGAAGGGAGGAAAACAAGAGGACACAGTCTGAGGTTGGTAGATTCAGGAGGGAAATGAGAAGGCATTACTTTATGGAAAGAATGGTAACAGAGTGGAGACTCAATCTAACTCTCCTACGGGACCCCCAGTTTCAGGAACTATTGAACATTCAGATACCCCAAGTGATTAATAATAATAATGACCAGGAGATCTCTCACTCTGTCTGATGGGACAAGCTCAAAGCAGTAATACATGGAGAAATCATTAAATACACAGCGCAGAGTATGAAAAAAAGAGAGAGAGCAGTGACAGGAGCAGCTGCAAGAGACTATGTCCTTTCTGCAGACTTCTTATATGGAGGGGGATGCTTTGGTACTCCCACAGTTTCAGAAGGTGAAAACAACTTTCAAGAGTTATTGCAGTATAAGACAGACCAAGCCTTGTTGTATCTCAAACAAAGACATTATGAAGGGGAGCAAAGGCCTTGAAAATGCTAGCCTATCATCTCAGACAACAAAAAAAACCCTATCCACTGTAACAAAACAGAAGCACCCGCTAACCAGAGTACAACACTCCCATACCAAGGACATCCTGGACATCTTCAGGTTGTTCTATAAGTCCTTATATACCCAGGGGCAGGAGCTCACCCCCCCGAATGTTATCTAACCTTTTTCACTTGCCTAACACTCCCCTCCTTGATGGAGGAGAACCAGGCTACACTATCCAGCCCTATAGTAGCACCAGAAATCTATAATGCCATTACAAACACTACAAATAATAAAAGCCCAGGCCCTGATGGTTACCCATCACAATTTTTTAAAGTATTCAAAGCAAAACGCCTCCCCTCCCTACAATCAGTATTCTAGGGGATGCAAACTGAGGAGACACCACACCCCCAAGCTGGAACTATGCTCACCTTTCCGCAATTTGAAAACCACATAAAGACCCCCAGTACTGTAGCCGCCCAGTGGCGCCGAGGGTTGAGGTGCTGGACGCCACACTGCACTCACGCCGCGAACTTGCCCGGAACGGACCCGTCATCGGGGTCGGGCCGGGGAGGGAGGATGGAGCATCCCAACGGATGCCTCCTCCTCGGGTGGATGCCAGGGCGCGCTTGAGCGCCTGACGCCCTGAGGGGGTCGGTGGATGCACCGACCCCAAAGGGACACGGTGGCTCTGTCTCCATCGGAGCAGGGAGGGGCGCCGTTAAGCGCTTGAGAGGCGCGCACACACGCAGACTCTCTGCACCGCGCCTCAGAGGCGGGGTTAGGGGGAAACGAGACAACTCGGAGGAAATGCCCTCCCGACGCCCAGATGAAGTCCGGAGTCGGCCTGCCACCCTCCCACCAAGGGCAGACCCCAATGTGCAGATGCCGCAGGGGGAAGGGGGGAAGGGGGGCCTCTCCTCGCCCCACCCGGAGGGGGGTAATCCAGGCCATCAAGGTGCCCCCAATGGCAGTGTGGCACTCTAGGGGCAGACCAAGCTGGTCGGCAGAGGTAGGGACCGTCACTCCTTGTAGGACGGAAGGAGTGGTGATTGGAAGGGACAGTAAGGAGTAGATAAAAAATAAGTAGAAAAAAAAAAAAGACCCCCAGTATTGTGAATCCTATCACCCAATCTCAGTTCTTAACCAGGATAATAAAATCTTTGCCAGCATATTGCCTTCCCATATCTCATTTTTTGTAGGGCCTATAAACAATACAGACCACTATTTTTATGTAATTCTTAAAAGTCTCTTTTTGTTCATCATATTTTTGCATATATATCTCTGTTTCATCATCAAAGAGAACAATACCTTCAATGGGAAATCGGTTGCCTTATTTCGCACATCTTGTGAAAAAAAAAAACAACAGTTGTTCTGAGTCATGCAAATCTCCCAGCAGACACTGAGTTATCTAGAGCCCTAGATGCAGTATATTGCATAGCAACAGAAATTTGACATTGGTATTTAGCAGCTTTAAGACCAGACTTCACTGTATGCGCTAGGTGAAGCTTTTCTTTGGATGACAATCTCTCCCATGGTGGCAGGACTGTATTGCAAAGAGCTTGCTGGCAATGTGTAGAGTAACTGAGGTAGGTTGGACATACCAGCAAAAGCCAAATCGCAGAGCTCACTCTTCCAGAGAGGATAACAGGTACCATGTTTCCTGTTAAAAGTCCACAGGCAACCAGACGATAGACCTCATGAGCAAAAAAAAAAAATAAGAGTACTACACATGAACAGGCTCGGAGTTACCAGTCGGACTGCTGTTTCTTTGGTCCCATCTATTCAATCTATAAGCTTCCTTCTGCCTCTGCAAATCACTTGAGATCCACATATTAGAAAGCATGTTAGAGAGAGCAACTGAAACTTTTAGGCAGCAAAACAGTTTTAGAACAGGTATAAAAAACACCTTGTTCAGAGGGCAGTCTCCCTTTAAAGGCAACATAAACAATGTTGCTTGCATGTTCTAATATAATGGCACATTTGGGTATGTGTGAAGTCTGTTTTATTACCTCAAAGCATCGTTTCATGTGACTGTGTTGAAACAGTCCAATTTTTCCCTTATTTAGGGCCCAATTTTAATACAGGCTTCTTCCCGCCTAATATTCATTTTTTAAATGATTTGGTTCCATAATCCAGTGACATCAGTTGAGCCGAAGACTAAAATGAAGCGAAACACAGTGACGGCCAAGCCAATGTCATCTTCAGCTTAACTGATGTCACCGAGTTTCAGAACTCCTAAGTAATTAAAACATGAATATTGGGGTGGGGGAAATGGCTGCATTAATGTGGGGCCCTAAATAAGAGAAAAACAGAACTATTTCAAGACAAAACTACAAAACAATGCAGTGCGATAATAAAATAGATTTCACACATGCCCAAATTTACAACTATATTAAAAAATGTAAAAACAAAACATTTATATTCCCTTTAATTTCATTTAACTTTAGCAATTTTTACCAGTTTCACTGTGGTTTTTGGAACCAGGAGAACTGTGTTTTTCACCAGTTCTTGGTTTCAAATTATTCAAAAATAAATACATTCTGTTTCAATTTTGCTTTATTTTTAAAACTGTTGTACTTTTTCTGGGCTCTTGGGGATGCGGGTGGCTACGTAATTTATGCACATTTTGTGCTTCAGGATGCTTGTTTGTTTTTTTCCAGGAAGTCCCTGAGACACTCACAACTGTAGACCGGTGAGACCCGATGGGCCGAGATACTGCACATGTGTGAATCACTTTTTTTTCTCCCTCAGTTAGTCACCTGGTGTGATTTCTATGCCATTCACACCATTGTGTCCCACCAAAGTGAACTGGGGGGGGGGGACACTAGGTTGTGTTCCACAATGAGAGGAAGATTCATTCCCTTGACGGAGCAGCTGGTTTAACCTGAGCAGACATTGTGTCTGGGATGGAGCAGCCATTTCAGAGGCGTCAGTGAGCATAGCAGGGCTGCAAATCAACAAACATCCGATTTTACAATTACAGAAGGGTACAATCATGTTCCATGACCTTTGAACTGTGGTACAACAAAGTTTGAGCTGAGATGGAATGCGAGTTAGAATCACGTGCCACCATACACTATAATAAAATAATGTTAAGCATTTTAATTATTTTATTTAAACGTTCATCCACCCAAACAAAATAGTCCCAAGCACACCCCAGAAATTGGTATGCCATCTGTTTCAAATATAATGTACAGCTAAACACAGTTTTTTTTCAAATTAACCCTCAAACCCTCTATTTTCCCAAACTTTCCCCATTTACCTGGTTCCTCACCATTCCTCCTACTTTTTTACATTATTTCTTCCCTTTTCCCAACCTTGTTTCTGTTCTCTTTCCTACACTCAGTAGATGAAATGTGTACTATGGATGGAATAAAATAATTCAAATCTATACTCAGTTCTACTGACAGAATGTTCACCCATCACTCACAAAACAAAAGGCCTCAGATGGACCAGGGCTTCTGTTGTATCTGTAGCAGGTCAAGCAGCAGAGATTTCCCGGGTAAACAGGTAAGCATAAGTGGGGGATTTTTCATTGTCAATGAAGAAACACCAGAAATTAAAACTGTAAGTACTGCAGTACTTTATTTTTAAATGCATATATGTGAGTGTAAGAGGATTAGGAGATCAAATAACTTTTTTTTTTTGAAATTTAAGGCAGTTTTATTTTTAGAGCCTAGCTGAAGGTTCCATGTGAGTAAAGGTGGTAGCCATGTTTGGGATGGCAGTCAGGGATGTGTGGTTAGTACTGATTTTATTGTGAAGAGGCTGCTGGATCTTCATCTAGTACTGTAACATGCGCTGAAATAACAGCACAGGCAAAGATGGCCCTCAGCCAATCAGGTTTCACGATTTTTCAAACCCATTTTATAATATATCATTTTCATTTGAAACTCACTTAAACAAATGGCATAACATTAGGCATCAAAGTTCCTACTTAGTTTATTGCCCACCCGCATAATCGTCACGGTTTTATTGCTTGACTGATTAATTTAAAGAGTTTCACTAGGAAAGACATACTGAGCTTTGAACCAGCTCGTTTCCAGATGTGTCCTGGGGGGTTGGGGAGAGAGATAAATACAGAGATTAATTTGCAAATACAATAATCCAAATACACAATAACCCAGCGATCTCGGATAATTCCAAGACTACGTCATCAGAATTAAAGAGCCTTTCCATATATTAGGAGTAAGGCACACATCACTTGGCCACATGGACTAGTACTGTGGACTCCAGGATGACTGATCTCTTCAAGGGAGAAATGCATCTGCTGCGTTAGATGGTTAGGTGGAGTGCGACCACACTGAACATTCTAAAGTTCTTTCTCCAGGGCAAAACCTCAGGGATGAGGTGATGGAATCTGTATGAAATTACAAATACATTCCACTTGCTAGGAAAGGAAATCAATAATTTCGTATCTAGAGATGTTTTACCACACTAATGTCAACATGCTATTGCCTAAAAGAGTCACACATTTGCATTATTTCTTAAGAGTCTGGAGGATATTTTTTTTCCCTCAGGGTTTTAAAGCAGCTAATTATAGCATGTGCAGAAACCAGTTTGATTACTATACTGCAACTCTTTATGTGAAAAGCTACACCACTCTGGTTTATCATGTAGTGTATCATTATCTACAAGCAAACTCCCATGATAAGTTTAAATTTACTACCAGAATTACAGGGTTCAGACTCTCTGCATGCCTATTTAACAAAGTCTGATGAATGCAATAAAGACAGCTCTGCCAGGGCTTCAGTTCTCCCCATTTTGGAAGTATCTGAGAAAAGAGAAGGCAAAAACTTCCAAAATAGAAGGGGAGGAAGTTCAGTACTTCCAGTGAAAAACAACAAATTGATGACATCAAATTCTGCAGGTATGAAAAAGAAACAAAAAAAAAACTGTTGATTTGGATAAAAAAATGACGTTGCAGCACTCCACTTTCTTTGGTCACAAACACTAAATAATTAAATGGGTGCAGTGAATGAGCAGGGTGTAGCCAGGCTGCAGCCTAGGCCTTTATTTCAATTCAAGAAATTAGGCTAAATCTGCCTTAATTCAGCAGTGGTGATTGAACATGCATGTGTATGCATGATCATACCTCTCAACCTCCTGCCTCACAAATCAGGGACAAGGCTTAAAAAAATCAGGGACAAAGGACCAAAATCGGGGACACATCTTCAAAATTAGAGATATCCACCCAGAAAACTGGTAGAATATGGGGCTTAGTGCAGAATGCATTTTCTAAAGAAGAACAAGTCTGTAACTTTAATGCTTGATATTATTTTGTGCTTACAATTTCTACTGTTTAGTCACGGAAACACAAATTTTAGGAGGGACAGAGTAAAATTTTGAGGCAAAATCAGGGACATCCCTGAAAATCAGGGACAGTTGAGAGGTATGTGCATGATGAATGTATGCATGCTCACGCAGGGGACTGAGTGAGCACGTATGTGTACATACGTACATACACGTGTGATCTAAACTGAAAACTAAATGATCCACACACTCCAAGTCCGTATCCAGAATTCCTTGTAATCACAAGTAGATAACATTAAACAACGTACATTTTATCGTTTAATGAATGGCCAGGGCTGCTGCATACAACAGGTTTGAGGAAAAGGTTCATTGCTTACCAGTAACAATAGATCCTCAAAAGTATCTCCAAAGAGCCAGAATGCACTGACTGTAAGCCGTCTGTATCTGGACTTCGAATGAATCACTGGCATGATGAGCCACCCACATCATCCGTGTACAGCGTCGCCTATATAACGTAGGCGGGCCCCAACAACTTCAGTTTCCCACTGCCAATGAATGGAGTTCCACACATCTACAAACAGTGAGGCTGCAGTGGCCTCCACCAGCCATGCACAGAGAGACAGGGGAGCAAAGCAAATCCTGACCAACATACAGCTTGTGGAGGTGCTAATATGAACAGACTGGATGTGCAGTGACGTGCCAAGTGGCTGAAAGCCAAGGTCCATTATTCCAGGCAGATGGCAGCGGGGAAAGGTAAGGCTCTACAGAGATCCACTCGAAGACCTACTGCTACTGATAAGTAATGAAACTAGCATATTCAAGGGTATCTCCACAGAACCATGACCCAACCGGCTGGCTTGTACAAACAGCAGACTTATTCCTCAAGAAAGCAGGCCTTGTAAGATAGCCAGGCCAATCCCAGTCCTGCTTTGGGACATGAGATCCATATTGTAATGCCTGTAACAGTATGGATTATGTGGCAGGTAGCAGCCCTGCAAATGCCAGCAGCTGAGAGGCACACCTAAGACACACTAATGAGGCTGCCATGCCCTGATGGCATGCCCCGTAACAGTGCTTGGCAATGCCCTGCCCACCTGTAGCAGAATAGGCTACAGGAAGAAATCCTTTTATAGAGGCACTGTTTAGAAATAAGCATACCCCTGGTGCCAGGGCAAAGAAAACAGTTGGGAGTGCTAGGTACAGTCCTTAGTACAGTCCAGATAGTACCAAAGGAGTCTGTGGAAGTCCGAAAAGTGCAACAGCATTTCACCAGGTTCCGAGTGGAAAGAAAAAAAGAAAACACAGGCAAATCAACAGACTGATTTTAATGTGAAATCAGACCATACCTTAGGAAAGAATTTAGGGTGACTGTACAGTGCCATTCAATCCCTGTGAAACACCAGGAAACGAGGGTCAAAAACCAAGGTTTGTAGTTTACAGATACAAACCTAGCTGAGGTAGTGTCCACAAGGAATAAAATCTAGCAGGGTGGACACTTCATGTCACAGGAAGATGTAGCCTGAAAGGGGCTTTCATCAGCAATTCTAGCACAAGGGTCAGGTCCAGCACTTTCCTTGGTTGATCGGTACCAGCATAAGCACAAACACGCACTTTATACAGTATCTTTTAATTATTCCCGTAACATATACTGGCACATAAGAAGCCCCCACAGCTTAGCCTGTCAGTTGCATCATCAAAGGGCTGGCTGCAGGGGACTCTGGAAAAATAATGGCTGTCGGGGGGGGGGGTGCAGGATCCACCATATAAAAATGGGCAGACTGGGTGGGCCAAGCGGTCCTCATCTGTCATCAGATTCTATGTTTCTATGTATCTCTAAAGGCTGGAGGAAATAATTTTTAAAATAATAATTCTGAATGTTATCTAAAAAGGATACTTTGTTTAGTTCTTGCTGCTAATTGCCACGTTTGCCATTGCATCTTGCTCTCTGAAGTTAACGGTCGAAATTTACGTAACAGTCACTAGTATAGGTGGCATAAGTTTTGCAAAAATGCATTAAAGAGGAACTGTCAGCTCCTCAGGAGCAAAGAAGTGGGACCTTAAGGTCCTGATCAGCAAAACCGCAAACTGAATTTATTTTTAATAACTTACAATGCTGGGATCTTTATTTTTTCTAATGCCTATACAGTCATAATAAACATTACATGGTCTCCGTTCCCTCCTCCACCACTTGCTTCCCACAAAGATTCCCTTGTACTGTACCCATGGTTGTAGGCAGGCATACTCCAAGCACTCCATGGTGTGCAATTTTATTTAAGGGGGTAGCAAATAGGCTCTGAACTGCTTCCTTTTTCCATGAAAAATTAAAAAAAAAGAAAATACTGAACCTTTCTGTCATTCTATTCATAGGAGTCAAAACTAGAAGGACTGGTCACTAATACTCTCTTTGCATCCCAAAGACAATACAACTTTACAGGCTCTGGATTGGTATGGGGGTGTCTTAGGGAGCAATACATGGCATTTGTATTTACCCATGCATGGCAACAACCACTGTCATGAGACACAAAAGTTGTATTTATTGTGCCAAATGAGGCAACAAACACGGTCCTGGTGTACATTTGTATATTGTCTGGCTACACGGGGGGGGGGTAGCTCACCCTAAGGGGGGGGTAGTGAGTCCACTTGGTGTGCAGATCTGAAATCCCTGGCTACACCCCTGACTGTACTTATTCCATGCATGCTTAAAGCCCACCACCTCCGCTGGAAGACTGTTCCAGGCATCCACCACTCTTTCAGTGAACAAGTACTTTCTCACATCTCTCTTGAATTTGTCCCCTTTCAACTTCATTGCATGTCCTCTTGTTCTCATGCATCTTTTCCTCTGAAAAATGCTCCCCTCCTACACCTTATTTGCCCCATGAGGTGTCTATGGGCCTCCATCATACCACCTCTCACTTCTAGGGTGTATATATTGGGGTCCTTTAGTCTCTCCCCATACAGCTTCTGATGCAGACATTCCACCATTTTAGTTGACCTCCTCCGGACTGCCTCCACTCTGTCTATGTTTTTCCTGAGATGTGGTCTCCAGAACTGGACACAGTACTTTAGATGGGGTCTCACCAATGATCTATACAATGGCAACACCACCTCCCTCCTTCTGCTGGTCCTACTTCTCCTTATGCACCCCAACATTCCACTGGCCCTACCCACTGCCTTGTCGCACTGCTTCACCACCTTGAGGTCATCAGATATGATTAACTCCCAGGTACATTTCCTATTTGGTGACCGTCAATCGCGCTTCTCCTATTTTGTATTTCATCTCTGGGTTTCTGTGCGCCAAGGGGATGATTGTGCACTTTTTTGTACTGAACCCCAGCTGCTACGCCCTTAACCACTCCTCAAGGGTTCTCTGGTCTCTGCACATCCTTTCCACACCTCTGGAGTGTGCAGACTTTCCTTCCTTCTCTTCTGCACTGTCAATGTAAAGGCATTACAGAGGACTGTAGGTCCCAGGGCTAATTAGGAATCTCAGACAGACTGGATGGACCACTGGTCTTTTTCTGCCATCATTGTCTATGTTTCTATGACTGAGGAGTACTAAGTCTACTACCTTTAATCTTTACTATGAAGTTTTTACCTGACAAGGGAGCAAAAGAAAAAAAAGGAATACAGGACACAAAATAATGGAAAAGAAGTGTAGAAAAAACACAAGGAAAAAGTTGCCAAACTGTTATTTTGCGCCAGAGAACACCAACATTTTGATAGCTTATGAGGGCCTAAGGAGCCCCCAGATCCCTGGCCTGTTGTTTTTGGTCTTGGGCCCCAAATAATATCTCATGCTAGTAACACCTCTGCAAATAGCGATCTCTGGACTACTGTCACTTACAAGTAAGCCCAGCACCTTGTTCGAAAGAGCTCTGCATGAGGTTTCAGACAGTCAGGGACCCCGCAGACCCATGTTTCCCTTGTAGGATCACCCAAAGGTTATAACATAACTGTATTTGGGACTCATGTGAGCAATATGGAAGGGTTTTTTGTTTGTTTACCGAATGAGGATATTATGTAAATATTACAAGATGTAAAGTTTGTATGCAGGTGACTCAGTGTGTTACTCTATTGTGAAACAGCTGCTGTTATCATGGAACTTCTCCCAGGGCATCTTTGGAAATTAGACTTGCTCACATCTTCCCTCATGAAATCATTTTTGATGAATACATAAAGAATACAGGAACACAGCTACAAATCTTGACTCTCTTTCAGTAGTCTGGAACTATTCCTAGATGACCCATCCAGAAATACTGTCTTTCTTTCGGTACCTAGTGTATTCCTTTCAATTCAGTCATTTGATTAGGAGTGTACACTTTCTACTAAAACCATTTTCCTACAGCACCTGTAGCAAAGTCAGTAGACGTCTGCATTGTACAGTCTTTTATCATAAAATTATTTTAATGAATAAATAAAAAACACAAGAAAACAACTGTAAATCCTGATTCTCTTTTAATAGTCTGTAACTCTTCCTAGATGACCCATCTCAGAAATAAAAGCTTTCTTTCAGTGGCTAATATATTCCTTTCAATTCAATCATTTGATTAGGTGTGTACACTTTCTACTGAAACCATTTTCCTAGAGCACATGTAGCAAAGCCAGTAGACTTCTGCAATTCACAGTCTTTAATAAGAAAAATACAAAATTACTGCATCTTTGAAGACCAAGTTTACATCCAGTGCTCCAAATAATGTTACCAGTTAAGAGGCATTTACTCACTAATTCTGAAATTAGGTGAGTAAAATAACATTTTGGTGCACAAAAGTGCTCCAAACCTTGAAATAACTGCTATTTTTAAAGCATCACCATGTAGAATAATGTATCTACAACCATACATAATAAGGTTGTGTTTCCACAGAGGAGTGAGATGTCAGCATAGACCTCGAGAGACAAGCTCAAGCGGTCTCTATGATGTAATCTCATCCAGAGATGCAAATATAAACACTATAACATATGGGTGTCATTTTTCTCCATTGGGAATCAGTGACAGCAAAATTTCATAATACGATCGCACTGAAAGTCATAATACTGTATTATCTTTCCGAAATAAGATTGTCATGGTATTATGAGATTGCACGTTTGGAGTGTTTCATATGTTACAAAATAAATAACCGCTAGGAAACCAGCAGTTACAAGGTTCGTCATTTCATCTCGGGATTTTAGTGACATCATAAACCACACAAGTGTTGTTCTTGTGGTTTATGTCACCCAAATCTCTCAGTGGATTTCTAACCCCCTGTTACTAATTTTCTATTGTTCTAGTTGTAGTGTATGGTTGCCCTTACATTACTTTGGGTAGTACATGTTTTAATTCAGTCACCTTCTTTCTAACTCTGTCCCGAACTGTCATAAAATAAACAGAATACAGAGGAAACAGGAAATAATTGACAAAATTTATTGTATGCTATATAACAGCTACAGAGAAACATAGAATTTGATGGTAGATAGGGACCCACATGATCCATTCAGTCGGCACATTTCTTCCTACCTACACTATTACAGCAGACTGTGCCTGATTTACAGCGCTTTCTCCCTCCCCCACTTCCTTCCCACTATGATTCCCTTGTGTTCATCCCATGCATTCTTGAACCCCACTGTTTTTGCCCCCACCACCTCCGTTGAAAAGCTGTTTCAGGAATCCACAACTCTTTCTGTGTAGAAGTACTTCCTCACATGTCTCCTGAGCCTACCCCTCCAGCTTCTTTCTTTTTTTTTCATTACACTTTCTTGCAGCCAACAGCCGCCCGGAACCTCAGCCAGGTCACGGACCCTCGCTCCCGCCTCCACATTAGACGCGCCCCTTCGATACCCGCTGGCTTACACCCCAGGGTGGGGTTGCGGCACCAACCCCGACACGGTGCTGCAGACGATGGGACAGGTCGAAGGGGCCATCCTGGAGGCTAGTTGAAGCTGAGGGCTGGCTTCATCTAGGGCGTCCGGCAGCTTGTTTTTTTCCCCCTGTAGGCAGGGTCGGGGACATGCAATAATGCCAGCATCCAACCCGCTCCTCAAGTGTCATTCTGGTATCAGTCACTGTGGTACCCCTGGCCTCCGCCAGAGGTCCATCAGCACCGATCACACACCCTCTCTCCCTCCGGAGGAAGAGCAGTTTGGGGACTCGATCCTTCCCCCGCCAGCCCTCAGGTCCAGGTCTATTCCCAAACCAGTCGCCAGCATCGTAAGTGGAAATCCAACTGCTGCGCCTGACGGACTGCCCCCCCACCCAGCTTCTTAGTATGTCCCTTCTTCTTGAGCACTTTTCTTCTGAAAATACTTCCCTCCTGCACCTTATTTATCCTGTGAGGTATTTAAAGGTCTCAATCATATCCCCCTCTCCATCCTCTGTTTGGAGGTCCTTTAGTCTCTCCTCAAAGGGCTTTTTTTTTTTTTACTTCCTCCTGGTTATGGCCTGGGGAATCCTTTCCTCCAGTCTTGCCGGCTGGGTCCCGGCGTGCCGAGAACCCAGCATTATGATGCATGATACTAGGAGACTTTTGCCTTTAATTTTCTCCGGTTAGTCTACCCCGAGGGTGCCAGCGTCGGCGTGCTTGTGCATGCCGCCATCAAGCATATTGCTAACAATTTACACCCGAAAGGAATTGATCTAGTGTAGTAGTATAAGTTGAATTTCTCAAGCTTGTTCTCTCTCTCTCCATTCCCATAACTGCCCCACTCCACCCAGTCTACTCCTCCTTTATCTCTCTGTCCGCCCTGTTTCTTTTGTTCTACCTGAACCCCCCCCACCCTTTACCTACGTACAATATTCCAGATGCCATCTCAACCTGCTCTTCTCTACACAGATGACCTTGTCATCTACACCAGCTCCACTTACATTGACTACCTCAACTCGTCTCTGTCCACTGATTTCAGGAGCATTCAAAACTGGCTGTGCAACCATAGACTGGTTCTAAATGCACACAAAATGAAAACCATGCTCCTGGGCTCTGCCCCTAAACTTAGAGCTTGTCCCTCACCCCTGACGGTCCATGACCTTGAGGGGTACATACTAGAGTCTGTCACATCCTTCAGGTATCTTGGGGTTATACTTGACCAATCACTAGATCTAAGCCTCCACATTCAATCAACCTGCAAAACAGTGAATAGTAAACTGGGTGTTGCCTACAAAACTGGTTACATGCTAACTCCTTCTGCTAAGCTGACCATTGCCAGGGGGATCCTGCTCCCCACCTTGACATACTGTGCTCCTATCCTTGCGGCTGCCCATAAATCATCGCTACTGAAATGGGACATCACCTATAACAATATCTGTCGATATGTATCATCGTCCCCTCGGCTTAAACATCGATGTCGGCTTTATAGTGACCTAGGATGGCTCTCCCCCTCTGCATCCAGACAATACTATCTTGGCTCTCTATCCAACTCCATAATCAGGCTGCAAACCCCAACCTTACTGGCAATGCTATTAAGACCCATCACCTCCTACCGAGGACTGAGGTAATTGATAAATCACTACTGAGGGTACCCAGGTGTCACACCTCCAAAGGTACCGGGGCATTCGAATATGCTGCCCCTCTGATGTGGAATGCTCTGCCCCCGGAATTAAGACAATCTGCATCCCACTATCACTTTAAAAGTGGGCTACGACGTTACCGGTTTCTGGCTGAACACTGTACCTGTTTCGACCCTACCTGACCTGGCGGGTGGTCCACCTGGCCCTCATCATGACCACTTGACAATCTAAATCTCCTGCTTCTTGTAACCCCACCCCCCATCTCTTTCTCCTCTCCCCATTCCTCTCATCTCACACTACTCACGGCTTCAAGGACCCCTCCTACTATTCTCACCCCCAATCAACTCCCCTCTTTCACTTACATTATCTTTCAGCTATTGCCCCTCCCAGTTTCTTCCTCAGTTTAATTCGTAAGGTACTTCTCTAAGCAAAGTTGTATCCTTTTGTGATGACACATGCACAAAGCACTTTTTCTCATTGGAGCCTGATCCCTTCCTGTTATGACTCGTTCCATTACATGTTTAGCTGACTGTATTATTCTACACGGTGTTTTATATGCCATAGTTACTGACTACTTGTAATACTATTGACTGTACTAGTGCCTGTTCCCTTCCTGTTATGACTCGTTCCATTATATGTTTAGTTGACTGCATTATCATTGCTATTGTTGCATGTAATACTGGCTCTTGTTTTGTTAGCTAATCTACTGTTATCTTTGTTTACATGGCTAAAAATAAGCCATATTGTATTGCTGTCATGCACTTCTGAAATGCTTTTCTGTATGTTTTGCCTTGTACTCTCCCGAGTCGTGCCTGAAAATAGTCATTTGTTGGCTAGTGCACTTACCCGGTAAACAAAAACTAAATAAAAACTAAATAAAGCGTCCACAGCGCCCTCCCCACCCTGACTCCCTTGAGGAGCCATTGCGCCTTGTCGCCCGTGCTTCCACAGGCGGCAACACTTGGGGGCACTGCTGCCCAGTAAACAACCCCCCCCCCCCACTGGAGGAGGAGCGCATCCATTGGGATGCTCAATCCTACCTCCCCCGGCTGACTCCCAGTGACCCGGGTCTGTTCCCGATCCCAGGTCACCAGCATAGTGCAAGTTGTGACATCCAGCGCCTCAACCCTCAGTGCCACCGGGCCGGCCAACCTCATAGGGCTTTTGATGCAGACCCTGCACCATTTTAGGCTGTGTACACATTACAGTATTGTGTTGAAAATTATTTTAAAAAACATTTTATGACTCACTTCAATAGTCTGTCCACATCACCAGGTACCATGTTAAATCTACTAGCCTTGCATCCAAATGGCTGTGTACACATTACAGTATCATGCTGAAAATCATTTAAAAAAATGTTTTATGACTCACTACGATATTCTGTCCATGTCACCATGTACCATATTAAATTCTAGTAGCCTTGCGTCTGATTCATGTCATTTGAAACGGTTTTAATAGTTTGCTTGCTATCACGGTACTCCGGTCTCTCCCATCAGCACCCATCCCCAAGCAGCGCCACGATTCCAAACACGGAATGCTTGTCTGTCTGCATTAAAAGGTAAAATGTTTTACCATTGTAAGTGTGTTTAAAGCCATGTTTAAGCCTAGGTAGCTAGCAGATTTTAAGCATGTTTTTTTTAACATGCTTGCAAACCGTGATAGATGTGAACGCATACCATGTTTCTGCTTCTCAAAACGTTTTAACCATGTTAAAACATTTTAAGAAGCCTAAAGTGTACAGAGCCATTCATGTCACTTGAAATGGTTTTAATAGTTCGCTTGCTAGCACGGTACTCCAGTCTCTCCCGTCAGCACCCGTCCCCAAACAGCATCACAATCCCAGACACGGAACGCTCGCCTGTCTGCATTAAAAGATAAAATGTTTTAGCATTGTAAGCATGTTTAAAACCATGTTTAAGCCTAGGTAGCTAGCAGGGTTTAAGCATGTTTTTTTAATACACTTGCAATCCATGATAGATGTGGACGCATACTATGTTTCTGCTTCTTAAAACATTTTAACCATGTTAAAATGTTTTAAGAAGCCTAAAGTGTACAGAGCCTTAGCTGGCATCCTCTGGACCCCCTCCAGTCTATGCCCTTCTGGAAATGTGGTCTCCAGAACTGGACACAGTGCTCTACATGGGGTCTTACCAGCAATCTATACAGTGGCCACAACACCCCCCTCTTTCTGCTGGTGATACCCCTCTCTACATAAACTGATAATATTTCTAGTAGGGCTGCTCAGATTCTTAAGAATCCATTCAATCTGCAAAAATCTGAATTTTGGAAAGTCTAGGTCCAGTTCCATTCCACATCTGATTCAGGCGTGGAAACAGAATTGGAAATGAATTGGAAGTTCTTATTCTGCATTCTGATTCCGCATCTGCGTTGACTGCTAGTCCCCACTCAGTAACATTTCCCTCCAAGAACAAAAAAAAAATCTCCCTTCCCTTTACCTGACGGTGATGCTGTTGGCTACTGCTAGGGTCCCTGAAGGTTCAGCAGCCATGAGAGGGGACTGCGGTGCAGTGCAGTCTGGTGAGTTTTCACGGTGCCACAGCATACTGTCTCTTTTTTTAATCCATTAATGTCCACAATAGTAATGTACTTGATACTCCCCCCCCCCCCGAAGCCTCCACTGCAACTGAGTCCCCTGCACTGCTAGCAGGGCCAATCAGTGCACCCTGACCATGAAACATGAGTGGCTTGGTTGACTCATGAGTCTTGAAATGAAAGTTAAATAAAATTACTTTTTTTTAGTGCATAATGTCTGCCGCCCCGGTCTACCTCTAGTATCCGTCTGGCACTGGTTTGGTATAGCAAACCTCTCACAAGCCCCTAGTGACCTGGAGGTGGCCAATCTTAAGAGATCCCTTGGGTTATCCACCACTAGAAGCCTTAAGTAACGGCATCTGGTGGTGGCTATACCCAGAGATCTCTTATGGTTGGCCACCTCCAAGTCATTGGGGGCTTCTGAGAGGCAAATCAGCACCAGACAGAGACTACAGTTAGACCAGGGTGGCAGGCATAAGGAAGAAGTAATTTTATTTAACTTTCATGTTAAGAGTCAACCAAGCCACTCCCTTGTCAGGGTTGGGGATGGGTCAGGGTTGGGGGGCTTAACTGATTGACCCCACTGGCAGTGCAGGGGATTCAGTGAGAAGCGAGCGCGTGACAATGGTGGCTTGCATGGGTGGGGTGAGTATAGAGTACAGTACTAACACGGACATTAATGGATTAAAAAATGACATTGTGCTGTGACACCAAGAAAACTTGCCAGACCACACTGCAGCCACCTCTTGCAGCTGAGCCTCCAGAGACCCTAGGAGTAGCCAGCGGTATCGTTGTCAGGAAAGGGGAAGGAGAGGGCTCTTTTTGCTGTCTTACTTGGGGGTGGTATTAAGATGCAGAATTGGATTCTCACTGAGATTCTGCATCCAACAAGGAGTTTCAGAGTTCAGATCTTTGGCACTGAATGCCAGAATTCTGAAAACAGCTCATCATCCGAGGAATCTGATTACGTTAGTACAAATTCCAAGCAACCCTAATTTGCAGTAGTTCATCTTTTAACAAACAGTTCCCTTGGGGTGTTTTTAGTTTTTCCAATATCTTAATTAAGATTCTATAGATAAGTAAACACGTGGCATCATAGTTGGTGCAAGACTCTATACTGGTGTACAACAGTAGTGACACAGCTACTGGGGCACAACAGCATTCTGACATCACTACTCTGGTACAACAGCATCTGGAAGTGTATGGTATGGCTTTCCACAAACTGCACACAACTATATACTATATATAGAACAGTGTACGGGTGACCATACACAACAAGGCTATGTTTCCATCGAGGGGATGTGATGATGTCATACAGACCTCGAGAGCCATTTCCAAGTGGTGGGATGAGTATTGGTACTTACAGTACTTATTTTGTTACTTTCAAGTCAGCGACTAGACACAGAAGGAAGGGAGGGAGGGAGGGAGGTTAAACCCAAGCAGTCACCTCTGTATAGTGTGGGGCTCTCCATATTGCAAGTCATAACAAATCCCAGAGAATCACTGGCAAGGGTGTACCACACACACCGAGAGGAGGCTCCCCTGACCTATCTCAGAAGGTAAGGGCACTGTGGTAGATGGATTTGCAATGCCCAATTCCGAAAGAAGCATGGGTCACTCTCTCCAAGTCTCACATAGATCTCTTAGTATATAACAAATACAAGGAAGCGCAATATAAATTGCTGCATCACCTACATATGTCCTCATGTACAGTAAGTCAATTCAATTAAGGACTCGCAGGCATTTGAGGAAGATGCAATGGGGCTAGAGGAACATACATATATTATTTCTGGGAATGCCCAGGGTAAAGACCTTTCTGGTCTGAGACTACCCAAAAGATCACCACAGTAAGGAAATCCCCGGTTGAGTATGAGCCACTATCTCTGCTATTTGGTGTGGACTCCCGTGATGGAGAGGAGTGGGACTCGTACCCCTGTGTAACAAAGCTCATGCTACTTCAAGTAAATGCATTCAAAATAACTGAGTGTCGCATGACCCTCCCACAGTCGCAATGTGGCAAGAGTTCCTACTGAAAGTGCTCCCAATGGAGCATATGACGTACGAACTGAGGGGGGAGGTAGGACAATTTTCAGAGGCAACGGGCTCTATATATTAAGTCTCTGACCCCAGCAGAGGCAGCACTGATATGAACGGTAAGCTGAAAGTTTGTGTTACACTGAAATGAGGCACATTAAGGAAATAAACAGGTGAAAAAATGTCAATTATAGGGAACTTATGAAAAGCTGGTAAGAGAACAATCAATTACTGCAGTCAGCTGGTATGTACTTTGGCGTCATGTTATACATGTAGTTTGTTATAATGTCCACTGCATATAGACCAAATCTCCCTTTATTTTGCAAAAAAGGGAAAGAGTAAATCGTCACAGGCAAACCCCACAGACAATGAACTGTAAAGAGGTTAAATGATGTAAAAATGAAATGATTTGTAACCAAATATGAGTGTACTCTTTGTCCAGCTGTATGTTTATAAAAATATTTTTAATAAAAATAAGTTTAAAACAAAGTTTCTAAAGAGTAATTCTTTAAAACTGATAAAACAGGCTGTTACTCACATCACCTGGAGCACCAATTACACCAACCGACAAGAGCACGATGCAAACCATAGCATAACTAGGCCCAAACTGACCACCGTGACCACAGCAGTACGAAGCAAGGAAATAAAACAAATTCACAAATTCCAGTAATACAAAGCCACATGTGAAGTACAGTATAGTTATTAATTTATTTCAAAAAGTTTCACTAGTAAAGACATACTGAGCAGATAACAGCTCATTTCCAGATGCGTCCTGGGAGAAAGGGGAAATGGAAGAATCATAAACAATTCAATAAAACAGTAAAGGTATTAGTAGAAGGTAGATTATTGTGATTGTAGTTACCTTTTGATGGTAAGGGTAAAGAGCTGAGATAGAAATGTATGTATTTTTGAATGTTATAGAAGCCAGAAGGGGAAGGAAGCATATTCAAGTCAATGCTTTACAGTAACTGGTAATTGCTATTTTTCTTTTAAAGTTAGATTGTGGGCTTTTAGTGACACTGTACTTTCTTTGTTGTCTTTACTTAGAATTGTTTTTGGGCTGTTTAAAATTTAAAACGTAGTGGTGGTGGTGTATTTCTTTGCTGTCTTTAATTGATGCAAATTTTCACCCCCCCTTCCCATCCCCAACTCTTAATTATATGCCCTGTTAAATCTGATTGACAGGAGCTAAACACATGGTATAGTAAGGGGTGTGGAGTAGGAGGGGCATAAGGGTGAAGAAGCCCACCGTCAGCACGACAAGTGTTTTGATTCATTTATTTATTTCTTGGTTTATTTTCTTTTTTTAAAAAGAAAAGTATCTGAGGATCAGTGGCAGGATTTTTAGGACAGTAAATTAATAAAAAGGGAATTAGGAGAGCTTCAGTAGCAGAAAAGTAGTGGAATAGCAGTATAATTGCAGTATAATGTGGGGAGTGAGTGGCTGTGGGGCAGCCATATTCAGGCATACCTTCTGGACACTGAGATGCTGCCCTATCTGCATGCATCTCTCTGGACTGTGGGATGAGGTAGCCAGACTCAGAGCGGAAGTAAACTGGGTCAGGAGTACAATCACCCCTATCCAGAGACCACCCAGTCCAATGCAACTGCCTCAAAGGATGCCGAGAACAAGGAGCACTTGGATAACAGTGGGCTCAGGGAGGGTTAGAGCGGGCAGGCAGAGGCACACCCCAGATCCTATTCCACTCAAGAACTCATATGCCACACTGGCAAACGGGGACAACCAAATAGAGGTACCCAGAGAAGTGGAAGGAAAGGATGTGGAGGTTAGCCAAGGAGGTGACCTCAGCAGGGAAAGCAGTGGACCCCAGAGGAGGAGGAAGCGAATCCTGGTGGGGGACTCAATCATAAGAGGGATCCAGCTAGGAACACAGGAGGCGCAGGACAGGGAGGTGAGGTGCCTACCAGGTGCCACGGCATGGAGGGATGGAAGGAAGATCCTGGGGATCACTGGGAAGGCAAGACGGGAGGGTGAGCTGGATGTCATTATCCACCTAGGTATTAATGACCTGGCAAATGGGGAGCCAAAGGAAGTTCAGGAAGAGTTTAGGAAATTGGGGAGGGTCTCAAGCAAGTAGCTACTCTGTCACTTTCAGAAGTACTACCTGTGAGAGGCAAGGGAGAGCATAAGGGTGCATGCAGCCGAACTTTAACTCATGGTTGAAGAACTGGTGCTGTGAGGAAGGGTTTGGATTCATTGGTGACTGGGGACCCACCTGGAAGGATGGAGGTTTGTTCAAGCCTGAGGCCTGCATCCATCCTGGAGGGAATCAAGCACTCAATGATAAGTTTAAATGCTACATTGACAAGCATTTAAACTAGCAAAGGGGTGGCAGGCACAGCAAGGAGGGTACCTACTTGCTCAGCCCTTACACTAGCAGTGGAACCAGTGAACCAGAGGAGTTGCTGTCTCTACAAAGCAGTATGCAAAAGATGGAGATTAGCGCCCAAGAGGTGGATAGGCAGAAAAGGGGCAAAATTCAGCAGAAGGGCAGACAGCAAGGAGAACCAAGGATAAAGGACAACCAAGGAAGGGGCTGGAGTAGAACAGCAAAACAGTCTAGGAGGTCAAATCATGGAAAGCCATGTGCAAATGCCAGGAGCCTTAGCAACAAGATGGAAGATCTGGAGGCTGTCATGGTGCAGTCAGACCTGGACATTGTGGCCATCACTGAAACCTGGTGTAATGATAACCACGACTGGGAGATGGCCATACCTGGCTACAACATATTCAGAAGAGACAGGGCATGCAGAAAGGGAGGAGGAGTGGCACTGTATGTGAAAAATGACATAAGGGCCACAGAGATCCAGGAGAAACAAAATGGGGGAGAGATACTGTGGGTTAAGCTGGAAAGGAAAATGGGGCCAGCCATCCACACAGGTATGGTCTGTAGACCACCAGCCCAGGAGGAAGAAACAGATAGGGAGCTGATGTTAGCCATCCAAAGGATGGCAAACAAGGGTGAGGTAGTACTGGTTGGAGACTTCAATATTCCAGACGTGGACTGGAGCATCCAGCAGCAGCTTCAACTAGGAGCAGATTTTCCTGGACTCCTTCAGGGTGCCTTCCTCAAGCAACTGGTCATGGGAACCAACTCGGCAGAAGGCAATACTGGACCTTGTGCTCACAAACAGGGACAGTGTGGATGGGGGTAACAGTGGGGAGCACCTGGGGAACAGTGACCACCAGTCACTGTGGTTTGAAATCACAGAAAGAGCAGAATCAAACCACACAAAAACATGTATCCTGGATTTTAGGGGGGCAGACTTTGGGAAAATGGGGAGATACTTGAAAGAGGCATTAAGGGGAATGGGACGGGAATCAGGGGTTGAGGAACAGTGGGCAGTATTTAAAATGGGGATTACAAGAGCAACAGAATTATGTATTAAGCAGGTTAGCAAGAGGAAAAGGAAGAGGAGACCATTATGGTTTTCCAAAGAGGTAGCAAAAAAGTGAAAGCCAAAAGATTGCATTCAGGCAATACAAAAGACACAGGCAGAAGGGGATAGGGAGAAGTACCAGGAGAAGCAAAGGGAGGCAGGGAGGTCAGTAAGGAAGCCACAGCTCAGAAGAACACACATTGCAAAATCAGTGGGTAGAGGAACAAAACCTTTTATAGGTATATAAGTGAAAAAAGAAAGGCAAAGGGAGGGATGGTGAGACTGAAGGGGGAGGATGGGCTGTGGAGGATGACAACAGTAAAGCTGACACATTGAACAGGTATTTCTGCTCAGTCTTTACTGAGGAAGAGGAGGGTAATGGGTCAGAATGGAGTACAAGGGGTGAGAATGGTGCAGAAATGGACACAAGTCCCTTTACACGAGAAAGGGTCCTGAAGGTACTGGAAGTAATAAGAGTTGATAAAGCAATGGGGCCAGATGGGGTGTACCCCAGGGTCCTTAAAGAACTAAGAGAGGTGGTGGCTGAACCTCTGGCTATCCTGTTTAGCCGATCACTGGAAACAGGGGGAGGTACCCAAAGACTGGAGGATAACAGATATAGTCCCCTTATACAAAAGTGGGAACAAAGAGGAAGTGGGGAACTACAGACCAGTCAGCCTCACCTCAGTAGTGGGGAAGATCATGGAAGCACTACTGAAGGAAAGATTGGTGGAACGTCTGGTTGTCAATGGACTACAGGACCCAAGGCAGCATGGTTTCACCAGGGGGAGGTCATGTCAGACCAACCTCATTTAATTGTTTGACTGGGTGACTAGGGAGGTGGATCGGGGGAGGGCAGTGGACATGGCCTATCTGGACTTCAGCAAGGCCTTTGACACTGTGCCACATAGAAGACTATTGCACAAACTGGGGAATATGGGTGTGGGCAGGACAGTAGTGTGGTGGGTAGGTAACTGGCTGGGTGGCAGGACACAGAGGGTGGTGGTAAATGGCTGTCACTCCACAGAGGGAAGAGTGACCAGTGGGGTACCACAGGGATCAGTGCTGGGACCGGTCCTATTCAATATCTTCATCAGTGACATTGCGCTGGACCTAGAAGGCAGAATTTCACTGTTTGCTGATGACACAAAGCTCTGTAACAGAGTAGACACACCAGAGGGTGTAGGCAGAATGAGAAGGGACCTGCAGAAACTTGAAGAATGGTCAGGGGTTTGGCAGTTGAAATTCAATGCAAGAAGTGCAAGATAATGCACATGGAGCACAAAAACCTGGCACAATATATCAGTTGGGGGGTGAGGATATAGTATGCACCAAGCAGGAAAGGGATCTTGGGGTTATCATCTCTGATGACCTCAAGGCAGGGAAACAGTGTGATAAGGCAGCAGGTAAAGCAAATAGGATGCTGGGATGCATAGGCAGGGGCATCACCAGCAGGAAAAGGGAGGTCATAACTCCACTATACAAGATACTAGTGAGGCCCCACCTGGTGTACACTGTACAGTTCTGGAGACCTTACCTACGTAAGGACATAGACAGGGTAGAGAAGGTTCAGAGGAGGTCAACAAAGATGGTGCATGGATTGCATCACAAGTCCTATGAGGACAGGTTGAAGGAACTGAACATGTACTCCCTGGAGGAGAGGAGGGAGAGAGGGGATATGATAGAGACATACAAGTATCTTACAGGGAGGAACAGGGTGCAGGAATACACTATTTTTAGGCGAAAAAGATGTTCCAGGACTAGAGGGCATGGGATGAAGTTGGAGGGAGGACGATTCAGAGGAAACGTGAGGAAGAATTTCTTCACAGAACGGGTGGTGGACAAGTGGAACACCCTGCCAGAGGAAGTGGTGGGGGCTGAAACAATCACGGGATTTAAGAATGCATGGGAAAGACATAAAGGAATCCTGGAAGTCAGGGGTAAGGGGCAACAGACTTCTTGGAAAACATAAACTGAACTTACAAGCTCAAATGGGCAGACTGGGTGGGCCATAGGCCCTTATCTGCCGACACTGTCTATGCATCTATATATGTATCTATGTAAGCGAATAAAACAGCAGTATAAAAATATGCACATCAGATATAAATTGAGACTTGGTGGCAAGGGTAATACATTACAAGTAACGAACAGTGTAATAAAACAAGCCAAACTATGAGAGGGGTATAAAGTGCTATTCAGAGTAAGAGGGTCAAAGACAGTTGCAAAGAGAGAAAAAGTCATGAAGAAGAGACTTTAAGGAGAAAGCAGAAGAAGCAGAATGAATTGACGGGAAGAGAGGAGAAGGATAATATAGATTTTCATATGTGCAAATCACCATGAAAGAATTTCGACCGGTTCTGCTCTGAGCAGGAGTGTAGGGTGCCAGCAGGAATTAAATGTGAACAAATAAATCCAGTGAACTACTGGAAACAGAAACATAGAATCTGACGGCAGATAAATACCACTTGGCCCACCCAGTCTGCCCATTTTTCCTTACCTACGTTATCACCATAGACCGTATTTGATCTATAACTCTTTCTCCCTCCCCTTTCCTTTCCACTATGATTCCCTTGTACCTAATACCATGCAGTCTTGAACCCCACCAGTTCTTGCCCCTATCATTTTCGCTAGAAGGCTGTTCCAGGAATCCACCACTCTTTCTGTTAAGAAGTATTTCCTCATGTTTCTCCTGAATCTACCCCCATCCAGCTTCACACCATGATCACTTGTTCTTGAGAACTTTTTTTCTGAAAAAATACTTCCCTCCTGTACCTTATTTACCCCTGTGAGGTATTTAAATGCCTTTATCATATCCCTACCTCTCCCTCCTCTCTGCCAGGGTGTCCATATCGAGGTCCTCTTGTCTCTCCTTGTACAGCTTTTCATGCAGCTCCAACACCATTTTAGTTGCCCTCCTCTTTATCACCTCCACTCTGTCTATGTCCTTCTAGAGATGTGGGGCCCGATTCCAAAAGGGGTTACCCATGTCACAAGGCAACTTGAGCCAAACCCTATGGTGCAAATCGCATCTTGTGACATGCATTACGCCCAACGCTATTCCAAGAGGCAGCCTGCGACATGGCGCAGGCCACCTGCTCCAAATGTGGGTTATGCCACCCACTACGCCCGCAACCCCCTGTGACATGGCGCAAGGGGGATTCCGGCAATGATTACTCCGGTATTCCAAGAGGGCGGCTGGTGGAATTGCACATCGCGATTCCAAGTGGGACCCGGTGGACCATGGTGTAAGTACAGTTAGACCAGCTACCAGCTGGTCTAATTGTACCTACGTACACCGGGAATGCACCACCGAGCCTGCTGCCCCTCCAGCTGACCCCCTCACAGTCCCCCATGGGTGCCCACCACACACCCCCATGACAGGGCTGCTCAGTGTGGGCCACTGGCACCCTCTTGTCCCAACCCCGTGTAGTGCCCCCACGGGGCACTTCCTGTCCCCCACATGTCAGGCACCTTAGGGTGATCCTGTGGCCCCCAGCCCTGTGGGGCAGTGCCATGGTGTTGGGGTGCGGGGCTCTGGGGGGCCATGCCTTGTGCCAATTGTGCCCTGCGGCTTTCAGCACCCATGTTGGGTGCACCCTTCCCGTGGCTCAGCCCTGTGGCCTCTGCAAGTCACAGGGCATAATTGCTGGGGACCCTGCCTGTTCTGGAATAGGGCACAGGGTCCCCCGCGTAGCGGCACATGTTGCAACTCGCATACGCCTGCGAGTTACGACATGCGTCTTGGAATTGGGTCCATGGGCTCAAAAACTAGACACAGTACATTAGGTGGGGTCTTATCAGGGATGTATACAGAGGCAATACCACCTCCCTCTTTCTGCTGGTGACACCCCTACCTATGCACCCCAGCATCCCACTAGCACTACAGATTGCCTTGTTGCACTGCCTGGCCACCTGTACATCATCAGATATGATTACCCAGGTCTCTTTCCTGCATGGTAGTTGGCAATACCACTTGACCCATTTCGTACTCTGCCCTGGGTTTCTGTGCCCACAGTGCATTATTTTGCACTTTTTCACACTGAAATCCGTCTGCCATAACCTTGACTATAGAGTTTTCTCAGGTCTCGGCTCATCCTTTCCACCTTTCCACCCCCCCACACCGGAGTGTGCACCCTACTGCAGATTTTGGTGCCATCTGCAAAAGGCAGACCTTCCTTTCCAGCTCTTGTGCAATGTCACGTACAAAGACATTAAAGAGGACTGGGCCCAGCACTGATCCCTGAGGCACCCTGATGGTCATCCCCACCCCCCCTTCCTCAGAGTGAACTCCATTTAGCACCAACTTCTGTCCCCGCTCCCGTAACCAATTTCTTATCCAGTTTACCACCACTGGACCCACTCCTTAGCTACCCAGCTTGCTTACTAGTCTTCTATGTGGAACGGTGTCGAAAGCCTTACTGAAATCTAGGTAGGCCACGTCCACCACTCCACCCTGATCTACAAGACAGTCTTTATGACATAACAACTAGGTAGCCCATCTTACTTTCTTCAACAGACATACACACACCTCTCTCCCCCCCCGTACTTGTAAACGTTAGTTGGCAAAAGGCCTACAGGAAGAAAAGAAACACGCTGGTTTATTGCTATTACCACTATTACAAAGTGACCAAAATCATCCACTGCAAACAAGTCAAATGATCAGGGTCGTCAGACAAATAAAAGCACAATCCAGTCTACTGTCTGTTCTAAACTATGGCTTACTTGTCTAGGATAGTGCCTTAAGCCCTGTTCACACGATGTTTAAATTACCATAGCACGATTTGCGCCTGTACCTATCACGGACTGTAACACATTTTTAAAAACTGTGCTTAAACTCTGATGAGACCTAGGCATAAACACGGTTTTAAAATTGTTACAACCACTAAATTGGACTTACCTGCAGTGCAGACACAAAGACACGGTTTTCCTTCATGTGAGTACATGGGAGCTGGTTCCGAATTAAATCGAGCTGGAGGCAGTAGTGAGGATGCTGTAAACCATCTTTAAGAACGGTTTATAACATGCTGGCGATAGTGCGAACACTATAGGATGGACACTACAACATGGTAATTAATCAGTTTCAAAACCATTTTTAGTTATCGTGCTGTAGTGTGAACAGGGCCTTAGTCAACATTCAACACAGCAGATCCATCCTATATAGCCTGATAAGGTGATCTGCCCTGAATGCCCAGCAAAACCACCACCACTGTGACAGGCAGCACCAACATAACTGTCTTCCTCTGGAATCCTTAACTAAACAGACCTTAGCCACATTTACAGACACTGTACTCTCCCTATTCTATGTGCTACACTGTAATGTCTGTAACCTTAACGTATCCTACTATATATTGTGTACAGTTTTGTATCACCACTGTATCCTTCTATATATGGTATACCCTCTAGCACTGTAACCACCTACATTACGAGTTTTGCACTGACATCCAGATGGCTCCTGTAAAAGGAAATGGAAATTACATACTTACCGTAATTCTTGATCTTCTTGGACAAAGCCTCCACTACTCATTCACACTAATGGGAGTATGCCGGAGGTGCTAGGACTCCATGGGATCCAAAAATCTTCAGGAGGGCCAGCGCTGGGATAGGGCCACGCATGCGTAGTACCACAAGACTAGCATGCGCCTGTATAGGCTATCTCGGCGTCGACCCTCCAACCGCCTCAGTACCTTTTTGACCGAGGAGGTGCAGCATAAACTAATGAAAGAAAACCTAAGCCTAACTTCTGGGCATGTGAAGGCCCAGATGACCCATGTAAGAAGGGTCAATTCAACAATGTCTTCACAGCCTGAACAACAAGGAAGAGAAGACCAAAACAATGAGTGAGCTTGGGGGATGGTAGGTGGGCACGTGAATAAGTGGTGGAGACGTCCAATAAGATCAAGAATTATGGCAAGCTTTCTGCTTGCAGCGCCGGTGACCCGGGTTCAGGAACGGACCCGGGTCATCGGAGGGCCGGCCGGGGGAGAAGGATGAAGCATCCCATGGATGTCTCTCCTTCTCCAGGGGGAGGCAGGGAGACACTCATTTGACATACTGGGAGACGGGGCAGACGCTGGCGTCATTGCAGTCCCCGCCTCCGAAAGAACACGGAAAAAAGCAGCAGGCAGGGTCCACTGTCTGAGTGAAGCCCTCCCTGGAGCTTCGATTAGCCGCCATCGCTGCAGTCCCCCGACCAGTTACTAGTCCCACAGCGCGGATTGGGGACCGTTGCCACAGATCTGCCCTCCGGGGAGTAAGCTGGGGGTAACTGGGGGACGAATGCGCCAATAGATGGAGGTGGAGGCCCCGGGGGCCATGATATGGGCCGATGTGCGACAGTGGACCTGCCAGGAAAAAACAGAATTTAAAAAAAGAATTATGGTAAGCAAGTAATTTCCATATCTTCCTGGACTAAAAGTCTCCACCACTCATTCACACTAATGGGAGAGTACCGAGCTAAAAATCAAACCCCCACCAATTAGAGTGGTAGGAGACAGAGCTCACTCAGGACAGAAGTCCAAAAGGACTGTCCTGCCGAAGAAAGTTAGCTGTCAGGCATGGACACCCAGAACATAGTGCTTTACAAAGGTATGCACTGAGCTCCAACTGCCACCTTGCAAAGGTCTGTAACAGGTATATTACAAATCTCTGCCAGGAAAGCTGCAACTGCTCCGCTAGAGTGGTGAGAACCCGGCCTTCCGACTTGAGCTGTACCATGGATTAGTAGTGTCAAAGACATGCTACTAACCAAGCAGAAATACATCTCATGGCAACAGGCTGACCCAGCCAAGGCATTCGGAAAGATACAATAGTTGCTCAGATGCGTATCTCCTCATTCTGTCGATGAAGAATCACAGAACCTTCTGAACATTCAGAGAGATAAAGGGAACACTCTCCTTCATACTGGAGTAATGGTAACTGAGCCAGTGACATGTTGTCTATTGGCTCAAGATAGTCTGAAAACGCGGAGAGGTGAACATTCTCTGCCAAGAAATGCAGACCTGCATTCGACAGGTTCACAAGGCTCCCCAAAATTTTACTTGGGCTCAACTAAAAGGATCCAGATTAAACTTTGCACACCGGAAGGTGAAGTGAAACCACTTAGCTGCTCAAGTCCTGCTGGTGGATGGTCTATGCGCAGCTAAGAAAATCTCTACGATTTGTCTGGAAACCTAAAACTTGCACACTTTCATCTCCTCAGGAGCCCGGCATGGAGATGAAGGAAGCGCAGGAAGGATGGACCAAGTCCCTGTGTCAGAGGATTCGCTCGTAGAGGGAGTCACCTTGGAGGAACTTCTGACCGACCATTTATGCAAATCATATCTGCTGAGGCCAGTCTGGGATGATGAGAATCGTACTGCCTCCATTTGCCTACAGCTTGAGCAGCACCCTCTGAACCAAGAGCAAATACATCCTGACAGAAACGCCAGGGTCTGGATTTCTGAAGCAGGATAGAGGCAGAATTGCATTGAGAGGGGACGGAGAAAAGACCATGTCCAGACTGCCCCACTCATCGAATAGCAACTGCATAATGACTGAACTGACGCAACATGCTCAAGGCGCCACTCTCATCTCCCCACAGTCTTCCTGCACAAAGGGTAGGCAAGTGCTCTACCCCGGTTCTTAATGAAAGCATCACAGTTTTGTCATCTGTCCAAAGTGGAATCACTTTGTGGCAGAGGGCCTCTTTCAGGACTTGGAAAGCGTATAAGACAGCCCTTATCTCATTTTATGAGAAGATGATGCTCCTACTCCTGGCTTCACACCTGAATGTGATGGTCTTGATGGTGAGCTCACCAACCAATCAGGAAAGCAACCACGGAGATGGTGATCTGGGATTTAGAGGCTTAGGGCAGACTGTGCAGAAGCTAGGCCAACTGCGTCTACCATATAAGTAATTTTGTCCGAGGTTCTGTTATTTATGTGTATGTGTGGTCAGAGACCACTATCTGTTGTGGACAAAGGCATAAGTCCCAGCATCTGTTGCATTGAAAAGGCCCGGACAGAGTCACTTGCTGTGAAATAACGAGGCATCTGAAATGTCATTGCTTCCATTCTCAGGAGGAATAACCCTCACCCTGGAGGTATCCAGTAGGGCTTCTATGAAAAGAAGTTGCTCGGAAGGTGAATCTGGCACCTTCCCTGATTCAGAAAACCCCTCCTGGAAGAAAGCAAGTGAGAAGCTGTGGCAACTGCTTCCTGAGACTCTAAACCGGATCGGAGCCATATGTCCAGGAAGTGAAGGCTTGAATACCGAGGTTGTAGTGAACCCCTCACTGAACAGGTACTTGTTTAACCTTTCACGGTCGAGAAAAGGAAGTGTGATGCCTGTTATCTTAGAAACAAGCAAAGGAAGTAAGAACCTGTGTTCTGACTTGACGAGGAACAACTTCTACTGCGTCGAGAGGTGTCCACCTCAGACAGCTGAGGTGGGACTTGGGCCGGATCCAGAAGGATGGTACCGGGCCCTGTGTCTTATGCTGCCACCAAATTTTTATTTGTTTTTTTGCAGATGAGGAGTTGGTTCCTGACAAGGGCTTTCAGGCCTCTACCTTGAAAGCACTGGCTGTTACAAGAATGACATACTCCCATTAGTGTGAATGAGTTGTGGAGACTTTTAGTCCAGGAAGATCCTTGGTTTCAGTAAACCTATCCACCGAAAAATGAATAACTAAAAACTAAAACATACTGTCAGCAGCATATAAAAGACTCCCTAATGCAGCATACCCTGAAACTGACAGATCGTTTTATGAATGTCAGTGTACACCCTCGTCTGAGCTTAAGTCTACTGTGTGTTCTACAAAGTAGTCAAGGCTAGTGGGAGGAAGAGGGTAACCAGAGTGTCAGCAGGGGTTAAATTGGTGTTCTCCCACTGCATGCATTCAATTCAGTGCCTCATGGGCGACCAGTGGTGAAGTTGGCCGGGGCGGGGGTGGGGAAAAAGATGGCATGTTGGATCTCAAACTGGCTACGGAGTAGGCTACAGAGAGTGGTGGTGGACCTAGACCTGTGACGAGTGGGGTGCCGCAGGGCTCGGTGCTGGGTCCAGCACTGTTTGAGCTATTCATCTCGGACATTGTGCATGGGGTGGGGAGCAGGATTAGCCTGTTCATTGACAACACCAAAATGGGTGCAGTAGTAGATGAAGAGGAGGGATGGATACAACTGCAGAGGGACTTGACCAAGCTGGAGGAATGGTCTGGGAAGTCGCAGCTGGGGTTCAATGCAAAGAAATGCAAGATGTTGCATTTTGGGGCTAGGAACCCAAGGAGAGCATACTGGCTGGGGGGGTCAGGCTGGGGATCACCAAGGAAGAAAAGGACCTGGGGGTATTGATAACGGCTAGCATGAACAATACTGCCCAGTGCAGGAAAGCAGCGGCAAAAGCAAACAAGATGCTAGGGTGCATAGCATGGGGATTCACATCTAGGCGCAGGGAGGTGATCCTGCCCCCTCTACAAGGCAGTGGTCAGACCGCACTTGGAGTACTGTGTGCAGTTCTGGAGGCCGTACCTGAGGCAGGACATCAAGCTGCTGGAAGGAGTGCAGAGGAGGGTGACGAGGATGATTCAGGGGATGGAGGGAATGGACTACGAGATGAGGCTGAAGGAACTGAATATGTATGTACTGGAGCAGAGGTGGGAGAGGGGGGACATGATCGAGACCTTCAAGTGCGGGGTGGGTAAGGGTGGGTGAAGGGTTGCGGATGCATGGAACAGCCTTCCTGAGGAGGTTGTGGAGTCAAAAACAGTGGGGGAATTCAAGAATTCATGGGACAAACATAAGGCAATTCTAGTGGGGGTAGGAGGAAGTAGGCTGTTGGTTAACTAGGATCTGCAGCTTATCCATTAGGTAGGGAAATGGGCAGACTAGGTGGGCCAAGCGGTCCGTATCTGCCATCAAATTCTATGTTTCTCTGTACCTGATGGGTATCAACAAGGGGGAGTGGAGGGGCTGTTGAAACTAAAGAGCGGGAGGGAAACTAGGGGGCACAGGCTAAGAATAGAGGGAGGGAAATTCAGGAGGGAGATGAGAAGGCATTACTTCACAGAGAGCAGCTGTGAGGTGGAATGCACTACCAGAAAGGGTGATAGCAAGCAAAATGTGGCTGGCTTTAAGAATGCTTAGGACAGGATACAGGGGTGGGTAAGGGTGGGTGGGGGGACAACAATGGCAGGTCAATGGGGATGGGGGGAGGGGCAGCTGCCGGCTAGGGAGCTAGCTACACAATCGAGCAGACTTTGATAGACCGGTAGATCTGCTCTGCTGGCACCTTCGTATGTTCATATGAGAGTTCCTGCAGCTGTGTCATCTTTCTCCACTGAATACTACAGGAGAAATGCACCCCATAGAGAGGAACGTTCCCAAACCTATACACCTAGAGGTTAGAGTTCACCACCAAAACATTTCCAGTTTAACCATGAGTGACAGCATAGTTCAGCCTGGATAATGCTGCAGTCTCAGCTGCAACTGATTTCAGACACTGCTGGGCTTTGATGTTTCCTGTGGTAGAGTCCCTCGCTCATGTCAATCACAAGGGCACATATGATAGTATTTATATGAAGACACTGGGCAGCCATAGGGCCGCAGGATCAACTAGATAAAACTAATAATAACAAATCATGGGAAGAAAGTAAAATTGAAAAAACACTAGCGTGATTTTGCTTATTGGGACCGCAAGGTCCCACTACATGAATGTTTTGCACCAGAACATTCCCATTTCCACTGCTCCAGTTTACAAGAGTAGAGAAAATGTGCCAACGCTCCTATTCTGTATTTTGTTACGGCTCTTGTTCATTATTGTTCATTGCACAGATGTGTTGTAAACTGTCGATTACCAGTCTGTATATTCTTTGGGACAAGGGGACTAGCAGTCTCTAATTCTCCCTAAATAACCCCCCCAACATAATTTTGCCCCCCCCAACCTTCCATTTTGTACTCTATTACAAATTCTAGAGTACTCCTAATTTTATGGAGAAACATGACTAATTACTGACTTGTCAAACTATGTGCTCTCAGCTAGTCTCTGCTTAAGGAGCTTTTTATTAGTCAGTTTTTGCAGTCTTGATTAAATTTTCCTCTTTGTCTCTTTTTTTTCAGGCAGTATTTTTAGACATCCATCTATCTTCCTCTCGATCAACGTGGTGTGTCCTGCACTCTGGTTTGACAGCTGTTTTCAGCTATGCAATTTGCCTCATATCTCTCTGTGACCATTCAGCTCTGAGCACTGGATACCTCAACCACTGCTTTTCTACCTTTCACTGCTAGGTTAAGTGCCAGGTACTTTTCTGTTCATTGATGCTGACCATTTCCAGTAATAAGTGGACTCAGTACGTACCTTGCTTTCGTAGTACTGACTATCTGACAGATTTGATTGAAACGAAATCATCTAAAATGCATTTAGCATTATTTATGTCAATGTTAAACTTTTCTACTAAGCAACTACCATTTTGTCTCTAGTAATTCCTTATTTTTATTTATTTTTTTTTATTTATTGAATAGAATCGGAATTACAATCCTTTGAGTCACAGACTCTTTTGCAAAGGCTCCACATCAGATACAGGGGGTGGAGGGTAAACAAGTACAAGAATATACATACAGACAAGCATTCTTGACAATACAGTACTGGAGACACAGTCCAGGCATTAATTTAGATAAAAACTGTTGACAGACGTAGGCAGCAGTCTGTAGGTCACTTGAATAGAAAAGACACGAAGACAATAGAAAAGACATGAAGGCAATGCTTATTCGTGGGATCTAGAAAGACCCTGTGTCGGAGGAAGGAGGGTACGGGGAAAACAAGCATTGGGCAGGGTTAGCCACAATCACAAATGGCAGATTCAAGAAGTTGAGCTTTGAGGTCTGCTTTGAAATGGTAGATGCTATGGGTCAGAGACAGCGGCAGAGGTAACAGAGCCAAAGTGGGGCACGGTAGTAGAAGGATCTTTGGCCAAGGGATGTTCTACAGCGGGGAATAAGAAATGAGGGGTTGGCAGTGAGCCTTGTATTGCATCTGATGGGGGCAGTGCTGACGATGGGGAGAAGGCCGACGGGGGCATTTTTGTAACTTAATCATGTTTTTGATATTCTGTGATGCCTTTTGTCAAACATTTACTTATTTAGGTAATTTTATTTATTTATTTATTTATTTAGTTTTTGTTTACCGGGTAAGTACACTAGACAAGTTTTATGCCTATTTTCAGGAACGACCTGGGAGAGTACAAAAGGGTACAACAGGTACATTGATACAGTAATTGGTTCAGACGAATACATTCAGGTACAAAAACAAGAGAAAAGACCATTTTTACAGTTTTTACATTTACGTGGAAGGTACACCCAGATACAGTGCTGGGGCAAGGTATAAGTTAGAGATAAATTCAATGACCAACAGGGCTGGTGAGGATTATGAGCATAGTAACATCATTTTAGGTTCACTCTTTGCACTTTCGGGCTTCTACAACCCCTTACGCATTTACCTTGGGACACCATCTTATTATATGGACTACCAAGATGAACTGAGATTTGACTGGTGGATACTCATTGATTGAACTGTATAAAGGGCTGCCTTACTGCAGGTACCAGCCCCCTGACGCAGCCCCGCCTGAGTGCAGAGCTGGGGCACCCGTTGTGTGACAGGACAGTGTTAACACTTTTATAGCTGTCACCTTAGTCTTTAAACTTTCCAATAAAATACTTACAGAAGGAAACTTTGGAGTGGTATTGTGTGTCATTGATAGAAGTACAAGTCCAGACTTGGTGTATTGCTGAAATCCTGCTTTGCAGCATATGGGATGGTATTTATATTACGACAAGGGGCAGTGATAGGGCTGCAGGATCAACTAGTTAAGCTTATAAAAACAAATCATGGAAAGAATGTAAATGTAAAACTTCATAGAGCGACTTTACTTATCAGGACCTCAAGGTCCCACAAAATGAATGTTTTGCACCAGAACATTCCCCTTTCCACTGCTCCAGTTCACAAGTGTAGAGCAAATGTGGCAACACTTTCACTTCGTATTTTGTTTCAGGTCTTGTTAATTATTGTTCATTGCACAGATGTTTTATGAACTGCCGATTACCAGTCTGTACAACACAATACTGTGAAGTGTTTTGCAACATGGCTTGCATAAGGCAGTACTGTACACTACAGTGGCACTTCTATTGTGGGTGTGAAAAAAATTGATGATGTTAGTGTGAATACCCCTTTGGGGAACAGTGACCACTGTATAGTTCATTTTAGCATCAAGGAGTCTCATGCTATGAAGGAGCAGGGTTCTACAATAAAGCGCAACTTCAGCAGGGCAAACTTTGCACAGTTTAGAAAAGAATTCTCCCTTTGGGATTGGGTTAAAGATTTCAATAATTGTTCAGTAAATGAGATGTGGAATCTGTTTCTTACGATATTAAAAACTCAGATTAAAAAACACATACCTAGTTTTAATAAATACAATAACACAATAAATAAAAAAAAACACATTGGCTTAACTCATCTATCAAAAGTCTGATAAATAAAAAGAACAGAATGTTCAAAAAATATAAAAGGGATAAAACCAATTCTAATTATCAGGTTTTTAAGGAACTTACAAAGAGAGTTAAATCTGTAATTAAAAAGGCAAAAGCACAAGAGGCCCTATTAGCTTCCAGAGTTAAGGACAATGAAAAACCCTTCTTTTGTTATACCAACAACTTAAAAAAAAACTCAGTTATTATGGGTCCCTTCAAGAACAATAATGGTCTGACAGCTTCAGATAAAGAGATGGCGGACATTCAAAATAACTACTTCTTTTCAGTCTTTAACTACAGTGTCCCAACCCCATATATAAGCAATGAACAGTCATCCCCTGGATTAACAATAATCGACCCAAAAGATGTTCTAGACAGATTGCACAAATTGGATACTAGCAAATCACCAGGGCCGGATAATGTCCATCCTAGAGTAATACACAAGTTGGCTGATCTTTTAGAACCCCCCCTCACCCATATCTTCCAATCCTCTCTTGATAGTGGTGAAGTCCCACGAGATTGGAAGGTTGCGACAGTAGATCCACTACTAAAAAAAGGGCATAAGACCATTCCGACAAACTTTAGGCCAGTAAGCTTAACATCACTTATGGGTAAAGTTTTGGAAGGCATTTTAAAAGAGAAAATTTCAGTTTTTCTTGAAGTGCACAGGCTGACCGATCCCTTACAGCATGGTTTCACTAAATCATGGTCATGTCAGACAAACCTTCTCACCTTCTATGAGAAATTTAATAAGGAACTAGATAAGAGGAACTCAGTTGATGTTGCCTTTATGGACTTTGCTAAGGCATTTGACAAACTACCCCACTTAGAATTATTAACAACCTTGAAGAGCTAAAGTTGGAGTCAAACATCTAATTCTGGATTTCTGAATTTTTACAGGGCAGGAAGCAAAGGGTTACTATAAAAGACGCATTGTCAGATGGGGCACCAATTACTAGTGGGGTCCGACAGGGTTCAGTCCTGGGCCCATTCCTTTTTAATATCTATATTTCTACCCTAAAAATAAACGACCCTAACATTTGGCTTTCCAAATTCACAGATGACTGCAGAGTGGGGACAGTTGTCAATAATCCTACCGATGCATTATCCCTACAAGTGGCTATTAATAAAATCCTAGAATGGACTGAGTCAAACAAACTGTTGCTGAATACAGCTAAATGTAAGGTTATGCACTTAGGTAAACACAACAACATATCAGTATATGAACTTGGGAACGACACATTAACAGTCACTCAAGAGGAAAAAGACTTGGGTATTATGCTCACTTCTGATTTTAAATTTAGCCCCCATAGTAATGCTCAGATTAAAAAGGCGAATCATAATCTGAACTGTATTTTAAGGCACATATCAAGCAGGAAAGAGAGGGTTCTGATTCCCTTGTATAGTGCATTGGTCAGACTCCATTTGGAATAATGCGCTCAAGTATGGTCCCCATACAAAAGGGAAGATATCCTTAGAATCGAGGGGGTACAAAGAAGAGCCACCAAAGCCATAATCAGGCTTAAAACCAGACCCTGCAAAGAAAGATTGGAAACCCTGAACCTCTATTCACTCCATTACAGGAGGTTTAGGGGCTACGTGTATGCTCTACAAAGCAATGGGTGACATTAAACTGTGTGATGAGCTAGGTTTTACTCTTAAGACCAGTTGGTGTAGTGGCAGGAGACATAATAAACAACTCTTTCTGCCAAGGTGGAATGTGATTATGAGAAAAAATGGGTTCAGTCAAAGGGTAATTTCATCAAGGAACGAACTCCCATCTATAGTGGTAGATAGCCCTAACATGGGTGCATTTAAGTCAAGACTAGATTTAGTTTGTAGGGCTAGAACTACTGAGTTCTAAATACCAGGGTATTGGCAGGCTACAAGGATAAAAGTCCATAATGCTTGATATTTTCTATGATTAACATTTCAGGCACACTGTAATAGAATTCTGAAGTGCGTTAGATTACTACATTTTAGTTGATGGCAAGAAAGGATCTAGAAATTTCATTGGCCGGCAGCCGTCACCTGGCTGTGCATTAAATCTCATAATGTGCACCTTGTCATGGCTTATTACTTACATATATTTATAAACTAGGAGGCCATGATTTGAATTCATTCCATTGCTTATAGTTTGACTGTGAACAGCTCACGTAACATCTATGTGCTGAACAGGAGCCTTAATTAAACAATAAGACAAAACCAGCGGTGAGATTAACAGTCTGGTAATCCTCTACCACAGGGTGATTATCTGACTGTTAACCCAATTTCTGATTGTTTTATTACTTTATTGCTATTATAAAACAAAGTATTCCAACTACAACAATTCTAAGCTGCAGACCTGGGAGTGAAATAAACTGTGTTTGCAGACAGTGGACACAGTGCACCTGAATGACAGTCTGACTGGAAACCCTTCCTCCTTCTCTCCCGAGGAGTCCTCCTCCATCAGATCAAAATTATATTCCTCCTGTTCTTCAGAGGGAGGATTAGGGGATTTCTGACTAGAACCCAGGAACCTTACTAGGGCAGAAAGCTAAACATGCCCTGTTAGCACTGTAGGCTGTGGCACTGGAAGCAGGCCTAGTGCTGGTCCCGTAGAATGGCAACAGTAACTGAGCAAGGGTTTCTGTATCACCTCAGGAAACTGGGTCCAAACGGTGACACTGCCTAGGTTGACACCGGTGAACACAACCGTGGCAGTTAACAACAGTGTTGTTGACATCCTGACATCCCTGGACCAGGTTTCAGCAACAGCAAGTTCTGCATCACTGTGGAACTTGTGAACGGATGCAGCATTTTTGTCAATGTCATGTGCTCTTCCACCCTGGGTTCTTGCTGTTCATTGGCTGAACCACGAGTCCGCAATAAATACCTGGCCCTGGTTTTGGTCTTCCTTCCCAACGTTGTATGTGGGGAATATGATGATGTGGGAGGTCGTAGCTATCAAAATTCTCCTGTGAGGTCCTGACACTGCGGGTTTACAATGCACTGTGTAGGGCTCTATGAAAGAGATATTCTAAAAGATCTTTTCTCTCTCTCTTTTTTTTCTCCAATCTTACTTAAAAGTTCTCTGTGTAGGCTTTTGCCAAACATTTGTGGCTTGTACATCACTCTGGAATCACTTTGCAATACAGTATCCATGAAGGGCACCGTATAAAACATAATTTTTTCCCTCCTATCTTTAAAGGAAAAGAAATGGTGGCAGTTGCAGCTTTGACAAATTTTAAGATTTTTCTTCCATATTCTGTTGCAGGGGAAAATGTTCACACATTTTAACTACGCAGCTGTAGATTTACCCACATTTGTCATTTAGTACCTTTACTGACTATCTAGCAAAATCAGGAAACTGCAGACTTGAAACTCAAATTAAGGCTGTAAACTGAATCATGTTCATAAAATGGGTGGCACTGTGGTTGTTAATTTCCAGATTAGAGTATTCCAGTGTTGTTTACTCTATTGCCTCGCCAACTAATTTGAAGAAGTTGGATACTTGTCCATTTGTTGTTCCTTGCAGTTCCAGTATGCATGACTGTACCCAGTTCTCATGGCAGGTGATCGCAATGAACACTTAGAAACAGTCGTGTTTTGCAGCCCCTGAGGTACGCTCTAGTTATGCTATAACATTCTCCCCTTGACTTACTGCATGCAACAATTGCAACCAAAAAGTGTGCTTTTAAACAAAGTTTGTAAATTTGCACTATTACTATCATTTCGCACACTACTGCTCTGTTCTGAGTACACTGAACTGGTTATCACTAAGGATGCTCGGATTCTCTAAAATGCATTCTGTAAGCGTCCATTAAAATTTCAGCAGTTCCAGTTTTGAATCCATTCCACTTCCGATTAAGGCAACTGGCGCTGATCTAGATTTAAAATTCCGACAGCTATTCTCAAACCTCCCCCACCCAGCAACCCATAAATAGAAATAAATAAACCCCTGCCTCACCCCCACCTTCCCCTTTCCCCACCACATCACAGTCCCCTGCTGTTCATGACCTACCTTGCTACCTCATACTGCTTCTGAGGGGAGTGGAGTGTTCCTTCTGTCTGGCTGTAACAGGCCCATGCTACCCAAATAGTCAGTCAGTTTGGCGCTTGACTCCTATGACTTACTCCATTTTTCCACCACACAGATGTGGTGTAATGGGCACTCTTATCCAGGGTTGGACTGGCCCACCTGGATACCTGGAAATTTCCAGGTGGGCCCCCCTCAGTTGGGTAAGTGGTTACCTTTTGAACTCTGAAAACTTTTGCATTTATCATCTTTTTCCTAATTAAATGGGGTATCTGGGACACTGTTGATAAATGTAAGATGCAAACACAGAGCTAGTGCATCAGATTGAAGTGGAATATTGATACGAGTGTGTCAACCTGGGCCCTCCTCTATTGATTTTCCAGGTGGGCCCTTGTATCTTCTTTCCAGGTGGGCCCTCTGTACCCCAGTCCAACCCTGCTCTTATCCACAGTGCCTCTCTGAACTGCCACCTTGCCTAAATGCTACTTGACCCAACCCCAACCCCAACAGTAGCCACCAGTCCCACCAGCCCCAGCGCACTGAGGAAAAAAGCTGAAGCCCCTCTATCTTCCAGCGGTCCTCTGTAACTGTTTCGGCCATGACTGAGTTAACTGACTCCTGTGGATGGCCTACCAGAAAAAAACCCCTGGGGTCTTCAGACTCCACACTCACTGGGAGAAGAGTAAGGCATCTTTGCTCCAACCACGGTTTTGTGCGGTTAGGTCGGCTCTCCCCTCCAGTGTTCCCCTATATTACTCAGGGAGGGTCACAGGCCTCTGTAGGACCATGACAGCAGGGAAGTACGGCTTATTAGTGGGGCTGTGCTAGAGCAAAGAGTTAGGCCAGGTGGCAGGTTGGTGGTGGTGGGGAGGTCTCTCACTGGATTCTGGATTACCTTCACAGGACCAATCTGAACAAGATGAGGTGGTAGCACGTCACACAGCCAGCTGGAATGGAGGTGGGACCCCCAGGGTGTGTCTGTGCAGCAGCTGACTAAGGAATGTCATGGGCAGGATTGTGATAGAGTGAACGAAGGGGTGGCCAGCATCTGCAGGGTCCTTGTACTCCATTTACTTTTTCTAGCTGGTTGTTCACTGGGTGGGGGAGGTTTTACTAGCAGATAAAATTGTATGCAGAATCAGATTCCAATTCTGTATCTGACTACAACCTTTTTTAGAACGCCGATGTTGGGACTTCAATACCAAAATAATGAATTTCAAAAAACTACCCAAAATGAATCTGATTCTGTAAGACAGATCCTGAGCAACTCTATTTATCACACAACCTGAATCTGAAATTAATTCGGTTCAGAATGTTGTACTAAGTTCTATGCAGCGACTTGCAAAATGCTCTGTTCAATAACATGGAATTATGTACCAGTAAAAGAAATCTCAGCTCCACAAATGTGTTAATGCCTAAATTACTACTAGACATACTACATGTAAACAGCAGTTATTCATGTAAGGGAGAGTGGTTGCAGGGGTCCAGAGGTCTGCTGAGCAAACAACAGAAAACAACTTCAAGGGGAGGTGCCTGCCCACATGGGCATACTGACATCTGTAAGAGGAAAATACGGCAGCACATGCACCCATGATATAAATAAAAGTCTTCAAGTTTATTAACCTTCAAGTATCCGGTCACCAATAAACAAGAATCAATGTTACATGGCTACCTGTCACTTTTTGCAGGTGGTGGTACATGCAATGTAAAGCATATAGAAATGTACGTTGTGCTAATAATATTTCTAAGGCCAACACCATTCAGAACATAGAAACACAGAAGTTGACAGGAGATAAGGACCGCAAGGTCCATTCAGTCTGCCCGTTTTTTCTACTTTATGAATGTGCCGTAGATCTTTACTCTGTCAATGGCCTTTCTATTCATACTCATCTGTATTACTCCCTTATGCCTATCCCATGCCTGTTTGAAGCTCTGCACTGTATTCATATCCAACACTTCCTGAGGTTGACCGCTCCATGCATTCACCACCCTTTCTGTGAAAAAGAACTTCCTCGCATTGCCACTTAATCAGCCTCCCTCTAATCTCATGCTGTGTCCTCTTGTCCTGCTATTTTTTTCTTATATTGAAACATGTTAGAGTTTTCACCTTGTTAATGCCCTTAAGATGTTTGAATGTTTCAATCATATCACCTCTCTCCCTCCTTTGTTCTAGGGTATACACATTGAGCTCAGTTAATCTGTCCTCATATGTTTTCTGATGCAGTCCCTGCGCCATTTTCGTTGCCCTTCCCTGGACTGCCTCCATTTTGTTAATGTCTTTGTGCAGGTGCAGCCTCCAGTACTGCACGCAGTACTCCAGATGAGGCCTAACTAGTGTCTTGTAAAGAGGGATTATTACCTCCCTCTTACGACTTGCGATGCCCCTCCTAATACACCCCAACATCCCTCTAGCCTTACCTACTGCTCTGCTTGGATGATTTCAGGTCATCTGTGATGATGATGCCCAAGTCTCTCTCTTCCCTTGTGATTGTCAGCAGCTCCCCTCCCAACCTATAGGTGGCTTCAGGGTTTCTCTTCCCTATGTGCATGATCTTGCACTTCTTTGCGCTAAACCCCACTTGCCGCTCATGGACGTTTTTTATCATAAGCACACGGCATTACCTTATTACCTCACGGGAAACATATATTCACTCTTAGTAAAATTCTCTACCAATCCAGGTATTAAACAGAAAGAGTATACACAGTTAATCATTACAATAAGGTAACACCGCACTTCCTACACCTCACTGTGCACAGCATTCTAATCTCACAAGTGCCTTTATCAAGTAGGTGAAGTTTAAATACAAAAAAAAAAAAAATAAAAGGCTAATAAAAAGATAATAAAAACTTGCACAGGTTTGTTTTACTGCACACTGTATCGTTCTGCAGAGGGCTAAATGAGAAGGCTGGTTGTGACACATTTTCTATCCAGGAGGATGCTTTTTTTACTGCATTTAAATTAATGGTTGCAATCTCTATGTTTTATGCTATTGGGTCCTTGAGCCAAATAGTTTTATAATTATTCTTATGGAACATCCCCTTTTCCATGTGAGGAACAATTACTCACCATAATGATGTTTTTTTCTCAGGGATTCCTCACTATGTTTAGACTTTATGCATCTATCTCCACGCACAGAGATGCCCCAGTGATAGCACCTTATTCAAATGATGTCATTTAGAATGTAGGTTCAAACTCTGCACTCATGCTCCAATCTGGCAGCTACGTAAGCTATAACCCACGACAGGGCAGGGTATACCGGGCATTAATGCATGCCCCAGGTGCACTGTGAGCCACAAGGGTGAAGCCTGAGGTGACCTCCAACCACCTGGAAGTGCATTAATGCCCAGTATACCCATGCCCTGGAGTGAGTTATTGCACTTATTAAATCAATTAGCTTTTTAGCTATAAAATATATTTCAGAAACTGTTTTAATTAATGAATTTCAATTTATTCTCCTGCCACATAAAGAAGTTCTAAACAAAAAAAATGACATTAATTTTTTTTAATTATTCCTTTATTCTACGTTTGTTTCTGGTTCGAAATATGTACTTTTTTATTCTTTATTTTTCTTCTCAGGACATTACATCACTTGCATTTACTCACGAAATACACATTTTACATAAATCAAATCAATAAATCAAACAGGTTATGCTGTAAACAAATCCAATACATTCTGTTGTGTCACAGGGATAACTTTATCCTATATTTGTATAATGGAGCTAGGACAGAATTTCTTTACAACTTATTTCTTTATAGCACTAGAAAAATCTAATATTGCACCTTATTAGATGGGGGGGGCCACTGAATAATGTTACCCTGAAATCAACGGCACAGTCATTTTCCTTATGTTTATGAATCCACTGTTTCAACTATATTTCCTTCATCCCTTTGCCCGACTGAAATATGTACTTTTGTAGATATTAAAACAATATTTTAATGATAAAAAATGCTTTTTGTAAGCCAGATTGATGCACGACATCACATGTCATTCTAAAGCAAAACACAGAAGCCTTTTTTTTTTTTGCTCACCTCCACAGCCAGTCGGAACCACCAACTAGCTCAACTGTAAACACTGCAAAACTGCAAGGAGCTGCATTAAGAAGTGACACCTATTTTGGACTTTAATAATTGTTTTAAAAACAAATGTTTTAACGTTTGAAATTTTTTTTCCAGTCCCGCATTCACATTTGTCAGTTTCACTACCCGATATCTCCGTATCAGCAGAATGCTTGCTTTCTATTTTTCTCTTATTTGGCGATGGTTCAGTTGTCAATTGTGTAACTGAGTTTTGATCCATGTATCTGCTGACATGCCGTCTAGCATATCAAACTGTGAAAAGCTGTTCTCACACATTTATACTTTTATTTCTGATGTTCTCTTGGTATGCTGTGTTTTGAATATGGCACTGAAAAAGAGCTGTCAAGCTATGCAACGTCAAAAACGTCACTCGGAGGGATTTTATTTCTTTCTATGTTCGGCTTATGTTAAGTATGGGTTTCCAAGGCATTAATCAATGCCCACATGATGTCAGTCAACCAATGGAATTACTAGGACTGGCATCTTTTTTACAGTCCATTTCACAGCTCAGATTTGTTTCTATAGCTGAAGTGAAACTGTGACTAGTAAAACTAGCTAAAAGGCTACCAAAAATGTACGTAAATTTAATTTATTTTAAACCAATGGAATTGAAGCAGAATGTAAAATATTAAGATACTGAAATATTAAAGAAAAATCAAACTACAGTTGTAGGGCCAGCCCACCAGCGCAGTAGTAGGGCTACCGCTCGCGGCACCAGCAACCCAGGATCAGAAACGGACTCGGGTGGCTGGAGGGCCGGCTGGGGGGGGAGGAGGACTGAGCACCCACAAGCCACTCTCCTCCACTGGGGGGGGGGTGGCATGTCCCACTGCTCTACCGCCGCCTGGGTGACCACGGGTGGAGGTACTATCGAGACAGCATGCAGCAGGGCGGGAGGATGTCGGCCAGAAGCCGGAGTGCTTGCACACTGCGACATGCTCCGCCCCTCAGCTTTCCCAGCATGCCGACGTCCTGAAGAATGGGACCAGAAAATGAGAAACACCCCGCAATGGACACCTGGAGACAGGACCCGGCTGCCTGAGAAAATCCATAACCGGGCTCCAGATGGGGTCTGTGCAGCATACCCGACGTAGACTCATGGACTGGAGGGGACTACTGGGGGGGTCCTCCTCCCCCCCCATCCTGGAGGGGGCAAACAAAGGCCGGATGGAGGCAGAGCTGCTAGGACCTGAAGAAGATACCTGGAGAGGACCTACGGGAGCATGCACAGCCTAGGGATCCCCAAGGATAGGGTCCTGAGCGGTGAGTAAGAGGCATAAACAGAGAATAAAAAAAAAAAAACTTTGTTGTAGAGTAATGGTAATGTTGAAGCAACCTTAAAGGTGACCTGCAAAGAACCACTGCAGCCCCCTCCCATCACCACATACCTTACAATATTGCTGCAGGAGTCTGGGGCTGCAGTGATCATAATTTTCAATCCACAGGTTATTTTTGTATAAACTGACGAACCTTTTGGCCGAATGCGGAAGTGCCGCATGGTTCCTGATTGAGCGGGCGCAAGGAGTCACAGGTATTACACCCACTTAGTGACGTCACTCCCACCACTGCTCTTATTACAGCAGCAGTGGCGGTACTTTATTATGCTTATTTTATGACTTCTAAAGGGGTCTTGATATCTGTCATGTTACTTACAGCAACTGTTGCTGTAGGTAACATTACAGGTATCAAGACCCCCTTAGAATCAATCCAGAGTATTCTAACTATTCAAGAACCATGCCTTCTGGCATACTGTCCTGGGATTTGGGAATGTTGCCCAGCTCTGGGATAGGGTCAACAGACTGTGAATCAGTAGCAGGCTGACTGGAGTCTTGCTGGACAGTACAAGGAGCACCGAGTTCCAGACCTGTCAGACCCAGTCTGGGGCTATTAAAAGCACTGTTGCAGGTTCTTAGTTTCTGTTTTATTGGGAAGGGTGGGAAGGCATATGGGAACCTCCCCATCCAGTTCAAGGCCAAGGCATCCTCTGGGACTGTCCCTGTAGCTGCTGGTTCGCAACAAAAGTGTGGGAGCTGATTGGTCTCCCAAGAGGCAAACCTATCTATTTTTGGAGGGCCCCACCTTCTAAATCCTGGTCAGAACTGTTGGTTCAAGGCCCATTTGTGATCTTCCTGGCTAATTCTGCACAAGGTGTCTGCCAGGACATTGTCTTTGTCTGGCAAATGCACCACCGAGATGTTTGCGTCTAATGAGTAAACTAGGTCCCAGATCTTCATTGCTTCAATACATAGTACTGAGGATATTCTTCCTCCCTGCTGGTTTACAGTATGCAATGCATTGTTTTGGTGGTGTCTGTTCTTATTTGGACTAACTGACCCTGCAGCTGGGAGGAGAATTAATGCATTGCTAGCAACACTGCCCTGAGCTTTAGGAAGCTAATGTGCTCCAGGGTCTCCTGTGGGCTCCAGGTGCCATTTGCTGTAAGATACCCCCCCCGGAGTAAAGCATCATTGTAAGAATACTTGCTAGTGATCACTGAAGGAAGGGAATGCCCTCTCTGAGGTTGCTCTGTTCCTTCCACCACTCTAGTGACCTTACCAATGCTTTTGTAACTTCCATCAGTTTTAAGAGCGAGTCCCATCACTGACACCAACTGCCTCTTAAGTCTAGCATTTATTTATCTTTATCTTATCTTAATCTGCACTTCCTCAAATTTATTTATAGTTTACTGCTGTTCCCTCTAGACTCACCTGTTTGTCATTCTTACCCAATTTACTGTTTAAATGATGTGTATACTTTACCTGTATCCTCTAAAATTGCTGCATTGTACATAATGTTACTGTATATTGCCCTGGCACCTACGTATTTTATGTTTATTTCCCCATGTTCCACCCTCCCCCCAGGACGCACCGAGAGATGAGCAATTTATTGTTCAGTGTGCCTTTTCTGGTGAAACATTTCAATAAATAAATAAAAATAAATTAAATGGTACTGGGTATCTCTCATCTGGACCGGCAGCGACACCAAACACTTTGCTTCAAGTAGAAACTTAATTTTAGTGCTGTGTAGAATATGCATAACACGCTCATGCATCCAGCAGCTTACAGGAACAGACCAAGCTTTGCTGGTAGCCTTGACCAGTTTCCCGAATGCACGCTTCCTCAGGATGGGGTGTATGGAACACAGGCTCTTAGGAAATAGTCCCTGCCTTCCCTTCCACAAGGCCTGTAGGAGTCTGAATCCTTTTCTTTCTCACTGTTGCTCTTGTAAGTAGTTTTGCTTTGTTTTGTATTCGTCCACTTTTTTTCACGTATGCCTCTGTTTTGTCACCAAAAAGGGAGTTTACCTCAGTGGAAAAATCCATGGGTTCTGACGGAGTGTCCTCAGAAAGGATGGTTGTCCTTAACCAGGAAAATCATCTTAGAGACACTACATAAGCTAAACCCCTAGCAGCAGTGTTGTTGGCATCCACAGCAGTGTGGAAATGGTATTTAGTAACATCTAGGGCTGATCTTGCTGTGGCAGTTGAGTACTGTGCCAGCTCACCATCTGCTTTATCAGCCAGTGCCAGAACTGTATGCCACAGTGCTTTCTGGTACTGTGCTATATGTGCTCAACAAGCTGCCTGCCTGATAAGCAGGGCAGCTGATGCGTAAACCTTTCCAGCCATAACATCCAACTTTTTGGAATCTTTTTTTAGGGAGCTATGCAGACAAGGAGACTTTTGCTCTCTCGCAGGCAGCAGCCTGGACTACCCCTTGAGGTATTCCACCACCCCACCACCCACAGCCCCACTTGTCCACCTCATATGTTTTTTTCATTCTATCTACGGCTACAGCTAAAGTAGGCACAGGCATGATTTTTGAAATGTATCCTGAAGTGATTTGTGTATGGGGACCAGAAGCCTCCCTATAGGTGCTACCCCCCCATCATACCCATAAAATTCAGCTTACTCATCATCCGTCTCAGTTTTTTTTTGGGGGGGGGGTTGAGGGTATCTACCATCTGTCTGACAAACAAGGAAAATGAAGAATAGTCCTCATTATGCCTTGGACGATGGCCAAACTATTGTTCAGGGCACCCTCTGATTTCATCAGGTCACCTTCCTCCTCTTGTACATAGTATATTTCTTCCTCCTGCTCCACAGGCAGTTAAGGTGGAGCCTGACCCCTGGGGCAGGGAGGGGTGCAGTCACATTATTAAAATTTTTCATGGCCTGGATGGCCTAGAAAAACTGCAGCATTTTTGAAATGTCCTCAGATGAGGTCATTTTCTCTGTGTTATCTGTCTGCTCCAGTCTCCCTTCGGGTGGAGTGACAGTGGCTTTTTTTTTTCATTTTCTTTTTTGCAGGCACCTTTTCCAGTGTCTACTCTGAGGTTCTTTTGTTTTTATTTTTGCCATCACTGGATTCAGGTTTCCCTCTTTTAGATACCTGGTTACCTGATCCATCTTTTCCGCACCTATAGGATGACTGTGCAGCTTCACCTTTTACAGAGACTGCTTCTGTTAAGGAGATGGACCCTTCTAATGTCTGCTTTCCACCACCACTGGGAACTCTCTCAGAGTTTTTTTTAATTTTTGGTGAAAAGAGGCAGACTGAGAAGACATAATTTCCCTTAATTTCTTTAGCCCTTTTCTTTAAGGTTTTAGGGCACAATTTAAGACAGACTCACAGTTAGTAAAGTTGTGTTCTGGGCCCAGACACTTTAAACAGAGTTCGCAGTAGGCTGCCCTTTCCAGGAGCTGAAAACATGTGTTACAATTTTTAAAGCCTGTTAGTCCTTTGTTTTCCCCAAGTCACTCAGGCATGCCAATTTAGAAAGACCTTAGAGAAATTAAGTTGCTTCCCAAAAGAAAAACACCTATCCAAGAGCATAGATAGCCAAAATGGCTCTAGGACTATAAAACAAAATGTACATTTGCAGTTCCTGTAACAGGAACTGACTAATTAAGGTCAAAGGCCATATACATGACCAGAAAGTGAAAACAGCTCTGTACCTGTAAAAATCAGAAAGGTATAATTGAAACCATTGAGAAAAAAATAGAAGAATAGTGGTATCTAGTATAAAAGCAGTAGAAAAAAAAATGAAAATAGGAGCCAGTCAGGATATTCTCTGGCTCCTGGCAACAGCTCAGGAACTGGAAAAAATCAATTCACTAGTTACAACATCCTAACTAATGTGAAGTAGTGTAAATCTGATTACAATATCAATAGCAACTTTTTTTAAAACTTAGAAAATAAGTAACCAACTGGAGAAAAATAGATACCAGAGACGACTTCAGGACGACTGCTCTCTTTGGGCGGAGAAACAAGTCTGAGGAAACTGCCAGAGTGGACCGTGAGTACAGAGTTTGAGCCTACATTCTAAATGTCATCATTTCAATAAGGTACGATCTCTGGGGCGTCTCTCTGCATGAAGATAGGTGCATGAAATGTAAACATTAAGTGAGTGATTCCTGGGGTTAGAAGTTGTGATTTTTACAACATTATTTTTAACCAACCAGTAATCACATGCAAATTGTTTGTTTTTCTATTTACAACAAAACTTCACTAACGATGTTAAAGACGTTCATGTTATATTATGGGTGACTATTGCTTCCATTCTTTTCCTTACGAAAGACAATGGTCATTTAATCTGCTAGAGTCTCTCAAAAGTGTGGAATGAGTTGCTGCAGCAATATTTATCAGTCAGCAAAAATAGTCAGCATACAGTTTTTTAGCAAAAAATATATTTCTGACATCGCAGATATTGATAAAACAACTTTTATAGTTAGTTTTGTAACTAACGGCTTACATTACTAAAGATGGCTGCCTCTCACAATTTTTTAAAAATCTATTCCGAAGAGGTTACCTACTGCACGTACATGCTAGAGTCATACTGTAGATGTATTAGGATGGTGCTACCACATGTTTCTGATGGTAAATAGCACAATGTTGTACCAAAATATTTTATTTTTTTACATTGGGCATGGCTTGGGAGTGGGAACTTTTAAAAAACTTCAATATCCCATATCTTGGTTCAGGAATGAAAGAAAATGAAAAGGAAAATGTGTATTTTTGCCAGATGAACCTTACTGCTGGAAAAAAAAAATACATTGTTACTAACAAGTACTGCTACTTTAAAGGTGCATGTTGATCCAAAATCCATTGCTGTATCTTTAAGAGCTTATCTGAAGAAACAATGTAAATGTGACTGCAAACGTTGGTATCTGTAATCTTGTCTTTATTATACAATAATTTGCACTGTAATTGTGTACTAGATTTTATCTAATTAGTTTTCCATGCTCACTTATTAGTACTGTGATCCATGATCCCTGGGCCGTGCCTATAAAGGCTGTTGTAGCCCCAGTGTACTCACCCAGTTAACAAACAATGTTCTAAGGGGGTATGCTCTACTGCGATCACACCACTCTTCCCAGAAGATTCACAAAGTCATTGGCGAATGTTCAAGAAAGGGACAGGATCATCTTATAAGTGGTCTGCAGAGTCATACGCAAAAGAATGAGGACCATCACAAAGGCAGCTTCAGAATTTCGCAACACCTTCTACTTGTAAAACAAATAAAGGGAGGCAGTAGGGGTGTCACAGCTCTGCAGTTTTTATTTTTAGTTGTTTAACCAGGAGTAGCACACTAAGCTGAAAGCTTTTTTACAGGAGCGACCTGGGAGCACAGGGAAGTTAAGTGACTTGCTCAGGGTCACACAGTATGCAAGTGGAAGCTGTGGGATTCAAACCCCGGTCTGGTCTGCTGGATGTCCTGTTACCTGTTAGATCTCCTGATATCATCCTCCTCTTTCCGTAATCTCCGTTCTTCTGGTGTGAACCTCCTAACTGTTCCAAGAGCGAGGTTAAAATCTGCGGGCAACCGAGCATTCAATGTCGCCGCCCCCGGCCTTTGGAATTCATTGCCAGCTGCAGTTAGGGAGGCCCTGAACCTTACTACCTTTAAGGTTTGCCTAAAGACCTATCTATTCTCACATGCTTTTGGGGTTTGATTATAACTATGTATATGTGTTTTACTCTTTTATGTATTTATATGGCATGAAATGCTATAACATTTTTCTCTACTTCTCTTTTATTGTGCGGTGCCCAGAGCCTTTGGGATTGGGCGTCTTTTTTAAATAAACATGACTTGACTTGACTTGACATGTCACCAGATTTGCAGCTCAGAGCCTTAAACCACTGCGCTATACGGCCTCCCCAGTGTGCATTACAAGAGTCAGTGGGGGCAGTTATCATCAAGTGACTAGTTGGAACACACAAGGGTATGGGATTAGGAAGGTGGGGTCACTAGACCACCAAGAAGTATCACAAGAAGCCAGGACATATATTTTTCTCTTCAGCCATAATCAGGCCTAAAGGTACAGCATGGGGCGTGCAGGTGGGGGACGTGTCTGCCATAGCACTTGCACCATGGAAGTATGTGGATATCATAGTATCATGCAAACGGCACATTTCTTCATGGTACTACGCGGGGGAGGGGATCAAACAGAGGAAATGCAGCAATGTAGCCAGAAAGTCATGCAAGACCAGGTAAGGAGGAGCCTGGATGGACAAGATAGTGGCACTGGCAGTGGTTGAAGGAGGACCTAAGCAGAGGTGCCAAGGCAAAATAAGAATGAAGAGCTACAGTAGCCATCAGGCTTCCACAAGAAGGCTAAGTGAAAATGAGGGACAAAGAGATTAAGAGAGATTAGGAAATGCTGAAGTGGTGAAGTGCAAAAAAGGGACAGAAAGAAAAAAGGGCAGGTTAAAGAGCATCTCTACACTTCAGCATGTGCTTTCATAAATAAAATGTTTTGGCTGCTGCAATTTACTAGAGAATACATTTTTAACGTTCCTTACCAAGGTATACAATACATCTTGGTAGTCTATCTAAAAAGTCTATATAAAAACCATTTGCCAGTGTCCTCTGTTAAACACACCATACCTTTGTTTATGACATCATAATGCTCACCATGGCAACAGACTAATGTCGCAAAACAGCAATTGTGAGTTTAGCAGGGAAGAGTCAGACACATTTTGAAAGACTCAGTAAAATAAGTGCTGCATTACCTACATAATTTGGTAGACCAACAGCAGGGGAAAGTAAAAGAAAAATTAAAATACAATAAGGTTAAAACATAATTGGTGTAAATCTAGTGATCTGAAGCTTTTTGTTACAGAAGAGAGTTGCTATTTAAGCACGGATAGGTTAAATGATGCGCTTAGGGACACAAAGTGAGTATGTGATGATGGAACTGTTTAAACCTCAAGGTCCAAAAGCTCTGTGCTCTAACCACTAGGTAATACTGACTCCCGTGGGTAATCTTACATTTGGCCATGCAACTTCGACAGCATGGAAGAATCCTTCTTCATTTAAGAAAGAATTCCTCAGATTACTTGAGTCTTTAGACCCCTTAAAACAAGACTGTTTTTGTACTGTTGCATGCTGAATCACCCCCGCCTCTACCTCCAGAATCAGGGTGACCAAGTTATAATTTTTCCTCGGGCAGGTGGAGGATAGACGGTTGGGTTCTTGAAAACTTCCTTCACATGCAATGTCCTGGATTCCAAGGCTTGCATGTGAAACCCAGCTGCCACACAGCAGCACAGTGCTTCCACTCCACTGGGCAGGCCTTCATGCCTAAACTTTAATGAGTACGGTGGAATGAGCTGATGCAGGATTGCTGCTTGTTGCACGTCTTGTAACAAGATGTGGTTAAAAACCAGATGATGAGCATCTCAAAAGGATATTTCCTGGTTAAATACCTTAATCAAATAAACAAAACTTGCTTGAGATTTACCCACTACACTACTTCTCAGCTGTCCTACCAGTCCTGGTCGAGGTTAAGGATCCCATGGCACTTTTGGAAAATGGAGGGGACGTATCCTGTCCCTCTCAATACAGTGACGCTTCCCCCACACTGCCACGTTAATGATCTTGCCTCTCTGTACAGATGGTGTGCCTTTTGTGGGTACAGTGGTGGTACAGATTGAAGCCTTATTCATTCCGTGGTCTCTTAATTTACTTATCTGTTTCTGATAAGCTGGTAAGACACTAGGCCTACAGAAGCCAATTTTCAGGCATGACCTGGGAGAGTTACAGAAGCACTCAGAAACAATATCAGCATCATCAATGAGTAACACAACAGTAAACAAAAAAACAGCAGCAAGAAACATTATTGGAAATAAGATAAAACGATGGTGGAAGTGACAACATAACACCAGTCAATGAGGTATAGAATAAGGCATGGGGAAGTGTGGTTTCTGGGGATTTTATGCACACCCAAGGTGTGTGATGCCCTCGGGGTTTATATGGGTTTGTAACATGGCATTATGGAGAGCCGTGCCAGGGCGCCACGCGATAGGCGGGACAGCGTCACGTGGTGCAGGAGCAACACGGCATTGTGAGACGATAATGCCCTGTTGCTGTTGTGGGAAGCGCGTTCATGAGCCCAACACGGCATTATCTGTCATAATGCCGTGTTGCTGTTGCGCGTTCACGAGCCCAACATGGCATTATCGTCTCATAATGCCGTGTTCCTCTCCTACCAGCTGACTGCCTTCCACTAGGGACGTAGCATGATGGCAGGACTCGCAGGCAGAAACGGAGACACAGGACTAGAAGAGGCCATCGGGAAGAGGTAAGTTTTCAACTGTGATGGCTACTTGCATTGCACTTGTCGTGTTACAAGTGCATTAATCACCTCCAGTGTCGGGCTCTACCAGTGATTAATGCCCGCTGGGGGGTTGAAACCCTCGGGCTTCGCCCCTTGTGCAACAACGCCCCCCCAACGGGCATTAATCCACCGGTAGAGCCCTCCTCTGTCGGTGATTAATGCTTACATCACACACCGAGGATGTGCATAAAATCCCCATTAAACCACACTTCCTCAAGTTTTATTTTTTATATTTACTGGTTTTAAGAATTTGAGAGAGAGTGCCTGTAACACTCAGTAAAATATTTATTGCGCAACCTGTTTAGAAAGCAGAAAAAGTTATATAGGAAAAAAAATTATTTTAACACTTTTTGAGAAAAAAGAACACATTCTAATATATCTTTAAAAACTATTTTCTATGAATTTATAGTACTTTAATAGTAATATATGGTTGACATTCATAACAGTTCTAAGATGGTATGAGACTGTGTCTCATTTGTTCATATGGCAGGATCGCATAGTTTTTATTATAACTGCACAGTCTGCTTTGGGTGATAGAATTTTCACTTATCTGTAAGATGTTTTCTTTTTTTTTTCTTTTCAAGTGGTCTTTCTGAGGTTCTGAGGCCGTCGACAAGCTTGTCTCTCGCAGTGACTGTGAGCGTAGTGGTAGTGGACGTCAAGTGCAAGGACAGTTTGTCCGACGGCTTTTAGCCTCGTGGACGTCCAGTGCGAGGACAGCTTGTCTGATGATTTTGGAGTTGCTGCTTTGATTTCTGGTGGTTCATATCACCCCTTGTGGTCGACACACCGATGGTGAAACACAGAAAAAGACCATTATAGTGGCATTTTCTGTCTTTCGCTTTCCCCCAGTGTTTCGCCCCTTCCCTGAACCTGGAGTTGGAATCCTAGAGTCCAGGGGAGCGGGGGGCACAGCTCCCTACAGAAAACAACGATGGAAGAGGTGACACAATACCTGCATCGGTATTGTGCCGTTGCTGTGGGGGAGGTCGGCATTCTCGCCGACGAGATATCTTGGTGCTTCCCCATGGATTAAGGAGCTTCGTAATTCACAAATGTGAATTACAGAGCTCTTGAGCTCCCGCTAGCAGTAGTTTATTAGTCCTAACCAGTAAATATATAAAAATTATGAATGTAGGAGAAAGTAATAACCAAAGGTACTGGATTAAAATAAGATGAATATTGGCTAGTCCATTCAACACTGCAGAGGCAGTCAACATAAACACATAGCAACAATTTCAAAAATTGAATAGCAAGTGTACTGTGAGGCTGCCAACAATGGTGCCAATTCAGGCAAACTGAGATGGTGGCTTTCTGATGTAGAAGTTTGTCCACTAGGAACAGTATACTGAGAACACCACAGGTTATTTCCCACATCAGCACTTTAGTTAACTCCATTTTTTAAGTACCTAATTTCCACAAGAAAGGTAAGAAAATCCAGATTAACTGGAGAGAAGCATCTGACTCTCAGAACAAAAACAAAAAAACTTCAGTGACTTCCCATTTCAAAAGCATGGAAGTAAAACAAACAAAAAAAAGTAACTTTTTAGGCAAAGGTGTGTTTTAACAGCAATAAGCCCTGTTCACAAGTAACGCACAGTTTACGCATTGTTAGTGAATGGTGGTCTGCAACGGAATGTCACCACACCTACACAGGCAAGCCAGTGGCATGCATAAATGCTGGCCGTGCCTGCCCATTGGTGGTAAGCGCTGCTACAGGAGTCAACCTGGAAGTGAGGTGTGGCCGAGCATCGGGTGTCCAATCTGACGACTGGCTAGGTCTCCCAGCAGATCCTCTGCTGCACTCCCACAGAGATCCTGAGATGTGGCTGCTTAGTCAGTGACTGTCATATCCTCTTCATGATGAGAAATAGGTTTCCTGTGTTGCAGGTGAATGAAAGGGCGGGCAGGCACATGACCATCCAATCAGGGCCACCAGGCCCCCAGAGGAGTATGCAATGGGGGTGCAAAGGCACTTATGGCAGGTGTCTCCCATTCACTATACACACACACACACACACCACCATCATCCACCACATAACAGGATGGGGGCCACAGGAGCTGCAACGGATAGCATCATGCATGCTGCAGAGTTTTCGCACACACACCCCATGTGCAGCGATTGGATGTATGTCGTGTCTATGCATCATGAGTAGCTGTGTGTAAACACAGTGAATACGGCCTATGCCTACCCATTGCTCTGCACTGTGTAGGCCAAACATACATCTGATTGCCGTGCACGGGGCTCAGGGGGGCACATGAACTCTGTGACATGCACACTATGCATCCCAGGTCCAGTGGCCCCCCTCCCAGCTGCACGTGTAGCTCCATGCATGACCATGATGGGGGCATGGCAGGGGAAGTGTCTGCACAATGCAGGATGTACTACTCCACCTACAAGTGCAGAGGGCGGCGGGGGGGCATACACTACCAATGGGAAACGCGAGCAATAATCCCAGCCACACCACACCTCCAGGCCCACCCACGCCCCTTTAGCAGTGCTCCTCACTGGTGTACACACACACACACACACACACACACACACACACACAGCATTTGTGTATGCCTATGGCTCTCCTCCGCAGGCATGGAGACATGCCAGTGTGGATCATCTATAGGCCAAAAATGCGTGAACACACATAAATTGTGACTAGGGTCTGACATTTGTATAATCATCCAAAAACTAATCTTTCTTAGAATACCAATTTACAAATGTTGGATCAGGGAACATTTTGGCTTTCAAAGGTCTACAACAACTTCCAAATGTGAACCCAGGAAAATCTGTGACTTTTAACAAAATAAAAGTAACTGAACTGCCGAACCTGAACTGCATTTGAACTTGTGCCTCGCAGCTAAAACGCTCCCTAACCCACTGCCCATCCACTAAGGTATCTAGTCCCCAAAACACAAGCTAAAATGCACAAATAGTGGAGTAATTTATGCTCTGGTATACCATTTTAAACCATACAACAGATGTAAAAAGAAACTACACAAGATAAATCTGCTACCACGACACCCAACACACATACAATAAATGTTATCCAACTGTGAATTACACAGAATAATACAAAGATAACTGTGTGTTATGAGGCTTTTTTACACCACCAAGGTGTATGATCACTAAGAACCCTCAAAAGCGAAGCTCAAGAGGTGTATGATGTCAGCACACACCAAGGGTGTGCTAAAAAAAATCATAGTGGCACAATTAGTTATGTTTTATTTTCATAATAACTGGCATTTGGGTATAGGAAAAATACTGTTTTGCACCCCCGTCACCTGCACTGCCTGTTCCTAGTGAAGCTGCTCAGCAGCATTTACTGCCCCCCCAAAGGACTTCTAAAAGAGTGAAAGCTCAGTTTTTCTGACATCAGCCGACTCTTCATCATCCTCCGTTGTCTCTAACGGACACGTTTTCATAATGAACCATAATACAAACAGGATCACTGAGTAGCTGTCATGGCATAGACCTCACCACAGGCAGCATGCAGCCATAGCTGACGGGATTGTTGTTTAATTCATTAAAAATGTATTTTTTTTAAAAAAGCATGTTTACACAGTCCTGGCCAGCCAAATGACAATCGGCCATGAAAACAGTGATGGGTGATGGCAAATGAGACCAGCCGGACCAACGAAAACAAAGGACCACAGCCCGAGCCTACAAATGCTGTTAATAAAAGAGTATGACATCCTACCCAGTTATTATGGCATTTGAAAATACTTGAAAACGAGGGATAAAGGGGGTTGCCAGGTATTGTAAAGGTATTATTCCACTGATGGGTTTTGGGGACATGCTAAACCATGACAGCGAAGCTCCAGTGGTTTGTTGCCCCCAAAACCCCCGAGACTAAATTATACCCTTAAGAATTCATAGTAGAGTAAAAAAAGGCAAGGCAAAGCAAATTTTATTTAAAAGATACCCAATCCCGGAGGCTCTGGGTGCCATACATAAAATCAACATAAAAGAGATTTCAATAAATAAAGCATTATAAAAAAAACTTAATAACTAATAAATAAAAATCCTTAACAGAATAATAATAACGAAAATCAGGAAATAGCAATATAGCAGGTCAGAACAGGGCAATATTTACAAAACTGGGTCAGGAAAAGCCTGCACAAACAGGAAAGCCTTGAGGTGTGCCTTGGATACCTTCACCAAAGGGGCCTCCCTAATAGATGGAGGTAGCGAATTCCACAGGACGGGGCCAGTGATGACAAAAGCTCTATCACCAGCAGTTTTTAACCTTGTCCTGGGAATCGCAAGGAGACTCCTCGAGGAGGAACGGAGGGAGCGGACTGAGGTAGCAGGTGTAAGAAGGTCCACCAGGTTACCATGGTCCAGGCCATGTAGGCCCTTAAAGGGGAGCAAGCCCACCTTAAAGAGGATCCTCCATCTGACTGGCAGCCAGTGCAGTTCATGCAGCACTGGTGTAATGTGGCAATACTTTGACTGCCTCATCAACAACCTTGCAGCTGCATTCTGCACTAGCTGAAGCTGATGGAGGATACCTCCCGAGACGTCGAGGTAGAGCGCATTACAGCAATCAAGCCCCGATGTCACACAGGCATGCAGTAAGGTAGGAAGGTCCAGGGGTGGAACCAGGGGCCTAATTCTGGCAATATTCCTCAGGTGGTAGAAACTAGTACAGACCACGGCTGACACCTTAGCCTCAAGTGTCAGGCCGCTATCCAGAATAACGCCCAGGTTAAACACCCTGGAGGAGGCCCTCAAAGGCACAGAACTCAGGACAAGTCCTGTCTCTGCGCCTGAGGCCATCTTGTCACACCCTCTGTTCAACTCCACTACCAGTACCTCCGTCTTATTGGGGTTCAGTCGCTACCAGCGGTAGGCCATCCAGTCATTGATTTCAGCAAGGCAGCTGTTTAGCATGTTCACTGCATTGGATGTCCCAGGTACAAAGGAAAAATACAGCTGGGTATCATCGGCATAGCAATGAAACCCAAGCTGCATTTCCTAATGAGCCCTCCCGGGGCAGCATGTACCCGGCCAACAACACTGGCAACAAGACCAAACCCTGAGGTACTCCACAAGATAGGGGACTAGAGGAGGAGGAGGAGAAATTCCCCATCACTACTCTCTGCCCTCTGTCTGTGAGGAAGGAATCAAACCAGCAGATGTGCTGACGAGTCCACAAAATTCCCTCAGGTGGTCAAGTAACACACAATGGTCCACCGTGTCAAATGCTGAGGAGAGATCATGGAGAATGAGAATTGTCCCCTCCCCTCGATCGCTCACCCTGAGAAGGTCATTGTGCACCCAAACTAGCGCAGTTTCTGTGCTATGCCTCGCCGAAAACCCAGACTGAAGAGGCTCATATAGATCAAAGGCCACGAAGCATTCTTTAAGCTGAAGTGCCACAATCTTCTCAACAACCTTACCCAAGAATGGAAGGTTGGAGACTGGACAGTAATTTGCCATGACAACAGAGTCCAAAGATGGCATTTTCAGAAGAGGTCTCACCAATGCCTCCTTCAAAGCACTGGGAAAGACCCCATCAGACAATGAGCACCGGACAATCAAGGCAAACACTGGGCCAACGTAGTCGACACATCTCATCAAGAAACGCGTCGGCACCGGGTCCAGTTCACAATATGTGTGCCTCAGCTTGGAAGCAACCCCAATGACCTCAGCCACCTCCACTAGTCTAAACTTGCCCCAACTAGGCAGAGTGTTCTCTGGGCATCCGAGGCGATCACTGTCAGCCAAATACTGGCCCACTGGCAGAATTCCATGTCTGATGCTAGACACTCTGTCCGAGAAGAACTGAGCAAACTCTTCGCATAAAGCATTCAAAAAAGCTTTTCTTGGCTGCAGACAGGCTGGGTTTAGCAGCCTATCCCCAGTCCAAAAAAGCACAGTTGGTCGATTCTTCCTGGCAACAATCTCCCTGGACAGAAACTCTGCCTTCTTATGATTGATTGCCCCCTGGTACTCACCATAGTGAGCACGCAAGGCCAGCTTGACCACCTCCAGGTCGCTCCTCCGCCTGCAGCGCTCCAACCTCCTACCCAAAGTCTTCATCGCCTTGAGCTCCCCATCAAACCATGGAGACCTCAAGTGAGAAGATATGGGCTGTACATGGACCAGTGCAAGGGAATCGAGCACCTCAGACATCACCTTATTATAGGCAGTGACTGCAGCGCAGGTACCCCCCCACACACATGCAATGCCCACACTAAAAAGATCAGCCACCACCAGAAGACCCTTGGGGGTTACACCCCTCAAAGGGTGGTAGATTACCATCTCCACAGGAGGAGGGCTCTCGGGGGGGTGCCCCAAACATGAACTCCACCATGCAATGATTGGACCAAGTGATCCAATCAGTCTCGAGGTTCTTAATCTCAAGCCCCAGTGAGAAGACCAGGTCTAACATGTGGCCGCCCTGATGGGTCACGGAGAAAACTTCCTGTGATAGACCCAGTGATGTCATAGTCTGGAGGAAGTTGTAAACAAGCCTAGATGATTTGTCATCGGCCCAGACATTTAAGTCCCCCAGAGTTAAACATCTGGGGGCCTCCAATGTTTCGGAGATGATGAAATTGGCTACCTTCTGCAGAAATTCTCCCACCACCCCAGGGGGGGCGATAGATCAGGAGAATTCTGCAGCTTACGCCTGGACCCCACAGATGGCCACACATTCAAAGGAACCCGGTCTTCCCACTGGGTGCACGGTGAATCCCAGCTCAGATCTAAAACAGATGGCAACTCCCCGCCTGCCGGTCCACTCTGGGCAGTGCACACAGAGTACCCCGGGGAATGGAAGCAGCAAAAACAGGGCCTCGTCACCCACCCAGGTCTCCATAACGCATGCCAGATCGACCAACGAAACAAGATCCACAATAATTGCAGTCTTATTTCTTATCAGCCTGGCACTGCATAGCACTGCCCTCAGGGGATTGGTGGACAGTGCAGCCCCTCTGGCTACCTGACCACTCAGTCTGGTGGGAGCCCTGGGGATGGGCATCAAACACATCTCGCCTCTCCCTCAGGCCCAATAAACCCCAGGGCACCTTCCACCCCTATACTGCCCCCTACCGACATGGACGAGGTGCCCCGCCACACTCTGTATTCCTACCTCCCGACAACGATGTGCTGTCATGGTGGTAACTGGGAGGTCGGAAAAGGGCCACAGATCATGCAGCAGAGACGCCCTGTACACAATCTTGGCACGCCCCAGGCCCCCATCCTTCCCCAGACACATCCTGTCTGACAATACTAACCCTTAAACTTGCACTTTAACTAAACAGTACACTCACTCAACCAACCATACACTAGTACAAAACCAACCTAATACCATTCATGCACTCCCACACTCAAACTAAAAACTCAAAGCCACCAATACCCCCCACCCCACCCCAAAGAGAGCAAAAGCAAGTCCGGTATAAAGTTTGTAAAAGATAGGAGAGCACTGTCCGCAGCTCAGCAAACAAGTCCTACAAGACAGGACACATGTTGTACTTGACAACTGACATTATACTCATACATTATGGCAAATGTGATGTCATGGTCCTCAATTACAGCCCTATAAAACATTGTTTTTTAGGTAAGTAAATGGATTAACAATATATCTATAAGAAAATATGTTATCTTGCAAGTTTGGTATGTCATAATCACTATCTTGAAGGTCGGGTTCGTATCAACAGCCTACTGAACCAGACAGCAGATTTCACAACACTAATTACATCACATTAGCCCTGTGAAGCACCTCATTTCAAAACAAAGGGAAACAGTTAAATCTTCACACAAACAGCTGATGAAATGTATAACTAGTAAACTGATTTCCACAGTGCAAGTATGCAATGCCCTGACTAAGAATACACAGTTTATCATCACTTGTGAGGGGGCAGAACTTCCATAACTCACTTGCGGCTCTGCCACTAATGAGAAACGATCCTGATCCCTCACACATGAAGATAAAATGCCTATTTTAAGTTAGGTCATTGTATATCCCCTATATACAGTACTAGCATAGACTTCATGATCCCTGGATACATCAGGCAGAATAGGAATAATGTATCTGTTCCAGCACTGTAATAATGTAACGTTTGTTGATATAAATTGTATCCTGCTGCATAACCATGCTCCCTCCAGTTCCAACACTGCAACTTAACAAATCCAGCAGTAAAACTGATGCTCACATTATTCCTTTAGGTAACTGATAATTAGAAAGGTAACACCCACCACTGTCAAGATGTTTGTCTTGTAATGACATACATACAAATATGATTAATGATTTAGAAAAAAGGAAGCTGGTCCAACAGTGCCATTTATATTGGAGTAGAAAACCTGACATGGAGATAACCCCCAAGCCCCCATCCCCACTCAAAGCAACCAGTAAGCAATTTCCCCCATTACTTTCCCAATTGGACTGTATAGTAACTTCCTGACAACCGCTGGAAACCTTATTTCAAACTGCAAACAGTATAAGAACTCGTTCTTAGGGGTTACATTGGGCAGGATCCCACAGTACAGTAACTCAGATCCCCCACCTCTTACAAAATGATATGAGAGTGCCTGCACCACTAGCTGTCTTTCATCACTGAATGCTATAGGAGACTTTCACCTCATAGATTCCCTGCTTTCGATCTGAGAGATTCCCACGCCCACCTACACATGTATAATTTAACCACTGTTAATTGTCACCCACAGCAAATGAGGATAAAATGACAGCTGAATAATAAAGCATGTTTAACTATGTAAACACTGTAACATGCAGTAGATAGCAAGGAGATTTGAGATAAGGAACTTTGAGAGCTGCAGTTAGCCCGGACACGGCTAAAGGGGTCCAAATAGTCCCCAACTTCCTCTTTTTAAAGCGATCAGTAGCCTAGCAAGTCCCAGTTGACTAAATCAGTGGCAGTTTATCGCATTAATTTGTCGCAGCCAATCACTTGGCAGTTGAAGCTGTACTTCTTCAAAAACTAATGAGAGTACAAGAACATCAGTTTGCAAACAGTCAGCAACTCACCTCAATTTTATGTGCTGCACATCCCTTCAGGAACTCCCTGATGTTAGTAAGGCAGTCGGGCTCGCTCCTGGGGTCGGCACAGTACTAAAACAAGAAATCAAGAAAAGCACCTTCACTCGGGGTGAATTACAACAGCACGAAACTCAAAGCAATTGCATTTTGCAGATTTCGTTTTCTTCCTGGATCGCACAGATTAGCAGCTGTAGCAGCCACGCCAATACAGTGTAAAGAGTAAAACTGTCAAACCAGGAAGGGCAGCTGCTGGAGGAAATGACGTTCGCCAGCCAGTTCGAGCCCGAGGCAGCAGCGAGCATGGCTTGGCGAGCCCAGCCGAGCCTGGAGTCGCCGCCCTGGGGAGTCGGGACCCGGGACCCGGGACCCCGGGCTGGGACGAAACTCGCCCCTAGCCTTGGAATCATGTTCGAATGTGACAGCTAGAGGGGCAGATACTGCCAGCCAGCCTACCTGGCTCATGTAGAGCGCTGCTGCATTTTTCAGCCCTTTTAAAAATGTTGACAGTCCGAAAATTGCCTGAATGGACGAGTCTGCTTGAACTTAACCCCCTGGCTGCCGAGACGAAGACAGTCTGACTGCGGCAGAGGGCTCAGTTCCTAGAAAACATTTACAAACTGCCATGGGTGGGGGTGGGCAGGCAGAAATATGAACGTAGCTGTTTGACATTCTACCACTGCACTTATGGTGCAGTTTCCATGTTCCAAGGCGAGCTGGAAATGTATAATAAAACAGATCATAGGAGGACAACCATTGACTCTATATATATATATATATATATATATATATATATATAGGTGTAGTAACACTCCAGCTAGTTACCACTCATCTGTTGTACAGGGGATGCCAGGCTTGAACACAGAACAGGCCTAGCTGACTTTGTCGAGTGCAGTTTTTTAAAAGGAAGTAGTCAAAATAGTAAATAGGAAGTAGGAAACCCTGAGTGCTTACATTTTGCAAAAACAGAGTCAACTATGCCGTCGGACCTTACAGCAGTGCTGGGAGGGGGACCTGCTGCATAGGGCGCGGAGAGGACAGCTTGATATTAACACCTCTTTAATATAATATATCGCACACAGACATCAAAGTTTGCTAAAAATATCCCTAGCGAGAGTAAGAGTTGAGGCACCGCAAACTTTTTTTTTCAGAAATCATATCTATAGATGAAGAATACTTTATTTCGTTCGTGACATTGTGTAGCAGCAATGTTGCAAATGCTTAATTTGTTCATTCATCTGTTCCCCATTGATCCTTTAGGACTTCACTGCAGTGTGTGGATAATGCCCTAAACTAGATTACATGTTAGAACACGCATTCAGACATTTTAAAATTGCGGCTGAAAAAAAATACTGAACAGCGTCAGGCCACTTTTATAATTGCTAATCATTTTGCCCAATAGAGTAAGTTCTCGTTGACACCGTACTCATTAAACTGTAAAACTGTACAACTACAGTAAAGCTGTACTAGAAACAGGTTGAAATGTTCCTTCCAGATGACGTTAGCAGCTGCCATTAGTGTTGTGCATTTGTTAATGGTTACCTTTTCTACTGAGCCTGGCAGGAGCCGATTAATCAGTTTGCAAAGTACTGCCCCATCCTTAAGAGACGATTTCAAAAACTCCTCCGGGTCTGAAATGGTCTTTTTTGGGGAATTTAGAACACCTAGAGAAATGAGCCATGTAACCGCCTGCTCTTCTGGATTCATTGCTGAAGACCTCGCATTAAAAAGAGCGCTGTTTGATGATTTTTGAGCTGTTGCAAGGTCAAACCCACATCCGTGATTGCATCAAATGTGTTCTTCCTTTTTTTGTCAACTTCACTTTTGGTGTAGCAGCTCTGAAGGCAATGATGTGTTGGTATGCTAGCGAACTATCTAAAAATGCTGCGCTATTTATTGACATTTGATTTTCAAGACTGAGAGATATGGTGGCGCAGCAGTGACCCTATTATTCGAGTTACAAATGCTGTCAAACCTGATATTAGCACGTTAATTCCTTCCGTGGACAGAATAAGCTGAAATTTGCTTTGGGCCTGGTGCTGGAACCACAAAGGTCTGCGTTGCGCTTGTCCTTGCCCACGACCCTGAGAATGCTTATATTCAGTCGGATAGTGCACTGGTGCTATCTAACTGAATATAGGTGCATAAGGGCGCAGCACGAAGTCGAGTAGCACTGCCCCAACATGGATCTGGGAAGTGCAGGGAACAGCGCCCACACACCCAATAGAGCCGGGGGTCACCTGTGCGATATTCAGCTGGCACCATGCAAATGAGCCCATTGGGCATGTAAGGCACTAAGGGGCCATATGCATGTCCATTATGAGCTCATTTGCATGGGAAGTGGCAGCAGGTTTGTGCCTGTCCTGTGGCCACCCACCACATCTGGCATGGTCGTGAGTGCCCCCCCCCACATCCCAAATGCCCATCCATGCATGGTACACTGTATTCCCTGGTGTCTAGTGGCACCCTCCAATCCCCGCCTCTGTCAAAAATTATTAGTCAATGGTGTCTAGTGGCATCCCCTTCCAATCCCTGTCCCTGGCAAAGATTAATATTCCCTGGTGTCTAGTGGCACACACCACCACCCCGCCCTCCAATCCCTTAACCCGTAAACCTGTAAGTATTCCCTGTCTAGTGGCACCCCACACTCCAGTCACCCTGTCCCCTAAGTGACTATGTGTCCTTGTTGTCCAGTGGTATGCCTCACCTGCCAAGCACCCATCCCGGTGGCCCCCAGCCCACCGGTGGCTAGCATCTGTCCCATCCACACTGAGCACACTAACACCACACTCCCCAATATCATACTGGCTGGCACTACATAGATCCAATACAGCAACTGGCACACAAATTTGCAGGGAGTGTGTGTCCTGCCCACAGATCGGAAGGCAGGGGTTGCCACTAGACACCAGGGAATATTTATGGGGATTGGAAGGTGGGGGGTGCCACTAAACACCAGAGAATAACACATAATGTATGGGGATGGGGATCGGAGGGCCAGGTGCCACTGGACACCAGGGCATACTTAGGTGCAACAGGTTAGGGTTGGGGGAGTGAGGCGGGCAGTCAGCTGCCATAGCTTTGCCTGTCACCGGGGTCTTGTACTTCACTAAAGGAGAACAACTGGCAAAAGTCATGCAGCAATTGCTGCAAAGTTTGGGGCTTCAGTACCCCAATTCCCCCTGTACTCACACTATGCATTGCAAGATTTTCATACCTTAATACTCATAACTGTTGAGAATCTGAGGGGTGCGGTTGGTATTTTGTAGCAGGCAGGCATGCAGCATCTGAGACTGTGTTGTTAATAAGGTGAGATAATGATACTTCACTGCCCCTTCCTGCATTGTGCCCACATGTACAGAGATTTAATAATGTATGTATTTCCCATGCCCAGCGATATTTTTACAGAATTTGCCTAAAATGGCATTTAGGCACATTCTGCAAAAATAGCACTGGGCATAGGAAATACAGAGATTAATTAATCTCCGTACATATGGGCACAATATAGTTAGGGGCAGTGGAGCATCATCATCACATGTTATTAGCAGCACCATCTCGGACGTGGACATTTTTGCTTACATCTTGTAACTATTTTTGCTTACACCTTGTAACTAATGCCAACTACGATTGTTATGTATATATATCTATATGATGACACTTTATATACTCTTCAAAGTTTATTTTCTTCACCCTTTCTGTACAGTTCCATCTTATATACCTTTGTAATGTTTCTGTCAGTCTGTATTTAACTGGACGCTTCTGAAACTGGGAAATTTTTGCCCACATGCCTTTCCAGTATAAAAAATAAACTGAAACTGATGCCTGCGTGTTACAAAATGCTGGCTGCACACCTCGGATTCTCAAACGTTACGAGTATTAAGGTATGAAAATCTTACAACACATAGTGTGAGTACAGGGGAAATCGGGGTACTGAAGCCCCAAAATTTCCAATGATCGTTGCATGACTTTTGACAGCTGTTCCTGTTTAAGAAAGGGTTTGCAAAGGCGGTAACTTGCACCTGTTTGGGTGGCAGTTTCTACCTATGCAAACCTCTGAATATGCTGCTGCACCTGTATGGGTGTATATTTGTGAATGACTAGTACAGTACGCACTGCAAGCCCATTGGTCCACCACTGACTACCCTCTTTAACAAATCATGGGAGGATGGGGTGATGACCTGAGGGCAGATGTTATTCCACTTTACAAAAGTGGGAGCAGGGCAGAAGAAGGAAACTATAGACCTGTTAGTTTAACGTCAGTGATTGGAAAATTGATGGAATCACTTCTGAAGGAAAGAATTGTTGAGCACCTAGAGGCCAGAGGGGCACAGGACCCAAGGCAGCATGGATTCATAGAGGGAAGGTCATGTAAGACGAATCTAATAGATTTTTTTGACTGGGTGACCAAAGTAATATATCAGGGAGGGGCTGTGGACATGGCCTACCTGGACTTTAGCAAGGCATTTGACATAGTCACACACAAACTATTAATATAAAAGTTGGCCAGCCTGTGAGTGGGTCCCAAGATGGTAGCCTGGGTAAAGAATTGGCTGGAGAACAGGACACAGGGTAATAGTAAATGGAGTCCACTTTGAAGAAAGGGGAGTTACTAGTGGGGTACCACAGGTTTTAGTACTATGACCGGTTCTCTTTAATGTCTTTGTAAGTGACACTGCAAGGAAAAGTATGTCCCTTTGCAGACAACACAAAGATCTGCAACAGAGTTGATACACAAGGTGGGGTGGAAAGGATGAGAAGGGACTTGGCAAGGTTGGAGGAATGGTCCAATATATGGCAGCTTAGATTCAATGCTAAAAAGTGCAAAGTAATGCACCTGGGAAACAAAAACCCAGGGGAAGAGTACACAATGGGGGGGGGGGAGAGAGATACTAACAACAACAAAAATGGAAAGGGACCCAGGGGTAGTCATATTAGATGACCTAAAGGTGGGCAAGCAATGTGAGAGGGAGGTAAGGAGGGCTGGGGGATACTGGGATGCATAGGGAGAGGCATCACCAGTAGAAAACAGGACATTGTTATCCCTCTGTACAGACAGCTGGTGAGACCCCATCTGGAGTGCTGCTTGCAGTTCTGGAGACCCAGTCTCCGCAAAGACATAGACAGGATGGAGGCAGTCCAGAGGAGGGCAACTAAAATGGTGCAGGGTCTGCACCAGAAGACATATGAAGAGAGACTTAAGGAGATTAATATGTATAGCCTTGAGGAAAGGAGGGAGAGGGGGGACTTGATGGAAACTTTCAAGTACCTCAAGGGAATCAACAAAGTCCAAGAGGGTAGCATCTTTCAGAAAAGAGGTGTGCAAAACAAGGGGCAAAATTTGAAGACAGAGGGGGAACAGCTCAGAGGTAATGTGAAGAAGTATTTTTCATGGAGGGTTGTGGATGCATGGAACAGCCTTCCTGAGGAGGTTGTGGAGTCAAAAACAGTGGTGGAATTCAAGAATGCATGGGACAGCCATTAGGCAATTCTAGGGGTGGGGTAGGAAGAAGTAGGCTGTTGGTTACCTAGGATCTGCAGCTTATCCAAGTAAGTGGGGAAATGGGCAGACTGGGTGGGCTAAGCGGTTCTTATCTGTTGTCAAATTCTGTGTTTCTGTGTTTCTATGCATGAGTTGTATCTATCATCTCAAGAATTGGAGCTGTGCTGTCATGGCCCTCTTTGTAACCTAGTGCCTCTTGAAACCCAGGATGGAGTCTTGGGGCAAGGGGCTCATCTCTCGCTGCAGCCAATCCTACACTGACTGCTGCGAGTACATAGCCATTATGGCAGCCTTCTGGGTGGCAGGGAATGCATACTACTGGAGCTGCAGAATGGGTATGTACACATCTCTCAGGATTCTTTGTACTGTGACCAACTCACAGTGCAAAGAATCATGAAACATGCAAATGGGTACTTTCACAACTTTCAGAATTCATTGTTCTGTGAGATGGTTATACTTCATGCCCCTCAGGGTCAGGCCAATAAGTAGCAATGCATTCCTGTAGTAGATCAGGTGCAGAGATAGCAGAACACTGATTCATTACAGCTGCAGGGGGAAGGGGAAATTGTTTTACCAGGAAAGGAACACCAAGCCGGAGCTTGTTTCCAGGAGCGACCTGGGAGCACAAGGAAGTTAGGTGACTTGCTCAAGGTTACACAGTATGCAAGTGGGGGCGGATGAGATTTATACCCAGGTCTCCAGGTTTACAGCTCAGTGCCCTTAACCACTATGCTATACTGCCTCCAGAGGCACCTCATAGGCACTGCTGCAGAGGCCCCTCATGCGCACAGGGGCCCTCCATGGTAGATGCAAGCCCTACACATCCATACAAGGGTGTATATGGCATTTAATAGTTTGGGCCCTTAGAGTAACTTTATGGAATTGTTTTGAGCTGTCTGCGGACGTGGAATTTTCTTGCAAATAGCTGAGGCCAAGACACCTAATTTCTGTGTTTATTCCTGCCTGAATAGTTGGTTGAAATAAAATATTAAATAAAAAATAAAAATTACAGTTTGGGCCCTTTCTTTAAATGAAAGAACAGCACACAAGACCATAATATAAAACGTTACTGGGAATTAGTCCCTTGCTGGCGTGACTTGAGGCCTCAATGTCACTTTAATGATTACTAAGCTAATGCTACCGTAAGCATATCCTGAGTAAATTGCATCTTTTTCTCAACTCCTAATGTGACTCTGAGGGACAATTTCTGAGGCAATATTATCCTATGACCTTAACCTTTGTAATATTTTAAAACTGAGAATTGTAGCTTTGAAAGCAGATAAAGAATATGTTAATTGGTTAAGTATTTCTTAAGACATCTGCCTTCAAAACTCAACTCTTCCAAAGTGTGGACGGGTTGTGCAACTCAGCCTGTCTACAGCTCCGAAGAGCTTTTTCAGAAATGGAGTGCGATGAGCTTGCTCGTTTTTTTGGGAATAAGGTGGCCGACATCAAGTCGGAGATCCTCCTGACTCGCTCTGTGGAGGATGCTGTTGGTCGGTGCTTGGTCACTACACCTCGTGTTTCCTGGAGTACCTTTGACCTGCCGGAGTTCGTGGATGTTATGCGGATTGTCCAGGGTATGCACCCTATGGGCTGTAGTTTGGATCCAGGCCCAACTTACCTGATTATGAGTTGTTATATTATCGGCCCTGTCCTGGCTTAGATAGTTCAGTGCTCCTTGGACTCAGGTGAGTTTCCAAGCTCCCTGAAGGAGGCGGTGGTAACACCCCCCTTGAAGAAAGCTTCTTTGGATCCGGACGCTGTAGCCAACTACAGACCAATCTCGAACCTTCCCTTCACAGGGAAAGTTACTGAGAAAGTAGTGGCGATATAGCTGGAGAACCCCTTGACCATCCATAATATCTACGAACCTCTCCAGTCCAGTTTTTGAAAGAGGCATAGTACCGAGACTGCGCTGGTTTGGGTGCTCAATGATCTCCTGATGGCGAGAGATCGGAGAAACCGTTCCATTCTGGTGCTCCTTGATCTCTCTTCAGCCTTTGACACTGTGGACCATGGGGTGCTGCTTGAGCACCTGAGGTTCATCTGTGGTCTGACATGTACAGTCCTCAGGTGGTTTACATCTTTCCTCAATGGCAGAATGCAGAGAGTTGTGTCTGGAATTTTTTCTTCAGACTCACTGTCTCTGTCATATGGGGTTTCTCAGGACTTGGTGCTGTGCCCATGTTGTTTGCAGTGTATATGCTGCCCCTCAGAGACACTGTAAGACGGTATGGACTGAGGTTTCACTATTATGCTGATGATACCCAGCTTTACCTGTCTTTTGCACCTGACCAGGATAGTGCTCTCTTGGTATTTAACAATTGCCTCGCTGAAATCCAGGATTGGATGAATTCGAGCTGGCTAAAGTTGAACATGGGAAAGACTGAGGTGATGGTTGTGGATCTGGATAGAGGGGTTGAGGGCTGGTCAGCCCTCTGGACTTTATCTGGGGGGCTCCCAGATTCTTACCACTAAACGGGTGTGAAACCTGGGGGTGGTGCTTGATGATGGGCTGACCCTACGATTCCAGGTGTCGGCAGTCATCAAGTCTGCCTTTTATCATCTCAGGAATATCGCCAGGATCAAGCACCTTGTTCCATCCGAGGATTTGCCTACATTGGTCCATTCCTTTGTGACCTTGTGCCTTGACTACTGCAACTTCCTATACTTAGGGCTTCCTGGGGTTGATATCTGCCCCCTGCAGCAAGTGCAGAAGGCTGCAGCATGATTCTTGATGGGGACTTCCCATTCTTCACATATTACCCCGGTGCTGCACGATCTGCACTGGCTGCTGATTCAGTGGCAGATCACCTTTAAAGGGTTTACTGACTTATAAAGCCCTATATGGACTTGGCCCCGACTACCTGAAAGAGATTCTTGTTCCCTATTGTCCTGTGCGACATCTCCGTTCGGTTGACAAGGGGTTGCTGAAAATTCCGAGGGTGACTTTGAAATCTTCTGGGGCCTGTGCATGTATATTTGTGGCCCCTACCCTCTGGAATTCTCGACCCCGTCAGCTTCGGGAGTGCGTGACTGTGGGGGGATTTAAACAGGCATTTAAAACCTTTTTGTGGCATCAGGCCTTTCAGTGATGCATAGTTGTATGGACCTGTTAATTTATTATTGTATTTGTTGTTCATGAAATTATGTTTTAATCTTTGTACAGCACCTTGATATTTCAAAAGGCGCTTAAAAAATAAAGTTTATTATTAAAACTGAGCCAGAAATTATTTTTCTCACCGCTAGCCCACTAATTCTGCAACTCCCCCTTTCCATCCTGACGCTCGCCATGTTTCTACTCCTGGCTCTCACTCTTTCCCTATTAACTCTTCCTGCTGCACCCACCCTTCCCTGTCCGCTCCAGCCTGGCTAAAGTCCCACCCCATCCATAGTAGTGTCCCAATTATCTACCCCTCCTCCGTCATTATTATAATAAACAAGTACACGACAGCCATCGTCACTTTCTGTGGTTTCAGCTCAGTTTTTCCCCCAGTCATCAGTAATATATCCCTCCTCTTCTTTACCTCTCTAACCTGCCACCCTATACACGCCTTCTTTCCCCTGTATGTGTAGTTGCCGGCTGCCTCACTCAAAAGATCTCTGCTTATAACCCCTGTATGCCTATGGTTGATTGTACATCTGCTGACTTCTTCAATTGTAAAATAATGCTTTTTTTTATTTATTTGAACCTTGTACTGTACTGTATACACTGTATATACTTTTTCTTCCTTGTATATTATTGTTTTTTGTATACCTACTTCTGTACTGTACTTTGATATATTCATGACCAGGTCAACCTTGCAAATGAGCCTTTCTCAATGGTGCCCACCTGGATACATAAAGATTTTGATTGATTGATTAAGAAAATGATGCAATTTAAGTAGAAAATGTTGCTTAATAAATGTGGCACCCAGGTCAGGAGATAGGTACTTCTTGCTTCCCTCTCCTTCCCTTCCCTTCCCTCCAGCAACAGCAGAAACTAAAAAACAGTCATTCTGACTTAGCTGACTTACTTTTGAAGATAATGGCCCAGCCAAATTGTATATTACTAAAAAAATAACGGGGGGGGGGCAAATGGAAGACATTGACAGTTATGCGATCTTGCAGGACGCAGAAGAAGCAAATCTGAAGGCAAACCACATTCCTTATTCTGAAAATTCTTCTCACAGAGGATGGGTGAGTGGCTGAAGGCGCTAACTGCTTAACTGGGCATGGTCTTTAGTACTTCTAGGCACCAACCTGCTGGGAAATTTAATTTCAATTGTAAACTGGACTGCACACAAACAGTTACAAAGGGGACCATGACTGCTTCCCTTCTGACCTTGCATGCATTAAAGGGGTACTTTGAATGCTCATGGACAAAAATGGGGAGGGACTGCAGCCCCCCCCCCATAGGTTCTGGTACCTATATCTGTGGATTACATTATTTCCTATGGAAGCTGAATTGCTGTAGTTTTATAACCAATACATGTCTACGGGACTGTCCCTGTAGATGGTTCTATTTCCCCGTAAAATACAGGAATTTCAGAAGATCTAGTAGCCCTTAATATGGCATGCGAGTTCTGTGTGCCATGATCTCTGAATCTGAACATTTGGCAACCATCGAGTCAGCGGTTTAAAAGTTTTAGATGGTTGAAATTGCATGAATATATTTTTTAAAGACTTTTTAGTTTGTCACAGACTGGTCCTCTCAGACCTCTCCATACTGTACTACCAGTTCTCACGACCATTCAGACTCCTGAATGGTCACCTCGATATGCTGCCACCACCCAGCTTGACTCTCCACTTGGGGTATCTTTAGGTCAGAATCCCACACAGTTACTGCTCATACAGTACAGTGACCTTCCTCAAAGGACAAATGATCCACCACTTTTTTGATTGCAGGGACCAGTCTTTCACCTACCGTATGCTTGCACAGGTGTGCTTTGGACAGTTTAGTAGCCTATCTCTTTGGAAACTAATCACAGACTTGCCAATTACCCCAGGTTATCTATTCATTTAAAAACACAGACACGGACAGCATGACTAACATAAACATTATATTTAATACTCCACAATGTTAATGTATGGTACAGGATTATATGTGTTAAAAACTATAGAGAACACAGTACTCTACAGAAATGAAAAACAAAATATGTGAACAGATAGAATGCACACACAATAACCTAAGGTCCAACTAGATCCTAAGTAGCTTACTCCGAACTGGGATCTCTTGAGTCCTAGGCTGTACAGTGATGATGTGGCTTCCAAGTCTCCAAGATAAGGCTGGGACTGAATTTTTATAAGAGAATACAGGACAGAAATACCCATGGCAGGCCGGCCCCCTCACCCGCATCATCTGCCCTGCCTCTCTTACATCACACCCTGGACTGTTCTTTGATCTTTGAGTCCACCTCCAAGACTGACCTGGTCCAAGCTGGCTATGTGACTTTTGACTCCCTTTTATTGTCTAAAAAGTATTTTATTGACTTTATTGATTTTTTTATTGACTAAAAAGTACTTCAGGACACGGCATGCAGACCGCTGAAGTAAAAACTAACAGGACTTCTCCAGTTTCTGGGACCGCAAGAGAACCAGAGAGAAAATAAAATTAACACAAAAACTACCTAAACCTAGACAAAAAGAGCAGCAGAGTATTGGAAACCAATAATAAAGTGTATAATGACGTTAACTTCAGAAAAAAACTGAAACGAGCAGGAGAGAGCTTTCAGGGCGACTTGCTTGCTCAGACGGAGAAACAGATCTGTCATTAAGCAGCAGAGTGCAGCACATCCTCGTGGTCCGCGTTTGAACAGCGTTCCAGATTCCATGATTCACATCCTCCGGGGCAGCAAGACCTTGCCGGCTTCTGCATTAGTTAAGCATAATGAGAAATTCCTGGAGTTTGAATTTGGGGGGGGGGTTACCACTAGCATCAGAGATCCTTTATTTTGCCATAATGGGCCCACGATTGGAAGGGGGGATGCCACTAGCACCAGGGATACTTGTAAAATACAGAACCGGATGATCGGCGGAGGACCACTAGCACCAGGGATGATTGTCACATACGGAATGGGCCAATGATCAGCAGGAGGGGGCAGGCAACTAGCACAAAGGATGATTGTCATGTACGTAATGTGCCGGTGATCAGCAGGCACTGCACCCCCCCCTCCAAACTTCGCCCGGGTGGAAACCATGTTTACGCATACAAAAAGAGCTTCTAAATATTGTATTTCTGTGCAAAGCCCAGTTTGTGTGTGGGCAAAGTTTTGAATATCTGGCCCCAGGCAAGATAATGTTGACAAATCATTGCCCAAACACACAGAGGAAAGTGAGGGAAGGGTGTGGCATAATTGCCAGTTATGTAGACTAGAAAGTCACATTGAGATGGGAGTGATTTAAATAAGATACTATGCAGAGGCACATTTTGGGTTTATCAGCTGGGGGTGCTAAGAGCACCAGGGCTTAATGATAGTTTTGACATTATGCCGTTTCACAAGTGACATTAGTTTGCTATTTGTTCATGACTTCCCTCCACAGTTTTGATGTTTTTCTGACAGTATATTCCTCTCCTAAAATTTCCCTGGTATTCTTATTTTCTTTACATTTTTTTCCTTGCTCATTCAGTACTGCTCTTTTTCTTCTGCTCTTATTACCTTTACTATATTATTTTTTCATATACATTGCTTTTTGGACATTTTGCTGTTTGGAAGATTACAAATTAATCTCCTGCCATGATTCTTTTTCCAGGTCCATCTACTACTGATAATCTGTGTTATGAAGCAGAAAAGGAAACAGATTATTTTGGAGTAGTCTTGACGTTCACTACAGGACACAGTAATATATTTTTGATTAAATAACATGTATTTTTAACATTTATTACAAATATATACATTTCTGTTTGTGAATAACACATATGATTAGATGTTAAGTTAACCTGTTTCACTTTTAAGGCATCTATTTATTATTACAGCACTGGTGCTGTCAAGGTGATTTAGGCCGGCCATCCCTGACAAAGCATGGACACACAAAACCAGTTGGGCCGTTTGTTGAACTGTTTGCACTTTATCCCCATTTTGGCACTGAAATATGGATTCGTAACTGTGCGTAATAAAATAATTATTGCACATTATGAATGGTGGATGGTGCCATCCTTCTTTGTATTGCTCTTTACTATTTGGATGTGGCACATCATCTACGGAGGGGCTTTGTTCTAGTCTTTTAATGTCCACAGAAGGGGTGAATAAGCTTTACAGTATGCCATCACCACAGGCAAATAGTCCTTATCAAAATATATTTGTCTGTCCTTGTAGGAGATTTGCTTCATTCGCCAGACCCTTAGCAGAATGTCCTGTTTTGTGACACAACTATGGAATTTCAACATGACTGAGTGCGGCCTTTCATTCGGTTCACGCATATGGAGAGGGATATCCAGGCAAGGTGCCGCAAAGAAAGGCATCTAAAAAGGCCACCATATCTTGCCCTTCTTCATCCTCCAGCACTCCGTACATTTGTAGGTTGTTGCAATGAGACCCAGTGCTTCACCTGTAAAAGGTTTTGTCAGGGAGCAGGGAGTTGGAGATCTCAAGTACAATTCATAGTCCATGTGTGATGATGTCATACAGTTGAAGTCAGCAAGGCAAGTGTGTTCAAAGCACAGATATCTCAGTCTGAAGACACTTGCATGTACTCACAGGAATTTAACAAAACAATGTATTTACAAAAATCTGTACAAAGAATTTAGAAAAATGTTTCAGGGTCACTTCAGCAAAACAGGAACTTTCAGCAAGGCATTAAAAAGCCTTTTAACCTTATTCTTTTGCATAGTGCATGTTCAGGTAGAAAGCCCCATAACCCCCTAGAAGACCTACTATGCTATTATTTTTATTTTTGTTTATTTATTTCGATTGCGATCAATATCTTTGCGTCAAAGACTCATTTTCAAAAGTTCCAAGTCAGGGACAAAACAGAGCAATACAAATACAATAAATACAATTAAGACAACAATGAAAAAAGAATTACATGGTAGGCATCATGAACATCATTAAAATAGTACGAGGTACAAGACTTGCTAGTTTCAGGTACATCTTAAAAGCAGAGTAAATTACATTACATCAAGTTGTTGCAGGGTGGGTATACACTGGGAATAGTGAGACATGTCAATAATAGGTCCGTGTTAAGCTTTGGGGATGATGGGGGAAAAGGTAAGCAGCCAGATTGGCATTGTCAAAGTAGCTAGAGGTGGTGTGGGACAGGAGTAAAGGGGAAAGGTGTTGTAGGAGGGTTGTAAGTTGAAGGAGGGGGGAAGTGGGGAAGGGAAGAGGTGAGGAAGCAGGGGATAAACCAGGAGGAATATGTTGCATTATTTTTCTTGCAGTTACAAGTGGTTACATTCTTAAGGTGGGAACGTAGCCCTCTTTTGAACAGACTCAGCTTTGTGTTTCCTGTCAGTGTTTCAGGCAGCTCATTAAACCATTTGGGCCCTTAAAAGTAATGGATTTTTTGTGATGTGAGCTTGAAAGGGACTTGTAGTCCTCCTTTTGTCGCATTTCTTGTTTGTTTAGCATGCACAGCCTTCTTGAACAGACTGCTTATGGATTCCAGCATGAGGCCCAGTTGTGCCTTTTTTATGATCAGGCATGTTTGGTATTGGGCTCTGTAGTGATAGTATAATATGTTGATTATTGTCACTCCATTTTGTATGCTATTTCATGTAATGTATGTCATTTTATACTCCATTTTGTATTGTGTGACTCCATTTTACATGCTGCTTCATTTAATTGGTGTTTTGCTCTTTAGATAGCCTCATTATTATGTTTTGCTTCAGACAGTGTATTTTTCTGACTTGAAGGTTGCATATTATCAGGCAACCTGTTTTTGTAGTTTTGTTTAAACTTCTGCTTAGCTCATAGTGTTCTAGGCACCCGCCAGTGTTTGGAGCACAGTGACCTAGCAGGTGTAGGGAATTCTGAGCAGTCCTTATGGTGAATTTGCAGCATCCTGGGAGCCCGGCCAGCTTCTAGAATGTGGCAAAACAACACTATGAAAGCTGCACAGTTATTTTTAGCATAGAATAAGATATAAATGTAGCTTTCTCAATGCCTGGTTGGAAGCCTCATCTGCAGGGTGGACGCATCGCTGTGGAACTTTCTCCCTGTTCAAGACTCCTGGCCAGGCTGTGAGATGATTAGGGGCTTCCCCAGCTACTGGGAAAAGGCTTGGATGTAGCATAGAATCGGTGATGTATCATGTTTTGCTTAATTGAAGTATATATTAATGCTGATAGTAATATTGCTAATGAATGAATGCTAAAGTGTAATCATTAATGCTGATAGTGACATTGCTGCTAAATGAAGTGTAATTATCTTTTGCTTGCAATAAATTGTGCTGATGTGTGAATGCCAAGTGTGATTATTCCTTTGTGACTCTTCGATTAGGCAAGACAGGCTCTTAGGTACAGTGGGAGCCAGCCCGTCTCAGAGTAGAGTGCACAGGTGTGAGTCCATCGATCTGCCCCAAGTATCAGATGACAAGCCCTATTCATGAGTTTTCGTATCCTGTTTAGGGCAGTGTCTGATCCTGCGATGTTTATTGGCAAGCCATAATCCACAGCTGATAATACTGTGCTGCCTGTGGCTAATTTGAGGGCTGCAGGTGTTATCAAGTGCTTGTTTCTGTAGAGGATGCCCAGTTTCATGTTGGTGGTTTTGACAACTTGATCAACGTGCTGGGAGAAATTGAGTGTGTTATCAAGGTAGACACCCAGATATTTAAATGAGGAGACTTGTTCAAGTGTGACGCCATGTGTATGTGACGTGTGTATTACCCATAACTTTCTCAGGCTGGTCCTTGGGGATTCACTACAGCATGGTCTCAGAATGGCAGATGTTTGACAGAAACATAAAAAGACTGTTGCTTTCAGATCTGAAATACAGAAAACACAATTAATACTTTCATTTTATTACAAAAACATTATATATTTACAGTTCTGAGCCTTTGATTTTTGCCATATTGTAAGAGGTACTTTGGATGGTACCATATGCGGAGGGGGCAACAAAATAATTAAGCCTGTTAATGGGTGGTAACATGGTCATTATGAACAGTGAGTATTACAAAGGTACTGCAAAAGGTTCGTTGCTGGATGAAAACACATAAAAATTTTAGCTCTAACTCTGTCAATGTCTTAAAAAAAAAAAAAAAAGAGCTTCTGTGATTACCACAAGAAGGGGTCTCAGATGGGTCTGTTTCAAATGAGGAGCTAAAATATTTGTACAGCAAACATACAGTAATAATCAGGTATTACATATTGCCTAAAATTCACATATGTCTGGAAGACCCACCTGGTAGGCTTATAGTTTCAGGGCTGGGTTCTTTAACAGAAAAGTCATGTGGTTTTGCTGACTTATTCCTCCAACAAATTGTTACAGGCCTGCAGTTGTATTTCATATTTGCCACAAAGATGGCCTAATGGTCTGTAAATACTTTCTGGACAAAAGCCCATTTAAAGAAGTTGCCTCAGCTGAATTTCTGGTTAAGGCAGTTGATTTTTGTTCTTTCACATAAATATATTTTTTATTCAAACAGCAGTTTTAGCTGCAAACGTGTGGTATGGCCCTGGAGGCAACTACAGCCACTGCATATGGCGGCCTATTTTTAGGACGATAGAAGAAGAAAAAATGACTCACCATAGTAATGTTGTTTCTTCCAAAAGATCCCTCACTATGCTTAACAACTGCAATCATTCCCCTAGAATGAGCTACCCTGGAGCCTAAAATTGTATGCTAATTATGGAATCTTAAAATGAAATTCAAAACTCTGCTATGTAGGCGATAAGCTTAGATGACATGGAGAGGCATGTGATGGCTGCCTAAGCAGACACTTCTTTTACAGCTTCCACTCCTACACCCATACAAAACCCGATTTCTCTACCAACCTGCGATTTTGGGCAGCAACACTTTGCACGTCCTTTGCCTCTGACTAAGGTTAAATCATCTCTGAAAGATTTGGCGAAATGGAAGCAGAAATGTGAGGTGCCTCACCTCGTCAAACGCCACCACCAACGCCGACCAGAGACAAGAATGCAAAGTGCTCCAAAGCACTCCCGACCAGGACTCCTGCTAACTCAACTCTGCAGGCCACCCTCACTGAAGAAAAATTCCTGGAAGGCCTATCTCCATTGAAGGCTACTCTAGATACTCTGGCATCTGACATCCAATATATAACCTCCTCTCTGGCAGTCCTTACTCAGTGAACTGGGGATAATGAGGTACGAACCTCCTCTTTAGATGACTGGACAGCTAAAGCCAAAACAGAGATGGCACAATTCTGGCAGCGTATAAAGTCTATGGAGAGCAAAATGGAAGACTTAGAGGGGTGATCTGGGAGAAACAATTTGGTTATCATGGGCTTGCCAGAAGGTGAAGAAGGGGCCTCACCCATCTCATTTGTACAAAAGCTGTGTACTAAAATGGCAGGCCTCTCTCCAATCAATCAATCAATATCTTTATTTATTCAGGCGAACATCATTGAGCAAAGCTCATTTACAAGATGGACCTGAGTGGTCATACAAATGAGGATACAAGTATTATTACATAGACAAGAATAGCATAAACAGCAATACAATGACATGAAATGGTTATATACAACAATTTACATATATACAAGGAACAGTAGAACCATTTAGCCTGTAAGAAAAAAGGGACAAAGGAATCGTAGGCATAAAATATAAATTATAGGGTCTAACTAGTTTTTATGAGGATATAATAGGTGATTTGGAAGATAGAAATTGAATTAATATAATGGGCGGAAAAAGGAAGGTGGGTCAGGTAGGGTAGGGGATTAGGCTGTATAAAAGCAATTGCAGAGCTCTGGAAAAAGGGCGGAGAACAATCTTTTGAAAGATGCCAGAGGTAGTAGGCTATCTAGCTTCATGGATTTTTGGAGAGAGTTCCATGCAACTGCTAAGGTATAGCTGAAAGCAGCCCTCCCAAACCGGTGCAGGCATTGGGGACCTTTAATATGATGAGTTTACTGATCCTTAAGGTGTAAGGCCTAGTTGTAATTTGGGTAAAGCAATCAGTGATATAGGTAGGTAGTTTGCCTGTTAACGCTTTGAATATCCAGATAGCAGCATTCTATTTCTTCTGTGTTGTAATGATGTCCAGTTGACTGCCATATAAAGGAGCAATGATGGGTGCTGGAGGGAAGGTCAGTAATAAATCTGATGGACCTGTGATACAGGGTGTCCAGTTTATGTAAGAGATGACGTGAACAATGGCAGTAGAGAAAATCAGCTATAGTCAATGAGGGATAGGAATGAGGCCTGAATTAACCTTTTTTGGAATCACTGTTTAGGTAATGTTTTATTCTAAAAATAGTCCAAGCCTCTGTCTTAGTTTTTAAGTAGCTCTTCAATATGGACAGAATAGTCAAGCCTGTTATCTATCCAGACTCCAAGGTATTTGAAGTTATCAACAAATTCCAGTTTCTCTCCAAGTAAGGTGGATAATTGTAGGGTGGTGGATGTTGGGGTAGTGGTGAGCAACTCTTTGTGGCAAAGAACATAGCTTTTGTTTTTGGCATTTAGAAGTAGTTTTTTGTCAAGTAGATTGTACTGCAGAATGGAGAATTCGATTGTAACAGTTCACAGGCTTTAGAAGGTGAGGATTGCTGACATATAATACAGTATCATCAGCAAACAGATGAATGTTAGATTGAGTGAGGTTGGCATCAATATTGTTTATATAAATGGCAAAGAGGATAGGCCAGGAATAGAGCCTTGTGGTACACCCCTTAGCAGTGGTTTTGAGGTGGATAGGTAATTTCCATTTTAACCAGTTGTGACCTATCTGAAAGGTAATCCTTAAACCAGTTGAGTGATAGGAATCCAGGCCTAGTGAGTTAAGGGAGGTGATTAATAAGTCATGATCCACTGTGTCAAAGGCTTTACTCAAATCCAGGAACACAGCACAGGTACAATTTTTCTTATCCAAGGCAGTCTGCCAATCGTTAGTTACCTTGGCTAGAGTAATGGTGCTATGCTTGATCTGAATCCAGATTGTGCAGAATTTAGAAGGTTGTTGTTATCCAGATAGTCCCTTAATTGAGAGTTTACTAGTTTTCGAGCATCTTGGATAGTACTGGTAGGATGGAGATAGGCCTGTAATTGTTGAGATCCCTAGTATCACCAGATTTGAGTAATGGAACTACTTGAGCTGTTTTCCAAGTAGAGGGAATGGATCCAGTAGTTAGGGAGAGATTGAAGAGATGAGTGAGGGGGGCAGATAAGACATGTGAAGCAATTTTCAGGAAATAGGGATCCAGGGAGTCTGCACCTGCACTCTTAGTAGTGTCTAAATTAGAGAGGAGATCTTCCACTTCTTTCACAGATATTGGGATGAAGGAAAAAGTTGAAGTGGCCATTTGTCCCACAGTAGTTTGCAGGTTCAAGGAAGATCTCAGGATATTTGCAGGTGATGAGTCAAATGCTAGGCCAGCTGTGGTGAAGTGAACATTGAAGGTATTTAAGATTTCTTGTTTACCTGTAATTTCTGTATCATTTAGTAGCAGTTTGGAGGTTAAGGCAGGAGTAGAATTTTGGCCCAGAAGTCCTTTTATTGTACCCCAGAGTCTGGATGGTTATTGTAGGAGGCATCCAATTCAGCTGTATAATAGGCAGTTTTGGCAGTTCTTATTTTTTTGTACATGAATTCCCTTGCTTTTCTGAAATTTAGCCAATCTCTGGTGTCCTTTGTTTTTCTTTGCTTTTCCACAGTTTGTCTCTGGTTCTCAAGGCTGCTTTAAGCTCAGAGGTGAACCAAGGGCAGGATTTTACCTTAGTTCTGATACTGGTGATAGGTGCATGACTATTGAGAGCATTAGTGATAATATCCTTTAAAGTCTGGAGAGCTATTTCAACAGAGGTTGTAAGATAGAAATCTTGCCAATATATTGTATTACTCAGGTCATGGAGGTAACCTGAGATATTGAAATTCTTTTGACCTTTTGAGGACAAATTCTGCAGGATTTGGTGGTTTGAGGTGGATCTTATGCCAGCTATAGGTAATGGTCACTCACATCACTCGGCAGTACTCCTGCATGTGAATATAAGTGAGGCTTGTTTACCAACATAATATCCAAGAGTGAGCTGTTGCTGGAATTTCTTAGGTTGATCCTAGTTGGGTCTTTAATTAGCTGAGTGAATCCAAAGGTGTCACAAAAGGTTATCAAAGGTGCAGATACATTAGACAGCCAGTTTAAATTCAAATCACCAAGGATGATGGTATCTTCAGGGCCTAGGTTGAGAATTGACCCTAGGTGAGAAAGCAATTTAAGGCCTGCAGAGGGGGGCCTATAACATTCAATCAGTTTAAATGAAGACGAATTAGCAAGGGATATTTTGATTGATAAACATTCAAATTCATTTGGTTCAGATGTGTTGATGAGGCAGGTTGCAGAGATGGTGTCCTTAATGTATATGGCCACCCCACCACCCCTGGAAGGGCGATCTGCTCTGAAGAGCTGATAATTGAGAAGGTTTACAACACTGTCTTTTGTTGTAGGCCTGAGCCAAGATTCAGAGATGACCAGGAAATCAGGAAGAGTATGTGCCACCCAAGCCTGTATTAAGATGAACTTTTTTAGGAGGCTGCAAGCATTGAAGTGTATGAAGCTTAGACCTTTTATGGAAGTCAGATCAGCAGGGGAAGATAAACTTACAATGGGGCCAGGATTAATCTCAATAGTGCCAATGCAGAAAAGGAGGTAGAAGATTAATTTGAGTAGGGCACCAAGGGATAGGGATAGAGAGTGATCAGAGCATTTCCTCTTAGTCCTAGGTGCCCACTGTGTAGTGGGAGATGGTCCTGTTATATAGGTGTGACTTTTATCATAACATAGGAGTCTGACTGACAGGCATAGTGGGTTATTATAAAGCCAGGATACATGTAAGGGGCTAGGGGAGTGCTGGATTGTTAGAGAGGCTTTATGTGGGATACCCCAGGGGTTGCAGTGTAAGAGTGGTTCAAAGTGAATAAGGAATAGATGGTTGTACATTGTGGATGGCAGTGGAGAGCAGAACATACTCATTATCTTATTCGTCATGACAGGGGGTATAATGTGATCATAATGGACTGGGGGAGATGAGAGGCTAAGGAGAAAAAGGAAGCAAGTTAGCATTGTGCAGAGTAGGTATGGGTTAATAAAGAAGGGAATTAGATGTGGGCATGGATTAGAGAAATGGCGGGAAAGAGTGTATAACCACAATCAAGTGGGGGGAAGGGGCGGGCAAAAATTTGCGGCTTTGCCCGTACCTTTCACACTGCTTCTCCCGGCCTCCTGGATCTCTTGGTCGGCTGGAGGTCGCCACTGGCCCGCTGGCGGCTCGGAGCCCCTTCTGCGGCTGGAGCTGGAGGGCTGTGCCGCTGCAAGGCAGGGACAGAGGAGGAGAAGGCAGTGAAAGCTACTTATTGCAGGCAATCTGCAATTAGGTGCAAGGATCAAAATCTGCACAACAAAAGACTGGGAGGGTTGGGGGTTAGGCGCCAGCGCTAGCCCACACAGATCACCAGAAAAAGGCTGAATCACTAGCAAACATCACAGCAATACAATGTTTAAATTGCCCACAATTTTAAGTTAAAACAGCTCTTTAAGATAACTTGAAAAAGTTACAGCTAAGCAGAAAATCCCATCCAGAATAGTGTTGCAGAGTCCAGCTAAAGTCAATGGGAAAGGCGCACCAATCGGAAGCAAGGCAGAGACAGCGGTTGCTTCCCGATTGGTTGTGGCTTTGCCCGTACCTTTCACACTGCTTCTCCCGGCCTCCTGGATCTCTTGGTCAGCTGGAGGTCGCCGCCGCCCCGCTGGCGGCTCGGAGCCCCTTCTGCGGCTGGAGCTGGAGGGCTGTGCCGGCTGCAAGGCAGGGGACAGAGGAGGAGAAGGCAGTGAAAGCTACTATTGCAGGCAATCTGCAATTAGGGTGCAAGGATCAAAATCTGCACAACAAAAGACTGGGAGGGTTTGGGGGTTAGCGCCCTAGCGTCAGCCCACACAGATCACCAGAAAAAGGCTGAATCACTAGCAAACATCACAGCAATACAATGTTTAAATTGCCCACAATTTTAAGTTAAAACAGCTCTTTTAAGATAACTTGAAAAAAGTTACAACTAAGCAGAAAATCCCATTCAGAATAGTGTTGCAGAGTCCAGCTAAACTCAATGGGAAAGGCGCACCAATCGGAAGCAAGGCAGAGACAGCGGTCGCTTCCCGATTGGTTGCGGCTTTGCCCGTACCTTACACACTGCTTCTCCCGGCCTCCTGGATCTCTTGGTCGGCTGGAGGTCGCCGCCGGCCCGCTGGCGGCTCGGAGCCCTTCTGCCGGAGCTGGAGGGCTGTGCCGGCTCACACTGCTTCTCCCGGCCTCCTGGATCTCTTGGTCGGCTGGAGGTCGCCGCCGGCCCGCTGGCGGCTCGGAGCCCCTTCTGCGGCTGGAGCTGGAGGGCTGTGCCGGCTTTCACACTGCTTCTCCTGGCCTCCTGGATCTCTTGGTCGGCTGGAGGTCGCCGCCGGCCCGCTGGCGGCTCGGAGCCCCTTCTGCGGCTGGAGCTGGAGGGCTGTGCCGGCTTTCACACTGCTTCTCCCGGCCTCCTGGATCTCTTGGTCGGCTGGAGGTCGCCACGGCCCGCTGGCGGCTCGGAGCCCCTTCTGCGGCTGGAGCTGGAGGGCTGTGCCGGCTTTCACACTGCTTCTCCTGGCCTCCTGGATCTCTTGGTCGGCTGGAGGTCGCCGCCGGCCCACTGGCGGCTCGGAGCCAAATGGCCCAGTATATATATCAAGGAGCGAGCCCACAGGTCACTTCGCGCAACACCACCACAGGACGCCCTTACTAGACCTCTAATCTTCCAACTGCTGAATTTCCTCGATAAACAACATATTATGGGGAAAACTCGAGATTTACAGGAGCTGCAGTGGGAAAGCCGGATGATTCAGATAGCCCAGGATCTACCAAAATCCATGTAGCAGAAAAGAAAAAAATACTCACCTTAGTAATGTTGTTTCTTCTAATGGGGTCTTGCTGTATTCTGACAATAACAGTGAGTCCCAACCTTCGAACTGCCCCGGAGATGAAAGAGTTAACTTTCCATGCCAGGCATGGAATGCTGAGCTCGGTTGAGACTGTCTGTTGCTGTTTAAACTCAAACCATCAGATCTTTATGAGCTAAACTCACTAAGGTCCAGTGTGGAAGCTGTAAACCTACACTAGCCAACTGGCTACTAAACATAAAAACAGATTTTTTGGTCCCAAAACAAAGACTCAAGTCAGGAGACCCAAAAAATGACAAAAAAAAAAAACCAAAAACACAACACCCACTCACCCAAAGAAAAAAGGGGTGAAAACAAGAAGGTGGGGCACCTCCTGAGTGCCAACACTGCCACTGCCCACCCACATCCCAAAAACAGAGGTTCTGAGAGGGGAAGGTCAGAATACAGCAAGACTCCATTAGAAGAAACATTACTAAGGTGAGTAATTTTTCTTAAACAACATGAAGTCTTGCTGTATTCTGACAATAGCAGACTACCAGCAGTACCTCCATGGAGGAGGGACAGAATCTACTTAGAAATAGGCTCTGAAGCACAGCTATGTTAAACCGAGCATCACTCCCAGCCTGGATACCCAGGAGTAATGCTTGTAAAAGTGTGAACTGTTTTCCAGGTAGCTGCTTGACATATCTCTAGAATAGGAATATCCTGGCAACAGCCAGGAAGCAGCTGTACCTCTGGTAGAGTGAGCCCTCAGGCCTGAGGGTGGAACCTTACCCAGTTTTTCATAACAAAACTGAATACAAGAGACAATCCACCTGGCAATGGATCTTTTAGTGGCAGGTTTCCCTTTACCAACCTCACCATAAGTGAGGAACAGTTGGAGGGAGTCAAACCTGTTACCCTTGGTACGCTCTATGTAGTAGCTAAGGGCTCTTTTCACATCTAAACTGTGCAGCCTCCTCTCACCAGAGGAGGAATGGTCAGTGAAGTACACAGGAAGAGACATAGATTGGTTAAGGTGGAAATCTGAAACCACCTAAGGCAAAAACTTCCTGTTAGTCCTGAGGACCACCTTATCTCTATGGAAGGAGATAAAATCAGACTCCACTGACAGGGCTTGTAACTCACTTATGCGTCTGGCAGAAGTGATGGCTGCCAGGAATACAGTTTTCCAAGTCAAGTACTTAAGCTCTGCTGAAGACAAAGGCTCAAAAGGGGGTTGCATAAGCTGAGCAATGCAAATGTTAAGGTCGCAAGCAGGGGCAGGGTCCCTGAATGGAGGGTTGATATGAAGCAATCCCTTGAAAAACTTAGAGAACACAGGGTGAGATGAAAGAGAAGAGGGCTTACCTGCTGAAATGAAAGCAGAAACAGCTGCCAGATGCACCTTCAGTGTAGCTGGTCTAAGCCCCAAACTATTGAAATGGACCATATAATCAAGGACTGTGGGCAGATCAGCAGATTCTGGGGAAATATGCCTTCCAGAGCACCATATGGAAAATCTTTTCCACTTGGAATTATAAGTAGTCCTGGTGGAAGGTTTCCTAGAAGCCTTCAGAATATCTATTACACCTTGGGAGAGGTAACTCTTCCAAGAGCCAAGCCTTGAGATTGAGAGATTTGAGATTCGGGTACCAAACCCTCCCCTGAGCACAGGTTAACAGGTTGTAATTCCTGGGAAGAGACAGGGGAAGATGGACTGCTAAGGACAACAGGAGAGGATACCAGGGCTGTCTGGCCCAGTCAGGATCACTTTGCATGGTTGAGACCTGATTTTGACTACCACTTTGAACAGGAGAGGGAAGGGGGGAAAAGCATACAGGAACTTCCCTTCCCAACTGAGAACTAAGGCATCCAGGGGGACTGAGCCCAACACTGGGGGCCTGCAGCAAAAAAAGGGAAGTTGGTGATTGTCTGGGGCTGCAAAAAGATCTATCTGAGGGGTGCCCCATCTGGAGAATACCACCTCCAAGACCAGAGGATCCAGTGACCATTCGTGATAGCCCTGAGATATCCTGCTGAGAGCATCTGCTAGGACATTGTCCTTGCCTGGGAGGTGTACAGGGAATAAGCCAGAGACCACAACTTCATTGCTTCTGTGCACAAGGCCATAGACCGAGTGCCTCCTTGCTTGTTGATGTACTACATTGTGGTGGTGGTGGTGTCTGTTCTGACCTGAATAACTTTGTTCTGAACAGATTTGGAAAAAGCTTAAAATGCTAGAAATACTGCTCTGAGTTCCAACAGATTGACGTGAAGCAGAGATTCCTGAGGGGACCACAACCCCTTGGTAGTCAGGTCGCCCAAATGAGCCCCCCACCCCAAGAGGGAGGAATCTGTAGTAAGGATTAAAGAGTGGGTCTGAGTGACAAAGGGAACTCCCTGTCTTAGATTGTTCTGCTCCTGCCACCACTGTAAGGCCTAGATCAGGGTTCGAGTCACTGGGATCAATTTGGTCAGAGGGTCCTTCTTTTGAGACCAAAAGGCTCTCAAATGGAACTGAATGTCCCTCATCTGAAATCTTCCTCCCTGCACCACTGCTGTGGAAGCAGCATTGTGCCCCAGGAGCTGCAGAAAATGCCTTGCTGGTCGAGACACCTACAGGTTGAATGAGGAGGCCAGTGTGATAAGGGTCCTTGCCCGTCCAGGGGAATGAAAGCTCTGGCCTTTTCTGTATCTAGCTCTGCGCCTATGAAGGTGAGGAGCTGAACAGGCTCTAGAACTCACTTTGAAAGATTCAGAAGGAAACCCAAAGAGGTGAGCAGTTGCTGAGTTATCTGTAGGTGTAGCTTGACTTGGTCTGGGGACTGACCTACTATGAGCCAGTCATCCAGGTATGGGAAGATGGCAATCCTTTGCCTTCTTAGAGAAGCAACTACCACTGCCAGGCATTTTGTGAACACCCTTGGAGCACAGGTTAGACCGAAGGGCATTGCTCTGAACTGGTAATGGCCTGAGGGCAGCTCGAACCTGAGGTACTTTCGATGGGAGCTTCTGAGGAGAATATGGAAGTAGGTATCCTTGAGCCTATGAAAAGGCCTGCCCCTGCCTTTAGGAAGCTGCTTGTGAGGAGTGGCCTGCCTTTCCTTGGCCTGTGCACTCCTATAGGTGGTCCTATATTCATCCATTTTCTTCATGTAATTCTCTGTTTGCTCCCCAAACAGAGAATTACCCACAACAGGAAAATCCATGGCCTTAGTCTGGGTATCCTGTGACAGGCCAGTACATCTGAGCCAAGCCATTCTACGAAGTGCCACAGATGTAGCCATGACTCTAGATGACACATCATTGGAGTCCACTGCAGCATGGAATTGCACCTTGGATGCCTCAATACCATCAACAGCCACCTGCTCCAGCTCCTTGACAAGCTGGCCAGGGACCTGTTTTGCTAAAGCCATGATAGTGTCCCATCTGGATTTTTGATACCTAGCAGTATAGGCCATATAGTTGGCCTGTTTGAGTCCCAAGGATGCTGCCATGTACTGTTTCTTTGCCATGTCATCAATCCTCCTGGAGTCCTTGTCTGGGGGGTGTGAAGCCAAGGGAATATTTGCCTTATCACAGGCTGCAGCCTGCACTACCCCAACATGGCTGCATTGTTGTGTAAGGAACTCCGTATCTGAGTCTGACAATGTATACCTCGTCCATTCTTTTATCCACAGGAGGTATAGTATTAGGAATCTTTAAAATCTTAAATGTCTGTTTCCCAAAAGATTTATGTAAGGGAATAGACAGCCTCCTAAACTCTGGGATATCCATCATTTCCACATAGGCTCCTCCTGGTCATCCACAGCTTCTTCCATAGGAAGCTAGAGGGTTTTAGCCACTTTTTTTATAAAACATGAAATGGGAAGGGGACTCAGAAAGCCTAGGAGGAGACACTCCTGAAGGTCTGTCTGGGGAGATGTCCGCGTCAATGGGCACATCCAGACTTTCAAAACCACATTCACTTTCCTCATACTCCTCTTCCTCCGGTTCATAATATTCCTCTAAATCATAATCTTGAACCGGTGGAACCGGCCAAACCGAGCGCCTCCCTGATGGTGCCGGTTCGGTCGGAACTGGGGAAAGCGACTACAATTTTTATCGCTTTGACTATTTCTTCAGCAGTTGGAGAAGAAAGTTTTGGATCCACACCAGCTGATTTTTCCTTTCTTGTTCTTTTAGCCGGAACCGACTCCTCAGAATCGGCTCTCCTTTTGCCTGAAGAAGTCTCGCCTTGGTCAGAGGGCACTCCTTCTGGTTCGGTTTGAACTGAACCAGGCTGGCCATCTGGTTCAGCGGACTTTCTGGCCTCCCTTTCCCTGAGCCTACCAACTCTCTTTTCTAGGGTAGCTGCAGGAACATTTTTACAAATCTGGCAGTCTGCATTGAGATGGTCAAACCCCAGACAATAAACACAGGTGGTGTGGGGGTCAGCCTTAGCAAAGACTTCCCCACACACACTGCAGTGTTGAAACCCAGTGGTCCTGGTTTTTCTTTTGGGTTTCTCAGACATTGTGCCAGTCCTAACCAAACTTACCCTTTTAATGGCAATCCGCCAGGCAAGACCCTCTTATCGGTTCCTGACCGTGTTACGGGTCGTGGAAAAAACTTAATAAAATCCGCTTTTTAGAAACCGATAAGAACCGGTAACCACACACTAAAAGTACAAATAAAGACTTTTATCAACTTGATCGGGTTCAAACCGAACTGATGAACCATTTACAAGTTCCACACAGAATAGAAAATAATATAAACCTATCTAGTACTCACAAGTACCACAGACAGAGACTGAACCGACAGGTTACGGTTTAAATTCGGTCGAAAACCAAGAAAAGCGGTACTTTAACCGACAAAATGAACCGAGCAGAAGGAGAAATCTCCGGAGCGACTGTTCAGTGAGGCGGAGTAAAGAATCTGACGGTTTGAGTTTAAACAGCAACAGAGTCTCAACCGAGCTCGAGCTCAGCGTTCCATGCCTGGCATGGAAAGTTAACTCTTTCATCTCCGGGGCAGTTCGAAGGTTGGGACTCACTGCTATTGTCAGAATACAGTAAGACTTCATGCTGTTTGAAGAACAGAATTACACTCTCTTGTCACTAAACTGATAGCGGCTGGCATAAAATTCCACGTGAAATACCCTGCGACACTGCAAGTCCAACATCGGGATACCTGGCATAACTTTGATTCAGCAGACCAACGCCTACTGCGCTCAAGTCTTTTTACCTTGACTTATTCAAGTAAACACTGTGAGGTCAGGTGGTTTACAGATCAGAGTAGCCACAATGTAACTTTATTCTTTTCACTGTATGCGACCTGTGTTGAATGCTGTTACCTGTGACTGTAAACAAGAATCCCAAGGGGAAAAGGCGCTCTGGTTGGAAGGGGCTTTTTCAAAGCTCTTTGTCTAACTGTTCAGTTCGCATGATATTCACTCAACCCTGCGTTTAGCTCTGTGTGTTTATTTGCTCCTGGCACCATCTAGTGATTTCTTAACCGATCATCCTTCTGCGGGGAGCTGTGATATATATGCAAGCTCATCTGGAATCCAGTTGAACTTTGCATTTTCTTCGCTACCGGGAACTCTGGTTATTAATTAGAATGTCCTTCTGTTCACTTTTCTGGACTAATTATCTCGATATGGAGAGATCTTTTGTTTGGAGCCTATGACACACCCTCAGGCAAGAAGGGACAGTATGGAACTCAGACTAGCAATAGCGATTATGGAGGGTGTCACTTCAGTTTCATTATACCTTCACATACGGATATACTTCAGATACCCTCTGACTAATTTCATCTGTTTATCGTGTAAGGCTAAGGAATATATACTACTGGGCTTCTTATGGACACTAAAGGAATGGGCCTTTTAAATAGTGCCAAAAGGCTCACTGTTCTCAGCTCCTTTGCACAGTAATGTTGGTAGTTACTGTTATTATAGTCATGGTAGGGTGGGGGGGTGAGGGAGAAGCTGTTAATGTTCAGGGAGCTACTGAAAATTCATGGCCCATACAGACTGGAAGGGTCAGCTGTTTGGACTGGGTGTATGTGGATTTCTTCTTCTTCTTTTTTGGAGGTAACTGGGACAAGACGTGTTAGGAGGATGTTTGATTAATTTCGGCATACGATGGGATTGTAGAATGGCTTCATCATGTACTACTACGTTTTCTGTGACATGGTACTCACCAGTTTGGGATAGAATGAGGGGGTAAGGAGATACTGGATTAACGAACATACGAAATTTGCCAGCAGATAAAGGCCTAGAGGTCTATCAAGTCTGCTCGAATGTGCAGCTAGCACCCCTATCTCTGCAGCTGCCCCTCCCTTCCACCCTTCCCCTTCATTAACCCTTCCCCTTGTCCCGTCCCATCCTCGCTTGAAGCAGTCCACTGTTCTACTGTATACCACTTCAGCAGGTAACGATTCCACCCAGCCACCACTCTCTCTGTAAAAAGTGTCTCATCTCCTCCTGAACCTTCCTCGCCTCCAGTCTCATATCATGGCCCCTGGTGGCCCTCCCTCCTTACTTTGAACAGCCCTCTGTACCGTCTTGTTTATTCCTTTCATGTATTTAAAGGTTTCAATCATGTCACCCCGTCTCTCCTCTCCTCCAGTGAGTACATGTTCAACTCCTTCAACCTCCTCTCATATAAGTCCCCCAGCCCCTTGATCATCTTTGTCACTCTGCGCTGCACCCCCTCCAGTAACTTAATGCCCCTCTTCAAATACGGACGCCAGCACTGCACACAGCACTCCAGGTGTGGTCTAATGACCTATACAGTGGCAGAATCACCTCCTCCCTCCTCGAGGATATACCCCTTGCAATACAACCCAGCATTTTGCTGGCCTTTGCAGCTGCCTTCCTACATTGTGCTGAGTTCTTCATGGACCCTATAATGAGCACACCCAGATCCTTCTCCTCCTCTGTCTGGGCTAGCTGCACTCCCCCTAGCTGGCAACTCCTCCTTGGGTTCATCCCAAAATGCAGCACCTTGCACTTTTTGGCATTAAAGCCCAGTTGCCAGGTGTCTGACCAGGTTTCAAGCTTTGCCAGATCATCCTGCCATCCCCCTAGGTTATCCACCACTGCGCCTACCTTGGTATCATCAGCAAACAGACTGATCTTGCTCTTGATGTCCCATGATATGTCTGCAATGCATATCCCAAACAACACTGAGCCCTGTGGAACACCGCTCGCCACTGCCCTTGGGTGTGAGAGCTCCTCACCCACCACCACCCTCTGTTGCCTTCCCTGCAGCCAGTTTCCTACCCATCTCACCAGCTTTGCACCCGCCCCTGTGCCTACCAACTTCCTTCCCAGCCTTCCATGTGGCACTGAGTCGAATGCCTTACTGAAGTCTAGATACAAGACATCCATTGCATGGCCCCAGTCCAGTTGCCTAGTTACCCACAGAACTCGACCAGGTTGGTTTGGCAGGATTTGCCACATATGAAGCCATGCTGTCTGCTGTCCTGTAGTCCTATGGCCTCCAGGAGGGCCACCAGCCTCTCCTTCAGGATAGTCTCCATTAGCTTACCCACGATGGATGTGAGGCTCACTGGTCTGTAGTTTCGGTTCATCCTTGGGCCACTCTGTGGAGGGCACCACATGAGCCATCCTCCAGTCCTGAGGTACACACCCCGAATGTAGTGAGGCATTAAATAGGTCTGCCAAAGGTCTTGCAAAGACCTCTGCCAGCTCCTTCAGTACCCTGGGGTGGATGCCATCTGGGTCTGGCGCCTTGTCCACCCTCAGTGCCTTCAAACCCTCTCGAACTCTGCTCTCCATGATTTCCCCATCTGTCACCACTCCCCCCCACTTCTGCCATTACTCCCACCTTGGGTGTCACCCCCTCTTCTCTTTAGTAAATACTGAGCAGAAGTACTCACTTAATACTTCCGCCTTATCGCACCCTGCTTCCACCCAACCCCCCTCCTTCCTAATCCTTACTATGTGGTCCTTACAGCTCCTTTTCTCCCTGATGTACTTAAAGAAGTCCTTCTCCTTCTTAATGCCTTGTGCCAGCCAGAGTTCCGTAGATGCTTTGGCTCCCCTTACTGCCCTTGTCACCTCCTTCGATTCTGTCAAGTACTCCTCCCTGTCTTCTTGTACTTCCTAAAGGCAGCTCTTTTCCTCCTTACCTTTTCCATGACCTCCTTGCTCAACCAGGTCGGTTTCTTAGCCCTAGCCTTCTTGCTCTGGGCTTTGCAGCAGGTTTTGGTTGCCTCCACTATCCCCAGCTTTATGAGCTCCCACCACTGGTTAGTGTCCATACTAGATTTAATTCTGGCCAGGTACCCTTTTACCACTTCCCCCATCCTCCCAAAGTCGGCCCTCCTGAAGTCCAGCACTTTTGTGCCAGATTCCACTCCTTCCTAGCCCATATCCAATGTGAGCCATACTGAGCAGTGGTCACTCCCTGACAGCGGTTCCTCCACTCTAAGTTCTCTCACAAAGTCCCCATTTGCCAGCACAAGGTCAAGGGTATTTCCTAACCTGGTTGGTTCACTGACCATTTGCAGCAGGAAGCTGTCCTGGAAGGCATCCAGCAGTACCTGCTCCCTTCTGTTCCTGGTTGTTGGGGTGCTCCAGTCCAGTCCTGGCATGTTGAAGTCCCCCACAATCACACTACCCTTCTCGCAGGTCTGCCTGATCTGTCCCGCTAGTTCCCTGTCTAACTCCTCCATCTGGAGATGGTGGCCTGTACACCACTCCCATTCTAAGAATCCTATTCTTGGAATCCTGGATTTGCATCCAAAGTGACCAGCACTACCTCCTCCCTTCCTCCCTTACACACTTCAGTCCTTCCTTCACATATAGTGCCACCCCCTTCCCAATCACTCTGTCCCACGAAATAATCTGTACCCTGGTACAGACAGGTCCCAGTCATTGTATTGGGTGGCCCATGTTTCCTGATGACTGCAATGTCCACCTCTCCCTCTGCCATGAGAACCTGTAACTCTGCAGTTTTCTCCCAAGGCTCCTAGCATTAAGGGTAACCATCTTCCACCCTCCCCCCCCATCCTGCCCTCCTTTCCTAGCATCACCAACAGTACTTGCCATTTGTCCTTTGTCACTGTTATTTGGGGGGGGGGGAGGTAAGCTCATATGGTTTCCAAACCTGTGGTCTCTGCATATCTCTTCCCCAAATGCCACCCCCCACTCCTAGTTTAAATTCCCAACTTCCTCTATGTACTCCTCCATCCTCTGTTTTAACACTTTCTTTCCCTCCTCACTCAAGTGTAGTCTGTCCTGGCATAGATACTGTCCTCCCAGGTCCCTCCCCACCCCCACCCCACCAGCCCATACCCTTTAGCACAACACCAGGTTCTTAGCCATCCGTTAAAATTCCTCATTCTCAGCTTTCTTTGTTGTGTTGCTTTCTACAGGAAGTATCTCTGAAAAAGTTACTGATCTTCCTGCCCCCTCACATAATTGTGCTAGTTCCTCAAACCTCCTCTGGACTGCATCTACTGTCTTGTCAGCCAGGTAGTTTGTCCCAAAATGTATAATTAAATGAGGCTTGTCCCTACCCCTTCCAGCATATTTCAGAACAGACTGTCCCACCCTTTCCGCTGTGATTCCTGGCATGGCCTCCACCCAAATGGGACTATGCCTCTTCCCCTTGCTACCCCACCTAACTCCTCTTAGTATTGAGTCCCCCAGCACTAAGATTCCACCCCTCTTACTCCCTGCTTGCTTCCATTCATCTCCCTCTCTCATTTCCAGCTCCTCTTCTTCCTCCTGCACATTCTTCCCTTTACCCATTGCAATTCTCCAGCAGAACTCCCCGCCTCCAGTTTGGTCCAGGCATTTATCAATTACTCCTCTAATTTCATCATTTCCTCCTCCACCTTCTTCCTCTCTAGCAGTGCACAACTATTTTCTGAAGGCCTTCACAAATGCCCGCCTCCTCTCTCTTCATAGTAACCTGTTCTCTCCTTTCCACTCCATGACTTTTGCCACTTCTTCGCCTCCCCTCACAAGTCCCTATCGCCTCCTTCCATTTGTCTTTTGTCTCCTGACCTGGTTTCCCCGGCAATTGCTCTTCCTGGCCTGGGCCCCTTTGCCTCTGCTTCCCTTCTTCTGACCCTCTCATCACTGTTGGCTTAAATCGCCCTCCATCTCCCCTTCTTCCTCCCTCCAGTATTGGGCTAAACCCACCCCCAATCTGCCTTGCCTGTCTTAGTTCCTCCTGCAGACCCTCAATCTCCTAAGTTTTTCTATGTGGTTGCACACTAAACATCCTCCCACACTCCAGGCAATTTTAGAAAGACTGGTGCACCGCAGTTGTTGCAGCCTACCACCCTACCCATTGCTGTCGCTGCTCACCAGCGACCCCCACCCTTCCAGATGCAGGATACCAAACACTCCCCAAGTCTCCTCTCCTCTCTATCAGTGCAAAACATTTTAATTGTTTCCCTCACCTCCTTTGTTGCACACGTTTAGATATATTGAGCAACTGCTTTTTATATTCCTATCCTTCCTATCCACACTCAAAAACAGACTTTAAGTAGCCATTGCACAACCTTCTTCAAACTCCGACTCCTCCTTTCCCCAATGCAATATCAATGCGAAGAAGTAATAATGAAAGCTCCTAGATTTGTATACAATATGAACCAAGTACAATATTCAGGGCATATATACTAGATTTTTACTATGATTTTCTTGATGAGATATGTAACGTGGAATGTTAAGGGTGCTTGTTCTAGGGGAAAGAGGTACCAAATATTGAAACACCTTCAATTAATCCAATGCCAAATTGCTTTCTTGCAGGAAACCCACCTTCTAGCCACCGAAAATTAACTTTTCTGAAGGATGATGGCTGGGCAAGTCTTTGCTGCTGGAAATTCCACTAGTCAGAGAGGGATAGCTATGCTATTCTTCAAATGAACCAACTTTCAAATAATACAGAGCATTGGAGACCCTAGGGTAGATACCTACTCTTGCATGGATTATTGAGCCATACTGAGATCCTGATGGGGTGCATCTATGGCCCAAATTTACCTTCTCCAGAATTTTTCTCGGAACTGATAAACCTACTATCCCCTTTTGCTAACTTTCCCATTATTCTTGCTGGAGACTGGAATGTGACTCTCACCTCTGATATTGATAGGTCAGGTTCTCACTCCAAAAATCTCTCCCCCACCCAACATGCGTTGCACGAGTTACTGGAGATGGGAGGGCTCTGTGATCCATGGAGGATCCTACATCCTTCTGCCTGCCGCTACACTTTTTACTCCCCCGTACATAAATCTTACTCCTGCCTAGACTATTTTTTACTTAGTGTGAATGCATTATCAGGGGTAGGAGATGGAGGAATTTCCCCTCGAGTCCTTTCTGACCATTCCTCAATATGGTTAGAATGTGACCTTCTTCCGAACTTTACTAGTGACAAAATCTGGAAAATGAATACTCAGTTACTAAAAGACCCACAGGTTCTGTCCAACATCCAGTCTCTCATTGCACATTTTCTGGAGCACAATGTGAACTCTATTTTATTTCGTTTTTGTTTACTGGGTAGGTGCACTAGCCAAAAAATTACTATTTTCAAGCATGACCTGGGAGAGTAACATAGAAGTTGACAACAGATAAGGACCGCAAGGCCCACCCAGTCTGCCCATTTTTCTACCTTATAAATGTACCATTGGCCTTTGCTCTGGCAGTGGTCTATCTATTCTTTCTCATCTGTATTTCTCCCTTATGCCTATCCCATGCCTGTTTGAAGCCCTGCACTGCATTCATAGCCACCACTTCCTGAGGTAGACCGTTCCATGCATCCACTACCCTTTCTGTGAAAAAGAATCTCCTCACATTCCCCCTTAATTGGTCTCCCTCTAATCTCATGCTGTGTCCTCTTGTCCTGCTATTTTTCTTATATTTAAACATGTTAGACTCTTTCACCTTGTTAATGCCCTTAAGGTGTTTGAATGTCTCAATCATATCACATCACCTCTCCCATCTTTGCTCAAGGGTATACATATTGAGCTCTGTCAATCTGTCCTCATATGTCTTCTGATACAGTCCCTGCACCAATTTGGTTAATGTCCTTGTGAAGGTGTGGCCTCCAGTACTGCACGCAGTACTCCAGATGGGGCCTAACCAGTGTCTTGTAAAGAGGCATTATTACCTCCCTCTTACAATTTGTGATACCCCTACTAATACACCCTAACATCCCCCTAGCCTTACCTACTGCTTTAGAGGTCTGCTTGGATGATTTCAGGTCATTGGTGATGATGATGCCCAAGTCTCTTTCTTCCTTTGTGACTGCCAGCAACTCCCCTCCCAGCCTATAGGTGGCTTTAGGGTTTCTCTTCCCTATGTACATGATCTTGCACTTCTTTGCATTAAATTCCAGTTGCCACTCTTCTGACCATTTTACTAGTTTATCCAGATCTCTTCTTATTCTGCCCACCCCATCCGGATCATCTACTCTGTTGCAGATCTTGGTGTCATCTGAAAACAGACAAGCCTTACACTCTAGTCCATCTGCAATGTCACTAATGAAGATATTGAAGAGGACTGGCCCCAGGACTGATCCCTGAGGTACCCCACTTGTGACTTGCATCTCTTCTGACTGTATACCATTTACCACCACACTCTGTTTTCTGCCCGTCAACCAGTCTGCCACCCAGTTGACCAACTTCTAACCCACCCAAGCCTACCCAGCTTATTTATCAATCTTCTATGTGGGACAGTGTTGAAAGCTTTGCTTAAGTCAAGGTAGGCGACATCAACTGCTCCCCCTTGGTCCACCACTCTGGTTACCCAAAGAAATCTAGGAGATTAGATTGACAGGACCTTCCTTTTGTAAACCCATGCTGTCTTGGATCCTGTGCCCCTATGGATTTCAGGTGTTGCACTATCCTTTCCTTAAGGAGTGCCTCCATAATCTTGCTCACTACTGAGGTAAGACTGACTGGTCTGTAGTTCCCTGCCACTACTCTTGTGGAACGGGATCACGTGAGCCCTTCTCCAGTCTTCTGGGACCTCTCCTGTGCTCAGAGACTCACTAAACAGTTCTGATAATGGCTCTGCTAGTTCCACCCTTAGCTCCTTAAGTACCCTGGGATACATGCCATCAGGTCCCATTGCCTTGTCCACCCTGAGCTTAGCGAGCTCTTGTAGGACCCTTTCTTTTGAGAAGAGTGTAGTGCTCACCTTCTCTCTCCCCCCTGTGTCCATGGTGTGAGCTGTGGGCCCTGCCCTACCTTTCTCCTCAGTAAATGCGGGCAAAAGTATCTTTTAGGATAGATGCTTTTACAGGGTCCTCTTCCTCACATGCCCTTTTCTCCTTTGAGCTTAGCAAGTACCCCCTCTGGACTTTCTCCTTTCACTAATGTATCTATAGAAAGTCTTGTCACCTTCTTTTACTGTTCGTGCTAGTGTTTCCTCAGTTTGGGATCTGTCTGCCTTACTGCCTTCCCTGAGGGCAGTTTGGTATGCCTCCCAATCTTCATCCTGCTGTGTTCCCTTATAATTCCTGAAGGCCAGCCTTTTGGCTCTGACCTTTTCTGCTACTGTATTTGAGAACCAAAGTGGTTTCCTTCTTCTTTTGCACTTCCTTTTCTGTCTAACACAATGGGATGTTGCTTCAAGTATTGCATCCTTAATGCTTGCCCACTTTGCCTGTACCCCCTCACCTGTGTTTCTTTTTGCCAAAGCTAGCTTAATTCTGTTGGCCATCTTATCAAAGTCAACTTCTCTGAAGTCCCATATTTTGGTCTTGGAATGGGATGATTTAGATGTAGTGGCCAAATTGAACCATACCATGTGATGGTCACTGACCCCCAGGTGACCTTCTACCTGGAGATCTGTGATCCCTTCCGTGTTAGTCAGTACTAGATCTAGGATAGCTCTGTCTCTTGTGGGTTGTTATACCAGTTGTTTGAGGCCCTTCCCCTGCAGGGAATCCATCATGTGTCTAGTTCTGGCAGATGTTCCTGCTGGTATTGACCAATCTGTATCCAGCATATTGAAGTCTCCCATTATCAGAACCTCCCCTTTAGCTGTCATGTTTTGTACATCTTCTAACAGTAATGTGTCTTTGTCCTCCCCCTGGTCTGGGGGTCTGTAGACAATCCCCGTTCTTATGGCTGTCCCATTTCCTGTTTCCAGGGTGACCCACAGTTCTTCTGGCTCCTTATGTGTATTCTGAATTTCTGTAGCTTTGATATTTTCATTGACATACAGGGCCACTCCACTCTCTCCCCCCCCCCCTTTTTTTTGCACCTCGGTCTCTTCTGAACAGTACATAGCCAGGTACTGAAGTCTCCCAAGTGTGGTTACTGGTAAACCACGTCTCACTAATTGCTACTATGTCCAGTTTAGCCTCTGACATTATTGCCTGCAGGTCTGGGATCTTATTTCCCAGGCTGTGAGCATCTGTGTACATGATTTTTCTATTGGCCAGATTTCGGTGTGTTAGTTGTTGGGTGAGGTTTGGTATTTCCCGTGTGTTGTATGGAGAGATGGACCTTGTTTCTTACCTGGTGATGCAAATGAACTGCAAACATGCTGAATCCCTGTCTGACCACTAGCTGAGGGGGGAAGGGTGTTCTTTCCATTCGACGTATGGAGTGCTGCACCCCTCTCCCCATTTGCTAGTTTAAATATTCTGAAGAGACTTCAAACTTCTGCCCCAATGCACTGACTCCCTCCTTAGTCAGATGCAGTCCATCAGATTTAAAGAACTTTCACTCCCAGAATGGTTGCCAATTCCCTACAAATCTGGGTCCTTTTTCCCGGCACCAGCCCTTGAGCCACATGTTTAGCTCCCCTATCTCCCCTTCCGTCCATCTGTCCCCCTCTCCCAGACTGGAAGGATCTCAGAGAAGGAGATGTCAGACAAAATGGCTGATAGTTTGTCACCCAGCCTGGTCAGGTGTTCCTTGGTCTCCACAACTGATCAGGCTGGCGAGATCATTAGTCCCGATGTGTACCAGGACGTCAATGTTTTCTCCTGCTTTCTGAACAATTTTAGCTATGCAGTCAGTGTCTCTCCACCCTGATGTACCTGGGAGACATCTGACCATTACCCCTGGCTAGAGATGGGTATCAGCTCCCCGAATCATGAAGTCTCCTATGATCAGAAGTTTTTTGGATTTCCTTTTTGCTTTTTTTGTTTTGGTTCCTGATTTGGGAGAGTTTTGTTGTGCTAGCTCCTGTGCTGCAGCGTCCTCTTCCCTTTGGTTCGAGTTCGGAGATAGAGGTAGATACCTATTTGTAGTGTTTATATGGTTTTTGGAGGTAATATGTTGGAGAGCACAGAGTGATGGGACACCTAATTTGCCCCTACTAATCACCTGCCAACCTCCTAGACTAACTACCCTCTGCGGTCAGATTCTTCTGTTGGATGTTGGGGAAATGGCGTGTGGTTCTTATAATGTATTTCCTCTTGAATATGAAATTTGAGGCACGCAATCTCTGCCCTAGCTGCCCGGAGCTGAGCCCTAAGATCTCCAATGGCCCAGCATGTAGGACAGTGTCCTAAATCCTGTAAGACCGTCCTTCTGAAAAGTGTTCCACAGTACCTGCCGTTAATGACATCCATTCCAGATAAGTTGCTGGGTTTATAACCTGGTCAGAGTAATTAGAAGGAAGAAAATGCAAGTAATGGTTTGATTTTGTGTTTTGTTTTCATATAACTTATTATAACAAGTTAAATTACTAGTGCCCGTGTAAATGAGCTTGCCCCACTGATCCGCCCCTTCTTGCTTTGGCACAGGAAATGTCACAACTGTGGTACCCTATAAAAGGAGCGTAGGGTAGAGTGGTTAGGGATAGGGTGGGTGGCTGGGCCCTTCCCCTGCTGAAAAAGAACCACCACAGATGAAACAACAAGGAGGTAAGAGCAGAAACAATCAATTAGTCAACAACAAATGCAGTAACCCTGAAAGTTTATCCTAATGTTAGATAAAACTATAAAACCTGTAAAGCACCACCTTTCATAATTTCAGAGAAGATATACCCTGTAAAAAACACTTTGCTACAGAGAAAAATAAAGCAGTAACGGAAGATATACCTTGCAAAAGACAATCTGAATCAGAAGATTATAGCAGTAATCTGTTAGCGCACACCTTGTAATAATGCAGAAGAAGGTATACCAGCAACAACAATTTGAATCAGAGAAAAATAAAACAATGAAATGTTAGAAACAAACAGTAGCAATCCCTGTGAGTACAAAATAAAAATAACAACACACAGTAAATCTGCTTAGCCAAAATAAGTCTTAATCCTTTTCCCTTGCTCTGGTAAGGTTCTCTGCTCTGTCCTTTCAAGCAATCAGAAGGAAAGAGAACAGGCGAAGCTCGGTGCCTTGGCCAGCAAACCAAGTCTTCTACCTACAGAGACAAACTTCAAGAGAACATTATGGAACAAAAGAAAAAATTACTCACCTTAGTAATGTTGTTTCTTCTAATGGAGTTTTGCTATATTATGACAATTGCAGTATGACCGCAGGTTAGAACTGCTCCGGAGGTGAAATAGTTAACTTTCCATGCAGGCATGGAACTTAGAGCGCGAGCTCGGTTGAAAACTCTGTCTGTTGTGCTTCAAATGCAAACTGTCAGATCTTTACGAGCTAAAACTCACTAAGGTTCTGTGTGGAAGCTGTAAACCTACACTAGCCAACTGGCTACTAACAAACACTCATTTTTTGGCCTAAAACAAAGACTCACGTCAGGAGACCCAAAAATGCAAAAACAACACCAATTCACCCAAAAAGGTAGGTGAAAAACAACAAGATGGGCATCAAAAAAGTGCCAAACCTGTACTGCCACCCACATCCCAAAACAGAGGTTCTGAGAGGGCAGGCGGGAGGAGGTCATAATATAGTAAGACTCCATTAGAAGAAACAACATTACTAAGGTGAGTAATTTTTCTTCAAACAACATGAAATCTTGCTATATTATGACAATTGCAGACTACACAGCAGTACCCCCATGGAGGAGGGACAGAACCTACTTAGGAAATAGGCTCTGAAGCACGGCTGTGCTAAAACCGAGCATCACTCCTAGCCTGGATGTCCAGGGTAATGCTTGGTAAAAGTGTGAACTGTTTTCCAGGTAGCTGCTTGACATATTTCTAGAATAGGAATGTCTCTGGCAGCAGCCAGAGAAGCAGCTGTACCTCTGGTGAGTGAGCCCTCAGGCCTGAGGGGAACTTTACCCAACCTCTCATAGCAGAATTGGATACAAGAGACAATCCACCTGGCAATGGATCTTTTAGTGGCTGGCTTCCCTTACCAACCGCCATAGGGTGAGAAACAGTTGAGAGGTCAAACCTATGACCCTTGGTACGCTCTATATAGTAACTAGGCTCTCTTTACATCTAGGCTGTGCAGCCTCCTCTCCCCAGAGGAGAGTGGTCAGTGAAGTATCACTGGAAGAAATAGATTGATTAAGGTGGAAATCTGAAACCACCTTAGGCAGGAACTTTCTGTTAGTCCGAAGGACCACCTTATCTCTGTGAAGAGAGAGAAACTCCTGCTCCGCTGACAACGCTTGTAATTCACTTATGCGTCTGGCAGAGGTGATGGCTACCAGAAACACAGTTTTCCAAGTCAAGTACTTGAGCTCAGTTGAAGACAAAGGCTCGAAGGGGGGGTTGCATAAGCTGAGCAATGCAAACATTATGATCCCAGGCAGGGGCAGGATCCCTGAATGAAGGGTTGGTGTGAAACAACCCCTTAAAAAACTTGGAAAATACAGGATGAGCTGAAAGAGAAGAGGATTTACCTGCTGAAATAAAAGCAGACACAGCTGCCAAGTGCACCTTCAGGGTAGCTGGCCTCAGACCCAAAGAATTGAGGTGGACCATATAATCCAGGACTGTGAGTAGATCAGCAGAGACTGGGGAAATATGCTTTTCCGAGCACCATATGGAAAACCTTTTCCATTTGGAATTGTAAGTAGCCCTAGTGGAAGGCTTCCTTGAGGCCTTCAATATATCCATTACACCTTGGGAAAGGTGTAAATCAGCAGACTCTAACTCTTCAAGAACCAAGCCTTGAGATTGAGAGATTTGAGATTCGGGTACCAGACCCTTCCCTGGGCACAGGTTAACAGATTGTGATTCCTGGGAAGGCAGAGGGGAGGATGGACTGCTAAAGACAGGGGTGGATACCAGGGCTGTCTGGCCCAATCCGGAGCTATCAGAATGACTTTGCAGGATTGGGATCTGATTTTGACTAGCACTTTGAACAGGAGAGGAAAAGGAGGGAAGGCATAGAGAAACTTCCCCTCCCAACTGAGGGCTAAGGCATCCGAGGGAGTGAGCCCAACACTGGGGGCCTGCAGCAAAAAAGAGGAAGTTGGTGATTGTCTGGGGCTGCAAAAATATCTGCGGGGTGCCCCATCTGGCAAATACTACTCCCAAGACCAGGGGATCCAGTAACCATTCGTGGTGGCCCTGGGAAATCCTGCTGACAGCATCTGCCAGGACATTGTCCTTGCCTGGGAGGTGAACTGCTGTAAGGAGGTGTTCAGGAGTAAGCCAGAGACCACAACTCATCGTCGGTGCACAAGGCCGTAGGCCGAGTGCCCCTTGCTTGTTGATGTACCACATTGTAGTGGTGTTGTCTGTTCTGACCTGAATACTCTTGTTCTGAACAGATTTGGAAAAACTTGAAGTGCTAGAAAAACTGCTCTGAGCTCCAACAGGTTGATGTGGAGCAGAGATTCCTGGGAGACCACAGACCCTGGGTGGTGGGGCTCATGTGAGCTCCCAGCCCAGAGAGACACATCTGTAGTAAGGATTAGAGAATGAGACTGGTGACAAAGGAACCCCTTGTCTCAGGTTGCTCTGATCCTGCCACCACTATGGGGCTTGGATCAGGTTCGACTTACTGGGATCAACTTGGTAAGAGGATCCTTTCTTTGAGACCAAAAGCTCTAAATGGAACTGGATGTCCCCATCTGAAATCTTGCTCCCTGCACAACTGCTGTGGAAGCAGCCATGTGTCCTAGGAGCTGCAGAAAATGCCTTGCTGGCCGGAGACCTGCAGGGTAAATGAGGAGGCCAGGGAGACTAGGGTCTTTGCCCTGTCCAGGGGAAGGAAGGCCCTGGCTTCCTGTGTGTTCAGTTCTGCGCCTATGAAGGTAAGAAGCTGGACAGGCTCTAGAACTGACTTTGAGAGATTCAGAAGGAAACCTAGAGAGGTAAGCAGTTGCTGCGTTATCTGAAGGTGTAAAATTACCTGGTCTGGGGACTGGCCTACTATGAGCTAATCGTCCAGGTAAGGAAAGATGGCAATCTTTGCCTTCTTAGGTGAGCATGCTACTGCCAGGCATTTGGTGAATACCCTTGGGGCAGAAGTGAGGCCAAGAGGGCATTGCTCTGAACTGTGGTGGCCTGAGGGCAGCTTGAATCCGGTACTTTCGATGGGAGCTTCTGATGGGAATATGGAAGTAGGCATCCCTGAGGTCCAGGGAAGCTAGCCAGTCCCCTGGCCTTAGAGAGGTAGGATAATTCCCGAGTCACCATTTGAACTTTGGCTTTAAAGGTGCTTGTTTAAATATCTGAGATCCAGGATGGCCGCCATTCTCCTGTCTTTTTGGGAGGAAGTACCTGGGTACAAACCTTTGCCCTGGTGTGGGGGAACCCTTTCACAGCTCTGAGAGCCAGGAGGGTAAAGACCTCTGCCTCTAGGGCGAGTGCCTCTGATGGAGTTGCAGGTGGAAAAGATCTGGTTCTCAGCTTTGGAAATTTTTGAGCTGAGAACCGAGATTTTAACACTACTTCCAGGACCCACTTGTCTGATGTTAAAGACTTCCAGTCCTGGACAGTAAGCCAGCCTGCCCCCCACAGCTAGAGGAGAATCGGCCTAGCAATCCATCAGGGTGCCTGTTGGCAGAGGCTTTGGGCTAAGGGGTGGAAGCAGACCTGCTTGTACCCCTGCCTCTCCCTCTAAAGAACCCCCTCTGAGCATAGGCAGAGGAGGAAGCTTGGGCTTGGTAAAAAGGCCTATGAAAGGGCCTGCCCCTGCCTCTAGGAAGCTGCTTTTGAGGAGTGGCCTGCCTTTCCTTGGCCTGTGCACTCCTATAGGTGGTCCTATATTCATCCATTTTCTTCATGTAATTCTCTGTTTGCTCCCCAGAGAAATTCCCACCACAGGAAAATCCATGGCCTTAGACTGGGTATCCTGAGACAGGGTAGTACATCTGAGCCACGCCATCCTGTGAAGAGCCACAGATGTAGCCATGACTCTTGATGAAACATCATTAGAGTCCACTGCAGCATGAAACTGCACCTTGGATGCCTCAATACCATCCATAGCCACCTGTTCCAGCTCCCTGGCAAGCTGGTCAGGGACTTGTTTACTAGAGGCCAGCACAGTATCCCATCTGGATTTCTGGTACCTAGCAGCATAAACTCATATAATTTGCTTGTCTGAGTCCCAAAGATGCTGCCATGTACTGTTTCTTTGCCATGGCATCAATCTTCCTGGAGTCCTTCACAGGGGTGTGAAGCTAGGGGAATATTAGCCTGTCACAGGCTGCAGCCTCACTACCCCACATGGCTGCATTGTTGAGTGGGAAATCAGTGTCAGAGCCTGATAAGGTATACCTCTTGTCCATCCTTTTATCCACAGGAGGTACAGTGTGAGGAGTTTTTAAAACTTTTACTGTCTGTTTCCGAAAAGATTTATGCAAAGGAATAGACAGCCTTCTAGACTCTGGAATATCCATCATTTCTACGTAGTCTGGCTCCTCTTGGTCATCAACAGCTTCCTCAACAGGGAGCTGGAGAGTTTCAGCAACTTTTTTATAAAACATGAAATGAGAAGGGGACTCAGAAAGCCTTGGAGGAGAAACCCCTAGGGGTCTATCTGGAGAGATGTCCGGATCAATGGGCACATCCAGATCTTCAAAACCATATTCACTCTCCTCATATTCCTCTTTCCCCTTCCCCGGTTCATAAAAATCCTCAAAATCATAATCTTGAACCGGAGGAACTGGCCGAACCGAACGCTTACCTGAAGATGTCGGTTCGGTCGGAACTGGAGAGAGAGACTGGACAATTTGAATTGCTTTAGCTATTTCCTCAGCAGTTGGGGAGAGAACTTTTGGCTCTACACTAGCTGACTTTCTAGTCCTTTTTGCTGGAACCGGCTCCTCAGAACCGGCTCTTCGTTAGCCCGAGGAAGTATCGCACTGGTCAGAGGGCACTCCCTCCGGTTCGGTTGGTACCGAACAGGGCTGGCCATCTGGGTCAGCGGACTTTTTGGCCTCCCTTTCCCTGAGCCTACCAACTCTCTTATCTATGGTGGCAGCAGGGAAATTGTGACAAATCTGGCAGTCTGAATTGAGGTGGTCAAAACCCCAGACAATAAACACATATGTAGGTGTGTGGGTCAGCCTTAGCAAGCTTCCCCACAAACACTACAGTGTTGGAACCCAGTGGGCCCGGTTTTTATTTTGGGTTTCTCAGACATAATGCCAGCCTAACCAACTTGCCCGTTTATGGCAATCCACCAAGCAAGACACCCATATCGGTTCCCAACCGTGTCACGGGTCGTGGAAAAAACCGTAATGAAATCCGTTTTTTAGAACCGATAAGAACCGGGAACCGCACTCTAAAAAAGGACTAGCAGATTTAAATACAACCTGATCGGTTCAAACCGAACCGATAAAGAATTACAAGTTCCACACAGAAAAACTGAATGTAAAACCTATCTATTACTTACATTACCACAGACAGAGCTTGAACTGACCGGTTGCGGTTGAATTTGACTAAAACCGAAAAATAATACTTTTAAACCGACAAAATGAACCGAGCAGAAGGAGAAATCTCCGGAGCGACTGTTCAGTGAGGCGGAGTAAAGAATCTGACAGTTTGCGTTTGAAGCACAACAGATAGAGTTTTCAACCGAGCTCGCGCTCTAAGTTCCATGCCTGCATGGAAAGTTAACTATTTCACCTCCGGAGCAGTTCTAACCTGTGGTCATACTGCAATTGTCATAATATAGCAAGACTTCATGTTGTTTAAGTATAGGTTTACATATAGATGTGTGAGGCATTAACAGCAGAAAATGACAAAAACTAAAGTTAGTAAGAACAATACAGCAGTAGAATTTAACATGTGGCAACTACAATCAGGTCAAATAAAGTGATTAAGCAATGTTCAACCAAGTTAGATGTAGATGTATGAGGCATTAACAGCAGAACATGACTAAGATTGAGGCAGTAAGAAAAATGCAGCATTAAAATTTACAAGTGACAGTACATTCAGGTCAAACAGAGCAGCTAAGCAATGTTCAATCAGCAAGGGATAAAGTGCTGTGAGAGCAGTAGCAGCCAGGCATATCCCAGATATGGATAAAATATGGTGCTCCCTAAAATGCATGTTGCAAGGTGAATTCATCCGTATAGCCTCTAAAAAAAAAAAAAAAAAAAAAAAAAAAACACATAAAGCCTCCCTGCCTATTAGACCAAATTAAAACTCTGGAAGGTAGTCCAACTTTGGACTCATCGGAAAAGGAACAGGTTGCCTTAACTGATTTGAGACACCGGTACACAGAATGTCTAAGGGAGCGTGCTGAATAGGCCCTTTTAAAAACTCGTGCGAAATATGTAGACCATGGGACAAAGCCAGACACCTAGTAACACTTCATCTAAAACTACAAGAAACCTCCCGCTTGGGTCACGCTATCTCCTCCCACATTGATGGCTCCCTTAGAACAGCCCAAGAATTTGACTACTTCTGTAGTCAGCTATATGGTCCCCAAAATAATCCTCTTGGATTATTTTCTCTTGGAAGAGATACAGGAATACATAAACTCAGTCCCACTCCCTACACTATCACCTATGCAACAAGCTTTTCTTGTACATCCCATCTCCACTCTGGAAATTCTATCTGCCATTCAGTCCCTCCCCACAGACAAAGCCCCAGGGCCAGATGGTTTTCCCTCCAATTTTTATACAGCTTTGGCTAACGAACTGGTTCCCATTCTCCAATGGTTGTTTTCCTTCTTTTGCAACAAGGGTCTATTAGAAGCCCTAATAATAGTATTACCCGAACAAAATAAGCCCAGGGACAAAGTCATCAATTAATGTCCCATCTCCCTCATGAATCAGGACATGAAATTATTTGCAAAAATTCTTTCAACCAGAATTCTGCAAGTGTGGAAGGGGCTGATTGGGCCAGAACAAGCGGGCTTTATGTGAGGTAGGTCTTCAATGGATCACCTAAGGAAACTGGCACATATCTTCTCTGCGGCTGGGGGGCTGATCATCCAATGGTGTTGGACTCCCTGGACGCAGAGGAGGCTTTTGATAGAGTACAGTGGTCCTTCCTATTCTCTGTGTTGAAACAATTTGGCTTCCCCTCATCTTTCATACAATGGATGAGTACTCTACTCCAAACCTCAAGCTAAGGTGTATTGCAATGGTGTGCTATCACCAGCTTTTTCTCTGTACTCAGGAACCTGTCAGGGATGCCTCTTATCTCCCTTGCTTTTTAATCTCTATTTAGAACCTTTAATTCATATGCTCAAAACCTCCCCTAGAATCTCTGGGATCCCCACTGGCACCCTGGATATTAGTGTGCTCTGTTTATGCGGAGGACACATTATTACATCTATCACATCCTACCTCCTCTGTCCCAGAAGCTCTGCGTATTATCTCGGTGTCTAATAAATTCTCCAACTACAAACTTAATTTGGACAAAACCACTATAATGCCATTAAACCTCAAGGCATTTCCAGCCGACTATGAGCAGTTTGGTATGGCCTGGGCATCCATGCTGAACTATCTGAGCATTACCCTTTCCCTGAAATACTCCCTCTTAAAAACACTAAACCTTGACAAGGTAGTGGACACCATCAAACAGGATTTACACAGATGGAACTCTTCCCTTTTCCCTGCAAGCACGTATTAGTATTATTAAAATTAATATATTCCCCCGTATTTTTTATCCCCTCAACATGCTAAACATTCACTTTCCAGCTAACTGGTTTAAGAAAGTGCACGCTATTATTTCCCATTTTGTATGGAAAGGAAAGATTCCCCGTAGAGCCTATATTAAACTAGGAGCACTCAAACAACTGGGAGGATTGAAATTACCTAACTTCTATATCTACTACCTGGCTAGCCATATCTCTAAATATGCAAGGTGGAATAAACCTCCAGTGGGACAAGAACCCATTAAATACGTACCAATATGGCTTCAGAAAGGCAGCAAATGGCAGATATCAGTATTTCCTCAAGCAGCCTTCTCTTTACATCTCTCAAAAACCTGCCTCTGCAACTCAAAAACACGGTTATACTTACCTCATTAAAAGTACACGCTCAACTCTGTAAGACTCTGAAATCCAATAATCTAAGGGACATATCACAACCGCTGTGTGGCAATCTGAATCTGAAAGTGGGGGGTGGTATGCAATCTCCTCAAAGATTCCCCAAGCTAAATAGTAAATTAGTCTCGGATCTCCTACTGTATGGTAAATTACATAATAGTCAGGAACTTTTAACTTCTCTCAACCTTCCTACTACACAGATTTTCAGGATTTATCAACTCTGGCATATGCTAGTTAAATGGTTTGGGGTCAGAACCTGGAGTGTGAACCAAAGTTGCTTCCTATTACCAATACAATCCCTCTCCTGGCAACCCCACTCAGTATCACAACCAGTATCCCTCTTATTCTCCCAAATATTTCCCATGATAACAGGTATTTCTCAATACTGGGTATCTTCCCTTTCTAGCATGACAGCCAATTGGGATCGCATATGGCTGGATGTACATCGTTATCTGTCAAATGATAAACTACGCCTCATCCAATTTTACACTTTGCACAATATCTATTATACCCCGTCCATTTGTGCAAAATGGGAACTTCCTCTTCAATATGCTGCCAGTGTAACCTAGAAGAAGGGTCTCTGTTGTATATTCTGTGGGAAGTCCCAAAATCACCCCTTTATGGGCACAGATTAAATCAAGTCTTGATCCCTTACTCGGATTAAATGACTGCTTTTCCCCTGAATTCTGTGTAGTAGGTGCTGCATCCAACATTACAGTAAAAGAAAGGAAATATTTTATTTTCTTAATAGCACCCATGACCTTATTAGGATGACCTCATGGACCAACACTGGTCTGGGAACCCAAACAGGGGCCAGCAGGAATGCCATTTACCCCACTCATGGCAATACCTGACCACTCGGGGGGGGGGGGTTCCCCGATTGTGATGTATGGGTTAACTAAGAAGGCTGCCTCCTATCTGATGTTCTGTGGCCCGAGGGAACATGGGCTAAGGGATGTACTACTTGCCGTGCCAAAGCTACTAACATTAATCTCAGCTCTGCTACTCCTGGCAGGTGATACTGAGCTGAACCCAAGGACCCCCAGTGGCCAACTTTAATATTGGGTTGAATTGGACCTCCCCTAAAGGATTAAAACTAGCCCACTAGAATATTTGTAGCTTGAGCTCCAAAATACATGAAGTTCAGGGATGGATGGAACTGTACAAACCAGACATTCTGGCACTTTCAGAGACATGGCTAAAGCCACACATCCTAACGTATGAGATCAAAGTCACTGGGTACTCCACGTTCTGGAATGATAGGATAGGTAAGAAAGGGGGAGGTGTACTCATGTATGTCAAGGACACACTAGATACGGTGCTCACCTCACTCCTCTACACGGACTGCACAGGTGGTGAATCTATACTTATTAGGCCTCGCCTAGCACCCAACAATAGGTTGCCTATACCACCCTCCTAAACTGCTCTTCAAGCCTTTGAGGCTCTAACCAAGGTAATAGCAGAAAGTGCCACTACTGAACTGCTAATACTGGGGGATTTCAACCTTAATGGGGCCTCTTAACACAGAGCAGAGCTACAAAACCTCACTCCTGGAGGCAAATCTGGAGCAGGTCATCACTGAAACAACTAGGCATAATACCAAGACGGTTAACCACACCACACTGGACTGGGTGCTGACATCCAATCCCCTAAACATCCAGGTGGCCGGTACATTGGCTGACGCCCTGAGTGACCACTCGCCAATCTTTTGCACTTGGAAAAACAGAGCACCCAAGGTCCCTCCTAGGCTCCTTACAGCTAGAGACTTTTAAAAGTTCTCTGACCATGCCTTCGGCAGCACCTCTGTAACACGGACTGCAGCCCCATTCAGTGACTGCCTAGCATAGATGAAGCTCTGGAGTACTTCCAAAGCTCCTTTATCTCAGCAGCCAACCAGTTCATTCCCCTGAGGAGGCTAAGAACCAAAGGCCGCTGTTACAAGTGGATTTCTCCTGAGCCGAAATACATGATGATGAGCCGGGACAAGGCCTGGAAAAAATACAAAACCTCAAATCTCCCAGAGGATCTGGTGACCAACGAAACCTGAAGGAACAGCGAAACGGGAGTATGTCAAGGACCTTCAACAGTCCAAGCTCGCAGACTCCAAATCTTTCTGGTCATGCATCAATGCCCTGATTAAAGGCAGCGGCATGCCACCCCAGGGTCCAATACAATACAATGGCTGCACTCTTACCAATGGGCAAGAAATGGTCTCAGCCTTTAACAAGCTATTCACGAACGTGGAGGACTACAAGGCAAGCTCCCCCAAGACCCATGGGACAACAACGCATGGACACTCAGAGCCCAGACAGACCATGCTTTCATTTAAGGCTGGTAAGGGCTAAGGAAGTGCTCCCCTGCTCAAATCCATCAAGGAGAAATGTTCAGCCGGGCCAGATGGACTGGACCCAAAACTGCTCAGGGCAGCTGCTCCAGCCATAATGCTCCCGGTCACATGGCTCATCAATAGGTCACTAACTGATGGGGTCGTACCTAATAGATGGAAGCAGGAAAACGTGGTTCCCATCCATAAAGGGAGGCCTAGAGAGTCCATGGGCAACTACAGGCCTATCTCTTTACTATGCATGCTAGCCAAAATCCAGGAAAGACTAGTCTACTGCCAACTCAGAGACTACCTGGAAACTAACAAACTGCTAGAGCATACATAGCATGGATTCAGAAGAAGCCATGAGACAGACACAGCCCTCCTCAAGCTCTCAACTGACAAAATCAATGCCTTGGACAAGAGCACCCCCACCGGGGCTGTCTTTATAGACCTGAACAAGGCCTTTGATCTAGTAGATCATGACCTTCTGCTAAGCAAATTAGGTAACCTTGGGCTCGATCAGCACTCCCTAGCCTGGTTTGGTAGCTACCTGATGGAGCGTTCCCAACAGGTCAAATGGAGAGGTGCTATATCCGAACCACTCATTCTCAAGGAAGGGGTACCCCAGGGATCCATACTGGGCCCTCTCCCATTCACGCTAATTGTCAATGACCCGAACAAACACTGCAGAGGGTGCGCACTGGTCCAGTGTGCAGAGACGTAGAGCTCTACCGATCCTCAAGTAGCACTGCAGACATTGGGGCCCACCTCCAATCGGACTTTGCATCACTAGAAACCTGGCTGGCAGAAACAGGCTAATCCTTAATGCCATAAAAACAAAGGCCATGGTCTTTGGCCCCAGAACACTTGAGCAGGACCGAACCTCTCTACTCTCAATAGTCTCCTCTATGGGTGCCTCTATTGAGGTTGTGAAATCCCTAAAGTATCTGGGTCTGAAACTGGACCAAGGCCTTACTCTGAAGCCTCGTGTTGATCAAGTAACCAAATCTCTGCACCACAAACTGGGCCTGCTCTACCGCCTGAACACTCAGCTAGTCCCCGAGACCAGGATCACAACAGTCAACAGCATCCTGCTACCAACCTTGACCTATGCTGCCTCTGTCATGCAGGGCCTGGGAAAACAGGAGCTCACCAGAATGCAGGTACTATACAATAAGGTGGCCCACTTCACCTCATCATCTCATAAAAGGAGACACCACTGCGAGGCACTGGCTTCCCTTAAATGGCCGTCTCTTACAAATCAACTGCAATACCCACTGCTATGTAATGCATATAAGTTGCTCAACAACTGGAGGCAGCATAGTGTAGTGGTTTAAGGCTCTGAGCTGGAAATCTGGTGACATCCAGCAGACCAGACCTGAGTTTGAATCCCACAGCTTCCACTTGCATACTGTGTGACCCTGAGCAAGTCACTTACCTTCCCTGTGCTCCCAGGTCACTCCTGTAAAAAAGCTTTCAGCTTAGGGTGCTACTCCTGGTTAAACAACTAAAAAAAAACCCTGAGGGTCTGACTGGGCTGCTGGTCCCTAAGAGTATGGACAGACAGCTCTGAACCACTGAGAGAAATTGCCTTGAAATACTCAGGGCTCGCACTGCAGCGGGTGACAAATCCTTCACCCATGCAGCCCTGGCGCTATGGAATAAGCTCCCACAACAATTGCAGGATGTAATGTCCTTGGGAATCTTCCAATCTGGGTTGTGGGCACACCACTTAAGGAATATCACTTGTACACATGCAAGAACACTGAGCAAGAGAGACTAGTTCACAAACCTGCCCAGGCCAGTCCAGTCTTCTGCCAGGCGGAGTCGCACTGTCCATTGCCCTGAGTGTCTACTTAGTCCATTCCCCATATTAATTACTCTTATTCCTAATGTATGAATGCTTAAACCATACCATGTATTAAAGACCTGACCTCTGCACTGTGACGACCAGATTGTAACCTGAAATGGTCAAATGCTTGCTTTGTACCTTCTCTGTATATAAAATGTTCTACTGTGTAACTTACTCCGGGTCACCCCTGAAAAAGGGACCTTCGGGGCTCACCAGGCTTACCTGGTTATCAAAACTGAATAAATAAATTTGCTCACTACAGTCTATGCAGTAAAAAATGAAATACCAGTACATCTTACAACCAGTAGATGGCAATGTTGCCTCGCTATGTGGCGACTGTTGGCCTGGGATCCCACCCATGATGAAGCAGCCAGCAATAATATGAAGAGGGACAACTGCATGATTTACAGGTCATCAGGGCTGAATGCTGCATCTGCACCTGTTGTCCTGAAAACCCATTCAGGAATAAACAATGTGTGAATACTGGCATTTAAATATGAGGGGGACGGAGTGCATCATATTAAATTCAAAAGACTTCTGAATGCCATACAATGTGATTGAAAGCAGCTGATAATGTGACGTTTGTCAACTAGCAGGTGGGCAGAAGAGGGAGGTTAGCGGTGAGATGGCAATCATGCAGCTGCACAAAAAAGGGTCATATAATTTAAACATCTAGTTAGCATCTCTCCACAGTGTTCACGGTGCTTCAGAAATATAGCAAGTACTGTACTAAACATTTACTTTCCCTCTGATTGTGTGCTGCATATTTTTTTTTTTTTTTAATTCTGCCTTCCCGCTACAGCCTTCCACTAACCAGACTAAACGCTATGAAGAATTTGGAATTCCCTATGTACTGATACATGTTCAAGAGCACAATTCTGGCTTCATAGCATTGTTTTTAAATTCTGCAGTCTGTTCTAGTTTATTTCGCATGACTTAGCAACTCAGAATTTATTATTTTGTTTGTAGCACCTTGTAAACTGATGTTGTACCCATGCACTTTGCTTATATTCTCCTCGCAGAACAAATTGTAGGATGCCAGAAAAATTAAAAAAATAGACACTATATAAAATGTTACAAATTTTCGTTAGACTGTTACAAAATCTATTTCTGTATGCACTGGTTTTATAAAACTGAATTTTCACATAAATCGAGGGGGGTGGTGGTGTTGGTAGCAGAGTTCTATAAAACGACATCTTAGTTCTGACTTTGCTGTTGTCATGAAAAGCCCTGTTTACACAGCAGCAGTGCTCCACTTTTACTCAGCTGCTTTCTCACTGCGCTGTGACTTGCTCTTGAAGAATTTACACTCCCGAGCCTGACACACCGCAAACTGCAGTCCTGTTTACACAGCAGCAGTGCTTCACTTTTACTCCACTGCCTTCCTGCTGCGCTGTGACTTGCTCTTGAAGAATTTCAATTACATTCCAGAGCTTGATGCGCCACAGATCACACCAAAAGGAGTGTCTTTAGATACATGGGCAGGGTTCAAAATAATGATATCCTCAGCCTGGACATAGGGGATCGCAGCGGATTGAGTGCATCAGTCGTTCACACTGCGGAGTAATGCACTTGACCCAGTACATGTCCCCACATTTTCTTCGGTTTAAAAACTGGCACTGTGGAACACTTACGGCAATGCAGTGAGAGTCCACAAAGTCAACTCTGCAGCACATCAACCGGAACGCATCTGCTGATGTGCTGCAAAGTCAGTGGTGTAAACAGGACATTTGTCTGTGGCTAGATGATGCACTCATCTCTTATTAGTTTCACATTCAAAGCAAAGACAAAATATTAATAGCTGCCAGTTTAATAGTGAGATCGCAGTTTACAGAACTGTGCTACGCCCCCCCGAAGTGAAAAGTGGTTTACAAAAAAAAAGTAATAAAACTTATATTTCATTCAAAACTATGGAAATCTTCAACATGGCTTACTGCTTTGGTGTATGTGTATTTTTTTTTTGCCTCCTGTTTGTTCAGGGAAATACAGAGTGAAAACAAACAGCTGGTCGCCATACTACTGATCTAATCGTGCTAAACGCAAGATGAGTTTTAAAGCTTAATTATAAAATAAATGATGCACTTATAAACTAGCCATACATGCAACACTGCCCGCCCTCAGACACCCTCACACTACTGCAGCAAAGTGTGACATGGGGGAAGGCAGAGCACTATATTTTAATGGCAATTTACAAGGGGGAGATTCAGCGATTAACGCAGCAGTGCAACATACAGTAAACGTTTTGTCCATACCTGTAAAAAGATGTACTTTTGTCAGAATAAAATAGATGCAGTATCACCATTTACTGTATTCTTTTGTCCAATGCTTTATTAATTGATTTTTTTCATGCATTTTGAAACACACATCTTTTATTGTGACCAGTTTGTATTTTTCATGTACAGTTGGCAGAATGATGATACACAATTCAATATGACCACAGACAACACTGCCTCGAGACTGTAATGCTTATGCATGTGCTTGTCAATCAGAGTACACATGGATGAGCCTGGGGTGAGACAGAAGAAAAAATTACTCACCTTAGTAATGTTGTTTCTTCTAATGGAGTCTTGCTGTATTCTGACTATTGCAGTTAGGTCCTGCCTTTCAACTGCCCCGGAGAACAAAGAGTTAACTTTCCATGGCCAGCATGGAACTTTCAGCGCAAGCTCAGCTGAAACCCCTGTCTGCTGTTGTTTAAACTCCATCAGATCTTTACGAGCAATACTCACTAGAAGTTCTATGTGGAAACTGTAAAACTCACACTAGCCAACTGGCAATTTATTAAAAAAAGGTTTTTTTTTTGGTTTCAAAGCAAAGACTCAAGTCAGGAAACCCCCCCCAAAAAACACACACAAAATAAAGGAGGGCGAAAAAGGGGCACATCTAGGGTGCCAACACTGCTCCTGCACACCCACATCCCAAAAACCAGGTTCTGAGAGGGGAGGCGGGGGGGGGGGTCAGAATACAGCAAGACTCCATTAGAAGAAACAACATTACTAAGGTGAGTAATTTTTTCTTCAAACAACATGAAGTCTTGTTGTGTTCTGACTATTGCACACTACCAAGCAGTACCTCCATGGAGGAGGGACAGAACCTACTTTGGGAATAGGCTCTGAAGTACTGCTGTGCCAAACGGAGCATCATTCCTAGCCTGAATATCCAGAGAGTAATGCTTGGTGAATGTATGGACTGTTTTCCAGGTGGCTGCTTGACAAACTTCTAAGATAGGAATATCCCTGGCAGCAGCCAGGGAAGCAGCTGTACCTCTAGTAGAGTGAGCCCTCAGGCCTGAGGGTGGGGTTCTACCCAGTTTTTCATAGCAGAATTGTATACAAGAGACAATCCACCTGGCAATAGATCTTTTAGTGGCAGGTTTGCCCTTACCGACCTCTCCATATGTGAGGAACAACTGGATGGACTCAAACTTGTGACCCTTGGTGTGCTCAATGTAGTAGCTGAAGGCCCTTTTAACATCCAAGCTGTGCAGCCCCCTCTCTCCAGAGGAGGAATGGTCAGTGAAGAAAACGGAGAGACAGACTGATTAAGGTGGAAATCTGAAACCACCTTAGGCAAAAACATCCTGTTAGTTCTTAGGACCACTTTAACTCTACGGAAAGAGATGAAATCAGGCTCCACTGACAGGGCTTGCAATTCACTGATACGCCTGGCAGAGGTAATGGCTACCAAAAACACAGTTTTCCAAGTCAGGTACTTAAGCTCTGCTGAGGACAAAGGCTCAAAGGGTGGTTGCATAAGCTGAGCAATGCAAACATTAAGGTCCCAAGCAGGAGTAGGGTCCCTAAAGTGGGGGATTGATGTGCAGCAATCTCTTGAAGAACTTACAAAACACAGGATGGGCTGACAGAGGAGAGGACCTGCCTACTGACAAGAAGGCAGAAACAGCTGCCAGATGCACTTTAAGTATAGCTGGCCTAAGTCCCAAGCCATTAAGATGAACCATATAGTCCAGGACTGTAGGCAACCCAGCAGATTCTGGAGAAATTTGCTTATTAGAGCACCAAATAGTGAACCTTTTCCATTTGGAGTTGTAAGTCTTTCTGGTGGAAGGCTTTTGAGAAGCCTTAAGAATATCCAGAACACCTTGAGAGAGAGGTGTAGATCAGCAAACTAACTCTTCAAGAGCCATGCCTTGAGATTGAGAGATTTGAGGTTCGGATACCAAATCCTCCCCTGAGAGGATGTCAACAGGTTGTAATTCCTGGGAAGAGACAGGGGAAGGTGGACTGCTAAGGACAGCAACAGTGGGTACCAGGGCTGTCTGGCCCAGTCTGGAGCAATCAAAATCACTTTGCACGGCTGAGACCTGATCTTGACTAACACTTTGAACAGGAGAGGGAAGGGGGGGAAAAGCATACAGGAATTTCCTTTCCCAATTCAGAATCAGAGCATCCAGGGGGACTGAGCCCAAGACTGGGGGTCTGCAACAAAAGAGAGGAAGTTGGTGATTGTCTGGGGTTGCAAAAGGATCTATCTGTGGAGTGCCCCATCTCGAGAAAATCACTTTCAAAACTAGGGGATCTAGGGTCCATTCGTGATGGCCCTGGGATATCCTGCTGAGAGCATCTGCTAGGACATTGTCCTTCCCTGAGAAGTGAACTGCTATCAGAGAGGTTTGCAGGGAACAGGCTAGAGACCACAACTTCATTGCTTCTGTGCACAAGGCCGTAGACCGAGTGCCTCCTTGCTTGTTGATGTACCACATTGTGGTGGTACTGTCTGTTCTGATCTGGACCACCTTGTTCTGTACAGATTTGGAAAAGGCTTGCAGTGCCAGAAACACTGCTCTGAGTTCCAAGAGATTGATGTGAAGCAGAGATTCTTGAGGTGACCACAGCCCTTGGGTGGTAAGATCCCCCAAGTGGGCTCCCCAGCCCAGCAGGGAGGCATCTGTGATGAGTATCACTGAGTGACAAAAGGAACTCCGTCTCAAATTATCTTGATTCTGCCACCACTGCAAAGCCTGGATCAGGGTTTGAGTCACTGGGACTAGTTTGGTAAGGGAATCCTTTCTTTGGGACCAGAAGGCACTTAAGTGAAACTGAATGTCCCTCATCTGAAATCTTGCCCCCTGGACCACTGCTGTAGAGGCTGCCATGTGGCCCAGGAGCTGCAGGAAATGCCTTGCTGGTCGAGACACCTGAAGGGTGAATGAAGAGGCCAGTTCTGTAAGGGTCCTTGCCCTGTCCAGGGGAAGGAAGGCTCTTGCCCTTATTGTATCCAGCTCTGCCCCTATAAAGGTGAGGAGGAATCCTAAGGAAGTGAGCACTTGCTGAGTTATTTGCAGATGTGACTTGACTTGGTCTGGAGACTGACCCACTATGAGCCAGTCGTTCAAGTATGGAAAGATGGAGATCTTTTTTCTCCTTAGGAAAGCAACCACTACTGCCAGGCACTTTGTGAACACCCTTGGGGCTGATGTTAGACCAAAGGGCATTGCTCTGAATTGATAGTGGCCTGAGGGCAACTCGAACCTGAGGTACTTTCTGTGGGAGCACCTGATGGGAATGTGAAAATAGGCATCTTTGAGGTCCAGGGAGACTAGTCAGTCCCCTCCCCTGGCCTTAGAGAGGACAGAATTATTCCCAGAGTCACCATTTTGAATTTTGGTATTAAAAGGTGCTTCTTCAGATATCTTGGATCCAGGATGGGCTGCCATTCTCCTGTTTTTTGGGGGGTTAGGAAGTACCTGGAGTACAATCCTTTGCCCCTGTGAGAGCCAGGAGGGAAGAAACCTCTGCCTCTAGGGCAAGGGTCTCTGATGGATTTGCAGGTGGAAAGGATCTGGTTCTCATCTTGGGAAATTTTTTGAAGCTGAGAACCAGTCCCTGGCTTACTACTTCCAGGACCCACTTGTCTGATGTCAGAGACTTCCAGTCCTGGACAAGGTAAGCCAGCCTGCCCCCTACAGGTACTGGAGAATCAGCCTGGGCAGACCCATCAGGGTGTCTGCTTGGCAGGGGCTTTAGGCTAAGGGGTGGAAGCAGGCCTGCTCATTCCCCGTCTGCCTCCCCCTCAGAAGAACCCCCTCTGAGCATAAGCAGAAGAGGAGGCCTGGGCTTGGTAAAAAGGCCTTTGAAAGGGCCTGCCCCTGCCCCTAGAATGCTGTCTCTGAGGAGTGGCTTGCCTTTCTTTGACCTGAGCACTCCCAGTAATCCCCATTCATTACTATTGAGAGGCGGGCCACCACGCAATCCTAAGCACCCGCCTCTCATATTGTGCAGCCGCCACTCTTTGCCTTTAAATTTGTGCACTTGAGCAACTGCGTTCGTGCACTCGCGCAATTGCATTCATGCACTCGCGCAATCAGGCAAGACTGGCGCAGTTGCAGTAAAGCTCTGCAGGTTTGGGGATCACGGTCTACTTTGGCAGAACTGGCAATGATAATACCCGTGTAAACTGCCGATTGTGAGAGGGGTTTTTCTGCACTGAATCGAATAAAAACGCAGGAACGAAATAGATTAAGTGCCAGTGTGCTAAATGCACTTCTGCTTATCTCAATTGAGGGCCCTGATGTTGATAGTTTCCCTTATTTGGAAGCTGCAGCTCATTGGGCAGGACTGCGAAACCGAAGATTAGATCTTGGCCTTGCAGGCACTAGTAAAAAGTTGTAGTATGGCCTCACCAAAATGTCAAAACTCTTACAAACTGTTGCCTGGCCTGCAACTAGAATGCAGAGGTTCACCAGTATGTTTTATCACACTTTCCTTTTTTTTGCTACTGCATACTACAGAGGCCTCCAGATCATCATATTACTCTTATTTCTTGTTTCTTATGCATTTTATTGCATCCCGACTGACTCTGCCCACCGGCAGCTCCGCCCCTGGTGACCCCGCCCTCTGTGGCTCCTCCCCTTACCACCGCTCTATATTTTCACGCAATGTGGAACACTGACTCCTGTAGGTGGTCCTGTACTCGTCCATCTTTTTCATGTAGTTCTCTGTCTGCTCCCCAGAGAATTACCAATGACAGGGAAATCCATGGCCTTAGCCTGGGTATCCTGTGATAGGCTAGTACATCTGAGCCAAGCCATCCTCCGAAGGGCCACAGATGTAGCCATGACTCTAGGTGAAACATCATTGGAGTCCACAGCAGCATGAAATTGCACCTTGGATGCCTCAATCCCATCCGCAGCCACCTGCTCCTTGGCAAGCTGGTCAGTGGCCTGTTTAGCCAGAGCCAGCATGGTGTCCCACCTGGACTTCTGGTATCTAGCTGTGCAGGACATATAATTAGCCTGCCTGAGTCCCAAAGATGCTGCCATGTACTGTTTCTTTGCATGGCATCAATCCTCCTGGAGTCCTTATCTGGGGGGGTGTGATGCCAAGGGAATATCTGCCTCATCACAGGCAGCAGCCTGCACTACCCCAACATGGCAGCATTGCAGGGAAAGGAACTCCGTGTCCGAGCCTGAAAGGGTATACCTGTTGTCCATTCATCTGTCCACAGGAGGTATGAAATTAGGAGTCTTTAGAATTTTAAATGTCTGTTCCCGTGCGAGTCCGATGACTCCGGTGTCACCCGCCTGGTCGTCGGGCTGGGTGGTATCCTCCTCCGATGATTCCTTCTGACCGACATCAGCTGGCGACGGTGCTGCAGTCCTCCTCTCTGGGGTAGCCGTCGGTCCCCTGGCCGACGCCCTGGGAGGCGAACGCCTGGCCGGCGACAGGTTTCTTACCGTCGCCGACTCCTGGGAATACCGGTGATGCTTGGCCGACATCGGATGGGCCGACATCGGGTCTGGTGTCCACTTTAGGGACATCAGCTCCTTACTCTTATGGGGGGCCGGGTCCGACCCATGCAAAGGCTGGGACACCGACCTGGCGTCGGAGTCCCGACAGCGGGAGGAAGATTTGTGGCGCTCCCCAGACTTAGACGAGGCCTTAGAAGGAGTGGATGCAGCCGACAGCCTGGAAGTCTTGAGAGGCTGCAGAAAGAAGGAGCCACTGGAGGATCTGACTTGAACCGGGGGAGGCTGAGATTCAGCCCTGGAAGGAGAGCGGTCTGACCGCGAGCAGGAGCTTCGGGAGTCCAAGGCCCTCGTCAGTGACCTGGGCCTTTCCTGCTCCCATGTTTCTCCCGGTGTTTGTGGGTCTTCCCTGACGACTCCCCCCTGGTGGAAGGTTCCCTATCCATGGTCTTCAGTTTCTCCTCCAAGAGAAACGTTTGAAGGGCCTTCTGGCGGCAGATCATGGTGCGACTGGCAGAAGGAGCGGGCCTTGGTGTCGTGTTCCGGGCCTAGACAACGCACACAGGCTGTGGGGATCTGTTTGCCGCAGGCATACTTCGATGGGTGACCTTCCAGAGAGGTGTTTGGAGAGGACATCAGATGAATTCCAAAATCTGTATAAGAAAAGGAGAATGTCGTAGTTCTAAGTCGTCGCATGCTAGAAAGAGACAGAGGTCGATGCTTGCGATGTCAATGACGAGAAAAGAACTGAGGATTGTGGGGGAACGCCTCCTTATGTACTACGCCTGATGTCGGGGGCGGGACTGACGTTGGAGGTGGTCCCCCGCTGAAGACTGCTAGCTAGAAAATTATGTGGTGTCCTGGCACCCGACAGCTTCAGTCCTAATGGTGTAACCTGCTGCAAGAGCTGCATCTCGAAGTAAGATCTTCCTGTTTTCTGCTGGTGATGCCTCTCCCTATGCATCCCAGTATACCCCCAGCCCTCCCTACTGCCTTCTCACATTGCTTGCGAACCTCAAGGTCATCTGATATGATTATCCCCAGGTCCCTTTCCTTTTTTGTTGTTACTACCCCCCCCCATTGTGTATTCTTCCCCTGGGTTCTTATTTCCCAGGTGCATTATTTTACACTTCTTTGCACTGAATCCAAACTGCCCTACTTCTGACCATTCCTCCAACCTTGCCAAGTCCCTTCTCATCCTTTCCATGCCTCCTTGTGTATCAAAAATCAATCAGGGATGCAGTTCCACCTGTAAATTGCCGGAATATGGACACTGCTAAATATACCATGCCACTCATGGGCTCAGTTCACAGCCTATTTCTATTAGATATTCACTGCACGAGTTTTATTTTATATTCTGTATCCCCATAATGATGTATCTTTTAGCTTCAGCAGACAATTTGAGTGTATTAAGAGGAGTGGCACCCTCATGGTTTTAAATGTCTTGTACTGAGCTATCAAAGCTAGTGAATGCAATTGTATGTTTATTATATAATCAATAAACAACAGTATAAAAAAAAAAAAAGATGGCAAGATGCATGATTGTGACAGCTGTCTCAGCAGGACCAGTGTGGGCACAACTGGTGATAACCAACCGACCATGGGGTCGACGGTAGAGCACTATCTTGCCCAGCTATGGCAGACTGCTGCTAGAGGAGCTCCTCATAGCGCTGCCACACGTGGCAGCAGAGCCACCCTCCATCTGAAGATGAAGAGATGCATTAACAGCGATGCCTCCCAGTCCAGGATTGTGAGTGCGAGGAATCCCTTGACATGACCACTGATGTCAAGGAGATGCAGCTGGAGGGGCATGGTACACCACCTGCACTGATGTTGGCTGCTCCTGAGAGGAAACGGCAGAGTCGCTGACCACTCCTGGACCTCCAGAGGGAGGCTCAGCAGAACCAGGGTCCTAGAGATCGAGTCATCCTCCACCCCTTCTGACAACAGATCCGAGAAAAATTCTGGCCACTGGTTCAACTTGTGTTGAGGCCGACAAGCTCAATGGGGTTACCTTGGAGCTAGTGACCCGTCCCTTGATCAAAGAGTACTCTACCAAAGCTGATCATTCAAGAGGCCTCAAGTGGTTGGTGGACTCATAGGAGCAGGAAGAGTGTGCCTTTCCCAGTCCCACAGCCGATGGTGGGATTTCTTCTGTGGCAGGCAAGCCTCTCCTCCTCCCATACATATCATGGAGCTCATCCATGAAGGGCACTCCCAACACTGGCCCTTATGGGGAGCAGGACTGAGACCGATGAAGTACCACCCCTTCCACTGCTGCAAGCTAGGCCATGGGCCCTGCAGCTGCAAGGGCCGCCTTGTAAGCTGCCTTAGTCTTGAGTTTTGGGTCCTGATCAGCTGGCCAGCTGAGAAGAAGGCAAGCCTAGTGGTCTTCCAGGGACGAGGGTAGCATAGCTTGGCACAGGCTGCAAGCAGTGATGTCATGTGATCCCTCAGGCAGTAAAGCCACGACACATGTGGATCTGTCTGGCACATCTTCTGTTGGCACTGGATACACATTTTGAAGCCAGGAATAGGCTTGGAGTCCTCGCATTCCATGAAGGCAGTCGGCAAGAGCTGAGCAGAACTGAGGAAGGGTCACAAAAGAAAGTACAGTTACGTAACAACTTACTGTAACAGTAGATCTTCAAGAGAGGCTCTTGCAGTAGGTAATTACATATAGGACTGACACGGCAGGTGCAGGACTACAGAAACATTTCTAGCTAGCAGTCCTGGCGGAGGACCCCTCACGATCCAGGTGACCGACGTCAGTATAAAGGGCGGTCCCCGGCCCACCTTCCAGTTCTTTCCCACCACGGGCCAGAAAGGCCGGACAAGAGGAGCGGATATTTCCCTCACTGGAAAAGGAGCTGAAAAAGCCTAGGGAGATGGAGGGCCGGAAGGTATTACCTACTGCAAGAGCCTCTCTCGAAGATCTACTGTTACGCTAAGTTCTTACGTAACTGTACTATCTTACTTGGAGAGAGCTCTTGCAGTAGGTAATTACATACAGGACTGAATCCCAAGCAGTCTGGAATAAAGAGAGGCACCGGGAGGAGGAAAACTACTCCTATAAGCAGTTATAGCTGTGCAAGCCTCAAGATAAGAGGCCTTGCAGAACAGCCAGCCCGAAGCCTGCTCTACGGCGAGAGGCAACATCCAAACTGTAGTGTTTACTAAAGGTATGGACGGAAGTCCAGGTAGCAGCAGCACAGATGTCTGCCGCAGACACATTTCTGAAACAAGCCGCTGAGGCAGCTACTCCTCTGGTGGAGTGGCCTCTTACTTGACCCGGGAAGGTCTTGTTTTATTTGTCATAACAGAAAGTGATGCAATGAGCCAACCACTTAGATAGGCATTGCTTGGAAACAGCATTGCCTTCCCTTTTATGAGCAAAAGAGATGAACAACTGATCAGTGTTTCTGAGATCCTTCGTCCTGTTGGTGTAGTATCTCAGAATCCGGTGAACATCCATGGTATGCAGTAAATACTCCCCTTGATTAGAGTACTGCATAAAAAAGGCAGGTAACTCTACGGACTGATTTAGAGTAGACTCAGCTACTACTTTAGGGAGAAACTTAGGATTAGTGCCAAGAGCAACACGTTCCTTGTGAAAAATCAAGTATGGGATTTTACACATCGAGTGAGCAGAAGACGGGAAGCTTTGCGTTTAGAGGGGATGCGAACAGGTCGACCTGTGGTGTTCCCTAAAGTCGGAAGATGTTGTCTAGGACCCCTTGGTCCAGTTCCCACTCGTGAGTCAGAGCAGAAGAGCAACTTAGCTTGTCTGCCAGGGTGTTGTCGACTCCCGGAACGTGAACTGCCGTGAGGTGAAGGTCGTGTTGTGTTGCCCACTCCCAAGCCCTCACTGCCTCCCTGCAACGAGGGTAGGACCGAGTCTCTCCCTGTTTGTTGATGTATCACAACTCGCACACGTTGTCCACCTGGATGGCTAGGTGGCTGGGAAGAAAAAATTACTCACCTTAGTAATGTTTCTTCTAATGGAGTCTTGCTATATTATAGACATTAGCAGTTTGATCCAGCTCTAGAACTGCCCCGGAGTGAAATGGTTAAAACCATTCCAAAATAGAATTTTGGCACGAGAGCAGCTCTATCTGTGTCATTTCAAACTTGAACTGTCAGATCTTTCTGAGCCAAACTCACTAAGGTCTGTGTGGAAGCTGTAACCTACACTAGCCAAATGGCTACCTAAATAATAACAACCATTGATGGTCCCAACACCCAAGACTCAAGTCAGGGGACCAGAAATACTAACACCATTCTAATAATATGAAATGGAACATAAGTATAATAAAACACACACGCGGCATGCACATACACACCCCCAAAGTCCCAAAGGGGACACAATGCTAACAGGACATAAGTAGTGCCCACACTAAGTTGCCACACCCACCAAGTAGAGGTTCTGAGAGGGGCAGGTTGGGAGGTCTATAATATAGCAAGACTCCATCAGAAGCAACAACATTACTAAGGTTGAGTAATTTTTTCTTCAAACAACATGAAGTCTTGCTATATTATGAGACATTAACGAAAATACAGCAGTACCTCCATGGAGGAGGGCAGAACCTACTTAGGGAATAGGCTCTGAAGAACAGCTGTGCCAGACCGAGCATCTCTCCTGGCCTGGACATCCAGGGAGTAATGCCTGGTAAAAGTGTGTACCGTTTTCCAAGTAGCAGCCTGGCAAATCTCTAATAAAGGGATATCTCTGGCAGCAGCTAGAGCGCCAGCTATGCCCCTGGTAGAATGAGCCCTCAAACCCGGAGGCTCTTACTCATTAACAAATTGGATACAAGAGACAATCCACCTGGCTATTGATCTCTTAGCGGCGGTTTGCCTTTCCCAACTTCACCACAGGTAAGGAAAAAGTTGGAGGGATTCAACCTGTGACCTTTTGGTACGCTCTATATAATAACTAAGAGCTCTCTTAACATCCAGGCTGTGCAACCTCCTCTCACCGAAGAGGGTGATCAGTGAAAAATACTGGAAGGGAGGAGATTGATTAAGATGAAATCTGAAACCACCTTAGGCAAAACTTCCTACTAGTCCTAAGGACTACCTTATTCCTGTGGAAAGAAATAAAGTCAGTCTCCACTGACAAGGCTTGCAATTCACTTATCGTCTGGCAGAAGTGATAGCCACCTAGAAAAACAGTTTTCCAAGTTAGGTACTTAAGCTCTGCAGAAGACAGAGGTTCAAAAGGGGGTTGCATTAACTGGGCAATGCAAACATTAAGGTCCCAAGCAGGGGCCGGTTCCCGAAAGGGAGGATTAGTATGGAGTAATCCCTTAAAAACTTGGAAAACACAGGATGAGAGGAAAGAGGGATGACTTTCCTGCTGACACAAAAGCAGACACAGCTGCCAAATGAACTCTCAGGGTAGCTGGTCTGAGACCCAAGAATTAAGATGTACCATGTAATCTAACAAAATGGGCAATTCAGCAGATTCTGGAAATATTTTCCCAGCACACCAAATGGAAAACCTTTTCCATTTAGAACTATAAGTAGCCCTAGTGGAAGGCTTTCTGGAAGCCTTTGGGATCTCAAGAACACCCTCAGAGAGAGGTGTAAATCCAGCAAACTCTAACTCCTCAAGAGCCAGGCCTTGAGGTTGAGGGATTTGAGGTCCGGATACCAAACCCTTCCTGGGCACAAGTCAACAGATTGTGATTCCTGGGGAGGCACAGGGGAAGATGGACTGTCAGAGACGAAGGGAGTGGGTACCAGGGCTGCCTGGCCCAATCCGGGGCAATCAGAATCACCCTGCAAGGCTGAGATCTGATTTTGACTAGTACTTTGAATAGGAGAGGAAAGGGGAAGCATAGAGGAACTTCCCCTCCCAATCCAGAAGAAGGGCATCCAGGGGAACTGAGCCCAGCACTGGAGACCTGCAACAGAACAGAGGAAGTTTGTGATTGTCTGGGGCTGCAAAAAGATCTATCTGAGGGATGCCCCACCTGGCAAAAACTATCCCCAGCACTTGAGGATCCAGGGACCATTCATGATGGCCCTGGGAAATCCTCCTGAGGGCATCCGCTAGGACAATGTCCTTCCCTGGAAGATGAACTGCTATGAGGGAAGTGTTCAGGGAATAGGCCAGAGACCACAACTTCATTGCCTCGGTGCACAAGGCCAAAGACCGAGTGCCCCCGTTTGTTGATGTACCACATTGTTGTGGTGGTGTCTGTTCTGACTTGTATCACCTTGTCGTGGACAGATGCAGAAAAAGCTTGAAGAGCTAAAAAGACAGCTCTGAGTTCCAGCAAACTGATGTGGAGCAGAGATTCCTGGGGGGACCAAACTCCCTGAGTGGAAAGGTCGCCCATGTGGGCTCCCCAACCCAGAAGGGAAGCATCTGTAGTGAGAGTCAAGTCGTGAGAAGCGGAAATGAAGGGGACCCCCGCTCTTAAATTGCTCTGATCCTGCCACCACTGGAGAGCTAGGATCAAGGTTTGAGTCACTGGGACCAACTTGGAAAGCGGGTCTCTTCTCTGAGACCAAAAGGTTCTCAAGTGAAACTGAATGTCTCTCATCTGAAATCTGGCTCCTGCACAACAGCTGTGGAGTGCAGCCATGTGCCCCAGGAGCTGCAGAAAGTGTCTTGCTGGTCGAGACCTGCAGAGTGAAGGAAGAGGCCAGAGCCACTAAATTCCTTACCCTTTCTGGGAAGAAAGGCTCTGGCTAGCTTGTGTCCAATTCTGCCCCTATAAAGGTGAGTACCTGGACTGGTTCCAGAACCAACTTTGGTAGGTTTAGCAGAAAACCCAGGGAGGTGAGAAGCTGCTGGGTGACCTGCAGGTGATTTTACCTGTTCTGGGGACTGGCCTACAATGAGCCAGTCGTCTAGATGGGAAAAACAGCAATCCTCTGCCTCCTTAAGTGGGCCACTGCCACTGCTAGACACTTGGAGAATACCCTTGGAGCACAGGTAAGGCCGAAGGGCATTGCTCTGAACTGGTAATGACCTGAGGGCAGTTCAGATCTGAGGACTTTGATGGGATCTTCTGATTAGGACATGGAAATAGGCATCCTTGAGGTCCAGGAGGCTAGCCAGTCCCTGGCCTTAGGGAAGGTAAAATCATTGCCAGAGTTACCATTTTGAACTTTGGTTTCAAAAGATGCTTGTTCAGATATCTGATATCTAAAATGGGCACTACTCTCCTGTCTTTTTGGGGTAAGGAGTATCTGGAATACAGACCCTGTCCTGATGCAGGGAGGAACCCTTTCTACTGCTCTGAGAGCTAACAGGGATGAGACCTCTGTTTCCAGAGCGAGGGTCTCTGAAGCACTTGCAGGTAGAAAAAGTCTGTTTCTCAACTTGGGAAACTTTTGAAGCTGAGAACCAGACCCTGGCTTACTACTTCCAGAACCCACTTGTCTGAGGTTAAAGAAGCCCAATTCTGACTGACGTAAGCCAGCCTGCCCCACTGGTACAGGAGAATCGGCCCTGGGCACCCCATCAGGGTGCCTGTTTCGCAGGAGCTTTAGGCTGGGGGGTGGGAGCAGGTCTGCCCACCCCTCGTCTGCCCCTGCCTCTGAAGAAGCCCCTCTGAGCATAGGCAGAGGAGGCCTGAGTCTGGTAGAAAGGCCTGTGAAAAAGCCTACCCCTACCCCTGGGGGCATGCCTTTGAGGAGTGGCTTGCCGCTCCTTAGCCTGGGCACTCTTGTAAGTAGTCCTATATTCATCCATCTTCTTCATGTAGTTCTCTGTCTGCTCTCCAAACAGAGAATTTCCCACCACAGGAAAATCCATAGCCTTAGTCTGGGTATCCTGTGACAAACTAGTACACCTGAGCCAGGCCAACCTACGAAAAGCTACAGATGTGGCCATGACCCTAGAGGAAACATCATTAACATCCACAGCAGCATGAAACTGAACCTTAGAGGCTTCAATGCCATCAGCAGCCACCTGTTCTAGTTCACTAGCCAGCTGGCCATGGGCCTGCTTGGCCAACTGCATAACAGTATCCCATCTAGATTTCTGATACCTAGCTACATAAGCCATATAATTTGCTTGCCCGAGTCCCAGAGAGGCTGCCATATACTGTTTTTTGCCATGGCATCAATCGTCCTGAATCCTTGTCAGGAGGATGTGAAGCCAAGGGAATATTAGCTTTATCACAGGCAGCAGCCTGAACTACCCCAACATGACTGCATTGCTGAGAAAGGAATTCTGTATCAGGGCCTGACAATGTATACCTTCTGTCCATCTTTTATCTACAAGAGGCACAGAATTAGGAGCTTTAAAATTTTAATTGATTGTTTCTAAAAGACTTATGTAAAGGAATAGACAATCTCCTAGACTCTGGAATATCCATCATTTCTACAAAATCAGGCTCCTTTTGCTCATCCACAGCCTCTTCTAAAGGAAGCTGGAGGGTTTCAGCGACTTTTTAATAAAACATAAAATGAGATGGGACTCAGACAGCATAGGGGAGATCTAAAGGTCTGTCTGGGGAGATGTCCGTTCAATGGGCACACCCAGACCTTCCCAGCCACATTCATACTGTTCATAATCCTCCTCCCCTCCTCTGGTTCATAAAATTCCTCAATATCATAATCCTGAACCACTGGGACGGGACAAACCGACCTTTTATCAGATAGTGGTGGTTCGGACGGACCCTGAGACAGTGACTGGACAATTTGTATAGCTTTTGCTATCTCTGCAGCAGTTGGAGAAGAATTTTGGACTCCAGACCTGCTGATTTTCTTGTTTTCTTTACTGGAATTGGTTCCTCAGAACCAGCTTTTCTTTTGCCGAGGAAGTCTGGCCCTGGTCAGAGGGCACTCCCTCTGTTCGGGTTGGCACCGAACCGGGCTGGCCATAGGGGTCAGCGGACTTTTTGGCCTCTCGTTCCCTGAGCCTGCCCAATCTTTTTTCCAGGGTGGCTGCAGGGAAATTCTTACATACCTGGCAGTCTGACTGGAGGTGGTCAAACCCCAGACAATAAACACATGTGGTGTGTGGGTCAGCCTTGGCAAAGACTTCCCCACAAACATCACAGTGTTGAAACCCAGTGGGCCCGTTTTTTCTTTTGGATTTCTCAGACATAATGCCAGCCTAACCAAAAACTTGCCTTTTAACGCAGTGCTAGGCAAGACACCCTTATCGGTTCCTAACCGTGTCACGGGTATTGGAAAACGTAATAAATCAGTTTTTAGAACCGAGCAAGAACCGGGAACCGCGACTTAAAATAGTAACTTTTAGTTTTAAATGAGTTTTAAACCCACTGATCGGTTCAAAACCGAACCGATAACTTACAAGTTCCACACAGACAAAACCTTCATTTACTTACGGTTACCACAGATAGAGCTTGAACCGAACGGTTTTGCGGTTAAAATAAAACTATTCTCGGTTAAATCCAACCGAGAAAACACTTTTTAAACCGAGAAATGAACCGAGCAGAAGGAGAAATCTCCGGAGCGACTGTTCACTGAGGCGGAGTAAAGAATCTGACAGTTCAAGTTTGAAATGACACAGATAGAGCTGCTCTCGTGCCAAAATTCTATTTTGGAATGGTTTTAACCATTTCACTCCGGGGCAGTTCTAGAGCTGGATCAAACTGCTAATGTCTATAATATAGCAAGACTTCATGTCGTTTGAAGAATGTATTGGGGAAGGGCTTGGAGAGCGTACAACACTGCCCGAAGCTTGAGCACACTGATGTGGAGAGCTTGTTCTAGCTTGGACCAGGAGCCCTGGGTCCGATGAGGGCCTAGATGAGCTCAACCTTCGCCCGAGGCATCTGCGGTTACAGTCTGGTAGGGGGGGAGGACGAAAGAAAGGAACTCCCCGAAACAGGTTCTCTCGAACCATCCACCATTGCAAGTCTCGAAGCATCGACGAGGAGACCAGAACTGGGTGATCTAGGTTGTCCTCTAGCTGGTCCCACTGGGAGCGTAGAATCCACTGAGAAATTCTCATGTGGAGTCGAGTGCAAGGAACCGTCGGGATAGCAGCCGCCATGAGCCCAAGAAGGCGAAGGACCGACCTCGCCGAGACCGTCATGCGGTCGGACAGCAGACTTATTTGGGTCTGGAGGGGGGACACCCTGTTCGAAGGCAGGAAGGCCTTGCTCTTGGTCGTATCGAGAATCGCCCAAATAAACTGTAGTCTCTGGGATGGGACCAGATGAGACTTGGAATGGTTGATGGTAATACCCAGGCAGGCAAAAACCTGCTGGGTAAGGGAGAGGCAACGCAGGAGTTCCTCCCTGGACGAGGCTGCCAAGAGCCAATCGTCCAGGTACGGGAAAACCTGCACTCCCTTGGTACGCAGGTGGGCCGCCACCACTGCCAGGCATTTGGTAAACACTCGGGGGGCCGAGGATAGACCAAATGGGAGCGCCTTGAACTGGTAGTGGTCCCCCTGGAACGAAAAACGAAGGTATTTGCGATGGGATGGGTGAATGGGAATGTGCAGATAAGCATTTTGCATACCCAGAGCACGCAGCCATTGACCCGGCCACAGGAGGGGCAGAAGGCTCTGCAAAGAGAGCATCCTGGACATTTTGTATTCTACGAAAAGATTCAGGGAACTGAGATCTAAAATTGGTCTGAGATCTCCTGTCTTTTTTGGGACCAGGAAGAAATGGGAATAGTAACCCGTCCCATGCAGATGGAGGGGGACGGGTTCTATTGCCTGTTTCAGCAGGAGAGGCGAAATTTCCTCCTGGACCAAGAGAAGATGTTCCCTTGAATACTGTGGAAGAGGGGAGGAGTCAGGTGGTGTGGGGCAGCGCCACAGCTGAAGCACCCACTGCTTCTTTGGGCGGGGGGGGCTTAGCAGCTGTGGGGGCCCGGCGTTTTGAGGCCCGCCTTCCCTGGGATTTCGCCTTGGGCCGATTCCGTCTGCGAAAGGGACGGCGCTGCTGCTGATGGGGATGGTACATGGAATCAACTGACTTCAGTGCCATCCTCTTCTCTTGCAAATCAGTGATGATGTCCTTGACATCACCCCCGAAAAGCACCGACCCCCGGAAAGGTGCTTCCTGGATAACACATTGCACCTCCAGGACCAACCCCTAACACGGCCAAGCATGGCCTTGCGTGAATACAGCAGCTGAGCTCAATCCAGCAATGTCCACTGCATCGTATGTCGCACAAAGCATGTGTCGACTGGCCGAATGAGCAGAGCGGACAAGATCAGCCAACTCCTGCTTGACTTGGGAGTCAGGCAGGGAGTTCAATTTGGCTTCCACCTGGGTCAGAATGGCCTTCAGGTAGTCCCCCATATGGCTGACATAATTTAGGGCCCTGATCCCCAGCATGGAGGAAGCGTAGATCTTTCTCCCATACTGGTCCAGAAGGCGTGATTCCTTATCAGGTGGTGACGAGCTGAGATGTTTGGGGTTGGCCGACCAGCCGTGAGCGGCGCTAATCACGACCGAGTCAGCCCAAGGGTGAGAATTCAGGAAATCCACACCCTCCGGAGCCTGATAAAGCCTGTTCAACTTCCTAGGAAGTGGGGCTAAAGCTGATGGCTGTTTCCATATGGTGGTAACGAGGTCGGCGTGAGGCTCTATCCAAGGTGGCACAAAGACAGGAGCTGTCACAGGCAGATCCAGATGTTCAGTGAGTTTCAGACGCTGAGGATCTGGTTCCAGGGAGTGCCACTGATGAACCTCCAGGATTTTCTTAAGCAACTCCGTAAAAGAAGGATCTTCCAGAGGAGACTTCGTCGCAGTCCTTGGCCTGGGCTTCGACGGAGAGCGTGGCTTGTCGTCTCTCTCGGAGCAACCGTCGGAAGAATAAAAGAAGTCAGAGGATGAAGAGGAGGATGAAGAGAAGAAAGACTCCCTTTCCCAACCTGGGGGAGGAATGGACCCCTTGGGCAGTCCCCGAGGAAGCGTGTCCTGCCCATCTCTGGATCCAGAGGGGGTGAGGGAGTGTGCCACCTCAGACGTACGGGAACCTGGGACGGCACCGTCGTTGGAAGGCGGCTCTCGACCTCTTTGGAGAGCTGAGCCTTGGCCTCAGCCCACCAGGAGGCCAGGGTCTCCTGCAGGTCCACCGGCGGCTGTGAGGGGGGTGGTGGTGGAGGAGGCGGCGGGGGATAAGTATATGGATTATACCTGTAAGAAGTGTATCCAAAACCCGGCGTCGGAAAAAACAGCGTCGGGTGCTGTGGCGCCGGATACTGCGGTCCCGGGTACGCCGGCGTCAGATAGGACGGAGGGTACCTGGGAGCCGTGGGGGGTTCCGGAGCAGAAGGTCCAGCCGGTGGCCTCATGGGTAGGTCCACACTGGAGGGACCAGAGGGCCCGATGGAAGCGGGATGTCTCCTGGAGTCAGTAGGACCAGTGTCGGAGGACCTGGCATCGGCGGTACCAACGTCGGAAGGGCCAGCGTCCGGGGAGCCGACGTCAGATCTGGCGCACCAGGTGGAGGAAGGTCTGATGGAGGAGGAAGATCCCCAGCGTTGCCTGGGGATGGAGGAGAGAAATCCCCGGGGTCGGGCTGGGGAGAATCTAGGTCCCCAGGTGGCAGCGAAGGCTGTTGGGAACCGGGTACAATGGACGTGGGAAGGTCCATCGTCTGTTCCTTCACTAGCCGGACGTCGGAGGAGCCGGCGTCCGACTTATGGGAGCCATCACCGGAGGCAGGTCGAGTAGAAGGATCGGCCTGGTCCGGTGGAGTGGAGGCCATGCGCCGCCCTGAAGGGTCGGGTGTCTTACCAGCCCTCTCCGTGCAGACGTCAGAGAAGCCGACGCCCGACTTACCGGAGTCGCCCGCAATGGTAGGCCGCAAACCTGCGGCGGAACCAGTCTGAGGAGGCCTCACTGCCCGGAGGCACCCGCAAGGCTCGATCGCGAGCCAAACGGGCGGGCTGACGCCCCCTCTGAAACCTCCGAGGCGGTTGTCGGGGAGCGGTCCCCAGAGGGGACGTTACCTGTGTCCCAGCAACTCCCGAGGGAGACGCGGTAGAGGAGCCCTTGTCCCGGTGCTTCTCCTTCTTCTTCGGATGGCCTTCGGGAAAAGTGGACGCCTGCCTCAGTTTTTTGAGCTCCTTTTCCATTGAACTAATTTTCTTCTTCAGAATATGGGCTTCCAGGGATTGCTGCCACTTTTTCCGGGTAGCCGCGTTGAAGCTGAGGCAGTGCTGGCACTTCTCGACCGGGTGATCAGGGCCTAGGCAGAACAGGCACAGGGAATGGCCGTCCTTGTGCAGTAGCTGGGCACCGCACTTATTTTTGTGCTCGGAGGGTGTAAGGGACGATATACACCGACGATGGTACCTGACATTAGTCGAACAAAGCAATTATTTGAGTAAAAGCGCGAAGATAGGGCTGACAGGCACAAACTTTTCACGGCTGCACGAGCTAACGGCGGAAAGAACTGGAAGGCGGGCGTCAGGGACCGCTCTTTATACCGACGCTCCTTGATGCCGGTCACCTGACTTGGGGGCGGCTAGCTAGAAATTTTTCCATGGGGTCCTGCCGCCGTCAGTTCTATATGTAATTACCTACTGCAAAAGCCCTCTCGAAGTAAGATCTATGTTTTTAAGGATAAGTAATCTAGTTTGCTTAATGGTGCACTTAGAGGCCTACACTGCATGCAGAACCATGAATGAGGAGAACTGACTCTTCCAGCACAAAGGAAGATCTGACTTCATGGGGTCCAGCAGAGGGATATATCACCTGGGTGGTGGGAGGAGCTCTGCTTAAAGATGTTCCAGCAGATCAGCCTCTTAAAGGAAGACTGCCAGAACTGTGGACACATCAAACATATTCACATCCCTAGAAATAAGTTATAAACTTACCATAACAGGTAATCTTCTAGAATATCGTCTCCATGGAGTACCACTTATTGGTCTGAGCTGGAGACACTAGGACTGCACGACAGCAAATCTTTCTGGTCAGGGAGGCAGGAATGGCTCCTGGCTATAGCGAGACACCATGTGGTGCCACACCACACCCAATAATCACTACCGGCTCCCTCATCTGCCTCAGTTTCATTTACCAAAGATAATGCAACGAGTGGGAGAGAAAAAGCTGGGGCTTGTGATAAGATAATCCAAAAGGGACAGAAACAAGATACAAGAGAACAATAATCAACTACATACAACCTAACAGAGGGCATACAGACTGCCTGGATAAGAGTATGACTGCGAGCATGCTCTCAGGCCCTGTGTAAAGGGCTACTGGTAGTCAGATTAAGCGAGCCAGAGCCTCTGAAATAAAACTGCAGCAGCCTACTACCAGAAGGAAGCTTGCCAGCACAGGTGCTAAGTGAGAGTGGGCAATGGGCAGCAGTCCCTGAAGCAAACCAAATGGTAATACTAAATGCACGTTGAAAAGAAAAAAAAAAAAAAAGAGTAAGAATTTACTTTTTGACCATAGTTCTTCTGCAGGAATTACCTAAAAGAGAAAAAAAAATCAAAGTTAGTGTAGAGGTAAGGGGAAATAAGGGATATATATGTGAGAAAAGGAAACGGGGAGGATCTAGAAGAAAAAGTGACAAGAGACAGAGATTTAAAAGTAGATACAGTAGGTTGCAGCAAATCTAGCACAAAAATGTAAGAACAAAAAAACAAGGTGTGTCGGTGTGTGGCCTGAAAAAAACAAAATGGTTATATTAAATGCACGCTGAAAATAGACTAAGAAGAAAAAAATTACTCACCTTAGTAATGTTGTTTCTTCTAATTGAGTCTTGCTATATTATGACAATTGCAGTGAGTCACCATCTTCGAACTCCCCGGAGGTGAAATAGTTAACTTTTCCATGAAACATGGAACTCTGAGCGCGAGCTCGGTTAGAAAGCTCTGTCTGTTGTGCTTCAAACATAAACTGTCAGATCTTTATGAGCTAAAACTCACTAAGGTTCTGTGTGGAAGCTGTAAACCTACACTAGCCAACTGGCTACTAACCTAAACACACATTTCCTGGTCTCAAACAAAGACTCAAGTCAAGAGACCTAGAAAAAGAAAAACACAACACCAATTCACCCCAAAGAGGTGTAAAAACAACAAGGTGGGCATAAATGAGTGCCAACCCTGTAAGCCCAGCCACAGCCCAAAAGCGGAGGTTCTGAGAGGGCAGAGGCGGGAGGAGGTCATAATATAGCAAGACTCCATTAGAAGAAACAACATTACTAAGGTGAGTAATTTTTCTTCAAATAACATAAATCTTGCTATATTATATCAATTACAAACTACAGCAGTACCCCCATGGAGGAGGACAGAACCTACTTAGGAATAGGCTCTGAAACACATGTGCCAAACTGAGCATCACTCCTAGCCTGGATGTCCAGGAGTAGTGCTTGGTAAAAGTGTGAACTGTTTTCAGGTAGCTGCTTGACATATTTCTAGAATAGGAATGTCTCTGGCAGCAGCCAGAGAAAACAGCTGTACCTCTGGTAGAGTGAGCCCTCAGGCCTGAGGGGGGAACTTTACCCAACTTTTAAGTAGCAGAATTGGATACAAGAGACAATCACACTGGCAATGGATCTTTTAGTGGCTGGCTTCCTTTACCAACCTCGCCGTGAGGAACAGTTGGAGGAGTCAAACCTGTGACCCTTAGTGCGCTCTATGTAATAACTAAGGGCTCTCTTCACATCTAAGCTGTGCAGCCTCCTCTCACCAGGAGGAGGAGGTAGGTCAGTGAAGTACACTGGAAGAGAAATAGATTGATTAAGGTGGAAATCTGAAACCACCTTAGAAGGAACTTCCTGTTAGTCGGAGGACCACCTTATCTCTGTGAAAGTAGATAAAATCCAGCTCCACTGACAGCGCTTGTAATTCACTTGTCGTCTGGCAGAGGTGATAGCTACCAAACACAGTTTTCCAAGTCAAGTACATAGCTCAGCTGGAAGACAGGGCTCGAAGGGGTTGCATAAACTGAGCAATGCAAACATTAAGATCCCAGGCAGGGCAGGGTCCTGAATGGAGGGTTGGTTGAAGCAACCCTTTAAAAACTTAAAAAATACAGGATGAGCTGAAAGAGAAGAGACTTACCTGCTGAATTAAAAGCAGACACAGCTGCCAAATGCACCTTCAGGGTAGCTGGTCTGAGCCAGAGAATTCAGATGGACCATATAATCCAAGACTGTGGGTAGATCAGCAGAGTCTGGGAAATATGCTTTTCGAGCACCATATGGAAAACCTTTTCCATTTGGAATTGTAAGTAGCCCTGGTGGAAGGCTTCCTTGAGGCCTTCAATATATCCATTACACCTTGGGAAAGGTGTAAATCAGCAAACTCTAACTCTTCAAGAAACAAGCCTTGAAATTGAGAGATTTGAGATTCGGATACCAAACCCGTCCCTGGGCACAGGTTAACAGATTGTGATTCCTGGGAAGGGGAGGATGGACTGCTAAGGACAGTAGGAGTGGATACCAGGGTTGTCTGGCCCAATCCGGAGCTATCAGAATGACTTTGCAGGATTGGGATCTGATTTTGACTAACACTTTGAACAGGAGAGGGAAGGGACGGAAGGCATAGAGGAACTTCCCTTCCCAACTGAGTGCTAAGGCATCCAGGGGGAGAGAGCCCAACACTGGGGGCTGCAACAAAAAAAGGGAAGTTGGTGATTGTCTGGGGCTGCAAAAAGATCTATCTGCAGAGTGCCCCATCTGGCAAATACTACTCCCAAGACCAGGGGATCCAGTGACCATTCGTGATGGCCCTGAGAAATCCTGCTGAGAGCACCTGCCAGGACATTGTCCTTTCCTGGAAGGTGGACTGCCATAAGGGAGGTATTCAGGGAGGAAGCCAGAGACCACAACTTCATCGCTTCGGTGCACAAGGCCGTAGACCGAGTGCCCCCTTGCTTGATGATGTACCACACACTGAGTGGTGATGTCTGTTCTGACCTGTACAATCTTGTTCTGAACAGACTTGGAAAAAAACTTGAAGTGCTAGAAAACTGCTCTGAGCTCCAACAGGTTGATGTGAAGCATAGATTCTCTAGGAGACCACAGACCCTGGGTGGTGAGGTCACCCATGTGAGCTCCCCAACCCAAGAGGATGCATCTGTAGTAAGGATTAGGAGTGAGACTGAGTGACAAAGGACCCCTTGTCTCAGGTTGCTCTGATCCTGCCACCACTGTAGGGCTTGGATCAGGGTTCAAGTTACTGGGATCAACTTGGTCAGAGGATCCTTCCTTTGGGACCAAAAAGCTCTCAAATGGAACTGGATGTCCCTCATCTGAAATCTTGCTCCCTGCACAACTGCTGTGGAAGCAGCCATGTGTCCTAGGAGCTGCAGAAAATGCCTTGCTGGTCGAGAGACCTGCAGGGTGAATGAGGAGGTCAGGGAGACTAGGGTCTTTGCCCTGCCCAGAGGAAGGAAGGTCCTGGCCTCCTGTGTGTTTCAGTTCTGCGCCTATGAAGGTAGAAGCTGGACAGGCTCTAGAACTGACTCGAGAGATTCAGAAGGAAACCTAGAGAGGTAAGCAGTTGCTGCGTTATCTGAAGATGTAAACTGACCGGTTCTGGGGACTGGCCTACTATGAGCCAATCGTCCAGGTAAGGAAAGATGGCAATCTTTTGCCTTCTTAGGTAGGCAACTGCTACTGTCAGGCATTTGGTAAATACCCTTGGAGCAGAAGTGAGGCCGAAGGGCATTGCTCTGAACTGGTAATGGCCTGAGGGCAGCTCAAACCCGAGGTACTTTCGATGGGAGCTTCTGATGGGAATATGGAAGCAGGCATCCTTGAAGTCCAGGGAAGCTAGCCAGTCCCCTGGCCTTAGAGAGGGTAAGATAATTCCCAGAGTCACCATTTTGAACCTTGGTTTTAAAGGTGCTTGTTTAAGTATCTGAGATCCAGGATGGGCCGCCATTCTCCTGTCTTTTGGGGTGAGGAAGTACCTGGAGTACAAACCTTTGCCCTGGTGTAGGGAGGAACCCTTTCACGGCTCTGAGCCAGGAGGGTAAAGAACCTCTGCCTCTAGGGGCAGTGCCTCTGATGGAGATGCAGGTGGAAAGATCTGGTTCTCAGCTTTGGAAATTTTTGAAGCTGAGAACCAGTCCCAGCTTACTACTTCCAGGACCCACTTGTCTGATGTTAGAGACTTCCAGTCCTGGACAAAGTAAGCCAGCCTGCCCCCTACAGGTAGAGAAGAATCGGCCCTGGCAACCCCATCAGGGTGCCTGCTTGGCAGGGGCTGAGGGGTGGGAGCAGGCCTGCTTGTACCCAGTCTACCTCTCCCTCTAAAGAATCCCCTCCGGGCATAGGCGGAAGAGGAAGCTTGGGTTTAGTAAAAAGGCCTATGAAAAGGCCTGCCCCTGCCTTTAGGAAGCTGCTTGTGAGGAGTGGCCTGCCTTTCCTTGGCCTGTGCACTCCTATAGGTGGTCCTATATTCATCAATTTTCTTCATGTAATTCTCTGTTTGCTCCCCAAACAGAGAATTGCCCACCACAAGAAAATCCATGGCCTTAGACTGGGTATCCTGAGACAGGGCAGTACATCTGAGCCAGGCCATCCTGCGAAGAGCCACAGATGTAGCCATGACTCTTGATGAAACATCATTAGAGTCCACTGCAGCATGAAATTGCACCTTGGATGCCTCAATACCATCCATAGACACCTGTTCCAGTTCCCTGGCAAACTGGTCAGGGACTTGTTTTGCTAGAGCCAGCACAGTATCCCATCTGGATTTCTGGTACCTAGCAGCAAAAGCCATATAATTTGCCTGTCTGAGTCCCAAAGATGCTGCCATGTACTGTTTCTTTGCCATAGCATCAATCTTCCTGGAGTCCTTCTCAGAGGTGTGAAGCTAGGGGAATATTAGCCTTGTCACAGGCTGTAGCCTGCACTACCCCCACATGGCTGCATTGCTGAGTGAGGAAATCAGTGTTGGAACCTGATAAAGTATACCTCTTGTCCATCCTTTTATCCACAGGAGGTAGGTGAGGAGTTTTTAAAACTTTTACTGTCTGTTTCCGAAAAGATGTGTGTAAAGGAATAGACAGTCTCCTAGACTCTGGAATATCCATCATTTCTACATTGTCAGGCTCCTCTTGGTCATCTACAGCTTCCTCAACAGGGAGCTGCAGAGTATCAGCAACTTGTCTTAATTTACTGTTATACTTATGTGTTGTACTGCTATACTGTGTATTTTGGTTTGTCTTACTGTGACAGGTACCTTTGTAAATGAGCCTATGGCTCAAAGGTTTTCCAAACTGCTGTTTAAATAAAATAAAATAAATAAATAAACTCTCTTATAAAAAATGAAATGAGAAGGGGACTCAGAAAGCCTGGGAGGAGAAACCCCTAAGGGTCTATCTGGAGAGATGTCCGGTTCAATGGGCACATCCAGATCTTCAAAACCATATTCACTCTCCTCATATTCCCCTTCCCCTTCCTCCGGTTCATAAAAATCCTCACAATCATAAACTTGATCCGGTGGAACCGGCCAAACCGAACGCCTACCTGATGGTGACGGTTCAGTCGGATGGGAAAGAGACTGGACAATTTGAATTGCTTTAGCTATTTCTTCAGCTGTTGGGGAGAGAACTTTTGGCTCTACGCTAGCTGACTTTATGGTCCTTTTTGCTGGAACCGGCTCCTCAGAACCGGCTCTTCGTTTGCCCAAGGAAGTATCGCCCTGGTCAGAGGGCACTCCCTCCGGTTCGGTTGGTACCGAACCGGGCTGGCCATCCGGGTCAGCAGACTTTTTGGCCTCCCTTTCCCTGAGCCTGCCAACTCTCTTTTCTATGGTGGCAGCAGGGAAATTCTTACAAATCTGGCAATCTGAATTGAGGTAGTCAAACCCCAGGCAATAGACACACGTGGTGTGTGGGTCAGCCTTAGCAAAAGCTTCCCCACAAACACTACAGTGCTGAAACCCAGTGGGTCCGGTTTTTCTTTTGGGTTTCTCAGACATAATGCCAGCCTAACCAAACTTGCCCGTTTATGGCAATCTACCAAGCAAGACACCCTTATCGGTTCCCAACCGTGTCACGGGTCGTGGAAAAAACCGTAATGAAATCCGTTTTTTTTTTTAAGAACCGATAAGAACCAGGAACTGCACTCTAAAAAAGGACTAGTAATTTTTCAAACAACCTGATCGGTTCAAACTGAACCGATAAATGTGTACATGTTCCACACAGAAATTTCAATGTAAAACCTATCTATTACTTACGTTACCACAAACAGAGCTTGAACCGACCGGTTGCGGTTTAATTTCGGTTAATTTTCACTGAAAACCGATAAAATAACACTTTTTAAACCGACAAATGAACCGAGCAGAAGGAGAAATCTCCGGAGCGACTGTTCAGTGAGGCGGAGTAAAGAATCTTGACAGTTTATGTTTGAAGCACAACAGACAGAGCTTTCTAACCGAGCTCGCGCTCAGAGTTCCATGTTTCATGGAAAAGTTAACTATTTCACCTCCGGGGCAGTTCGAAGATGGGGACTCACTGCAATTGTCATAATATAGCAAGACTTTATGTTGTTTGAATCAAATTTCGATCATAGATCTTCAGGAATTACTAAAAGAAGAAAAAATCAGTGGAAAGGGGAAATAAGGGATATAAGTGTGAGAAAAGAAAATGGGAAGGATCTAGGAGAAAAAGTGATAACAGGTGTAGAGATCTGAAAAGAGATTTCAGGGTAGGTACACTGGATTCTGTGCTTGAAAACAACACTTGATCCACTGGGTTCTCAGGAGGTTACAGTACATCACAAGTCCAGATTTCAAAAGTTAGGGAGCAAGTTTATTCTAATTCTATTATACAGCATAGAATTAAACAGCGATTTCATTTTTCTAGTCTAATGTGTTGATCACTCACCCTTCGACTAGGACATCTAGGCAGATAGGCAGCAGTTCCTCTTCGTTTCTGGTTTTGGACCTCAAATACCCAACAAAATTCTCTAGCTGACCTCACTCCTTGAGTGGTCAGGCCCTTAGGCCAATCATACTGTCAGGGAAAGGTTTTTTACCAAATTTGGTGTGTGTCCCAAACTTTATTGTTGGTCAATTCTGATTGGTTGTCTCTAGTGAAAGGTGAGCTGGACAACATAATATATACAATTGCATGTCATAACCAATTTGACCACTAGATAGTAGCAGTATTCCATTTTTCAATAGGTAACAAAACATTAGGCTTTTGGGCTTTGATTGAAATTCACGTTTGATATTAAACCTTGAAACATATTTTAAATATACAGTTCTTATTCTGAATTGCAGGCTAGACATACAGAATATAAAGAAAGAATTATATTTAAATACAAAAGCATCTTGAAATGCCATTTTAACTGTGGTTTCTGATGGTTACCCAGGGAATTAGCTTGCAAAAAAAATGAGCCATTTAAGATTCATCTGTACACAATTATTCTTTCTTGGCAATTGCCACTACCCAATACATAGCTTTATTTAAAATGAAGTTGTAAGATTTTGAAATGACATACTGTTATATGCTAAGTTGCTTTTTGATTTTACTTAATCACAAATTACCAGTCATTAGTTAACGTGAGTTAATGATTTTGCTTGAGTAATCCAAATATATTCTATATATACAATTCACCTAAACACACAGGTTGTATTTACAGAGGCATACAGTATTTACAGATTGCATTTATAAATAGGCATATTTACAAAGAGATAGTTTTGGAATTCTAGCTTCTGACCATGACTTAGAGAGAGCCAGTTTTAACTTACAAAATAAACTTGTAGGGGACATAACCAACTTTAACTTACAAGTGTACCTTCCAAGCACACATTTTACTTAAAATGGATGCAGCTCACAGTATTGGATATAACTATGGCTGGGAGAAAGCATAATATAGAAGAAAAAATTACTTACTACAGTAATATTGTTTCTTCCAGGGGATCTCTCATTATGCTTAGACATCTGCATTTCAGCCTTGCAGGTTGAAGTGCCAGGGGGCGTGAGGATAGAATTTAGAATGCAGTTTGAACTGCTGCCCGCTGGGTGTCACTGTGTTCTGCAGCTCAATGTCAGATCCTTTGTAGTTTGAACATAGGAACCCACCCACTCAGTATGCCAAGTTATCTTATGCTAAGACATGAAAAAAATTGTCAGAACAACAAACCTGGCCCCATGGCCAGGTATGTCAGTCCAATGAGTCTAGTATGAAAAAAAGAGTTTTGTGATTTGTGGAGAACAACAGTAAAGCTCAAGTAATTAGAAAACAGCAGTAACAACTGATTATTGTGTAACCTTTTCCTGGTTCTGGAAGGGGTGGTAGATTTAAGCATAATGAAGGATCCCCTGGAAGAAACAATATTACTATGGTAAGTAATTTGTTTTCAATCTTCAAGCCCTGGGAGTCTCTCATTATACTTAGATATTTGCAGACTATAAAGCAGTATTTTGGGAGGCTGAGAACATAATCTATTTTGGGAAAAGGCTTTGCAGAACAGTGGAGCCAAAACTGGCATCCCTTCTGGACTGTATGTCCACACAGTAGTGCTTCATGAAGGTGTGGATCGTTTTCCATGTAGCTGCTTTACAGATTTCCAGCAAGGGAACTTTCCTGACTGCTGTCCCGGAGGCGGCAGTGCCACGTGTGGAGTGGACTCGGAGACCTTGAGGTGGCTGCTTGACAGTTTTGGAGTAACGGAACTGGATGCATGCAAAAATCCTATAGTCTTCTCTGAAGCTGGTCTACCTTTCCCCACTGCATGACTGTGTCAATCAATCAGTCTTTATTTAGCTAGGTGAAACTCTACTGAGCAAGCTCATTTTCAAGGAGGGCCTGGTATGTAAGGAACAACTGGGTACTGGAGACCTATGGCCTTTAGTACGCTCAAGGTAATGTTTGAGAGACCTCTTGATGACCAAGCTGTGTAACTTCTGTTCACCAGCACTGGACTTCTCCGTAAAGAACATTGGGAGGATGATGGACTGGTTCAGGTGAAACTCAGTCACCACTTTTGAAATAAATTTTCTGGTAGTCCTAAGGACTACCTTATCCCTGTGGAACGTGATATAGTTTGGGTCAGTGCAGAGGGCTTGTAGTTCACACACCCTTCTTGCTGAAGTGATAGCCACTAGGAAGACCATCTTCCAAACAACATATTTCAAATCTGTGGAAGACACTGGCTCTAAGGGAGATTCCATGAGTTTGGCTATGTAAATGTTCAAATCCCATGGGGGGACTGGGTCCCTAACAGGTGGATACATATGCAGCAGGCTCCTGAAGAAGCGCTTGAAGATGGGGTAAGAGGCCATTGTTTTCTGCTTACCCACTGCCGTATAGGCAGATAACTGTGTAGTGCACCCTCAGGTTTGCAGGTGCAGGAGGTAGTCCAGAAATGTAGGCAGATCAACCTGAAGGGGGCTGAGATGGCTAGAGGCACAACATAGAGAGAACCTTTCCCATTTGGGCACGTTTTTCTAGTAGCTGGTTTCCATGACACTTTTACGACCTGGAGAACCTGACCTGAGAAATGATGGTCAACATATTCTAGCTCCTCAAGAACCAGGTTTTGAGGTGTAAGGACTCGAGGTTTGGAAAAGGTATTCTGTCCTGAGATGTTGCCAACAGGTTGTGTCTTGGGTGAAGTTCTATGGGCTACTTGACTGACAGAGCCAGCAGGTGGGAATACCAAGGCAGTCTGGAGCTATTAGGACCATAGTTGCAGGTTGACTTCTTAATTTCAGAAAGACACGAAACAGAAGAGGAAAGGGAGGGAATGCGTATAGGAACTTCCCTTTCCAGTCTAGAAACAGAGCCTCCATGGGGACTGTTTCTGCTGTTAGAGGCCTGTAACAATATAGGGGAAGCTGAAAGTTGTCTTTGGAGGCAAATAGATCGGTTTGGGGTGTGCCCCATCTCCCGAAAACTGTAGACAGCACCTGCTTGTTTAGAGACCATTCATGGTGGGCTTGACTGATCCTGCTGAGGCAGTTCACCAGGTCGTTGTCCTTCCCTGGGAGGTGGATCACTGCACCTTGAATGAGTAAATAAGACTCCAGATTTTCACAGCCTCTGTGCACAGCTTTGAGGATTTTGTGCCTCCCTGTTTGTTGTAGTACACGGTGGTGGTGGTGTCCTAATCGGAACAGGTTGGCCCTTCACCTGGAGTGTGAATGACTGAAGAGCTAGGAGGATTGCACATAGCTCAAAGAGATATATATTCTCCCTGGAATCCCACTGGGACCATACCCCATTTGCTGTGAGGCCTCCCAGGTGGGCGCCCCAGCCCAACATGGAGGAGTCTGTTGTCTGAACAGCAGTGGGGGGCCTGTGCCTAGAAAGGTACACCCTCTCTGAGTTTGTCCTAGTCTTTCTACCACTCCAATGCTCGCAGCAAGGTTTCTGTAACCAGTACCAGCTTGGAAAGGGGCAGGCGCTTTTGAGACCAATGGGCTCGCAAGTGGTACTGAATGTCCCGTATCTGGAATCTTGCACCTGGAAACATGGCTGTGGTGGAGGCCATATGCCCAATCAGTTGCAGGAAATGTCTTGCTGGTCTGGACTGACCAATGGCAAAAGAATATGCCAGGTCTAAGAGGTTCCACAACCTTCCCTGGGGTAGGAAAGTGCTGCCTTGAAGGGAGTCCAGTTACGTTCCTATGAACTCCAGTCTTTGTACTGGTTCTGTATGAGACATCTGTACATTTATGAGGAATCCTAATCCCTCTGTGTCCTTGGTTAGGAGGGAGGAATCATTGGCCTGTTGGTGTGACTTTCCCACGACCAACTAGTCATCTAAGTAGAGAAAAACCATCACCTCTTTTCTCTTCAGGCTGGTCGCTATTATGGCCAGGCACCTTGTGAACACTCTGAGGGCAGATGACAAGTTGAAGGGGAGAGCTGCGAACTGGCAGTGACCTGAGGGGATCCTGAATCACAGGTACTTCCTGGGTCCAGGTCTGATAGGGATGTGAAAGTATACATCCTGCAGGACCAGTTATGACAGCCAGTCTCCCTGTTGGAGGGATGGGATGACTGTAGACATGACCATTTTGAATTAGAATCTTGTTAAATGTTTGTTCAAAAATCTGAGGTTTAGAATGGGTCACCACTCCCCAATTTTCTTCTGTGAGAATAAGTACAGTACCTTGAGTAGAGACCCTTTCCCCACTGGGGTAGGGGTACTCTTTCTACCACATTTGCTTGTAGGAGTTTCTTCACCTCCAGTTCCAGCAGGATTTTTTTCTGCTGGAAGTGGAGGGAAAAAATGTCTGTGCACAGACAGTTTTGGCAACTGCTTGAAATGCAAAGAGTGGCCTTGGCCCACTACTTCCAGGACCCACTTGTCTGCAGAGATGTTTTCCCAGATGTGGACAAAATGAGCCAGCCTTCCTCCCACTGGCAATGGGTCAGTGACCTGGACACACATAGCAGAGATTCTGCTTTGGTTGAGCCCTACAGGAAGAGGCCTGGTCTGTCCTCCTAAACGCTCTTCTGTCCCTGCCCCTAAAGTAACTTTGTGAATAAGAGTAGTCATGGGGTATTTAAGGTCTTATGTAATGAGCCCTATCCCCAACTCCTCCTTCCCTGTGGCCTGTAGGATACAGAGGTCTTTTCCTTTTCTGTATTGCTTTTGTAGGTAGTTTTGTACTCTTGCATCTTTTTCATCCAAGCTTCCATTTTGTCACCGAAGAGAGAATTATTCTAGCATGGAAAATCCATGTCTTCTATCTGAGCATCATGAAACAGGTTGGCTGTCCTAACCCATGTAAACCTCCTAAGGGAGATGGCATGGGCCATGGACCTGGAAGCAGTTTTGTTTGTATCCACTGCTATGTGATACTGGTATTTAGCGGCATCCAGGTCTGTTCTGGCAGTGCCCATCAGGTCCTGTGCCTGGTCCCCTTCAATTTGCTCAGACTGTACTAGGACCGCATTCCAAAGGGCCTTCTAATACTGGACTGTGTCGGCCATAAATGGGACCCGTCTCAGGTGTAGGGAGACCACTGTATACATTTTATTCCTCATGCTGTCCAGTCTCCTGGATACCTTGTTGGGGGCCTTGGAAGAGAGTGATAACCTGGCCTTATGGCATGCAACTGCCTGGACTATGCCCTCATGGTTTGGTTGTGTACAGAGGTACCCTGCATCATGTTTGTCCAGTTGGTACTTCCTATTTTTTCTTGTCCACTCCAGGGATGAACATAGAAGATTGCAGTAGTTTGAGGGTTGTCCTCTTCAGTGCCTTGTGTTCCAAGAGGAGCAACCTGCTTGTGGGGGTATCCCCATCACATCCAAATATTCAGCCTCCTCGTCTGTCTTGTGTGACAGGAGAACCAAGGTATTTACTATCTGCCTCACAAAAGCATAGTGGGACGTGATATCCTCCTGTTCCCAAAGATGGGATTCAAAATCCTGACCGGGGGATTTTCCAAATCTAAAGAGTCCCTCTTGTCCTCCTGTTCCTTGTCCCCTCAGTCACCTGGGGCAAGGGGGCCCATTAATCCAATCCTGGCCCCCATCACTTGAAAAGCCTTTAACACTTTTAAAGCCCTTTCCATGTCTTCATGTGAGGACAGTATGACCTCATTCACTGGCATCTCCTTTTGCTCTTCAGCAGTAGAGGCAGTATCCATCCTAGCACTTAATCTCACCTTGTCTACTGGTGTCTCCTTTTGTCTTTCAGCAGGAAGGGCAGTGATTTTCTTTTTAGTTTAAGGCTTGCCACTGGCATCTCCTTTTGCTTTTCAGCAGGAGAAGCAGTGGGTTTCTTCATTGTTTGCTTTAAGCCATCCACTGGCATCTCCTTTGCCTTTCGGCAGGAAGGGGAGGTGACATGTTTCAGGTTCTGTTTCTTTTTCAAAGGAACTGAGTCAGAACCCAGCTCTGAGGTCCTCCTCTCCAAAGGTTCACTATGGGGCCTCGAGTTTGAGAAATGTGAGGTACCCTCTCCAGCACTGTTGGAAGACAAGGACATAGTGTGGCAGCTGTAGAGAGAGTTACCTGCCAAGAATCCCTATTTTTTTTGTAAACTGCCACAGCTTATATATCAGTGACAAAGAGGGGACAAGGTGAACTCTCTAAACCCTGGCAAATTAAGGTTTTCACAAAAGAAGCAAAATGCTGTACCTTTTTTATTTATTTAGTTATTTTTTTTTTTTTTTTTTTAACTGTCAACTGAGGAGTTGCGATTCTCCTAAAGTGAGGACCACTGATCGCAACATCAAAAAAAAACAGGGGAGGGAAGAAAAAAACAAAAAAAGGGTATAAAATTCCCTCCAAAGTAGAAATACGCTCTACTTTACTCTCCCCCTTCCCCAACTGTCACAGAGAAAAAGTCATGGTTCTCTGAAAGCAAGGATTGCTGAGGAGAATTGCGATGTTAGCAAGAAAAAAATATCCCAAATTAGAACATTTTTAAAAGTAATTACCCACAAGATAAAAGAAACAAAACCTGACACCAAAAGGGCAGAGCAAAAAAATAACAAAATGCTAGGTTACTTAATCCCACGATTGTCGATAAGTTGCCTGAGAAGAGCGAGAGCTCTACAGGATGACTTATTCTTGCTGGCAGAGAAGATGATCTGCCATTGAGCTGCAGAACGCAGTGACACCCAGGGGACAGCAGTTCAAACTGCATTCTAAATTTTGTCCTCTCACTCCAGGGCACTTCAACTTGCAAGGCTGAAATGCAAATGTCTAAACATAATGAGGGATTCCCGGGGCTTGAAATAAGCTGTTTTTAACATTTACTTTTACCCAAGACCCCGACTGACCTGACAGGACAATAAAGGTTTAAACCTATCCTGCTTACTCAGCAAGAGTTACTAATTATGTTTACCTGGAAGGACAACGGACAATTCAAATCAGTTTCAGTTGAAACTGTTCGTAGAGACATAACCAATAATTAAAAAGTTTCAGTTGAAAATGTTCCCAGGATAGAGGGACAGGATCACCTGCTTGTTAATTGTAATTGACCGTGTACATGATGCAAACCTAACCCACAATCTATAATTAACATCAAAAGCAGCTGCTTACGGACAAGTTTGTCAGCTGGGAAACGTGTTCTTCCTTGTACAAAACTGTTTCCCATACTCACTGGAAGCCTTGGTTGTATACCACAAACCAAGCATTATAAAACTGTCCTTGGCAAGAAGATGTCTTCCCAAAAGATCAAATATGGGCTCAATCAACTTTTGTCATCCAGCTGGGACTATGAAAAAGATTACATGAAAAGGTGCATAACAGAGACATAGCATAGCCCTTTTACTAATTTAAACTGCTGCATGATCCAAGAGTCCCCACCGCGATGCCAGCAAAGCAAGGCATCGTAATAATATTAGCTTGGTCAAGTGCACTGCTTGCAAAATGTGAAGCAGGTTTTTATTTTTTAATTTTTTGAGTATGTACCTTGGCATATTATGCATACAAGGATGAAAATGAGATCTGGAGAACAATCAAGGCTTTGAAGATTATTTCTATCCATCTGTTAGTAAGGACAAGACTAGCATCTCCATCATGCAGCAGTTCACCTAAATCATTTTCAACCTTATGTACATCATTGCTAATTTGAATGAGGTGTGTATCCTTACCATCTTGCAAAGATTGCTAATTTAAGGAGAAGGGAGCCATGCATGCAGCTGAAGAGACTTGAGACCTGGATGGACCAGGGTCCCCTGATCCTGGGTCAGCAAACCTCGTGATAGAGGATGAGGATGATTCCTCTAAATATTGTTGTAGAAGAGAGAACCGAAACTTACCTGGGCCAGAAAGGAGCAATCAGAATCATCCATGCTCCTTCTGAAGCTACTGTAGTTTCTGTAAGACTCGTGGAATAAGAGGAATTGGGGGAAAGGCACAGATGAATCTGTCCTTCCAGTCTAGAGACAGAGTGTCTCTCCAGAAAACGCCTCGCTCTGGAAAGAGTGAGCAGAAGACGGGAAGCTCTACGTTTAGAGGAGATGCGAACAGGTCGACCTGTGGTGTTCCCCAGAGTCAGAAGGTAGCTTCTAAGACCCCCTGGTCCAGTTCCCACTCGTGAGCCAGAGCGGACGAGCGAATTAGCTTGTCTGCCAAGGTGTTGTCGACTCCTGGAACATGCATTGCTGTGAGGTGAAGGTCGTGTTGTGTTACCCAATCCCAAACCCTCACTGCTTCCCTGCAAAGAGGGTAGGACCGAGTCGCCCCTAGTTTGTTGATGTACCAAACCACACACGTTGTCCGTCTGGACGGCTAGATGGCTGGGAAAAATGTAGGGGTGAAGGGCTTGGAGAGCATACAACACTGCCCGAAGCTCGAGCACACTGGTGTGCAGTGTCTGTTCGAGCTTGGACCAAGAGCCCTGGGTCCGATGAGGACCGAGATGGGCTCCCCAACCTTCGCCTGAGGTGTCTGTGGTTAGAGTCGGGGAGGACGAAGAAAGGAACTCCTGAAGCAGGTTCTTCGAACCATCCACCATTGCAAGTCTCAAGCATCGGCGAGGAGACTAGAACTGGGTGATCTAAGTCGTCCACTAACTGATCCCATTGGGAGTGAAGTGTCCACTGAGAAACTCATGTGAGGCGGTAGCGAGGACTGTCGGGATGGCAGCCTCCATGAGCCCGAGAAGGCGAAGAGCCGATCTTGCACTGACCCGCCTGCGGCTGTACAACAGACTTATCTGAGTCTGGAGGGTGGACGCCCCGTCTGGTGGCAGGAAGGCCCTGCCAATGGTCGTGTCCAGAATCGCCCCTATAAACTGTAGTCTCTGAGATGGGATCAAGTGAGACTTGGAATGGTTGATGGTAATACCCAGGCAGGCAGTAAGAGCGAGGCAGCGCAGGAGTTCCTCCCTGGACGAGGCTGCCAGAAGCCAATCGTCCAGGTATGGGAAAACCTGCACCCCCACCCCGAGTACACAGGTAGGCCACCACCATCGCAAGGCATTTGGTAAATACTCGGGGAGCAGAGGAAAGGCCAAACGGAAGTGCCTTGAACTGGTAGCGGTCCCCCTGGAATGCAAAATGAAGATATTTGCAGTGAGACGGGCGAATGGAAATGTGCAGGTAAGCATCCTGCATATCCAGAGTGCACATCCATTGTCCCAGTAAGGGGCAGGAGGGTCTGCAAAGAGAGCATTCTGAACCTTTTGTATTCCACAAAAAGATTCAGGGAACTAAGATCTAGAATGGGTCTTAGATCTCCTGTCTTCTTTGGGACCAGGAAGAAGTGGGAATAGTTACCCGTCCCTTGAAGATGAAGAGGGACAGGTTCTACTGCTTCTTTCAGTAACAGAGCTGAAATCTCTTCCTGGACCAAGAGAAGATGTTCCCATGAATATGAAGACTTTGGGGGGAGGTGGCGAGGCGGTTTCTGTAGAAACTCTATTGAGTGTCCTTCTGCGATCAGCTGTAACACCCAAGAATCTGATGTTATCCTCTTCCAGCCCGGAAGGTGGAGGGAAAACCTCCCTCCTACCGGTTACTCCAGGGAGTCTGAAGGCTGTGGGAGAGGAGAGGAGTCAGGTGGTGTGGGGCAGCACCACAGTTGAAGCACCCGCTGTTTTTTTGGGCGGGGGGGCTTAGCAGCTGTGGGGGCCCAATGTTTTGTGGCCTGCTTTCCCTGGGGTTTCACCTTGGGCCAATTCCGTCTTCGAAAGGGACGACGCCACAGCTGGTGGGGATGGTACATGGAGTCAACGGACTCTAGTGCCATCCCCTTCTCCTGCAAATCGGTGGTGATGTCAAAGCACCGACCCCCGGAAGGGCGCTTCCTGGATAGCAGACTGCACTTCTGGGACCAACCCTGACACTCGGAGCCAAGCCTGATGACGCTAGCCAGCGGCGAAAGCTGAGCCCCGTCCAGCAGTGTCCACTGCATCGTAGGTCGCACAAAGCATGTGTCAACTGGCCGAACGTGCAGAGCGGACAAGATCAGCCAACTCCTGCTTGACCTGAGAGTCTGGTAGGGAGTCCAACTTGGCTTCCACCTGGTAAGAATGGCCTTCTGGTAATCTCCCATATGATCGACATAGTTTAGGGCCTTGATCCCCAGCGTGGAAGAAGCAAAAATCTTCTTACCATACTGGTCCAGTAGGTGGGATTCTTTATCAGGTGGTGACAAGCTAAGGTGTTTTGGGTTAGCCAACCGGCCGGCAGCGGCTTTAATCACTACCGAGTCAGCACGAGGGTGAGAATCTAAGAAGTCAACACCCTCGGGAGCCTGGTATAGCCTGTTCGACTTCCGCGGAAGTGGGGCTAGAGCTGATGGCTGTTTCCAAATGGTGGTAACAAGGTCGGCATGAGGCAATATCCAGGGTGGCACCAAAGTGGGAGCTGTCATGGGCAGATCCAGATGCTCGGCAAGTTTCAACCGCTGAGGGTCTGGTTCCAAAGATTGCCATTGATGAACCTCCTGGATTTTGCGTAGCAACTCCGTAAAGGAAGGATCTTCCGGAGGTGACTTCGAAGGAGTCCTTGGCCTGGGCTTTGACGGGCAGCGTGGCTCGTTGTCCCTTTCCGAACAACCGTTGGAGGAGCCCGAGGGGGAAGAGGAGAAAGACTCCCTTTCCCGACCCGGGGGAGGAACGGGCCCCTTGGGAAGTACCCGAGGAAGCGTATCCTGCCCCATTCTGGACCCAGAGGGAATAGCCCTGGTGTCCGGAGGTGGTGAGGGACTGTGCCACTGTGGACGTACAGGAACCTGGGTTGGCACCATCGTCAGTAGGCAGCTCTCCACCTCCCTGGTGAGCTGAGCCTTGGCCTCAGCCCACCAGGAGGCCAGAGTCTCCTGCAAATCCACCAGCAGCTGAGGGGGCGGTGGAGGAGGAGGGGGATAAGGGTATGGATTATATCCATACGGAGAGTATCCAAAACCCGGGGGCGGAAAACCAGGCGTTGGGTACTGTGGCGCCGGGTACTGTGGCGTCGGAAAGACTGGCGTCGGGTATGTGGTCCCGGATACGACGGCGTCAGATAGGACGGAGGGTATCCGTGAGCTGGAGCTGCTGGAGCAGACTGCCCAGCCGGCGGCCTCACGGCCGGGTCCAGGTTGGAGGGCCCGGAGTTGGGGTGACATCCGGGAGCGGGATGTCAGCCGGAGTCGGTAGAACCGGTGTCGGAGCCGGCATCCAGGGAACCGACGTCAGATCCGGTGGACCTAAAGGTGGACGGTCTGACGGAGGAGGAACCCCAGCGTCGCCCGGGGATGGAGGGGAAAAATCCCCAGGATTGGGCTTGGGGGACTCAGGGTCCCCAGAGGGCAGTGAAGTCTGCGGAGAACAGGGGATGACGGACGGGGGGTCCGTCGTCAGCTCTTTCGCTGACCAGACGCCGGACGAACCGCGACTTGGGGACCTCCCAGAGGCAGACCGAGGAGGAGGATGATGATCTGCCTGGTCCAGCGGGAGAGGGCACGCCGCTCAAGGGTCGCTGAACCACCGCCTTCTCCGCGACGCCTGAGGAGCCGACGCTCATTACCCAGGCCGATCGCACCAGTAGGCCGCCAAGCTATGGCCGGAACTGGGGGCGGAGGCCTCCAATTGCCCAGAGGCGCCCGAAAGGCCCGAGCGCAAGCCAGACGGGAGGGCCGACGCCGCCTCAGAAGCCTCCGAGGCAGCCGCAGTGGAGGAGCCCTTGTCCTGGTGCCTCTCCTTGTCTTTCTTCTTCCGATGGTCTTCCGGGGAAGTGGACGCCTGCCTCAGTCTTTTTTTAGCTCCTTCTCCATAGAACTAGTCTTTTTCTTCAGGATGTGGGCTTCCAAGGATTGCTGCCACCTTTTCTGGGTAGCCGGGTTGAAGCTGAGGCAGTGATGGCACTTCTCGACCGGGTGATCGGGGCTTAGACAGAACAGGCACAGGGAATGGCCGTCCTTGTGTAGGAGTTGGGCGCCACATGAGTTGCACTTATTTTTGTGCTTGGAGGGTGTAGGGGACGACATACACCGACGGATGTACAGACAATTGGATGAAAAAGGCAAAAATACTTGGTAAAACAAATGAAGGGAGGCTGATGAAGCGAAGAACTTTTCCGCAAGGCGCTGCACAAGCTAACGGCAGGAAAGAACTGGAAGGCTGGAGTCAGGGACTGCCCCTTTATACCGATGTCTCTTGACACCAGTCACCTGACGTGGGGGCGGTCCCTCGCCAGGGACTGCTAGCTAGAAATTTTTCCGTTGGGTCCTGCCGCCTGCCGACGTCAGTCCTATATATAATTACCTACTGCAAGAACCCTCTCGAAGTAAGATCTACTTTGACAGTCGGCAGACACCATTTAGTACGCTGAACTGGCCAGGAGCTGGTGAGGTTCACTTGCATCCAGCTGGTTGCTTTGATGTTTCTATGCTTCTCAGGCACATAACCACAAACGGGAATATCATCATCATAGCTACACACACAACTGTAGCCTTTGACAGAGGAACATGCAGTATATAGGGCTCTCCACACCTGCTTGACAGGGTGGAACACCAGGAGCTGTGGTAAATCTAGTTGTTCCTTGTACATGTCATCATCTACGTATCCCATGGCGTGGACAGTTTATCAAATACTGAGGTAGCAGGGTCAAGGATGGGCAAGGACACAGTGAAGGAGATATACAGTGTATCTTTAATCGAGCATGATCCAGGAGTATAACATGGGCCTCTGTTGGGATATGGTATTACTGACCCAGGTTCCAGGTGGTGCTAACAAAGGCCTCTGGCAGTTTAACACATGTCCAGTCTATCCAGCCACATTGGGAACAATACCACTCGGCCAGCTGTTCATCCTTGATGAGGTCTGGGATGCGGCCATTTTCCATATCCTGCAGCAAATTAGTTACTGAGTCAGAACATAACCACCACAGGCTATGAGAATGATCTCGACCTTTCCTATTCGTCCTTACTTCTTTATTATTGATCTCAAATAATCTGGTTATTTTTGCTCGAGTCTCATTAAATAAATTAGCAATATTGGACACTGTGAATTTTTCCTCCTGTGCAAGATCGTCAAGACCATGCAGCTCAGGCTTCTCTACCATCTGGGCATTAAGTTTCAAAATACCCAATATCACTTCTTACTTGTTCTAATATCTGCCCTAATTCAAACTGACATACTTGAACCAAACAGACCCGATAGAGACCCAACAATTCCATCCACGCCCCTGTAGATGCCTAGACTGGAATGTGCCTTGTTGTGAAATGGTTTCTTGCCCAGCTACAGGATCTTGAGCTCACTGTTGTGTAGGTTGCTATCATATCAATTAATACAGAGGCATAAAATAAGGCGACATTTGTCTGGACACAGTGTCCACATTCTGCCATATTCCAATGAGAAAGATTCAAAGCAAAAGGCACATGCATAAACAGAACACTAATTATCAAAGTCCCAGGTATGGAAGTAGCAGTGAATCCACTAGGTTGTTCTGGTTCCACCCTAGCACACAGTACATCTGTTGACAAGGTTTCAGTTACTATAGTAAAACTGTTCAATGGCTATGATGCAATATGGGTAGATGGCAGTAGAAGGTGATCTCTTAACTACTAGTGTTATGCTCCCATTAGCAAATTCCACTCCATCACTCTCCCAGATTTCATATGTATTAAGTATAACACAGAGTCCTGCATCATTAATCAGTAAGGAGGCATTATTTGCAAATCCTGTTGTCCTCCCAGTATATCGACTGAGATGAAATTATTCATATTCCTTGGGAGTGGGTGTGGACCAAATTAAGTTAGCCTTTAATCAGTTATAGCCCCACACTATAACGGGAGTCTCTTGTGCTGTATAGGTTACTGGAAGTAACACAAACTACAGTCTGATGGATATGCAGTTGTAAACATATTAAATTCAGGTGGACTGCACCCCCACAGAACCATCAAAATTGGTAGTCACACTGGAGGCATTCTGAAACAAAAGAACAGAAACAGATGAGGGAATCCTGTCTCCTCCCCATAAAGGGAGGGGCAGAGGAGCTGGAGGTTCCTCTGCCAGCTGCTGGAGCAGAGGGAACCATAGCTGGTGGGGCCAGAAGAAAAACTTACTCACCTTAGTAATGTTGTTTCTTCTAATGGAGTCTTGATGTATTCTAACTATCGCAGTGATCCCCAACCTTTGAACTACCCCGGAGAACAAAGAGTTAACTTTCCATGCAAGGCATGGAACGCTGAGCTTGAGCTTGGTTGAAGCCTCTGTCAGCTGTTGTTTGAGCCCCAACCGTCAGATCTTTACGAGCTATACTCACTGGGAGTTCTGTGTGGAAACTGTAAACTCACACTAGCCAACTGGCAACTAAATTTGATAAAAAAAGGGTTTTTTTCGGTTTCAAAGCAAAGACTCAAGTCAGACCCCCAAAAAACACAAACACACACCCCAAAATAAAGGAGGGTGAGAAAAAAGGGGCACCTCTAGGTGCCAACACTGCTCCTGCCCACCCACATCCCAAAAACCAGGTTCTGATAGGTGAGGCGGGGGGAGGTCAGAATACATCAAGACTCCATTAGAAGAAACACCATTACTAAGGTGAGTATTTTTTGCTTCAAACATGAAGTCTTGATGTATTCTGACTATTGCAGACTACCAAGCAGTACCTCCATGGAGGAGGGACAGAAACTACTTTGCGAATAGGCTCTGAAGTACTGCTGTGCCAAACCGAGCATCACTCCTAGCCTGGATATCCAGAGAGTAATGCTTGGTGAAAGTACGGACTGTTTTCCAGGTGGTTGCTTGACAAATGTCTAAGATAGGAATATCCCTGGCAGCAGCCAGGGAAGCAGCTGTACCTCTAGTAGAGTGAGCCCTCAGGCCTGAGGGTGGGATTCTACACAAGGCATCCTACAAAAGGGGGCGGTCCCTCAGAATCCCCAGTTCTCCTGCCGGAGACTCCCGGCCGCTAGATGACATCAGAAGTGGAGACTGAGGATCCGCCATCAAAAAGTAATTAGAGCGGTGTTAGAAACACCTAATCCTAGGAGAAGGATATCGGAACAACTCTACCTCCAGAGGGGATGGTGAGAGGGAAACTACCTGCTGCAAGACCTGTTCTCAAAGATCTACTGTTACGGTAAATTTTTACATAACTGTACAACCTTACTTCGAGAAACAGCTCTTGCAGCAGATTACACCATTAGGACTGATGCCCAAGCAATACTGGAAATCCCTCACACGAGGGAGGAGGCTAGGTAGAGATTGCGAGTTGGACCGAAGGCTAGGACAGGAGTCCCTGAAGGACTGCTAGACCAAAACCAGCTCTTCGCCTTGATGCAACATCCAGGCTATAATGCCTCATAAAGGTGTGCACAGTGCTCCAAGTAGCTGCTGCACAGATGGCTGAAGTGGACACGTTCTTCATGGCCGCAAAGGAGGTAGCCACCCCCCTTGTGGAATGACCCTTAACCGAGCCCGGTAAGGGTTTGTTACGCTTCTGGTAACAGAACGTGATACAATGGATGAGCCACCTGGACAGCGATTGTTTAGAAACGGGAGCTCCCATCATCCTGTGGGCGAAGAAGACGAACAGCTGGTCAGATTTTCGGTGGTGTCTGGTTCTGGTCAGGTAGTATCTTAGACACCTATGCACATCCAAAGTGTGCAACAGGGCCTCTCCTCTATTAGAGTACTTAGGAAAGTACACTGATAAGTCTATGTCCTGATTAAGGGTAAGAGCTGAGACCACCTTAGGTAGAAACTTTGGATTTGTTCGTAGGGACATTCTGTCCTGGTGAAAAACCAAATAAGGTTCTTTGCACATCACTGCATGAAGTTCAAAAATTCTTCTGGCCGAAGTGAAGGCAACTAAAAATAATGTCTTCCACGTAAGGAGACGAAGCTCACAATCCGCAACTGGTTCAAACGGTGGCAGCATAAGCTGCTCCAGGACAAAGGGTAAATCCCATGGAGGAATAGGGTCCTTAATCAGAGGTCTAAGGTGGAGAACACCTCTCAGGAAGGCTCGTGCTGTGTCCAACTGAGTTATGGGATGTTGGCCTAGAGGTGTGCGAGAGGCTGAGATGGCACAAAGGTGTACTTTAATAGAGGAGTAGGCCAAGCCTGCCTGAGAGAGAGAGACAAGAGGTAGTCCAAGACCGACCTTTCCAGACAATCGGGGAAAAACCCCGTGCCTGAGCCCAGAGGCAAAATCTGTGCCATTTCATGGCGTATGTAGCGTGACTGGCCGGTTTTCTAGCAGCCGCTAGAGTATCTGCTACCTCTTGTGAGACCCCATACCGCATGATGGCTATGTCTCTAGGAGGCAGGCGTGCTGGTTCAGAGATCGAAGGTCCGGATGGACCAAAGAGCCTGTGTCCTGAGACAATAGGTGAGAGCTGATTGGCAGAGGCACCGGAGGTTCCTGGGACAGCTGGTGCAGCAGAGGGAACCAAATCTGTCTGGGCCAAAACGGCACGATAAATATCAGCGTCGCTTGCTCTCTGTGGAGTTTCAAAAGGACCCTCTGGACCAATGGGAAGGGAGGAAATGTGTAGAGGAATCTGCCCGTCCAGGAGAGGGACAACACATCTCGCCAGAAAACACCAGGCCCTGGATCTAGCGAGCAGAAATTGGCAGTTTTGCGTTGTGTGGGGACGCACAAAGGTCTAACTCTGGTGTGCCCCATCTGTGAAACAGATCCTCTACTACCTCCTGGAGTAGTTTCCACTCGTGGACTCTGGCTTGCGATCGACTCAGGCTGTCTGCGATGACATTGTCGACTCCTGGGACATGAACAGCAATGAAGTTTGCGCTGTGTTGTAGTACCCAATCCCACACCCTCATAGCCTCCCTGCAAAGCGGGTAGGAATGGGTGCCTCCTTGTTTGTTGAGGTAATACATCACACCGGTATTGTCTGTTTGTAACAGAAGAGTACCCGGTGGGATCTCTGACTGGAAAGCCTGCAGGGCGTAAAGAACTGCTCTCATTTCCAAGATATTTATGTGGAGATGAGCTTCTGGGTGTCCACGAACCCTGAGACTTGACCCCGTCGAGGTGTGCTCCCCAACCGAACCCTGAGGCGTCTGTGGAGAGCGTCACAATCGGAGACAACGCAATGAAGAGGATCGCCGCCAATAGGGTCTTTGAATCTAGCCACCACTGCCAATCCTGGATTCCGGCCTTCGTGATCCGAACTGGGAGCTGCAAATGGTCTTGCTTCTGATCCCTTTGAACCCGTAACATCCACGGGGTCACCCGTATGTGGAGATGGGATAGCGGGACTGTTGCAATGGCCACAGCCATATGTCCGAGCAGACAAAGGACCAGTCTGGCTGGGACAGTCTTCTTTGCTAAGATATCCCTGATGAGGGATCTGATGTGTTCCGCTCGGTCCTGGGGCAGAAAAGCTTTCCCTTGGACGGTGTCCAGAACTGCGCCTATGAACTGCAGATTCTGTGATGGAACCAAGCGTGACTTCTCCTGATTGATAATGATGCCCAACGTCTCGAACAGAGACTGAGTACAGTAAATGGCGGACATCATGGCCTCCCAAGAGGGTGCCATGAGAAGCCAGTCTTCCAGGTAGGGGAACACGTAGTGGCCTTGTCTCCTTAGAGCCACTGCTACGACTGCCATGCACTTCGTGAACACCTGAGGTGCAGATGACAGTCCGGAAAGGGAGTGCTCGGAACTGATAATGGTGGCCTAGAAATTCGAAATGTAAGAACTTCCTGTGCGCTTGAGTAATGGGTATGTGCAGGTAAGCATCCTGCACGTTCAGGGACGCTAGGAAGGCGCCCTGCTTGAGCATGGGTATCAGACCAGGAAGGGTCACCATGCGGAAGCGTCTGTAGAGGACCGAAGCGTTGAGATCGCCAAGATCCAGTATCGGACGGAGGTCCCCTGTCTTTTTGGGAACCAGAAAGAAGTGGGAATAGTAACCTGCACCTCTCTGGTTCCTCAGTACGTGCTCTATAGCTTCCTTTCCTAGAAGCGCGAGCACCTCCTGCTGTATGAGCAGTGCGTGCTGACCCGAATAACGGGAAAGCAGGGGAGGTCTTGATGGTGGGTGGTTGAGGAATTCTATAAAGTGACCTCCCTTGACCATTTAAAGTACCCACCGGTCGGTGGTAATCGACTGCCACCCTGAAAAGTGGCGAGCGATGCGACCCCCGACCTTTTCTGCCCGTTGATTCAGAGGAGGGGCGGGGGCTGGGAAGGTGTCACGCTGTGGCAGCGTTGGTTCCCTCAGGCTGGGCCGGGTTGGTATACTGCTGACCTCTGCCTGGGGAAGATTTGGACTGGGCATTACGATGGAAAGTGCCCCTTTGTTGCTGGCCGGAATGTGGCTGCTGTCATTGTTGCCGGCTGCGAAAATAGTTCTGGTTCCTACGACAGGAACCAGATTTGGATCTGTACATGGCCTGCACAGACCTTACTGCCTTCCCAGCGTCCTGAAGCTTGGTGATAACCTTCTCTGTGTGTTCACCAAACAGGACTTCTCTGTTGTACGGGACATCAAGAATACTTTTCTGTACGTCCGGGGTAAAACCAGAGACGTGCAGCCAGGAGCGTCTCCGGAGACAGATACCCGAAGCTGCGCCTCTGGCAGACGAGTCTGCAGAATCGTATGCAGCTTGTAACACTTGGGTCCCCACATCTGACTTCGTGCGGGGGAGGTTCAAGAGCTCCGCCTTCTGTTCGCCATCCGGTAGCTTATCAACTAGGTCCTGACCCTGTTCCCTCAGGGCATTCTGAAACTGAACCATATGAGACAGATAGTTCAGGGACCTGATGGAGCATGTAGCAGCCCGGATACATGCACCTACCCAGGGCATCCAACTGCTTGGATTCCTGGTCCGGTGGCTGTATGCTCAAATGCTGTGGTTGTTGGGACCTGTAACGAGAGGCCATAATGACCAGGGAGTCAGCCAGAGGTTGTTGCGCCAAGTACTGGTCTTCTTTCGGGGCCTTGTACAGGCAGTCAGCTTTCTTCGGCACAGTGGGGGTGGAGTGCGGACGCTTCCACGCAGCCTTGGTGACGTCCGCGAAAGTATCCACCAAGGGTGGCACTACCACAGAGTTAGGATCCTTCTGCCAAAGGTAACGAGCGAGGCGCTGTCTCTCTGGGACGAGATCTGCCAAATCCCATCCCATGTTGTCCTGGATGTGCCTCATAATCTCAGAAAAGGAGGAATCATCCAGCGGTGACCTGGGCAGGTCTTGTGGGTCTGGTGATGGGATGCCGAGTGGAGAAGAAGATCTGGAGGTGTCTGAAGTGTCCGGTCTAGAATCCTCCCCATGCGAAGTGGACTGTCGGCATCTGGGTTCCTTAGGGCTGGGAGACCCAGAGGGAGATCTTGTAGGAGGCCTTCTCCGTTCCTTGGATCTTCCCCTAGGAGGTGGAGTGTGCTCCTTGGGGGTTGGTGGTAGTCCTGCTGGTCCTTGTGGTGGAGGAGGGACAGGAGGTTTAACTGGGATCACATCCATCTTTATTGTGTCCCACCAGAAAGTAAAGAGATCTTTGACTTCTTAGATGTTCATACCCGACGACGGCTCTGGCGCCGGTGTCGGGCATCTGGTCCAAAGGCATCTCCGGGATGGGCGAAGGCTCCTGTGGAAGCCCAGCATCCTCACTGTCGCCTGCCCGATTCTCAGGCAATGTCAGATCCTCCTCTGTGGAGTCCCGGTGACAGGTGAACGTGTCACCGACGTCGGGTGCTTGGCCGATGTCTTCAGCTCTGGCGAACGTCTGACCAACTTCAGATGTCTGGCCGACGTCGGGTCCGTCGTCCGCTTCAGGGACGTCAGGTCCTTAGTCTTCCTAAGCGGGGATCTGGACCCCTGGGAGGCTGGGATACCGATCTGGAGTTGGAGTCCCAGCGTCGGTCTGAGGAAGAAGACTTGGCGACGGTCTGAAGACTTCGAAGAGGCCCGGGAGGGAGTGGAGGAAGGCGAAGGCCTGGAAGTCTTGATAGGGTGCAGAGAAGCCGAAGAGCTGCCCGAAGCCTTAATCCTTACCAGAGGGGGCTGAGAGTAAGCCCTGGAGGGAGAGCGGTCTGAGCACGTGGAGCCTGAGCTGGTGTGCGAGTCCGAGGCCCGGTTAAGCGATCTGGACCTGGCCCTTTCCCGATGCTTGTCCCAGTGTTTGTGGGCCTTTGAGGTAGATTCACCTCTGGAGGAAGATTCCTTATCCATACTGTGTAATTTTTCTTCCAAGAGGAACCCCTGAAGTGCCTTCTGGCGGCGGATCCTGATGAGACTATTAAACCCGACAGAAGGAGCAGGCCTTGGTGTTGTGGTCCGGGCCTTAGCACCGCAGGCAGGACGAATGAGGATCCTTGAAAGGGATCTGCTAGCCGCAAGCACACTAGGAAGGATGTCCTTCTGAAGGAGTGAGATGCCGACATTTAGTGTTGGTAAAACTGTAAAGTTCTAAGTCGTCGTGCGCAAGAGTGAGACAGTGAGGCCGATGCTGGTGAGTCGACATCGAGAAAAGAACTGGGAAATACACCTATCCAAGGCCAGCTATTTCAAATCCGAACTGCAGCAAGACAGCAACCCTGCCTCCTTCTGGGAAGTGATCCACATGCTCCTCGATCCGCCCACCTAACAAACATGCCCAGTCCTCAAAATAGATGGCTCCCCGGCTCTGACCCTGTCTCAGTGGCCCAGGTCTTCAATAAGTTTTTCGCCTCCTGTGCTCTTCCTGATCACACCCTGGCTGGCCACCTGACCCCCCTCCTGCCAAGCCAAACCACATCTCACCACTGGTTGAGTTTCTGTTCCCCCTCTTCTCCACCCTGGAAGTCTACATCTCTCATCTCTCTTAACCCCGTTAAAACGAAAGCTGATGATCTTCCATCCACGACTTCTCCATATCTCAGCCCCTGCCATAGTCACGCCCCGCGACCCATATTCTAAACCTCTCTCTACCTCCACAGTCCCTAAAGCTTGGAAATCAGCCAAGGTGATTCCACTCCACAAAGATGCTGACCCATTGTCCCCTAGTAACTACCAGCCAATCTCCCTACTCCCCTCCCTTACCAAGGTACACTCTAAACTCTGAATTCCTTGCTGCCAATAATTCTCTTTCCCCAGTACACTCCGGCTTTAGAAAGCAGCACTCCACCACCTCCTCCTTGTTGCAGGTCACCGAATCCATTTTCTCAGCCATGAACCAAAGTCATGTCACTGCTGCCACTTTCATTGGCCTGGCTAAAGCTTTTGATTCGGTTTCACAAATCCTCAACTTCACAAGATCAAATCAATAGGTCTTGCCAACCCTGCAGCAGCCTGGTTCTGTTCATACCTACAGGACAGGCGCCAATCTGTCCAAATCGGCGATGCTATCCACTCCGGGGTTCCCCAGGGTTCCATCCTTGGTCCCATCCTTGTCTCTATCTTCATAAATGATCTTCCCTCTGTCTGCAGTTCCACAAACCTGCACATGAATACGGATGACACTGTCATCTTCTTCGGCCTTTCCTTTGCAGACCCCACTCCAGGGTGATTTCAATCTTGTCCAGTCTTCGTTCCAAGCAAACCAACTGAAACTAAACACAAAAAAAACTGTTACAATGCTATTCGGCTCCAAACAGAAACTTGCCTCCCTTAAATCTCATCCATTCTTCACAACTCTAATTACTTTACTTTTTTCCTAGGGTCAGTTCCGTCATGTTTACTTCCGCCCTGGTCTTGGCCCCTCATGCCTCCGCATCCGAATTTGTCAGCGTTCCCCGGTCACCCCTGGCTTACCCCCAGAGGGCAGGGGTGCAGTGACTTCCCCAAGGTCGCCCCACAACTAATATCTCGTTGGGGAGCTGACCTCGGATGCTGATGAGACCCCAAGGGGAGGGCATCACAGAGACGGACACAACCCAGCTACTTCTTCCCTATTTCTTAAGGGACGGGGACGTGCAATGACGACCAGCGTCCACCCCACCCCTTAGAATCCAGATGTCGGCATCACCAGCGTTCAACCCAGCCTCCGCTAGTGTCACCCAGACACGAACATTCACCCAACCCTCCCCCGGAGAGGGCCGTCTGGGCGCTCCATCTCCCCGGCCCTCAGGCGAGCCGAATCCGTATCGCCGCCACTACGCGAAATCCAATCGCATGTATGGTCGGCTCATTCTTCACAACCCTAGATGCCCCCCCCCCGCCGATACTATCCCAGCATTTAAGTACCTGGGAGTCTGGCTGGACAGCTACCTAGACTTCTCCACTCACATCGACATAATTTGCATAAAGCTCTGGCCCAAACTCAACGTTCTTTACCACCCCAAAGACAGCCTCCCTCTCCCCACCAGACGCAAACTGGTTCTCAAAGCAATACTGCCTGTCCTTGACTATGCTGACGTAGTCTATAGCACGGCCCCTGCCACATCCCTTAAAAAGCTGGACACTATCCTGAATTCCTTCTGCCACTTTGCAACCACCTCCTCCCCCCTTATGCACCACTGCCTCCTATATGCTCCCCTCTCCTTGACCCCAATACACCGTAGCTTGACTCACTATGCTTCCCTTGTTGCCAAGTTCTGGTTTGGCACTCTCCCCCCCACCTCTTCCACCGCCTCTCACAAGCTGCCACCACCTCCAACTCCTTTTGCCACAGAGACGCCTGCACCTTCTCTATCCCTCGCCCCCCCACACCACTGCCGGCCTTCTCTTACTGCTTTCCCCCTTCTCTGGAACACTCTATCCTCTTGACCTGCGTCTATCCACCTCCCCCTTCCTCAAAAAGACTCCTCAGGCTCCTCCCCCCACTTTTGTGTCTCCAGTGCTCCTCCTCTACAGACACCACCTCACAGGTGGCTGACCCTCTTTGATGCCCAAGCCTCTCTCTCTGCCTGCCCCATCCTTGTGGTGTATTTATCCATCTGCCTCAACGCACTCTGCAATTGCATTTATTTTTCAGGAACCTCCTCCAGGAATTCTCAAATTAGTCTTGCACTTTAGGCTTCATTAATGTTACTGTCCCGTGCCTGTTGTACCCACCTGCCTACTGCATCTTTCACCATAACGGTCTTCCCTAGTCTTACTATATATATTGTAATTATGCTGATTTACCTCTGCACTTGCCCTTTCCTGGGTCGCACCAGAAAACGAGCCTCGTTCATGGTGCTTTTCTCGGTAACCAATTTTTAAATAAATAATACACCACTTCTAGAACTACTGTTACAGGTGAGTAACCTGTTTTTCTACAGACATGAATATGAAGATGTATCCACACTAAAATACAGTTACGTAAGAACTTACCACAACAGTAGATATTCGAGAGGAGCTCTTGCAGCAGGCTATAACAGTTAGGACTATGCCGCAGGCACTAGGACCCTCCGGAAACTTCTCAGCCAGCAGTACCAAGCAGAGACCGCCCCTGACGCCAGCCCCACCACATCAGCCCTGGAGATAAAGGGGGCGGACCAGCTCCACTTCAGTTCCCAGGCCAAGGCCCGTGAACAAGCCCCGACAAGAGAAGGAGACAAAGTACTAGAAGATATAGATGAAGATCTGCACAACTCGAGGAGTAAGGCAGGTGGGAAAGTAACGCCTGCTGCAAGAGCTCCTCTCGAAGATCTACTGTTACGGTAAGTTCTTACATAACTGTACCATCTTACTTCGAGTGGGAGCTCTTGCAGCAGGCTGTAACAGTTAGGACTGAATACAAGCAGTCCCATGCCAAAGAGGTAGTCGACCCCGGGAGGTGGAAACACTGACTCCAGAGGCATAGAACAAAAGCCCTGCAAAACAGCCAGACCAAAACCAGCACGGCATCTGGAGACGATATCCAAGCTGTAATGCTTGACAAAGGTATGCACAAAGTTCCAGGTTGCAGCCGCACATATGTCCCTTATGGAGACATTTCTCAGGAGGGCCAAAGATGCAGACACTCCCTAGTGGAGTGACCACTGATTGGACCCAGTAGGGGTTTATTGTACTTTTCATAGCAGAAGGATACACAGTGGACGATCCACTTCAAAAGCATCTGCTTGGTCACCGGTTTGCCTAAGCATTGTGGTGCAAAGGCCACAAAGAGTTGTTCCAACTGACGGTGCGTAGCCGTCCTTTTGAGGTAATACCTCGACGTCCAATGTGTGAAGGAGAGCTTCCCTCTATTAGATGGGGAAGGGAAATGGACTGGAAGGTCAACCAACAGACTGAGAGTCAATTCTGAGACCACTTCTGGAAGAAACTTAGGATTTCTCCTAAGGGAAACCCTTTCCCTGTGGAAAACTAAATACGGCTCTTTACACATCAGAGCCTGAAGCTCTGAAACTCTTCGAGCTGAAGTAACAGCAACCAAAAAACACACCTTCCAGGAAACGAAACGCAGCTCACAATCCGCTGCCGGTTCAAAAGGAGGGAGGGTAAGATTCTCCAACACAAAAAGGAGGTCCCAGGGTGGGATAGGATCCCTAATGGGAGGTCTTATATGCAAACTTCCCCTCAAAAGGTTGCGGGCTACATCCAACTGTGCCAAGAACTTGTCTCCAGTCAGAGCATGATAGGGGGAGACAGCCCACATATCCACCTTAATGGAGGAGTAACTCAGGTCATGTTGGTACAAGGAGAGGAGGTACTGTAACGCGGAGTTCACTGGACAGGTGACTGGGTCCAAATGCTGTGACGAAGCCTACAAACAAAACCACTTCCATTTCATAGCATAGGCGGAGTGGGTGGAGGGCTTCCTCACAGACACTAGGACTGCCGCTACCTCCGGGGAGACCCCGTATCTTTGTTAGGCTACATCTGAAGGAGCCAAGCATGCAGATGTAAGGAACTGAGGTCCAGATGGACCAGCGACCCCTGTTCCTGGGATAGCAACTGCGAGCATATAAGCAGCGGAGTTGGAGGTTCTGTGGATAACCGCTGCAGAAGTGGGAACCAAATATGCCAAGGCCACCAGAAGGCTACTAGAAGAAAAAATTACTCACCTTAATAATGTTGTTTCTTCTAATGGAGTCTTGCTATATTATGACAATTGCAGCGAGTCCCCATCTTCGAACTGCTCCGGAGGTGAAATAGTTAACTTTCCATGCAGGCATGGAACTTAGAGCGCGAGCTCGGTTGAAAACTCTGTCTGTTGTTCTTCAAACACAAACTGTCAGATCTTTATGAGCTAAAACTCACTAAGGCTCTGTGTGGAAGCTGTAAACCTACACTAGCCAACTGGCTACTAACATAAACACTCATTTTTAGGCCCAAAACAAAGACTCAAGTCAGTAGACCCAAAAATGCAAAAACACAACACCAATTCACCCAAAAGGAAGGTGAAAAAACAACAAGGTGGGCATCAAAAAGTGCCATCCCTGTACTGCCCACCCACATCCCAAAAAAAGGTTCTGAGAGGGGCAGGAGGGAGGTCATAATATAGCAAGACTCCATCAGAAGAAACAACATTACTAAGGCGTAGTAATTTTTCTTCAAACAACATGAAGTCTTGCTATATTATGACAATTGCAGACTATACAGCAGTACTTCTATGGAGGAGGGACAGAACCTACTTAGGGAATAGGTCAAGCACGGTGTGCTAAACTGAGCATCACTCCTAGCCTGATGTCCAGGGAGTAGTGCTTGGTAAAGTGTGAACTGTTTTCCAGGTAGCTGCTTGACATATTTCTAGAATAGGAATGTCTCTGCAGTTCAGAGGGAAGCAGCTGTACCTCTGGTAGAGTGAGCCCTCAGGGCCTGAGGGGGAACTTTACCCAACTCTCGTAGTAGAATTGGATACAAAGAGACAATCCACCTGGCAATGGATCTTTAGTGGCTGGCTTCCTTTACCAACTTCGGCCATAAGTGAGGAACAGCTGGAGGGAGTCAAACCCATGACCCTTGGTAAGCTCTCTATGTAATAACTAAGGGCTCTCTTCACATCTAGGCTGTGCAGCTTCCTCTCACCAGAGGAGGAGTGGTCGGTGAAGTACACTGGAAGAGAAATAAATTGATTAAGGTGGAAATCTGAAACCACCTTAGGCAGGAACTTTCTGTTAGTCCGGAGGACCACCTTATCTCTGTGAAAAGAGAAACTCCTGCTCCACTGACAACGCTTGTAATTCACTTATGCGTCTGGCAGAGGTGATGGCTACCAGAAACAGTTTTCCAAGTCAAGTACTTGCGCCAGCTGAGGACAAGGGCTCAAGGGGGTTATAAGCTGAGCAATGCAAACATTGAGATCCCAGGCAGGGCAGGATCCTGAATGGAGGGTTGTGTGAAGCACACCCTTAAAAACTTGGAAAATACAGGATGAGCTGAAAGAGAAGAGGATTTACCTGTTTGAAATAAAGCAGACACAGCTGCCAAATGCACCTTCAGGGTAGCTGGTCTCAGCCCAAAGAATTCAGATGGACCATATAATCCAGGACTGTGGGTAGATCAGCAGAGACTAGGGAAATATGCTTTTCCTGAGCACCATATGGAAAACCTTTCCATTTGGAATTGTAGGTAGCCCTGGTGGAAGGCTTCCTGAGGCCTTCAAATTATCCATTACACCTTGGGAAAGGTGTGTAAATCAGCAAACCTAACTCTTCAAGAACCAAGCCTGAGATTGAGAGATTTGAGATTCTGATACCAAACCATTCCTCAAGGCACAGGTTAACAGATTGTGATTCCTGGAAAGGCAGAGGGGGGATGGACTGCTAAGGACAGCAGGAGTGGATACTAGGTTGTCTGGCCCAATCTGGAGCTATCAGAATGACTTTGCAGGATTGGGACCTGACTTTGACTAGCACTTTGAACAGGAGAGGAAAGGGAGGGAAGGCATAGAGGAACTTCCCTTCCCAACTGAGGGCTAAGGCATCCAGGGGGAGTGAGCCCAACACTGGGGGCTTGCAGCACAAAAGAGGAAGTTGGTGATTCTCTGGGGCTGCAAAAAGATCTATCTGCAGGGTGCCCCATCTGGCAAATACTACTTCCAAGACCAGGGGATCCAGTGACCATTCGTGGTGGCCCTGGGAAATCCTGCTGAGAGCATCTGCCAGGACATTGTCTTTGCCTGGGAGGTGGACTGCCGTAAGGGTGTTCAGGGAGTGCCAGAGACCACAACTTCATTGTTTCATGCACAAGGCACAGAGGACCCGAGTGCCCCTTGCTTGCTGATGTACCACATTGTAGTGGTGTTGTCTGTTCTGACCTGAATACTCTTGTTCTGAACAGATTTGAAAAGCTTGAAGTGCTAGAAAACTGCTCTAAGCTCCAACAGGTTGATGTGAAGCAGAGATTCCTGGGGGAGACCACAGACCCTGGGTGGTGAGGTCGCCCATGTGAGCTCCCCCAGCCCAGAGGGATGCATCTGTAGTAAGGATTAGAGAATGAGACTGAGTGACAAAGGAACCCCTTGTCTCAGGTTGCTCTGATCCTGCCACCACTGTAGGGCTTGGATCGTTCGAGTTACTGGGATCAACTTGGTAAGAGGATCCTTCTTGAGACCAAAAAGCCTCAAATGGAACTGGATGTCCCTCATCTGAAATCTTGCCCCTGCACAACTGCTGTGGAAGCAGCCATGTGTCCTAGGAGCTGCAGAAAATGCCTTGCTGGCGAGACCTGCAGGGACAATGAGGAGGCCAGGGAACTAGGGTCTTTGCCCTGTCCAGGGAAGAAGGCCTGGCTTCCTGTGTTCAGTTCTGCGCCTATGAAGGTAAGTAGTGACAGGCTCTTAGAACTGACTTTGGGAGATTCAGAAGGAACCTAGAGAGGAAGCAGTTGCGGTGTTATCTGAAGATGTAAATTGACCTGGTCTGGAGATCGGCCCATTAGAGCCAATCGTCTAGGTAAGGAAAGATAATCCCTTTCTTAGGTAGGCACTGTGTTAATATTTGTGATACCTTAGCATGAGCCAAGGCATTGCTCTAACCAGGTGGCCTGAGGGCACGTTAACCTGAGGTACTTGGCGTGGAGCTTGATGGGTATATGGAAGAAGGCATCCTTGAGGTCCAGGGAAGTCAGCCAGCCCTGGCCTTAGAGAGGTAGGATAATTCCCAGAGTCACCATTTTGAACTTTGGCTTTAAAGGTGCTTGTTTAAATATCAGATCCAGGATGGGCCACCATTCTCCTGTCTTTTGGGGTAAGGGAAGCACCTGAGTACAAACCTTGCCCTGGTGTAGGGAAGGAACCCTTTCCACGGCTCTGAGAGCAGGAGGGTGAGACCCCTGCCTCTAGGGCTGATGGGCTCTGATGGAGTTGCAGGTGGAAAGATCTGGTTCTCAGCTTTAGAAATTTTTGAAGCTGAGAACCAGTCCCTGGCTTACTACTTCCAGGACCCACTTGTCTGATGTTAAAGACTTCCAGTCCTGGACAAAGTAAGCCAGCCTGCCCCCTACAGGTAGAGAAGAATCGGCCCTGGCAATCCCATCAGGGTGCCTGCTTGGCAGGGGCTTTGGCTGAGGGGTGGAAGCAGTCCTGCTTGTACCCCGTCTGCCTCTCCCTCTAAAGAACCCCCTTTGAGCATAGGCAGAGGAGGAAGCTTGGGTTTGGTAAAAAGGCCTATGAAAAGACCTGCCCCTGTCTCTAGGAAGCTGCTTTTGAGAAGTGGCCTGCCTTTCCTTGGCCTGTGCACTCCTATAGGTGGTCCTATATTCATTCATTTTCTTCATGTAGTTCTCTGTTTGCTCCCCAAACAGAGAATTTCCCACCACAGGAAAATCCATGGCCTTAGACTGGGTATCCTGAGACAGGGTAGTACATCTGAGCCAGGCCATCCTGCGAAGTGCCACAGATGTAGCCATGACTCTTGATGAAACACCATTAGAGTCCACTGCAGCATGAAATTGCACCTTGGATGCCTCAATACCATCCATAGCCACCTGTTCCAGCTCCCTGGCAAGCTGGTCAGGGACTTGTTTTGCTAGGGCCAGCACAGTATCCCATCTGGATTTCTGGTACCTAGCAGCATAGGCCATATAATTTGCTTGTCTGGGTCCCAAAGATGCTGCCATGTACTGTTTCTTTGCCATAGCATCAATCTTCCTGGAGTCCCTCTCAGGGGGGTGTGAAGCTAGGGGGAATATTAGCCTTGTCACAGGCCGCAGCCTGCACTACCCCCACATGGCTGAATTGTTGAGTGAAGAAATCAGTGTCGGAGCCTGATAAGGTACACCTCTTGTCCATCCTTTTATCCACAGGAGGTATAGTGTGAGGAGTTTTTAAAACTTTTACTGTCTGCTCCCAAAAAGATTTATGCAAGGGAATAGACAGTCTCCTAGACTCTGGAATATCCATCATTTCTACATAGTCCGGCTCCTCTTGGTCATCAACAGCTTCCTCAACAGGGAGCTGGAGAGTTTCAGCAACTTTTTTATAAAACATAAAATGAGAAGGGGACTCAGAAAGCCTTGGAGGAGAAACCCCTAAGGGTCTATCTGGAGAGGTGTCCGGTTCAATGGGCACATCCAGATCTTCAAAACCATATTCACTTTCCTCATAGTCCTCTTCCCCCTCCTCCGGTTCCTAAAAATCCTCAAAATCATAGTCTTGAACCGGTGGAACTGGCCGAACCGAACGCCTCCCTGATGGAGTCGGTTCGGTCGGAACTGGGGAGAGAGACTGAACAATTTGAATTGCTTTAGCTATTTCTTCAGCAGTTGGGGAGAGAACTTTTGGCTCTACGCTAGCTGACTTTCTAGTCCTTTTTGCTGGAACCGGCTCCTCAGAACAGGCTCTAAGTTTGCCCGAGGAAGTATCGCCCTGGTCAGAGGGCACTCCCTCCGGTTCAGTTGGTACCGAACCGGGCTGGCCATCCGGGTCAGCAGACTTTTTGGCCTCCCTTTCCCTGAGCCTACCAACTCTCTTATCTATGGTGACAGCAGGGAAATTCTGACAAATCTGGCAGTCTGAATTGAGGTGGTCAAACTCCAGACAATAGACACATGTGGTGTGTGGGTCAGCCTTAGCAAAAGCTTCCCCACAAACACTACAGTGTTGAAACCCAGTGGGTCCGGTTTTTCTTTTGGGTTTCTCAGACATAATGCCAACCTAACCAACTTGCCGATTTATGGCAATCCACCAAGTAAGACACCTTATCGTTCCCAACCAGAATAGGTCGTGGAAAAAACCGTAATGAAACTGCTTTTTTAGAACCGATAAGAACCGGGAACCGCGACTCTAAAAAGGACTAGTAGATTTAACACAACCTGATCGGTTCAAACCAAACCGATAATGAATTACAAGTTCCACACAGAAAACTAAATGTAAAACCTATCTATTACTTACATTACCACAGACAGAGCTTGAACCGACCGGTTATGGTTTAATTTCGCTGAAAACCGAGAAAATAATACTTTTAAACCGACAAAATGAACCGAGCAAAAGGAGAAATCTCCAGAGCGACTGTTCAGTGAGGCGGAGTAAAGAATCTGACAGTTTGCGTTTGAAGAACAGACAGAGTTTTCAACCGAGCTCGCGTTCTAAGTTCCATGCCTGCATGGAAAGTTAACTATTTCACCTCCGGAGCAGTTCGAAGATGGGGACTCACTGCAATTATCATAATATAGCAAGACTTCATGTTGTTTGAATCATCCGAGCCCCTTCTGCCTGCAACTTCAGCAAAACTCTCTGAATGAGAGGGAAGGGCAGGAAAGCGTAGAGAAACCTCCCTGCCCAGCAAAGGAATAACACGTCTGGCCAGAAAACCCCAGCCGTGTGCTCTCGCGAGCAAAAAATTGGCAGTTTGGCACTGCGTGGTGACACAAACAGATCCAGCTCTGGACGACCCCACTTGCTGAAGAGCTGATCTGCTACGGACTGTAACAGCTCCCACTCATGAGTTCTGGATCGAGACCTGCTCAGGCTGTCGGCCAGATTGTTTAGGATGCCTGGAACGTGCACCGCTGACAATAGAATGTGTCGTTTCAGTGCCCAGTACCAGACTCTCATCGTCTCCCTGCAAAGGGGATATGAATGAGTGCCCCCTTGCTTGTTGATGTAAAAGACTACCACCATATTGTCTGTTTGAATTAGAAGAGAGCCTAGCACCAGGTCCTCTTGAAATGCCTCTAAGGCATACAGGATCGCTCCCATCTCCAGCACACTGATATGGACAGATCGCTCCTCGGGTGTCTAAACTCCTTGCGTTTGACGAGTAACCAGGTGCGCTCCCCATCCCAGACTGGAAGCATCTGTCATAAAGGGTCTGACCTGGTGGCTCCGGATGAAACCGGACCCCTTTCTCCAAATTCCGGGGGTCCATCCACCAAAGCAAAGTTCTCCTGACTGGCTCGGTGATCCTGACTAGAAAGTCTAGACTGTCGGAGCCCTGGTCCCACTGCACCCTAAGCATCCACTGTGGGACCCGCATGTAGAGGCTGACCAGAGGAGTAACCAAAATGGCCGCCCCAGCAACCTGAGGAAGCTCCTTGCTGGAACCTGAGGAGTTACTGAGATCCATTCGGCAATCTCCCGCAGGCACTCGCTCTTGTCCGGGGGTAGAAAGGCCATGCCCTGGACAGAATCCAGGACCGCTCCAATGAAGTCTTTGACTGGGCTCGGGGGATGATTTATGAAGGTTCAGGGTGATCCCCAGCTCTTGGAACACAGTATAGGTGTCTCCGAGAGCGTGAAGCAGGCTTGACCTGGACGGGACCGTAAGTAGCCAATCATCGAGGTAAGGGAAGATGTAATGTCCCTGACGCCTTAGAGCCGCAGCCACCACTGCCAAGCATTTTGTGAAGACTCGAGGAGCGGAGGAGAGGCTGAACGGAAGAACTCAGAATTGGTAGTGCTCCCCTTGGAAGTGGAACCTCAGAAACTTCCAGTGGGGAGGGAAGACCCCTATCTGCATCTTGCATGTCTAGGGAGCACAGCCAGTCTCCTTGGTGCAGCAGGGGAAGTATACCTGGAAGGGTCACCATCCTGAACCTTTTGTACTCTATGAAAAGATTGAGAAAGCAGAGGTCCAGAACGGGTCGAAGATTCTGTGTCTTTTTTGGGACCAGAAAGAAGTGGGAATAAAAGCCCTTTCCCCGCTGATGCAAGGGAACTACCCCTATTGCCTTTTTCTGCAGGAGAGTCCAAATTTCTCTTTCTATAAGTGGGATGTGAGAAGGAAGATATCGGGAGTACTTTGGTGGAGTATTTGGAGGAAACTCTGTGAAGGAGGAAACTCGGTGAACTTTAGCGTATGTCCTCTCTTGACAATATCCAGGACCCATTGGTCCACAGTTATTCATCTCCACCCTTCAAGATGAAGGGAGACGTGGCCCCGACCATCTCCCCCGAGTCTTCCTTTGGGGGGGGGAGGGGGAAACGGAAGGGAGTCACTGGGCAGAGCCTGGTGTAGGCAGAGAGGTCTGGGAGGACTTGGGTCCACGGGTAGGACCACCTCCAGGATGCTGGTTACCGGCTCTCCTATGAAAGCTGCCTCTCTGACCCTGCTGATTACCACAGGCTTGTCTACCTTGACCACATGAGGGCTTGCGAAAGGGCCATTTCCGTTGTCGCTGGTCACCACGGTACATTTTGCAGACCGACCAGCTGGACTTGCCCGACTCCTGGAGACGTGAAATCAGGGCTTCAGTCTTCTGCCCAAACACCACGGTACCTTGGAATGGCAGATCCTTGATACCGGACTGCAGATCCTGGCGAAAGCCAGAGACTCTTAACCAGGCATGGCGCTGAAGGCAAACCCCAGAAGTGTCGTACGAGGCTTTCAGGACATGAGAACCTACATCGGAGCCCGATTTAAGTATGTCCAGAAGTTCCATCCTCTGCTCAGAATCTGGCATGGCTCTCAGTAGCTCTTGTCCCCTCTCCCACAGAGCATTCTGGTACTGGACCATATGCGTCAGGAAGTTGAGGGACCGGATAGAGTAGGTGGAGGCAGAGTATACCTTCTTGCCCACCTGGTCCAAATACCGAGACTTCGGATCGGAAGGCTGCGAGCTTAGGTGTTTCGGCTGCCTGGACTTGTCATGGGCAGCCGTAATGACCGAAGAGTCCACCTGAGGGTTCTCAGCCAAAAAGGCTTCTGCCCTCGGGACCTTATATAGCCTGTCCAAATTTTTGGGAAAAGCCGGGATGGAGGCCGGACACTTCCAAGTAGTCCAGGTCAGGTCCTGGAAAGTGTCCATCAAAGGAGGGACCACTAATGATTTCGGCTCCTTTTGTCTCAGGTACTTGGCCAACTTTCGGCATTCCTGATCCAGGTCCTCCGTTTCCCTCTCACTGGAGGCCTGGATATGCCTCACGACGTCCATAAAGGTCTGACTGTCCGGAGGTTAGCGAGGCTGGTCCTTCTCTCACGGGGACTCCCCAATCCCAAGAGAAGAAGAGGATGCCAATGAAGAAGAGGAGGATTGACCATCAGGTCTGGAATAGTCTGATCTCTCCTTGTGACCAGGCTCCCTCCGTCGTTGGTAGCTGTGGGACCGACGTCGGTCCAAAGACCGGCGTCAGGAGCACTCTCGCCCAAAGGAACGAGAAGGGCTGCGAGTACGAGACCTGGACCAGCAACGGTCTCCAGAATCCTTGAAGCGTCCGCGGTGGTCTTTGGACTGGGAGCGGGAACAAGCCCTGGATGGAGGCGTAGGCGGCTGCTCGGGGGACTTCCTCGGGGAAGGTTCACTTCCAGACTGTGGTTTGCCCGCCGGGTCCGGTTCTGGTGTCTGGGCCGGTGTCGGGTATGCTTCTGGACCTGCCCCCAACAAAAGGAGAGCTCCTGTAGCTCATCCTTCAAGAAAACCTTGGCCGCCCATCCCGGAAAGGGAGTATCCGGGACATCAACCCACGAAGGACAGCCCTCCTGGGTGCCCAGGGGGTAGGAGGACTTGGGGGGTGGGGACGTCTGCTGTTCCGTGGCCGTGCCCGAACCCTTCATCCAAACAACCGGCGTCGGAGGGACCGACGACGGGTGTCTCAGGGCGCAGAGAGTCCTTTTGGCTCCGGAGTGTGCCTTAGCAGGCGGTGCTGGTGCCTTGGGAGGTGGGGTCAAGCCACCTCCAAGGTCTTGGGGGTGACCCTTAGCAGGGTTACCTTAGGCTTGGCCGGCTTCTCCTCGATGGGCCGACCTTGGTCTGGGATGATTTCAGACGCTCATCTGGGCCTGGGGACACATGGGCCTTTTTGGGAGAGAGCAGTGAGCGATAATGGGACCGCGACCGGTGTCGGGACCTACTGCTGTCTTTCCCTTGGCGCTTGGTCTTCTCCTTGCTCTTCCCCTCCAAAGTGTGCAGATCCATCTTTTTCTCTAGTAGAAACGCCTTCAGGGCCATGAGACATCGGATCGGGGTCCGGCTGGTGAACGCCTGACAGGCTGAGTAGGCCGCAGTATCGTGGTCCAGCCAGAGGCAGAAGACGCAGCACTTGTGCCAGTCTTTGGTGGTGATCTGCCGCCCGCAATCGTACTTGTTTTGGTGACTCTCCAGAGAGACAGACGACAGTGAAGACATCCATCAAAAAACTGTACAAAAAACGGTTAAGTGGAATTTCGCTGTTCCTGGCAAGCTGAGGAAGAAAATATTACTCACCTTAGTAATTGCTTCTTCTAATGGAGTCTTGCTGTATTCTAACATCTGCAATTAGCCCCAGCCTTTAAACTGCCCCAGAGAGTATAGGGTTAATTTTCTATGCAGTGCATAGAATGCTGAGCTCGAGCTCGGTTGAGGTCTCTGTTTGCAGCACTTTGAAACCCAACTGTCAGATTCTTACGTGCAAACACTCACTGACTAACTGTGGAAAATGTAACATTTTTTAACTAGACAACTGGCAACAAAAAAAGTTTTGGATACCCAAAGGAAGACTCAAGTCAGGAAACCCAAAACCAAAAACCTATCCAAATAAAGATTATAATAAAAGCACCCATGTAAAAAGGAGGGTATGCTGAAGACACCACTGGGGTACAACACTGCACCTGTCCACCCACTTCCCAAAAACAGGTTCTGGGAGGGGAGACAGGTCAGAAAACAGCAAGACTCCATTAGAAGAAACACAATTACTAAGATGAGTAATTTTTTCTTCAAACATGAAGTCTTGCTGTATTCTGACATCTGCAGACCACCAAGCAGTACCTCCGTGGAGGAGGGACAGAACCTACTTTGGGAATAGGCTCTGAAGTACTGCTGTGCCAAACTGAGCATCACTCCTATCCTGGCTATCCAGAGAGTAATGCTAGGTAAATGTATGGACCGTTTTCTAGGTGGCTGCTTGACAAATTTCTAACAGAGGGATATCCCTGGCAGGAGCCAGGGAAGCAGCTGTACCTCTTGTGGAATGAGCCCTCAGGCCTGCGGGTGGAATTTTTCCCAGTTTCTCATAGTAGAACTGTATAAAAGAAACAATCCACCTGGCAATAGTTTTCTTGGTGGCAGGTTTGCCCTTTCCCACTTCCCCATAAGTAAGGAACTGGAAGGAATCAAACCTGTGACCCTTGGTACGCTCTGTGTAGTAGCTAAGGGCTCTTTTAACATCTAAACTGTATAGCCTCCTCTCCCTTGAGGAAGAATGATCAGTGAAGAAAACAGGGAGAGACATGGACCGATTCAAATGGAAGCCTGAAACCACTTTGGGCAAGAACCTATTAGTTTTAAGGGCCACTGTCTCTATGGAATGAGATAAAATCAGGTTCCACTGACAGGGCTTGCAATTCACTGATACGTCTGGCAGAGGTAATGGCTACCAAAAACACAGTTTTCCAAGTCAAGTACTTAAGCTCTGCTGAAGACAAAGGTTCAAATTGGGGTTGCATAAGTTGAGCAATGCAAACATTCAAGTCCCAGGCAGGGGCAGGATTCCTAAAGGGAAGACTGGGATGAAGCAATCCCTTGAAAAACTTACAGAAGAATACAGGGGTGAGATGACAGTGAGGAAGGCTTTCCCACTGACAGAAAAGCAGAAACAGCTGACAAATGTACCTTGAGAGTAGCTGGCCTGAGGCCTAGACCATTAAGATGGACCAAATAATCCAGAACTGTAGGCAATTCAGCAGTGTCTGGGGATATATGCTTCTTGGAACACCAAAAACTGAATCTTTTCCATTTGGAGTCATAAGCCTTTCTGGTGGCAGGCTTTCGAGAGGCTTTGAGAATATCCAGAACCCCTTGGGACAGATGCAAATCTGCATACTCTAGCTCTTCAAGAGCCATGCCTTGAGATTGAGGGACTGAAGATTGGGGTACCAAATCCTCCCCTGAGAGGAGGTTAACAGGTTGTAATTCCTGGGAAGAGACAGGGGAAGATGGCCTGCCAGGGACAGTAAGAGGGGGTACCAGAGCTGCCTGGCCCAATCTGGAGCAATCAGAATCACTTTGCAGGATTGTGACCTCACTTTGACCAGAACCTTGAACAGTAGAGGAAAGGCATAGAGAAATGTCCCTTCCCAGTTCAACATCAGAGCATCCAGAGGGACTGAGCCCAAGACCAGGGGTCTGCAACAAAACAGAGGAAGTTGATGATTGTCTGGAGTTGCAAAGAGATCCATCTCTGGAGTGCTCCACCTTGAGAAAATCACTTTTAATACCAGAGGGTCCAGTGTCCATTCGTGATGGCCCTGGGAGATCCTGCTCAGTGCATCTGCTAGCATGTTGTCCTCCCCTGGAAGGTGGACTGCTATCAGAGAGATCTGCAGAGAATAAGCCAGGGACCACAATTTCATGGCTTTCATGCACAAGGCCGTGGACCGAGTGCCTCCCTGCTTGTTGACATACCACATGGTGGTGGTGTTGACCTTGTTCTGCACCGACTGGGAGAAAGCTCGCAGGGCCAGAAAAACTGCCCTGAGCTCTAGGAAATTGATATGAAGAAGGGATTCCTGAGGGGACCACAGTCCCTGGGCTGTGAGAGCCCCCAGATGGGCTCCCCACCCCAAAAGAGAAGCATCCGAGGTAAGAACCACTAAATGAGACTGAGTAACAAATGGGACCCCTTGCCTTAATTTGTCCTGATCCTGCCACCACTGAAGAGCTTGGATCAGTGTCCGAGTTACTGGCATCAGTTTGGTAAGATGATCCTTCCTTTAGGACCAAAAGGCCCTCAGACGAAACTGAATGTCCCTCATCTGGACTCTTGTCCCTTGGACCACTGCTGTAGAAGCTGCCATGTGGCCCAAGAGTTGAAGGAAATGCCTTGCTGGTCGGGACACCTGAAGGCTGAAGGAGGAAGCCAGTTCTAGAAGAACTCTTGCCCTTTGCAGGGGAATAAAGGCTCTTGCTTTGACAGTATCTAGCTCTGCCCCATAGAGGTAAGAAGCTGCACCGTTCGAGAACTGACTTGGGGAGGTTGAGAAGAAATCCCAGGGAAGTGAGCACTTGCTGGGTCACTTGCAGGTATGACTTGACTTGGTCTGGAGACTGACCCACTAGGAGCCAGTTGTCCAGATATGGAAAAAAAGAAATCTTTTGCCTTCTTAAAAAGGCTACTACTGCCAGGCACTTTGTGAAAACCCTTGGAGCGGATGTTAGACCAAAGGGCATTGCTTTGAACCGATAATGACCTGAGGACAACTTGAACCTGAGGTATTTTCTGTGGGAGCACCTGACAGGGATGTGAAAGTAGGCATCTTTGAGGTCCAGGGAGGCTAGCCAGTCCCCTGGCCTTACAGAGGGAAGAATTATTCCCACAGTCACCATCTTGAACCTTGGTTTTAAAAGATGTTTGCTCAGGTATCTTAGATCTAGGATGGGTCGCCACTCCCCTGTCTTTTTTGGGGTAAGGAAGTACCTGGAGAACAGACCTTTGACCCAGTGTAGTGTAGGAACTCTCTCTCTCTGGCTCTTAAGGCCAGAAGAGATGAAACCTCTGCCTCTAGGGCAAGGATTTTGGAGAAACCTGCAGTGGAAAAGATCTGGCTCTCATCTTCGAAAATTTTTTTGAAGCCAAGAACCAGTCCCTGGATTACTACTTCTAAGACCCACTTGTCTGAAGTAACAGACATCCAGTCCTGGACGAAGTAAGCCAGTCTGCCCCCTACAGGGATAGGTTAGTAGACCCTGGGCAGACCCAGGAGCCTTAGGCTGAGGAGTGGATGTAGCCCTGCTCATCCCCCTTCTGCCTCTCCCTCTGAAGAACCCCCTCTGTGAATAGGGAGAAGAGGCCTGTGCTTGGTAGAAAGGCCTATGGAAAGGTCTGGCCCTGCCCCTAGATTGCTGCCTTTGAGGAGTTGCCTGGCTCTCCTTGGCCTGAGCACTCCTATAAGTAGTCCTGTACTCAGCCATTTCTTTTCATGCAATTCACTGTCTGCTCCCCAAACAGAGAATTACCCACCACAGGAAAATCCATGGCCTTAGCCTGGGTGTCCTGTGAGAGGCTAGTACATCTGAGCCAAGCCATCGTCCGAAGAGCCACAGATGTAACCATGACTCTTGACACATCACTGGAGTCCACAGCAACATAAAAATTGTACCTTTGCTGCCTCAGTCCCATCTGCAGCCACCTCCTCCAGCTCCTTGGCCAGCTGGGTGGAGGCCTGTTTAGCCAGTGCCAGTACAGTGTCCCACCTGGACTTCTGGTACCTGGCTGTACAGGCCATATAGTTAGCCTGCCAAGTCCCAAGGAAGATGCCATGTACTGCTTCTTTGCCATGGCATCCATCTTCCTAGAGTCTCTGTCTGGGGTGTGTGTGTGTGTGTGTGTGTGTGTGTGTGTGTGAAGCCAAGGGAATATTTGCCTTGTCACAGGCTGCAGCCTGCACTACCCAACATGGCTGCATTGCTGAAATAAAAACTCCGTACCTGAGCCTGATAAGGTGTACCTCTTATCCATCCTTCTGTCAACAGGAGGTACAGAATTAGGAGACTTCAGGATTTTTTGTGTCTGCTTCCCAAAGGACTTGTGAAGGTGAATAGACAGTCTCCTGGACTCTGGGATGTTCATCATTTCAACAAAATCAGGCTCATCCTGATCCTCCACAGCCTCCTCCATTGAAAGCTGGAGGGTTTCAGCCACTTTTCTGTAAAACAGATAGTGGGGAGGGGACTCAAAGAGCCTAGGAGGGGAAAGACTAGAAGGTCTGTCTGGGGAGATGTCCGGTTCCACAGGCACATCCAGACTTTCATCATCATCACCAAAATCCCCTTCCTCCTCAAACTCCGGTTCATAAAATTCTTCAGGGGTATAATCTTGAACTGGGGGAACCGACCGAACCGAACCCCTGCCAAAAGGTGCCGAATCGGTCGGAACCGGGCGAAGCGATTCAACAATACGAATCGCCCTGGCTATTTCCTCCGCGGTCGGAACATGAACCTCTGGCAATTTCTCTTTGCGTTTTCTTTTTGTAGGAATTGATCCTTCAGGATCGGCTCTCCACTTGCCAGAAGAAGTATCACCCTGGTCAGAGGGCACTCCTTCTGGCCATCCGGGTCAGCGGACTTCTCGGCTTCCTTTTCCCTAAGTCTACCTAATATTTTTTCCAGGGTAGACTTAAGAAAGTTTTTACATATTTAGCAGTCTGTATCGAGGTGGTCAAACCCCAGGCAATAAACACAGGTGGTGTGGGAATCGGCCTTAGCAAAGACCTCCCCACACTCACTGCAGTGTTGAAACCCAGTGGGCCCGTCTTTTTTTTTCTTGGGTTTCTCAGACATGGCCAACCTAACCAAACTTACCCTTTTCTCGGCAACCGTCAGGCGACTCCCTTATCGGTTTTTAACAGTGTTACGGGTATTGGAAAAAAACACTGAAATACTTTTTTTTTTTTTAAACCGATAAGGACCGGTAACCACACACTAAGAAAGAACACAAGAATTCAATATAAGGGATCGGTTCAGTCGAACCAATCGAAATACAAGTTTACAATTTCCACAGTAATCAGAGAAACTATCTAAGTACTCACGATACTGCAGACGGAGCCTGAACCAACAATGCAGAATTAAATTCGGAATAAAACAGACAACTTTAACAGACTTTGAACAGAGCAGAAGAAGAAATCTCCGGAGCGACTGTTCAGTGAGGCGGAGTAAAGAATCTGACGGTTGGGTTTCAAAGTGCGGCAGACAGAGACCTCAACCGAGCTCGAGCTCAACGTTCTATGCACTGCGTAGAAAATTAACCCTATACTCTCCGGGGCAGTTTAAAGGTTGGGGCTAACTGCAGATTGTCAGAATACAGCAAGACTTCATGCTGTTTAAAAGAAAGCTTCTTCTCACGTACGCGGCCAGAAAAGAACTGGGGTGGAGCTGGGTCCGCCCCCTTTTGTACCAGGGCTGATGTCGGGGGCAGTCCCTGCTTAGTACTGCTGGCTGAGAAGTTTTCCGGAGGGTCCTAGTGCCTGCAGCATAGTCCTATTATAGCCTGCTGCAAGAACTCCCACTCGAAGTAAGATCTGTCAGACTCCTAGCAGTTCTCCGTGAGAAAGGAGGCAAGGTGCACACCCCCTACTTAGGAAACAGAGACTGGAGAAATGAGGGCCCCAAAACCAGCATCCCGGCATGACTCGAGGTCAATGTGGTAACTAGAAATGAAGGTGTGTGCTGACCTCCAAATAGCAGCCTTGCACATTTCCTGGATAGTGACATCCCTGGAAGCAGCCACTGACGCAGCAGTATGGTGGGTGGAATGAGCCCTTAGCCCTCCAAGAGGCTCCCTACCCACCAACCTATAGCAGAGATCAATGTAGGGTGTGATCCACCTGCCAATCATCCGCTTGGCTGCAGGTCTTCCAGGTGTGGCTTCAGCGTAGGCGACAAACAGCTGGCGAACCTCTCCCTGAATTCTAGCCATATGCTCTTTGTAACAAGCGAGTGCTCACCTCAGATCCAGAGTATGGAGTCTGTGCTCGGCCTCCGAGGTGTGATTGGTGAAGTACGCTGGGATATTAATCACCTGGTTAAGGCGAAACTACAAAGGAGGAACTCTGGGTTGAGACACAGAACAACCTTGTACCTGTAGAAGACCAGGTATGGAAACTCCACTGAAAGCACCTGGAGCACCCCAATCCTTTTGGCCGATGTGACAGCCACCAAGAAAGCGGTCTTCCACGACAGGTGAGACGTGTCACACCTGTGCATCGGGTTGAATGTCTTGCCCCGTGAACTTTTCCAAAACCAGCAACAAGTCCAACTGTGGTGGTTCGCGCAGCAGTAGGGAAATGTGGCCAAGGCCCTTGAAGAAGCGCCAGACCACCTTCTGTGCAGACTGCTGACCGGCCCGCACCCAGTAAGCAGAGACGGCTGCCAGGTGCACCTTAAGGGTCGTCAACCGAAGGCCCGACGGAGAGGGACCAAAGGTAATCAAGGATTCTAGCCAATGGAAAGAACAAAGGGTCCAACCCCTTGCCCCGATACCAAATGGAGAATCTCTTCCATTTGAAGACATAGCACTTCCTAGTCGACTCCTTCAGAGATGCTTGCACAACGGTGAAGACATCTTTGGAGAGACCCACGGCCTGGTAATCTAGCTGCTCAGAAGCCAGGCCATCAGGTGCAGGGACTGAAGGTCCGGCTGGAGTACCTTCCAGATTGACGGAAAGCAGTCCTGGGTGTAGGGGAAGACACCTTGGGAGCTTGCTGCTGAGGCTGAGACTGGGGTGCCAGAACTGGCATAGCAAGTCCGGAGCCACCAGGATCACCTGTGCCTTGTCCATCCTAGCCTTGAGAAGCACCTTGTGCATCAAGAAGGGAAGGCACAGAAGAGGCCCGGGGTCCAGGGCCTCAAGAAGGCATCCCCCTGCAGCACTGCCTGCTGAGGGGGTGGGTACAAAACAGCAGCAGCTTTGCATTCTCCCTGGAGGCAAACAGGTCCATCTGAGGGGTGATCCATTGGGAGAACAGACTGTGAACTACCTCTGGGTGGAGAGACCACTTGTAAGACACCTCGTCCACTTGGCTGAGGGTGTCCACCAGCTGACTGGAGGCTCCTGCTACATGGATGGCTAGGAGATCTGCCTCCAGGCTGTGCATGAGGGTCCAGACAGAGAGAGCGCATTCCACCCTGCTTGTTGAGGTAGTACATGGTCATGGTCGTGGTGGTGTCCATTTGGACTTATTTTATTTATTGAAATGTTTCACCAGGAAGGCACACTGAGCAATAAATGCTAGTCTCCCAATGCAACCTGGGAGGAGGGGTACAGAGGAGAGGATAACACACAGGTTATCAAGAGACATACATTTAACAAGTTATACAGTAGAAGGGGTTACATTTAGTCAGAATACAGATAACAGGATAACAACTTTGAATACATTAGGTGCAATAGTACAGAGATATGAATATGGGCAGTTTATACATAAAGCAAGTGCGAAAATAGGGCTCATTAGAAACACGAGCCAATAAGTGCAGTAGTTGTACTAAAAAGTCAGCATCTGTAGTGTGGGCTAGGTGCTCCTGGTCAGGCAATCATGGTGAGGTTGGGGGAACTTGGGCAAGCTCTTGAAGGTTTCAAGTGCAGGACCAATTTACCATGTAGTAATTTGCCAAGGCGGTAGATAAGAGAGTGGGCAGAGGAGGAGGAGTGGTGAATTTGTGTTGGGTGTGTATTCCAGAGATGGGGAAGCAGTGTGAGAAGGTAGCTTGGCCAACAAAGGTCCTCTGCCTGGGGAGTAATAATTGGCGGGAGTCAAGGGCATGAGCAGGGGAAGGGGCTGACGATAGTATGGAGGTGAGGTATGACGGGAAGGCGCCAAGCCAAAATTTAATGCAATGCTGTAGGTGGCGATTTGAGGAATGGAAATGCAAGAGAGCGGTAGCGGTGGCAGTGGTGGGTGCGGGGGGGGGCATCAAGGGCAAAGCGTCAGAAGGTGTTGAAGAGGGAGTCTAGTTTTGACAATGCAGACTTAGGAGCGGCACTGTAGACTATGTCACAGTAGTCAAAGGATGGAATTATCTTCTGGACTAGCTCCTGCTGCACTGTGGGAGGCTGCTGTGGTTTCTGTAAAGGGCTCCAAGCTGGGGACGAAGTTTTTTCAAGATAGCGTTGATATGCTCACAGAAAGGTGTGGCGGTCAAGCCATACCCCTAAGTAGCGGAAGGCAGTAATGTCCTCCAGTACTGTCCCATCCACGGTGTGGAAGAAGGGGAGGGAGGAGAGCTTGGACAGATGTTGCCTTGTGCCGAATGTCATGGTGATTGTTTTTTTTAAGCACTGAGGGAGAGCTGGTGGGAGCTGAACTTGTTTGAAGTCAGACTGGAGGTCGGATGCTACCTGTACCGGGGACGAGCCACAGCAGAATAATACAGCGTTATCTGCATACATATGGATCGATGAAGTTGAGATTAGTGGTAGGCTGTTTAGGAAAATAGAGAACAGAATGGGACAGAGTACCAACCCCTGGGGGATGCCGGTTGTCTTGGGGAGGAGGTAGCATCTGCAATTCTAACTGATTGAGTTCTACGTGCAGGCAGGCACTGAACTAGTTGGTGGCTGAAACTGAGATGCCAGAATCCAAGAGGCAAGATAATAGTAGGGGGTGGGAGACTGTGTTGAATGCTTTAGCAAGATCAACAAAGATGGCCGAGGTGACCAGCCCTCTGTTCATTCCAGAGAGAATGGTGTCAGTGAGTCTTGTCAGGGAGGAGGCAGTGGAGTGGCCCTTCCTGAATCCCAATTGGAATAGAGTGAAGAAACTGGAGTCAGAGAGAAAGGTGGTAAGCTGGGTGAGCACAAGGGGTTCTTGTAGTTTTGCCAGTGCTAGGAGGAGAGACACAGAGCGGTAGTTTGAGGTGGAGGCATGGGCACCCCCTTTAGGGAGGGGAATGATGACGGTGTCTTCAAGACTGGGGACTGCAGCAGTTGTGAAGGAATGGTTTAGGAGGTTGGCAAGCGGGGTTGGTATGGCGGGGGTAGAAAGGAAGAGGAGTTTGGGGTCCAACCTGTCAGAGGATTTTCCTTTCTCTGTGTTGAGAGTTAGTAAGGCATCTAGGGTTTCAGATAGTGAGATATCTTTGAAGGAAAAGGTGCAAGGCCAATATATATTCTTTGGACCTGTGGTGGGAGCGTGTGGAGCAGGGTGGGCACGGAAGAGAGGAGAGGAGATGCACATGTGGAGAAGTACAAGTTGAACTCGGCAGTGACTGCACTTGGATCAAAGAGGAGCGTGGTGTTTACATTTAGGAGTGGAGTGGGATTGGCAGCAGGTGGAGAGAAAAGGGAGTGTATGACCTTCCTGAATTTGAATGGACTGCTTAAGTTAGACTGCAGGGTGGCACTGAAGTAATCTGACTTAGCTAGCAGAGTTCGTCTGGTACACTTGTTGCGAAGCATGCGGTGTGAGGCAAGATCTTGTGGGAGGGATAAAGATTTATGTACTTTCCAGGCTTTGTTGCAGGCATTTTGCTGTGCTATAAGTTCTTGGGTGATCCATGGTAGGTGGTTGCCATGTACCCTTGAGCAACGCAGTGGGGCATGAGTGTCCCAGATATTGAGGAACGTGCTTTGGAAGTGTAGGAGGGCATCATCGATGGGGTTGATTGTAGTGGAGGGGACCCAGTTAGCTAGGGCTAAGTCTTCTAATAACAGGGTGAGATTGAGGGATCTGTAGGATTGTTGGACTAGAAACTTGGGAGGAGATTTGGGGCGATGAATTTTTGCAGACTAAATAAATATGGTGGTCACTCAGGGAGTCAGGAAGTACACCTGCATTGATGACCCTGGTGAGGATGGGTAGTCAGAGCCCGGTCTATCAGCAAGTGGTTACCAAATTTGAGGTTTAGGCGGGTTGGCTCAGTGATGATTTGTGATAGATTTAGTGCAGATATTTCTGTCCGGGGTTCTACTGAGGGCAGGAGCTAACCAATTATGGTTGAAACCTCCCATAATATGTAATTCCCCTGAGCGAGTTAGGGAGGAGATATGCGTGAGGAGGTCTGTAGCAGGTGTGCAGGACAGCAGTAGATTCCAGCAATGTAAATTGGGAGAGAGAAGGGGAGAGTCAGCTGTAATAGTAGAAGTTCATATGCTTTTGGTTCAGCCTTAGCTAGGACTACCGAGTAGTGCAAGTCCGAGCTTACATAGATGGTGACACCACCACCTCTGGTGGCCCTGTCCTGTTGGGCCAAAGAGTAACCTGGGATAGCGACTGAGGAATCAGGGATATTTTCAGTTAGCCAGGTTTCAGAAAGGGTGATGATGTCTGGTGTGTAATGGGCTGCGAGAACCTGGAGAATCTCAAGTTTGAGAGCAAGACTTCTAATATTTAGGGGTGCAGAATCCGGGCCATGGGAGATGGGGCCTCCAGAGAGATTTGAGGTAGCGGGCATATTGGAGGAGGGCCTTGAGGAGTCTGATGGTGTAGGGGTAGCTTAGGGGCCAGGGTTCTGGTGTATGTCTCCTGCTGCAAGGGGCAGGAGGGTGATTGTGAGGTAGTGAGCAATCAACTGTAAGTACCAAGAGATGTGTAAGTGCTGCCTAGGTAGTAGGCATGAGAGAGTAAAAGTGGCTGGGCTGGAGCACATTGTGTTATTTTTGCTGTGACCTTTGTACCAAGTATGCTTTGAATAAATTAATTTATTTTGTGAATAAGCTCCTGGTACTTGCATTTCATGGTCCGAGTGCAGCAGCCATTTGTTTTTTTTCTTAAAAAGAAAGGGGTTGGGACATAAGGCAGACTGGGACAAAAATTGAACGAGTAGAGAACTGGTCACTGAGTTCGTGTAATAAGGGAGCCTTGCAGAGTCTGGTAGGAGAGAGGACGAGAGTTTAGGGGAGGTTGGTGGGACATTTGAGATTAGGGGTGGAGGCAAAATGAATACAGGCAGGGGCGGGCATCCGGGCAGAAGTGTCATGTCTCTGGAACGAGGTACAGCAGCACGCTCCAGCGAGGTAACATGGTGGAAGAGGATGGTAGAGCCAAGGGATCTGCTACCAGTAATATGACTGGATCCTTGGAGAATTTAGGTAACCAGTGGGAGGAGGGTCTTAGGTAGCCAATGGGAGAGGGAACTGAGAAAGGGTGGGATAGTGGATTTTAAAGAGTGGTGGGGGCAGGAGAGGGAGGGAGGGACGAAACCTTGTGCTGGATTTGGTCTGGGCTTCTTGACTTGGTCAGCGGCTGCTGAGGTGCTGTCCGACTGGGGGAGCTGTAGCAGCCCTTTTCAAGGGCAAGCAGCTGGTGGGAGAGAGAAAGAAATGTGTTTACGTAGAGAAAGGGACAAAAAGCAGACAGAGCTTAGCAGGGGGTAAGATTTACAAGACCAAGGAAAGCTTAGTTTAGGCGCCAAAAGGCAGATAGCGTAGTTGGGGTGGGGGTGGGGGGAGTAGTTTAGCAGAACCAGACACAAAAGAGCTGCATCACTTGCAATTAAATTATACAAATTTAAACAGCAAGCTCAGGTAAATTATCGATAATACTACACAATTCAATAAATCAGAAAAGCATCATGTGGCAAAGTTGGAAGGGCTGTTTGGACCAATCAGAGTGGACTTCCAGGAAATGCCCGGGATCCGATTCGCTTTGCTGAAGCCGTACCTTGTGCTGGATTTGGTCTGGGCTTCTTGACTCTGTTGGTGGCTGCTGAGCTGCCGTCCGACCAGGTGAGCTGTTGCAGCCCTATTCAAGGGCAAGCAACATGTGCTGGTTTGGTCCAGGCTTCTTGACTTGGTTGGCGGTTGCTGCAGTGTCGTCCGACCAGGGAAACTGTTCAAGGGCAAGCAGCTTGTGCTGGATTTGGTCTGGGCTTCTTGACTCGGTCGGCAGCTGCTGAGATGCTGTCCGACCAGGGGAGCTGTAGCAGCCCTGTTCAAGGGCAAGCAGCTACTTGGACATGGACCGCTTGACCCCGAATGTGTGGAGCGAATGCAGTCTGCACCAGCCGAACTGCTCAGAGCTGCAGCAAGCTGATGTGGCATCAGGACTCCAGAGCCCATGGAATCTGTGTTCCCCCAGCTGGGCATTCCAGCCCGTGAGAGAGGCACTGGTCATCAGGATGACCGTTGGCTCTGGGTGGACAAACGGGATCCCTTCCTGCAGATGTACTGGCACCAGCCACCACTGGATGGCATCCCACATCCGCTAGGGTGACCATGACCTGCTGGTCGAAATGTTCCTTGCACTGAGACCACTGGTTGGCCAGCTCCCACTGCAGGAAGCGCATTCTCCAGCGGGCCCAACAGACCACATTGGTACAGGCTGCCATGTAGCCCAGCAGGCACAGGAAGTCCCGGGCAGGGCACAATTGCCCAACCCAAAATGATTGGGCCAAAGGGGAAACAGCCTCCGCTCTGTTCGCCGGGCTCTACAAGAGTCTAGCTCTGCCCCAATGAAGTTGATCACCTGTACGGGTACGAGTTCCGACTTGACCTCATTGACCAGGAGGCCAGGCTTGACGTAGGTATGGAGCGCCAGGACCCTGGACCGCTCCACCTCCTGCCTGGATGGACCTGCTATCAGCCAGTCGTCCAGGTAGGGATAAACCTGGACCCCTCGATGCCTCAGGTAAGCTGCCACCACTGCTATGCACTTGGTGAAGACCATGGGGCCGAGGAGAGGCCAAAGGGCATGGCCTGAAACTTGTAGAGGGTTCCCTCAGTTCGAATACGCAGAAGAACCTTTGATGAGACAGATGGATCAGCATGCCAAAGAACACAGCCTGAAGATCCAGGGAGCAAAACCACATGTTTTGCTCTAGAGAAGGCATGATCTGAGACAGGAGTTACCATCCTGAAGGTGCATGACCTGAGGAACTTGTTCAGGTCATGGAGATCTAGACTGGGGCACTACCCCCCACCCCATCTGCTTTGTCACTAAAAAGTACCTGGAGACAAACCCTGGGTGTTCCGGAGGATCCGCAACAGGTACCACGACCAGACCTCCTTTGGAACGAGCTGGGCTATGTCATCTCAGAGCTGACATGTCTGCGGAAGCCAAATCCTCCCGTGGGGTGTGGGCTTGGCAAGGAGGGTACTGCTCTAACTCTAGAGGCAGACCCTGACCCACCACTTCTAGAACCCACCTGTCCGTGGTGGCGTGACCAGGCAGAAAGGATGTGGCGGGGCCCGCCCCCACGGGAGGAACCAGGGGAGGCGTGATGGGCATGAGGGAAACTCCCTTCATCCCATCACTGGGTAGCCTTGGAGGAGGGCCCGGCTGAGGGGCCACCAGAGCCTCTCCCTCCTGGCCCATGGACAGCTGAGGCCACTGACTTGGGCAGAGGTCACCAAGCCTGAGCCCGCACACCATCCAGTTGCTGGGATGGCTTGGCCACAGGAGTGGAGGTGGACCGAAAGAGCTTCCACGTCTGATGTTGCTTGAAGCCCTTGGGTTCCTTCTGGGCAGATGTCATGGAATCAAAGGTGGCACTGGACTTCTCGATGCATGTGAGGTGACTCTCGACCCCGGGCCCCTAACAGGTTGGTGCCCAGGAAAGGGACATCTGCCAGCTTGTGCTGAGTGTCCGCCGTGAAGGTTGAGAGCCTCAGCCAAGCCCTGCAGAGCACGGCCACTGAGGCCGCCATGGAGTGGGCATAGGATGCCCCAATGTACATGGCAGTCTGGAGCTGTTGCTTGGCCACAGCCCGTCCCTTGTCTCGGACCTGTTTGACCATGATCTGAAGGTAGATGAGGAAGCACCCCATCTAAAGTGCCCAGCAGGACATGGGAGAAGTGGGCATGAGGATGGCCAAGTGAGGAGGCAGTACAGACCTTTTTAGCTGCATGGTCCAACTTCTTGGGACTCCATATTAGGTGGCTTGTCAACATCCCTGGTCTTGCCGGAGCACAGGAACACAGTCGGCTACCAACCCCTCGGCCGAGGGGTGCTCTGTGAATCCCAAAAGGGATCCGGTTGGCACCGCATACTTTCAGGCCATCTGGGCAAAAGGAGCAGGGCAGGAAGCAGGGTGCGGCCAGAGCTCCAGGGCAGGGCCAAGAATGGCTTCTGCCACTGGGAAAACCTCCAGAGTCTCCCTGGTCGAGGATCTTGGTTAACGGGTAATGAGCCCGTTTCCGGATGGGCTCCCTCTTCATACCTGTCGACTCAGCAATCAAACGGGAGGCCCATGATCTGTTGAGATCCCCCATGGACTCCACGTCGAACAGACAGAAGTGCAGGGAGGAAAGTACAGTTATGTAAGAACTTACCCTAACAGTAGATCTTCAAGAGGAGCTCTTACAGCAATAATACCATTAGGACTGAAGCCGGCAGGCGTCAGGACCCATTGGAAAATTTATAGCTAGCAGTCTGAGGCATGGGACCACCCCCGATGGCAGCTCCACCCGACGTCCTGTGTGGTATTAAGGGGGCGGTCCCTGGGTAGACAGAATTTGGAGAACCAGGTAGCAAGATTTCCGCATCCTGGTGGATGGAAACCAAAAATGATGATGATAATCCCTAAGCTATCCTGGGGAAGGATGGTGGGAAAGCCACATGCTGCAAGAGCGCCTCTCGAAGATCTACTCTTACGGTAAGTTCTTACGTAACTGTACTATCGAGGGTGGAGCTCTTGCAGCAGGTAATACCATTAGGACTGAGCCCAAGCAGTACCCAAAGATAGGCCAAAGTCTGATAGGGCTGAAGGGGATGTATATAGAAAAAAGGGGGCGGACATCTAAGAGAGAAGGCCTATCAGGACTGCTAGTCCAAAACCTGCTCTCCTGGAGGCGATGTCCAGGCTGTAATGCCTGATAAGGGTGTGGACGGAGGACCACATGGCCATCCGCACAAATATCAGCTGAAGATGCATTCTTCAGGGCCGCGAATGAAGATGCCACCGCTCTGGTGGAATGGCCCTTGACAGCACCCAGGAAAGGTCTGTCGTGGTGCTAATAACAGAAAGTAATGCAGTGCACTAACCAACGTGCTAGTGTCTGGAGACAGGAGCTCCTAACATTCGCTTCGCGAAGGAGACAAACTGGTCCAACTTCCTAGAGGAGAGAGTCCTGTAAAGATAGTATCACAAAATGCAATGAACATCCAGGGTGTGCAGCAGTGCTTCGCCCTGGTTGGAAGAATTTGGATAGTATACCGGAAGGTTGATATCCTGGTTCAGTCAGGATGGATACCACCTTCGGCATGAATTTGGGGTTTGTGCGCAAATTCACCCTGTCCCTCTGAAAGACTGTGTAAGGTTCTTTACACATCAGAGCCTGGAGTTCAGAAACCCTTCGAGCGAAAGGGATGGCCACCAAGAGGAGAGTCTTCCAAGAGAGGAAGCGCAGCTCACAAGAGGCTGCCGGTTTGAGGGGAGGGACAGCGAGATTCTCCAGAACAAAGAGGAAGTCCCAAGGAGGAACGATGTCCTTTTGGGGCCTGACGTTTAATACCCCTCGCAGGCATTCAACTGCGCTAGAGCTTTGTCTCCGATAGGGTTATGATATGCGGAGACCGCACACATATGCACCTTGATTGAAGAATAACAATCCCCAATCCAAGAGGTGTCAGAGGTACTCCAACACGTGCCTGACCGGGCAACCCAAGGGGTCTAGGGAACGGGCAGTAGCCCATAAGCAGAAGCGTTTCCATTTCAGAGCATTCGTGCCTCTGGTAGAAGGCTTCCTGACCGCTACCAGAATCTCAGCCACTCTGCTTGACACTCCTAATCTCTCTTCCGCTAAGACTGCAGGAACCAAGTATGCAAGTGAAGAGAGCGAAGAGCAGGATGGACGCGGGTCCCCTGTTCCTGAGAGAGCAAGTGAGTGGAGAGAGGCAACTGAACTGGGGGTTACAGAGACAGCTGCTGGAGCAGTTTATACCAAATTTGATGAGGCCATAGAGGAGCCACCAGAATCATTCTGGCTGCCTCTGACTGCAATTTGAGCAGAACTCTCTGAATGATGGGAAAAGCAGGGAAGGCATAAAGGAAAGTACAGTTACGTAAGAACTTACCATAACAGTAGATTTTCGAGAACAGCTCTTGCAGCAGGTTACACCATTAGGACTGAAGCTGGCAGGCTCCAGGACCCCACGGAAATTTTGTAGCTAGCAGTATTCAGCGGGGACCGCCCCCGATGTCAGTCCCGCCCCCAACATCAGGCATACTATAAAAGGAGGTGGTCCCCCGCAGGAGACTCCCGGCCGCTGGAAGACATCAGAAGAGGAGACTGAGGAGCTGCCATCAAATGGCAGACAGAGATGCTGAGACACCTGATCCTAGGAGAAGGATGCTGGAACTAGAATCTACCTCCAGCGGGGATGATGGGAAGGAAAGTAACTGCTACAAGAGCTGTTCCTAAGATCTACTGTTACAGTAAGTTCTTACGAACTGTACTATCTTACTGGAGAAACAGCTCTTGCAGCAGGTTACACCATTAGGACTGATTCCAAGCAATAATGGAAATCCCACACCGTTGGGTGGAGGGAAGGTAGAAATCCTTAATGAAAGCAAAGCCTAGGACAGAAGTCCTTGAAGGACTGCTAGACCAAAACCTGCTCTTCGCCTCGATGCAATATCCAGGCTATAATGCCGGATGAAAGTGTACACAGTGCTCCAAGTAGCTGCAGCACAGATGGCCACGGTGGACACATTCTTAAGGACCGCAAAGGAGGTAGCCAACCCACTTGTGGAATGACCCGTAACCGCGCCCGTTAAGGGCTTGTTGCGCTTCTGGTAACAGAACGTGATACACTGAATGAGCCACCTGGACAGCGACTGTTTGGAAACAGCAGCTCCCATCATCCTGTGGGCAAAGGAGACAAAAAGCTGGTCCGACTTTTGCTGATGTTTGGTTCTGGTCAGGTAGTATCGGAGACACCTATGCACATCTACGGTGTGCAACAGGGTCTCTCCTCTATTCGAATAGTTAGGAAAAGTACACTGGTAGATCAATGTCCTGATTAAGGGTGAGAGCGGAGACCACCTTAGGCAGAAATTTGGGATTAGTCCGTAGGGATACCGTCTTGGTGAAAAAACAAATAAAGCTCTTTGCACATGAGTGCATGGAGTTCAGAAATTCTTCTGGCCAAGGTAACAGCAACTAAAAACATCATCTTCCAAGTGAGAAGACATAGCTCGCAATCTGCGGCTGGTTCAAAGGGTGGCAGCGTGAGCTGCTCCAGGACAAAGGGTAGATCCCATGGCGAAATTGGATCCTTAATTGGAGGTCTAAGGTGGAGAATACCTCTCAGGAAGGCTCTTGCCGTGTCCAAATGGGATATGGTGAGTTGGCCTACAGGACAATGGGCTGATATGGCACAGAGGTGTACTTTGATCGAGGAGTAGGCCAAGCCTGTCTGAAAAACACAGGAGGTAGCCAGAGACAGACTCTTCTGGACAGTCTAGAGACGAAAACCCCTGCACTTGAGCCCATAGGCAAAAACGGCGCCATTTCACGGCATAAGTAGCATGAGTGGCTGGTTTTCTCGCAGCCACCAGGACATCAGCTACCTCTTGCGAGACCCCCGGTCGCAAAATGGCTATGTCTCTAGGAGCCAAGCATGCAGGCTCAACGAATGAAGGTCTGAATGGACCAAGGAGCCCTCCTCCTGAGACAACACGCGAGACCTGACTGGCAGAGGCACCGGAGGTTCCCGGAATAGCTGATGTAGTAGAGGGAACCAGATCTGCTGGGGCCAGAACGGCACGATGAGTATCAGCATCACTTGCTCTCTGCGAAGTTTCAGAAGAACCTTCTGGATCAACGGAAACCGGGGAAAAGCATAGAGGAATCTGCCCGCCCAGGAGAGGGACAACGCGTCTCACCAGAAAACACCAGGCCCTGGATCTAGCTAGCAAAAATTGGGCAGTTTTGCGTTGGATGGGGATGCAAAACGGTCCAACTCTGGGGTACCCCATCTGTGAAACAGATCCTCTACTACTTCCTGGAGTAGTTCCCACTCGTGGACTCTGGCCTGAGAGCGGCTCAGGCCGTCAGCGATGACGCTGTCCACTCCTGGGACATGAACAACAATGAGGTTTGCACAGTGTTGCAAAGCCCAATCCCACACCCTCATGGCCTCCCTGCAAAGTGGGTAGGAATGGGTGCCTCCTTGTTTGTTGAGGTAACACATCACCGCGTAATTGTCTGTCTGTGAGAGAAGAGTACCTGGTGGAATCTCTGGCTGGAAGGCCTGCAGGGCGTAAAGAACTGCTCTCATTTCCAGGATGTTTATGTGGAAATTAGTCTCTTGGGCTCTCCACAGACCCTGAGACCGGACACCGTCGAGGTGTGCTCCCCATCCGAGCCCTGAGGTGTCTGTGGAGAGTGTCACAATCGGAGACGGCGCAATGAAGAGGACCCCTGCCGATAGATTCTTTGGATCTAGCCACCATTGCCAATCCCGGATTACGGTCTTCGTGATCCAGATTGGAAGCTGCAGATGGTCTTGCTTTTGACCCACTGGACCCGTAACATCCACTGGGTGACCCACATGTGGAGATGAACAAGCGGGACTGTTGCAATGGCCGCAGCCATGTGTCCGAGCAGGCAAAGGACCAATCTAGCAGGAACGTTCTTCGCCGAAATGTCCCTGATGAGGGATCTGATGTGTTCTGCTCTGTCCTGGGGGAGAAGTGCTTTCCCCAGACGGTGTCCAGAACTGCGCCTATGAACTGCAGAGTCTGTGACGGAAACAGGCGTGACTTCTCTTGATTGATCATGATGCCCAGCGTCTCAAACAGCGACTGAGTATAATGAATGGCGGACATCAAGGCCTCCCGAGAAGGTGCCATGAGAAGCCAGTCGTCCAGGTAGGGGAACACATAGTGGCCTTGTCTCCTCAGAGTCGCCGCTACGACAGACATACACTTCGTGAATACCAGAGGTGCCGATGATAGTCCGAAGGGGAGGGCTCAGAACTGATAATGGTGGCCCTGGAACTCAAAGTACAGAAACGTCCGGTGCACTTGAGCAATGGGTATATGCAGGTAAGTGTCCTGCATGTCCAAGGACGCTAGAAAGGCGCCCTACTTGAGCATGGGAATCAGACCTGGGAGGGTCACCACGCGGAAGCGTTTGTACAGGACCGACTCGTTGAGGTCGCTGAGGTCCAGTATCGGCCGGAGGTCCCCTGTTTTCTTGGGAACCAGAAAGAAGTGAGAATAATACCCTGCACCCCTCTGGTTCCATGGTACGTGCTCTATTGTTTATTTTCCTAGGAGCACGAACACCTCCAGCTGCGTGAGCGGGGCATGCTGACCCCAGTAATGGGAAAGCAGGGGAGGTCTTGCCAGTGGGTGGTCAAGAAATTCTATAAAGTGACCTTTCCTGACCAACTGGAGAACCCACCGGTCAGAGGTAATCGACTGCCACCCTAGAAAGTGGCGAGCGATGCGACACCCCCCCCCCCACCTTTTGTGCCTGTTGATCCAGAGGAGAGGCAGGGGCCGGGAAGGAGTCATGCTGTGGCAGCACTGGTCTCTGCAGGCTGGGCCGGTTTAGTGTAGCGTTGGGCTCTGCCTGGGGACTACTTAGCCTGGGCTTTCCGCTGAAAAGTGCCCCTTTGTTGCTGCTCAGAATGTGGCTGGTGCCTTCGTTGGCGGCTACGAAAGCGGCTCTGGTTCCTACAAAAGGAACCGGGCCTGGATCTGTACATGGCCTGTACAGACCTGACTGCCCTCCCAGCGTCGTGGAGTTTGGTGATCACCTTCTCTGAGGGTTCACCAAAGAGTACTTCGCCGTTGTAGGGGACGTCAAGAATGTTCTTCTGTATGTCCGGGGTGAAGCCGGAGACATGAAGCCAAGAGTGTCGCCGGAGACAGACGCCTGAAGCTGCAGCTCTGGCGGATGAGTCCGCAGAATCGTATGCGGCCTGTAGTACTTGGGTACCCACATCAGACCCTCTGCGGAGAAGATTTAGGAGCTCTGCCTTCTGATCTCCATCCGAAAGCTTATCGACCAGATCCTGGCCCTGTTCCCATAGGGCATTCTGAAACTGTACCATGTGGGTTAGGTAGTTCAGGGACCTAATGGAGCATGTAGCAGCCGCATACATGTGTCTCCCCAGGGCATCCAATTGTTTGGATTCCTGGTCCGGTGGCTGTGTACTCACGTGTTGTGGTCTTCAAGACCAGTCATGTGAGGCCGTAATGACCAGGGAGTCTGCCAGAAGTTGTTGAGCCAAGTACTGGTCCTCTCTCGGGCCTTGTACAGGCGGTCAGCTTTCTTCGGCACTGCAGCAGTACAGTGTGGACGCTTCCACGCAGCCTTGGTGACGTCCGCGAAGGTGTCCACCAAGGGTGGCACTACCACAGGCTTTGGGTCTTTCTGCTGAAGATAAATGGCAAGGCGCTGTCTTTCGGGGTCGAGGTCTTCAGCGTCCCATTCCATGTTGTCCTAGATGTGCCTCATGATCTCGAAGAGGGATCATCCAGAGGAGACCTGGGTAGGTCATGTGGGTCAGGTGATGGAATGCTGAGTGGAGAAGGAGATCTGGAGTAATCCGAAGTTTTCGATCTGGAGTCCTCCCCTGAAGGAGCATACCGCCGACGTCTGGGTCGCTTGGGGCTGGGAGACCCTGATGGGGATCTTGAGGGAGGCCTTCTCCAATCCTTGGATCTACCCCTGGGAGGTGGAGTCTGCTCCTTAGGGGATGGTGGTCGTCCTGCTGGCCCCTGTGGTGGAGGAAGGGTTGTAGGAGGTGAAGAAGTAGGAGGAGGAGGTGGAGAAGGTTTTACAGGGACCACATCCTTTCGGATGGTGTCCCACCAGAAAGTAAAGCGGTCCTTTACTTCTTGCAGGTTCATGCCCAATGACGGGCCTGGCGCCGGTGGTCCGTCGCCGTGGTCGGGTCCACGGGTGTCTCTGGGTTGGGTGAAGGTTCCCCTCGAGCCCTGGCACCCCAGTGTCACCCGCCTGGTCTTCAGGCAGCATCGCGGTCCTCCTCCGCTGAGTCCCCTGTGACTGATGTCCACCGGTGACTGGGGGGCGTCTCCTGCCCGTGAATGCGAGGCAGATGTCTTCGGGTCCGCTGAACGTCCGGCTGGCGTCTGCGGCTCCGGCAAACGCCTGGCCTGCTTTGGATGCTTGGCAGACGTCGGGTCCGAATTCCGCTTTAGGGACATCAGGTCCTCAGTCTTCCTGGGTGGTGGATCTGGACCTCTGGGAGGCCGACCTGGAGTCGGGGTCCCGACGTCGGGTCGATGAGGAAGACTTGTGGCATTCTGAAGACTTGGAGGAGGCCCGAGAAGGAGTAGAGGAAGCCGAGGGCCTTGAAGTCTTGATGGGCTGGAGAGTTGAAGAGCCGCCTGAAGCCTGGACTTTGACCAGAGGGGGCTGAGAACGAGCCCTGAAGGGAGAGCAGTCAGATCTGATGCAGCCTGAGCTATGGGAGTCCGAGGCCCGGTTTGGGGATCCGGATCTTACCTTCTCCCAGTGTTTATGGGCCTTGGAAGAAGAAATCGCCCCTGGAGGAAGGTTCTTGGTCCATCCTACTAAGTCCTTCTTCCAGCAGGTAAGCCTGAAGTGCCTTCTGATGGTGGATCCTGGTGTGGCTGTTGAACCCTTGGCAGAAAGTGCAGGCCTTCGTGTCGTGGTCCGGGCCTAAGCACTGCACACAGGAGGAATGAGGATCCTTAAAAGGGATCTGTTTTCTGCAGGCACACTTGGAAAGGTGACCCCTCAATTGAAGGAGTTGTAGAGGACATCAGTTTAGAGAAACTTCTGAAGTTCTAAGTCGTCGTGCGTTAGGTAGAGACCGAGAGACTGAGAGGCCGATGCTGGCGAGTCGACGGCGGGAAAAGAACTGGTGATTCTGGGGGACCGCCCCCTTATGAACTATGCCTGACGTTAGGGGCTGTCCTCGCTGAATCCTGCTAGCTAGAAAACTTCCGTGGGGTCCTGGCACCTGCTGGCTTCAGTCCTAATGGTGTAACCTGCTGCAAGAGCTGTTTCTCTAAGTAAGATCGAATGTGAGACAGATGTTTGGGGTGGAGGCTGCCTCTAGTAATAACGCACTATACATGGGATGGGTGTTGAAGGGTGCCAACAGACACCAGGGATCTGTCATACTAATGTGCAATAGGTGTTTGGGGGAGAAGAGTGCCTTTAGACACCAGGGATACAGGAAACTAATACTGCACTATACATGAGACGGGCGTTGTGGGGGGAGGGTGCTACTAGACAGCAGGGATGTCATCAAGCACACACACGATGGGCGCCAAGAAAAAATTACTCACCTTAGTAATTGTGTTTCTTCTAATGGAATCTTGCTGTATTCTGACATATGCAGTTAGCCCCAGCACTTGGAACTGCTCCAGAGAGGAAAGAGTTAACTCTATGCCACAGCATAGAACGTTGAGCTCGAGCTCAATTCAAACCTCTGTCTGCTGCACTTCAAAGTGTAAACGTCAGATTCTTACGAGCCAATGCTAACCAACTACACCTCCTAGGTGGAAATTGTAAATCAACTAGCCAAAAGGCAACCAATTTTGTGGGTCCCAAAAGACTCAAGTCGAGAACCCCAAAACAATAACCAGGTAGTGAACAAACAACAAAAAAAACAAACAGAACCCACTCCGCCTTTCTAAAAGGGGGGAGTGCCAAGAACACCCCTGAGGTGCAACACTGTACCTGCCAGCCCACTTCCAAAACCAGGTTCTGAGAGGGGAGGCAGAGAGGGAGGTCAGAATACAGCAAGACTCCATTAGAAGAAACACAATTACTAATGTGAGTAATTTTTTTTCAAACATCATGAAGTCTCGCTGTATTCTGACATAAGCAGACCACCAAGCAGTACCTCCAAGGAGGAGGGTATTGAACCTATTTTGGGAATAGGCTCTGCAGTACTGCTATGCCAAATCTAGCATCACTCCTAGCCTGGATGTCCAGAGAGTAATGCTTGGTGAAAGTATGGACTGTTTTCCAGGTGGCTGCTTTGCATATTTCTAGTAAGGGTATGTATCTCTGGCAGCAGCCACAGAAGCAACTGTACCTCTAGTCAAATGAGCCCTCGGGCCTGAGAGGGGGTATTTTTCCTAGCTTTTCATAGCAGAATTGTATTCAAGAGACAATCCGCCTGGCAACAGTTCTCTCTGTAGCAGGTTTACCTTTTCCCCACTTCACCATAAGAGAGGAACAACTGAGAACAGTCAAACTTAAGTGCCTTAGTGCACTCAATGTAGTAGCTAAGTGCCCTCTTAACATCCAAACTGTGTAATCTTCTCTGTCCTGAAGAAAGAATGATCAGTGAAGAACACAAGCAAGATATATGAACTGGTTCAAATGAAAATCTGAAACCACTTTGGGTAAGAACCTCCTGTTGGTTCTAAGGACCACCTTATGTCTATGGAATGAGATAAAAATCAAGCTCAACTGACGGAGCTTGTTAATTCACTGATACGCCTGGCAGAAGTGATAGCCACCAGGAACACAGTTTTCCCAAGTCACGTACTTAAGTTCTGAGGAGGCCAAAGGCTCAAAGCGGGGTTGCATAAGCTGAGCAATGCAAACATTAAGATCCCAAGCAGGAGTAGGGTCCTTAAAGGGAGGGTTGGTATGGAGCAAACCTTTAAAGAACTTATAATATAATCCAGAACTGTAGCCAAATCAGCAGTATCTGGAGAGACATCCCTACTGGAACACCAAATACTGAATCTTTTACATTTGGAATTGTTCTGGTGGCAGGTTTTCCAGAGGCTTTGAGAATATCCAGAACCCCCTGAGACAGATGAAGACTTGCATATTCTAACTCTTCAAGAGCCACGCCTTGAGGTTGAGAGACCGAAGTGGGGTACCATATCCTCCCAAGAGAAGGTTAACATATTGCATTTCTTGGGAAGCGATACGGGAAGATGGACTGCTTGGGACAGCAATTGAGAATACCAATGCTGCCTGGCCCAGTCTGGTGTAATCAGGATCACTTTGCATGATTGTGACCTTATCTTGACCAAAACCATGAACAGTGGAGGAAAGAGGGGAAAGGCATACAGGAATTTCCCCTCCCAATCCAGAACTAGAGCACCAGGGGGACTGAGCCCATGACTGGGGGTCGGCAACAGAAGAGAGGAAGTTGGTGATTGTCTGGGGCTGCAAAAAGATCCATCTCTGGAATGCCCCATCTTGAGAAAATTACATTTAACACTAAGGGATCCAAGGACCATTCGTGATGGCCTGGAGGTAGCCTGCTCAGATCATCTGCTAGCATATTGTCCTTCCCTGGAAGGTGGACTGCTACCAGAGATGTCTGCAGGGAATAAGCCAGAGACCAGAATTTCATGGCTTCCATGCACAAGGCCATACACAGAGTGCCTCCCTGCTTGCTGATGTACCACATGGTGGTGTTCTCTGTCCTGACCTGAACCACCTTGTTCTGTACAGAGTCCGAGAAACCTTGAAGAGCCAGATACACTGCCCTGAGCTCCAGAAGATTGATATGAAGTAGTGACTCCTGAGGGGACCACACTCCCTGTGCTGTGAGGGCTCCCAAGTGAGCTCCCCATCCCAGGAGAGAAGCATCCGTGGTTAATACCACAGAATGAGTCTGGGTAATGAATGGGACTCCTTGCCTGAGGTTGTCCTGATCCAACCACCACTGGAGAGCCTGGATCAGAGTCCAAGTCACTGGAATCAGTTTAGTTAGAGGATCTTTTTTCTGAGACCAAAAGGACCTCAGATGGAACTGAATGGCCCTAATCAGAAATCTGGCTCCCTGCACCACTGCAGTGGAAGCTGCCATGTGGCACAGAAGCTGAAGAAAATGCCTTGCTGGTCGAGACACCAGAAGGCGGAAGGAAGAAGCCAGGTCTGCAAGGGCCTACAGTATACCCTTGCCAGAGGAAGAAAAGCTTTTGCTTGGACATTGTCCAACTCTACGCCTATGAAGGTCAGGAGCTGCACTGGTTCGAGAACTGACTTTGGAAGATTGAGGAAACCCAGAGAAGTGAGCAATTGTTGTGTCACCTGCAGGTTTGACTTGGTCTGGAGACTGCCCTTCAATGAGCCAGTCGTCCAGGTATGGAAAAATGGAAATGTTTTGCCTCCTTAGAAAGGCCACTACTACTGTTAGGCATTTTGTGACCACCCTTGGTGCTGATGTTAGTCCGAAGAGCATTGCTCTGAACTGATAATGGCCTGAAGGCAATTCGAACCTGAGGTACTTTCTGTGGGAGCACCTGATGGAATATGAAAGTAGGCATACTTGAGGTCCATGGAGGCTAACTAATCCCCTGGCCTCAGGGAGGGAAGAATTACTCCCAGAGTCACCATTCTGAATTTTGGCTTGACTAGGTGCTTATTTAAGTATCTTGGGTCTAGGATGGGCCGCCACTCCCCTGTCTTTTTTGGGGTAAGGAAGTATCTGGAGTATAGACCCTTGCCCCTGTGTAGAGTAAGAACTCTCTCTATGGCTCTGAGAGCCAGCAGAGAGGAAACCTCTGCCTCTAGGGCAATGGTTTCGGAGACGTTTGCAGGTGGAAAAGACCTGACCCTCAACTTTGGACATTTTTTTAAGCAGAGAGCCAGTCCCTGGCTTACTACCTCCAGGACCCACTTGTCTGAGGTAACAGACTTCCAGGCCTGGAAGTAGTAAGTTAACCTGCCTCCTACTGGAAAAGGGGAGTCGACCCGGGCTGACACATCAGGGTGTCTGCTTGGCAGGAGCCTTGGACTGGGAGGAGGAGGAGGAGGATGCAGCCCTGCTCATTCCCCTTCTGCCTCTCCCTCTGAAGAACCCCCCCTCTGAGGTAAAGAAGGAGGTGGTGGCCTGTGCCTGGTAGAAAGGCCTGTGGAAAAAGCCTGCCCCTAGACTGCTGCTTTTGAGGAGTTGCTTGCCTTTCCTTGGCCTATGCACTCCTGTAGGTGGTCCTGTATTCGTCCATCTTTTTCATGTAATTCTCTGTCTGCTCCCCAAACAATTACCCACCACAGGGAAATCCATGGCCTTAGCCTGGGTGTCCTGTGAGAGGCTAGTACATCTGAGCCAAGCAACTCTCCAAAGAGACAGATGTAGCCATGACTCGTGATGACACATCATTAGAGTCCACAGCAGCATGAAACTGGACCTTGGATGCTTCAATCCCATTAGCAGCCACCTCCTCCAGCTCATTGGCTAGCTGGGGGAAGGGGGGACTGTTTAGCCAGTTGCAGAACAGTATACCATCTGGACTTCTGGTATCTGGCTGTGTAGACCATGTAGTTTGCCTGCCTGAGTCCCAAGGAGGATGCCAAGTACTGTTTTTTGGCCATAGCATCCACCTTCCTTGAGTCTTTATCTGGGGGGTGTGAAGCCAAAGGTATATTAGCCTTGTCATAGGCTGCAGCCTGCACGACCCCAACATGACTGCACTGTTGGAACAAGTACTCCGTACCTAAGCCTGACAGCATATACTTCCTGTCCATTCTCTTGTCCACAAGAGGTAATGAATTTGGTGTCTGGAGAATTTTTTTTGTCCAATTCCCAAAAGATTTCTGGAGGAGAACAGACAGCCTCTTGGACTCTGGGATGTCCATTTCTACATAGTCAGGCTCCTCGTTCCTCAACAGCTTCAACCAGAGGGAGCTGGAGGGTCTCTGCCACTTTTTTGTAAAACAAATAGTGGGAAGGGGACTCGAAGCCTAGGAGGGGAACATTGGAAGGTCTGTCTGGGGAGATGTCTGGTTCAATGGGCTCATCCAGACCTTCCACACCATCACCATCACCGTCGTCACCTTCCTCCCCCTCCAAATCCGGTTCATAATATTCATCCGGTCAATATTCCGGAACCAGAGGAACCGAACGAACAGAGCGCCTACCGAGAGGTGCTGGATCGGACAGAACCGGTCGGAGTGATTCCACAATACTTATCACTCTGGCTAGCTCCTCAGCGGTTGGACGTTGCGGTTCTGGATCCGAACCAGACGATTTTCTCCTCTTCTTAAGACGGAACCGACCCCTCAGGATCGGCTCTCCTTTTGCCCGAGAAAGTATCGCCCAGGTCAGTAGGCACTCCCTCAGGTTTGGTTGGAACCGCACCGGGTTGGTCATCCAGATCAGCGGACTTCTTGGCCTCCTTTTCCCCAAGCCTACCCAATCTCTTATCCAGGGTAGCCTTCCGGAAATTTTTTTTTTTTTTCCCCCCACAAATTTCGCAGTCTGAATCAAGGTGGTCAAACCCCAGACAATAAATGCAGGTGGTGTGAGGGTCTGCCTTAGCAAAGGCATCCCCACTCTCAATACAGTGTTGAAACCCAGTGGGACCGTTTTTTCTCTTGGGTTTCTCAGACATAGCCATCCTAACATTTACCCTTTAGCAGCTTTAAAGCCAGGCAAGACCCCCCCCCAAAACCCATCGGTTACCAACTGTGTTACAGGCTGTGGAAAAAAGTCTAAAAATATGTTTTTTTGAAACCGATAGGGACCGGTACCTAACACTAAGAAATTAAACAACAAAATCAAACGGTACAATCTGTTCCGAACTGGACCGACTGAAAACTTTACAATTTCCACACACAGAAATAAACAGTAACTAAACTAAAGTCCACTACCTACAACAATTACTGTACCGCAGACAGGGATCTGAACCGAAAAAATAAAGAAAATTACGGTTTAAAACCAATGTTTTACTGAGGCCGAACTGATAAGCGAAGGAGAGATCTCTGGAGCAACTGTTCAGTTAGGCGGAGTAAAGAATCTGACGGTTACACTTTGAAGTGCAGCAGACAGAGGACTGAACCGAGCTTGAGCTCAACGTTCTATGCTCTAGCACAGAGTTAACTCTTTCCTCTCCGGAGCAGTTCAAGTGCTGGGGCTAACTGCATATGTCAGACTACAGCAATACTTCATGTTGTTTGAATGGGCTGCAGCACACCATGCAAATGAGCACACAGTGGGCATGCAAACTGCCCCTTAGCACCCTGCATGCCCAATGGGCTCATCTGCCCATTATGATCGATTACAGCCCAGAGAGGGTCCCAGTGCGATCTGTCCCGGGTAGCTCTAATCCCTGCGGGTCTGATACTGCCCAAGAACATGATGAGGCAGTGCAGTTTCCCTTAGTCCTATGCTGACAGACAAATAATCAAACAGTGCCAGTCCACCATCTGACAGAATATAGCAGCTACTAGGTTGGGCACAGGTGCAAGCACGGCACAAGCCTTTGCACTGCACTTGCACCTCATGCTGAATATCCAAACCCGAAATATTTACGACTCAACAGTCATAGTTTGCTGGAAGCACCGTCCAGGGCAACCGCCATCTCTGGCTGACACTAAAGAGCTAGTGACAGACGGCTGGAAGATTTGAAACCAGCATAGAGAAAAGGGCATATTTTCTAAGTTCCGAGGCATGATTCTTCACGCACCGATAATGCATAAGTTGCACTGATTGTTCTAATACATGCAGTTAGAGAAAGTAATTACCCTGGAATGTATGACCATTCCCAGTGATAAAGTGGAATAACAGCAGAAGCAAATTAAAAATAGGCACAATTTGAATTTTTCAGAAGTAGAAAAAAGCCAATAGATGCTTCCCTGTTGCATATTAGATGCCATTAAAATAGAAAAAGTAACGCTCTCATAGTAGTTTGAAAGATAGAAACTCTGTTCCCAGAGTTTCACTATCCCAACTCAGCAGCCCAAAACATGGTTACCTGACACGAAGTTTGCCGTGCAGAGTTCGACATAAAAAATGGGGGTACGGGGCAAAGCCCTCTGAGAAACTAGATAAAAGGAACTCATGTCAGCCAACCATGTTTCTGGCTGTTGGGGTCGGGTTAGTGAAACTCTGGGAACAGAGTTTCTGGATTTCATAATATATCCAACTCTCTGAACACAGGAAAGGTTTCAATATAATACATAAGAAATCAATAACTGCAATAAGAATGTCGAACGACAGATATGCCTCTGAAATTACTGGCAAATAGTGTATTGCTGAAAAGGGCGGTCTCTCTTGTGACATTAGTTATAGAACTTTTATAAGCACATGCATTCAATATGTATGCAATAATGAACCAGAATATGGGGGAAAAAAATTACCAGATTTTGATTTCTGATCCAAACAGAAGTTCAGAGCTCCTGCTCATTAAGGCTAACTGCATACATACTTCTGTATAATAAACGATTAACCTGCAACAATCAAGATAAAGTTAAACCTCGTAACACAAAGTACTTCAAGCTGTATTTTCTGTTTCTGGAGCAAATCTCCTCAATCTGTATTTACAGTGACACGGAGTTTTCACCCTTAACATAAATGAGCCACAGGAGGTATTTTATTTATGAACTGCTTCCTTTCCAACTGTTTTGTTACCATGACAAATCTGTTTTTTTAAGAACATAAATGATCCAGTATCAAGTGGAAAAGCTCTCTGGCTGAATATCCTTAAAAAGCTTTTATTCATGGGGAGCTCAAACCATAAAAATCACAAGTAAAGCTGTATACAAATTCTACAGTCAACACAGACTTTCTTGCAAGATCGCTGTATTAATTTCCAGAGCAAACTTCGATATATTTACAGTGACATGGAGTTTTCACCCTCACCTAAATGGGCCACAGTAGGTATTTTAGTCTGACAACATACAAACTGCATTCATTTCGAACTGTGTTTAGTTACCATGATAAATGTGGTTTTTACAAGCATAATATCCACTGTCAAACAGAAAACTTTTCTGGCTGAATATCCCTAAAACTATTTCATTCATGGAGCTCCCGAACCATAAAAATCCTATGTGAACCTGTATACAAATTTTTACAGTGAATACTGACTTACTTGCACAAAGAAAAAAATTACTCACCTTAGTAATGTTGTTTCTTCTAATGGAGTCTTGCTATGTTCTGACATATGCAGTAAGTCCCAACCTTCGAACTGCTCCGGAGGTGAAAGAGTTAACTTTCCATGCCAGGCATGGAATGCTGAGCTCGAGCTCGGTTGAGAGACTGTCTGTTGTTCTTCAAACTCAAACCGTCAGATCTTTACGAGCCAAACTCACTAAGGTCCTGTGTGGAAGCTGTAAACCTACACTAGCCAACTGGCTACTACATATAAAAACACATCTTTTGGTCCCAAAACAAAGACTCAAGTCAGGAGACCCAAAAATGAAAACACCAAGTCACCCCAAGAAAGGAGGGTAAAAAACACAAGGTGGGCACCTACTAAGTGCCAACACTGCACTGCCCACCCACATCCCAAAAACAGAGGTTCTGAGAGGGGCAGGCGGAGGGGTCAGAATATAGCAAGACTCCATTAGAAGAAACAACATTACTAAAGTGAGCAATTTTTCTTCAAACAACATGAAGTCTTGCTATATTCTGACATATGCAGACTACAAAGCAGTACCTCATGGAGGAGGAACAGAACCTTCTTAGGAATAGGCTCTGAAGCTTTAGCTGTGCCACTTGACATCACTCCTAGCCTGGATGTCCAGGAGAATGCTTGGTAAAAGTGTGAACTGTTTTCCAGGTAGCTGCTTGACATATCTCTAGAATAGGATGTCCCTGGCAGCAGCCAGAGAAGCAGCTGTACCTCTGGTAGAGTGAGCCCTCAGGCCTGAGGGAGGAACCTTACCCAGTTTTCATAGCAAAACTGGATACAAGAGACAATCCACCTGGCAATGGATTTTTAGTGGCAGGTTTCTCTTTGCCAACCTCACCATAAGTGAGGAACAGTTGGAGGGAGTCAAACCTGTGACCCGTGGTACGCTCTATGTAGTAACTAAGGGCTCTTTTCACATCTAAGCTGTGCAGCCTCCTCTCGCCAGAGGAGGAATGGCCAGTGAAGTACACTGGAAGAGATATAGATTGATTAAGGTGGAAATCTGAAACCACCTTAGGCAAGAACTTCCTGTTAGTCCTGAGGACCACCTTATCTCTGTGAAAGGAGATAAAAATCAGGCTTCACTGACAAAGCTTGCAATTCACTTATGCGTCTGGCAGAAGTGATGGCTACCAGAAACACAGTTTTCCAAGTCAAGTACTTAAGCTCTATTGAAGACAAAGGCTCAAAGGGGGGTTGCATAAGCTGAGCAATGCAAACATTAAGATCCCAGGCGGGGGCAGGATCCCTGAATGGAGGATTGGTGTGAAGCAATCCCTTGAAAAACCTGGAAAATACAGGGTGAGCAGAAAGAGAAGAAGGCTTACCTGCTCAGATAAAAGCAGACACAGTTGCCAGATGCACTTTCAGGGTAGCTGGCCTCAGCCACAAGGTACTTAAGTGGACCATATAATCCAGGACTGTGGGCAAATCAGCAGATTCTGGGGAAATATGCTTTCAGAGCACCATATGGAAAACCTTTTCCATTTGGAATTATAAGTAGCCCTGGTGGAAGGTTTTCTAGAAGCCTTCAGGATATCCATTACACCTTGGGAGAGGTGTAAATCAGCAAACTCTAACTCTTCAAGAGCCAGGCCTTGAGATTGAGAGATTTGAGGTTCGGGTACCAAACCCTCCCCTGAGCACAGGTTAACAGGTTGTAATTCCTGGGAAGACACAGGGGGAAGATGGACTGCTAAGGACAGTAGGAGTGGATACCAGGGCTGTCTGGCCCAGTCTGGAGCAATCAGGATCATCTTGCAGGGTTGAGATCTGATTTTGACTAGCACTTTGAACAGGAGAGGGAAGGCGGGAAAAGCATAGAGAAATTTCCCTTCCCAATTGAGAACTAAGGCATCCAGAGGGACTGAGCCCAACACTGGGGGCCTGCAACAAAGAAGGGGAAGTTGGCGATTGTCTGGGGCTGCAAAAAGATCTATCTGCGGGGTACCCCATCTGGAAAATATCACTTCCAAGACCAGGGGGTCCGGTGACCATTCGTGATGACCCTGGGAAATCCTGCTAAGAGCATCTGCCAGGACATTGTACTTGCCTGGGAGGTGAACTGCCGTAAGGGAGGTGTTCAGGGAGTAAGAGAGAGAGACCACAAATACAGGTTACTCACCTGTAACAGGAGTTCTAGGAATGGTATATGTTGTTCATCCACACTCATTGGCAGGTATCCTTGCCGCTTTAAATCTTGCCGGAAGGTCTTCAAGCTTGCTCCTCCCACCCACCTGGGTGGTATAACTCGCGACTCCGCCCCATGGCGCCAGATCTGGCCGCTGGAAGCTCAGGTTGTCTTTCGGCCCGAGAGGAAGGTCGGGGTGAGTCGTGTGGATGAACAACATATACCATTCCTAGAACTCCTGTTACAGGTGAGTAACCTGTATTTCTAGGACATGGATATGTTGTTCATCCACACTCATTGGCAGACTCCTAGCAGTTCTCCGGGAGGAGGGAGGCAAGACTACCACCCCCAATACTTACTTGGGAAAGAGACTGGAGAACCGAGGCCCCAAAACCAGCATCCGGCGTGACTCAAGGTCGATGTGGTAATGGGTAATGAGGTGTTTGCTGACTTCCAGGTAGCAGCCCTGCAGATTTCCTGGATAGGGACGCCCTGGAAGCAGCCACCGTTGCAGCAGTATGGCGGGTAGAATGAGCTCTTATCCTCTGGGAGGCTCCATGCCCGCCAACTTATAGCAGAGATCTATGCAGGAGGTTACCCACCTGCTTATCGTCCGCTTGGCTGCAGGTCTGCCAGATGCGCTTCAGCGTAGGTGACAAACAGCTGGCGAACCTCTCCCAATTTCAGCCGTCGCTCCTTATAATAAGCGGCGCCTTCAAGGTCAGAGTATGGAGCCTATGTTAAGACCTCCGAGGTGTGATTGGGGTAGAACACCGGCAGAGTCAACACCTGGTTAGGTGAAACTCCGACACCACCTTCGGAAGGAATTTCGGGTGGGGCGCAGGACAACCTTGTCCCTGTGGAAGACCAGGTAAGGAGCTCTGATGGAAAGCGCCTGGAGCTCTCCCATCCTTCTGGCTGACGTGATAGCCACCAAGAAGCGGTCTTCCACGACAGGTGAGAGAGAGCACACCTGTGCATAGGTTCGAATGGCTTGCCCATGAGCTTTGCCAGTACCAGCAGTAGATCCACGGAGGTGGGGTTCCCGCACTGGAGGAAATGTGATCAAGGCCTTGAAAGCGCCAGACCACCTTCTCCTCATACACTAACTGCTTCCCGCCCGCCTGCAAGCAGAGATGGCTGCCAGGTGCACCTTAGGTCGCCGACCTAAGCCCTTGACTGGAAAGGGACCATAAATAGTCCCAAGATGCTTGCCAAGGAACAGGAGGAAGGGTCCAAGCCCTTGCCCTGACACCAAATGGAAAACCTTTTCCATTTGAAGGCATAGCATTTTCTGGTCGACTCCTTACGGGACGCCTCAACTACATTGAGGACCTCGTCGGAAAGACCCAAGGCCTGGAACTCTGGCAGCTCAGGAACCAGGCCGTCAGGTGCAGGGATTGAAGGTCCGATGGAGACACCTTCCCTGACTGACTGAGAGCAGGTCCGGCGAGGCTGGAAGCTGCCGCTGAATCCTGGAGCTGAGACTGAGGAGATCTGGGTACCAGAACTGGGAGGCCAGTCTGGGGCTATCAGAATCACCTGCGCCTTGTCCTTCCTGCTTGAGAAGCACCTTGTGGATCAAGGAAATGGGGAAAGGCGTAAAGAGGCCGGGGTCCACTGCCTCGAGAAGGCATCCCCTGCAGCGAGCCCTGCTGAGGGGGGCATGGAACAGACTCAGCTTAGCGTTCTCCTGGGCAAACAGGTCCACCTGAGGTGTGCCCCAATGGGAGAACAGATGCTGTACTACCTCCGACAGGAGAGACCACTCGTGGGATGCAGCCCCTATCCGGCTCAAGGCATCGGCCAGGGTGTTGGAGGCTCCTGCCACGTGAATGGCTGGGAGATCCGCCTCCAGGCTGCTACAGTGACCAAATGCGAGGCTTCCTTGCATAGAAGCATGGAGGCGCGTCCCGCCCCTGGCGGTTTAGACAATACATGGTCGTGGTATTGTCCGTCTGGACTCGGACCACTTGACCCCGGAGGAACGGAGCAAAGGCGGTGAGAGCTAGGCGGACCGCTCGGAGCTCCAGCAGGTTGATGTGGCATCGGGACTCCTGCGGGGACCAGAGGCCATGAGCCCAGTGTTCCCCCAGATGGGCACCCCAACCCATCAGAGAGGCATCGGTCGATAGAGAGACCGTCGGCTCGGGCGGACGAGCAGGATGCCCTCCTGCAAATGATCTGGAGCGGTCCACCACTGGAGGCGTTCCACATCCCTAATGTCACCGACTAAGCTAGTCAAAGGATCGCTGGCGTTGTGACCACTGGCTGGCCAGTCCCACAGAGGATGCATGTTCCAAGCAGACCCCAACGGACCACGCTGGTGCAGGCCGCCATGAGACCCAGGAGCGCAGGAAGTCCCGGGCAGGGGCGATTGCCCAACCAGAAATGATCGGGCAAAGGAGGAAGAACCTCGGCCCTGTCCACCGGGAGCCGCTCTGGCTCGAAGAGAGTCGAGCTGCGCCCGATAAATAGAATCACCTGCTTGGCTCGAGTTCCGACTTGGCCTCGTTGATAAGGAGGCCCAGTTGAGAACAGACCTGGAGGGCCAGATCTCTGGACCACTCCGCCTCCTTCCTGGAGGAGCTGCTATCAGCCAGTCGTCCAGGTAAGGGTACACCCGGACCCTCGGCGCCGAGGAATGCTGTCACCACTGCCATGCATTTGGTGAAGACCCTGGGAGCTGGAGACAAGCGAAGGGCATGGCTTGGAACTCTAGAAGAGGATCCTTCCGCTCGGGAGGCGAAGGAATCTCTGGTGAGGCGGACGGATAGGGACGTGAAAAAGCGCGTCCTGCAAGTCCAGAGAGCAGAACCACCGCGCGTTCCAGGATGGTATTATCTGAGCCAGAGTGACCATCCTGAAGGTTCGAGACCTTAGAAACTTGTTTAGGTCGTGTAGGTGTCGAGAATGGGCGCCAGCCCCATCCGCTTCGGAACCAGGAAGTACCTGGACACAAACCCTGGGTCTGAAGGAGGGTCCACCACCTCTCTTATCACCTCCTTCTGGAGGAGGAGAGCGATGTCGGCTCGACGAGCCGCCAGTGAGGCTGGGGATCCCGAAGCCCCCCGAGGGGCGACGACTCTGAAGGGTGGTGCCTGCTCGAATTCCAGAGGCAGGACTCTTCCCACCACCTCCAAGACCCACCTGTCCGTGGAAACAGCGGACCAGGCGGAACGGAAGTGCGGGCCGTCCCCCACGGGGACCCAGGTAGGTAGCGGGAATGGGGCGACACCCCTCAGCCCGTCACTGGGCAGGCTTGGAGGAGGGACCGGCCGAGGGACCTCCTGGGCCTTTTCCTCCCTGCCTCCTGTTAGAGGAAGCCGGCGGCTTGGGTTTGGGATGCCAAGGCTGAGCCTGCTGGCCCTGACGTTGCTGGGCCGGGCGCGCCGGGGGCACAGAAGGACGAAAGGGCTTAGGCTGCGGTTTGCGGCCTTTGTCCTTCTGAGCGGAAGAGACCGAGTCCAAGGTAGCATTGGACTTCTCGATCCTCTGCAGGTGACCTTCCACCCCAGGGCCGAAGAGGTCAGTCCCCAAAAAGGGAACATCCGCCAACTTGTGCTGGGTATCCGAAGTAAAGGTGGATATCCTCAGCCAAGCCCCATGACCATAGCCCTGCGGCCGCCACCGATCTGGCACATGAGTCCCCTATATCCAAAGCAGTCTGGAGCTGCTGTTTGGCCACTGCCCTGCCCTGGTCCCGCACCTGCTTAACCGTAGTCTGCAGATCGGGCGGAAGATGAGGATGACCTCATCCAGGGAGCCCAACAGGGCATGAGAAAAATGTGCCATGAGGGCGGCCGACTGGCCTGGCGAAGGCGAGAAGGCATAGCGTAGACTTTTAGCCCGACATAGTCAATTTCTTGGACTCCTTGTCAGGAGGTTTGTCCACATCCCTGGCGTTGCCAGCGAGCATGACAGCTGTCGGTAACAACCCTCAGCAGAGGGTGTTCGAAAAACGGACAAGGAACCGGTGGGGACCGCATACTTCCTGGCCATCCTGGCCGGCGCAGGGCAGGAAGCAGAGCTGCCAAAGCTCCAGTGCGGACCCACTATGGCCTCGGCCACGGAAAAGCCTCCGTCGGAGAATCCCCTCGGTCCAGAATCTCCGTGAGGATACCTGGCCCGTTTGGAAGCAGGTTGAGCTCCATCCCGGTGGACTCCGAGATGAGCCAAGTAGTCCTAGGAAAAGCGGCGGGCTATCGTCCATTGACTGACCTCCTGAAGACTCCAAGTCAAGTCGCTTGGAGAAAAGGAGGAATCATCTTCGGACTCGGAAGAGTCCTCGAAGAAACTGCCTCTGGCCTGAGGCACCCTTCACCTGCGAGTGGGTCGGGAGTGAGGGTAACTGACAGCCGATGGGGTAGACCCTTGCCGACCGAGAATCCTTGGTGCAGACTCCATGGTGGCTGTGGGCGGAGGTTCCACGAGATAGGTGGGCAGCTGGTTTGGCCGAACAACCCGGCCTGGGTATAGGCTCCTCGGATAAGTCGGGGGTTGTATCGGCCGCTCGGTGACAGCCACTTAATGGCCGGGAAGGCGGCGGGGTGGCTTACTCCCGGCCAGGAGAACTGTTGCAACATAAGGTCCTCGTACCGTCCGGCGTAATTCACGAAGCCTCCCTCATCAGAGGAGGAGGGCGAGGCCCGGCGACGCCTTGTCAGCAGTGCGAGACCGAGACCGCCTTGGCGGTGGGATCGGCTGGACCCTTGGAAGGTCCGAACCGAGAGAGAGTCCCGGAATTTCCGAGGTCGGTGCGGGGAGGTGTCGGCGGAACCCGCACTCCCTTGGCTCGGATGGTATCCAGGGGCTCGGAACCGGAGGCACAGGCGAGCCCGGGATCCTCAACTCCTCCGGGAACGGAGAGGGAATCTCGGCTGCTAAAGAGCGAAGCCCGTCCAATGGGTGAGAAAAATCTCGAAGCTTCATCGGTGGGAGTCTCGGTCAACTGACCTGGCCAGGGGACACCGTGAGGCCAGTGGCCGAAGCAGTGATCGACCAAGCCGACGGTCGGCGGCCCGGGGAGGGGACCTTTCCGCTCCCAAGAGCGTCGACGGAGGACTTACCCCTGTCCTCTTTTGGACCGAGAATAGGTCCATAAGCGTAGGCCCTTCTCCTTTAGTGGAGAGGGACAAAGCTCCTTAAAAGAAGCCGTGTAAGAAGAGGCCCAGAGAGCGGGATAAATGCTGCGGCCCAGGAAGAGAATCTGACCCGCCGCCTCCTCTTCGAGGCGACCATCCGCTCGAGCTGATCCGCCGAGCCCGCCGCGCGGACACATAACCCGGGCCTCCTTGGACTTCACGGAGAAGCGCGCTTCTCGGGGCGGCCCAGTTGCAATCGGGCAGCACGGTCTTGAGGGCGTGGGCGAGAAAGATGAGCACAGGTCGCAAGCCTGCGGGTCGTGCTCAAGGCCTAAGCAATGAACACCGTGGAGTGTGGATCCGTCCGAGACATCTTCTGCCGCATGGGCATCTCCGAAATCCGGAGTCGATTTGTCCATCGCGCCGCGAGGATAGAAGACTGAAGTCTTTTTCGCAAAATTTATTTTAAATCCATAAGCGGAGAAATAAGGAACCAGTCTCAAGCGCCCAGGCGTTAGGAGGAACCTGAGCTTCAAGCGGTAAGGAAGATCTGGCGTCATGGGGCGGAGCCGGGAGTTATACCACCCGGGTGGGTGGGAGGAGCAAGCTTGAAGACCTTCCAGCAAGATTTAAAGCGGCAAGGATACCTGCCAATGAGTGTGGATGAACAACATATCCATGTCCCTAGAACTTCATTGCTTCGGTGCACAGGGCCGTAGACCGAGTGCCCCCTTGTGTGTTGATGTACCACATTGTGGTGGTATTGTCTGTTCTGACCTGTACAACTTTGTTCTGAACAGATCTGGAAAAAGCTTGAAGTGCTAGAAAAACTGCTCTGAGTTCCAACAGATTGATGTGGAGCAGAGATTCCTGAGGGGACCACAACCCCTGGGTGGTGAGGTCGCCCATGTGAGCTCCCCACCCCAAGAGGGACGCATCTGTAGTAGGATTAAGAGTGAGACCGAGGTGACAAAGGAACCCTTTGTCTCAGATTGCTCTGATCCTGCCACTACTGTGGGCCTGGATCAGGGTTAGAGTTACTGGGATCAATTTGGTTAGAGGGTCCTTCCTTTGAAACCAAAAGGCTCTCAAATGGAACTGAATGTCCCTCATCCGAAATCTTGCTCCCTGCACTACTGGTGTAGAAGCAGCCATGTGCCCCAGGAGCTGTAGAAAATGCCTTGCTGGTCGAGACACCTGCAGGGTGAATGAGGAGGCCAGAGAGACCAGGGTCCTTGCCCTGTCCAAGGGGAGGAAGGCTCTGGCTTTCTCTGTGTTCAGCTGGACAGGCTCTGGGACTTATTTTGAAAGATTCAGAAGGAAACTCAGAGAGGTGAGCAGTTGCTGAGTTATCTGAAGGTGTAACTTGACTTGGTCTGGGGACTGGCCTACTCTGAGCCAGTCGTCCAGGTAAGGGAAGATGGCGATTCCTTGCCTTCTTAGAGAAGCTACTGCTAGGCATTTTGTGAATACCCTTGGAGCACAGGTGAGGCCAAAGGGCATTGCTCTGAACTGGTAATGGCCTGAGGGCAGCTCGAACCGGAGGTACTTTCGATGGGAGCTTCTGATGAGAATCTGGAAGTAGGCATCCTTGAGGTCCAGGGACGCTAGCCAGTCCCTGGCCTTAGAGGGTAGAATAATTCCCAGAGTCATCATTTTGAATTTTGGTTTAAAAGGTGTGTTTAAGAATCTGAGATCCAGGATGGGCCACCATTCTCCTGTCTTTTGGGGTAGGAAGTACCTGGAGTACAACCCTTTGCCCTGGTGTAGGGGTGGAACCCTTTCCACAGCTCTGAGAGCCAGAAAAGAAGAGACCTCTGCCTCCAGGGCAAGTGCCTCTGGTGGATTTGCAGGTGGAAAGGATCTGGTTCTCATCATTGGAAACTTTTGAGCTGAGAACCAGTCCCTGGCTTACTACTCCAGGACCCACTTGTCTGATGTCAGAGACTCCCAGTCCTGGATAAAAGTACCAGCCTGTCCCTAGGGTGGCCGAGGAATCAGCCCTGGCAACCCACCAGGGTGCCTGCTTGGCAGGGGCTTTGGGCTGAGGGGTGGAAGCAGGCCTGCTTGTAGCCCGTCTGCCTCTCCTTCTAAAGAACCCCCTCTGGGCAGAAGCAGAAGAGAAGGCCTGGGCTTGGTAAAAAGGCCTATGACAAGGCCTGCCCCTGCCCATGGAAAGCTGCCTTTGAGGAGTGGCCTGCCTTTCTTTGGCCTGTGCACTCCTATAGGTGGTCCTATATTCATCCATTTTCTTCATGTAATTCTCTGTTTGCTCCCCAAACAGAGAGTTACCCACAACAGGAAAATCCATGGCCTTAGTGTGGGTATCCTGTGATAGGCTAGTACATCTGAGCCAAGCCATTCTTCGAAGTGCCACAGATGTAGCCATGACTCTAGAAGACACATCATTGGAGTCTACTGCAGCATGGAATTGCACCTTGGATGCCTCAATACCATCAGCAGCCACCTGCTCCAGCTCCTTGGCAAGCTGGCCAGGGACCCGTTTTGCTAGGGCCATAACAGTGTCCCAACAAGATTTTTGATACCTAGCAGTATAGGCCATATAATTGGCCTGTCTGAGTCCCAAGGATGCTGCCATGTACTGTTTGCCATGGCATCAATCCTCCTGGAGTCCTTGTCTGGGGGGTGTGAAGCCAAGGGAATGTTTGCATTATCACAGGCTGCAGCCTGCACTACCCCAACATGACTGCATTGTTGTGTAAGGAACTCCGTGTCTGAGCCTGACAATGTATACCTCTTGTCCATTCTTTTATCCACAGGAGGTATAGCGTTAGGTGTCTTTAAAATTTTAAATGTCTGTTTCCCAAAAGATTTGTGCAAGGGAATAGACAGCCTCCTCGACTCTGGGATATCCATCATTTCTACATAGTCAGGCTCCTCCTGGTCATCCACAGCTTCTTCCACAGGAAGCTGGAGGGTTTCAGCCACTTTTTTATAGAACATGAAATGGGAGGGGGACTCAGAAAGCCTAGGAGGAGACACCCCTGAAGGTCTGTCTGGGGAGATGTCCAGGTCAATGGGCACATCCACACTTTCAAATCCACATTCACTTTCCTCATACTCCTCTTCCTCCTCCTCCGGTTCATAACACTCCTCTAACTCATAATCTTGAACCGGTGGAACCAGCCGAACCGAGCGCCTGCCTGATGGTGCCGGTTCGGTCAGAACCGGGGAAAGCGACTGAACAATTTTGATCGCTTTGGCTATCTCTTCGGCGGTTGGAGAGGAAAGTTTTGGCTCCACACCAGCTGATTTCTCTTTTCTAGTTCTTTTAGCCGGAACAGACTCCTCAGAATCGGCTCTCCTTTTGCCCGAAGAAGTCTCGCCCTGGTCAGAGGGCACTCCTTCTGGTTCGGTTGGAACCAAACCGGGCTGGCCATCCGGTTCAGCGGACTTTTTGGCCTCCCTTTCCCTGAGCCTACCAGCTCTTTTCTAGGGTAGCTGCAGGGAAATTTTTACAAATCTGGCAGTCTGCATTGAGGTGGTCAAACCCCAGACAATAAACACAGGTGGTGTGGGGGTCAGCCTTGGCAAAGACTTCCCCACACACACTGCAGTGTTGAAACCCAGTGGGTCGGTTTTTCCTTTGGGTTTCTCAGACATAGTGCCAGTCCTAACCAAACTTATCCTTTTATGGCAATCCATGAGGCAAGACCCTCTTATGGTTCCCAACCATCTCGTCAGGTTCGTGGAAAACCGTAATAAAATCCGTTTTTTTTTTAGAACCGATAAGAACCGGTAACCACACTCTAAATCACAAGTTAAGATTTTTAAAACAACTTGATCGGTTCAAACCGAGACCGATAACCGTTCTACAAGTTCACACAGAAAAGAATTAATGTAAAACCTATCTAGTACTCACAAATACCACAGACAGAGACTGAACCGACAGGTTGCGGTTTAAATTCGGTCGAAAACCGAGAAAAACGGTACTTTAACCGACAAAATGAACCGAGCAGAAGGAGAAATCTCCGGAGCGTCTGTTCAGTGAGGCGGAGTAAAGAATCTGACGGTTTGAGTTTGAAGAACAACAGACAGAGTCTCAACTGAGCACGAGCTCAGCGTTCCATGCCTGGCATGGAAAGTTAACTCTTTCACCTCCGGAGCAGTTAGAAGGTTGGGACTCACTGCATATGTGCAAAATGGGGCCAGATGGGGTGCACCCCAGGGTCCTTAAAGAACAAAGCAAGGTGGTGGCTGAACCTCTGGCTATCCTGTTTAGCCGATCACTGGAAACAGGGGAGGTACCCAAAGACTGGAGGACAGCAGATGTAGTCCCCTTATACAAAAGTGGGAACAAAGAAGAAGCAGGGAACTACAGACCAGTCAGCCTCACCTCGGTAGTGGGGAAGATCATGGAAGCACTACTGAAGGAGAGATTGGTGGAACATCTGGTTGTCAATGGACTACAGGACCCAAGGCAGCATGGTTTCACCGGGGAGGTCATGTCAGACCAACCTCGTTGAATTTTTTGACTGGGTGACTAGGGAGGTGGATCAGGGAGGGCAGTGGACATGGCCTATCTGGACTTCAGCAAGGCCTTTGACACTGTGCCACATAGAAAACTATTACACAAACTGGGAATATGGGTGTGGGCAGGACAGTAGTGTGGTGGGTAGGTAACTGGCTGGGTGGCAGGACACAGAGGGTGGTGGTAAATGGCTGTCACTCCACAGAGGGAAGAGTGACCAGTGGGGTACCACAGGGATCAGTGCTGGGACCGGTTCTATTCAACATCTTCATCAGTGACATTGCACAGGACCTAGAAGGCAGAATTTCACTGTTTGCTGATGACACACAGCTCTGTAACAGAGTAGATACACCAGAGGGTGTAGACAGAATGAGAAGGGACCTGCAGAAACTTGAAGAATGGTCAGGGGTTTGGCAGTTGAAATTCAATGCAAAGAAGTGCAAGATAATGCATATGAGGCACAAAAACCCTGGCACAATATATCAGCTGGAGGGGGTGAGGATATAGCATGCACCAAGCAGGAAAGGGATCTTGGGGTTATCATCTCTGATGACCTCAAGGTAGGGAAACAGTGTGACAAGGCAGCATGTAAACCAAATAGGATGCTGGGATGTATAGGCAGGGGCATCACCAGCAGGAAAAGGGAGGTCATAATTCCGCTATACAAGACACCAGTGAGGCCTCACCTGGAGTACAGTGTACAGTTCTGGAGACCATACCTACGTAAGGACATAGACAGGGTAGAGAAGGTTCAGAGGAGGGCAACAAAGATGGTGCATGGATTGCATCACAAGTCCTATGAAGACAGGTTGAAGGAACTGAACATGTACTCCCTGGAAGAGAGGAGAGAGGGATATGATAGAGACATACAAGTATCTTACAGGGAGGAACAGGGTGCAGGAATACACTATTTTTAAGTGAAAAATATGTTCCAGGACTAGAGGGCATGGGATGAAGTTGGAGGAGGATGATTCAGAGGAAACATGAGGAAGAATTTCTTCACAGAGCGGGTGGTGGACAAGTGGAACACCCTGGCAGAGGAAGTGGTGGGGGCTGAAACAATCACGGGATTTAAGAATGCATGGGATAGACAAAGGAATTCTGGAGGTCAGGGGTAAAGGGCAACAGACTTCTACGGAAACATAAACTGAACTTACAAGCTCAAATGGGCAGACTGGGTGGGCCATAGGCCCTTATCTGCCGACACTGTCTATGTATCTATATGTCAGAATATAGCAAGACTTCATGTTGTTTGAAAGAAAGATTACTCACAGTAGTATTGCCGTTTCTTCTAAAAGGATTACTCACTAGGTTTACATGTTATGCAGTCATCTCAGCCAGGAGCGACATCCCATAGATAGAACCTATACAAATTTTAGAATCTGGAATGTCAGTTCAAACTCTGCATATGTGCTCCACCCTGGCCACTGCTCAGCTCTGTTTCCAAGCCAGAGTGGAGCAGCAGTTGGTGAAACTAGCTAAAAGGCTATTAAAACATTTTTTTCAGAAAATTTATTCAGTTTTTAAAAATGAAAAACAAACTGAAGTAGACTTGTGACATGATGCTATATATTACCCTATATACAATAGCAACAAGCTTACAATTGTAGGAATTGCAACAGTAATGTTCAAGCAACCTCAATGAAAAAGGAACAGATTTCTTTTGTGAACCTATTTCAGGTTCTGGAGGGGGGCAGAGTTAAGGAGTGTAAACACAGTGAGTGATCCTATAAGAAGGAACAACATTACTACAGGGAGTAATTTTTAATTCTAACCCATGGAATCGCTCAATGTTTACACTTTATGCAGACTAACAGTACCTTGGGAGGCTGGGTCCAGAACCTAGATAGGAATAAAGGTTCTACAAGATAGGAGTTCCCAAACAGGCATCCCTTCTGGGCTGCATGTCCAAACAGCAGTGTTTTGTGAAGGTGTGTATGGTTTTCCAGGTAGCTGCTTTGCACATTTCCAACAATGGGATGCCCCTTGAGGATGCCAAAGAGGCAGAGGTACCCCTTGAGAAGTGTGCCCTTTAGACAGTTTGTGGCATTTTTCCAGCTTTTTCATATCAGAACTGAACACAAGAGACTATCCAGCAAGAGACCGATCTCTCTGCAGCTGGTTTGCATTTGTCAACCTCACCATAGGTAACAAAAATGTGGGTACAATGGGACCTGGCATCTTTTGTCTGGTCCACGTAGTCAAAACTCGCTTTAGGTCCAGGCGACGCAACATTTCCTCACTTGGACTGGAATGCTCTGGACAGAGTACAGGGAAGGTCACTGACTGATTCAGATACAACCATAGGAAGGACTTTTTTGTTGGTTTCTAATAACTACTTTACCCCTGTGTGGGACTATGTAATTTGGCCCTGTGCAGAGGGTTTGCAATTTACTTATCCTCCTAGCAGAGGTCACCGCAACCAGGAATATGGTTTTCCATGTCACATTTCAGTTGAGTTTTCACACCTTCAAAAAAAAAAAAAAAAAAAAAGGGGGGGGAGCCTCCCTAAGTTGAGCAAGGCATATGCCCCTCGCTGGTGGGTACAAGTGGCTTAGGGCTTTAAAAAAATCTTTTGAAAATGAGTTGCAAAGTCAGACACGTTTCCCTGCTAAGATGTAAGCCAATACTGCTGCTCAGTGCACCTTTCAAGCTGGAAGCCATAGGCCTAACAACTGTAGGTGTACTAGGTACTGCAGAATTACAGGCAACCCTGCCTACTGGGTTTTATTTTTTTGGGGGCACACCAGTAAGAAAAAATTACTTACCACAGTAATATTGTTTCTTCCAAGGGATCCCTCAGTATGCTTGACTAGTGCAGTTATGCCAGCTGGGTTCAGCTGCCCCGGAGGTGGAGTTATGTTAATGATGCCAAGGAATTAGCCAATCAGGTTGTAGTGCGCGACTGCTTCCTGTAGGTGCTGCTGTACTCCAGTCAGATTCATTTCAAAGCCTGAGGGGCAAAAGGCCCCAAACCTATCCTAGTACTACAGAAAAAAATGGAAAGAACAAGGAAACAAGAACTTGCTTATAGGCAAGGCCCCTAGAATTCTGCGGTTGCAGAATCTTCTGCAGAATTTGCATCATGCCACAGAAATCATTGTTCTTGGTGAATGTTCATTCAAATACAGTTTTTCCATAGTGCTAGGCTCCCGTATCCATCTTGTTTATCCTGAAGTCCCTCCTCTATGCTTGGCAGGTGATGCCATCTATGACATCACATCATATTTTAGCTAATGGTAGAACTGCTTTCTGCCACAGAAATGAATAAATCATGCCGCAGACATCAGAAAATGCTGCCCCAGAAGCCTAGGAGCCCTGCTGCAGAAATCAGAAAATTCTGCCACAGAGCACTAGGGGCCTTGGTTATAGGCAAACTATATACATCATGTTTCACTGAGGAACATTACACACTGTATAACTCTACAGTAAGAAATCTGGCCTAAGGCAAGGACTGCAGAACTATTCTCAGCAAGGTTATGTGAAGGGAGGCTGGGTGGCAGAGTCAAGCATACTGAGGGGTCCCCTGGAAGAAACAATATTACTATGGTAAGTAATTTCTTCTTCTCACCCCAGGAATCCTTCAGTATGCTTGACTAGTGCAGACTACAAAGCAGTGTAGTTGGGAGGAGGGAACAGAACCTGCTTTGGAAAGAGGTTCTGCAGGACTGATGTGCCAAATCTGGCATCTGATGTGGACTGTACATCCAAGCAGTAGTGCTTTGTGAAGGTGTGTACAGTCATCCAGGTAGCGGCTTTGCAGATGTCAAACAAGGGAATGTCCCCCTTGCTGCTGCAGTGCCCCAGTGGAGTGGGCCCCAAGGTGACTGTCTGCTAGCCTTACTGTAGCAGAACTGAATGCAGGAGACTGTCCAACAAGAGTCCTCTTAGAGGCTGGCCTGCCTTTGCCCACCTCACCATAGGTAAGGAAGAGTTGGGTGTGTGAGGACCTGAGCTGCTTGGTGTGTTCCAGGCAGTAGGTCACTGCCCTTTTGACATCCAGGCTGTGAAACCTGCGCTCACCAGGAGTGGATCTATGAAAAGGTCAGGGAGCATTATAAATTGGTTAAGGTACAAGTCAGACACTACCTTAGGAAGAAATTTCCCATTGGTCCTGAGAACTACTTTATTCCTGTGGGAAATAATGTAGTTCAATTCAGTACAAAGAGCTTACAGCTCTGAAATCCTTTTGGCTAAAATAATTACCACTAGGAAGACAGTTTTCCAGGTGACATATTTTAAGTCTGCAGTAGCCATGGGCTCAGACGGAGACTGCATTAGCTTAGCTATACACAGGTTCAAATCCCAGGGGGAACAGGTTCTCTAACTGGGGGTTGAAGGTGCAGCAGGCCTTTAAAAAAAATTTTAAGGACAGAATGACAGATTATAGATTTCTCCTTATCAACAGACATGTAGGCTGAAACGGCTGCCAAATTAACCTTCAGAGACAAGGCTCTAAGGCCTGATACTTGTAAGTGTACCAAACAGTCTAGTATAGAGGGCAGGCTAGCCTAAAGAGGGTCAATCTGCTTGTCCTTACACCAAAAAGAAAATCTTTTCCATTTGGAAGCACAAGTTTTTTTGGTATTTGGTTTCTTGGCCAGTCGAAGGATTCTCAGGGCTTGTTCTGAATACTGAAGAGTCTGGGAACTGTAGCTCTTCAAGTACCAAGCTTTGATGTGAAGAGACTCTATACCAGGGTATGCTATCTCTGTCTGAGGCTGGGTCAGGAGACTATTTGGAGGGGGGGGGCAAATGGGCCGTCTGGGAGGCTGAGAAGCATGGTGTGCCACGGCTGCCTCGCCCAGACTGGAGCCACCACACTCATGGTTGCTGGCTTGCTTCAGAGTTTTAGCAGGACCCTGAGAATCAAAAGGAATGGAGGGAAAGTATACAGGAACCTCCTTGCCCAATCCAGAGATGCATTCACTGGCACCAAGCCCAGAGCTGGAGGCCCGTAGCAGTATACAGGAATCTGATGATTGAGGTTGGAAGCGAAGATAACTATTTCTGGAGCACCCCACCTCCTGAAGACTGTGGCCAGCACTTGTTTGTTTAGGGTCCGCTCGTTGTGGCCCTGACTGATGTGGCTCAGAGAATCTGCCAGCATACTGTCCTTGCCTGGCAGGTGAATGGCAGTGAGCTGCATGTCTAGGGAGTAGGCCAGATGAAAAAATTACTCACCTTAGTAATTATGTTTTTTCTAATGGAGTCTTGCTGTATTCCGACTATTGCAGTTAGCCCCAGCCTTTAAACTGCCCCGGAGAACAAAGGGTTAACTTTCTATGCAGAGCATAGAATGCTGAGCTCGAGTTCGGTTGAGATATCTGTCTGGAGCCCTTTGAAATCCAACCGTCAGATTCTTACGAGCAAAAACTCTAACTATTCTATGTGGAAATTGTAAAACTTTTTACTAGCCAACTGGCAACAAAAAGGTTTGGATCCCCAAAGGAAGACTCAAGTCAGGAAACCCAAAACCAAAAACCAATCCAAATAAGAATAAAGATAAGACAAACACCCAAACAAAAAGAAGAGGGTGTAAATGGCGCACCCCTGAGATGCAACACTGCACCTGCCCACTCACTTCCCAAAAACAGGTTCTGAGAGGGGAGCGAGGTCAGAATACAGCAAGACTCCATTAGAAAAAACAATTACTAAGGTGAGTAATTTTTTCTTCTAACAACATGAAGTCTTGCTGTATTCTGACTATTGCAGACTACCATGCAGTACCACCATGGAGGAGGGACAGAACCTACTTTGGGAATAGGCTCTGAAGTACTGCTGTGCCGAACAGAGCATCACTCCTAGCCTGGATATCCAGAGAGTAATGCTTGGTAAAGGTATGAACCGTTTTCCAGGTGGCTGCTTGACAAATTTCTAAGAGAGGAATATCCCTGGCAGCAGCCAGGGAAGCAGCTGTACCTCTGGTGGAGTGAGCCATCAGGCCAGAGGGTGGAACTTTTCTTAGTTTCTCATAGCAGAATTGTATACAACACACAATCCACCTGGCAATAGTTCTCTTGGTGGCAGGTTTGCCTTTTCCCACTTCCCCATAAGTGAGGAATAACTGGAGGGATTCAAACCTGTGACCCTTGGTACGCTCTATGTAGTAGCTAAGGGCTCTTTCAACACCCAAACTGTGTAGCCTTCTCTCCCCTGAGGAAGGATGATCAGTGAAGAAGACAGGGAGAGACATGGACTGATACAAGTGGAAGCCTGAAACTACTTCAGGCAAGAACCTCCTATTGGTTCTAAGGACCACTTTCTCTCTATGGAAAGAGATAAAATCGGGTTCCACTGACAGGGCTTGCAGTTCACGGATACGTCTGGCAGAGGTAATGGCTACCAAAAACACAGTTTTCCAAGTCAAGTACTTAAGCTCTGCTGAGGACATAGGCTCAAAAGGAGGTTGCACAAGTTGAGCAATGCAAATATTTAAGTCCCAGGCAGGGACAGGATCCCTGAAGGGGGGATTGGTGTGAAGCAATCCCTTGAAGAATTTACAGAACACCGGATGAGATGATAGTGAGGAAGACTTTCCCACTGACAAAAAAAAAAAAAAAAAGGCAGACACAGCTGACAGATATACCTTGAGAGTAGCTGGTCTGAGGCCTAGGCCATTAAGATGGACCATATAATCCAGAACTGTAGATAATTCAGCAGTGTCTGGAAGGATATGCTTCTTGGAACACCAAATGCTGAATCTTTTCCATTTTGAGTTGTAAGTCTTTCTGGCAGAAGGCTTTTGAGAAGCTTTGAGAATGTCCAGAACCCCATGAGACAGGTGTAAATCTGCATACTCCAACTCTTCAAGAGCCATGCCTTGAGATTGAGAGACCAACGATTGGGGTACCAAATCCTCCCCTGAGAGGAGGTTAACAGGTTGTAATTCCTGGGAAGAGACAGGGGAAGTTGGACTATTAGAGACAGCAGCAGGGGGTACCAAGGCTGTCTGGCCCAGTCTGGAGCAATCAGAATCACTTTGCAAGGTTGTGACCTTATCTTGACTAGGACTTTGAACAGAAGAGGAAAGGGAGGGAAGACATACAGAAATTTCCCTTCCCAGTTCAAAACTGGAGCACCCAGAGGGACTGAACCCAAGACTGGGGGTCTGCAACAAAACAGAGGAAGTTGGTGATTGTCTAGGGCTGCAAAGAGATCCATCTCTGGAGTGCCCCACCTTGAAAAAATCACTTTCAAAACCAGGGGGTCCAGGGACCATTCGTGATGGCCCTGGGAGATCCTGCTCAGTGCATCTGCTAGCACATTGTGCTTTCCAGGAAGGCGGACTGCTATCAGAGAGGTTTGCAGGGAATAAGCCAGGGACCACAATTTCATGGCTTCCGTGCACAAGGTTGTAGACAGTGTGCCTCCCTGCTTGCTGATGTACCACATGGTGGTGGTGGTGTTGTCGGTCCTGACCTGAACCACCTTGTTCTGCACCAACTGAGAGAAGGCTTGCAAGGCATGAAAAACTGCCCTGAGTTCCAGGAGACTGACATGAAGGAGTGACTCCTGGGAGGACCACAGTCCTTGGGCTGTGAGATCCCCCAGATGAGCTCCCCACCCCAAAAGAGAAGAATCCGTGGTAAGGACCATCGAATGAGACTGAGTGACAAAAGGGACCTCTTGCCTTAAATTGTCCTGATCCTGCCAACACTGAAGAGCTTGGATCAGTGTCTGAGTAACTGGAATCAGTTTGGTAAGAGGGTTCTTCCTTTGGGACCAAAAGGCCCTCACATGGAACTGAATGTCCCTCATCTGAAATCTTGCCCCTTGGACCACTGCTGTGGAAGCTGCCATGTGGCCCAAGAGCTGGAGGAAGTGCCTTGCTGGTCGAGACACCTGAAGGCTGAAGGATGAAGCCAGTTCTATAAGAACCCTTACCCTTTCCAGGGGTAGAAAGGCTCTTCCTTTGACAATATCCAGCTCTGCCCCTATAAAGGTAAGGAGCTGAACTGGTTCGAGAACTGATTTGGGGAAGTTGAGAAGGAAACCCAGAGAAGTGAGCACTTGCTGAGTCACTTGCAGGTCTGACCTGACTTGGTCTGGAGACTGACCTACTATGAGTCAATCGTCCAGATATGGAAAAATGGAAATCTTTTGCCTTCTTAGAAAGGCAACAACTACTGCCAGGCACTTTGTGAAGACCCTTGGAGCTAATGTTAGGCCAAAGGGCATTGCTTTGAACTGATAATGGCCTGAGGGCAACTTGAACCTGAGGTACTTTCTGTGGGAGCACCTGATGGGAATATGAAAGTAGGCATCTTTGAGGTCCAGGGAGTCCCCTGGCCTTAGAGAGGGAAGAATTATTCCCAGAGTCACCATCCTGAACTTTGGTTTTAGAAGACGTTTGTTCAAGTATCTTAGATCTAGGATGGGTCACCACTCCCTTGTGTTCTTTGGGGTAAGAAAGCATCTGGAGTACAGACCTTTTCCCCAGTGTAGGGTAGGAACCCTCTCTCTATGGTTCGTACAGCCATAAGAGATGAAACCTCTGCCTCCAGGGCAAGGGTCTCTGAGAGAACTGCAGGTGGAAAATATCTGGTTCTCATCTTTGGGAATTTTTTGAAGCCGAGAGCCAGTCCCTGGCTTACTACTTCCAGGACCCACTTGTCTGATGTAATAGACATCCAGTCCTGGACATAGTAAGCCAGCCTGCCCCCTACAGGAATAGGAGAGTCGACCCGGGCAGACCCATCAGGGTGTCTGCTTGGCAGGGGCCTTAGGATGAGGGGTGGATGCAGCTCTGCTCATCCCCCTTCTGCCTCTCCCTCTAAAGAACCCCCTCTGTGAAAAGGAAGAAGAGGCCTGTGCTTGGTAAAAAGGCCTATGAAAAGGCCTGCCCCAAGACTGCTGCCTCTGAGGAGTTGCTTGCCTTTCCTTGGCCTAAGCACTCCTATAAGTGGTCCTGTACTCATCCATTTTCTTCGGGTAATTCTCTGTCTGCTCCCCAAACAAAGAACTACCCACCACAGGAAACTCCATGGCCCTAGCCTGGGTGTCTCCAAGTAGAGGCTAGTACATCTGAGCCAAGCCACCTCAAGAGCCACAGATGTAGCCATGACTCTTGATGACATCACTGGAGTCCACAGCAGCATGAAATTGTACCTTTGATGCCTCAATCCCATCCGTAGCCACCTCCTCCAGCTCCTTGGCCAGCTGGGGGGGGGGGGAGCCCGTTTAGCCAGTGCCAGTACAGTGTCCCACCTGGACTTCTGGTACCTGGCTGTATAGGCCATATAATTCGCCTGCCCGACTCCCAAGGAAGATGCCATGTACTGTTTCTTTGCCATGGCATCCGTCTTCCTGGAGTCTCTGTCTGGGGGGGGGGGGGTGAAGCCAAGGGAAAATTTGCCTTGTCACAGGCAGCAGCCTGCACTACCCCCAACATGGCTGCACTGCTGGTATAAAAACTCCGTATCTGATCCTGATAGTGTATACCTCTTGTCCATCCTTCTGTCAACAGGAGATATAGAATTGGGAGACTTTAGGATTTTTTGTGTCTGCTTCCCAAAATATTTGTGACGGGGAATAGACAGTCTCCTGGACTCTGGGATGTCCATCATTTCCACATAAATCAGGCTCCTCTTGATCCTCCACTGCCTCCTCCATAGGAAGCTGGAGTGTTTCAGCCACCTTTCTGTAAAACAGAAAGTGGGAAGCGGACTCAGAAAGCCTAGGAGGGGATACACCCGAAGGTCTGTCTGGGGAGATGTCCGGTTCCACAGGCACATCCAGACCATCACCATCTTCAAACTCCCCCTCCTCCTCAAACTCCGGTTCATAAAAGTCTTCAGGGGTATAATCTTGAACCAAGGGAACCGACCGAACCGATTCCACAATCCGAATCGCTCTGGCTATTTCCTCGGCGGTCGGAACATAAACCTCTGGATCCAAACCAGTCGATTTTTCTTTGCGTTTTTTTTTTTTTTGTAGGAACCCCGATCCCTCAGGATCGGCTCTCCTCTTGCCCAAAGAAGTATCGCCCTGGTCAGAGGGCACTTCTTCTGGTTCGGTCGGAACCAAACCAGGCTGGCCACCAAGGTCAGTGGACTTCTCGGCCTCCTTTTCCCTCAGTCTACCTAATCTCTTTTCAAGGGTAGATTTAAGAAAATGTTTACATATTTGGCAGTCTGTACCGAGGTGTTCAAGCCCCAGACAACAAACACAGGTGGTGTAGGGATCGGCCTTAGCAAAGACCTTCCCACACTCACTGCAGTGCTGAAACCCAGTGGGTCCGTTTTTTTTCTTGGGTTTCTCAGACATGGCCAACCTAACCAAACTTACCCTTTTTATGGCAACCGACAGGCTAGACTCCCCCACTGGTTTTGATATATGAACGCATATACTGCAAGGTGACTGCATATAGAACTGATTCGCAATGTATTTTGATAGATGCATAGCCTATTTTAGCAAATTAAATCAGGTTTTCACCCTCACAAACCAGGAAGTGTCATTTTGTGTATTGGAGCCAGTATTTGGTGACCTTTGACACTCATTACCTTTGCAATGTCACCACAGGGAGATCTGTGCTCTGCAATTAAAATTAGTTCTTGGTCACAGCAATTCTGTCTTGATAACAGAGCTCTTGGTCGCAGCATGCAGCACGACAATAGCACTGTCAAATAGTTCATTTTCAGGCTCCGATGATGAAAGCATTATGTTGTCCTGCACTAACAGTGATCTTTCGGACACTGACATAGTGTCCCAGTTTGACAGCCACTGCATAATAGATCCCCATAGGGATGACCCTATGACAGTAGCGAGAATGATGTGGGCAGTAGCTCAGGCAGTCACAGCAGTAGTTCTGATCCATTCCAGTACAGCAGTGAGAGAAGACTTAGCAACACGGACTGTTAATATATTTTGCTATTTAGTGCTACGGTTTGGTTCCCATCATTGCTGTCATTTTACTGTGCAAAATCGAGGCATGGCGTGTGTTCTGTTACTCCCAGCATCGTTGTGCCCACACAAATGCTAGTGATAGTACCCTGGGTTTTTATATTTCTTTTGGGGAGGGGGGGGGATTGCTTTCCCTATGCTAACGAGTTGTTGGCCACTCCAGCTTGACACTGAGAGCACGGCTCGATCTGGTGGCATTGCTTGAGCAGGATAAATGGCTCATAATTTGTCCAAATTCCTCACCTGGTACTAGTTAGTAGTGACCTCCCACCAACTGATTTATCAGTCACTCACTCTGATGGAGCACAGGGTGGAAATTACAAGCAGGCACCTTGTACCCCAACCACTCCAAACCCCCCAGCTGCACACATACACTTAGAAAAATGCTGCAGCATAGAACTTTTATTATCTGTAAATTATTTATACTGGTTGGGTCTGTCTTTGTCCTAGTGCCAACTGGTCTACGCTATAGCTTTCTTCTCTGTGTATGTGTGTGTTTGGGGGTGGGGGGCCTGCTTGTACTTTCCCCTTTAGAGGCATCAGTGATTGAGTAACGTGTCGAAGTCACCCGTTCCACTGTTTACGGCATGTTATAAATTTAAAACTACAAATTACTGCACCAGCTTTGGGTTACCTCTAAGCGCTCAGGAATTATACAGACTGCAGCTGTCAGTGTCTGCATAAGCAGCTGTAATACCATCCTGGCACTGGCTTATTGCTGCTACATATGTGCCTCCAGGTGCATTATGAATTGAACAAAAAATACACAGTACAGTCGGTGACCCCCCCCCCCCGGTTAAAAATGACACTGCCAATACCCTTCTCATGGAGAAAGAGACCGCATTTATGTTTAGATAGCCTAAGTACCGTCTGATTGGTCCACTACAAAAAGGGACATATCCTTGCGGTATGTACTCAAGTGTTAGACTGTATTTGAACCACCCTTCCTCACTTATGTCACCATACTTCATTACCACTTCGGTCTGTGTCAAGCAGTTTGTGTTTTCCCATTTTTTCCATTATAGTGGATCTCTGATGCACATGCGTAAAGTGTACAGCAGATACAATAGATGCTGCACTATACTGTCTCCCATGCCTTACCGATGTCATGGTGCATTGTGTAGACTCCCTGCATTCATTGCTGTGTAGCCCATATTTTGGTTCAGACATTGTTCCCTAAGTATGCTGAACTGACTAGCACACTTTGCAATATAACACCATAGAAGCCGTACATTGGTACCACAGTGTCGGGAGAGGATGGCAACTGCAGTCTCTTCTTTTGCTGATGCTCCAAAGCACATACAATAATGCTATAATCCTAAGTAAGCAATAATACCCGACAGAGTGGGCATTATTGGGAAATACTGGACTGCCCAGGGGCGGGACTGACGCCCGGCGGAGGGCCTTGCCAGCTGGAAGATCGGTATTTCCCTAATAATGCTCACCCTGAGGGTATTATTGCATAGAAAATGGGTTTGTTAGTAAATTGTAGTCAAGTGGTAAAGAAGAGGAAATGATTATAAAAATTAACAGAATTAGAGAAACAAAAGTACTGAAAAAGTAGTCCATGTTTCTTTAAGGCTGTTGCAGCTCCACAACTATCCTCCCCAGACAGCAGACATACACATGCACCTGAACAACAACATTTTTGTATAGTTAAAATCCCCCTAGCAGTCTCTCGGCATTGTTTTTAAGCTATCTGCCCTTTTTGCAAGATTTTTTTTTTTGTTTGCAGCTAGAAACTGTGTCTGGTAAGCGCGCAATCCGAAACAAGGTGGCTAGAAGTGTGTCTGGCACGAGTGACATCTCCAAGGTAAATTATTTTAAATCCGTAGTTAACTGTGCGGGTATTGTGCTAAACTGTGCAGGCATTGTGCTGTGAGGGAGTTTCGACGTCTGTGGAGGCACAATACAAGTGTCAGAATTGTGCTTCTCACTGAGAAGCTGCTCGGAGTGACAGCTTTGTTTTTTTCTATCGAGCATGGCATTATGAGATTGTGGTCAGGGGAGTGCGGCTGTGAGAGAAAAACTATTTTGGCACTCTTCCTTGCCGTAGAATAACTGCAGTGTGTGTGTGTGGTTTTTTTTTGTTAAGCTTTTTACTTAACGGAAGCGGATACTGAAGTGGGGGGGGGGGAAGACAAGTAGTTCTCGCTAAGTGAGAGAAAAACATGGCTGGGATTTTAAACTGAATCAAGTGATTTCAGCCAATGATAAACCAGGTGGGCACCCCTGTACAAGGTTATGTGGTGAGGTGGCATATGGGCTGGTACTTATTTTTAGCTGGGCATCTATTGAGAAATAAATGCCCAGCTTGGAGGCAGTGTCAGCCAATCAGGGCAGATAATTATTTCTTGCCATTTTCTAATTATAAATAAAGACTGTATGTTAAAATGTTAAAAAACTTAAGTTTTTAATTTTGAGATACACTGTAAACTATGTACAGTATAACTATGTACAATATATAACTGATTTTATTGCATTCATTTATAAACTTAGCGAGGAGCTGGCAAGCTGGAGAAACAATTCAGTGCACCATGTCCCTTTATTCATGCACATCTAAGCATACTTTGGTGATCAGTGTTATGGTGCTTGCATGAGAACACCAAATGAGCCCAAGAAAACACAGGAGCACAAGAAAAAATATAAACAGTCTATAATGATGGTGATAATCAGAAATGCAATAACAAAGGCAGTTTACTTAAGCAATCACACTGGAAGCAGCGCTACAAAATACACAGTTTATTGCACTGTTCTCCAGGATTGGACTGTGCAGCTCAGTGCTTATACTCTTGCTGCACATAATTCTGAACTGTTGAAAAAGTCATCCATTTAACACAGACCTCTATGTACCAATACTGAAAAACTTACTTCAATTTATAGATCTGCCCAGTTCAAAAGTCGTCCTTTTGAGTCCCAATACGCTACAGATTACAGCTCCACTCAGTTAAAAAATTTTTTTATACAGACTTGTTATAATTATGTACTTGCAGCACTTACTAAAACTGTAACACTGTACTCAAGCAATGTAGATTGTGATGTTCCTAGAACTGACGGACCTAGGACACAGAGCTTAGTCAGATGAGTGAAACTGAAAATCAGGAGAAATCACCACTTCTGCAATCCCAAAAGCAAGTATAACAGCTGCCAATATAACAAACTGTTTCAGTCATCAGTGCTATCATTTTTGCCAGTTCAGTTTTGGATCTGCACTCACTGAGGCTGGGTCCAGGAAAGACGAATGAATGAGCAGTGAGAAAGGTGCAGTGGGAACACCTTCCCTGTGCTGATGTCACTCATGCATGTGGATGCACTGCTCATGTGCGAACTTTAAACAAAGAAAAAAACATGCAGAGACAACTGTGGCAGAAAAATGCTAAAAAACTAAGCATCTGAATATATTTAATACTTAACTTCAGGGCAGCTGAGCTTTACATCACTCAATGAAGGAAGGTGATCTGCAAACATGACATCAGGGGAAGCTGGTAAATCACTTTAAAAACACATTTTTTTTTAATTTTTTTTTTTAGAACCACTAAAGTAAAAACACAAGGATTCACTACAAATGATCGGTTCAGCTGAACCAATCCAACACTTTTACAATTTCCACACAGAAAAACAGACAAAACCCATCTAGTACTCATGGTACCGCAGACAGAGACTGAACAGACTATGCGGTATCATTTTCGGTTTAAAACCGACACTTTAACCGACTTTCGAACAGAGTTGCAGGAGAAATCTCCGGAGCAACTGTTCAGTGAGGCGGAGTAAAGAATCAGACTGTTGAGTTTCAAAGGGAAACAGACAGAGACCTCAACCGAGCTGAAGCTCAGCATTCTATGCCATGCATAGAAAAGTTAACCCTTTGTTCTCCGGGGCAGTTTAAAGGCTGGAGCTAACTGCAATAGAATACAGCAAGACTTCATGTTGTTTGAAAACCTCTTTGTACTGCTCACCCCCCCCCCAAAAAAAGTTTTAAATCAATGGAAAATGGCACCATAAGTCACAGACCGGATGCTGAAATCGAACCGGGTAGGCCGCACAGCAACCTCCATTCATTTTATATAATTTCTGAGATGAAACAACCAAACCCAGCAATTATATAAAATAAAACATGGGTCAGTGTATGTAAACTCGATGTTTACACACACCCTCGGGGTTAGATGCTTTTAATAAACACTTCGAGCTTCGCTCCCTAGGTTTATGTAGCACCTAAACCCTCAGGTGTGAGTAAAACTTCTCGTTACACACACCGACCCATACTTTATTCTGTATGTAAGAGTCCCATATTTACACCACAGTAGTAGAGAGAAAAAAAAAAAAAAACACTCTAAACATTGTAAGACTTTTAAATGCGTCAAGGAGTTAAAAATTAAGCCTTTATTTGATGGCCCTGCACATTCCTTCTCCACTGTTAAACTTCAAGCTGTATTAACCCTTGCTGGGCCACAGACTGATATCCGATATAACAATCCAGAATTCCTATAACTTCTCATTCTGGTAGCAATGGCAGCCTAAGGGGTAAACTTTCTTTTCTTCATGAAGAAAACAGTGCAGGGCAGTGCGTGTGTGCCACCAATGGACTGTACGGCCATGAGACGTAATTCAACTCCAATCCGTGGAAGCAGACAGGCTTTGCTGCGTTATGAAACCTTCCTGAACCCCTTTCTGTACTGATATAATCTCATACCATCAGCATAGCTCTGCTATGCAGGCATAATAAGAATGTGGCTTACTAACCAAATGGAAATGGCAGCCAAGTGGGATATTCTCTGGTTCCTGGGAATCAAACAGGAACCGGAGAAATCATAATTTACAGAAAACCCTAGCTAAACACAGAGTAATAAAAAAAAAATAAAACCCAGCTGGAGAACCAGCTGACCAGAGTTCACTATGGGGAGACTGCTCTCTTCAGGCAGAGAAAGAGAGTTAAGCAACAGCCAGAGTGGAGCATGGATTCAGAGTTTAATCCTACATGACAAATTCTAAAATTAGCACTGGTTCTATCACCAGTGCATCACTCTCGGGCTAGATGACTGCATAAAGTGTAAATATTAAGTGAGTCATTCCTTGAGCTAGAAAAATGGTTCCCTTGGCGGTTGGTTTTACCCAACCAGAGAGTATGAAGTTAGTCAACTTTAAAATGACCATCACTAGGCTGAAACATGCAGTGTTGGTAGTTTGCCTGGCCACCCATACCCGTTTTTCAAGCATCAATTTTAACATTAAATAAGTCAGGGGCATAGTGCAAACTGTCACCCCATACCTGTTCATGCTGTCTAGTGCAGAGAATCAAACTGAAGTTGTTGCTCTTCACTTCCTGGAGTGGTGGTCTTCCAAGTTCAAATGTAGCTGCACTGCTGAGTTAGGCTTCACATAGTTGTGGGTGGCAACATATGAACTTCCTCGAACTTCTGATTGGCCTTCCGCCACACAGACAGGTTAGAAAGAGATCATTTAGAAGAGCTTCTAACTCAGCTCCCAGGAAGGGACAGCGTAGGGTGCTTGACATTAACGCACTCCCCGACAGCTGATCAAAGGAGCAGCAAAATCTGTGCAGGCAGCTGCTTTTCCACCCTTCCTATCAAAGAAGGGTATAGTCATGGCAGCATCAATCACTAGAGTGGGGGATGGGGAAACTAAGGGGGACAGCACTGATAAGTTGTGGAGGCAGCTGCGCACCCATCCTCTCAAATCAGGGAAGGATCTAGAAGCCATGGCAGCTTCAATAACTGGACTGTGAGATGAGGGAAACAAAGGGAACTTTTTTTTTTGGGGGGGGGGGCATAAGTAAAGCTGCTCATTTGATCTCCTCGAGTAGAATCTATATTTGCATTTATCTACTGACGGTCATGTGAAATTCCCAGTTGACTGTGACTGGACCAGCACAAGCTTCTGAACTTTTGATTCAACTTGTCCTGCTGTCTAGTACAAATTGTGAAGGTCAAGCCCTGTGCATGCTGCAAGCCTTATGGCTAATGGTCTTTACAGATAGTTTGAGTGGCACAAACAGGCTATACAATCCAGGACAGGATGGAATGTTGAATATGAGGACTTGCACTGCTTTCCAGCATTGCTTTTTCCATAGAACTTCAACATATGCAGAGAATGTTGGAAGACTCATTTGCCTCAAGAGGCTTTTTGACTGCCATGATATACAGCAAGAACTGACTGTACAAGAGACAAGTCTGTTTCCCTTCCATGACTGACCATGTTCACTTAAGATTTTTTTTTTTTTTTTGCTTTGCCTTACCATCTTTGCCGTTTCTCCACAGGCATTCGATGCTTTGTATCTGTTGAAGAATGCTGATGGAGTCACCTGCTTTGGAGGCTGCTTTCAAAGTCATCTTTGCTTATCGTGTTTTATGCTCCTTTTGCCATTTGGGAGTCAAACTTTCTTTCAACATGATGAGACACTACAGAGTTGCATAATTTTGAAACATTAATAGAAATTTTTTTTGAAGCTTCTGTCATGTGAGAGAGGTCAAACCATTCTATCTTTTTAGAAACTTGTTGCTTGAGATTAAACAATAATGAAAATGCGTTTGTGGAACCTTTCCTTTTCAGTGGCGCAAAAACATAGTATATTGACTGTCACTGTGATATCCATATGGAGTTTGAAAAGTTGCTGTGCATTGTTTTAATGAGATAAAAAATCAATTTAGTTGTACAGTGATTATAATAGCTCTTTGTTATGTACGTTTCTGCTTTTTAAGGAGATAAATGCAAAGCTAGAACACTTTTCCAGGTAGCGACCAAAGCAAACCAATTAAGCTCGAGTTTCAGAAATATGCAGTGTGTGTTCATCTCCAACTATGCCAGCTTTAGTTCTGAATCAGAAGATTTTAGAACACATTTCAATTACAAGCTTTCCTTTTCTTAGTAAATGAGCTGGGTAAGTGGCATACGTTTTCATTTTAGGAAATTTTACTTTGAAAAATAACATCGGTACAAAGAATTTTACACAACCACACATATGCTTTAACTGTTCGCACTTACCATGAATTACCAACAATATGAAAATGAAGCTAAGCACTTACTTAACCTGCCTCACAAAATCATAAAATGAGAGGTGGTAAAACAAACTACATTAAAATAAGTAAAAACAAAAGGTTTTCCATGTTCCCTTATTTGAAAGGGAGTGTACAGGTCCATTTTTTTCTCTTTTCACTTAGAACAGGAAAATAGATTTGTTTTTGGTCCAAGAGTTTTTTTTAAGTTCAATTTAGTATCTTCTTCGACCACCGCCCCTATCAGAATGACCTCCACGACTTCTACCTCTAGGTGCTCCACGGCTTGAACTTCTGTATGAATCCCGTGGAGTGTAGCCTCTGTCCAATGGTGGAGAAGGTCCCCTGTCTTGTCTGGCAAAACGATCACCTCGGCCACTGGAGTATGGATCACTTCGGCTGCTTTGATAATGGTCTCTGCTTCCACCATATCCATCTCGAGAACTGCTGTTATCATAACGACTGCTTCCACCATATGATGGCGGTGGCCCTCGTGCAGGTGGAGCACTACGTGGAGTTACCTGCAGGGTCAATGGTCAGGTAATATGGCAACATTAAATCACATTCAACTTGTTTTTATAGAAGTGCTGTTCTCAAAAATGCAACGTTTAGTTCAATATGCATAATTTCTGTTTGGTTTTCTCATTTTGAGAGTCAGGTTACTTCAAACTGTATTAATTCTGTTTGGGATGCATACTTTGAGAGCTTTTGCGGGGCAGGGGGCTACTACCATTTGGTAGCATCTCATCTGAGCATTCATCAGACATAAATGACTGTTTTAAATATGTTTCAGAAAGGGTTGATGACAGATGCACATTTCTTTACTGATGAGCCTCTATGATATCCAGTAGTTTGGTACTCAGCATTTTTCCCCACTTTTGAAATGTTGGACTATGGCACTTTAAAGCTTCAAAAGCAGATTAAACAAAGTAAAGCAGTTGAGATTTTAGCTGTATATGAATCAGTTTGCCATGGTCAGATGTGCAAAATCCAAATCACGAACCCCAGTTTCTTTCTTAGAGAAAAGAGATTACACATGTAAAAGAAATAAACAAATACTGATTTTTATTTACTGTTTAGAGGAATATCTGAATCTCAGACCCCAGTTCCTTTAAAAGTGCAACATATAGTTTAATTGTGAATCAATCCTAACTGCCACATTTTGTGTAATAGAGTCATGATCTCCTGTTCTTTCTTGTAGAAAATATAGCAACTTCTAAAGCATAGTGTAATTAACATGAAGCCAAAATAACTGTCTTACCATAGGTTTCATAAGAATCTCTATAGGATCCTCCACTTGACCGATCTGCCATGTAGTCACGACTGTCGCGTCCACCACCATATCCATCACGATCACTACAAACAAGGAATGAATTACCAACCCAGTGTATCAGCTGCCACTCGCCAAACAGCATTTTGCCACGCATTTCTGTACTTGGTAATAAATAAAAACAGGTTACTCACCTGTAACAGTAGTTCTAGGAGTGGTATATGTTGTTCATCCACACTGCCTGGCATTGTCCCTTTCCCCTTTAAATCTTGCCGGAAGTCTTCAAGCTGGCTCCTCCCACCCACCCCGGTGATAAATACCTCGGCTCCGCCCCATGACGCCAGATCTAGCCCACTGGAAGCAAGGTTGTGCGCCTTAAGCTGGTGAGGCCGGGTGGGTGCATGTGGATGAACAACATATACCACTTCTAGAACTACTGTTACAGGTGAGTAACCCGTTTTTCTAGGAGCGTGGCTATGTTGTTCATCCACACTGTCTGGCAGACTCCTAGCAGTTCTCCGGGAAGAGGGAGGCAAGGCGCACACCCCCTACTTAGAAAATAGAGATTGGAGAACCAAAGCCCCAAATCCAGCATCCCGGCGTGACTCAAGGTCGAAGTGGTAGTGGGTGATAAAAGTGTTTGCTGACTTCCAGGTAGCAGCCCAGCAGATCTCCTAGATAGGGATGTCCCTGGAAGCAGCCACCGATGCAGCAGTATGGCGGGTAGAATGAGCTCTTATCCCTCTGGGAGGCTCCTTGCCCGCTAGCTCACAACACAAACTTATGTGATCCATCTTGCAATAGTCCGCCTGGCTGCAGGTCGGCCAGAAGCGGCTTCAGCGTAGGTGACAAACAGCTGGCGAACCTCTCCCCGAATTTCCGCCGTCTTCTCCTTATAGTAGGAGAGAGCACGTCTACGGTCCAAAGTATGGAGCCTGTACTCGGCGTCCGAGATGTAGTTAGGATAATATACCGGCAGAGTCAACACCTGGTTAAGGTGAAACTCTGACACCACCTTCGGAAGGAATTTCGGGTGGGGGCGCAGGACAACTTTGTCCCTGGGGAAAGACCAGATAAGGGGAGTCCACCGAGAGCGCCTGGAGCTCCCCTGTCCTTCTGGCTGACGTGATAGCCACCAGGAAGGCAGTCTTCCACAAGTCGAGAGCTCACACTTGTGCATGGGTTCGAATTGCTTGCCCAGGAGCTTTGCCAAAACCAGTAACAGATCCCACGGAGGTGGAGGTTCACGCACTGAAGGGGATATGTGATCCTGGCCTTTGAAAAAGTGCCCGACCACTGTCTCCTGTGCCAATGTCGGCTGACCGGCCCATGCCCGGTAAGCAGAGATAGCTTCCAGGTGCACCCTAAGGGTCGATGACCGAAGACCCCCTTTGGAGAGGGACCAAAGGTAGTCTAGAATATTAGCCACAGAGCAGGATAAGGGGTCCAGGCTCTTTCCCAGACACCAAATGGAAAACCTTTTCCATTTGAAGGCATAACATTTCCTGGTAGATTCCTTTCGAGATGCTTCCACCACGGTGTAGACATCCTCGGAAAGTCCCAGAGCCTGGAACTCTAGCCGCTCAGGAACCGGGCTGTGAGGTGCAGGGATTGAAGGTCAGAGTGGAAGACCTTCCTCTGGTTCAACGATATTAGGTCCGGGCGTGTACAAAGTCGCTCCGGGGTCCTGCAGCTGAGGCTGAGGAGATCTGGATACCAGAACTGGCATGGCCAATCTGGGGCTACCAGGATCACCTTCGCCTTGTCCCTCCTCACCTTGAGTAACACCTTGTGGATCAAGGGAAATGGAGGGAAGGCGTAAAGGAGGCCTGCGGTCCACGGCCTCAAGAAGGCATCCCCCTGCAGCAAGCCCTGCTGAGGGGGGCGGGCATGGTACAGCCGCAGCTTGGTGTTCTCCCTGGAGGCGAACAGGTCCACCAACGGTTTGCCCCAATGGGAGAACAGATCGTAAGCTACCTCTGGATGGAGAGACCACTCGTGGGATGTCTGGCCTATGTGGCTGAGAGCATCCGCCAGTTGGTTCGAGACTCCTGCCACATGGATGGCCATGAGATCCCCCTCCAGCCGGCTGACGAAGGTCCAGATCCGGAGCGCCTCTCTGCATAACAGACAGGAGTGTGTGCCGCCCTGTTTGCTGAGGTAGTACATGGTTGTGGTATTGTCTGTCTGGACTTGAACCACTTGACCCCGGAGCTGAGGAGCGAAAGCTGACAGTGCCAGTCTGACTGCTCTGAGCTCCAACAGGTTGATGTGGCATCGGGACTCCTCGGGGGTCCAGAACCCGTGAGCTCTGTTGTCCCCCATGTGGGCTCCCCAGCCCATGAGAGAGGCATCGGTTGTAAGGACGACTGTCTGCTCGGGGCGGACAAACGGGATCCCTTCCCGCAAATGACTCGGGACGGTCCACCATTGGAGGGCATCCCACATCCTCTGGGTGACTGTGACCAGCTGGTCGAAGAGACCCTGACGCTGAGACCACTGGGCGGCCAGATCCCATTGAAGGGGGCGCATGTGCAATCTGGTCCAACGGACCACTGAGGTGCACGCCGCCATGTAACCCAAGAGGCGCAGGAAGTCCCGGGCAGGGCGCAAGTGCCCAACCACAAATGATTGGGCAAAGGAGGAAAGAACCTCCGCCCTGTCCGCCGGGAGCCGAGCTCTGGCTTGACGAGAGTCGAGCTGTGCCCCGATAAAGCCCATCACCTGAGAGGGCACGAGTTCTGACTTAGCCTAGTTGATTAGGAGGCCCAGGTGGGAGCAGGTTTGGAGGGTCAGGTCCTTGGACCTCTCCACCTCCTGTAGGGAGGAACCCGCCAGGAGCCAATCATCTAGATGGGGTAAATACGAACCCCTTGACGCCGTAGATGGGCTGCCACCACTGCGATGCATTTGGTGAAGACCCATGGGGCCGATGACAGGCCGAACGGCATGGCTCTGAACTCGTACAGGGTCCCTTCAACCCTGAAGCGGAGGAATCGCTGACGGGACGGACAGATTGGGACGTGGTAGAACGCGTCCTGAAGATCCAGTGAACAGAACCACATGTTTCGCTCCAGAGATGATATGATCTGGTTCAGAGTTACCATCCGGAAGGTGTGAGACCCGAGATACTGATTCAGGTCGTGGAGATCTAGGATGGGGCGCAAACCCTCCCCCGTCCGCTTGGGGACCAGGAAATACCTGGACACGAAGCCTGGGTCTGTAGGAGGATCTGGCACTGGAGCTACCGCCTCCTTGTGGAGAAGCTGAGCAATGTCGTCCCGAAGGGCCGACTGAGTGCCACCTGAGATCCTTTCCTCCCATGGGGCACGGGCCTGGCTGAGGGGGTACTGCTCGAACTCTAGAGGCAGTCCCTGCCTGACCACTTCCAGAACCCACCTGTCCGAAGTGATACCGGACCAAGTGGAAAGAAAGTGGCAGAGCCGGCCCCCCACAGGAGGGCCCAGAACTGGCGTGACGGGTGTGGGGAGGCCACCCCGACCCGTCACTGTGCAAAGCTTGGAGGAGAAGCACCTGGACCAGCACCTCGGCCTCCTCTGCGGGGCTGTTGGGGACCTTGCTTGGGCCTAAGGGCACCAAGCTTGAGCCTGCTGCTGTTGCTGACCTCCCTGGAAGGAGGGCTGTCTAACCACAGGGGAAGAATGCCGAAAGGACGACTTCTTGCGCTTCTGCTGGTTCTTGCCCGAAGAACCCTTAGCAGAGGTGGCATCTAAGGTGGCATTAGACTGCTCAATGCGCTGGAGAGGACCTGCCACTCCCGGACCGAAGAGGTCGGTGCCAAGGAAGGACACGTCAGCTAGCTTGTGCTGAGTATCCGCGGGAAAAGAGGATAACCTCAGCCAAGCCCTGCGGCGAGTGGCTACTGCGGCAGCTAGTGAACGGGCACAGGAATCTCCAATGTCCAGAGCCATCTGAAGCTGTTTAGCAACAGCAGGCCCTGGTCCTGGACCTGCTTGACCGTGGTCTGCATGTCTGCTGGGAGATGAGGAGGACTTCATCAAGCGACCCCAGAAGGTGAGAGAGTGTGCCATAATCACTGCTGAGCTAGCCTGGCGAAGGCCTAGGGATGATGCCGTAAACTTTCGGGCCAAGTGGTCCATATTTTGGACTCCTTGTCTGGAGGGCGGTCAGTATCCGCAGAGCTGCCCGTGCCCCGAAACACTGAGGCAGTCACAAGGCTCTCGGCCGAGGGATGCTCAGTGAAGCCCGCCAAGGACCCCATGGGCACCGCATACTTGAGGGCCATACGGGCAGACAGAGCCGGGCAAGAGGCAGGGCACTGCCAAAGCTCCAGTGCCATGCCAACTATGGCTTCGGCCACTGGGAAGGCCTCTGTCGGGGTATCCCCCCTCTTAAAAATATCCGTGAGAGGATATTCCGCCTTCTTTTGTATGAGCTGCAAAAGGCATACCCGTGGACTCCAAAATGAGTCAAAGGATGCCCTGGAAGAAAGAAGGACCTTCCTCCAGGCCTGTGACAGCTCATCATGTGAGTGAAGGCCAGTAGTATTCAAGTCCGAGGAGTCCGGATACAGGGGTCTCCCATCTAAGTCCCCCTCGATGAGCCTAGGGCGATCAGAAGTGACTGTAATGGACAACCTATGGGGCAAGCCCGTAGTCGGCCGATCCTCCTTAGAGGGAGCCCCCTTCCTGAGGCTGTTTGGGTGGTGGTTCCACCAAAATTGGTGGGGAGCCCATAACAGGACGACCAGAAATATGAACCGGTCCCACCAGAGGGAGAACCGGAGTCCTCGGAACCGAGGGAGTCGGTGTCGGCCGAAGAGGCTGGGGCCAAGTAATGACCAGTACAGCAGGAGTAGACGGCTTTTGACCAGTCAAAAGGAGTTGCTGCCACATGAGGTCCTCATAACAGAGTTTCCGTCTAAGTCTCTCCTCGTCCGAGGAGGATGAGAAACGGTGGCGGCGTCTCTTCCGGGAGTGTTTGTGACCCTTTCTCGGTTTTCCGACTGACGGGGTCCTACTCCTCGATCGAGACCGACGGCGTCGGCTCTGTCGGTCGGGAGAAGCCGGATTCGGTGAAAACCGAGATTCTGGCTCTTGTCCCTCGATCGGGATGCCCGAAGGACGGATCTCTTCGTCGGGGAAGGAGAGAATGGGAGTCCTCTCCAAGGAGTCGTTGACAGGCGTCAGCAACAACGGCTCGATCAGGTCGAGAGAAATCTTGGCCGGTTCTGCCGTATTCTCTGCTTCGATGCCCTGGCCTGATGGAAGGTCCGAAAAGCAGTCAGCCAAGGAAGCGATCACGACCGTGGCCAAGACCACCTGCTCCTGCATGTCGGACCGCTCTCGGTCCCAGGAGCGTCTTCTTCGGCTAGAAGATGATGATTTGGGGTCCTTATCCTTTTCTTGGATCGGGAGGAGTGCGAGCCCGAAGGCGCCTCACCCTTGGTAGGGAGAGACAGGCACAACTCCCGGAAGGAAGGTGGAGCCCAGGTTGAACGGGACAAAGAAACTTCGGTTGGCCGAAGCTTGGGCAGCTTCCTCTTCGAAGGCCGCCATCTGTTCGAGCTCCTCGGCGGATCCCGCAGCCACGGAAACCGCCCACCTGGCCTCCTTCGATTTCACCGGTGGATTGCGAAGCTCCGGTCTCCCAGCTTAAAGCGCGCCTTGCGGTCCTCCAGAACAGTGGGATGGAAGGCCGAACAGATGGTGCAAGCCGATGTGGTACTAGCGCCAGGCACTAACGCCGAGAGGTGGAGATCGGTGCAAGACATTTTTGTCCACAAGAACACCGCGAAACCTGGGATGACTTGTCCTCCATATCCGAACCGTTCAGATCCAAATCGTAAACTCGGACGAGTTTTAAAGCGAGTAAGTGCGGCGAAAACCGTCGATTTGACTCCAGGGCCTACGGTACCTGCAAAGTAGCACGAGAGAACCTGTATCTTCCAGCGGAAAGGAAGATCTGGCGTCATGGGGCAGAGCTGAGGTATTTACCAACCGGGTGGGTGGGAGGAGCCAGCTTGAAGACTTCTGGCAAGATTTAAAGGGGAAAGGGACAATGCCAGACAGTGTGGATGAACAACATATCCACGCTCCTAGAATTGTATTTATAAAGCGCATTTCCAAACCAAGGCGCTGTACATTAATAGTCACAGATAAAACAACAGTCTTGTAAAATCCAAGCAAAGACAGCAATAATCTATGAAATCCGAGCAACAAAGGTCATTATCAAATCAATTATCAGAGAATGCTTGTAAGAATAAAGAAGTTTTTAGGGCTGACTTAAAACTTTCGACGGTTTGGCACTTTCTCACCCGATGAGGTAGAAGATTCCACAGGGTAGAAGCTGCATAAGCAAAAGACCGAGCACCAGATGTCTAAGTGCACCCTGGAAATCTCTAGCAATCCCTCGTTGATGGATCAAAGTGGGCAGGAGGGGCAGTAGGGTTGAAGATCTTTCAGGTAGCAGGGTCCCTGGTCGTGTAGGGCTTTATAGGTCAGCAAGCCAACCTTAAAAGTGATCTGCCACTGTACAGGTAGCCAGTGCAGTCCACGAAGAACAGGTGTAATGTGACTGGTCCTAGAGGTACCAGTCACAAGCCTGGCTGCCATATTCTGCACCAGCTGCAAGCGGCGGATATCAACCCCAGGAAGCCCTAGGTAACGGAGGCATTGCAATAGTCAAAGCAGGCAGTCACAAAGGCATAGACCAGGGTTAGAAGATCGTCAGGAGGAACTAGGTGCTTCACCCGAGCAATATTCCTCAGATGGTAAAATGAGGACTTGACAACAGCCGACACCCGAAATTTTAGGGTCAGTTCGTCAAAAATAGCGCCCTAGTTACACACCTGATGTGAGGCCACTAATGAAACATTCCCCGAGCTGTAACCCGGGAGATAATCCAGTTAGCGTGCCCACTGCCCAATGATCCGGGTCCAATACCAACACCTCAGCCTTGTCTGGATTTAATCTCAGACAGCTGGCACTCTTCCAGTCCTGAATCTTGGACAGACAGTTAAATACCGAGACCGCATCATCCTGTCCAGGCACAAAAGATAGGTACAGTTGAGTATCATCTGCTCAGCAGTGAAAACTCAAGTTGTACCGCCTAATAATTCTAACGGCAGCATGTACACTGCAAACATGGGAGCTAAAATGGAACCCTGCAGAACCCCACAGGATGGGGAAGGGGGTCAGAGGAATAAATTCCCATGACCACTCTCTGCATCCTACCCTGGAGGAAGATCTAAACCACCCAAGAACCATACCCAACAGTCCACAGATGGTCCGAAGGTGCTCCAATAGCACTCCATAGTCTACAGTGTTGAATGCCACAGAGAGATCAAGGAGGACCAAGATGGAATGAGACCTCCGATATCTCGCTATTAGGAGATCATTAAGTACCCGGACAAGAGCAGTCTTGGTACTATGTCTCCTCCTGAACCCGGACTGGAGAGAGTCAGACATCATGGGTGGCAAGATGGTCATCCAGCTGCAGCGCAACCACCTTCTCAATAACCTTGCCCACAAAGGGCAGGTTTGAGACAGGTCTGTAGTTGGCAGGACAGTTCGGGTCAAAGGAGGTTTTTTCAGGAGGGGACGCATAACCGCCTCCTTAAGGGGATCAGGAAAGATTCCCCTCTCCAATGGGCTTCAAACTATCTCTGCAAGATCGGCCAATTTCATCTACGCAGCCCACCAAGAGGCACGTAAGGACTGGATCCAAACTATAGCAGGTTGGCTGCAGAAACTGGACTCTCATGATGTCAGCGACTTCCAGCCGGCTGAAATCCCTCCCAACAGACCGGGCGCATGCGACATCCCATCGACCATCACAACATGCACCGGAGGTGGACTGGCTGATCTCGGATCAGATGGCGGTAACCTTATCTGCAAAAAACTGAGCAAACTCCTCACACGTCTGTTGTAAAAAGGCTCCCACAGAAGGAAGACAGTTTGGATTGCACAATCTGTCCAGAATCCAAAAGAGCCGAGCCAGTCGATTTTGTGCAGCAGCAATCTCCCTGGACAGGAACTCTGCCTTCTTACGGGAGCTTGTCAATTGACAGAAGTAATAATGTTCCATCAATCTAAGCCTGTCATCATCAAGGCCCAATTTCCGCTAGGCCCTCTCCAGCTTTCGCCCCACTCTCCTCAACTCCTATAAGGTCCCATCAAACCACGGAGACCTTGGACGGAGGGTGAGGGGGCAAATGCGAACAGGAGCAAGGGAATCCAGGGCCACTGTTACTGCCACATTATAGGCAAATAGCACTGTACAAGTAGCCAAATTACTACTGACGTTCCCCACAGTACAGATCAATAGTCACCAATGTTCTTCAAGTTTGTTTACAAGTTTTACCATGTAGGTAAAATGTTTAGGTGTCAAATTACCCAAAATGCTATACAGTTTTAGATTTTCGTTTTAAACGCCGACAACCGATCTGCAAAATAAAGATGCAATTCCAAATACCTGTATCCTCTTGATCCATACCCATATTCATCACGAGAATTAGAATGGCCATAATCACGGTGTGAATAGTCTCGCTGTGAAGGAGGATAGTCTCTAGGCTCTCTGGAACTTGGATAATCTCTGCTGGAGTAACTACAAAACAAAATACTAGAGTCAATTTCATTAAACACTTGCAGATTAATTTACGTCTACCCAAAAGAATGACACTACTGTACTGTGATGTCAATTTAATTAAACTAAGAAGTAGGCACGTGTGGACAGCATGTGCTTGTTTTCAGATACTGCAGAATAATTTCCATGGATAATCCATCCCACTAACAGCAAAAAACTAATCAGGAACTCAATTTTAAATGCATCAGAAAGAATGGGAAAAACAAGACCGATGGCAGCACTGGAATCGGGGCAAGTGCAGGTTGAGCAAGCAGGGGGACTGACAGGACATTCGCTCAGACATATTCCTCACAACTTGGGTAGCACTGTTTTCAGCACTGGGGGACTCTTCTCCCTCTGCAGTCATCACCACCCATGCCAGACTGACGCATGGACCACTGTCAAGGCATTCAGCTGCCCAGACAAAAGCTCTGTTGGCAGAGAAGAAAAAATTACTCACCACAGTAATACTGTTTCTTCTAATGGAGTCTTGCTGTATTCTGACTACATGCAGTTAGCCTCAGCACTTGAACTGCCCCGGAAAGTAAAGGGTTAACTCTATGCCGAAGCTAGAAAATTTGAGATCGAGCTCGGTTTTCAAACCTCTGTCCCTGGTACATTCTAAGGTAACCATCAGATTCTTATGAACACTAATACTAATTAGCTTAAAAAATTGTTAAAATTTTAAGCCATAGACAACAGCTTGGATCCAGAAAGACTCAAGTCAAGAACCCAAAAAGAAAACCTTATGTAGATAGTGATAACAAGTAATAATAATAATAATTTAAAATTCAACAATACCCAACATAGCCAGGATGGGTTCAATAGGTACACCTCTGGGGTGCAATACTGCACCTGCCAACCCACATCCCAAAACAGGCTCCGAAAGGGGAGGCAGGAAGGGAGGTCAGAATACAATAAAGCTCCATTAGAAGAACATTACTATGGTGAGTAATGTTTTCTTCAAACAACATGAAGTCTTGCTGTATTCTGACTATATGCAGACTACCAAGCAGTAGCCCCCTGGAGGAGGGCTCCACAGAACCTGCTCTGGGAAAAGGCTCTGCAGAACTGCTGTACCAAACCTAGCATCACTTCTGGCTTGAATATCCAGACAGTAATGCTTGTTAAATGTGTGAACCGTTTACAGGTGGCTACTTTACAGATTTCCAACAGGGGAATATCCCTAGCTGCTGCCAAAAAAGCGGCTGTACCCCTGGTCGAGTGAGCCCTCAGGCCTGAGGGGGGCTCTCTGCCCAATTTCGTGTAACAGAACTGAATACAAGAGACAATCTGCCTGGCTATTCTCTTCGTGGCAGGCTTACCTTTTCTCACTTCTACATAAGAAACAAACAACTGAGAACAGCCTTTTCTATGGGACTTAGTGTGGTCCATATAATAGCTTAATGCCCTTTTTACATCCAAACTGTGCAGCCTTCGCTCACCTGAAGAAGAGTGATCAGTGAAAAACCCAGGCAAAGACATGGATTGGTTAACATGAAAATCGGAAACCACTTAAGGAAGGAATTTTCTGTTTGTCCAGAGGAAATAAAGTCAGGTTCTGCTGACGGTGCCTGCAACTCACGGATTCTCCTGGCAGAAATAATGGCAACCAGGAACACAGTCTTCCAAGTCAAGTACTTTAGCTTAACTGAAGACCAGGGTTATAAGGGAGGCTGCATGAGCTGTGCAATAAAGATATTCAAATCCCAAGCAGGAGTTGGCTCCCTAAAGGGAGGTCTGAGATGAATCAGACCTTTGAAAAACTTACTGAACACAGGATTAGAAGCCAGGGAAGACTCCTTCCCTTGAGAAAGGAAAGCAGAGACAGCTGCTAGGTGAACTTTAAGAGTGGGAGACCTGAGGCCTAAGCTATTTAAATGGATGAAATAGTCTAAGACTGTGGAAATGCCGGCAGAATCCGGCTGTATATTCCTCAGAGCACCAGATGCGGAATCACTTCCATTTAGAGCTACACGTTTTTCTGGTAGGTTTCCTAGAAACCCTCAAAATGACCAAAACTCCTTGTGAGAGATGCAATCCTGCATACTCTAACTCTTTGAGTCTAAGAGACTGGAGGTTGGGGTACCCAATCCACTCCTGGGAGGAGGACAGGAGGTTGTGCCTCCTGGGAAGGCAGAGAGGAAATCTCACTGCCAAGGACAGCAACAGAGGATACCAAGGTTGCCTGGCCCAGTCTGGTGCCAATAATATATCTGTGCAGGGTTGAAACCAGACGCTTATCAGTACTCTGAATATCAGAAAAAAAGGAGGGAAGGCATACAGAAACCTGTTCGTCCAATCCAACAGGAGAACATCCTGAGGAACAGCCCCCAGAATAGGAGGTCTGCAACAAAGGAAGCTGCTGATTGTCTGGTGCTGCAAAGAGATCTCTGGAGTACCCCATCTCCTGAAAATGGTCTGAAGAACTTGGTAATTCAGGGACCATTCATGGTGACCATGAGAAATCCTGATGAGGGCATCTGCCAGCACACTGTTCTTCCCTTGAAGATGCACCGCTGTCAGGGAGGTCTGAAGAAAGTAGGCCAACGACATACCTTCATGGCTTCTGTGCTCAAGGCCGTGGACCGAGTGCCCCCTTGCTCGTTTATGTACCACATGGTAGTGGTGACTGTCCTGACTTGCACCAGTTTCCCTTTAATAGATTCTGAGAATGCTTGAATGGCTAGAAACACAGCCCTGAGTTCCAGAAGACTGATGTGAAGGATACACTCCTGCTGTGACCATGTATCCTGTGCAGTAAGGTTCCCCAAATGAGCTCCCCAACCCAGAAGAGAAGCATCTGTTGTGAGAACTGAGGGTGTCTGGTGAAGGAAAGGGACTCCTTGCCTTAGACTGTCCACCTCCAACCACCACTGTAAAGCCTGGCCAAGAGTCTGAGTTACTGGAATTAACTTAGTAAGGGTTCCTTCTTCTGAGAATAGAAGGACCTTAGGTGAAACGGAATGTCCTTCATTTGGAACCTGGCCCCCTGGACCACTGGGGTGGAGGCTGCTACGTGGCCTAGAAGCTGAAGAAAATGCCTGGCTGGCCGAGACTCTCTAGGTCTGAAAGAGGTTGCCTGATTTGTAAGGGCCTGCGCCCGTGGGAGAGGGAGAAATGCCTTCGCCTGTATGGTATCCAGCTCTACCCCTTTAAAGGTAAGAAGCTGAACTGGTTCCAGTACTGACTTGGAAAGACTGAGAAGAAACCCTAGGGGACCCAGAAGCCCCGGAGTAACAGCCAGAGCTGACTTGGTCTGAAGACTGGTCTATAATGAGCCAGTCATCTAGATAGGGAAACAGAAATGCCTTGCCTTCTGAGGAAAGCTACAACCACTGCTAGGTATTTTGTAAAGACTCCGGGAGCAGACGACAGGCCAAAGGGCATTGCTCTGAACTGATAATGACCTGAGGTGAACGCAAACCCGAGGTACTTTCTGTGGGAGCATCTGATTGGAATGTGAAAATAGGCATCTCTGCGGTCCAGAGAGGCTAGCCAGTCTCCTGGCCTCAGAGAGGGAAGAATGATTCCCAGAGTCACCATTTTGAATTCTGGCTTTGTAAGATGTTTGTTCAAATATCTTAGGTCTAGGATGGGTCGCCACTCCCGTCTTTTTTGGGGTAAGGAAGTATCTTGAATACAAGCCTTTCCCTCTGTGCAATAATGGAACTTGCTCCACCGCTTTTAGGAGCAACAAACAGGAGACTTCTGCATCTAAAGCAGCTGTTTCCAGAGGTGTGGTAGGCTTGAAAGACCTTGCTCTTATTTTGGGGTATCTTTTGAAACTGTGAGCAAGTCCTGGCTTACTACTTCCAGGACCCGTATGTCTGAAGTGACAGACTTCCATGCCTGGAAAAATTAAGCCAGCCTGCCCCCCAATGGAATAGAGGAGGCGACCCAGGCTAGACACATCAGGGTGTCTGCTTGGCAGGAGTCCTAGGCTGAGAAGTGGATGCAGCCCTGCTCATCCCCCTTCTGCCTCTCCCTCTTGTAACATTATATTAACTATGTTTTAATTACTGCTATGTTTATAATGTACTCACTGTACACAAATGTTTTATCACCATCTTGTTTTGTTTTACTGGTACTGTTGCATGTGACTAAAACAAGTCCTTGTGCAAACATAATAGTGGATGGACACCATGTAAAATAAGCCATTTCTAAACTCAAGGTTGTTACGTAGTTTAAAGAGAGAACAAACTGTTGCTTCCTTAATCATAAACACAACGCATGAGAGTACACGTCACACTGCATAATCAGCACATGCCTCAGCTATGGGAAAATACTGAGATATGCCAGACTATGCTATTCTATAACAGGCCAAAATTAAGAACATGTATCTAATACCTGGTTATTATATGGAAACAGCCCCTCAATAGCTGTACTTTATTAAATATTAACCTTTTGGGTTTACAGCATGTAAATTCTCATTATATTTATATATACACACACACACACACACACACACACACACACACACACACACACAGTTAGGGTAACCAATAATGCCTGTGCTCTTTTAAAGTTACAAAAAAAGATCAGGGAGCTGTAATGGCATACAGATTATGTGACCTTAAAATCGGCCAAAACAAAGTCAGCCTGTGCCAAGTGGGTCATAAGGAGTTATGGCGGCATCTGGATCAGAAGACTTTCTAAAAACACAAAGTAAACTCAAATTGCATAACCCATGTATGTATAATGGTCATTTCGTTTTGTATTAGTTGTAGGGAGCTACAAATAATACTTAACGTCCGACCTAAACATATTTCATGATATGCAAGCAATAAGGGGCAAGCATAAAAAAAGACCTGGCAGTAGTGTCTGCTTGTAATTACCTGTTTTCTACATGCTAGTAAGTAAACAACCTTTTCCGTTTTAATCAAAGTTTTAGTAAATGTACTAGGATACATGCTCGATTACTTCTGCTCGTTTGTCATATTGGTTTAACAATGTCTCAGTACAATCCTAATGAAGCAATGTCGCCATCTTGTGGTCACAGTTAAAATTGTTAGCTTAATTGCAAATCCAGAAGCAAATGATTTGATACCTTTTAATGGACCAAAATAAATGTAACAACAAGAACAAAGTGCTCTAGCTTTCGGACCAACCAGTCCTTCATCAGACACATTACATTTTTAAGCTAGGGGAAGCAGTATTACCAAATATGGATGAACTGTTATGAAAGCAATGACTGAGCAAAAACAAAATCACCAGTGTCACAACTCATGGACAACATTAAGCCATACCAACAGAGCCAATCAGAGACTGACAAATATCATGTAGCTAAAGTATTACCTTATTTGTAACTTCCTGAAATTGTCACACTGTATATATACACACACCCCACTGCCTAAAGCTTTGGGAGAACATGTAACGAGAACATGTAACCAGATTGCGCAGAGTACTGCGTCGCTCTTAATAAAATACCTTTTTGTCTGCAGGAAAGTTCTCCGGTCTGTTACTCTTTGATGTCTTTATCCTCCAGGTGCCCGGGCCAAACATCACGTAACCTACCGCTCGCCAGCTGGCAATTTGTAGGGTTACACTTCTGAAGAAACCCCTCTGCTGAAAAGCAGAAGAAGCCTGAGCATGGTGAAAAAGGCCTGCCCCTGCCAGCCCTAGACCGCTGCTTCTGAGGAGTAGCCTGCCTTTCCTTGGCCACTGCACTCCTGTAGGCAGTCCTATAATCATCTATTTTCTTCATGTACGTTTGTTTGCTCTCCAAACAGAGAGTTCTGTGTAACAGGGAAATCCATGGCCTTAGCCTGGGTATCCTGTGAGAGACTAGTACATCTGAGCCAAGCAAATCTCAAGGAGACAGATGCAGCCATGACTCTTGACACATCATTTGAGTCCATACCAGCATGAAACTGAATCTTGGATGCCTCAGTGCCATCTGCAACCACCTGTTGCAGCTCCTTGGCCAGCTGGGGAAGGGCATTCTTTGCTAGTTCCAGAACTGTATCCCACCTAGATTTCTGGTATCTAGCCACACAGGCTATATAAGAGGCCTGAGTCCCAAGGAGGATGCTGTGAAGCCAATGGAATATTAGCCTTATCACAGGCTGCAGCCTGCACAACCCCAACATGGTTGCAATGATTATACAGGTATTCCGTCCCAGAACCTGACAACATATAACTCCTGTCCATCTTTTTATCCACAGGAGGTACAGAAGTGGTAACCTGCAGAATTTTTTGAGTCCGTTTAGCCAAAGATCTGTGCAAGGGAATGGACAGTCTCTTTGACTCTGGGACATCCGTCATTTCCACAAAGTCAGGTTACTCTTCCTCTTCAGAAGCTAACAAAGTCAGATTACTCTTCCTCTTCAGAAGCTACCACAGTTCGAAGCTGAAGAGTTTCTGCCACTTTTCTGTAAAACAGAAAGTGGGAGGGGTACTCAAAGTCTGGAAGGAAAAACAGAGGTAGGCCTGTCTGGGAAGACGTAAGGCTCCACTGGCTCATCTAGGCCTCCAAAATTATCTTAATCCTCTTCTCATTCCCATTCCAACATATAAAAGGCCTCTAGATCACATTTGGAGAGAACCTGAACAGACTCAGCCAACCGCCTTGTAGAAGTAGTCGGTTTGGTTGGATTGGAGCGAAGCGATTGAACTATGCTGATCGCTTTTGCAATTTCTTCAATGGTTGGGATCTGCGGGTTCAAATCCGAATGGACTTTCTTTTTCTCTTGGATGGAACCGATCCCTCGGAATCTGCTTTCCTTTTGCCCAAGGAGGTATCGCCCGGGTCAGCAGGCACCTCCTCAGGTTCAGTCGGAACCAAACCAGGCTGACCATCCAGATCAGTGGATTTTTCAGTCGCTTTTTCCTTCAGCCAATTTAAACGCTTTTCCAGTGTGGCTTTAGGAAAAATTATCACACATCTGGCAGTCTATTTTAAAGTGTCAAACCCCAGACAAACACAGACAAGGTGGGATCAGCTTTAGCAAAAGCCTCCCGACACTCTGTGCAGTGTTGAAACCCAGTGGGACCAGTTTTCTGTTTGGGTTTCTCAGACATTGCCTTTTCTATTCAAGTTACCCAAAACAACATTCAAGCCAGGTAACTCCAAAACCTTCAGTCACCAACCGGTTCAAGGGTTATAGAAAAAAAACGTTTTTTTTTTTTTTTGAGACCGAAAGATACCGGACACCACAATACAGAGATTTTTTTTTTTTTTTTTTCAAGAAAACACACAATCATTTCAGTTCCACACCAGACCGACCGATGAGGGACCAAAAGAAAAACAATTTCTACCACTATCTACCACTTACACTACCTGTACCATAGACAGAGATTTGATGACTGACAAAACGGTTCATTAAACTGACTGATTTTACTATAACCGAATCGAAGCAGTGAGGAGAAATCTCAGGAGCGTCTTCACAGTCAAGCGAAGTAAAGAATCTAACAGTTATATTAGAAAGTACCAGGAACAGAGGTTTGAAAATCAAGCTCAACGTTCTATGCTTTGGCACAGAGTTAATCCTTTACTCTCCAGGGTAGTTCAAGTGCGGAGGCTAACTGCATATAGTCAGAATACAGCAAGACTTCATGTTGTTTGAAAACCTGTTCCATGATGTTTCAACCTGTTTAGAGAGCTGCCTACCTCTAGTGCCTCCAGAAGGTGAGGACGCAAATGCTTCCACAACAGACCTAGGAGACGCACCTTCAAACAAACTGACAGAAGAAGAGGACCGCTTGGCCCACCCAGTCTGCACAGATGGTCCCTGCCTAGTCCATCTCTGCAGATCAGTCACTTCCCCCTTCCTGCCTATTTACTAGCATTCTCATATCTATTCTACACATGCTTGCAGCCTTCTACTGTTTTCACCTCCACCAGCACAGCACCACAGACGCGTAGAAGGGACCTCAGTTTAACGTGTCATCCTAAGGACTGTACACCCCGACAGTACAGCGCATGCCCCCCCGGACTGCACTCGCATGCCGCATTTAAGGTATGAGCCGAATCCCCTAACCCATGATCTTCAGCCCAGGGGCACATGTGCTGTGGAAGTGGTACCTATGAATGCCTGATGTACTGTTTCTCTGGAGCATGGTTTTGTTGTGACTATAGTACCTTAAGTCACTATGGCTTGCATCAAACGGTGCACATGGCAGGCAAGATATTAGTTATATTTCAGCAGAAGTTAGTTCCATTACCAAGGCGAACAGATAATGTTTCCAAAAATTGCCTTTTCTAAAGTACATAAGAAAAAATTACTCACTTAGTAATGTTGTTTCTTCTAATGGAGTCTTGCTATATTATGACTATTGCAGTTTGCCCCAGCCTTAGAACTGCTCCGGTGGTGAAAGAGTTAACTTCCATGCAGAGCATGGAGCTTAGAGCGCGAGCTCGGTTCAGAAGCTCTGTTTGGCTGGTTTCGAACTGAAACCGTCAGATCTTTACGAGCAAAAACTCACTAAGGTTCTGTATGGAAGCTGTAACCTACTCTAGCCAACTGGCCAAACACATTTTTGCTGGTCCCAACACAAAGACTCAAGTCAGTGGACCAGAAAATTAAGATAAAATAACTAAATAAACACAACACCCAAACATAAAAGAGGGCATCAATAAATGCCAACAGAGGACTACCCACCCCATACCCCAAAGTAGGAGTTCTGAGAGGGGCAGGCTTGGGAGGAGGTCATAATATAGCAAGACTCCATTAGAAGAAACAACATTACTAAGGTAATTTTTCTCTTCAAACAACATGAAGTCTTGCTATATTATGACTATTGCAGACTACACAGCAGTACCTCCATGGAGGAGGGACAGAACCTACTTAGGAACAGGCTCTGAAGCACGGTTGTGTTAAACCGAGCATCCCTCCTGGCCTGAATATCCAGGGAGTAATGCTTGTGAAAGTGTGTACTGTCTTCCAAGTAGCTGCCTGACATATCTCCAAGATAGGGATGTCTCTAGGAGCAGCTAGAGATGCAGCTGTACCTCTGGTAGAGTGAGCCCTCAGGCCTGAGGGGGGAACCTTACCCAGCTTTTGGTAGCAAAATTGGATACAAGAAACGATCCACCTGGCAATGGATCTTTTACTGGCAGGTCTCCCTTTCCCAACCTCACCATAAGTGAGAAACAGTTGGAGGGAGTCAAACCTGTGACCCTTGGTACGCTCTATGTAGTAACTTAGGGCCCTCTTAACATCTAAGCTGTGCAGCCTCCTCTCACCAGAGGAGGAATGGTCAGTGAAGAACACTGGAAGTGAAATAGATTGGTTAAGGTGGAAATCTGAAACCACCTTAGGCAAAAACTTCCTGTTAGTCCTGAGGACCATTTTATCCCTGTGAAAGGAAATAAAGTCAGTTTCTACTGATAAAGCCTGTAACTCACTTATACGCCTGGCAGAAGTGATGGCTACCAGAAATACAGTTTTCCAAGTCAAATACTTAAGCTCTGCCGAAGACAGAGGCTCAAAGAGGGGTTGCATTAGCTGAGCAATGCATACATTAAGATCCCAAGCCGGGGCAGGGTCCCTGAATGGAGGATTGGTGTGAAGCAATCTTTTAAAAACTTGGAAAATACAGGATGAGCAGAAAGAGAAGAGGGCTTCCCTGCTGAAATGAAGGCAGAGACAGCAGCCAAGTGCACTTTCAGGGTGGCTGGTCTCAGTCCCAAAGAATTAAGATGGACCATGTAGTCCAATACAGCGGGTAGATCAGCAGATTCTGGGGAAACATGCTTCCCAGAACACCATATGGAAAACCTTTTCCACTTGGAGTTATAGGTAGCCCTGGTGGAAGGCTTCCTAGCAGCCTTCGGGATTTCGAGAACACTTTGAGAAAGTTGCAAATCAGCAAACTCTAACTGCTCAAGAGCCAAGCCTTGAGGTTGAGGGATTTCAGATTCGGATACCAAACTCTCCCCTGAGCACAGGTTAACAGATTGTGGTTCCTGGGGAGACAGGGAAGATGGACTGCTAAGGACAGAAGGAGTGGGTACCAGGGCTGCCTGGCCCAGTCTGGAGCAATCAGGATCATTTTGCAGGGCTGAGACCTGATTTTGACTAGTACTTTGAACAGGAGAGAAAAGGGGGGGAAGGCATAAAGAAACTTCCCTTCCCAATCGAGGAGAAAGGCATCCAGGGGAACTGAGCCCAACACTGGGGGCCTGCAACAAAACAGTGGAAGTTGACAATTGTCTGGGGCTGCGAAAAGATCTATCTGAGGAGTGCCCCATCTGGCAAACACTATCCCCAGTACTAGGGGATCCAGTGACCAATTGTGATGGCCCTGGGAAATCCTGCTGAGGGCATCTGCCAGGACATTGTCCTTGCCTGGGAGGTGAACCGCTATGAGGGAAGTGTTCAGGGAGTAAGCCAGAGACCACAACTTCATCGCCTCGGTGCACAAGGCCGAAGACCGAGTGACCCCTTGTTTGCTGATGTACCACATTGTGGTGGTGTTGTCTGTTCTGACCTGTACCACCTTGTTCTGAACAGATGCAGAGAAAACCTGAAGTGCTAGAAAAACAGCTCTGAGTTCCAACAGATTGATGTGGAGCAGAGATTCCTGAGGGGACCATAATCCCTGGGTAGAGAGGTCGCCCATGTGAGCTCCCTATCCCAAGAGGGATGCATCTGTAGTAAGGGTCAAGGAATGGGACAGAGGGATGAAAGGCACCCCTGTCTCAGATTGCTCTGATCCTGCCACCACTGAAGGGCCTGAATCAGGGTTCGAAATACTGGGATTAATGGATAGAGGACCTCTTCTTGGAGACCAGAAAGCTCTCAAATGGAACTTAATGTCCCTCATCTGAAATCTTGCTCCTTGCACCACAGCTGTGGAGGCAGCCATGTGCCCTAGGGCTGCAGGAAATGCCTTGCTGGTCGAGAGACCTGCAGACTGAAGGAGGCGGCCAGGGCCACTAAGGTCCTTACCCTTTCCAAGGGAAGGAAGGCTCTGGCCTGCTTTGTATCCAGTTCTGCGCCTATAAAGGTGAGTACCTGGACAGGTTCCAGAACTGACTTTGGAAGATTGAGAAGAAATCCCAGAGAGGTAAGCAGCTGCTGGGTAACTAGCAGGTGTGATCTGACCTGGTCTGGAGACTGACCCACAATGAGCCAGTCGTCCAGGTAGGGAAAAATGGCAATCTTTTGCCTTCTTAGGTGAGCGACTGCTACTGCCAGACACTTTGTAAACACCCTTGGGGCAGAAGTGAGGCCGAAGGGCATTGCTCTGAACAGATAATGGCCTGAGGCAGTTCGAATCTGAGGTACTTTCGATGGAGCTTCTGATAAGAACATGGAAGTAGGCATCTTTGAGGTCCAGGGAGGCTAGCCAGTCCCTGGCCTTAGGGAGGTAAAATCATTCCCAGTGTCACCATTTTGAACTTTGGCTTTAAAAGGTGCTTGTTTAGATATCTTAGATCCAGGATAGGCCGCCACTCTCCTGTCTTTTTGGGGTAAGGAAGTACCTGGAGTACAGACCCTTGCCCTGGTGAAGGGAGAAACCTTTCTACAGCTCTGAGAGCCAGGAGGGTTGAGACTTCTGTTTCCAAAGCAAGAGTCTCTAAAGGGTTTGTAGGTGGAAAAGATCTGGCTCTCATCTTTGGAAATTTCTTGAAGCTGAGAACCAGACCCTGGCTCACTATTTCCAGGACCCACCTGTCTGAAGTTAAAGACTGTGCCAGTCCTGGACGAAGTGAGCCAACCTGCCCCCTACAGGAAGTGGAGAGCCGACCCTGGGCATCCCATCAGGGTGCCTGTTTGGCAGGGGCTTTAGGCTGAGGGGTGGGAGCAGGCCTGCTCGAACCCCATCTGCCTCTCCCTCTGAAGAACCCTCTCTGTACATAGGCTGAAGAGGAGGGTGCCTGAGTCTGGTAAAAAGGCCTTTGAAAAGGCCTACCCCTACGGGGCTGCCTCTGAGGAGTGGCTTGCCGTTCCTTGGCTTGTGCACTCCTGTAAATGGTTCTATATTCATCCATTTTCTTCATATAATTCTCTGTCTGCTCCCCAAACAAAGAATTTCCCACCACAGGAAAATCCATAGCCTTAGACTGGGTATCCTGTACAAGGTAGTACACCTGAGCCAGGCCAATCTGCGAAAAGCCACAGATGTAGCCATGACTCTAGAGGATACATCGTTAGAATCCACTGCAGCATGGAATTGCACCTTAGATGCCTCAATACCATCAAGAGCCACCTGCTCCAGCTCCTTTGCGAGCTGGCCAGGGACCTGTTTGGCTAAGACCATGACAGTATCCCATCTAGATTTCTGGTATCTTGCAACATAAGCCATATAGTTTGCTTGTCTGAGTCCCAAGGATGCTGCCATGTATTGTTTTTTGGCCATGGCATCAATCTTCCTGGAATCCTTGTCAGGAGGATGTGAAGCCAGTGGAATATTAGCTTTATCACAGGCTGCAGCCTGAACTACCCCAACATGACTGCATTGCTGTGAAAGAAAATCTGTATCAGGACCTGACAAAGTGTACCTCCTGTCCATCTTTTTATCCACAGGAGGCACAGAATTAGGAGCTTTTAAAATTTTTATTGTTTTCTAAAAGATTTATGTAAAGGGATGGACAACCTCCTGGACTCTGGGATATCCATCATCTCCACATAGTCAGGCTCCTCTTGCTCATCCAAAGCCTCCTCTAAGGGAAGCTGGAGGGTCTCAGCAACTTTTTTATAAAACAAAAAATGAGAAGGGGACTCAGAAAGCCTAGGGGGAGACTCACCTGAAGGTCTGTCTGGGGAGATGTCCGGTTCAATGGGCACATCCAGACTTTCAAAGTTACATTCACACTGATCATAATCCTCATCCCCCTCCTCTGGTTCATAGAACTCTTCTATATCATAATCCTGAACCACTGGAACCAACCGAACTGACCTTTTGCCAGACAGTGGCGGTTCGAAGGGAACCGGGGACAGGGACTGGACAATCTGTATTGCCCTGGCTATCTCAGCAGCAGTTGGAGAAGGAATTTTGGACTCCAAACCTGCTGATTTTTAGATTTCTTTGCTGGAACTGGCTCCTCAGAGCCAGCTTTACGTTTGCCCGAGGAAGTCTCGCCCTGGTCAGAGGGCACTCCCTCCGGTTCGGTTGGCACCGAACCGGGCTGGCCATCCGGGTCAGCGGACTTTTTGGCCTCTCGTTCCCTGAGCCTGCCCACTCTCTTGTCCAGGGTGGCTGCAGGGAAATTTTTACAAATCTGGCAGTCTGAATTGAGGTGGTCAAACCCCAGACAATAGACACATGTAGTGTGTGGGGTCAGCCTTGGCAAAGGCTTCCCCACAGACACTACAGTGTTGAAACCCAGTGGGCCCGGTTTTTCTTTTGGGTTTCTCAGACATGATGCCAGCCTAACCAACCAACTTGCCCTTTTGATGGCAGTGCCAGGCAAGACACCCTTATCGGTTCCAAACCGTGTCACGGGTCGTGGAAAAAACCGTAATGAAACTGCTTTTTTTAGAACCACAAGAACCGGAATCAAGACTTCAAAAAGCCTTAAAAGGCTTTAAACTTATATTTAAATACAAATCGATCGGTTCAACCGAACCGATAATACTTTACAAGTTCCACACAGAAAAAACCCTATCTATTACTTACGATTACCATACACAGAGCCTGAACCGATCGGTTTTGCGGTTAAAATAATGAAATCGCAGTTAAATTAAACCGAGAAATAGCGCTTTAAACCGAAGAAATGAACCGAGCAACAGGAGGAATCTCCGGAGTGACTGTTCAGTGAGGCGGAGTAAAGAATCTGACGGTTTCGGTTTGAAACCAGCCAAACAGAGCTTCTGAACCGAGCTCGCGCTCTAAGCTCCATGCTCTGCATGGAAGTTAACTCTTTCACCTCCGGAGCAGTTCTAAGGCTGGGGCAAACTGCAATAGTCATAATATAGCAAGACTTCATGTTGTTTGAAGACCCCAACACAACATAAATGGGTAACTCACTGGAAAATGTGTCTTGGGTATCCATAGAGATGTATATTCTAGCTATATCTGATTACTTTTTTTTTTTTTTTTTTTTTTTATTTCCTCTCTGCTTGGATGGTCTTTATTTTGCCACTTTCACATAGCAAGGTGTCACAGGAGATTAGTGTAAACACTTGTCATGGGTCATGGTTTCATTTGGTGGGATGTAGGGAGAGTCCTGGTAGAAATGTGTAACTTCTTTTGCTTTTTATGGCAGTTCTCAGATTGAGTCTACTGGTTCCGATGTCATGAATTAATTACAAGAACATCTACTTATTTCTTTAATTAATATAAAGCCCCTATTCTTGCGAAAAGTGCTTTTTTTTTTTTAAATAAACCTTCACCTGAATACCCACCAGGACCACACCAGATGGGTAGAAGGGACCTCAGTTTAATGACTCATCCAAAGGACAGCCACCCCCCAGTATTACATTCAGATGCCAGCGTTGATGGTACAAGTCCAATCCCAGTGTGGGACCAGAACCCATGCGCTTCAAGTCCACATGCAGATATGCTATCAACTAAGCCACAATGACACCCAGTATGTGAAATATTTTCATTTGCCTTAGTGGCCATAAGACCCAGATCTGGTGTTCCCCACTGCTGATGGATCAAATAAGTCATGACTGAGCTCCCATTCCCCCAGATGGAGCTGTTGCCAATGAAGGTGCCCGTCAGATGAACTGCGGACATGGGGAGAAGGTTCGCTTCTGCCTAGCAAACTAGCTTATAGGTATCTAATGGCGTACCTGTACTTTTTGCTGCCTTGATGTTAGATGTATGCTATGGTCACAGGGTTGCCCGATTTTGAGAGAACGTGTTGGTTTCGCAAACTGCTCCAGACTTTCAGAATTGTCCTGAATACCACTTTCAGGAATGCTGAAAGGAAGTGTTTGCTCCATTAAGCTCCATGTCCCTTAAACTGACACCACGCACTGCTCCCCAGCCCAGCAGGCTGGCATCTGTTGCAACTGAGGTGTTAACACATCCTGAATCAACATTCCTTGACTCAGGTACTGCTGCCTTGACCACTACAGGCAAAATGCTCTCACTGTCTTCAGTGGAACAGAGGCTGTTAGGGACATTGTCTGGAGTCTGACCCAATGAACTAAGTCGATGCTTGCTGCCATGACACCCAGCATGTGTAAGATGCACTTTACGGTCACTGCTGGCATGCATCTGAACCTTTTTACAAGACTGAGACAGGGACCCTGTCTGCTGTGAGCATTACTGTGGCTGTGTCGGTTGCAGACAGCCCAAACGGTAGGGCCACATACTGAAAATGCTGACTGTGCACAAAGAAAACACCCAAACTGGCGATGTGACTGATGGAAAGGAACATGCAGATACGCATCTCGTAGGTCCAGAAAATCCCCTGCGCAGACCGTTGCTATGGTGGATCGCAGCGTTTCTATCATTAACTGTGATGATTTCATTCTTCTGTCGATGTGCTAGAGATCAAGCACAGCGTGAAATCCCAATCTTTAGGAATGATGAAGGTAGACGTAATGGAGGTGCTGGAACGTGTTCTGTTGCCTTGATGTCTGTGAGATGAGCTACTGCATCAGGAATCGCCTGTAGTTTGGCCAGAATGCAAGATACTGGAGACTCCAGGAAGAAATTTTGATTCGGAGGATTTTAAAAGTCAGTGGAGTAGCTACTACATATAACATCCAAAACCCACTGGTCATTGGTAATTTCTATCCATGGTCCACAACATGCAGCAGTCTCGTACTTAAATGATGTCATGAACTGGGAACGGGCCAGACGAAAAAATTACTCACCATTGTAATGTTGTTTCTTCTAATGGAAACTTGCTGTATTCAGACATAATGCAGTTAGCCCCAGCACTTGAACTGCCCCAGAGAGGAAAGGGTTAACTCCATGCAGAAGCATGGAGCTCGGTTTTCAAACCTCTGTCTGTGGTACTTCCCAATGTAACCGTCAGATTCTTACGAGCAACTAACTAACTAGCACTAAAATATATGGAAATTGTTTGAAACAGATAGCCAAAAGGCAAAATATTTTTGAGGTCCAAAGAAAACAAGCAGAGAACCCAACAAGAAACAAGGTAGTGACAAATTAAGCTATGAACACAAGAAAGAAACAGCTACCCTACCACAAGGGAGGGTACAAGGTACAACCCTGAGGTGTAACACTCTACCTGCCAGCCCACTTCCCAAAAACAGGTTCTGAGAGGGGAGGCGGGGGAGATCTGAATACAGCAAGACTCCATTAGAAGGAACCACATTACTATGGTGAGTAATTATTTCTTCAAACAACATGAAGTCTTGCTGTATTCAGACATAATGCAGACTACCTAGCAGTTCCCTATGGAGGAGGGAATGCAGAACCTACGTTGGGAACAAGCTCTGCAGTACTGCTGTGCCAAACCTAGCATCACTCCTAGCCTGGATGTCCAGGGAGTAATGCTTAGTGAATGTATGTACTGTTTTCCAGGTGACTGCTTTACAGATCCCTAACAAGGGTATATCTCTGGCCGCAGTTAGAGTAGCAGCTGTACCCCTAGTGGAGTGAGCCCTCAGGCCTGAAGGGGGTGTTCTACCCAATTTGTTATATCAGAATTGTATATAAGAAACAATCCACCTGGCAATAGATCTTTCAGTGGCAGGCTTACCTTTCCCGACTTCACCATAAGTGAGAAAAAATTGAAGACAGTCATTCCTGTGTTCCTTAGTTGCTCTATGTAGTAGCCAAGAGCCCTTTAAACATTCAAACTGTGTAATCTTCTTTCCCCTGAAGAATGGTCAGTGAAAAACACAGAGAGAGATATAGACTGGTTTAGGTGAAAATCCGATACCACTTTAGGCAAGAACCTCCTATTAGTTCTTAGGACCACTTTATCCCTATGGAAGGAAATGAAGTCAGGTTCAACTGACAGGGCCTGTAATTCACTAATCCGCCTGGCAGAAGTAATAGCTACCAGGAACACAGTTTTCCAGGTCGAGTACTTCAATTCAGCCGAAGCCATAGGCTCAAAGGGTGGCTGCATAAGCTGAGCAATGCAGACATTAAGATCCCAAGGCGGAGTAGGCTCCCTAAAGGGAAGGTTAATGTGAACCAGCCCTTTGAAAAACTTGCTGAAAACAGGATGAGATGCATGCCAAGGAAGAGCCCTTCGCTGCTGAAAGGAATGCAGAGAGAGCTGCTAGATGAACCTTCAACGTGGCAGGCCTAAGGCCTAGATTATTCAGATGGACTAGATAATCTAAGGTTGTGGAAATGCCTGCAGAATCAGGCACAATACCTTTCTGAGAGCACCAAATACTGAACCTCTTCCATTTGGAATTGTAAGTTTTTCTAGTGGGAGGTTTCCTGGAGACCTTCAGAATATCCAGAACTCCCTGAGGAGAGATGTAGTGCTACATATTCTAACTCTTCAAGAGCCATGCCTTGAGGTTAAGAGACTGGAGACTAAGGTACCAGATCCGCCCCAGGGAGGAGGAGAGAAGACTGAATCTCCTGGAAAGAGACAGGGGACGTGACACAGCCAAGGACAGCAGTAGAGGATACCAGAGTTGTCTGGCTCAATCTGGAGCCACCAGTATCACTGTGCAGGGTTCAGTTCGTATCTTGATCAGAACTCTGAACAGGAGAGGGAAAGGAGTGTAGGCATAGAGAAACCTGCCCTTCCAGTCCAGAATGAGGGCATCCTGGGGAATTGTCCCCAGGACTGGAGGTCTGCAGCAAAACAGAGGAAGTTGATTGTCTGGTGCTGCAAATAGGTCTATCTCTGGAGTGCCCCACCTGGAGAAAATGATCCTCAGAATGTGAGTATTCAGGGACCATTCGTGATGTCCCTGTGAAATCCTGCTCAGGGTATCTACTAACACATTGTCTTTCCCTGGAAGATGAACTGCTACCAGGGAAGTCTGAAGGGAATAGGCCAGATACCAAATCTTCATGGCCTCTGTGCACAAGGCCATGGACAGTGTGTCTCCCTGCTTGTTGATGTACCACATGGGGTAACCACCTTGCCCTTGACCGAATCTGAGAAGGTCTGAAGAGCTAGAAAAACTGCCCTGAGTTCTAGGAGGTTGATATGAAGAAAAGACTCCTGAGGGGACCAGATCCCCTGAGCTGTTAGGGCTCCCAGGTGGGTTCCTCAGCCTAGGAGAGAAGCATCCGTAGTCAGAACTACTGATGGAACTTTAGGGAAAAATGGAACCCCTTGTCTGAGGTTGTCCTGGTCCAGCCACCACTGGAGAGCTTGTACCAGAGTCTGGGTCACTAGAATCAGTCTGGTGAGACAGTCCCTTCTCTGGGACCAAAAGGACGTTAGGTGAAACTGAATGTCCTGCATCTGAAATCTGGCTTCCTGGACTACTGCAGTGGAGGCTGCCACGTGGCCCAGAAGTTGAGAGGAACTGTCTCGCTGGGAGAGAAACCTGAGGCCGAAAGGAGAAAGCAAGGTCTACCAAGGCCTTCACCCTTGCCAGAGGAAGGAAAGCTTTTGCTTGGATAGCATCCAATTCCACCCCTATGAAGATAAGAAGTTGTACTGGTTCGAGGACAGATTTTGGCAGACTGAGAAGAAACCCCCGAGAACTGAGCAAGTCCTGGGTGGTTTGCAGAGCTGACCTGACCTGACCTGATCTGATGACTGCTCTACTAGAAGCCAGTCATCCAGATATGGAAAAACGGTGATGCCCTGTCTACTGAGGTAAGCCACCACTACTGCAAGGCACTTTGTGAACACCCTTCGAGCTGATGTTAGGCCAAAAGGCATGGCATTGAACTGATAATGGCCTGAAGGCAACTCGAACCGGAGGTATTTTCTGTGGGAACACCTAATAGGGATATGGAAGTAGGCATCCTTGAGGTCCAGTGATGCTAGCCAATCTCCTGGCCTTAAAGAGGGAAGGATTATTCCCCAGAGTTACCATTTTGAATTTGGGTTTTAATATTTGTTTGTTCAAATACCTTAGATCCAGGATAGGTCACCACTTCCCCGTTTTTTTTGGGGTAAGGAAGTACCTGGCGTACAGGCCTTTTCCCCTGTGTTGAGTACGAACCTTCTCTATGGCTCTGAGAGCCAGGAGAGATGAAACCTCTGCCTCTAGGGCAAGGGTTTCTGAAATTGATGCAGGTGGAAAAGACTTGGCCCTCCTTTTTGGGTACTTTTTGAAGCTTAGGGCCAGTCCCCGGCTTACTACTTCCAGGACCCACTTGTCTGAAGTAACAGACATCCAGGCCTGAAAGTAGTAAGACAGCCTGCATCCTACTGGGATTAGAGAGTCGACCCGGGCTGACACTGCAGGGTGTCTGCTTGACAGGAGCCTTAAGACTGGGAGGAAGCAGCACTGCTCATCCCCCCCTCCACCCCTCCCTCGGAAAAAAACCCTTTGTGGGTAAGAAGAGGAGGCCTGAGCTTGGTAAAAAGGCCTGTGAAAGGGCTGCCTCTGCCACTGGACTGCTGCTTTTGAGGAGTGGCTTGCCTTTCCTTGGCCTGTGCACTCCTGTAAGTAGTCCTATATTCGTCCATTTTCTTCATGCAAGTCTCTGTCTGCTCCCCAAACAAAGAGTTACCAACTACAGGAAAATCCATAGCTTCAGACTGGGTGTCCTGTGATAGGCTAGTACATCTGAGCCAAGCATGCCTTCTGAGAGACACAGAAGTAGCCATGATTCTGGATGCCACATCGCTGGAGTCCACAGCAGCGTGAAATTGTACTTTGGATGCCTCAATTCCATCCGCAGCCGCCTCCTCCTCCAGCTCTCTGGCTGGGGGGAGGCCTTTTCAGCCAGTTCCAGAACCGTATCCCACCTGGACTTCTGGTACCTGGCTGTATAGGCCATATAGTTTGCCTGCCTGAGTCCCAAAGAGGATGCCAAGTATAGTTTTTTGGCCATGGCATCAACCTTCCTGAGTCCTTGTCTGGGGGGTGTGAAGCCAAAGGAATGTTTGCCCTGTCACAGGCTGCAGCCTGCACTACCCCAACATGGCTGCAATGTGAATAAAGGAACTCCGCAGCTGAGCCTGACAACATGCATCTCCTGTACATTCTTTTATCTACAGGAGGTAAAGAGTTAGGAGTCTGTAGAATCTTTTGCGTCAGTTTCCCCAAGGACTTATGAAGAAGTATAGACAACCTTTTGGACTCTGGGATGTCCATCATCTCCACGAAATCAGGCTCTTCTTCCTCTTTAGCAGCCTCAACCATAGGGAGCTGGAGGGTTTTGGCCACCTTCTTGTAAAACAAGAAGTGTGAAGGGGACTCAGAAAGCCTGGGAGGGGAGACACCAGAGGCCCTGTCTGGGGAGATGTCCGGTTCAATGGGCACATCTAGACCCCCCCCGGTCGTAGTCATCGTTGGGATAACCTTAGTCTCCCTCCCACTCCTCATAGAAAGCATCCGGATCATAATCCGAAGGAGCTGGTTTCGACCAAACCGACTGCCTAACCGACGGTGCCGGTTCGGATGGAACCGGACGAAGCGATTGGACAATACTAATCACTTTAACCATCTTGTCCACGGTTGAAGTATGCTGTACTGGATCCGAACCGGCAGACTTTCGTTTCTGTTTTGATGGAACCGACCCCTCAGAGTCTGCTCTCCTTTTGCCCAAGGAGGTATCACCTAGGTCAGTAGGCACCTCCTCAGGTTCGGCTGCAACAAAACCAGGCTGGCCATCAGGATCCATGGACTTCTCAGCCTCCCTTTCCTTCAACCTACTCAATCTTTTATCTAGAGTGGTTTTGGGAAAAGTTTTTACAAATTTGGCAGTCTGACTGGAGGTGGTCAAACCCAAGACAATAAACACAGATGAGGTGGGGGTCGGCCTTGGCAAAGGCCTCCCCCACTCAGTAGAGCGTTGAAACCCAGTGGGACCAGTTTTCTTTTTGGTTTTTCTCAGACATGGCCAACCTACCAAAATTACCCTGTAGAAGCTTTCAAGTCAGGTAATACCAACCAATCGGTAACAACAGTGTCACGGGTTTGGAAAACAACCAAGAAAAAGCTTGCTTCTTTTGAGACCGATCGGTACCAGAACACCACTCTAATCCCAGAAAAATGTTCTTAAAATTAGAAGAAAACACAAGGTCGGTTCCTAACCGGACTGACTGAAAAGAAACAATTTCCACAAGTTATTTAAAATAAATACAGTCACTACCTGTCTACTTCACTACCTGTACCGTAGACAGAGGCTGGAAATCCGAAAAATGAAAGAACTGGTTTAAAATCGAACGCTTCACTTTTACCGAACAGAGAAGTCTCCGGAGCGACTTCACTGTTAGGTGGAGTAAAGAATCTGACGGTTACATTGGGAAGTACCACAGACAGGTTTGAAAACCGAGCTCAAGCTCAACGTTCCATGCTTCTGCATGGAGTTAACCCTTTCCTCTCTGGGGCTAACTGCATTATGTCCGAATACAGCAAGACTTCATGTTGTTTGAAATTAGTACTGTTGGTCATCTTTCTATTCTCTCACAGCGACTTTTGCTGCCACTCCTTTTGTAACGAAAGGACCCTTGGTTAGAGGAAACCAGCAATTTTGCCTGCAAGAAATGAAAGCGCTGAGGTGATACTGATGGGCATCTCAAAAGGAGCATCATCACGCAGGTTTCTTACGAAGACAGAGCTATTTTGGAATCAGAGACTTGCTTGATGATGGCCTCCAGCTTTGGGCCAACATTCATATTCAGGACGACTTGGATTAACTATCCACTACCAAAGACTGAAGCCAGTGGGCTCTCCTTTGCCATTATAGAGTATAGGACAGATCTGGCAAAAGGCTACAGGATTTCGTAAGATGCATCACTAAGAATGCCATCTTCATGGATATAAATGGCGGGTAAAGCCGCTTCCCAGTCCTGAGGTAGGTCACAGGAGATGACTAGGGAGCCATTAGGCCATAGCCCTGGTAATGTAAGCTGGGGCTATAGTAACATGCATGGAGGCCCATGCCACCTCCTTTGCCCTCTTCATCAGTGTCTCCAATTTATGATAGAGGGGGTTCTTAATGGTGGCTACCTGATATCAGGATGGTAGTTTTCATGGCAGAGGAGACAGGTGCATCTACCTTTAGGCTCGTATTCCAGGATTTTGCATCTTTTTTTTTTTATTATTATTAAAGTCTTTGAAACGCAGAAACTTCCTGCAATCCCTACATGCTGCAGACTGGGAACACTTCCTTAACTGCACTTCTCAAGGAATCTGCCTTTTTTTTTTTTTTTGGCTCATGCTGAGAGTCATCTTCCAGCTCCAGACTGATGCAGGTTTGCTACATCACTGTAGTGCGCTAATCCCAGGAAAAGGCTAAGCCTGGCCTCTCTTCACAGAATCCTTTGTCAAAAGAATATTCTCCACTCTGTGTGTCCAAGACTGGTTTGTGCTCAGCAGACAGCACTGCAGAGTTCTCTTGGGAACACACTTTACCTCTGCAACATGGCCTGAAACTCGAGGATGACCTTGTAGATCCTAGTGATGCACTATGGCCTCTTCCTCTTGTTGGGGTGAGATTCTTTCAGATACTTTTTTTTTTTTTTAAGCTTAGCGCTTTATGCCATATCACTGCCTTAATCCACGCAACCCGCAGCAGACCTGTCCCATGGAGCTCGGCTTGCCCTTTTGGGCAGGAAAGAGGGTAGCTGGTTACCCGCCCCCACATGCCAGTTGTCGGGCGGTCGCGGTGGCTCGGGACCGTGCCAGGGGCAGAGATTTTTCTTGTACTTTCCAGGATGGGGAGGCGTGACATGCAGTGACACCATGGCGTATGCACACCAAGCATCCGCACGCCTCCCAGCCTCAGTAAGTGGCTCCTGTGGTCACCCAGGGGCGATGTACCAGGAGGCGTAAGGAGGCAGAATCCCCAGAGATGGAGTGTGTGTGACTGCCACTCAATCCATCTCCCCCAGGCTGACCCTCCAGCCACCCAAGCTCATTCCAGAACCAGAGTCGCTGGCGCCGCAAGCGGTAGTACTATTATTGCACCGGCAGGCCGGCCTCTTTCAGCACTTCTATCAGTATGCTCAAGGCTTTTGCAAGCTCTGCCATTGTGGGTACAAAAGTATCAAATGTCTCGAGGAGAAGACGTTGACTGATCCTTGTGCAGGAAGTGACCAAAGAGAAGCGTGGAGGTCCTTTGGATGACGACGATGCCTTGGATTTGACCTCAAGAGCAAACCTATGGTCCGCAGCCCCACTGAAGGAGCCAGAGGGGTCCTAGGCTTCATTTTGCTTAGAGGAAGAAGTGTTGTCATAAGTTGGGCAATACGAGCGGGTGGATTGGAGCCATCACAGACACTTTTTACACTTGGGTGGCCTTTGATCTTCAGGCTCTGAAGACGCCATGATAAGGCCTACCAAACCGTCCTGTGGTACGTCAACGAGTCAAAAATCAGTCAAAAGTATTACAATCTGAAAACTTTTCCAGCAAAAACAAACATGATGTACAGTATTGGTCTGTAGCTCCATTTTCATTCTCAAAAAGATGTCCCAAATAACCACCATGCTAACTCAGCATGCAAGGCCTGTATCAAGATGGCCACCAACCCTGCAAAATCCCCTTCAGGCCTACTAAGGTGATGTCTGACATGCCTGTGACATCTTGTGGTGCAGGAACCCACCAGATTTCTTGTGCTTCTTTCACTGTGGCTGAAGTTACCAAAGGACACTTCCTCACCCCAAAACCTTAGCTCCTACTTACCGATTGTCTATTGTGAAGCTTTAGGAATTGATGGCCCCACAAGGCACCAGAGGAGCAGGTGGGCTACAGAAGCCCTACCAGGTGCTCAATGTTCACTCCTGGACCCAGAATCATGCCAATGGCACAACGCATCACCAGCTTGTCCCAACTGTTAGCTTCCTATTGGGTCAAAAAGCTGCAATTGCTTGAGGCTCGAGTGCGCCACTATCACCTCAACATGAACATGCAGTAGCATTCCAACCAGGAAAGTCACAAAGTCATTTAAAGAACACCTTCAGGGGTGTTTTAAGTCTGCCCAGGGCACAGTGATTTCCTACACATCAGTCAGAAAAGGCTGACATCTAATGCTGAAGGGAGGATTTCGTGACTGTACCACGTGGTCAACTGCGAGACGACAGACTACATGGTACTGTCAGCTCTCACAGACTATGTGCTCCAAATGACTGTCAGAGAGGAGACACGTAGCACTGGTAGTTACTTTTGTCAGCAATCATTGCTGACTGTTCTGATCCAATACTCAAGAGAAATTAAGCCCCATGTACGGACTAAGTAGCACTGACAGGGGCCAAAAAAAAAAAAAAAAAAAAAAATTTGCTCTACAGGCTGTTAGGGGGACATGTAAAATGTGCAGGCTGCTGTTCTGATCCAGTACGTAAAATCAGGTGACAGGGATTAAGCAGCACTGAGAGGTCATGGGGCCAAATAAATATCTTCTCTACAGTTTGCAAAGAGAAAAATTAAAAGTGCAGGCTGTTATTTTTGAGGGCAAGGTCAGACTCTGAATCCAAAACAAATGACTGCAAGAGGAGGACTGAGTCAAAAAGACAACTTAAGTCACAGTACATTGTGACTGGCTCGGTCTCAAATTTGTGTCAATTTACTGGTGATTAAAAAAAACAGGCAAGCAGATGCCACAAACTCAAGTGGTACTTAATATTATCTAACCCCTGGCACCTGGCCCTGTAACTGCAACATCTCACCCCTAAGCCTGCTATACCCCCGGGTGGTCATGCCCCCGTTGGCACTTGTATTCTGTTTAAGATCTTCTGTTGGCGTAAGGGCATTCTCCCCTCTATGCACCGACCTGCACTGTAGTATCTCCAAACTTTGTTTCCCCTGGTTTACTTACCCCTTGGGGTACTGTATCTCTGATATTTTGCACTATAGGTTTTCCTGTACTGTATTGTCTCCACATGTTAGCTTTCCACAACAGCCCTGTTCAAGCTGTCATGTATACTGTTGTAAACCTTAGCTTAAGACTTACTGTTTGTTTCACTCAACTTTCTCTACCCTGTTTATGCTCATCCCGCATCTCGATGTAAACTTCACTCATGATTGTATGTAAACTCTCTGTAACCCAGTTTTTGTAACCCTCCCGGGTCTCACCTGAAAATAGGCACTTGGATGTCTAGTGTGACTTACCCAGTTAACAAAAGCAAATAGATAAATACTTGGGGTTCTCACCGATATTCTCCCCAGCGTTCACAAAGAAACAGCAATTGGAACAGGCAGGCTATCATATTTCTCTCTGCACTTAATAAAACAAAAAAGTGAGTCCAAAGGGCAGTATAGATTTTGTAACTATCTGTTTAAAAAAGGCAGAAACAAGTATGGCTCAAATTTATTTATTGCTTTGGCAAAAGACATGCCTGCAGGCTGAAACATACATAATGGCCCACACCTTTCTTAAAATGACCCAACTTTCAGGACCTCGCTGGGCCAAGTGACCCATGGAATTTCATTTCTGGAATTAAACACTGGGCACCGAGGGAGTCTGGGAAGGGGTGTGTCCCAAGACTTCTCTCAGACAGCTACAATCCATCTTAACTAGCAGTGGAGTACAGCCCTATCAACTGAGTAAGTTAATTTGGCCATTTTAAACTACAGTGCATTCAGAAAGTATTCGCCCCCCCTTGGATTTTGTCACATTTTGTGATGTTGCAAACTCAAATTAAAATACATTTATATGAAATTTTTTTTTGTCACATATCTACACAAATTACTCTATAATGTCAAAGTGGAATGGAACTTCTGGAATTTTTTGTACATGTAATTTAAAATAAAAACCAGAAATGTCTTGATTTGATAAGTATTCACCCCCTTTGCTATGACACTCCAAATTGAGCTCAGGTGCATCCAATTTCCTTGCGAGATCACTATAAAATTTGAATGGAGTTCACCTGTGGTCAGTTCAAATGGTTGACATGATTTCAGAGGAAATACACCTGTCTATATAAGGTCCCGCTGTTGACAGTGCATGTCAGAGCAGAAACTCTACCATGAAGACCAAGGAGCTGTCCGTAGAACTCCGTGATAGAATTGTGGAGGAGGCATAGATCTGGGGAGGGGTATAAAAACATTTCTAGGGTGTTGAAAGTTCCCAGGAGCACAGTCAAGTTCATCATTAGGAAATGGAAAGATTACAGAACCACCCAGACTCTTCCTAGAGCAGGCCACCCTCCCAAACTGAGCAACCGGGCAAGAAGGACCTTGGTCAGGGAAGTGATCAAGAACCCAATGACCACCCTGACAGAACTACAGAGTTCCATGGCTGAGATGGTAGAACCTGTCCAGAGGACAACAATCTCTGCAGCACTTCACAGATGTAGCCTCTATGGGAGAGTGGCTAGACGGAAGCCACTCCTGAGAAAAGGCCACATAATAGCATGCTTGGAGTTTGCAAGAAGGCATGTGGCAGACTCTGAGACCATGTGGCAAAAGATTCTCTGGTCTGATGAAACAAAAATTGAACTCTTTGGCCTGAATGCAAAGCGCTATGCCTGGCGCAAACCGAACACAGCTCATCATCCGTGTAACACTATCCCTACCATGAAGCATGGTGGTGGCAGCATCATGTTATGGGGATGCTTTTCAGCGGCAGGGACTGGGGTACTTGTCAGGATAGAGGGAACAATGAATGGAGCCAAATACAGGCACATCCTTGAGGAGAACCTGCATCAGTCTGCAACAGACCTTGGACTGGGGTGAAGATTTACATTCCAACAGGACAACGACCCCAAGCATACAGCCAAAGCAACACTGGAGTGGCTTCACAACAAGAAGGTGAATGTCCTTGAGTGGCCCAGCCAAAGTCCAGACTTGAATCCCACTGAGAATCTGTGGAAAGACTTAAAGATTATGGTTCACTGACGCCCCCATCCAACTTGACAGAGCTTGAGCAAACCAAGGAAGAATGGGCTAAAATCCCCAAATCCAGATGTGCAAAGCTGATACAGACATACCCAAGAAGACTCAAAGCTGTAATTGCTGCCAAAGGTGCTTCTACAAAGTATTGACTCAGGGGGGTGAATACTGAAGTAAACAAGATATTTCAGTTTTTAATGTCTCATAAATTTTTGTTACACAATATAAATATTTTTGCCCCTCTAAATTGCTGAGTATGCTGTGTGAACCAAGGGGGGAAAAATAATTTAAATGCATTAAAAATTCTGGTAGCAACACAACAAAATGTGACAAATCCAAGGGGGCTGGGTGAATACTTTCTGAAGGCACTGTAATTACCGTGACTACATGTCAGACATAACCATACAGATGCACACACGGTAATTAGTTAACACAGCCAAATTAACTTATCCCATGCTCATTTTTGCTTCCTACCAAATTCTAGCAGTAAGATAGACAATACATTTTTCCCATGCGGATTAACAGCACTGGATCCCTTGTCACCTAGCTATTAGAAACAGGACTGTGTGCTCACTGCTGAGGACTCTCAAAGAGACAGGTGTGTGTACAGTGCTGCTACAACAGCAGTGAATATAGTGCAACCGGGGTTGCATCACAGTATTACAGATTTTAAAACTATGCTACCGAAAGACCCCAACAAATAGAAACATTTACTCTGCCTGAGGAAGTTCTAGTTGTAGTGAAACCAAAACAAATCCTGCTATGTTAATGTATGACAAGTCCTAATTACATGACTCAAGCCATAATTCTGCCTCTAATGCGAATGCCTTGCACCAGAAACAGGCCCTTTCAGTGTGAGTGGCCGTCCACATAAGCAGTGTCATCAAGACAGATTACTCTGCCTCGCCTTCCTCTGATGCAGCAAAGCAAACCGGTTAGCTGAGTTTTTGCAACCTGTCGCGAGAAACATGCAAACCGACCACCAGGAAGAACCGCCATACAGTACATCAGGTTAAATTTTAGAATGGCAGCTAAACCGGTGCGTGGGGTTTTGTCCTTGTACCTCAATGAAGAATGTGTGGCAGGCCTTTGCAAAGATAAAGGCATGATGCAAAGCTGGTCTCTCTGCTCTGTGTGCATTCCAGCCGGGCCTTTTATGACCACAGTCCCGTTTGCACTCAATCAAGCATAAAGAGAGGTGGGAAGCCATCAAGATGAAATAGTGGCCCTCCAGATTCCTGTTGCTGACACCTACCTGATAGTGTACATTGAAAATCCTGCGGTCTTACTGTAAGTGGCAAGAGCTGAATTGTCGATGTGGTCATCTGCCATGGTAATCATGTCACTCGAGGGGTATTTCTCAAGAGTCCAGAGACAGATCTGGAGATACTACTTGAAACCTGAAGGGGAGCTGAATGGCCATAAACCCTGGCTGAAAAGTTCTGTCATTTAGCCAAGCTCATGGCAAGGGCTAGAGCGCTCTGTGTGTCTGTTTTTGTAAGGAAATGTTCTCAATGCTGGGCCTCTGTTGGTGCAGAGGAGAAGGCCTTCTGCAAGCAAGGTGTTAAGAGCCAGACATGGTAGCCAGGAGCTTAGCCCTGCATCTGTACATACAGAACCCTTAGACATTGCTTCCATTGTGTGGGAGTCAAAAGATACCATGAAAGCTGTATTTGTGCTTCAATCCCGTGCCTACTGCAGCCTTGCCAGGTGATCCTGGAGACTGATCCAGGAGCTGGACAGATACTGAATCATTCTATAAATTGCCACAGGCAGGTAGACTATTTTGATAGATCCCTTCACTTCCCGATTGAGCCGATCTGCCCCGCGCTCAGGCACATAACGTGTGCCCTGGGAGTGCACACAGACGTGCCCCATTAAAGTCAATGGGGATCTGTTTTAAGTTTGTTTGATACACAAGAATGGCCAGTTTGAGATTAATAAAGGGTACTGCTCAACTGGTCATTCTCATGTATGAATAGACTTAAAACTGTTGTAGGAACAAATCTATAATTTGCAAAAATATTTTATAATATTTAGTTATATCTAGTTATAGTATGTGGTTACTTGGGGAGACAAGTGATACTAGACTATTGGTTCAAAAAATTCTGAAGGCTTTTTGTTTCCCTGGATGGAAAAAGAGGTTTCAAACTGGCTTTAAAAGGGGCTTGGATGGTTTTAAAGGGGGGGGGAGGTGGCATTTCAAACTTGCACTTTAAAAGTGCCATCCTTAAAAGAGGCCTCCAAGATTCAGCCAGAAAAGGACCAAGCTGATAAGGGAGCCATAGCAACTGACATACACACTGGCACCAACAGGCGCCACTGTCTAGTGCTGAAGAAAGAAGAGAGAAAAATAAAAGAAAAAACTTTATTTAGTATTGAACAGATTTTATTAGCAGACAAAAATCATAATGCTGCCAGAATACAAACATGATCTGACAGCTGATATTTTTGAAGTACTGAAGGACTAAAATTCAGGAATGCAACTGGTAAGGTAAGTAAGTTATTTACATATATGTCTTGTGCCAATAGTTTTGGAAATACCCTGCTCATTTATATTTTTCTGAACACTCAACTCATGAGACATTCAAAAATATAACTTCTGAATGTGTGAGCAACTGCAGGACTGAGTTATGCCACTTTAAAGTTCTTCAGACTGCTCTGGTAAACAGCCAGTCACCTGGAAATATATATAGCTACCAGCCCGGGAATCTAGACAAAAAAAAAAAATACTTTCTCAAAAGGAATTTTGTGCTTCAAGGATTTCCTAAAGATAGATTTGAATGAAAGATACCTAATTTTGAAGGTCAAGACATGAAAAGATTATTACTTTCTTTTAAAGACATTTTCTCGGAAACAATATTTATAATCATCATTAATTTATTTCAGGAACCAGTTGCCTTAGAGACATGAAACACTTCAAAATTTGGCAATTAATGAGCGGAGTTCAAAAATGCTCGTTTCAAGACCATCTCTGGTTGCATCCAAATGTTAGAAAAGTTTCTTTTTTTTTTTTTTAGAAAAAGTGGACATGTGCAGAGATCTCTTAGTTACAACAGCCAATCAAAAGTTGGTGGATTTGCAGGATATGATGTCATTATGATGCTCTGGTAAAATGGTATAAAAGGAAGCAGCCATTTTATGAAAGGCAGAGCCTCCTAAACGTGATGCTGACTGGACCTACTTCAGTTGAGCGGAAAACAAAATTCCAGCCAAATCCTGGGACTTTCTGTGTTTGAGCTAAAAGAAGCAAAGTTGTACTTTCTGTATTTACAACAAAATAGACTGCTCCATCTTCCTATATCTGCACCAGAATAGACTTCCAGTAACCGTGTGGAGTTTTGGAGCCAGAGGCCAGCAAAACTGAAAAGGGAATTTTGACAGTAGGAGAAAGGAGGACTCTCACCAATATTCTGAAATTAAGAAAAACCCAAATTCTGCAATGAATCAGATGTCAGAGAATTACTTTGATATTTTTATAATATTCTATTTTAACAGTCCTGTGTTGCATGAGGGAAATAATTTATTAAATATTATAACATGGGTAAGGAAAAGTGGGGAAAAGCATCCAACCCCACTGGAGTCCCTCAGCATAGCCATGCATTAAATTCTCTTTTTAATCCATGGTTCCGTGGAGGGACTCTGTGAAAGTGCAGTCGGCACTTGTTGGTTCCTAGAGTAAGAGAAATCCAAACGGCAGACATTACAGCATGCAGGTAAGAGAGACAGGGCAGCTGTTAACATACTGGGTCCTTATTCAGTATGCAGGTGTTGTCAGCAGTCTGTCTGTGTTTATCCCGGTGTTGTAAGTTAGGGATCCTCAGTGTTTTGCTTCCCAGCCAGCCACCCCGCAGATCTGCGCCCACTGAGAAATACCCGAAAGCCAAGTGTGAGCTTTTAATTTGCACACTTGCCACTCTCTGTGTATGTATCGCCCCCCCCCCAGCAGCCAACAGGAGAGAGACAAGGCGCTGTTTCAGGTGAAATTCCACCGACAGGTCCCCCGATGGTCTCTACCCCCACTCAGATGTTGTAAATTCATGAAGGGAAACACTGCGACTGGCAGAGAGAGAGCAGCAGCAACAGATGTCTTGTCTATGTTGGTGGGAAGAGAGACACTGCATTGTTGGAGTTGTACTAGAGCGAGACAGAGATGCGCCACGATCCATGAATATTCCCCCGCAGCGGTAGCTCCATCAATGAGTCATGAAGTGCGAGAGACTCAAAAACAGTGACAGGGGACAGTGCAGGGCAAAGTGGTGCAGTGTCCCCCCTCGCTCTGTGTAGGTCTGCACAGTATGCACCTCTCTGTGAGGGTCGTGCCTCATCTTTTTTCTGTGCTGTCCTAGCAAAGTTCACAACGGTGCTAGTTTTTCCCTCACAGCAGTAGCTGAGGGGCGACTTGGGGCAAGCGTTTGTTTCCACGAACTTGTGACAGAGCCGTTACAGACACACAGCAGCAGGCTGGTTACAGGGGGAAGACTGTAGCAGCAGGGGTTGTGAACATCACTGTCAGACAGTGACACACACGCAGCTGTGTGGTCCAAGCTGCATGTGCAATTTGGGGGGAGGGGGGCGCCATAAAGTGTCCCAGCACAGTAGCAGAGCATATTACGCACTAGAAATGTGACACCATGTCATACTGCATGTGTGACATTTCTATGTGCATAACAGCAATGAAATCTGCATTTTTAGGGACTATTTTGCAAGGTAGCAGGATATAGTACCTATTTTTGTCTTTAAACAGGAGAGGGGGGAACATTTTTGTGGGTTTACCTGTGGTTTTAGCATAACCCATGTTATAAGCACAATAACCCACTCCAGGGTGTGGAGTTACAGGCATTTAATCCACACCTGCGGCCTCGTGCCTCAACACACCCCAGGCGTGGATTAAATGCCTATAACCCCATACCCTGTTGTGGGTTATTGCTTACGAATATGGGAATATACAATAAAGTTTAATTAAAGTAGCTAAACAAAAAAGGTATTTAAACATTTTGCAAGCAAAGAAACAAAGATATTTATGCAAAAAACTTTTCTAAATCTCTACGCAAGAACCAAGATATTATTTACAAAAGTGACAGAGACTGCATATTATGCGATTGCTTTTACTTTTTTGTTGTTGCTTTGTGTTTATTTTACTTTGTGCAATATTTACTGGATGTTATATTTATGCTGCATATTACTTAGTGTGTATTGTGCAGGGATAAAATCAATGTTTATTAATTCCAATGGTATTGCAGAAAAGTGCATTTGTAATCATCAAAACCTTTTATATCCAATCGGCTGTGAAGTAAGAATTTGAGCCAATCTTACATTGTTTTATATGGGTTGCATGGTTTGTAAAACTGGGCTGGAGGCTGAGCCAAGTGCCCATAATAAACAAATATTCTAGCCTATTGTTCCAACACTGCCCCCCACTGACTTTAATGGGGCATGCCCCCATGCACTCCCTTGGCACTCGTTATCAAGAGCCTGAGTGCGGGGACGGACTGGCTCTTTCGAGAAGTGAAGGTATCTGCCGACTACCATGTTGAGGCCAAACTACGATCCCTTCAACCTCCAGAAAATTAGAATTTCTCCCTAAAAAGGTTTTTGACAACATAAGCTTCAATACTGTGCAAGTGTCACCCTATTTAAAACAACTTGTACAATCAATCACTTTAAGGAAGAACTGCACTAAACCTGTATTTTTTTTTCCCCTGCAAAAGCTCCTTTTCACATATTGCATTCAATTTTATTCAGCTTTACGGACCCGTTTCTAAACACAGTGGGAGTATCTAATTTACACACTAGTGCCAGCATCATTTTAGAACTGTATGATGCACTGTAATTTCTGTCCACTTAAGACTATGAAGTAACATACTAGGACAAGGATGCGTTTTGATAATGACAAGAACATAAGCTAGGTTTCAAGTTCTAAAGACACCACCACCCGGGACGTTACCTGGAGGGCAGTGACTCCAGCCGAAGTTGCCGCCTATAAGTCCTCCTCCTCCTCAAGGCCCTTGGGGGAGGTGGAAGCCTGTCGGGGCTTTTTCAACTCCTTTTCCATGGGGGACATCATCTTCTTTAGGATGTGGGCCTCCAGGGACTGCTGCCTTCTTCTGTGGGTAGCCGCACTGAACTTCAGGCAGTGCTGACAGGAATCCATGGGGTGGTCAGGGCCTAGGCAGATGAGACACAGAGAATGGCAGTCCTTGTGCAGGAGTTAGGCCCCGCACGATTCGCACTTGTTTTTGTGCTCTGATGTGGTAGGGCACGACATACATGGCAGGTAAAAGAATCCAGACGAATATATTAGAAAAATTGAAAAACGACGGTATAACTACCGGCGACAGACTGACGAGCAGTGGAACTTAACCACAAGGAGCTGTCGAAAGCAAACGGTGGGAAAGAACTGGAAGGCGGTGTGGGGGACAGCCCCTTTATACAGACATCGCCTGACGCCGGTCACCTGACGTGGGGACAGTCCCCCGCCAAAGACTGCTAGCTAGAAATTTTTCCGTGTAATCCTGACGCCCGCCGGCTTCAGTCCTATATGTAATTGCCTACTGCAAGAGCCCTCTCGAAGTAAGATCACCTATTACTAATGGGGAAAGGATCACAGATCTCCAGGTAGAAGGTCACCTGGAGGCCAATGACCATCACTTGGTATGGCTCAATTTGGCCACTAGAACTAAATCATCCCATTCCAAGGCATAAATATGGGACTTCAGAGGAGATGACTGATAAGATGGCCAACAGAGTTAAGCTAGTTCTGGCAAGATGAAACACAGGTGAGGGGGTACAGGCAAAGTGGGCAAGAATTAAGGATGCAATACTTGAAGCAACATTCCATTGTGTTTGGGGGGTGGGGGCAAGAGCAAAAGGAGGAAACCACTTTGGTTCTCAAAAACAGTGGCAGAAAGCATCGGAGCCAAAAGGCTGGCCTTCAGGAAATATAAGGAAAACCAGTAGGATGAAGATTGGGAGGCATATCAAACTTCCCTAAGGGAACAGGGAAGGCAGTAAGGCAGACAAAGGCCCAAACCAAGGAAACACTAGCATGAACAGAAAAAGAAGGGGACAAGACTTTCTATAGATACATTAATGAAAGGAGAAAGTCCATAGGGAGTATTGCTAAGATCAAAGGGGATAAGGGGGAGTGTGTGGAGGAGGACCAAGGAAAAGCATCTATTCTAAATAGATACTTCTGCTCAGTATTTACTATGAGAAAGTAGGCAGGGCCCACAGCTCAGCACCATGGACACGGGGGGAAGGTGTGCAAGTCCCTTCACAAAAGAAAGGGTGCTACAAGAGTTCACCAAGCTCAGGGTGGACAAGGCAATGGATCTGATGGCATACATCCAGGGTACTAAAGGAGCCAAGGGTGGAACTAGCAGAGCCATTAGTAGAACTGTTCAGTGAGTCTGAGCACAGGAGAGGTCCCAGACGACTGGAGAAGGGCTCATGTGATCTCGCTCCACAAGAGTGGCAGCAGGGAGGAGGCAGAGAACCACAGACCAGTCAGTCTTACCTCAGTAGAGGTGAAGATTATGGAGGCACTCCTTAAGGAAAGGATAGTCAAACACCTGGAATGGAGCACGGGATCCACAGCAGCATGGGTTTACAACAGGAAGGTCCTGTCAAACTAATCTCAGAGATGACTGGGTAACCAGAGTGGTGGACCAAGGGTATGCAGTTGATGTCGCCTACCAGAACTTCAGCAAAGCTTTTGATACTGTTCCACATAGAAGACTGATTAATAAGCTAGGTAGGCCCAGAGTGGGTCAGAGGTGGGTCAACTGGTTGGTGGTCAGAAAACAGAGTGGTGGTAAACAGTATACAGTTAGAAGAGATACAAGTCACAAGTGGGGTACCTCAGGGATCAGTCCTGGGGCCAGTCATTTTCAATATCTTCATCAGTGGCATTGCAGATGGACTGGAGGGTAAGGTTTGCCTGTTTGCAGATGACACCAAGATCTGCAACAGAGATAATGATCGAGATGGGGTGGGCAGAATGAGAAGAGATCAGGAAAAACTGGCAAAATGGTCAGAAGTGTGGCAACTGGGGTTTAACGCAAAGAAGTGCAAGATCATGCACATAGGGAAGAGAAACCCTGAAGCTACCTATAGGTTTGGGAGGGGAGCTGCTGGCAATCAAAAAGGAAGAGAGAGACTTGGGCATCATCATCACAGATGACCTGAAATCATCCAAGCAAACCACTAAAGCAGTTGGTAAGGCTAGAGGAGTGCTGGGGTGTATTAGTAGGGGTATCACAAGTCGTAAGAGAGAGGTAATAATCCCTCTTTACAAGACACTGGTTAGGCCCCATCTGGAGTACTGCGTGTAGTACTGGAGGCCACACCTGCAGAAGGACACTAACGAAATGGAGGCAGTCCAGAGAAGGGCAGCCACAATGGTGCAGGGACTGCATCAGAAAACATAGGAGGACAGATTAACGGAGCTCAATATGTATACCCAAGAGCAAAGGAGGGAGAGAGGTGATATGATCGAAACATTCAAACATCCTAAGGGCATTAACAAGGTGAAAAAGTCTAACATGTTTCAATATAAGAAAAATAGCAGGACAAGAGGACACAACATGAGATTAGAGGGAGGCTGATTAAGGGGTAATGTGAGGAAGTTCTTTTTCGCAGAAAGGGTAGTGGATGCATGGAACAGTCTACCTCAGGAAGTGGTGGATATAAATAAAGTGCAAGGCTTCAAACAGGCATGGAATAGGCATAAGGAAACAATACAGATGAATATGAATAGATAGACCATTGACAGAGTAAAGGCCGATAGCAGATTCATAAGGTAGAAAAAAAATGGACAGACCGGATGGGCCTTGCTGTCCTTATCTACCATCAACTTTTATGTTTGTATGTACTGAACTTACACAATGGCTAGTAATTATGGAAAAATTACAGGATGTGAACCAGTATTTACCGTAATAACAGCTACTACAGAAAACACTGGACTGTGGGTTTAAGGCAGTTTTCCTTGTTAGGACAGCTCAAATTAAACTGGAATGGTTTGTAATCGTTGACCTGATAGCAACTTATCTTGTGCCTGGGCCCCCAAACCTGCATACTATAGGAGTTTTGTTTTTTGTACATTCTTTTGTAAACATTCAAGTAAATGCAAATTAAGAGCACCCAAGTACATGGTCTAATATATTAATTTAATTTATTAAAGTGGCAAAGTGCACGAAAGGTTTTTTTTTGGGGGTCGACAATATATTTTATCCAATTGCTGCGGGCCAGGCAGGGACCTATTTCCACCTACTGCTAGACACCCTTATCCCATCCAACTGAGATCCTGCCACCTGTTCTGTTCAGGACCGCCAGCCCACCTGTAACACACTGCTATGCTGCCACTTACCCTCCAGGGATGGATATCCTTTCAGCATTTCTTCCCCATATACATCTGGCCTGCTATGCTGCCGCTTACCTTCCAGGGCCGGATTTGCCTTTAGCTCCTTCAGCATTTCTTCCCCATATACATCTGGCCATCCACAGCTAAGGTAAAAACTGGTGGTATCCCCAGCGGAAGGTGTCTCGGATCCAGTGGATGAAATGGGCATGCAAAGGCCTCATCCTCCCAGTCCTGCACCTCGAGATTTCCCCATTTTTCTGCCCCACCCATCATCCAGGAGCACACTACATGAGTGGCTGCCATCAAGCCTGATGCAACCAACCCAAAAGCTCAGTCCAAGGGTCCCCCGTCGTAAGTTGTGAAGTCCCTGCACCACCACCTGGGGTCACCCAGGTGGTGGTAATACAGCAGGACGTGACACCCTCCCTCCCCAGATGAGGGGAGCGTCCTCTGGGACGCTCGTGCCACCTCCCCCCAAGCTGACCCTCAGATGGCCCACGCTCATTCCTGAACCCAGGTCGCCAGTGCCACATGCGGTAGCTCTACTGCTGTGCCAGCAGGCCGGCTGTAAAAATGTACTCCTACAGCTCCTTCCAATCCACCATCACGATGGCAGCAACAGCTACAGGCACGTCTTACGTTTCGCACATCAAACTGCCGTGCTAACTGTTGCTGCACCTTGCTGGTGGGTTGAAAGGAGCCTACGAATCTTGTTTGCACTTTAATAAAATCAATCAATATAATAGACCTTGGACTTGGGTGCTCTTATTCACATTTACTTGACTGTTTTTGAGTAGCACCAAGTCAGTGTACCTGTGCAACCGCCTCTGTAAGCTGCTGTCTTTTGTGAACTACAATTTTTACATCTAACTACTCGGTATAACACACCTGTCTCTCATACTGTAATGGTCATCTCTTGGTGCACCATAGTCCTCTCTTCGTGATGGCAATGAATCTCTACGAGGGGCACCATAACCATCTCTTTCACGTGATGGTGGACCTAAAAAATAAAATAAACGCTTAACTTACAGCCTCTTATTTTTAAAGAATTGGAAAAAAAAAAAAAGAAAGCACATTCACCTCTGCTTCCCCCACGTCGCAATGGCTCTGAAAATGAAGGTCTTTTGGGAGGAGGTCCTCCACTTCTAGGTGATGGTCCTCTCTTCATTGGTGGCCCTCTAGGAGATGGACCTGCAAGTAAAGAGTTACTCATTTTACTTTCAACCCCAAAATAAGGGTTTTTCCTTGAGACCCATGATCATTAACTGCAAGAGTCTAAGGATCAACAACTCACCTCCGCCTTGTCAGCAAAACCGCAGGGCCCGGACCTTTACAGGTCAATGGCAATGCTTGTAAAATAAACCAATTTACCCAACATAAAGACAACTAGGCTTTATTTACTGGAAATAAACTGGACTTGCCCCTTCCCATATGTAGGTGCTATTTTATTGCTACTTGACACTCATATACTGATTTTCAACAGTCCCTCAAGATCATGCCTGGTTTGTGACAAAGGCATGTACTGATATAATTTAAGAGGGTATGTCCATCTCAAAAAAAAAAAAAAAAAAAACCAACAACCGAACCTTGCTGTGGTGCTACACGGTTAACACTTCAAAGTGTGAGTCACAAATTTTGGCTTATCTGGTAATGTAGTTATCTTCTAACGCTTTCACAGGCAAAGCCTGAAAAAAACAAGGAAGAGTATAAGTTACTAGAGAGGAGCGTGAAACATTCACTAAGCAATTAAGGGCATAAAACTAATATTAGGTTAACAGCGCAGTTTTTAGAAGGTATGGTAATACCAACATTTAGAAAAAGTGTGGGGGGGGGGACAAAAACTTGAAAGTGCGATTTTCCAGTTTCTTCTCTGCATAGTTTTATAAGGAAAGAGATCATAAATCCTCTGTCAAGGAGTTGGCTGTCAGACCTCTTCCCTGTCCTGGTACGCTGTTCGTAAATTCCACCCCCCTACAGCTCCCGTGCCCAAATGTTTTGAGATGTACAAGTCTGTAGAGAGAGGGCAGGCGCTCTATTGATCTCAAAAGGATTTTTTTTTTTTTTTTAAACATATATTTAAGAGGTCTGCCGGGTTTAAATCAATGTCACTGCTCAGTTAGCAAGAGCCTTGTTAGTTCTCCCAGCAATCAGAGAAAACCGCGCTGCCATTGAAGGTGCTCTTTAGCAGAAGCAGGAAGCCCAGGATTCAGAAAAATCAGACCATAATGGAAAAGAAAAGAAAATGTTTGCCCGCACTTGGATGGATGCATATGCACGGCCATGGGCAATATGGTCATCACACTGAAAAGCACATGCGTGACCGTGGGCCAGATGGCCGCCGCGAGGCAGGGGAAACAGACTTTGGCCCCTGAAAGGTGCTGCTTTTTAAAGAACAGGTATTTTCTTTTGTTATGAAAGTAACAAAAAGTAGTCCCTGCCCAGCATCTGACTAGTCACCCATTCAAGAGAAGGAATATTTATTAAGGAATTCAGGAACTCTAACTTCTACATATTTCTACTGGCTGAATGTTCGCTCTCCCCCACGCAAAAACACTATTTCAATTTTATCTGGGCAGGACAAGTACCAAAGCTTTTCCTGGTAGGAAGGTAAGGACATGGGGGTGGGGGAGTTCCACGGTCAGGAAAAAAAACTCCAAAAACAAAATTGAATACTGCAGTATATCACGCGCGCGTGTGTGTGTGTGTATGTATGTATATTTACGCACACGTGCAATAGGTTTTTCCTACCCATTTTATAATTATGAACATAGTGGCAAAGTGGAATAGCACAGAAAAAAGTACAGTTACGTAATAACTTACTGTAACAGCAGATCTTCGAGAGGAGCTCTTGCAGCAGGCTATAACTATTAGGACCAATGCCGCAGGCCTTAGGACCCACTGGAAAAATCTTAGCTAGCAGTACAGAGCAGGGACCGCCCCCTGACGTCGGTCATGGTACATAAGGGGGCGGACCCTGGCTCCACACCAGTTCCCCCAAGATCCACGAACGGGCCCCAACGAGAGAAAGAAGCGAAGCCAGTAGATGATGTGCTGAACACCTCACTCAGGGGATGGAGGGCGGGAAAGCAGTGCTTGCTACAAGAGCTCCTCTTGAAGATCTACTGTTATGGTAAGTTCTTGCGTAACTGTACTATCTTACTTCGAGTGGGAGCTCTTGCAACAGGCTATAACCATTAGGACTGCATCCCAAGCAGTCCCGCACCAAGGAGGTGCCTGATCCCGGGAGGAGGTAGGATGGAATAATGCTGGCAACAAAGCAACTTAGGAAAGTAGTCCTTGAAGGACCGCCAAGCCAAAAATGGCACAGCATCTGGATGCAATGTCCAGGCTATACTGCTTCACAAAAGTGTGCACAGAATTCCAGGTAGCTGCCGCACAGATGTCTCTTATGGAGACATTTTTCAAGGTGACAAAAGAAACCAAGACTCCCCTGGTGGAGTGACCTCTATCCGGGCCCGGAAGCGGTTTGTTGCGCTTGTCATAGCAAAACACAATGCAGTGGACAAGCCACTTAGAAACAGTCTGTTTGGGCACCGGTTTGCCCAAGTGTTGTGGCGCGATGGCCACAAACAGCTGCTCCGATTTACAGTGTGAAGCTGTGCGCTTAAGGTAGTACCTCAGCACCCTGTGAACGTCCAGTGTGTGAAACAGAGCCTCTCCTTTATTGGAGTGAGAAGAAAAATAAACTGGAAGGTCAACTGATTGGTTGAGGGTCAACTCCGAGACCACTTTAGGAAGGAACTTAGGATGTGTACAAAGGGAAACCCTTTCCCTGTGAAAATCCAAATAAGGTTCTTTACAAATCAGAGCCTGGAGCTCGGAAACTCTTCGAGCTGAGGCAACAGCAACTAAAAAACAAACCTTCCAGAAAAGGTAAAGCAGCTCACAATCAGCCACTGGCTCAAAAAAAAAAAAAAAAAAAAAAAGGGGGGAGGGAGTGAGCTTCCCAACACAAACAGGAGGTCCCAGGGAGGATAGGATCCATAATGGGAGGTCCATATGCAGAATACCCCGTAAAAGGTGCGGGCCACGCTCCAGTTTGGGGGGAAGAGAGACAGAACCTTAACCCAAGAGGACATAATATGCAGAAATGGCCCACATGTGCACTTTTATCAAAGGGTAGCTCAAGCCTTGTTGGTACAAGGAAAGGAGATACTGCAATGCTGAGTTCACCAGACAGGTAAGGGGGGGGGGGTCAAGACAGTAAGACAACGCTCACAGGCAGAAACACTTTCACTTCATAGCATAAGTGGAGCGAGTAGAGGGCTTCCTCGCCGAAACGAGGACGTCCTCCACCTCCTGGGAGACCCCATACTTTGCTACGTCTGCAGGAGCCAAGCATGAAGGTGCAAAGACCTGAGATCTGGATGGACTGGCGTGCCCCAATCCTGGGACAGCAACTGCGAGCATATTGGCACGGAATTAGAGGTTCCGAGGACAACTGCTGATGTAGCGAGAACCAAATCTGCTGAGGCCACAATAGGGCGATTAGAATCATCCCATCCCCCTTGGCCTGCATCTTCAAAGGGAAAACACGTCTGGCCAGAAAACACCAGATGCATGCTCTCGCGAGCAGAAAGAACAGGTTACTCACCTGCAACAGTAGTTCTAGGAGTGGTACACGTTTTTCATCCACACTGTTTGGCATTGTCCCCTTCCACTTTAAATCTGCTGGAAGTCTTCAAGCTGGCTCCTCCCACCCACCCGGGTGGTATATGCCTCAGCTCCGCCCCATAACGCCAGATCTTAGCCCACTGGAAGCAAGGTTGTGCGAGTCTGCAGCTTGGGAGGTCGGATGAGTCCGTGTGGATGAACAACATATGCCACTCCTAGAACTACTGTTACAGGTGAGTAACCCCTTCTTCTAGGAGTGTGGATATGTTGTTCATCCACACTGTTTGGCAGACTCCAAGCAGTTCACCGGGAGGAGGGAGGCAAAGCGCAAACCCCCTACTTAGGAAAAAGAGACTGGAGAACTCAAGCCCCAAAACCAGCATCCTGGCATGACTCAAGATCGATGACGTAGTGGGCGATAAAGGTGTTTGCCGACTACCAGGTAGCAGCCCAGCAGATCTCCTGGATAGGGATGTCCCTTCGAAGGAAGGAGGAAGGGGCCACTAGAGGGCATGGGTGAAAGCTGGAGGGGGGAAGATTCAGGGGAGAAAGGAGGAGGTGCTACTTCACTGAGAGGGTGGTAGAGCCATGGAATGCACTGCCTAGGGGGCTGGTGGAGGCAGAGACAGTGGAGGGGTTCAAGAGGGGGTGGGACAGGTACAGGGGAAGGGTTCTGGAAGCAAAATCCAATGCAGCAAGAATATCCGGAACTGGGAAGGGAGAAGCCAGAGAAGGCGAGGGGGACAGCAAGGTCAGCACCCAGGGTGGGGACTGACCAAACGAGCAGACATGAAAGACCGTTAGGCCTATTCTGCTGGCATTTTAGTATGTTAGTAAGTAGTCACCAAGGCAGCAGTATGACGGGTTGAATGAGTTCTTATCCCTCTGAGTGGCTCCCTGCCCGCCAACTCATAGCACAGACCTATGCATGATGTAATCCATCTTGCCATGGTCCGTTTGGCTGCAGGTTTGCCAGCAGCGGCTTCAGCGTAGGTGACAAACAGCTGGCGAACCTCTCCGCGAATTTCTGTCATCCTCTCCTTATAATAGGAGAGAGCACGTCTCCGGTCCAAAGTATGAAGCCTGTACTCTGCGTCCGAGGTGTAATTAGGGTAGTATACCGGAAGAGTCAACACCTGGTTAAGGTGAAACTCTGACACCACCTTCGGAAGGAATTTCAGGTGGGGGCACAGGACAACTTTGTCCCTGTGAAAGACCAGATAAGGGGAGTCCATCAAAAGCACCTGGAGCTCCCCTGTCCTTCTGGCTGACGTGACAGCCACCAGGAAGGCAGTCTTCCACAAGTGAGAGAGAGAGCTCACACTTGTGCATGGGTTAGAATGGCTTGCCCATGAGCTTTGCCAAAACCAGCAACAGATCCCATGGAGGTGGAGGTTCATGCACCGGAGAGGATATGTGATCCAGGCCTTTGAAGAAGCGCCCGACCACTGTCTCCTGCACCAATGTCTGCTGACGGCCCACACCCGGTAAGTAGAAATGGCTGCCAGGTGCACCCCAAGGGTCTATGACCGTAGATCCCCTTTGGACAGAGACCAAAGGTAGTCGAGAATGTTGGCCACAGAGCAGGATAAGGGGTCCAGACCCTTACCCTGACACCAAATGGAAAATCTCTTCCATTTAAAAGGCATAACATTTCCTGGTCGATTCCTTTCGGGATACCTCCACCACGGTGTAGACATCTTCGGAAAAACCCAAAGCCTAGAACTCTAACTGTTCAGGTACCAGGCTATGAGGTGCAGGGATTGAAGGTCCGGATGGAAGACCTTCCCCTGGTTCAAAGATATCAGGTCCGGACATGTGCAAAGCCACTCCAGGGGCCTGCAGCTGAGGCAGAGGAGATCTGGATACCAGAACTGGCGTGGCCAGTCTGGGGCTACCAGGAACACCTTCGCCTTGTCCCTCCTCACCTTGAGTAACACCCTGTGGATCAAGGGAAATGGAGAGAAGATGCAGAGGAGGCCTGGGGTCCATGGCCTCGAGAAGGCATCCCCCCCGCAGCAAGACCTGCTGAAGTGGGCAGGCATGATACAGCCTCAGCTTGATGTTTTCCCTGGAAGCAAACAGGTCCACCATCAGTTTGCCTCAACGGGAGAACAGGCTGTAAGCTACCTCTGGATGGAGAGACCACTCGTGGGATGTCTGGCCTATGTGGCTGAGAGCAACCACCAGCTGGTTCAAGGATCCTGCCACATGGATGGCTAGGAGATCTACCTCCACTCGGCTCATGAGGATCCGGATGCGGAGTGCCTCCTTGCACAGCAGATGGGAGTGCATGCCGCCCTGTTTGTTGAAGTAGTACATGGTCGTGGTATTGTCCATCTGGACTTGAACCCGGAGCTGAGGAGCAAAAGCTGACAGTGCCAGTCTGACTGCCTTGAGCTTCAACAGGTTGATGTGGCATCGGGACTCCCTCGGGGGTCCAGAACCCATGGGCTCCACTGTCCCCCATGCGGGCTCTCATCCCATGAGGCGCGCATCGGTCGTAAGGACGACTGTTGGCTCAGGGCGAACAAACGGGATACATTCCTGCAACCGTTCTGGGGCGGTCCACCATTGGAGAGCATCCCACATCTTCTGGGTTACAGTGATCAGCTGGTTGAAGTGACCGTGGCGCTGAATCCACTGTGCGGCCAGCTCCCATTGAAGGGGGCGCCACGTGCAACCTGGCCCAACGGACCACAGAGGTGCACACTGCCATGCAACCCAGAAGGCGCAGAAAGTCCTGGGCAGGGCACAAGTGCCCAACCAGAAATGAGCCAAGCTCCGGCTTGACAAGAGTCGAGCTCTGCCCCGATGAAGCCCATCACCTGAGAAGGCATGAGCTCTGACTTGGTCTCGTTGATCAGGAGGTCAAGTTGGGAGCAGGTTTCCAAGGCCAGGTCCCCAGACCTCTCCACCTCCTGTTCGGTGGAACCTGCCAAGAGACAATCGTCAAGATAAGGGTAGATTCTGACTCCTCGACGCCCAAGGTGGGCCGCCACCACTGCAATGCATTTGGTGAAGACCCATGGGGCCAATGACAGGGCAAACGGCATGGCTCAGAACTCATACAGGGTTCCTTCGACCCTGAAGCGGAGAAACCGCTAATGGGACGGAAGGATTGGAACGTGAAAGAACGTGTCCTGTAGATCCAGTGAACAGAACCACATGTTTCACTCCAGGGACAGTATGATCTGGTTCAGAGTGACCATCCGAAAGGTGCGAGACCTGAGAAACTGATTCAGGTCGTGGAGATCTAGAATGGGGTGCCAACCCCCCCGGGCACCAGGAAGTACCTGGAGACAAAGCCTGGGTCTGTTGGAGAATCCGGCACTGGAGCAACTGCCTCCTTAAGGAGGAGCTGAGCTACATCGTCTCGAACAGCCAACTGGGTGAACGCGGAAATCTGTTCCTCCTGAGGTGTGCGGGCTCAGCTGGGAGGGTACTGCTTGAATTCTAGAGGCAGTCCCCGACCTACCACTTTGAGAACCCACCAGTCCGAAGTAATAGTTAGCAGACCAGGCGGAAAGGAAGTGGCGGAGCCGCCCCCCACTGTAGGACACAGAGCTGGCATGACGGGTACAGGGGTGGGAACCCCCAACCCGTCACTGAGCAGGCTTGGAGGAGGAGGAAGCTCCAAGACCCGAGCCTTGGCCTCCTTTGCGGGCCTGTTGGGGTTCAGGCTTGGGCAGAGGGCGCCAAGCTTGAGCCTGCTGCTGATGCTGCTGATCTCCTTAGTAGGAGGGCTGCCGAACCGCAGGGAAGAATGCCGAAAGGGCTTATTCTTCTTCTGGTTCTTGCCCGAAGAACCCTTGGCAGAAGTGGCATCCAAGGCAGTGTTGGACTGCTCTATGCGCTGTAGGTGACCAGCCACTCCTAGACCGAACAGGTCGGTCCCCAGGAAAGGCACATCAGCCAACTTGTGCCAAGTACCTGCCAGAAAGGAGGAAAGCCTCAGCCAAGCCCTGTAGCGAGAGGCCACTGCGGTGGCCATCGAGCTGGCACAAGAATGCCCTATGTCCAGGGCCATCTGGAGCTGCTGTTTGGCAACAGCACGGCCCTGGTCACGGACCTGTTTGACCGTGGTCTGCATGTCCACAGGGAGATGAGGGAGGACTTCGACCAAATGACCCAAGAAGGGCATGAGAGAAGTGTGCCATAATGACTACCGAGCTGGCCTGACGAAAGCCCAAGGAAGAGGCCGCATAGTCCATATTTTTGGACTCTTTGTCCAGAGGTTGGTAAGTGTCGGACGAACTACCAGTACATCTGAATACGGAGGCGGTCACCAAGCTCTTGGCTGAAGGGTGCTCCGTGAACCCTGCAAGGGACCCCATGGGCACCGCGTACTTGCAGGCCATGCGGGCAGACCGTGCTGGGCATGAGGCAGGGCACTGCCAAAGTTCAAGTGCCAGGCCAACAATGGCTTTGGCCACTGGAAAGGCCTCCGTCGGGGTATCTCCCCTCTTCAAAATATCTGCGAGAGGGTACTCTGCCTTTTTCTGGATGGGTTCCAGGAGCATTCCGGTGGAGTCGAAAATGAGACCGAGAATCCCTTGAAAGGAGGAAGGTCATTCCTCCATCCCAGTGCCAACGGACAACACGTCATCCCCCGGATGCGAGTGGAGCCCGGTGACATCAGAGTCCGAGGAGTCGTGATACAGCGGTCTACCGCCTAAATCACCCTCGATTCTCGGAGGGAGGTCCAGGGTGACCATAACAGACAGACGTCGGGGAAGGCCGGTGTATATTCGGTTCTCTTTCGAGGGAGCCCCTCCCTTAGGCTGCTTAGGTGGCGGTTCCACGGAATAGGTGGAGAGACCGGGATAGGCCAAACTGGAAGACGGACCGGCCCCACGGGTGAAGGAACCAGGGACTTCGGTTTCAGAGGGGTCAGCTTCGGCCTGGAAGGCGAAAGCCAAGTAAGGGCAGAGGTAGGCGGCGGAGCCGGCTTCTGCTCGGTCAGGATCAGCTGTTGCCACATAAGATCCTCATAGCACCGGAGTTTCTGCCAGAGCCTCTCCTCGTCTGAGAAGGATGAGGACGACCTGTGGCGTCGCCTCTTCGACCGCTTATGGCTCTTCCTCGGTCGTTCGGCCGAGGGGGTCCTGGACCGTGACTGAGATCGGGGAGGCCGACTCAGTCGATCGGGAGACACCGGTGTGATCAGTGAAACCTTAGGGTCTGGAACCGCTTCCTTGATGGGTGCTCAAGCCCACCATGTTGTATCCCGCGGGCTTGAGCACCCGAGGGCTTGCGAAAGGGCCGGCATCTCACACGTGTCTAGTCCCCTCTGTACATCTAACAGACGGTCCACATGGATTTACCAGACTCCTGGAGACGAGAAATGAGATAGTCTCCTGCCCAAATAAGACAGAACCCTGGAACGGAAGGTCCCGGATTCTGGACTGCAGGTCTTGGTGAAAGTCGGAGACTCTCAGCCAAGCGTGGCGCCGGATGCTGACACCGACTCTCTGGCTGCCATATCTGCAGTGTCGTACGAGGCATGGAGAACATGCGTGCCAATGTCAGAGCCCGACTTGAGAACGTCCAGAAGCTCCATCCTCTGCGCGGAGTCTGGCAAGGCATTAAAAAGCTCCTCTCCCCTCTACCAGAGCGCATTCTGGTATTGAACCATATGCGTGAGGAAATTAAGGGATCTAATGGAGCAGGTGGAGACAGAATAAATCTTCTTGCCCACGTACTGGTCCAAGTAGCGAGACTCTGGGTCAGGAAGCTGGGAGCTAAGGTGTTTGGGCTGCTTGGACTTCTCATGGGCAGCCGTGATCACAGAAGAGTTCACCCGAGGCTGTTCGGCCAGGAAAGGCTCATCCCTCGGGGCTCTGTACAGCCTGTCTGACTTCTTAGGAACCGCCGTGACTGAAGCTGGACACCTCCAAGTGATCCTGGTTAAGGTCTTGGAAGGTGTCCACTAAAGAAGGCACCACCAGAGGCTGGGCTCCTTTTGCCTCAGGTATCGGGCTAGTCGATGGCATTCCGAATCCTAGTGCTCTGTCTCCCATTCATTGGAGGCCTGGATGTGCCTCATGACGTCCATGAAGGTCGGATCATCAGGAGGCGAGCGGGGTTAGTCCTTTCCACCTGGGGAACCCCTGATCCCCGAGAGAGAAGAGGAAGAAGGCGACCAGCTACTAGGTGTAGAGTAGCTGGAACCGTACCTGGGACTTGCCCAGCTCGAGCGTCGGTGGCTATCAGACAGATGTCGGCTATGGGACAGACGACGGAGAGGTGACCGACGTCAGGAGCGAGCCTGCCCAACACAGCGGGAATGGCTCCTGGACTCAGACCAATGCCGCCGCCGGCTACCTGACCCAGAGGTATGCCGCCAGTCTGGAGAGAGAGAGACCGGGAACGAGCCTGGGAGGGTGAGTGAGGCAGCGGCCTCTCAGGGGTCATCTTAGGTGACTGAGCAGAAGCACCCTCAGGCTGTGATTCGCCCCAAATGATCTGGAACCGGTGGCGGATCCGGCTTCTTCAATCAGGGGAGTCTGCGTCTGCTGTACCTAACTTCACCTAAACGTAAACAGCTCCTGCAATTCTTCTCGGGTAAACACAGAAGCTGCAGTCCCAGGAAAAGGGAACGAAGGATCCAGCAGGGACTGGGACGGGAGACCTCCCGGAGAGTCCTGTGGGGAGGAAGGCACGGGGGTAGACGCTCACCCTTCTGCAGGAGAGCCTGCCACCGGCGCTTCTTTCGTCAGCGCCGAACCAAGACCGACAATGGTTGCTTTGGGGGCGGTGCTGGAGTGCCTTCTGACTCCAGCGGCTTACCCTGACCAGGTGAAGCCAGGACCTCAGCGGGCACGGCCAAAGCTTGTGCCATGGAGGTCTTGGGGGCGACCCGAAGTGGCGCCACATTAGGCTTAGCAGGTTTCTCCCCCAACATACCTGCCTTGGCCAGAGTCTGCTTCTTTGCGGGCTTGGAATCCTTGGAACGGGCATGATGGTCTCCGGAGCCAGAGGAAGAATGGTGCTTCTTGAGGGAAGAACGGGAACGTGACCGAGACCTAGACTGGTGGCGGGACAACTACAGTCCTGGTCCTTGTCCCGGAAGCGCTTGCAAGATTTGTCACTGTGCTTGGCCTTCTCCCGAGGTGTGCAAGACATCCATTTTTTGTTCCAAAAGGTAGGCTTTAAGGGCCTTCAGACGACGGATCCTTGTCCGGCTGGTGAAGCCCTTGGAAGTGGAGAAGACCGCGGTGTCTTGGTCCGAACCCAGGCAGAACACACACTTGGTGTGGCCGTCCTTCGAAGGGATCTGGCGGCCACAGCTACACTTATTCCTCTTAGGCCCGGAGGAGGACACCGATGATGGGGACGACATGCCGAATGTAGAAGAAAAAGGAAACCTTTCCAAAGAAAACGAAGAATATTTTTGCTAGCTGCTGGCGAGCCAAGATCTTCCCCTCAATGTGAGTGGGTCACGGCGGGAAGAGAACTGTGGTGGAGCCGAGGTCTGACACCTTATGTACGATGACAGACGTTGGGGTGGAGCCGATGTCAGGGGGCGGTCCCTGCTGGGTACTGCTAAGATTTTTCCGGTGGGTCCTAAAGCCTGCAGCGTTAGTCCTAATGGTTATAGCCTGCTGCAAGAGCTCCTACTCGAAGTAAGATCTGTACATTACACCTTAATCATAAAATCCTTAAAAAAAATAAATGAACGAGCCGGCCCAGTGGCACTGAGGGCCGAGGCGCTGGTCGCCTTACCTCATGCTATGCCGACCTGTTTTCGGGCACGGGCCACTGGGGGTCGGCAGGGGAGGAGAAGGATCGCACGTCCGATGGACTGCTTGCCTTCTCCAGGGAGGGGGGACACTAGCAGTCGGTGCACGAGTAGCCCCTAACAGTGGCTGGGGGCTGGCGCACAGACGCTTCCGACGGGAGAGAGACCAAGCAGGCACTTGGAGAAGGGCATGCGGACGTGTGCGCACTGTCTCCTGAGCAGTCACTGCACGCCTCGTCTCTGGGAGAAAAAAAAGTGGCCGGGCACAGCAAAGTGAAGCCGATCCGCAGATGCAGCCTGTGGAAGCAGCAACCTCCAGCACTGGATTCATCGTTAGACAGGTTGAGGGATCCCGCCCCCCAGCCGGGGCTACAGCCGTGGGGCAGCTGGAAGGTGAGCTGCGGCGGGGGCGAGGCTGGGTGATTCAGCAAGATGTACAGCCCCAAGGGAGTACAAACAAATTAACTGCAAAATAAATAAATAAATAAATACATAAAATTGCACAATTCACCAAACGACGACAAAATGGGAAAAATCGAAATGTGATCCCAAAAGGCCCCCTTTTTGGTAAAACTAAAATGAAATACACTTATTTGGGGGACTATTTCTAAACAAGCTCTTGTTGCAGTGTAGATGAAGCACACCGGAGATTTTTTTAATTTTCTTTATTTATTTATTAAAGACGACTAGCCCATGATCACACCAAAACAATAGCTATGCTAGGATTTAAACTATGTCTCCCTACTCTAATGTTTATCAGAGCATTAAAGCTTCCTTTTGTAACTAGTTTTGAATATGAATGCACAGCTGCATTGGAAAAACAAGCTTATTCACCACTAGCATGAAGTACAAGATCACACAATTCACAACAACCACGTAAACCATGAAAGATGTCCAAAAATGAAGAAAAATATGCTCTAATGTACAACTATCACATTGTCAGAGAAGCCCCACATTAAGCTTTAATCTTTGTTCCCTAACACTTCTGCAGTGACCCCTGCTAAGTCTCAATGGATTCAGGAGGAAACATTTGCCTTTGGTCATTTATGGTTAATTGGTACAGCAACATTCCTTCCTTTGTCTACAGAGTGCTTACGAGACTAAGCCACACAACAAACTGGACTATGGTCCACTACTGCTAGAGACCATAATAAGGGAGCAGCTATAAACTTCGTGGGACAAAAGGATTTCAGGACAACATACAACAACATGGTTTCACAGGTAAGAGCCAGTCATGTCAGACAAACCTAACCAAATTTTACGACTTGACGAAGGTAATGGACAAGAGGTAGGTGGTAGACATACTTTAGCCCAACTTCAGTAAAACCTTCAACTCTGTTCCATGTGGACAGCTGTTAAATAAGATGCAGGGACAGGGTGAGGGAGGACGGTTGGTAAATAAGATGCAGGGATGGGGGTGGGGAGACAAATTCACAAGATATGTAGAAAACTGGGCAAGTGGCAGAACCTAAAGGGTAGTAATTAAATGGAGAACTCTTGGGGCACAGGGTGGTTACTTACATAGAAACACAGAGGTTGACGGCAGATAAGGACCACAAGGCCCATCCAGTCTGCCCATTTCTTTTTCTACCTTATAAATGTGCCATCAGCCTTTGCTCTGTCAGTGGCCTATCTATTCATACTCATCTGTATTGCTCCCTTATGCCTATCCCACGCCTGTTTGAAGCCCTGCACTGTATTCATAGCCACCACTTCCCAAGGTAGGCCGGTCCATGCATCCACCACTCTTTCTGTGAAAAATAATTTCCTCACATTCCCCCTTAATCGGCCTCCCTCTAATCTCATGCTGCGTCCTCTCGTCCTGCTGTTTTTCTTACATTTAAACATGTTAGACTCTCACCTTGTTAATGCCCTTAAGGTGTTTGAATGTTTCGATCATATCACCTCTCCCTCCTTTGCTCAAGGGTATACATATGGAGCTCCGTTAATCTGTCTTCATATGTCTTCTGATGCAGTCCCTGCACCATTTTGGTTGCCCTTCTCTGGACTGCCTCAATTTGGTTAATGTCCTCGTGAATGTGTGGCCTCCAGTACTGCCCGTGGTACTCCAGATGGGGCCTAACTAGTGTCTTGTAAAGAGGGATTATTACCTCCCTCTTACAACTTGTGATACCCCACTAATACACCCTAACATCCCCCTAACCTTACCTACTGCTTTAGAGGTCTGCTTGGATGATTTCAGGTCATCAGTGATGATGATGCCCAAGTCTCTTTCTTCCTTTGTGACTGCCAGCAACTCCCCTCCCAGTCTCTAGGTGGCTTCAGGGTTTCTCTTCCCTATGTGCATGATCTTGCACTTCTTTGCATTAAATCCCAGTTGCCACTCTTCTGACCATTTTGCTAGTTTATCCAGATCTCTTCTCATTCTGCCCACCCCATCTGGATCATCTACTCTGTTGCAGATCTTGGTGTCATCTGCAAACAGACAAGCCTTACCCTCCGGTCCATCTGCAATGTCACTAATGAAGATAATGAAGAGGACTGGCCCCAGGACTGATCCCTGAGGTACCCCACTTGTGACCTGCATCTCTTCTGACTGTATACCATTTACCACTCTTTTCTGCCTGTCAACCAGTTTGCCACCCAGCTAACCAACTTCTGACCCACCCCGAGCCTACCCAGCTTATTTATCAATCTTCTATGTGCAACAGTGTTGAAAGCTTTGCTGAAGTCAAGGTAGGCGACATCAACTGCTCCCCCTTGGTCCACCACTCTGGTTACCCAGTCAAAGAAATCTATGAGATTAGTTTGACAGGACCTTCCTTTTGTAAACCCATGCTGTCTTGGATCCTGTGCCCTATGGATTCCAGGTGTTTGCACTATCCTTTCATGAAGTGCCTCCATAATCTTGCCCACTACTAAGGTAAGACTGACTGGCCTGTAGTTCCCGCCTCCTCCCCGCTACCACTCTTGTGGAGCGGGATCACATCAGCCCTTCTCCAGTCTTCTGGGACCTCTCCTGTGCTCAGAGACTCACTAAACAGTTCTGCTAATGGCTCTGCTAGTTCCAACCGTAGCTCCTTAAGTACCCTGGTTACTCTGCCAAAGGGATCAGTCATGGGACCAGTCCTCTTCATTATCCTCCTCTGCAATACTTGCTTAGGGACACAGGGCAAGCTACGTCTCTTTATGGATGAGAAGAGTTCTGTGGACAGTAGTAGTAGTAAGGGAACACGAAAAAGGATATGGGTAAATAGAAGTTGTCAAAAGTACGGCAGTTAAAATTTAATGCCAAGAAGTGCAAGGTAAAGCACACTGGGGTAAGAAATAAAAAAACTAGGTGCAGAACAGGGTAGGTAGTAGTAGAAACCAAAGCAGAGGCAAGGGACTTGGTTATAATTTCAGACAATCTAAAGGCAGCAGCGCAATGCAACAGACCAATATCAAAGGTAAATATGATGTTGGGGTGCTTGATGGGGGGAAATCAAGAACTGGATGAGAGGTGCTTCTACCACAATATAGGTCACTGGTTTATCTTCATCCGAAATACTATGTACAGTTTTGGAGACAACATTTAAAGAAGGACACAGACAGAGCAGAGACGTGCAAAGGAGGGCGGTCAAGATGATCCAGGGGCAGCAGGGAAGGCCTTATGAGGACTTATTGAAAAACCTAAAAATGTACATGCTGTAGGCAGGGAGAGCAGGGACACAACAGAGATGTGCAACTACATCCTAGGTAAAGAAGGTGGATAGTGGGGAAATGTGCAAATGGAGATGGAACATAAACACCTAGGGAATAACCCAATGAAGGTGGTGGTGGGCTCAAATTTAAGAGAGATATGAGAAAGTTTTTTTTCCATTGAAAGGGAGATTGAAGGGTAGAATTGGCTACCAAAAGTACAAAAACAAGCAATTCTAATAAGGGTTCATTTGATGGTTAAGATTTGTTTCTACAGCTAGGGGAGGTGTGACCACTAACTAGCTAAATGGCTACCAACATTTTACAGAAATTTTCTTTAAAATACCAAACAAATTTAAAGCATCATCATGTGAAACAGTTTAACTTATCACAGTCTAACAATTGCTGAGAAACTGCAATAAGGGATGCTCTAGCAACCTTAAGGTAAGAACAGGTTCTTGTGTGACCCTATTTTTAGGTCTGGAAGGGGAAGCAGGGGTAGGGTTTGTAAATCTCACTGATGGATCCCTGAAAAGAAACAGTACTATAGCAAATTTTTCTTCAAACAGGAATCCAACACCACCAAAAAAAAGGCTCACTAACAGAACCATGGGAGGATAGGTCCAGAACCAATTTAGGAAAAAGGTTCTGCAAGACAGCAGTTCCAAAACTGGCACCCCTTCAAGCCTGCATGTCCAGGCAATCGTGCTTTGTGAAAATGTGCAGTCTTCCAGGTAGCTGCTTGATACATCTCTAGTACGGGGAAGGCCCCTTGTAGCTGCCATATATGCACCCATTATGGAATGTGCCTTTGGGCCTCTGGATGGTGTTTTACCAGCTTTTTCATAATAGAACTGTATGCAGGAAACCATCCAAAATGGTATAGTTCTCTTGACTGCTTTTATCTTTGCTAACCTCTCGATAGGCAGCACAAAGCTGTGTACTCAGGAAACAGATCTCCTTTGCCTGATCCATGTAGTGACCTAGTACTCTTTTTACATCCAGACAGTGCAATTTCTGTTCACCTGTACTGCAATGTTCATGGCATGGCACAAGAATGGCAAATAGTGTTTGGTAAGTTAGTTACTTTTTCTATTACTTTTGGAAACTTGTTCCAGAAAGCTCTGTGCAGTCACTAGAAAGGATGGAGAAGTACTGGAAAAAGTAATACACCTTACAATTACTTATGTCTTTTTATACAAAAGTACTATGTAACTGTAACTGATTACATTTATTTGAAAGTAACTAGTAACCAATCTATTACTTTCAAACAAATGTCATCCATTATAGTTTGTTACTTTTATATTGCTTTTCTATAAAATGAAATAAATGTCAGGTGTATTACTTTTTTTTTGTAGTACTTCTCCATCCTTGCTAGTGACTGCACAGGGTTTCCTGGATCAAGTTTCTAAAAGAAACAGAAAGTAATAGGAAAAAGTAACTTACCCAACACTGATGGCAAATGACTGGTTCAGGTGGAATTCTGACACCACCTTAGGTAGGAACTTCCTACTAGTCCCAAGGACAACCTTATCCATGAGAAAAATTATGTAGCTGTGATCTGCACAGAACGCTTGTAGTTCACTTGCCCTCCTGGCAGATGTGATGGCTATCAGGTAAACTGTTTTTCATTTTTCCATGTGACATTTTAAATCAGCTGCAGTCACAGGCTTGAAGGGAGCCTCCATCAGCTGGGCAAAACAGATATTTGCCACGGGGATACTGGGTCCCTTACAGGGGAATTCAGATGACTGAAGCCCTTAAAGAACCTTTTAAAAGCAGGATGTGAGGCAAGGACTTGACTTTGTCTGCTGATGTGTAAGCCAATGCAGCTGCCAGGTGTACTGTCAGGGGTGAAGGCCTCAAAATTAAGGACAGTCAGTGTACCAGTTAGTCCAAAACTAGAAATTTCTAGCTCAAGAACCATAACCTCAGATGTAGTGTTCTGAGGTTGGAGAATATTATTCTGCCCCGAGACAGGGTTAGGAGGTTGTATCTCAGCAGCAGGTTGACTGGGATCCTGCTGTACAGGGCCAGGATCATGGAACACGAAGTCTGCCTGGCCCAGTGTGGTATAGTAAGAATCCTCATCCCTGGCTCCCTCCTGAGCTTTATGAGCACTCCCCTCTATGAGTGGGAATAGTGGGAAAGCATACAGGAACCTCCCTGTCCAATCCAGAGCTACAACATCCTTTGGGACTGTGCCCCTTGCAAGTAGCCTGCACCACAACTTTGGAGTGGACTGTTCTCCCAGGAGGCCCCATCTTCTGAAGACTGATGCGGACGCCAGCACTTGCTGGTTCAAAGTCCAATCATGGTTTCCTCTGTGGATTCTGCTTACGGAAATCTGCCAGTCCATTGTTTTTGCCTGGAAGATGTACTCCGAAGAACACTGTGTCACGAGAATGAGCCAGATCCTCATAGCTTCTGTGCACAGCTTTGAGGATCTTGCTCCTCCCTGCTTGTTTATGCAGTACAATGCTGTGGTACTGTTTGTGTGAATTAGAACAGACTGACCCTGCAGCTGGAAGGAAAAGGACTGAATTGCCATCAATACTGCCCTGAACTTAATGTGTGTACTCACAAGTCTCTTGTGGACTCCAGATGTTACTTACTGTGAGGTCCTCCAGGTGGGCGCCCCACCCTAGGAGTGATCCTTGGGACTGCTGGAGGAATGAATACCTTCTACGAGGCTGCTTTCCTCTTTCCAACACTCCAGTGCTTGCACCAAGGTCTTTGTGACTGGCACTAGCTGGACAGTGAATCCCACCTTTGGGACCAGTGATCCCTTACATGGTACTGAATGTCCCTCATTTGAAATCTGGCCCATGGCACCACTGCTGTGGATGAGGCCACATGGCCCAGTAACTTCAGAAAATCCCTTGCTGTCCTTGGGATGCCCAGTGTAAATGATTCTGCCACAACAGTTAGGTTTGATACCCTTTCCTGTGGGAGAAGAGCATTCCCTTCCAGGGTATGCAGTTCTGCACCTCCGAAATCTAGCATCTGAACAGATTGAAACTTATGCAAATTATTTGGGAATCCCAGGTTTTCTAGTGTGCTCCTTACCAGTCATATGGAGCACCTTGCCTCGTGCTCGATTTTCTCAAACACAACTGTCTAGGAAGGGAAATACAACCACACCCATCTTCTCATGTGCACCTCCACTTTGGCTAGCCACTTTGTGAATACCCTTGGTGCTGAGGTAAGGCCAAAGAGAAGGACTATAAACCAGCATTGGCAGTTTCCAGCCTGAACCAGAGATCTTTTTCAGTGGCTGCGTCTGACTGAATTGTGGAAGTAGGTGTCTTTCAGATCTGTGACCCCAAATAGTCTCTGGACCGTATAAGTGGTATCATTGTGCCCAGAGTCTGATGCACAAGCTAAGTATCAATACATACGCTGATATATACATATACTGCCAATATCCAATGATTAGGAAAATGATGGAATCACTTCTGAAGGAAACTGTTGAGTACCTAGAGGCCAGAGGGGCACAGGAACCAGGCAGCATGGATTCACAGCAGGAAGGTCATGCCAGACGAATCTAATAGATTTCTTTGACTGGGTGACCAAAGTAGTAGATCAGGGAGGGGTTGTGGACATGGCCTACCTAGACTTTAGCAAGGCATTTGACACAGTCCCACACTAAAGATTAATATACACTGTTGGCCAGCCTGGGAGTGGGTCCCAAGATGATAGTCTGGGTAAAGAATTGGCTGAAGAACAGGACACAGAGGGTAATAGTAAACGGAGTTCACTCTGAAGAAAGGGGGGGGGGGTTTACTAGTGGGGTACCACAGGGTTCAGTACTAGGACTGGTCCTCTTTAATAGCTTTATAAGCAACATTGCAGAGAAAAAGTATCTCTCTTTGCAGACGATACAAATCTGCAACACAGCTGATATACAAGGTGGGGTGGAAAGGATGAGAAGGGACTTGGCAAGGTTGGAAGAATGGTCAAATGTGTGGCAGCTTACATTCAATGCTAAGAAGTGCAAAGTAGTGCACCTGAGAAACAAAAACCCAGGGGAAGAGTACACAATGTGGGATGAGATACTAACAACAAAAATGGAAAGGGACCTGGGGGTAGTGATATCAGATGACGTAAAAGTGGACAAGCAATGTGAGAGGGCAGTAAGGGAGGGCTGGGGAAATACTAGGATGCACAGGAAGAGGCATCACCAGTAGAAAACAGGAAATTGTTATCCCTCTGTACAGACAGCTGGTAAGACCCCATCTGGAGTACTGCCTGCAGTTCTGGAGACCCAATCTCCGCAAAGACAGACAGGATGGAGGCAGTCCACAGGAGGGCATGGTGCAGGGTCTGCACCAGAAGACATGTGAAGAGAGACTTAAAAAGCTGAATATGTATAGCCTTGAGGAAAGGGGGGACATGACACAAACTTTTAAGTACCTCAAGGAATCAACAAAGTCCAAGAGGGTGGCATCTTTCAGAAAAGAGGGAGAAAAAAAAAAAACGTGTGCAAGAACAAGGGGGCACAATTTGAGGATAATTGGGGTGATGGCTAGAAGTAATGTGAGGAAGTATTTTTCATGGAGAGGTTGTTGCATGGAACAGCCTTCCTGAGGAGGTTATGGAGTCAAAAACTGGTGGAATTCAAGAATGCATGGGACAGTCATAAGGCAATTCTGGGGGGGGGTAGGAAGAAACAGGGTGTTGGTTAACTAGGATCTGCAGCTTATCCATTAGGTAGGGAAATCGGCAGACTGGGTGGGCAAAGCAGTCCTTATCTGCCATCAAATTCTTTGTTTCTATGTTTCTATCCAGCATGTGCTCATAGGTTTTAAAGCAACAAGCAGAGCAGACTGGCTACAATGACATCATGTAGCAAGTTGCCGCCATTTTGTGAGCAGAGTGGCTGCTTGGCATAGGAGCTAACCGGAGGGTCTGCTTATATTTTGGGGAAGATTTCAACAATGGCAAAGATTTTTATAAAAGTACCGCCATGACAGTAGCATAATTTAACTCGGTATCACAGGAGAGTTTGCCATTTCATTCAACCCCAAAATTACTTGTCCTATAAAGAACTTGTGGCAGTCTGCTTTAGCCACGTGAAGAAGCATCTACAATTTCTATATCCTATGGACCTGGTTTTCTTTTTAGGCCTACAAGTCATGCTAAAATTACTGCTAGTGCCTAAAAAGATATTTGGTTCCTTAAAATGTTAAATTCAATTAGTTAAAACTGTTCAAAAGTGCTACTTAAAATGAAAATGTGAAGCAGTAAGATTTTCCACAAAGTGGTCAGTTCACTCAGGCAGGAACTGCATTTCAAAGAGACCACCTCCAGTTCGATCAGGAACCTAAGAAACCACTACTTACACCCAAACACATTTATCGCAAACACACCAACAGAATAAAAGTTGGTTGAAATAAAATATAAAGGTAGACCAGAAGGCTGGAGAAGTCATAGAAACAGAGGATGTAGTGTATCCAGCCTATTCTGCCTCCCGAGACCCCACCTGGTCTCCAGCGACCTTCCAACCTCCCTGCCTCTTTTCTAATACAACCCTATGTTTATCCCACGCATGCCTGAAGCCGCCCCCCACCCACTGTTCCAGCCTCCACTATTTCTGCTGGCAGTTTGTTACAAGTGCCTACAACCCTTTCAGTAAAGAAATATTTCCTCACAACTCTCCTGAACTTTCCCCCTTCAAGCTTCATCACACCTCCACTTGTCCTGGTGCTCATTCTCATTTAAAAGAGCACCCACCCCCAACCTGCACCATGTACTCTCCCCCACCACACAGTGTAGATGTTAAGATCCCCAAGTCTCTCCTTGTAGGTCTTTCCATGTAAATTCGACAGCATTTTAGTTGTCCTCCTCTGGACAGACATCGTCATCAGTCTTCAAGGTGACTGCCCTCTTCAAATGGAGAGACAAGTTTGGTGTTTAGCCAGCAGAGGGAGAATGACAAACAGTGCTCTATACTTCAAAGTCAGCATACGTTCTATTCTCTGGGGCACTCCTGAAAGATGAGATGATGCCATTTGTACTGGGTGTCACCAATGGATTCCAGTCGCTTAAGTGACTTTAGAAATCAAATGTACAGGCCGGCCCCGGTGGTGCTGGAGGTTGAGGTGCTGGTTGCTACACCTCATGCCACACCGGTGACCCGGTTTCAGGAAAGAAACCCGGCCCACGGGTCAGCAGGGAGGTGAGAGGATCGGTGTCCGGAGGACACTCTCCTCTCTCGGGGGACTTCTTATCCTGCTCTCATTGACTGCCCTCTGGCAGTGGCTGGAGGCGGGCTGGGAAGCACATATAGACGCCCTTATGTCGGTTGGGGGGGGGGGAAACGGGAGAAAAGGAGCCTGGCAGGTTCCATGATGGCCCCCTGTCCCCAAGGGCTGCCCACGGTGTCTGGATTGGGGAGCCGGCACCCTCCTCCTCCTTGGTCCCACTGCAGTGGTCAATCTGCGGGGAAATTTCCAGGGGTCAGCAAAGCGGGGACGCGTGGGACTGGAGAGCAAGTTCCTCCATGAGGAGGACCACAGCCACCTCCCAGGGCTCAGGGTGGCCAAAACATGTAAGCAGTCAGGCTCATGTGACAGTTTCATCACTGTTTCAAGCCCCAACTTTAAGAAGGGGAGACCAACCACACACGAGCACATTACAACTCATTTTATTGGCAAATGCAAGTTATTAATGTGTATTAAAATCAAATTACTGGCCAGGATTACAAACCTTAACTTTGGTATTTAGGAAAAGAAAATGCTGCAATGGTAGCTAAGCTGGTTGATTTTCTTGTTTACCAAAAAACCAAAACGACCCAACTGAGAGGACATTCACAGCAGGATTGTCAAGATTAATATACAGCACTGTGAGATCACAAAAGAACAGAAATTGTAGGATAACCTGGTTAACAATTTGGTGTTTTTCCCTCACATACAGATTTCCTCAGTTACCTCTAGGAGGAGGTCCCCTCATTCCTCCGCTGCCTCTTCCTCCTCTAAACCCCCTCGGAGGACCACGGCTTCTTGGAGGTGTTGGAGGTCCACGTCTGCTGCTGCTGCCATTTTCAAATGCTGGTTTTGTGGCTTGTTCCACCTTAATAGATTTTCCATCTAAAGACTAGAGATGTATTTGCCAATTAGTAAATTCTGGTAAATGCAGGCTTTTTCACCAAAAATAACACCAAGAGCTTATTTATTACCTAGGCAGCCATTTTGTGTCAGGTTAAAGTTAATTTCAAAGCTAGATATGGGCATTACAGCACATTACTTTATGCCAGCATTAGTCAACTTGTGTAAAAAATAACTCTTAAGCCTGCCATTTTCAAGAGGGAAGGGATCGTGACAGAAACCGAATCCACAGGCAGCTGATGCCTTCCACTACTCAGTCCATTGGCCCCGCACCCACGCTCAGAAGTTTTGTGACATCAAAGCAGGGAGAACACAGGAGTGTCCCCCATACAAGCCTATGGGGACATTTTTCAATGCTTAATTATGTATGTTTAAGCAGCTTTGCAGAAAAACAAAAGCCACCGCTCAATTCATAGGGCCTCTACGAGTTGAGCGGTGGCTTGTTTTTCTGCAAGGCTGCTTGAAGGAAACCAGTATTCAACCTACTTTGTTTATTTTTTCACAGTTCCCACTACCCGACTGCGGTTTACCTATATTCATTGTTTCTATATGTCCATTAACTATTTAAGTCCACTTACTGAAAAAATCATCTTGCTTCCCACATGGTAGCGGTCCACGTCGCCATGTTTCCTCAGTGGTGCACTGTTTTGAAATGTTGAGTGAAGACGTGTTCGTGCACACTGACTTGTGGGAAACGTGCACGTTCACTGCCTTCGAGCTCATGCGGGTTACGCGCTGGTGATTCAGAATCTGTATGTTAATTACTGAATGCAACGTTTTCTGTACCTCCCAGCTGCAGGATTCCTTAACTGATGAATGAAACCGTACTTCAAATGCAATATTTTAAAATGCAGAGATTAAAAAAATGGTACCGATAGTCTCAGACTCCCACCGCAGCTTGGAAAGGTATGTGGGATGGAAGTGGGCTGCAGTATGCAATTTGCAGGTCACCTTGAAATATGCTTTCACATCTGTTCTAGCCAAGACAAAGAATGAGACAAACCATATACATGTGTTTCATCCTGTTGGGATTACTTGGTGCAGTGCAGTTGCTATCTCAGTCGAGAAACAAGTCGGCTCCAGAACAAATCCAGCATTTTCTGTAGTATTTTCAGAGGTTATAAACCAGGGAGGCAGTCTGGACCTCTAAGTATACTAACTGGAGTGTAAAATAAATATAAGTAGATTAGAGAACAAACTCTCTTGACATGGATGTGCCCCCCGGAATCCCCCCCACCACAGAGACAAAGGGACTGTTTGAAAGCGAGTTGGTGCCAAGGGACAATAAAATCTTTAGCGTCCAAACCTCCCTTGAGTCTCCAGCCTATTGCAAGGATGGTATTTTCAGACTGTGTCTGCTGTTTTTGTACTCAGCGAGTCAGCAATCTGACTCATTCTCTGCAGCAGTATACATGCAGCACCAAGGGGTCAGGAGGGCAGTAGCCTTTCAATATGCCCCCCCCCAACCACTGCTGGAGTCCCCCCCACTACAGAGACAAAGGGATTGTTTCAATGTAAGCTGATGCCAAGGGACAGTTGAATCTTTAGCTCAAACCTCCTAAGCCTGCAGCCTATCGGAAGGCAGCTGAGAAAAAAAAAAATAAAGGGCAGTATTTTCAGTTTGTCTGCTGCTGTTTAACTCAGCGAGTTGGCAATCCAACAGATTATCTGCAGCAGTGTGCATGGAGCACCAAGGGGTGTGAGGGCAGGAGCCTTTCAATGTCGCCCTCTCCCCAATGGCTGCTGGAGTCCCCCCACCACAGAGACAAAGGGGTTGTTCGAAAGTGAACTGTCCTCCCTCCCACCTGCAGAAATACTTTATAGTCTTCAAGCCGACTGACATCTGTTGCTGGATATTGCTAATGTGTGCATGAGGGGATGTATAGGAGAAGGGGGGCTTGTGTTTGTATGCTTGAAACTCTGAATGTCCTTATGCTAATCATCCTCTGCAGTTCTGGTCTACTTTATGTAGTCGAGTTACCCACGGATAGTTTTCTACAGTATATGCATTGCTTGCACAATGCTACTGTTTACAGCTCAATTCAACACTACATCACTAAGCCTCAACACAGCAATTAGCACTGCTATTTCTGCTTTGATTCCCATTTGCCTCTGTGTTTATTTCACAACAGGGATTATGTTATAGCTGCCTGCTAAACATGTACATCTAGTGTTACTAAAGTTTAAGCTCTCTCATGTTTATATTAAAGGTGTTTTGTGGTCAAATTGTGCTTTGCAGTAACAGTAGTGCCCAATATGGAATCCAGGATGTGGATAACAGTGTGTCAGTTTGTCTATGCATGGTGTCTTATGCTCCAGGAGCAGGGCATCAGTCACGGTGGTGAAAACAAAATTCTGTGTCAAGACACTGCTGTGCAAGTTATATTTGCTTTATGCGACGTCAGCATGAGCCAGTGTTCACTGTGCTGTCACACCACACTTGCCATACTAGCATGTCACATTACTTCAGTAATCCATAGATATACTATCTATTGTTGCCCATTTCTGCTCATCAGCACCACCATGCAAGGCAGCATCACATTTCATCTGTAGCATAGTAATGGGCACTTCTCAGTGATGGCTGCCTCACTATGGTGTTGCTGTAATGAAAATAGTTTCCTTCCCTTGGCCATACCGCTAGCTACTGGACAACAGTGTACAGGTTGGCTACAGATGTAGAGTGCCGATGTTAGACTGCTGCACATGAGGAGAAATTAGGTAGGTTTGTTATGTAGCATCAGGGGTTTATTTTTGGTACTGTTCTATGCTTCTGTGTTACGTGCGTCTCCCGACTGTCAAATATTTTGATATTCATTTGCCGCACATTTGTACGTCAGCTTAGCTTACCGGATACTCGTTTCCCGCTTAATTCCAGCAGGCTTTCAGTGACTGTCGGTGCCCCAAAGTAAAGGCAGGCGACATTAGGAACCCACAGCCTTGTGAAACTGTCATTTGTACTCTGATGATTGTACAGCCCTTGCTGTAGTCTGTTATTGTGTGGAAAGAATAGTTTTCAAAACTAACATGCCAACCTGTATGGCACCTGGATGTGGCAACACCTCAGGCAAAATCAAGCATGGCAGGCAAGTTTCCTTCCACAGGCTCCCCCCAGAGCATTCACTGCAACATCAATGGCTCCATGCACTGGGAAAAACAGACTGAGATATACCGACATTTGTCAGTCCAAGAAATCATGTGTGCTCAGATCACTAAGCCGGAGGATTTGTGTCTCTCAGCTGAAAGTATTTCAAAATGTAAGTACCCAATGTACTTCCTACACAGTGCGGTATTGTTTTGTGCACATTATTGCTTATGCGTGTCCTGATCACTGCATTTTCCTTTGTGTCACAAGGCTCGGACAAGACAAAGCACAGTCGCTTACGTTAACGGGCAGTTCCATCCATCTTTCTACCTCCGGGAACACTGCATGTAGAAGCAGGGATGACACAAATGCAGGTAATGTGACTAAGTCTTTTACGATCCTGAATGCTGTAGTTTCCTTGAAGTGTGACGGGGTGTAACTGGTAATGATCACCACATGGCCATCAGATCCAACATTCGTTCCTTGTGGCTACCATTAGTTGGCAACATTGTTCTGTTCCCCCACCCCCCAACCCCCATTTATTTTTGGTTGACCGGGTAAGCGCACTGGAAAAATTCTGCCTATTTTGATTAATGTCCTGGAGGAAGGGGATACAGATGAATGCCAAATGACCCTGAATCAGATTAATCTGTTGCTTGTATTTTAGTGAATGGGTGAAATTTGGCCAGGACACCGGGTAAACTTCCCCTACTCTTTCTCTGAAGTGCCATGGGGTCTGTAACATCCATCTGAAGTACCACCAGAACAGGCAGATGGCATCAAAGACAGCACCTCATGAGCGCAGCACCCCAAATGCTGTACTACAGTGTCAGTGTTGGGATTTAACCCAAGTGCCTGGTGTGTGGACAGAACCCACAGCCTTCGGGTCTCCTGGCCTCAGATAAGAGTGTGCTACTTGCTGAGCCACTGCTACTGCCGTCAGGAGTCAGTGAATGGATCCTTCGTAGGACCGTGGTTCTCCCCTTTCTGTACAGTCATTTGCTAGCCCTCCCACCTCCTGCACTGCTGACCTCCAAGGCCTTCACCTTCAAAGAGAAAAGGGGTCCCTCTGAGACTTTACCACGCCTCTGCTGGCTTCTGCCAACAGGGCTGCACTTCTGCTTTGTTTGGTAAGGTTCTCTCCCTTCAACAGTATGGGTTACCTAGTGGTACTATGTCCTGTGGTACAGTCAATTAAGGTATCACAGTGTGGTCATCCGCTTAGGAAGCAGCCGTCAGCTAACCACTCTCCCCCATCAGAGTGCACCTGCCCCTACGTGGGTGAAGTATCTGTAATCAGCATCACTGACTATACTTATAGTCTTTAGTTTAAATGACCTTGTATCATCTTGCATTGTTGTGTTACAACTGAGTGTGTGCTTCACTACCAGTATCAGTTTGTTAGCGTCAGTGGGTCAGGCCTACTTCCCCACAGCCTCCCTATCTTGTTCATGCCTATATCCCCCATTGCCCCTCTGTATGATCAGTCCTACATTCTTCGCAGCATGGCTGTCTGTCATGCTTATATCTCCCTTATCCGTCCTGTCTGGTGCAGGCCAACATTCATTTAGACTACCTATCTGGGAGAAAGCAATCACACACACACCACAGATCCCCCATAGCACGTGTGTGTGTGATGCCTATATCCTCAGTACCCTCCCTAATTTGGATAGGCCATATCCTCTGCTGCTTCACTGTCCAAGTTAGCCCATACCCCAGAAAATAATGTGCACATACCCAGTATAACTTCTTTGGTGTTGCAATTTTAACATGAAAGTTTCATCACTGTACTACTACCTACATACTATACTCGCCCTCCTTTTCGCCCAGTCCTCCACTACCCCATTTCCACTGCTCCCTCCCCCATACCATAATCTCCTCTTCTGCCCTCCCCCCCCCACGCCCATATCTGCTCCCTACTCCTTTTCCCCAGCATCCCAGTGCCATTTCCTACCTGTTTCTTGGCTCCTCCTTGAAGCTGTCTGTTGCTGTCTGCTCCCTTTTCCACCATCTTCGTCCTTCTCTTCTCCACTTTTATACGTCCAACTTAGTTATCATTTCAATTAAACTCGTCTCGCTGCTGCCTATGATAGCAGATGACATGAAACTTTAATCCTGGACCCGTTCCCCTAAATGTAATCATTACCCTATTCACCTTCCCATTCCGGACTTATGCTTGTCCTCTTAAACATTTTCTGCATCCTCCCCAAACTGTATCAGTTTCAGCCTCATAGCAATCCTTCTACAACATCTTCTTGTCTGTCCAGAGTCTTGCAGTGGCCACCCCAAGTTACATAATATCCAGGCAGGATTTCACCAACAGTGGTGGTGGGACAATGCATTTCTCTGCTTTTATCCGAATTATGCCTGTGTTAACGATCTTCTCCCTCTCTCTGCCTATGAGCTGCTCCTCCGCAAACTCTCCCCTTCCAAGTCGCTTTTTTTGTTGCTAGACTCTAGTGCTGCACATGAATGACCTCTTCAATAGTCACCAAGCTTCTCTCCTGTATCTACTCCCAGTTCTTCAGAGGAAAGTTGCTCATAAGTGGCTGTACCACTATGCACATAATCCTTTCCAAATTGTAAAATCCCTCCAATTAACTTAGTTGATTTCTGTACCCACTTGCCATAGTAAATGCCTAAACCATTACCTCTTTGACTATGTCACCTCCTTCCACCGCCAAATTGCAGATCTAATTATCCTCAGAGATGGGTTAAGTTACCACAATATTGTTTGCTATATGGAAGTGAGCAAGAACTGCCACCATAAACCCCTTCTAAACAATCCAGAAATAGAATTTGATGGCATAAAAGGACCATTTGGCACACCCAATATGCACAGCTGTTCCATGCTTAATCTCTCTCCACAGGCCACAACTTTTCTCTGGCGGACCTCCCTTCTTGTTTGCTAATACACCCCATAAGTGTATCCCAGGGATACCTGAAGCTGCACTGCTTTTACATTAACCACTTCTGCTGGTAGTCTGTTTCATGTGCCTACTACTCTTTCAGTAACTGAATATTTCCTTACGTCTCTTAAGCTCCCTGCCCCAGCTTCATTGCACGCCCCCTTGTCCTGGTGCTCCATCTCATTTGAAAGCCACCCCCCCCCCCATTTCCACCAGTGAGATACATGTAGGTCCCTCATGTCACCTCTTAGTCTCCTCACTTGCATGGTGTACATGTTTGAATCACTCAGTCTTCCCTCAAAGAGCTTCTTGTGCAACCAAAGTATGATTTTAGTTGCCCCCCTCTGGACCGCCTCCACCCTGGGCATCGCTTTTCTAATCTGCAGTCTCAAAAACTGGATACAGTACTACAAGTGGGGTCTCATCAGTAAGTGACACAGTGACAACCCCCCCCCCCCCCAAACTGGATATACCTGTCCATATGCACCACAGCTTCACAGTAGCGATACCCACTGTTTGGTCACACTGCCCTACCACCTTCAGGCTGCTCAGTTTCTTTCAACTTAGTTATTTCCAGAGTTGACCCAGGCCCTTTCACATCCCCCTTCCCCACCTGCCACCTCCCTATCACCCATACTTAGCCCCATATGCCGGTCCTATGCCCTCTTAATTTGCAAGACAGTTGTCAAGCACACCACCACTACGTCTGGCAGTCTCTGTTCCATTGCTCCTCCTCCATCTGCGCGAAGAAGCGCACAAAATCACTTTGCCCCTGTATCTGTTTCACTGCAACCTGAGGTTGTGCCCTGTAGTTCTGCATCCCTCCTTCCTCTTTAGCAGACCCCCTTTTCATACCTTTCTGATCACCTTTACATTTTTTTTTTTGGGGGGTATTATTTTCTCTCCTCCAGAGCTCCGGCTACAACCCCCGGCCTCCGTCGTTCCCCCCAGCGCCATCCCCAGACATCAGACCCCCTCCCTTATGCACCCCGCGACTTACCCTTCGCGGCAGGGTGGTGGGGAGCGACTCAACCCACCCCAACGGATCCATGCCAGGGAGGCGCCCTTCCAGGAATAGCGCGTGAGGACAACTCGTGCTGCCGGGCTCGCTTTTGGCTGTTTTCCTCGGCGGGCGTCATGGCGTGCAATGGCGCCCAGCGACTGGGTGCTGCGCGCTCCGTGCGTGCCCCAATCAGCGTCTGCCGACCCACCCCAAGCTTGCAGCTACGTGGCTGTTGACCCCCAGCCTCCGCTAAGATCAGGCAAGCCCAGGCGCCTAAATCCCCCTCCTGGAGATGGAGAGCAGTCCAGGACGCTCAATCCATCTCCTCCCCGCCCGACCACGGCAACCCCATGCCCGTTCGAACACGGGTGGCGTGAGAATTAATGGCGACCAGCGCCTCAACCCTCAGCGCCACCGGGCCGGCTACCTTTACATATTTAAAGATTTCGATCATGCCCCCCTTCCCACCTTGTTCTCAGCGTGTACAGATTCAGGTCATCACACCTCTGCTCATACGTCTTCCCCTGCTTACCACTCACGGTGTCTGATGTCAAACCCCCGCACCCCCCCCCAGCTGAATAGATATTCTGCCAACATTGCCGTAATGCAACCGTTCTGTGTACATAAACAAACATATTGTGATGCAATGGTGACCCCAGTTAGTACTAAAATGTTACATACTGGAATAACCGATTTCATTTCCTTTTTCACCCAATTAGGTAACGAATACTGAAGCCATCCTATCCTGTCAAAGCAGCATGGCAGTCCAGCATCAGGATCCCACAAGCAGCAGCATTGGTGTGCAGTGCTGAGATGCATGATTTTGCATGCCAGTGGCCAGCAACCCCTGAAACTGTTTGTAAGGATCATACATACAGCACCAATTCAAAGTATGAGACGCAAATACAACATGCAGAGGAAGAACCAGAAACAAGTCTATGAGTGACCACATTTCGGTTGATGCGAATCCTGATGCCAGCCAGACATTACTACCCCCACCGCCAACCTAGACTCCACTTAAACACAGCACTGCTAATCAAATCTTCCATGACCAATGTCTCCATGCTTTCTACACAGACAAGTGAGCTGATGGAAATGCAGCATTTCTTGTTTGTACCGCCCTCTGACTCAAGTCTCTTAAGAGTACATTGAGGACAATGCAGATAACATTTTCCTGCAGAATGGTACTGTCAGTGAGACAAAGTTTCTTGTTTTTAAAAGTTCACTGTTAACTCTTTTTAGCATGTTGGTGTGCCAAATCTGTCATCTACCACTGATGCTGACAGACAGCTCTGTACGTGGAACCCTGTATGTGGCCAATTTTCTGCTGCAATAGCCATGACTTCACATGGCGTTCGCAACCTTTGATCAGTAAAATGGGTGCTGGAAATCTTGTACTGCCTTCCAGTATTCTATTTAGTGGAAACACCTACAACCGAATAGCGCAGTTCTTCAAATCAGGAGGTATCCCATTCATTTGCGAGTTACAATACCTGAACATCCAGAAGACCTACATGTTCCTAGTGGTGAACAGGGAATGGCTAATTAAGAAGAAGGAAACACTGAAGGGAAAAAAAAAAAAAATGACGATTGTTGGAGACGGCCACTGTGACTCACCCAGACATAGTGCCAAATACTGTACATACAGAGTTATAGATATGCACAGCAATACCATACTAGAGTCATCCCTGGTCCAGGTGTCAGAGGTATTTAAACTCCCAACATAATGGAGAAAGAAGCTTTCATACGTTGCATGACAAGTGTCTTGGATGCTGTAATAGATGTTAAAAATAGTGGCAACAGATCAACACCCCCAAATAGCCTGCCTGAACAACAAGGGAAGCACATTTCCGGGTGTTGAACATCAATACGATGTGTGGCATGTCGCCAAAATCGATAGTCAAGAAACTCACCGCCAAGACCAAGCAAAGACACTGTGAGAAACTCGTGTAGTGGATCAGATCAGTTCTGAACCACTTCTGGTGGTCTGCCAATACCTGCTGTGAGAGCAGCACACTTAAAATAAAAATGGATTTCAGTACTGGAGCACACCACAAATAACCACTCATGGCATGTGGCAGAGTACCGGAAATGTGACCATGGTCCACTTACGGAAGTGGAACACGACAACACTGACTGGCTCATCAAAGGGGAACCAGCATATAAGGCCCTAAAAACGGATATTCTAGATACTAGTCTCCTGAAAGACATGGACAAAAAAAAATCACACAATTTTGTCACACGGGGAACATCAAGGTTTACAACTCACTGCTGAATAAATACTGCACCAAAAGGCAGCATTTCAGCTATCATGGTATGCTGGCACGTACATAGCTGGCAATGCTGGACTACAGCGAAAATCAGAACCTGCCACAGGCAGTGATAGAGGGAAATGCAAGGGAAACCCACGACATAGGTTTGTCTTCTCCAAGCTGACGAAACAATGGATTAAGTGTTCCCAAGACACACACTTACTTATGTGGGACACTTGCTGAATGATGTCGTGCAAATGAGACAGGGCACCTTATCTGATGTACTGGTTATACAAGTCCCGGAACTACCTTCCAATATTGCCGGCACAAAAAGGCCAGTAAAAGAAGAGTTGCTGGACAAACATTTAAAAAGATTTAAGCATAACTAAAAAAAAAATGCACCAATACCCTCAAATGTTTTCTAACGAGCTAGTCACGAACTGTTTGCCTTTTGCTGCACAATATCCACATGGCAGTAGTAAAACAGACTTTGCACACGATAGTCACCCGTCACGGTTTCTAGTTGGCTACGTATACTGATCATCAACAATGAACATGGACAGGGTGAATATATGGCTGTGTCATAGAGAGGGTGCGTAGACACTGAATTTACATATGCGTTTAGGTTATTTGATTTCGGTACACGTGGCAATAATAGCGTCATAAATATGACAACGGATCACCAGTTTTTAACAGTGGCAGTGATCTCGTGCCCATTGTGCATCACTGCGGCGCCACGGTTTTCTCAGTCCAGGTGATGACAAACTACATTGTGGCATTAGAACATTACATGAGAGCTACAATACCCTTCTTTTCCTGTGTCGAGCCCGCTTTGGCAGTTTTTACATCTGAAATTACAAAAGCAGCACTCCTTTTCATATGGCTCATACCAGGTTTTCATCAGTATTCTCAGGTGTTCATGTATACTGCTTGTCTCATAAGCTCAGGGCACATAGCCTGTTGCATACTAGTTCATTTAGGCATAAGAAAAGTATTGTAAAACAAGGGTGTTAACAAAAGTGATGTCAACACTGAGGGTTAGAAAAAACAGAGAATACTGATGGAAACCTGGACCCACTCGCATTAAAAAGAAGCACTCTATCACTTAAAATTTAAAGAAGGAAAGAGTTAAAGTAGAGTCAAAATGGGGAAAGCAGGGAATTGCAGAAGTCAGGAGAAAATGGGCAGTCTAAATACAATAATAAAAAAAAAAATACAGGTCAATACGTTCACCAGTAACATGTACTGCTGCTTTAAAAAAGAAAGATCACTGTTTGGCGACAATGATTAAATTGCCATTGGGATCACACAGCCTGAAGAAGTGGTACCAAAGCCACAAAATGGTGAGTATTTGTAGAATGTGGCCAAACAAGTAAATGAAGCACTGAACAGTTCTTGTTAATTTACTGTCATTATCAATCAGGAAAACATGAAATGCTGTGTTGAACATGCCAAGGGCTCATTTTGTTCTACTGTGGTGGTTGTTTAAAACGAACTGCAACTAAAGACAGTGAGGACACAGAATGCTGTGTCTGTCAGCTGGTGTATCAGTGATAAGAAAAGGTGCCAAATTAATGTTCGCTACTGGGATATGTTGCAAAATGAGAAACTGTACAAAACAGCATTTGTGTTGATATTAGGTTAGCCTGGCTTGGTCGCTTTTTCAGCCTGCAGAATGGGTTCACCCACTCGTCAACCTAGCCTCCATTAAGGTCTCTTGGGCAGAGATGGATGATATGTGCCGAGGAACTAGTTCACAGTATCGTGCACCACAAGTCTTGGTTATTTAAAATACAGAAACATAGAACTGATGGCAGATAAAGACCGCTTGGCCCACCTAGTCTGCCCATTTCCCTACCTAAACGGATAAGCTGCAGATCCTAGTTAAACAGCCTACTTCCTCCTACCTCCCGCTAGAATTGCCTTATGTCTATCCCATGCATTCTTGAATTCCTCCACTGTTTTTGACTCTACGACCTCATCAGAAAGGCCGTTCCATGCATCTACAACCCTCTGTGAAGAAATACTTCCTCACATTACCTCGGAGACGTCCCCCCTCTATCTTCAAATTCTGCCCCCTTGTTCTTGCACATCTCTTTTTCTGAAAGATGCGACCCGCTTGGTCTTTGTTGATTCCACTGAGGTATTTGAAAGTTTCTATCATGTCCCCCCTCCCTCCTTTCCTCGAGGCTATACATCTTAAGCTCCTTTAGTCTTTCTTCACGCGTCTTCTGGTGCAAACCCTGCACCATTTTGGTTGCCCTCCTCTGGACAGCCTCCACCCTGTCTATGTCTTTGCAGAGATGGGGTCTCCAGAACTGTACACAGTACTCCAGATGTGGTCTTACTGTCTCTACATTGGGCCAACAACTTCCCGTTTTCTACTGGTGATGCCTCTCTCTATGCATCCCAGTATCCCCCCAGCCCTCCTTACTGCCTTCTCACATTGCTGGCCCGCCTTTGGGTCATCCGATATGACTACCCCCAGGTCCCTTTCCATTTTTGTTGTCAGTATGTCACCCCCCCATTGAGTACTCTTCCCCCTGGGTTTTTGTTTCTCAGGTGCATTACACTTTGCGCTTCTTTGAGTTGAATCTAAGCTGCCATACATCTGACCATTCCTCCAACCTTGCCAAGTCCCTTCTCATCCTTTCCACCCCACCTTGCGTATCAACCCTGTTGCAGATCTTTGTGTCATCTGCAAAGAGAGAGACTTTCCCTTCCAGTCCCTCTGCAATGTCACTTATAAAGACATTAAAAAGGACCGGTCCCAGTACTGAACCCTGCGGTACCCCACTAGTATCCCTCCTTTCTTCACTGTGGACTCCATTTACTATTACCCGCTGTGTCCTTTTGTCGAGCCAGTGTTTTACCCAGGCTACCACCCTGGGACCCACTACCAGGCTGGCTAATTTGTCTATTAATCTTTTGTGCGGGACTGTGTCAAATGCCTTGCTAAAGTCTAGGTAGGCCATGTCCACAGCCCCTCCCTTGTCTACTACTTTGGTCACCCAGTCAAAGAAGTACATTAGATTTGTCTGACAAGACCTTCCTGCTGTGAATCCATGCTGCCTTGGATCCTGTGCCCCACTGGCCTCTAGGTACTCAACAATTCTTTCCTTCAGAAGTGATTCCATCATTTTCCCTACCATTGACGTCAAACTGACAGGTCTGTAGTTTCCTGCCTCTGTCTTGCTCCCACTTTTGTGAAGGGTAAATCACATCAGCCCTCCTCCAGTCCTCAGATACCACACCATCCTCCCATGATTTATTAAAAAGAGTAGTCAGTGGTGTTACTAATTCTTCCCTTAGTTCTTTTAGAATTCTGGGGCAAATCCCATCAGGCCCCATTGCTTTATCCACCGTCAGTTCTCAGAGTTCTTTCAGAACCCTTTCTTCTGTGAAAGGACCAATAACCCCCCCTATCCAGAGTGCTTCTGTTGACTGGATTAGGTATCTCCCCCTGCTTTTCCACTGTGAATACTGAGCAGAAGTATTCGTTCAGTATCCCTGCTTTTTCACCATCGCTCTCTGCCCAACCATCTTCCTCCTTATTGAGCCTCAGTATCCCTGCCTTAGTCTTTCTTTGCTCCCTAATATACCTATAAAAGGTTTTATCCCCTTAACAGAGTTGGCTATCTTTTACTCGGCTTGGGCCTTTGCTATTCTGACTGCCTTCCTCGCTTCCTTCTGCTTTAACTGGTACAGTTCTCTGTCCTGCTCCTTCTGTGTTTCCTTATACTTCCTGAATGCTATGTTTTTCTCCCTTACCTTCCCCGCCACTTCTTTTGAGAACTATAGTGTTTTTTCCTTTCATTTTGATTTATTTGCTTCACACAAAGGCTGGTTGTCTCTGTGATGGTGGTCTTGATGTTTCCCCATTGTTGCTCCACCCCACCTTCTTGCCTGTTTGCTAGTGCTTTTCTGAGGCACTCTCCCATTTTGTCAAAATCAGCCCTCCTGAAGTCCAGTACCTTCACTTTTGTATGGCTAGACTCTTCAGCTAAGTTTATCGTGAACCACACTGTTTGGTGGTCGCTTGTTCCCAGATGGCTACCCACTTCAAGATCAGAGATCCTCTCTCATCCCCATTTGAGAGTACTAAGACTGCTCCCTCCCGAGTTGGTTCCAAAACTAGCTGTCTGAGGCATGCCCCGCGAGGGCATCGAGAATGGCCCTGTTTGGACATGGCTGCAGCAAAGGTGCTCCAGTTAACATCTGGCATATTGAGGTCCCCCCATCAGTAATATTTCCCCTTTCTCTGTCATCCCAAGGATGCCTTCTATCATTTCCTTGTCCATTTCCTTCCCGAGACAGGGGTCTGTATGAAACCCCTGTGAGGATTGTGTTGCCATTTCCAGTTGCCAGGGTGACCCACAGTGCCTCCTCTCCTCCCTGTTTACCCTTTAGTTCTGTTGCTTTGATCCCTTCCCTTACATAGAGAGCTAACTCCTCCTCCTCTTCTTCCCTTCCTGTCCCTCCTGTAGATTGTGTACCCTGGTATGTTGACATCCCAGTCATGGTTCTCTGTGTACCATGTTCTGTGACTGCTATGATATCCAGGAATCCCTCTTCCATCAAGGACACCATTTCGGGGAGCTTTTTACCTAGACTATGGGCACTGGTACTCATTACCCTCCATTTTTTTATGGCTCATTTTTTTGAAATCGCACTTTATCCTCCTCACAGCCTGCCTCCTCCGACCCACAGCGATGACCCACGGACATCCCACTACCGAACCCTGCCCACACCGACCACAAGTCCCCATGGAGCAGTTTTTGGTGAGGACATCTAACCCATGTTTACATTTCGTGGGACTCGTGGACTGCTGGGCGGGCACATCATGGGCACGTCCTGGGTCCTCACATCTTCCCGGACGAGGCAGGCTCTTTTCTCGTTTTCTCCCTCCCCGAGCAGTCAACAACCTCCCCTGACGTCCATGGCGCTGCGTGCGTCGGCGTCGTCACTGCTCAACGGCCAACTGAAGCCGATCCTCAGTGGGGCTTGCACTTCCTCAAGCCTCCACTCGGGGTCATGCAAGTGCCGGGCTATGGCCAAATCCCTCCCCGGAGCAGGCGAGCTGTCGAACGCTCAAGCCTGTCTCCCCCCGGCCGACCCACCGACTACCCAAGTCCGCTCCCGAACCCGGGTCGCCGGCATGGAACGAGGTGTGGCGTCCAGCGCCTCAACCCTCGGTGCCACCGGGCCGGCCCTATGGCTCATTTCTTTTTGCCCCATCCCTGTCCTTACTGCCTTCGTCTTTTTCTCCATTTACCCCTGCCCTTCTCCCTATCGACTGCTCTATCTTGGCGTTTACTTCACTAACTACCCCGATTTTTGGGGGCACTAGGATTTCCCTTCTTTTCAGTGCCTTCCCCCTTGGCTAGCTTAAATGCTTGCCAATGAAGCATTTAAACCTATCACCTAGGATCCTGGTTCACCTCCTGGATAGATGAAGACCATCGCACCTGCATAGGCCTGCATCCCTCAAGGTGGAGCCCCAGTCCCCAATGAAGCCAAATCCCTGAGCTCTGCACCAGTTTTTCAACCAGTCATTGAGTCCCATGGTGCGGAGTACCCTAGCCTCATCCATGCCATAGACAGGTAGCACTTCCGAGAAAGTTACCGTGTGTGCTACTTGTCTAAGGCCCCTCCTCAACTCCAAATTCCTGTTGCACTGCTCTGATCCCATTCTCAGTCAGGTCATTTGTCCCATGGTGGATAATGACATCCAGCTCACTCCCCCCTTGCAGCTGCTCCCACGATCCTGAGGATTAGTTTCCTGTCCCTCCAAGCCATGGCACCAGGCAGGCACCTTACCTCCCTTTCCCCTCCCTCCCCCAGTTCTACATGAACATAAAATGTGTTTGCCGCCAATAATTTTTTTTTTTTTGTAATAAAGAAATATAGAAAAAATTTAATAATAAAAATAGTGATTTATTAAGCCCCCCCCCCCGAGGCTCAGGAGACCCCAAAAACTTGAAACCATAAGCTGATACATTCCTATGGTTATCAAGCAATAATGGTGAGAACGTTTAATCATAAGATATTTTATGCAAGTCGTTTCTAAGAGTGAAAACTGCATAAAATCCCATTTTTTTGTTTGTGCAACTATAGGAAGAATTTGGCCATTTTTAAAATTGTGAAAAATAGCACAGATAATCGTAATTTTTATATGAAAAATTTATAGTTTCTCATGTGAATAGCCGTGCATGGGTGAAAATAGTGATTTTTTTGTACAGCTTTTTCACATGATCTTCTTGAAAATGGCAAAGTCATTCTGGCCAGTTATGCTTTACATAGCAATAATGTTTTAAGATGCATGCCCTCCACACTTTGTTGCTGAGCCTGGATGCCACCCCTCCCCACCCACCTTGTCCCATCCTTGTTACTGGAAATGTTCAAGTTGTCCCTGATCATCTGACCAGCCATACCCACTCACCATCTGACCTGCCTTACCCAATCCCCATCTGACGTGCCCTACCCCATCTCCAGCTGACCGGTCTTACTCACCATTTGACCTGCCTTACTTACTCACCAACCACATGACCTGCCTTACCTACTCTCCATCCGACCTGCCTTTCCTCCCTCACCATCTCACCTGCCTTACCCCGAGCGCTAAGTCCAGAATGGTCAGTTAGTACTGGTAGTTATCTAGGGACAGTAATGAGAGCTCAGGCTAGCATAGGATCAAGGGCTTCTGCATGGGCCAGCGAATCTAAACCACTGGGAAGAGAGGAAAAAAGAAAGTGAAAAAAATGCTGAGTGCTGCATTTTTTTTCTTTTAGTCTTTAGTGAGGTTACAGCTTTTTCTTAACATAATTTGGCAGCAAACTGATCCCCAGAAGACCTCTGATTTGACACTTGGACTGCACACAAAACTCCACTGAACGACTGAAAGGAGTGTTCTGGTGAATGAGAAATTAGGGCACTGATTAAACCATTCTTTTGTTCTACTTCAATTGGCGTTTTATATGTAGCTGCTTGTGGCTTAAGGTTAAGAGGATAAAATGTTATCTGTTCCAACAAGCTTTCGATAATACCTCGGCAGTGAGAGGATTGGGGGGGGGGGCAGTTACTGTTCTCTTGTTGTGCCTGAATTTGTGAGGATGTCACCACTTTTATAATTTATATATATATATATATATATATATATATATATATATATATATATATATATATATATATATATATTTTTTTTTTTATTGGATTTTTCTTACTTTTGTTTCAAGAGAAATTTTACAAATCAGCACATTTTCTATGCTTACTTCAGATTTGTTGTGATACAGGTATACAATGCATGAAGATCTTTTACATTTGATACAGATCAGGACTAAAACAGGTCCGCCATTTTCAGTGTTAGATTCAAACAATTCTGTGACCCCACTCTTTTCTCATTTCCTCTCCCTCCCGGAACCCACCCGCTATGGGCAGAAATCAGGATCAACCCTTGCCTGATAGTTTGACCATCACTGCCAAAGAGTGGCAAATCCATCCGTTTGGTTATTTAGTTTTGCTGTAATGTTTTCCATCTGATAGAGAATTCACAATTCACCTCCAGTCTTGTATGCTTGGTACTACTTTAGTCATCCATTTCCTTGTTAAGGATTTTTTTGCAGCCAACAGCAGAATGGGAAGCAGGGTTTTTGTCCAAGGAGGGGGAACGATCCGGGTAGACAGCCATGAGCACCACTTCGGCCGTGAGCTTGACACACTCACCTAGGCCCTCACTGATTTCTTTTTGTATACATAACCAGAAGGGCATTAAGCATGGACATTGCCACATTATGTGTGCTAAGTCAGCTAATTCGTCTCCACACTCCCTCCAACAAGCCCCATATTCAATCGGAAGGTATTTAGTCAGACTTGCCGGCGACCTAAAAAATCCTGATCTACATTTCCAGGAGTATTCCCTCCAGACATGAGATCTGGTGATTTTGACCACTCGCAGAGACGAAAAGGACCATTCTTCTTTGGATCCAACGAGGTCTAGGTCCTTATTCCAGCTTACTAGTATTGAGTTTGTTGACTCTTTAGATTGGTCTCACATCATTTTATATAAAATTACCGATTAAGTGGTTCCAATGTTGTTCAAGAGTGGTCAATAAATAGTTTTAAGGGAGGGGCAATTTCACCTGGATAATTCTGTTACGTAGAAGGTGGTTTCTAATTTGGAGATATGAAATGGTCAACATTTGGGAGGTTAAATTTAGATTTTAATTCTTCGAATGGTAGGATTCCATTTGGGCCCAAGAACTGAAATACCTGCTCCAGTCCCAATCTGCGCCAACGGGAGAAGGTTAAGTCACTGTGGGACGGAATGAAGAGATCATCTTCTGAAATTAACTTACAATATTCGTTGATTAATTGGAGTGGCTCTTTTTCTGACATTTTAAACCAAATTTTTTAAACCTGTGAGGTAGTACCGATAAAATCTCTCAAAGGAGGGGGTCCTCCCTTGAAAGGAACCCTGTGGGAGTACAGCACTGAGGTCTGTGCAGGTGTCATCGAATGCATCAGCAATGAGTTTCTGGTCAAGTGTAGTTTCACCATTTATGCCAAGTACTGATGGAGGTGATTTTGATTGCTTCCCGGTGACTTCTTTAATGTTATTCCAGAAGTCCCTACCGTTGCCCTGTGAGTTAGTGAGAGCATTATGGAAATAGGTGGTCTTTGTATCCTTGATAGATTTGGTGCAGTCATTTCGTGCATGTTTATAGTTAGCAATATCAACTTGTCTCCTGGTGTTTCTGGCAATCTCCCAAAGGTAGTCCCAAGCTTTTAGTCGTCTAAGTAGATCTCTGGTGAGCCAGGGATTACATACAGCTTTGGCCTTGCGCTTCTTGAGGGGAGCAAATATGTTGCATGCTCAGTTGAAGATCCTGATGAAGTGTTCCAGTGTGGTGTTCACATTGGTTGCAGTGAGGATTGGAGACCAATCCTGTTGACGAAGGAAGGTTTTTAGATGAGGTAGCTTGCCTCTAGGTAGAACTCTGCTAGTAATGGTTTGGGGGGGGGGGGCTCTTGATGAATTTATTGGACCAGTAGCAGATGACGGAGGAATGGTCACTAAGTGTGTCAGGGAGGACAGTGGTGTTTGTGATCCTGGCGGGACGGCTTGTTAGGATCCAATCCGGAAGGGTGCTGGTACCAGTTTTATAGTTTGTGCAGGTTGGGGAGCTAACCATCTGAGAAAGGTTTGCTGCCGCTATCAAGTCCCTATATGCCCCTGCCTCTGCAGCAGGCCAGTTAATATTAGTCACCGAGGTGATGGTTTCTGAGTCAGGTGAGAGATTTGGTAAACTCCAGGACTGCGTTAAACCCCTTCTTAAAGGGGAACTGTCCTCTACAGGGTTTCTTAATGTCTGAAAGCCCATAAAAAGCTAATTTAAGTGAGTCACTGTGTTTATCTGCGTGTCTTTGCAGTCCAGAGTTATTCATATGTAAATCAGCCTGTAATTAAGGGCTGGGACAGCCATGTATTTTAGGCTCCCAACAGGAAATGTCGTCACCGAGGGACTTGGCCCTCCTCTGACTGTAGATAATCCAACAGCTTAAGTAGGAAATCGTCTGTTTTATTAAGTGTGTTTTAAGGTGTTATTACAACACTTTCTATGTTTATAATAATTGTTTTCTATGTGCATTAAAACTAGCGAGTTATCACCTTTACATTTCAAACTGTTAGTAAAAATAATCCATCTTCAGGATTGCTTTAACCTCTAGGTTATACTGCCAGCTGATCAAAAATTACACATCTCAAGGCTGGCTCTGTGGTGCCAACAGGTATTGGGGGCCCATATCAGGATTTCTAAACCTTGGCTGTATGTCAGTAGAGATTTCTGGGGCTGCTACAGCACCAATTTCTGTTTTTTTTTTTCTGTTCCCTGTCTTACAGCCTTTTCTCTTACAATTTCAGATGTGAACTCAGGTCTACAAAATATAAATGTGGCTATGTATCAACTGGCCTGGTATCATCGGGTCAGCCTTGAAATGTGTAGTTTTTTTTTTTTTTTTTTACTATTAACTGGCAGTACAGCCTAGAGGTTAAAGCAAAGAGCTGTAAACAAGCTTCATTCATCCAGCAGAATGGGTTTTCATTTAAACATGCTTTACTAGTATAGTGTTTGACCAGAGCAAGTCACAACCTCCCTGTGCTCCCAAAACAAGGACAGAAAAACAACCTGAACATGTGTTATGATTCTGAAAATAGTATGCTCCTTCTATCCAGATTTGACTTTGAAAAAAAAAAAAAAAAAAAAAAGACAATTACTTGTTCATTAATTACAAAAACGCACAGATGGACAACTGTTAAAACATGCATAATCTGAAATGCATTTTTAAAATATAGAATAATATATGGGTATGTGGGTGTAACCAGAATTTTAACTACACCCTCGGTGTGGGATGCTACACAATCACCAAGGGCAAAGCCCAAGGGGTCTATAAACATCCCACACCAAGGGTGGTGTGTAAAAAAAATTTTTTTTTTTAAATGTATAAACACATTACAGTGGGAACGGCTTTCCGAAATGTCAGTGTCCATCATCACAGCCCTACACTTTCTACATTTATAAATGCTTTGTATGTGCATTGAAACTAGTGAGTATCACCTTTACATTTCAAGCTGAGTAAAAATAATCTAACAGAATTCTGGCATGGTTACGGTAGAAAATCCCATTCCATCCAAAGTATTTCAGTAAGAAACTTATACTTTTAAGTTCATCAAAAGAAGTAAAAATACTCAATGCATTTCAGATTATGCATGTTTTAACAGTGTTGTCCATCTATGTGTTCTTGCAATTAACAAACAAGTAATTGTGTCCTTTTTCTTTTCGAATCAAATCTGGATAGAAACAGCATAATATTTTCAGAATCATAACACATGCGGAGATTGTTTTTACCGTCTTAGTCTAGGAAAGGCACACTGAGCTACAGCTTGTTCCCGGGTGTGTTTTGGGAGCACAGGGAGGTTAAGCGACTTGCTCTGGTCACAGTATACAAGTAAAGCATGTTGGAATCAAAACCATTCTGCTAGATGAACAAAGCTTGTTCACAGCTCTTTGCTTTAACCTCTAGGCTGTACTGTCAGCTGATAATCAAAAACTACACATTTCAAGGCTGGCCCCATGATGCCAGGCCAGTAGGTACAGAGTCACATCTGCATCTTGTAGACCAGAGTTCACACCCGAAATTGAAAGAGAAAAGGCTGTAAGAGAGGGAACAGAAAGACAAAGAAATTGGTGCTGTGGCAGCCCCAGAAATCTATACGGACATGAGCACAGCCAGGGTTTAGAAATCCTAATACGAGGCCCCAATACATGTTGGCACCACAGAGCCAGCCTTGAGACGTGTAGTTTTTGATGATCAGCTGGCAGTATAGGCCTAGAGGTTGAAGCAATCCTGAAGATAGATTATTTTTACAAAAGTTTGAAATGTAAAGGTGATAACTCAGTTTCAATGCACATACAAAACAATTATAAAT